>OX388350.1:83488651-84861401 GCA_947579665.1 Sympetrum striolatum
TTTACTTGATAACTTTCGGTGGTGATTTGTATTAATTCCAAAAATATTCCTATTAGTCGTTTCAGTTTTGATATCTCGATAGTTTTAACATGTTATTGGGAAGTTTATTGCATAGGATATTTCCCTATCAATCTAAATCCAACAGTGTACATAGTATAAACAAATGGGTTACGATATTGAGAAGTATTCAACATGAAAGAATTTAGATGAGATGCTCCATTGATGAGCTTGAAATGCGACCCTTCTGATGTTTGGTAACCGGAAATTTTTCGCAGTTGCGCTAAATCTTTTGGGGAAGGGTTATTTATTCCGAGTCCTTTTACATTGGGTACGAAATTTTAAGGGAGAAAGTGAAGGTCACTAATCTCGCGGATTCTTAGCTCCTTCTCATCTTTGCTGGATGTCTTCATCGGTCTACAATTGATACCACCTGCACCAATATTCATTCTTTTGATGATGTCTTATATATGTGAATTTCTAAATCATTATTTCGATGTCGAAAAAATTGATAAATTAATCATACATATGTGCAAAAATGAAGATGCTTAGGTTTCTGTAAATATATATATTTATTATCCAATCTTTAAAGATTTCGTTCTACCACTTCTGCGAGTTCACGAAATACATGGGTGATTCTTGACGAAAACTATCATTTTGAAAAAAAAATTTAAAGCATGTATTACAAATGATACATTTTGAAATTCGTCTAAATATAATGGTTTGCAATGGTAACAGTAGTGGAAAATTTCCAAGGTGGTTGGTGGGTGGGGCCAGAATAACAGACGGTTAAATTTCGACCAATCAGGTGACGGCAATTTCGATCATCGGTTGCGCAGACAGTTTTTTTGTCAGTTCCTGTCGAGATTTCTTCCGGTGAGGAAGTGCTGCCAAATTTATTTCTGGAAAGACCGTTGGAGATTTGAATTTGCCAACGCTATCAAAGTTCGTGAGTGTTTTTCAGAGAACCGATTTTTTATTGTCACATAATCTTTTAGCAATAATTAAATTCGACATTGTTTATATTTTTAGTAAGAGGCCAGTATTCATTTTTCAACATACATCGCCGACTTCACCCAGGATTTTCAGCGAATGGTAAGTTACCAAAGATACCCAAATAGATTTTGTCTTCTTTTATATATAGTCTATGATATAATTGCTGTAGCGTGAAATCTAAGGGATTCAAGTGTCGTTGATGGGACATATCCGTACTCGACGTTCCAGATTCTAAGATTAGGACTTAAAAACCTGTCAATCAAAGTTATTTCTCTTACTTTTCACATTAAAAAGATCTACACGAAAAAGGTAGATTGAGCAGGTTATAGCAAAGATATGTGGGCCATTATGTCGACGAAAATAAGACGTATTGACGGCCAATGTTATTGGTTTAACCGACAAAGTCTTTTTGTTGAATGATATTGCTTGTAACTGGATACTAGGCGATTGCAAAGCTACACCCAGAGAGTGTACTATAAATTATCTATCAATGCACTACACATTCGTTGTTGGAGCCGTAAATATCTTTTTAACTTCAAAAGTGTTAAAATTTTGTTCATCTGCGGGCATCAGTTTCATCGTAAGTTAATATTTGTAAGTAATGCTCACGTAACGAGAGAAAATTTGAAACACGGCTGTTATTGAATTAAAGGTTTAAGATTTGGTTAAAAACCTTTCGAGTTCAATACGAGAAGTCACCAACGGTAACGGACATTGAGAATTCAAATTGCATTACGTCACATAGATCCATCAATGCTTTATTCGAGTGATAGTTCATTACATCACTTGCAAGAGAACTTATTCATTAATACAAATGTATTATCTAAATTTATTCCCATCAAGTGCATCGTTATTTTTATTGTATAGCAAATTATACAACTCAACCTACCGATCTCAATAACAAGAATTCGGTGCGAAACTGAAGGTCACGAAACAGCTGTTTGTTTTGTGATAACAAGGCACTTTCTTTTTACCCATGCGCGAAAGCATTTTGCCCTCGCCTTGACCTTCTTTAACAGAACTACTCTTGCTTTCAAAACAACTCTATTTCAAAACATTTAGTTCTTTTGAATCATCGACTCAAATTTCAAAGTTTCATTTGCCGACTTTTAGAATAATTCTTCGAAATAATTCCGCCGTTGATCATCTTTGAACGGATGACTAGGAATAAAGAATGAGTTATTATATAAATCAGTCACCGATGAGTGTCCTTTTACTTTAAAATACCACTTAGGAATCAGCCTTACTTTCCCTAGATTTTTAAATACTCATGCATTGTCTTACGAGACATCACTATCGGTTATCATATCGGATTTCGAGATTTCAAATTCAGTGGAAATGATCTGGTGGTATTAGTGTTTATAAATTAACTTGTAATTTTACCCGGCAAAGATGTCGGCATTAAAATTAAACTTTAAATACCAAAAATATTAATAATCCAGATAATATATTGAATGTTTTACTAGAAATTTTTATTCAATTAGTACTACGCTGATTTTTCCAACACAATTCAGAAAGTGAGACACCATTCGTATATTAACGTTCAGAAGTTTGAGTTTTTATCGTGTCGCAATAGTTTTCAAGTCTTCTCAAGTCTACGGAATGAATGTTAAGTTCAATATCTCTCTCATCTGAATAAAATTCATTTCTTAACGAATTGATTTACTATTTCATATTGAGAGATACTTTCTTTAGGATCTTATTCAAGTTAGAAGAATCGTTATAGAGAGCAACATTTAGTCAATCATTTATAACCTTTTTTCACAAACGAATCTCAGAGAATTGAATTAAATTTTAGCGAAACGTTTATTCAAATTTTAAGGATTAAATTTCTGAATTGATTCTCCGATTGATACTGGTTATAAAGGTCACCATTTTTTAAATATTTAACGGAAATGTGTTTTGAAAACAACGGACTCCTCATTTGGGATATTAGTAGTCTAGTTATACATACAGAATCACATCTGTTAAGGAAAATGCTTAATTATTTTTCAACATACGATGGTAACGAAGTTTTACTTAGCAGAGGACTTAAAAAATTTTGAGCAAGAAGGAAAAAAAGTGACTTGGCTGGATATCGAACCTAAGTCTCCTTCCCAGCGGCTCGGAAGTTTAGTGATTAAAATACCCGTCCGGAAAGTGAGAGACCCAGGTTCGAGTCACAGCCAAGTCACTATTTATCACTTCTCGTAAACACCTTTATTGTTATTCGATACATTATTAATTTGAATTTGTTTGTCTTTAAGGATTAATGGAGAGCTGTAATCGATTCACATATCGATACTGCCCAGGCGCAATGTGCCTACGCAGGGAGAAACCATCACCTGAGACCCCCATGGAGTCGTCGGAGTTCAAACCTAGGGTAATGAGAGCTGTATAATTACTCCGAATGGCTGCACTTCACCTTTTTGACTTTTTAAACACAAAAATAGAGAAGTACGTCTATTCTACGATCTCAATCTTAATAACTTACTTGGTTCTAGTTCGTATAACGTCCACCTCGATATAGTTCCCCCCAAGGGATACTATGTTTATGGCGCCTGATTGATATAGAACTTTTTCCACAAATATGGCTCGAATCATTTTATAATTAATGACTTTCCAACTACTAAAATGTTCTCGGAATCGGTTGCCCTATGGCTGAGAAAATACAAGAAAACCGTCCCTAGATAAGCGCGGATGCCTTAAAATAAAAGAATAAACAAATAATTAAACATATAAACCATCTAGCAATAAACAAAAGTGAAAAAAAATGATCGTTTAAGAAGAATTTGAACCGGCTCCCGATTACAGACTCATAGAAAAAACCAGCATACCTCTTAATTTTTGGGCATTTTTGAATTTCCAGCCACTTGGCTTCAAATTCATCTTTTTTCAATATCTGTATCTCACTTAATGAAAAAGTGCTTTTGCATGTTGGCTACCTGCGGGATTTGAACCCGGGACCGCATTCACTAATGACAAACGCGCTGTCCACATGACTATCCGGGAGCCTTCATCACTAAAATATTTCCTCAAGACGTCGTTCAATAATGGCAAAAAGGAAAAGGCGTGAATTAAAATTAATTATGGTCAGATTATTAAAAATATATACTTAATGTACTTTGGTATTAAAAGAGATCGTTTGAAATAATTAAATTTGTCATACTCTAAAATAATTTAATCCATTTCAAATGCAAACAATAAAGAGTCAAAGATAGATATAAATGGACGCCTCGGCGCGCGGGTCTTTTGCATTTAAAATTTATTATAATGATTGACTGAAATCAGAGGATTAAAAATAGTAAAAGTTTTGAAAATGAATAAACAAATAATTACAAATAAGTAAAAAATAAGATATAGGCGTAGTTGATTAGTCCTGCTTTAAAATTAAAGTTAAAATAGGTTAGAGCCATACTTGGGCTTTTATATTTTCGGCAGCCATCCCTTGGTTAGTCCCACATATTTTGGAAAAGCTCGGAAGGTCCTTGTGGATGACGATTATTACAATTTCTAACAGTTTTTTTATGAATGTTTCAATTGGCTTGAGTTTGTGTCCTCGATGGATGTCCTTCATAGAGGTTATTTCCGAACTCATAGAAATGTTTTTGATAGTCCTTCTCTCGGACGCAATTAATTTGTTTAATATGGTGGGAGAACAGTATTGCCAAGCCGGGCTCGCGTACGTCATTATTGATCTGATCATCGTATTGAACAATACAATTTTATGTTATTAAATATAAATTTATTTACCAAAAATATTAATAATCCAAATAATAAATTGGAATTATTATATGGAAATTATCTTTGTAATGCATTTACGTTGGGGCAATAGATGAATGAGAGTTGAGTTCAACCATCAATTTTGTCGTAAGGGAATTGTTTATGCCCACGAAATTACACAAGCTTTTCTTCATTTTTGTCCGAATTCTTTCAATTTCGACTCGAATACGATATTCTACGACTAAAATAAGAATATTGGTTAAATTTACTTTCTTTTGTTATTCATCTTGATTTCGTACGACCATTATTTCTGATTTAATTCCGCGAAAGAAAAAATGTCTGCAATCGATCAAAACGAACTCTACGTGCACTTCTTATGAGAGACGATTTGAATGGTCCAGAGTCGAACCGAGCAGCGACTACAGTGGTAAAAATAATTATTAACTAATTTTAACTAAACTGCCGACAAAACTTTTTTGGTTTGGCAGGACCTTATATTAGGTTTCTAAAAAGAATATTTGTAATGCATTATATATATATATATATATATATATATATATATATATATATATATATATATATATATATATATCATATCATAACCACTTTTGATAATTTGAAACAGTACAAAGGTGCAACGCAGCTTGTCACAACAATTGTTCACTTTTACATTCTGTTTACTATCTACTATTTCGTATTCAAGCCATAGAAGTTTCATTCTTTTTCAATAGTATCATTTTTTTAAGTGATAACAGCAGAGGAGTTTGTTTGTAACAAAATAAGAACATCACGTTCAATAAACTCCTTTGAATCGTGAATTATTATCACGTAAGCCAATTTCATGTAATGATTTAAAATACTATGTACAAAGCCCAATTTATTATAATGAACTTAATGCTTTTTTCAAACTAATCCAGATTTCATTGGGTTATATAGAAATTTTAGCATTTTAAGGCGGAATGATTTAAATTCTTGACATGAATTTATAATTTTTCCTCTGTTTTTCGTTCTCGTTTTCAAAAATTGGAAAATGTACACTCATCTGGTGAAATTTTGTTGCAACCTTTAAAACAAGTCAAAACTTGACTAGGTTTTCGCGAGTTTTGGCTATTTTTAGACAAAATAACCTTTAATTTTTTGGCAGAAATTCCACTATTTTGCCCATTTCTTTGCATATTTTTGTATAAACTCGATATTATTGTGAAACTTTACGCCCAAGTAACTGAAATATTTTAAATAAATTTCAAGTTTTTGCCCTGGTTTTGGTAAAATATTTAATAAATTGGAGAATTTTTACCATACTTGGTTAGATCTTATGAAAATTCTCAATACAGGTAGAGATTTTACTAGGTTTTCTCGAAATTTTAGCATATTGAGTCGAAAAGAAGTGAAATTTTCGCGTTTTTTGCTGTTTTTCGTATATTTCATGATGAATAGGAAAGTTTTTATCACATTTGGTATAATCTCGTCGACATCTATAAAATACGTACAAATTCGAATAGGTTTTTCGAACTTTGTGTATTCTGAGGGGAAAAAAACTTATATTTTCTCCTGAAATATCGCGTTTGTCCCTGTCTTCGTAAAAGTTTTGATAAAGTTAATAAATCATGTAATATTTCCATGGATATTTTCAATAGCTTTACACCCGGATTGAGGCATGTTTTGCCGAAATATTGATTTTAATACTGTATCAGTAATTGAATTAATATGTACGTGATGTATTTTCATTTATAATAAAATAATCATAACTGTTAAAGACTATGCCTAATAATACTACATCTTTTTATTTTCAGGTATCATATATTTGGAATGATCCTCGTCTGATAAATACTCCGCTGATTTTTCTCACCGATTTGGCAAGTGAAAATCACGACCAAGGTCACGAGACAGCTGATTCTCTAAAGGTTAGTAAACAAGGATAGTGCATGAGTTGATTTTTGCATTTATGTTTTTGAAAATTCGAATGCAAAAATGATATTGGTGATGTCCCATTCCAATGCTTAACCCTGAATTAGTCCCGTCCAAATATTACGTAATTAGTCGTGTGGGGTCAGCATAACCCAAAACTTCTCTGAATTTTTAAGACCTCTTTCGATGGCTAATCAACTGATTAAATTTATCATAATTCATAAATGATTATTTAAAAAAATACATGTAGCGATATTTTTCTATTAAGAATTGAACTGAAGAACTGGAATTTGGTGGGAAACAGAAGGTCACGGGACAGATGTTTGTTTTGTGATAACAAGGCACTTTCTTTTTCCCCACGCAAGAAAGCATTTTGCCTTCCCCTTGACCCTCTTTATCAGAGCTACTCTTGCTTTCAAAACATCTCTATTTCAAAACATTTACATTTTTTTAATCATCCACTCAAATTTCAAACTTTCAAGAGCCGACTTTTAGAATAAATCTTCAAAGTTATTCAGCGGTTGATCATGTTTGAACGGATGGGTAGGGATAAGGAATGAGTAATTTTTAAAATCAGTCACCCATGAGTGCCTTTTTGCTTTGAATTACTACTTAAGTAAGCTTTACTTTCCTTACCTTTTTAAATACTCATGCATTGTCTTACGAGACATCACTATCGGTTATCTTAACATGTTTCGTGATTCAAATTCAGGAGCGAGTCAAGTGTTACATCTGTTTACTTTACTCATAATTTACAGAATATAATTAACAGGAGTTTTTATTGTCATTATTGCTACGCTGATTTTCACATTCAGTGAAAATTGAATCACCGCTCATATGAAAAGATCCAGAAGTTTGAATTTTTATCGTTTCTCAAAGGTTTTTCAGGTCTTCTAAAGTGTATGAAAGAAAACCTTATATTCAATATCTCTCTCATCAGAATTTATGCATTTCTTGCCAAATAACTATATAATTTAAAACTGAGAGAGCCATTTGAGGGATTTTAATTCAATTTGGAATAAAGCAGTATTATGAGGAACAATTAATGAAATATTGGTAATCTTCTTTCGTAAATGATTGTCTTTTCATCACATTAGAATTGTGTCAAATATTAATTCTCATTTTGAAGACTAAATTACTGAATTGATTCTCTCTGATTGATTTTTTGCGTAAAGGTGACCAGATTCAAAAAATAGTAATTAATGGAGATATGTTTCCAAAGTAATGTATTTCCTCATTCAACAAATTAATAATTTCATCGCGTATTTGCTCCTGGCTGTGAAATAATATACTTACTTCTTATTAAAAAATGATGGAAATGAAGATTGACTTAATAAAGGAAAGCGTGCGATTAAACAAATGGTTGTACGGGAAGTAAAAAAGTGACTTGTTCAGGATTCGAACCTAGGTTTCCCGCTTTCCAACACGTGCCTCGGAGGTTTATTGGTTTGAATTCTAGTAGTTAGAATACCACTACTTAGTTAAACAAACTTTAATGATTATTTTCATTCGATGCATTATTAATTTTCGCTTTTTTTTAAGGTTTGAGGATAGCTCACTTCCATTCATATCGATATTGCCCAGGAGTAATGTGACTACTCAATCTTAAGCTACTGGCGCTGAGAAAAAGCATCACTGAAGATGCTCATGGAGAAGTCGGAATTCCAACTTACGAGAGTAGAATAAGAATTAATGAGGGAGAGAGAATTGGAGGTAATGAGAATTTTCAATTACTCTGAAACACTGTACTTCGCCTTATGGATTTGAAAAATATTTTGTTTCTTACAACGAATCCTGTTATATTTTTTCTACAAATTACCTCCATGCTATTGAAATAGAGAAAGGTAAACAACTTAAATTTTAACTCATTTATAAACGTTCAAAAGGATTCGTCCTACACAAATTAATTCTTTATTTAGCGGATTCGGACGTCAAGACGGAGTTATGGAGATAAAGTTAAATCTAATTACCAAAAACTCAAGTGATTGCGAAACGTTAAAATGTATTTTCCACAGACTTAAATGGTACTTCTTGGCTGTTATATTACCGTATTTCTTTTTTTGGATACATTGCTTGAGAAAAATTTCTGTGCATTGTGGCCTTTCCATTGATTATGGCAAAATTTTCAAATTTGAGAATGAAATCCTTAAATGTTTTAAACTATGAATAGCTGAATTTTCAATCTACTCCTGTATATACAATGATATTCTAAGCATTATCAATGATGTTTATCTAGTAAATATCCATATATTCACCTTGCTATTCATACAAAATAATTAGGTAGGATCCTTCATTTAACATTCATTTCCTCAATTTTTCATCCATATATAGGACTTCATGGTGCCCTTCAAAAAGCAGGAAAGAGCCTTTGACGGCCAATTAAAAGAAGAGAAAGAAGTTGCACAGCGTCTCCAGGTATGGGATATAGATGAGGCTCTTCCCTACACAATAAAACAACTTCTACCTCGGAAGATGAAAAGGAAGTGAAATACATTTATTTTTCTTCCGAGCCAAAATATCTCTTCAATTATGCATAGTATAAAAATTTGTAAGGCCGGAATTTGTATAGTGTTCCATAACTTTAAATGTAAATATTATGGATAAAAAATACTTTAGGCCCTTAGCAAAACTAACTATTGTAGAATGTATAGATTTGTTATGAAGTGTAAGGCGTGATATGTTTAATTAATATATTCTGTACCTATATATTGCATTCCCCATTATTTTTCTATTGTCTAATTTGGGAGATGAAAAAGAAGTGAACAACATTTTTTTTCTTCCGAGCCAAAACATATTCACAATTATGTATAATATAAAAATTTCTAAGGCTGGAATTTATATAGTGTTCCATGACTTGATTTAAATATGATATGGATATAAAAAACTTTGCACCCTTAGCCAAATTAAGTATTGCAGAATGTATAGATTTGTTACAATGTTTAAGGCGGTGCTATGTATAATTTAAATATTATGTACCTTTACATTAAAATACCCCTAATATCCTACTGTCTAAGAAATAATGAAGGTAGTGTATTATATGGTATATGGGATGGTTATAGTAGAGAAAGAGAATAAAGAACACGATTGGGAGAGGGGCATAATTGAGTGCAAGTTGGATGTGTTATAGAAGAAGAAAGAGTATTTGGAAGAGAATGGGATTCCAAGTGTGTTAGCCATGGGTGGTAAGGGTCTTGGTGGAGCAGTGGGCAGGTTAATGGTGGAGTGGTTGGGATAGAGTGATAGATAGAGTGGTTGGCTTAAGAAGGTAAGAAAGGTGTATTTTGTATAGAGGATGGGGATTGGATAGGGTGGGTAGAGGGAGGGATGGGAGAGATTAGGTTAAGGAAGGGATGGGTGAGTTGGTGAGATGGGAGATGGTGGGTTCGGGGTGGTATGAGAGAAATAGGGTAGAGGGTGGGATCTGAGGATGTGGTTAGAGGGAGGGTTGGGAGAGGGTGGGTAGCGGTAGGGAGGAGTGAATTGGTGGGATTAGAGTTGGTTGGTTCAGGGTGGGATGAGAGAAATTGGGTAAAGGGAGGGATGGCAGAAGGTGGGAAGAGGGATGGTTGTGTTAGGGTGGGTAGAGGGTTGGTGGGTGAAGGGAGGGACGGGAGAGGGTGGGTGGAGGGAGGGACGGGAGAGGGTGGGTGGAGGGGGGGACGGGAGAGGGTGGCTGGAGGGAGGGACGGGAGAGGGTGGGTGGAGGGAGGGACGGGAGAGGGTGGGTGGAGGGAGGGACGGGAGAGGGTGGGTGGAGGGAGGGACGGGAGAGGGTGGGTGGAGGGAGGGACGGAGAGGGTGGGTGGAGGGAGGGACGGGAGAGGGTGGCTGGAGGTTGGGACGGGAGAGGGTGGGTGGAGGGAGGGACGGAAGAGGGTGGGTGGAGGGAGGGATAGATTGGGTTGGTGGAGGGAGGAACGGGAGAGGGTGGGTGGAGGGAGGGATGGGAGAGGGTTGGTGAAGGGGGGGACGGGAGAGGGTGGGTGGAGGATGGGACGGGAGAGGGTGGGTGGAGGGAGGGACGGGAGAGGGTGGGTGGAGGGAGGGATGGGAGATGGTGGGTGGAGGGAGGGACGGAAGAGGGTTGGTGGAGTGGGTATGAAAATTACATTTTATAGATTGCAGCCATTATTTCTTTTGCGAAATTAAAATCAGAAATAATGGTCGTCCGAAATCGAGATGGAAACCGAAAGAAAGGAAATTGAATAAAGGTTCTTAATTTGGTCGTGGAATGTCGTATTCGAGTCGAAATTGAGAGAATCCGGGCAAAAACGATGAAACATTTGTGTAATTTCTTAGACTCGAACAATTCTCTAATGACAAAGGAGATTGTTGAACTCAACACTCATATTAATTTAGGGGAAAGGTAGGCTCATGAGAAATGTATTGGGATGAAGAGCCGACATTATATGGCAATAAAGCCATAGGTAATCTTCGGAAATGAAATTAAATTAAATATTTTTACAAATAATAACAACTCCTTTAATATATGTTTATATACACCAGAACCTCTATTTAACGAAAGGGACGGGACCGATTTTTTTACTATTTCGTTATTCAGAGGTGTATTTACAATTGTATACCTCAAAGGGGCCATAGCATACCTTAATTCCCGACTCCGAGGGCAAAGCATTTTACCCGAAATAAGTATCTCAAATTACATTGGATCTTCAACGCCAAAGGTTACATATTTATTAAGCCAAAGATACACTGGATTATTTGCCAGAATTTACGATGGTTAAAATGGTGAATTTGAAATATTTCAATAACGATTAACCCAATTAATAACTGCAACATTGAATATGCTGTTACAGCCAAAATCGCGTTGTATTAATGCGGTGGAATGCGTAATAAGCAAACATCGATTTCTGCATCACTTTTGAAATCCTCTCGGCTTGCGCTTTGTACTCAAATGCGAACATTACGAACACTCGGCGTGCAATGGCGATCTCCCTATACTAAATACATTTTCTTTCGTGATTTGAGGCTTTGATACAGAGTTATCAAGTTTTGAGTAAGTCGAACGTTTTGGAACGCAAAATGTAGTTTTAGCAATGTGTAAAACGAAGCAATTTTGTTATTTTTGCGTTTCTAAAGGTTTTATAGGTAAATAAGCAGGGAATTCTTTCTACCTGCAGCATGGTCAATTGCTGTGCATCAGAACATCTGCCCCCACAAAATGTTCCGAAACTAGAGTGTATACATCTTCCTTAATTTTATTATTTCATTCGTTATCTGAACTCTATAAATCAGAACAAACGTCATCAGTATTAAGCCACGGCGTTTAAATGAACATTTCATTGTGCTCTCCGCTGCACCTGCAGGTCTTGCATGGCATAATAGTTCTCGTATTCGTCATTTTGATAACTTTTACTGCAATGAGCCCCGATTATGAATTAGAACAAATATTTGCGCAAACGGAAAAATGTCTAATTACCCTGGAAAGCTATTATAATGAATGATAGAGTAGCTTTATATATCTCATTGCGTAAACGATTATTAAGGAATTTTATACCATACTTGGTATTAATCAATTAAAAACTGAGACGGATTAATGCATTATAATAATCAACGAGATTTTAAAGCAGTTTGCGGAAGGTTGGCAGAAAATTCATTCTCTGTATCGCTCTAGCAGACGACACCGGCATCCGAGAAGTATACATTGCAGGAATGTTCTATTTTCCATGATGAAAAGAATCAAGAGGACTAAGACAAAAAAATTGAACATGATTGTTAAGTAAAAGGTTCATTTAAACTATCCGAGTCCATGTCATAGGATAGACAAGCTCCTTAGTCCCGTATGAGAGGAAAATAAAACTCCAAAAATACATGTAGTTAAAGGGGAGCCCGCGAAAAGTTCTCACCAATGCTCTGCGGGTTTTGATATTATGCCGAGAGTATGCAAGTTTCACTAGACGTTTTCTGATCGGCAGCTTCACCAAACAAGTCAAATCCTCTCTGATTGGCGTGTTCATCGCATGCCTATTGTTTGGCACCGAGAGTTTTGAAATTTTTCCACGTAAATGGAAAATAAGTTTTTGGGGACCGGTGGAGGTGTTCGTTACTTGGAGGTCTTCGTAATTCGCGAGTTCGTTGTAGGGAGGTTTTCATACGAACTTGGGAACATGGGAGGACAAAATTACATGGGAAATTCGTGGGATGGGAAATTTGTTCGTTATTTGGAGGTGTTCGTTATCTAGGAGTTCGTTAAGTAGAGGTTTTGGTGTAATTGGCTTTGTGAATGAAATTTTAAATGATCAATGTTTTCTTTCTCTAACTCATAGAAAATGCTAACCTCAAAATCAATCGAAAGGCAAAAATGTATGCAAACGTGATATTATACTTGTCCTTACAGCTGGCAGTATGGCAGATGCTGCATATTCTTAGTTTACATCCGACGGTTACTTTGGCAATGGTTTGTAATGTTTTTCATCAGGTGACATCGAGATCCGTTAGCCTCTTGATAAAATATTCCCATTAATCGAACAGAAATGAAAACTTCAAAAAATATTTCTTTTTTCCAATTTCTAATCTTGAAATAAACATTTACTCTGGCGGGGTCCAATATATAGCAAAAAGCCAAAAATAATCGCAAACATGTAATATTTTGCCGCAGAATAATTAAAATTTAAGTTAACTAATATAGTTCAGACTCAATATAAAGCTTATGATGAGGAAAACATTCACTTTTGCAGAGTTGGTTATTCCAGGAAGCGTTGAAACTGTGAAAACTATCGGAAAATTATCAGTTTTTTGGCTAATTTTTCATGAACGTCGATAGAAATTGTTCAAATATGAACTCATTTTATAGTTATCGGAGAGTAAGATAAAATTTTAGTATTTTGGCAAAATTATTCTTAAACATCGAACATGACTAGTCACGTTGGGACTCAGTCAGAAACTTTTGACAAATTATTTCGGAACAAGGAAGAGATTTTTAGTATTGCGGGGAGGAAAATTGAAAAATAAAACATCGAAAAAAGTTTAGTTTTACAAATCAAGCGAAACTAGACAATTTTACTCAATATGAAACTTTTTACGTCGTATATCCAAATATGTAACAATTAAAAAATTTTCGGAATTATAAACAATGAAAAACACTAAATCACTGAAAAAATTACAGTGATTCAGATTAGGTCATTTCGCACATTTGCTCCCACCGGGAATTAAACCAGGGACTGCTTTCACCAAAGACAAACACGCTGTCTATATGACTATCCGGGAGCCCAACAAGATCTCTACAAGTTGCAATCTTAATGCCCCTTTTGACTAGCAAAGCACGCAAAAATCCAAGTAAACCAGAAAACTATCTGAAAAATTTCTCACAAATTGACTCACAATTTCCTGTCTTTGTCAGGAGCTGAAGCTGCTGCAAACACCTGTAGAATAAAGAATAAAATAATTAAAATCAGATATGCATTTTGTAATATGCCCATAAAAATTCCATTGCCAAACAATATATATTTTTTTTATATTATCAATCTCTATCTTTCTATGATAAATATATTTATAGATCTTTGTGACCATGGACATTATAGCAACTATTTATCATCTTAACTCACCTGAGTAGTATGTTCATCAGACAAATCCTTATGGAAATTAATTCTGTTTAGAGTGTTAGAAAGTGATAATGATGATCCAATGGCAATGAACTGCAATCTCAAGGATATAAGAGTAAGTGAATTTAAGTACTACACCTTAAATTATCTGTGTATTAACTGAAAGAAAACTATATTTACTCACTTAACTATTCATCGAAAATTCACACATGCAGTCTGCATCTAAAAGTAATCTGTATTCTACATTCAAACAAATTCCGTGTTTTGGAATTAAAATAGGGTGTGGGTTGAGAAACAGCCTTATTTTAAGATAAATAAAATTGGATTCAACATCCTTCTCAGTGCCACTACTTCAATGTATTCCCATTTCATCTTCCCAGAGTCATGCATTGAATACGTCAAATTATTATTACCAGGCAATTAACTAAATTTAAAAAAAGATGAGAAACTGGATCCAGTTTGATCCTGACACCACAATTGTCAATCTCACCAGCGTTGGGACTGGAAAAGTGCCCGTAGTTATAACAAGACGTTTATCTAATTAGAACCCGAAAGGAGAGAAAGAGATAATTAAACAGAAGGTAAAAGTATATAAAAATTAGCTTATCAATATAAAATCAGTCACAAATGTATTCATAAGCCAAGAGCATTAATGTAACAATAAATACTTATTTAACCTGTTGGATCCTGTCTCCAAATTTGTCAATCACTCTATTGATAGACCTCGGATGCTCTCCATTTTTATAACCAGGCTATTTACTAAATAAAAACAAAAAAGAGAGAAAGGGAAAATTAGGCAACAGCTAGAAGTTGATAAACCATTAGCTAATCAATAAATAATCAGTAAACAATGTATTCAAAGGCCAATAACATTAAAGCTACATTAAATACTTATTTATTCAGTTTGAACCTGTCTCCACATCGTCAATCTCTCCATGGTTAGGCATGAAATTCTCCCCATTGTAATAACAAAGCTGTTATCTAAATAAAAACCAAATGGAGAGAAACATATCATTAGCCAGATACTAGAAGTTGATAAACATTACCTAATAAATATAAAATCAGTAAAAATATATTCTAACATAAATATAATTAATTTTACAATAAATACTTATTTAACCAATTAGATCCTGTCACCAAATACGAAAATCTCTCCATTGATAGGCCTGGGATTCTCTCCATTATTATAACCAGACTGTTATCTACATAAAAACCAAAGGGAGAGAAAGAGGTAATTAGACAGCTGCTAGGAATAATTAAATATTAGCGTATAAATAAAAAATCAGTCAACAATGTTTTCTAAAGTAAATAACATTAATGTAACTTAAATACTTATTTATCCTGTTTGATCCTGTCTCCACATTTGTCAATCTCTCAATTGAAGGGCCAGGGATGCTCTGCATTAATTTAACCAATCTGTCATATAAATAAAAACAAAAGGGAAAGTAGGAGATAAATATAAGCTGCTAGTAGTTGATAAACATTTACAAATATATATAAAATGAGCCAAAAATGTATTCTAAGTCAATAGAATTAATGTAACATTAAATACTTATTTATCCAGTTAGATCCTTTATCCACATTTGTCATTCTCTCAATTGATAGGCCTGGGATGCTGTGCATTATTATAACCAATCCGTCATCTAAATAAACACAAGAGGGAGAGAAAGAGATAAATATACATTTGCTAGTTGTTAATATTGAATAGCTAATATATAAAAAATGAGTCAAAATGTAAAACAAGGTAATGAAATTCATGCAACATTTAATACTAATTTATCCAGTTTTATCCTATCCCCACATATGTCAATATAGGATTTGATAGGCTTCAGATGCTCTACATGGTTATAACCAGTCTGTCATCTAAATAACAACCAAAGGGAGAGAAAGAGATAAATATACAGCTGCTAGAAGTTGAAAAACATTAGCTAATATATATAAAATGAGTCAAAAATGTATTCTAATCTCAATAGAATTAATGTTACATCAAATGCTTATTTCTCCAGTTCCATCCTCTAACAACAATTGTAAATCTCTTCATTGATATACCTGGGATGCTCTGCATCGTAATAACCAATCCATCATCTAAATCAACACCAAAGGGAGGAATGGAGATAAACAAACAGCAGCTAGTGGTTGATAAACATTAGCTGCTATATAATAAATGAGGCAAAAATGTATTCTAATATCAATAGAATTAATGTAACTTTAAATACTTATTTGTCCTAATTGATCCTGTCTCAACATTTGTCAATCTCTCCATTGATAGGCCTGGGATGCTCTGCATTGTTATAACCAGTATGTCATCTAAATAACCAACAAAGGGAGAGACTGAGATAAATATACAGCTACTAGTAGATGATAAACATTAGCTAAAATATATATATAAAATGAGCCAGAAATGTATTCCAATATTAATAGAATTAATATAATATTAAATACTTATTTATCCAGTTTGATCTTCTTTCAACATTTGTGAATATCATCATTGATAGGCCTGGGATGCTCTGCCTTGTTATTACCTGTCTGTCAACTAAATAAATAACAAAGGGAGAGACTGAGATAAATATACAGCTGCAGGTAGATGAAAAACATTATCAAATATATATAAAATGAGTCAAAAATGTATTCTAATATCAATAGAATTAATATGATATTAAATACTTATTTATCGATTTCGATCCTCTCTCAACATTTGTGAATATCATCATTGATAGGCCTGGGATGCTATGCATGTTTATAACCAGTCTGTCATCTAAATAAATACAAAGGGAGAAACTGAGGTAAATATACAGCTGCTAATAGTTGATACACATTAGCTTATGTATATAAAATGAGTCAAAATTGTATTCTAATATCAGTAGAATTAATATCAATTATATATAGATGCTTCTCCGGATTCATTCATATATTCATATAGATAGATAGATAGATAGATAGGATACTAATTCACAGGCTAAACCACCAGAGTCATTGATTTGAAATTTTTATGACGTATTGGCCATTAGGTGTAACCGCCAGAAAAATTGCAATTTTGAGCTTCAGTGTCATTGGTTCGATTCCAGAGGGCCTCAAAGTCCCGATTTTTCCCATTTAAATGCATTGCTTTGATTTTCGAGAATTTTTTAAAAATACTTCCCGTATAGTTAGAGAATCAAAACTGTAGGAGCCTTTATTTGTGGTCATGATCTATCGATAACGTAAATTACTTTAACGAAAAATATTCTGGGTTCCATGCTAGGACGATGCTAATATCCCCCGTTTTTGAAATACATGGGAGTAGTTTTTCATTATTTTTTTTGATACACTTATCGAAATGACAGGTAGTTCGTGCTGGGCTATATGATGAACGGCAAGAATTGGTTTAAGAAAAAATTTTCATAAGACCGTACTATTCCTGGGTTCGATGCCAGAGCACATTAACATTTCTCTCATAAGGAATATAAGGGAAAAGTAGGACGTCGTTTGAGGCCGTTGCAGCAAAAAGTTTTGCTTGAATTTTCACACATAGTTAGAGATGATAATCTCCTATTGTGTTGCATAGAATATATTATCAGAAAGACCAGGGTTGGAAGCCAGGCGGTAAATATGTCTCCCGTTTACAATACATTGGGTTAGGTATTCATTATTTTTTTGATGCACTTATTGAATGATAGGAACCGCTTGCTTCTGTAGAAGATTTATATAAGGAATCAGTTTTAGAAAAAAATTTGTTTAAGTCCATACTACTCCTGGGTTTGATGCCAGAGCATAGTAAAATTTCTTACCTAAGGAATATATGGAAAAATTAGGATGTTGTTTGAGGCAGTTGCATCCAATATTTCTGCTTGAATTTTCACACATTGTTAGTGATGGTGATCTTTTATTGTGCTGCATGGTAATTTCACCAGTAAGACCCGGCTCCGATGCCAGACGATGAAATTGCAGCGAATTTTAAGAATATTTTCAAACCTTTTTTTTTTCTATTGAGGACCGTCCCGATATGAAATTAGTATTGCCGATCTGCTTGCAATATGCAAGCTACATTTCACTCTTATATATATATATCTCTATTATATATAGATGCTCCTCCGGATTCATTCATGTATCATATATATATATATATATATTCATATATTTATACGAGTAAAATGTAGCTTGCATACTGCAAGCAGATCGGCAATACTAATTTCATATCGGCATCATATCGGGACGGTCCTCAAAAGAAAAAAAAAAAGGATTGAAATTTTTCTTAAAATTCGCTGACATTTCATCGTCTGGCATCGAACCCGGGTCTTACTGGTAAACTTACTATGCACCACATAAAAAGATCACCATCTTTAACTATGTGTGAAAATTCAAGCAGAAATAATGGCTGCAACTGCCTCAAAAGACGTTCTAATTTTCACGAATGTAAATGGCTCTCTGGATTCGAACCAAGGACAATCTTGGAAATCTTAAACATGCTTTTGAAAGTTATTTATGAACTCTATCTATATGTCGAATTTCAAGTTTCTATATTTTGGGAAAGCTTTCAAAATAATTACTAAAAATCGGATCAACTTCTGATTACAGAGACACCTGGTGTCGAACCTAGATGCTTCTCCGGATTCATTCATGGATATCTATTATATATAGACGTTTCTCCGGATATACCTATCTATTATACGAGTAAAATGTTGCTTGCATACTGCAAGCAGATCGGCAACACTATTTTCATGTCGGCATCATATCCGGACGGCCATCAAAAGAAAAAAAAAAGATTGAAATTTTTCTTAAAATTTGCCTAAATTCCATCGTCTGGCATCAAACCCGGGTCTTTACTGGGAACTTACTATGCAGCACAATAGAACATCACCATCTCTAACGATGTGTGAAAATTCAAGCAGAAATATGGGCTACAACTGCCTAAAAAGACGTTCTAATATTCACGAATTTAAATGGCTCTCTGGATTCGAACCAAGGACGATCATGGAAATCTAAAAAATGTTTCTGAAAGTTATTTATGATCTCTATCTATATGCCGAATTTGCAGTTTCTATATTATTGGCAAAGGTTTCAAAATAATTCCTAAAAATCGGATCAACCTCTGATTGCAGAGACACCTGGTGTCGAACCCAGGACAGTTTGATAGCTGTGAATGCACTGTTTGATTTGTATGGACTTGATCTTTCTACATGCAAAGTTTGAAGTCGATATCGTTCCGGGAAGTACCTAAAATTTGTTTCCGTTATCTCCGTAAGAAAAGCATTGGGAAGTTCAAATGGTCCTCTGGGATCGAACCAAGGACCATAAGCTAATATGTAAAATTCGATTATGATATATATTCATGATATCTATCGACGTGCCGAGTTTCAAGTATCCATGTTATCGGGAAAGGTTCCAAAAAAAATCTTAAAAATCGCCGCAATGCATTTTAAACGGCCGATTTTTGCCCCGGCCTAGCATCGAACCAAGGACAATATTCGAAGATGTCTTTTCGATTTTTGTTGGCTATGCACGGCATTTAGCGGTCCCTCGAGTTTCAACTCTCTGCTTTTCCGGGAAGTGCCTCAAAAAAATTTTCGAAAATCCCCGCCATGTAATCTTATGGGGAAAATCGCGACTTTGGGGCCTTCTGGAATCGAACCCATGGCACCGAGGTTCAATGTCGGCTTTTTCCTGGAGGTTACACGTTATGGCCAATATGTCGTAAAAATTTCAAGTCGGTGGCACTTGTGGAACATGCTTAGAATTTTGATCCCCTATATATATATCTATTATATATAGATGCTTCTCCGGATTCATTCATATATCATACGAGTAAAATGTTGCTTGCATACTGCAAGCAGATCGACAACACTAATTTCATATCGGCATTATATCGGGACGGTCCTCAAAAGAAAAAAAAAAAAGATTTAATTTTTTCTGAAAATTCGCTGAAATTTATCGTCTGGCATCAAACCCGGGTCTTACTGGTAAACCTACTATGAAACAAAATAGAAGATCACCATCTCTAACTATGTGTGAAAATTCAAGCTGAAATATTGGTTACAACTGCCTCAAAAGACGTTCTAATTTTTACGAATCTGAATGGCTCTCGGGACTCGAACAAAGGACGATCTTGGAAATATAAAAAATGTTTTTGAAAGATATTTATGATCTCTATCTATATGCCGAATTTCAAGTTTCTATAATATAGAGAAAGGTTTCAAAATAATTCCTAAAAATCGGATCAACTTCTGATTGCAGAGACACCTGGTGTCGAACCCAGGACACATTGATAGCTGTGAATGCACTGTTTGATATGTATGGGCTTGATCTTTCTATATGGAAAGTTTGAAATCGATATCGTGCCGGAAAGTACCTAAAATTTGTTTCCGTTATCTCCGTAAGAAATGCATTGAGGAATTCAAATGTCCCTCTGGGATCGAACCAAGGACCATCAGCGAATATGTAAAATTCGATTAAGATATGTTTTTATGGTGTCTAACCTCATACCGAATTTCAAGTTTCTATGCCAACGGAAAAGGATCCAAAAAAAATCTTAAAAATCGCCACAGTGCATTTTAAACGGCAGATTTTTGCCCCGACCTAGCATCGAACCAAGGATAATATTCGTAGATGTCTTTATGGTTTCCTTTGGATATGCGCGGCATCTAGCGATCCCTCGAGTTTCAACTCTCTCCTTTTCCGGGAAGTGCTTCAAAAAAATTTTCGAAAATCCCCGCCATGTATCCTTATGGAGAAAATCGGGACTTTGGGGCCTTCTGGAATCGAACCCATGACACCGAAGTTCAATGTCGGCTTTTTCCTGGAGGTTACACGTCATGGCCATAACGTCGTAAAAATTTCAAGTCGTTGGCACTTGTGGAACATGGTTAGAATTTTGATCCCCTATATATATATATCTATTATATATAGATGCTTCTCCGGATTCATTCATATATATACCTATATAGATAGATAGGATACAAATTCACAGTCTAAACTACAAGCGTCATTGATCTGAAATTTTTATGACATATTGGCCATAACGTGAAACCCCCAGGAAAAAAGAGACTTTGATCCTCAGTGTCATAGGTTCGATTCCAGAGGGCCCCAAAGTCCCGATTTTTCCCGTTTGAATGCATTGCCGTGATTTTCGGGAATTTAAAAAAAATACTTTCCGGATAGGTAGAGAAGTAAAACTCAAGGTGCCTATATTTATGGTCTTGGACTTTCGAAAACATCAATGACTTTTACAAAAGTTATCCTGGGTTCGATGCTAGGACGATGCAAAGATCTGCCCTTTAAAATACATGGGAGCCGTTTTTCATTATTTTTTTAGATGCACTTATCGAAATGATAGGATGTTCGTGCTTGGCTGGAAGATGTATGGTACGAATAAGTTTTAGAAAAAAATTTTCATAAGACCGTACTGTTCCTGGGTTCGAAGCCAGAGCACAATAACGTTTCTCTCATAAGGAATATAAAGGAAAAGTAGGACGTCATTTGAGGCGGTTGTAACCAATATTTCTGCTTGAATTTGCATACGCGGTTAGAGATGGTGTTTTTCTGTTGTGCTGCATAGAAAGTATTGCCTGAAAGACCCGGGTTCGATGCCGGGCGGTAAAAATATCCCCCATATATAATACTATGGGGTATCTTTTCATAATTTTTTTATGCATTTATTGATATGTAAGGGAGCTCTTGCTTAGATGGAAGATGTATATTAACACTTTGTTTAAGAAAAAAAATAGATAAGACCATGCTGTTCCTGGGTTCGATGCCAGAGCACATTATAATTTCTCAAATAAGGAGTGTATGTGAATAGTAGGACGTCGTTTGAGGTAGTTGCACCAAATAGTTTTGCTTGAATTTTCACACATAGTTTGATATGGTAATCTTCTATTTTGCTGCATAGTAAGTACACCAGGAAGACCGGGGTTCGCTGCCAGGCGATTAAATTGCAGCGAATTCTACGAATATTTTGAATTTTTTTTTCTTTTGATGTCCGTCCCGATATGATGCCGATATGAAATTAGTGTTGTCGATCTGCTTGCAGTATGCAAGCAACATTTTACTCGTATATATATATAGGTATATCCGGAGAAACGTCTATATATAATAGATATATATATAGAGAGGATACAAATTCACAGCGTAAACACAAGCGTCATTCACTTGAAATTTTTACGACATATTGGCCATAACGTGTAACCGCCAGAAAAATTGCGATTTTGAACCTCAGTGTCATGGGTTCGATTCCAGAGGGCCCCAAAGTCCCGATTTTTCCCGTTTAAATGCATTGCTTTGATTTTCGGGAATTAAAAAAAAATACTTTCCGGGTAGGTAGAGAATCAAAACTCAAGGAGGCTATATATATGAACATGATCTATCGAAAATCTAAATGAGTTTTACTGAAAATATCCTGGGTTCGATGCTAGGTCGAGGCAAAAATCGGCCGTTTAAAATGCATTGTGGCGATTTTTAAGATTTTTTTTGGACCCTTTCCCGATGGCATGGAAACTTGAAATTCGGCATGGGTTTAGATATCATAAATATATTTAATAATCATATTTTACATATTCGCTGATGGTCCTTGGTTCGATCCCAGAGAGCCATTTACATTCCTCAATGCATTTCTTATGGAGATAAAAGAAAAAAGTTTTAGGTACTTCCTCTCATGATATCGACTTCAAACTTTGTATGAAATAAGATGAAGTCCTAATAAATCATACTGTCCATTCACACCTACCAATATGTCCTGGGTTCGACATCAGCCGCCTCTACAATCAGTAAAATATCCGATATTTAGGAATTAATTTAAGCCCCTTCCCAATAATATTAAAACATGTAATTAGGCATATAGATAGAGAACATAGAGACATTTTAAAAACATGTTTTAGATTTTCTAGATCGTCCTTGGTTCGAATCCAGAGAGCCATTTACATTATTGAAAAGAAGGACGTCGTTTGAGGCAGTTGGAGCCAATATTTCTGCTTGAATTTTCACACATAGAAAGAGATGGTGATTTTCTGTTGTGCTGCATAGAAGGTTCACCAGGAAGGCCTTGGTTCGATGCCAAACGATTAATTTGCAGCGAATTTTAAGATTATTTTCAATCCCTTTTTTTTTTTGAGGGCCGTCCCGATATGATGCCGACATGAAATTAGTGTTGTCGATCTGCTTGCAGTATGCAAGCAACATTTTACTCGTATATATATATATATAGGTATATCCGGAGAAACGTCTATATATAATAGATATATATATATATACGAGTAAAATGTAGCTTGCATACTGCAAGCAGATCGGCAATACTAATTTCATATCGGCATCATATCGGGACGGTCCTCAAAAGGAAAAAAACAGGATTGAAATTTTTCTTAAAAATTCGCTGAAATTTCATCGTCTAGCATCGAACCCGGGTCGTACTGGTGAACTTACTATGCTGCACAATAGAAGATCACCATCTGTAACTATTTGTGAAAATTCAAGCAGAAATATTGGCTACAACAGCCTCAAAAGACGTTTTAATTTTCACGAATGTAAATGGCTCTCTGGATTCGAACCAAGGACGATCTTGGAAATCTAAAAGATATATATATATATCTATTATATATAGATGCTTCTCCGGATTCATTCATGTATCCATATATATATTCATATATATATATATATAGAGAGGATACAAACTCACAGGCCAAACCATAAGCGTCATTGACTTGAAATTTTTACAACATGTTGGCCATAGAGTGTAACCGCCAGAAAAATTGCGATTTTGCACCTCAGTGTCATGGGTTCGATTCCAGAGGGCCCCAAATTCTCGATTTTTCCCGTTTAAATGCATTGCTTTGATTTTCGGGAATTTTTAAAAAATACTTGCCGGATAGGTAGGGACTTAAAATTCAAGGAGCCGATATATATGGTCATGATCTATCGAAAACATAAATGAGTTTTACTGAAAATATCCTGGGTTCGATGCTAGGTCGAGGCAAAAATCGGCCGTTTAAAATGCATTGTGGCGATTTTTAAGATTTTTTTTGGACCACTTCCCGATGGTATGGAAACTTGAAATTCGGCATGGAGTTGGAGATTACAATAATATTTCATAATCCTATTTTTTATATTCGCTGATGGTCCTTGGTTCGATTCCAGAGAGTAATTTGCATTCCTCAATGCATTTCTTATGGAGATAACAGAAAACGGTAGGTACTTCCCGGCATGATATCGACTTCAAACTTTGTATGACATAAGATAAAGTCCTAATAAGTCATATTGTGTATTCACAGCTACCAATATTTCCTGGGTTCGACACCAGGCGTCTCTACAATCAGTAATTTATCCGAGTTTTAAGAATTAATTTAAACCCCTTCTCAATAATATTAAAACATGAAATTAGGCATAGAGATAGAAAACATAAATACATTTCAAAAACATGTT
Organism: Sympetrum striolatum; assembly: GCA_947579665.1. Lineage (NCBI taxonomy): Eukaryota > Metazoa > Arthropoda > Insecta > Odonata > Libellulidae > Sympetrum > Sympetrum striolatum. The sequence goes on from OX388350.1 coordinate 83,513,200, forward strand.
TTAGATTTCCTAGATCGTCCTTGGTTCGAATCCAGAAAGCCATTTAAATTATTTAAAAGTAGGACGTCATTTGAGGCAGTTGGAGCCAATATTTCTGCTTGATTTTTCACACATACTTAGAGATGATGATCTTCTGTTGTTCTCTTAAGTAAGTTCGCCAGGGAGGCCTAGGTTCGATGCTAGATGATTAAATTGCAGCGAATTTTAAGAATATTTTCAATCCCTTTTTTTTCTTTTGAGGGCCGTCCCGATATGATGCCGACCTGAAATTAGTGTTGTCGATCTGCTTGCAGTATGCAAGCTACATTTTACTCGTATATATATATAGGTATATCCGGAGAAACGTCTATATATAATAGATATATAGGTATATCCGGATAAGCGTCTATATATAATGGATATAGGTACATCCGGAGAAGCGTCTATATATAATAGATATAGGTATATCCGGAGAAGCGTCTATATATAATAGATATATAGAGAGGATACAAAGTCACAGGCTAAACCACTAGCGTCAACGGCTTGAAATTTTTACGACATATTGGCCATAGCCTATAACCTCCAGAAAAATTGCGATTTTGAACTTGGATGTCATGGGTTCGATCCCAGAGGGCCTCAAAGTCCCGATTATTCCCGTTTAAATGCATTGCTTTGATTTTCGGGAATTTAAAAAAAATACTTTCCGGATAGGTAGCCAATCAAAACTCAAGGACCCTATATATATGGTCATGATCTATCGAAAACATAAATGAGTATTACGGAAAATATCCTGGGTTCGATGCTAAGTTGCGGCAAAAATCTGCGGTTTAAATTGCATTGTGGCGATTTTTAAGATTTTTTTAGGACCCTTCCCGATGGCATGAAAACTTGAAATTCGGCATGGAGTTGTGGATATTAAATATATTTCATAGTCAAATTTTACATATTCCCTGATGGTCCTTGGTTCGATCCCAGAGAGCCATTCACATTCCACAATGCATTTCTTATGGGGATAAGGGAAACAAATTTTAGGTACTTCCCGGTATGCTATCCACTTCAAACTTTGCATAAAATAAGATCAAGTCCTTAAAAATCAAAATGTGCATATACAGCTTACTGGGGTTTGACACCAGAGGTCTCTACAATCAGTAACTGATCCGATTTTTAAGAATAATTTTGAACCCGTTCCTTTTAATATTGAAACTTGAAATTCAGCATATAGGTAGAGATTATAAATGCATTTCAAAAAAATATTTTAGAATTCCAAGATGAGAGTCAAAAATGTATTCCAATATTAATAGAATAAATATAATATTAAATACTTATTTATCCCGTTCGATACTCACTCAAAATTTTTGAATATCACTATTGATAGTCTTTGGATGCTCTGCATTGTTATAACCTGCCTGTCATCTAAATAAACAACAAAGGGAATGACTGAGATAAAAACACAGTTGCTAATAAATGATAAACAGTAGCTAATATATATAAAATGAGTCAAAAATGTATTCTTATATCGATAGAATTAATGTGATATTCAATACTTATTTATCCAGTTCAATCCTCTCTCAACATTTGTGAATATCACCATTGATAGGCCTGGGATGCTCTGCATGTATATAACCAGGGTCTCTTAATTAATTAAACAACAAAAGGAGAGACTGAGATAAATATACAGCTGCTATTAGATGAAAAACATTAGCAAATATATATAAAACAAGTCAAAAATGTATTCTAATTCCAATAAAATTAATATAATATTAAATACTCATTTATCCAGTTCGATCCTCTCTCAACATTTGTAAATATCAGCATTGATAGGCCTGGGATGCTCTGCATTGTTATAACCAGTCTGTCATCTAAGTAAACAACAAATGGAGAGACTTAGATAAATATAAAGCTGTAAGTAGATGATAAATATTAGCTAATGTATATAAAATGAGCCAAAAATGTATTCTAATATCAATAGAATTAATATAATATTAAATACTCATTTATCCAGTTCGATCCACTCTCAACATTTGTGATTATTACCATTGATAAACCTGAGATGCTCTGCTTTGTTATAACCAGTCTGTCATCTAAATTAACAACAAAGGGAGAGACTGAGATAATGATACAGCTGCTATTAGATGAAAAACTTTAGCAAATATATATAAAACAAGTCAAAAATGTATTCTAATTCCAATAGAATTAATATAATATTAAATGCTTATTCTTCCAGTTCGATACTCTTTCAACATTTGTGAATATCACCATTGATAGGCCTGGGATCCTCTGCATTGATATAACCAGTCTGTCATCTAAATAAACAACAAAGGGAGATACTGAGTACATTTACAGCTGCTAGTAGATCAAAAACATTAGCTTTAATATAGATAAAATGAGTCAAAAATGTAGTCTTATATCAATAGAATAAATATAATATTAAATACTTATTTATCCAGTTCGATCCTCTCTCAACATTTGTGAATATAACCATTGATAGGCCTGGGATCCTCTGCAATGATATAACCAGTCTGTCTACTAAATTAACAACAAAGGGAGTGACTGAGATAAATATACAGCTGCTATTAGATGAAAAACATTAGCAAATGTATATAAAATGAGTCAAAATGTATTCTAATATCAATCTAATTAATACAATGTTAAATACTTATTTATACAGTTCAATCCTCTGTCAAAATTGGTGAATATCAGTATTGATAGGTCTGGGTTCTGTGCATTATTATAACCAGTCTGTCATCTAAATAAACAGCAAAGGGAGAAAGTGAGATAAATATAAAGCTTCTAGTACATGATAAATATTAACTAATGTATATAAAATGAGTCAAAAATGTATTCTAATATCAATAGAGTTAATATAATTTTGGATAATTACTTATCCAGTTTGATCCTCTCTCAACATTTGTGAATATCACCATTGTTAGGCCTGGGATGCTCTGCATTGTTATAACAAGTCTATCATCTAAATAAACAAGAAAGGGAATGACTGAGAAAAATAGACAGCCTATAGTAGATGATAAAATTTAGCTAACATATGAAATGCTAACATATGAATGATGACAACAAAGGGAAAGACTGAGATAAATATACAGCTGCCTTTAGTGGATAAACATTAGCTTATTAATATAAAATGAGTCAAAAATATATTCTAATATCAATAGAATTAATATAATAGTAAATACTTATTTATCCAGTTCGATCCTTAATAAACATTTGTGAATATCATCATTGATAAGCCTGGGATGCTCTGCATTGTTATAACCAGTCTGTCATCTATATAAACAACAAAGGGAAAGACTGAGATAAATATACAGCTGCTATTAGTGGATAAACATTAGCTAATATATATAAAATAGGTAAAAATGTATACTAATATCAATAGAATTAATATAATATTAAATACTTATTTATCCAATTCGATCCTCTTTCAACATTTTCGATTATCACCATTGATAGGCCTGGGATGCTCTGCTATGCTATAACCAGCCTGTCATCTAAATAAACAGCAAAGGGAATGACTGAGAAAAATATACAGCCTCTAGTAGATGATAAACTTTAGCTTATATATGAAATGAGTCAAAAATGTATTCTAATATCAATAGAATTAATATAATATTTAATACTTCTTTATCTAGTTGGATCCTCGCTCAACATTTGTGAATATCACCATTAATAGGCCTTGGATGCTCTGCATTGTTATAACCAGTCTGTCATCTAAATAAATAAAAAAGGGAGAGACTGAGATAAATATAAAGCTGATAGTAGATGATAAATATTAGCTAATGTATATAAAATGAGTCCGAAATGTATTCTAATATCAATAGAATTAATATAATATTAATTACTTATTTATCCAGTTCGATCCTCTCATTACATTTGTGAATATCATCATTGATTTGCCTGGGATCCTCTGCATTGTTATAACCAGTCTGTCATCTAAATAAACAACAAAGGGAGAGATTGAGTAAATTCAAAGCTGCTAGTAGATCAAAAAAATTAGCAAATATATATGCTTCAAAAATGTATTCTTATATCAAAAGAATTGATATAATGTTAAATACATATTTATCCAGTTGGATCCTCTCTCAACATTTGTGAGTATCACCATTGATAGGCCTGGAATGATCTACATTGTTCTATTCAATTCAATTCAATTCAATTTGATTTCATTCAAAGATCATATAAATGATATAAAACAAGTCAAGTACAATTTAAAATACAAAAAAAAAGAAGTACAAAAGGAAAATCAAAGGCATTGCATGCACAGCAGTTATCAACAATATGAATCTCAAGACTAAATAACATCATTCAAAAAGTCATAAAAATTATAATACATTTTATTAAGAAGAAAACTTCTAACCCTTGATTTAAACATAGATAAGGAAGTAGAATTTTTACAAATTATGGGCAATTTGTTATAGAGATGGAAACCAATGGACTTGGGACCGCAAAAAGAGATTTTTGTTCTGTGATATGCGAGATGAAGATGAATGCTGGATCTAGTAAAATGGTTGTGAAGAACGGAATTAGTAGGGAACAGAGAAATGTTAGAGTGGATAAAAGAAACAGCTGAGAAAATATAAAGGCAAGGAAGAGGAAGAATTTGAAAAGCTTTAAAAATTGGTAGGGAAGGAGCACAGGGATGTGCTCCTGCAATAATCCTGACGCAACGTTTTTGTAAAACAAAAACCTTATGGCTGTTGGTAGCATTGCCCCAAAATAATAATCCATACAGTAAGTGGGACTGAAAAGATCCGTGATACAACTGCAGTAAAACGTCGATATTGACGGAGCAGCGAAGAGATCTTACTAATAAACAAAGGGAGTTTAATTTGGAAAGCAAGTAAGTAATATGAGGCCCCCATGATAATTTACTATCCAGAATTACACCAAGATATTTAGCTTGAGAAACAGTTTTAATAGGACTATTGTTCACTGAAAGGTTAGGGTTGATGAGCGTAGAATTCCTAAGAGCATATTGAAGGGCCTGAGTTTTATCAGAATTTAAATGAATGAAATTCTCTTTACACCACGAATTCATTATATAACAAATATGATCACTAGTAATTGAAAGATCAAGCTGGGAATCGGCAGAAATGATTATGTGAGAGTCATCTGCAAAAAGAATGGGCTGTACGCCAGTGAGTCCATTAAATTTATTAGGTAAATCATTAATGTAAAGTAGAAATAATAGTGGTCCTAATACGGAACCCTGAGGAACTCCAATATTAATAGTTTTGGCATTAGAATTGTATTTAGTACAATTAGAGAGTAAAGAAACACTTTGTGTTCGATGTAGCAGAAAAGATTTCAGCCAGTTATAAGAAGCGCCTCTAATGCCTTGATGGAAAGCTTTAGAGAGAAGAAGATGATGATTAACATAATCAAAAGCCTTAGTGAAGTCAAATAGAAGTCCCAGAGTTTTTTTGCCATTATCAAGAGAAGAAAATATAAAATCGACTGCATCGTGAATAGCTGAGGTAGTAGATTTATTTTTAATGAAGCCATGTTGGATAACTGATAGAATATTGTTAGACTGTAGAAAGGAGACTAAGCGTGAGTAGTAGATCTTTTCAAATATTTTTGAAAAGTGACTCTGTATAGCAATAGGGCGATAGTTATTAATATCCAATCTAGATCCTTTATTTTTATACAGAGGGATAACTTTTGAGTGTTTTAAAGATGAAGGAAAAACTCCTAAAAGCAAGGACTGATTAATGAGATAGAGTAAGGGTTCCCTGATGAAATCATAGGCGAGCTTTACAATGTGACCAGGAATATCGTCATCACCAGAGCAAGAGTTGGACAAACTAGAAACCACCGATCTAAGCTCGTACTCATCACATGGAAAGAGATAACAGGAATTTGGAATATTTAAGGAAAAATTTCTGGAATAAGAAGCAGAGAAGTTAGAAGGAGTCGAGAGTGAAGAGAAATGGTTATTTAAAAAAGTAGCTAGCAATGCTGGATCAGAAACAATTTCGCCAGTGTTATGATCAGTTAAAAGAAGTTTAGTTTTAGAGTTGAATTCACTAGTGCTCTTGATGATTTTCCATGCTTCCTTAGATTTATTCTTGGCTAAGATCAATCGTTGATTATTATGACTCAGTTTAGCCTTCTTAAGCATATTTCTATACTGAAATCTAAACCGTTTGTATGTGGAACTAAGAGTGGGATCATTAGAAGTTTTGACTTGAAAAGCAAGGTCCTTAAGAAAAATAGAATAGATCTTGATTTCATTAGTGATCCAATTATTATTTTTAGAAGTTCCATTAGAAGTGCGTCCAACCTTAGATGTTAATGGGTATGCAACATTAAAGATATAAAGAAATTTATTATAAAACTTGTAGAAGGACTTACCAAAACTAGTAGTATTGTAAACATTCTTCCAAGTTTCGCTTCTGAGAAGATAGAGAAAAGTGTGTTTGTTGCTAAAAAAAAAGTGTGTTCGTTCTAACCAGTCTGTCATCTAAATAAAAACAAAGGGAGAGACTGAGATAAATATAAAGCTGCTAGTAGACGATAAATATTAGCTGATGTTATAAAATGAGTCTAAAATGTATTCTAATATCAATAGAATTAATGTAATATTAAATACTTATTTATCAAGTTCGATCCTCCCTCAACATTTGTGAATATCATCATTGATTTGCATGGGATCCTCTGCATTCTTATAACAAGAAAGTCATCTAAATATACAACAAAGGGAGAGACTGTGATAAATATACAGCTGCTATTAGATGAAAAACATTAAAAAATAAACATAAAATGAGCCAAAAATATATTCTAATATCAATAGAATTAATATAGTATTAAATACTTATTTATCCAATTCGATCCTCTCTCTCAGCATTTGTGAATATCACCATTGATAGGCCTGGGATCCTCTGCATTGTTATAACCAGTCTGACATCTAAATAAACAACAAAGGGAGAGACTATTTAAATTTACAGTTGCTAGTAAATCAAAAACATTAGCTTATATACATAAAATGAGTTTAAAATGTATTCTAAGATCAAAAGAATTAATATAATATTAAATACTTATTTATCCAGTTCGATCCTCTCTCATCATTTGTGAATATCGGCATTGATAGGCCTGGGATCACCTGCATTGTTATAACCAGTCTGTCAATCAAATAACTAACAAAGGGAGAGACTAAGTAAATTTACAGCTTCTAGTAGATCAAAAACAATATCTAAAACATATAAAATGAGTTAAAAATGTACTCTAATATCAATAGAATAAATCTAATATTAAATACTTATATATCCACTTCGATAATCTCTCTCAACATTTGTGAATAACAGCATTGATAGGGCTTGGATGCTCTGCATTGTTATATCCAGTCAGTCATCTAAATAAACAACAAAGGGAGGGACTGACATAAATATAAGGCTGCTAGTAGATGATAAATAATAGCTAACATATATAAAATGAGTCAAAAATGTATTCTAATATCAATAGAATTAAAATTATATTAAATACTTATTTATGCAGTTCGATCCTCTCTCAACATTTGTGAATATCACCATTGATAGGCCTGGGATCCTCTGCATTGTTATTTCCAGTCTGTGATCTAAATAAACAACAAAGGGAGGGACTGAGATAAATATACAGCTGCTATTAGATGAAAAACATTAGCAAATATATATAAAAAGGGTCAAAAATGTATTCTAATATCAATAGAATTAATATAATATTACATACTTACTTATCCAGTTCGATCCTCTCTAAACATTTGTGAATATCAGCATTGATAGGTCTGGGATCCTCTGAATGGTTATTACCAGTCTGTCATCTATATAAACAACAAAGGGAAAGACTGAGATAAATATACAGCTGCTATTAGTGGATAAACATTAGCTTTTATATAGATAAAATGAGTCAAAAATGTAGTCTTATATCAATAGAATAAATATACTATTAAATACTTATTTATCCAGTTCGATCCTCTCTCAACATTTGTGAATATAAGCATTGATAGGCCTAGGATGCTCTGCATTGTTACAACCAGTCTGTCATCTAAATAAACAACAAAGGGAGAGATTTAGATTAATATAAAGCAGCTAGTAGATGAAAAATATTACCTAATGTATATAAAATGAGTCAAAAATGTATTCTAATATCAATAGAATTAATAAAATATTAAACACTTAATTATCAAGTTTGATCCTCTCTCAACATTAGTGAATATCAGCATTGATAGGCCTAGGATGCTCTGCATTGTTACAACCAGTCTGTACCCTAAATAAACAACAAAGGGAGAGACTTAGATAAATATAAAGCAGCTAGTAGATGATAAATATTAGCTAATCTAAATAAAATGAGTGAAAAATGTATTCTTATATCAATAGAATTAATATAATATCAAATAATTATTTATCCAGTTGGGTCTTCACTCAACATTTGTGAATATCAGAATTGGTAGGACTGGGTTGGTCTGCATTGTTATAACCAGTCTGTCATCTAAATAAATACAAAGGGAGGGACTTAGATAAATATAAAGCAGCTAGAAGATGATAAATATTGGCTAATGTAAATAAAATGATTCAAATATGTATTCTTATATCAATAGAATTAATGTAATATCAAATACTTATTTATCCAGTTGGATCCTCTCTCAACATTTGTGAATATCAGTATTGATATGCCTGGGATGCTCTGCATTGTTATAACCATTCTGTCATCTAATAAACAACAAAGGGAGAGACTTAGATAAATATAAAGCAGCTAGTAGATGGTAAATATTAGCTAATGTAAACAAAATGAGTCAAAATTATATTCTAATATCAATAGAATAAATATAATATTAAATACTCATTTATCCAGTTCGATCCTCTCTCAACATTTGTGAATATCAGCATTGATATGCCTGGGATGCTCTGCATTGTTATAACCATTCTGTCATCTAATAAACAACAAAGGGAGAGACTTAGATAAATATAAAGCAGCTAGTAGATGATAAATATTAGCTAATGTATACAAAATGAGTCAAAATTGTATTCTAATATCAATAGAATTAATATAATATTAAATACTCATTTATCCAGTTCGATCCTCTCTCAACATTTGTGAATATCAGCATTGATATGCCTGGGATGCTCTGCATTGTTATAACCAGTCTATCATCTAAATAAACAACAAAGGGAGAGACTGAGATAAATATACAGCTTGTAGTAGATGATAAATATAAGCTAATATATATAAAATGACACAAAAAGGTATTATAATAACATTAGAGTTAATATAATATTAAATACTTATTTATCTTGTTTGATCCTCCCTCAGCATTTGTGAATACCACCATTGATTTCCTGGAATCCTCTGCATTGCTATAACGAGTATGTCATCTAAATAAACTACAAAGGGATAGACTGTTTAAATTTACAGCTGATAGTAAATCAAAAACATTAGCTAATATATATGAAATGAGTTAAAAATGTTTTCTGATATCAATAGAATTAATATAATATCAAATACTTATTTATCCAGTTGGATCCTCTCTCAACATTTGTGAAAATCAGCATTGAGGGGCCTGGGATGCTCTGCATTGTTATAACCAGTCTGTCATCTAAATAAACAACAAAGGGAGAGACTGAGATAATATACAGCTGCTATTAGATGAAGAACATTAGAAAATATATATAAAAAGGGTCAAAAATGTATTCTAATATCAATAGAATTAATATAATATTACATACTCATTTATCCAGTTCGATCCTCTCTCAACATTTGTGAATATCAGCATTGATATGCCTGGGATGCTTTGCATTGTTATAACTAGTCTGTCATGTAAATAAATACAAAGGGAGGGACTTAGAAAATATAAAGCAGCTAGAGAATGATAAATATTAGCTAATATAAATAAAATGAGTCAAGAATGTATTCTAATGTCAATTAAATTAATATAATATTTAATACTCATTTATCCAGTTCGATCCTCTCTCAACATTTGTGAATATCCGCATTGATAGGCCAGGGATGCTCTGCATTGTTAAAACCATTCTGTCATGTAATAAACAACAAAGGGAGAGACTTAGATAAATATAATGCAGCTAGTAGATGATAATTATTAGCTAATGTAAACAAAATGAGTCAAAATTGTATTCTAATATCAATAGAATTTATATAATATTAAATACTCATTTATCCAGTTCGATCCTCTCTCAACATTTGTGAATATCTGCATTGATATGCCTGGGATGCTCTGCATTGTTATAACCAGTCTATCATCTAAATAAACAACAAAGGGAGAGACTGAGATAAATATACAGCTTCTATTAGATGATAAATATAAGCTTATATATATAAAACGAGTCCAAAATGTATTCTAATATCAATAGAATTTATATAATATTAAATACTTATTTATCCAGTTGGATCCTCTCTCAACATTTGTGAATATCAGAATTGATAGGCCTTGGATGCTCTGCATTGTTATAACCAGTCTGTCATCTAAATAAACAACAAAGAGAGACACTGAGTAAATTAACAGCTTGTAGTAGATGATAAATATAAGCTAATATATATAAAATGAGACAAAAAGGTATTCTAATAACATTAGAGTTAATATAATATTAAATACTTATTTATCTTGTTTGATCCTCCCTCAGCATTTGTGAATACCACCATTGATTTCCTGGAATCCTCTGCATTGCTATAACGAGTATGTCATCTAAATAAACTACAAAGGGATAGACAGTTTAAATTTACAGCTGATAGTAAAAAAAGAACATTAGCTAATATATATGAAATGAGTTAAAAATGTTTTCTGATATCAATAGAATTAATATAATATTAAATACTTATTTATCCAGTTGGATCCTCTCTCAACATTTGTGAAAATCAGCATTGATAGGCCTTGGATGCTCTGCATTGTTATAACCAGTCTGTCATCTAAATAAACAACAAAGGGAGACACTGAGTAAATTAACAGCTGCTAGTAGATCAAAAACATTAGCTATCAATAGAATAAATATAATATTAAATACTTATTTATCCAGTTCGATCCTCTCTCAACATTTGTGAATATAAGCATTGATAGGCTTGGGATGCTCTGCATTGTTACAACCAGTCTGTCATCTAAATAAACAACAAAGGGAGAGACTGAGTAATTTTAAAGCTCTTAGTGGATGATAAATATTAGCTAATGTAAATAAAATGAGTCAAAAATGTATTCTAAAAACAATGGAATTAATATAATATTAAATACTTATTTATCCAGTTCGATCCTCTCTCAACATTTTTAAATATCACCATTGATAGGCCTGGGATGCTCTGCATTGTTATAACCAGAGTGTCATCTAAAAAAACAACATAGGGAGAGACTGAGATAAATATACAGATGGTATTAGATGAAAAATATAAGCTAATATATATAAAATGAGACAAGAATGTATTCTAATAACAATAGAGTTAATATGATATTAAATACTTATTTATCTTGTTCGATCCTACCTCAACATTTGTGAATACCACCATTGATTTCCTGGTATCCTCTGCATTGTTATAACCAGTATGTCATCTAAATAAACAACAAAGGAAGAGAATGAGAAAAATATGAAGCTACTAGTAGATGACAAATATAATCAAATGTATATAAAATGTGTCAAAAATGTATTCTAATATCAATAGAATCAATATAATATTAAATACTTATTCATCCTGTTTGTTCCTCTCTCAACATTTGTGAATATCAGCATTGATAGGGCTGGGATGCTCTGCATTGTTATAACCAGTCTGTCATCTAAATAAACAACAAAGGGAGAGACTGAGATAAATATACAGCTGCTATTAGATGAAAAACATTAGAAAAATATATATAAAAAGGGTCAAAAATGTATTCTAATATCAATAGAATTAATATAATATTACATACTTACTTATCCTGTTTGTTCCTCTCTCAACATTTGTGAATATCAGCATTGATAGGCCTTGGATGCTCTGCATTGTTATAACCAGTCAATCATCTTAAATAACAACAAAGGAAGAGACTGAGAAAAATAAGAAGCTGCTAGTAGATGACAAATATAATCTAATGTATATAAAATTGGTCAAAAGTGCATTTTAATATCAATAGAATTAATATAATATCAAATACTTATTTATCCAGTTGGATCCTCTCTCAACATTTGTGAAAATCAGCATTAATAAGCCAGGGATGCTTTGCATTGTTATTACTAGTCTGTCATGTAAATAAATACAAAGGGAGGGACTTAGATAAATATAAAGCAGCTAGAGAATGATAAATATTAGCTAATAAAAATAAAATGAGTCATGAATGTACTCTAATATCTATTGAATTAATATAATATTAAGTACTCATTTATCCAGTTCCATCCTCTCTCAACATTTGTGAATATCAGCATTGATATGTCTGGGATGCTCTGCATTGTTATAACCATTCTGTCATCTAATAAACAACAAAGGGAGAGACTTAGATAAATATAAAGCAGCTAGTAGATGATAAATATTAGCTAATGTAAACAAAATGAGTCAAAATTGTATTCTAATATCAATAGAATTAATATAATATTAAATACTCATTTATCCAGTTCGATCCTCTCTCAACATTTGTGAATATCAGCATTGATATGCCTGGGATGCTCTGCATTGTTATAACCAGTCTATCATCTAAATAAACAACAAAGGGAGAGACTGAGATAAATATACAGCTTGTAGTAGATGATAAATATAAGCTAATATATATAAAATGACACAAAAAGGTATTCTAATAACATTAGAGTTAATATAATATTAAATACTTATTTATCTTGTTTGATCCTCCCTCAGCATTTGTGAATACCACCATTGATTTCCTGGAATCCTCTGCATTGCTATAACGAGTATGTCATCTAAATAAACTACAAAGGGATAGACTGTTTAAATTTACAGCTGATAGTAAATCAAAAACATTAGCTAATATATATGAAATGAGTTAAAAATGTTTTCTGATATCAATAGAATTAATATAATATTAAATACTTATTTATCCTGTTTGTTCCTCTCTCAACATTTGTGAAAATCAGCATTGAGGGGCCTGGGATGCTCTGCATTGTTGTAACCAGTCTGTCATCTAAATAAACAACAAAGGGAGTGACTGAGATAAATATACAGCTGCTATTAGATGAAGAACATTAGAAAATATATATAAAAAGGGTCAAAAATGTATTCTAATATCAATAGAATTAATATAATATTACATACTCATTTATCCAGTTCGATCCTCTCTCAACATTTGTGAATATCAGCATTGATATGCCTGGGATGCTTTGCATTGTTATAACTAGTCTGTCATGTAAATAAATACAAAGGGAGGGACTTAGAAAATATAAAGCAGCTAGAGAATGATAAATATTAGCTAATATAAATAAAATGAGTCAAGAATGTATTCTAATGTCAATTAAATTAATATAATATTAAATACTCATTTATCCAGTTCGATCCTCTCTCAACATTTGTGAATATCAGCATTGATATTCCTTGGATGCTCTGCATTGTTATAACCAGTCTGTCATCTAAATAAACAACAAAGGGAGAGACTGAGATAAATATACAGCTTCTATTAGATGATAAATATAAGCTTATATATATATAAAATGAGTCAAAATGTATTCTAATATCAATAGAATTAATATAATATTAAATACTTATTTATCCAGTTGGATCCTCTCTCAACATTTGTGAATATTAGAATTGATAGGCCTGGGATGCTCTGCATTTTTATTACCAGTCTGTCATCTAAATAAATACAAAAGGTGGGACTTAGATAAATATAAAGCAGCTAGTAGATGATAAATATTATCTTATGTAAATAAAATGAGTCAAAAATGTATTCTAATATCAATTGAATTATAATAATATTATATACTCATTTATCCAGTTCGATCCTCTCTCAACATTTGTGAATATCAGCATTGATAGGCCTGGGATGCTCTGCATTGTTATAACCAGTCTGTCATCTAAATAAACAACAAAGGGAGAGACTGAGATAAATATACAGCTGCTATTAGATGATAAATATTAGCTAATGTCAATAAAATGAGATAAAAATTTATTCTAATATCAATAGAATTAATGTAATATTAAATACTTATTTATCCAGTTAGATCCTATCTCAACATTTGCGAATATCAGCATTGATAGGCCTTGGATGCTCTGCATTGTTAAAAGCTGTATGTCATCTAAATAAACAACATAGGGTGACACTGAGGTAAATATAAAGCAGCTAGTAGATGATAACTATTACCTAATGTAAATAAAATGAGTCAAAAATTTATACTAATATCAATAGAATTAATATAATATTAAATATTTATTTATCCAGTTGGATCCTTTCTCAACATTTGTGAATATCAGCATTGGTAGGCCTGGGTTGCTCTGCATTGTTATTACTAGTCTGTCATCTAAATAAACAACAAAGGGAGAGACTTAGATATATATAAAGCAGCTAGTAGATGTTAAGTATAAGCTAATGTAAATAAAATGAGTCAAAAATGTATTCTAATATCAATAGAATGAATATAATATTAATTCTTATTTATCCAGTTGGATACTCTCTCAACATTTGTGATTATCAGCATTGATAGGCGTGGGATCCTCTGCAATGATATAACCAGTCTGTCTACTAAATTAACAACAAAGGGAGTGACTGAGATAAATATAGAGCAGCTATTAGATGATAAATATTAGCTAATGTAAATAAAATGAGTCAAAAATGTATTCTAATATCAATAGAATTAATATAATATTAAATACTTATTTATCAAGTTCGATCCTCTCTCAACATTTGTGAATACAGTAGAACCCCGGTAATCCGGACGAATTCAGGCACATAGGGGTCCGGAATATGCGGAGTTTCCTGATTAGCGAGGTTTTCAAAAAATAATGTAAAAAAACATTTTTTCTCAAAAATTATATTGTACAGGTAACGCATGTATATATTACATAAGGTATTACAGCATATAAAGTGAATGAATATTATCAGCGAGCAAAAAAGTCAGTTATTTTCTTTTGCGCGACCTTTCTTATTTTTAAATCAAGTGCGCGGACTCTAAAACATCTACAGAGCATCGTGTCATGTAATTCAAAATTTTGCTCCTTGGCCCACTATAATGATGTATTGAGTGCCGCCAAAGCCTCAGAATGAAAAATTTTGACGGAGTCCAAAGGGTGGTGGTGGTCGTCGTCATCTTCATCATCTTCTGCCATTACTGTTCTGATAATTTCGTCAACTGTTAAAGCTTCGTTTCGAGCCAAACTGTCGTCAGCCTCAGCAGCCCACCGAATAGCTTCAGGGTTAGATATTAGGTTCAAATTTTGTTGCTGATTAATGAGTGGCCAAGCTGAATTTCTTCAGTTTGCACATGTTCTAAAACTTCCGAACCAATTAAATTTAGGAGTAAATTTTTCTACGACTTACTGATCAATAATTTTGACACAGATGCCCGAGAGTTAGCTAGATTGAACACGGCATCTTTTAAATTTACCTTTTTCAGTGCATTTTCCAAATTTTAATTGTGCACAGGATCATTGAGAATATTCGTAAGAAGGAACTTACGATATCTTAACTTATTGCTTCGAATAACATTTTGATCCATGGGTTGGATCAGCGCGGTCGTTTTAGGGGGTAAAAAAATTGCGGAAATTTCACCGTCATCAGTGCACAATTCTTCTGCAGAAGGATGGCCAGGACAATTATCAAGCAACAATAAAGCATGTTGTGGTAAATTGACGGATTTCATATGTTGTCGAACTGCTGGAACGAATTCTGTTTTAAACCAATTCAAAAATAATTCTCGTGTGACCCAAGTGTCTTTATGCCCTCGATCTCTATAGCCCATGCATGGTCATCCTCATTGTACGTCTACCAAAGGAAGGATTGTTTTTTACTCCTCTTCTCTCATAGCTTTTTAATGAACGTGATGTTTTGAGATGTGATACCCTGCTGCAACTGAATATTTATTGTGTATCGGAATTGTTTAGTCTCGCACATATTAAGCATTCCTGTAATGGAAAAATGCTGTCTCAGAAAAGTATCACAACTTAGATGTATTATCACAATAAACCAAATACTTCGCTCTCCATCACATCATTGTAGCCAATGGAGAAATATTTCAAATAGTCTGTCCACCTCTCGTTTCTTGTTATTAGTATGCGTGTTTATATGTTCACAAGAAGAAGTTGCGGGTTTGCATAACTCCCAATGGACCGTCCGGATTACAGAGGGTTCCGGATTAGCGAGTGTCCGGATTACCAGGGTTCTACTGTATCAGCATTGAGATGCCTGGGATGCTCTGCATTGTTAAAACCAGTCTGTACCCTAAATAAACAACAAAGGGAGAGACTTAGATAAATATGAAGCAGCTAGTAGATGATAAATATTAGCTAATCTAAATAAAATGAGTCAAAAATGTATTCTAATATCAATAGAATTAATATAATATCAAATACTTATTTATCCAGTTGGATCTTCTCTCAACATTTGTGAATATCAGAATTGGTGGGCCTGGGTTGCTCTGCATTGTTATTACCAGTCTGTCATCTAAAAAAATACAAAGGGAGAGACTTAGATAAATATAAAGCAGGTAGAAGATGATAAATATTAGCTAATTTAAATAAAATGATTCAAAAATGTATTCTAATATCAATAGAATTAATATAATATCAAATACTTATTTATCCAGTTGGATCCTCTCTCAACATTTGTGAATATAAGCATTAATAAGCCAGGGATGCTTTGCATTGTTATTACTAGTCTGTCATGTAAATAAACAACAAAGGGAGAGACTGAGATAAATATACAGCTGCTATTAGATGATAAATACTAGCTAATGTAAATAAAATGAGACAAAAATTTATTCTAATACCAATAGAATTAATATAATATTAAATACTTATTCATCCAGTTAGATCCTATCTCAACATTTGTGAATATCAGCATTGATAGGCCAGGGATGCTCTGCATTGTTATAACCAGTCTGTCATCAAAATAAACAACAAAGGGAGAGACAGAGATAAATATACAGCTGCTATTAGATGATAAATACTAGCTAATGTAAATAAAATGAGACAAAAATTTATTCTAATATCAATAAAATTAATATAATATTAAATACTTATTCATCCAGTTAGATCCTATCTCAACATTTGCGAATATCAGCATTGATAGGCCTTGGATGCTCTGCATTGTTAAAAGCAGTATGTCATCTAAATAAACAACATAGGGTGACACTGAGATAAATATAAAGCAGCTAGTAGATCATAAATATTAGCTAATGTAAATAAAATGAGTCAAAAATGTGTTCTAATATCAATAGAATTAATATAATATTAAATACTCATTTATCCAGTTCGATCCTCTCTCAAGATTTGTGAATACCACCATTGATTTCCTGGAATCCTCTGCATTGCTATAACGAGTATGTCATCTAAATAAACTACAAAGGGATAGACTGTTTAAATTTACAGCAGATAGTAAATCAAAAACATTAGCTAATATATATGAAATGAGTTAAAAATGTTTTCTGATATCAATAGAATTAATATAATATTAAATACTTATTCATCCAGTTAGATCCTATCTCAACATTTGCGAATATCAGCATTGATAGGCCTTGGATGCTCTGCATTGTTAAAAGCAGTATGTCATCTAAATAAACAACATAGGGTGACACTGAGATAAATATAAAGCAGCTAGTAGATCATAAATATTAGCTAATGTAAATAAAATGAGACAAAAATTTATTCTAATACCAATAGAATTAATATAATATTAAATACTTATTCATCCAGTTAGATCCTATCTCAAAATTGGGAATATCAGCATTGATAGGCCAGGGATGCTCTGCATTGTTATAACCAGTCTGTCATCAAAATAAACAACAAAGGGAGAGACCTAGATAAATATAAAGCAGCTAGTAGATGACAAATATTAGCTAATCTAAATAAAATGAGTCAAAAATGTATTCTAATATCAATAGAATTAATATAATATCAAATACTTCTTTATCGAGTTGGATCTTCTCTCAAAATTTGTGAATATCAGAATTGGTAGGCCTGGGTTGCTCTGCATAGTTATTACCAGTCTGTCATCTAAAAAAATACAAAGGGAGAGACTAAGATAAATATAAAGCAGGTAGAAGATGATAAATATTAGCTAATGTAAATAAAATGATTCAAAAATGTATTCTAATATCAATAGAATTAATATAATATCAAAAACTTATGTATCCAGTTGGATCCTCTCTCAACATTTGTGAATATCAGCATTAATAAGCCTGGGATGCTTTGCATTGTTATTACTATTCCGTCATGTAAATAAATACAAAGGGAGAGCTTAGATAAATATAAAGCAGCTAGAGAATGATAAATATTAGCTAATATAAATAAAATGAGTCAAGAATGTATTCTAATATCAATAGAATAAATATAATATTAAATACTCATTTATCCAGTTCGATCCTCTCTCAACATTTGTGAATATCAGCATTGATATGCCTGGGATGCTCTGCATTGTTATAACCAGTCTGTCATCTAAATAAACATCAAAGGGAGAGACTCAGATAAATATACAGCTTCTATTAGATGATAAATATAAGCTTATATATATAAAATGAGTCCAAAATGTATTCTAATATCAATAGAATTAATATAATATTAAATACTCATTTATCAAGTTCGATCCTCTCTCAAGATTTGTGAATATCAGCATTGATATGCCTGGGATGCTCTGCATTGTTATAACCAGTCTGTCATCTAAATAAACAACAAAGGGAGAGACTAAGATAAATATAAAGCAGGTAGAAGATGATAAATATTAGCTAATGTAAATAAAATGATTCAAAAATGTATTCTAATATCAATAGAATTAATATAATATCAAAAACTTATGTATCCAGTTGGATCCTCTCTCAACATTTGTGAATATCAGCATTAATAAGCCTGGGATGCTTTGCATTGTTATTACTATTCCGTCATGTAAATAAATACAAAGGGAGAGCTTAGATAAATATAAAGCAGCTAGAGAATGATAAATATTAGCTAATATAAATAAAATGAGTCAAGAATGTATTCTAATATCAATAGAATTAATATAATATTAAATACTGATTTATCCAGTTCGATCCTCTCTCAACATTTGTGAATATCAGCATTGATATGCCTGGGATGCTCTGCATTGTTATAACCAGTCTGTCATCTAAATAAACATCAAAGGGAGAGACTCAGATAAATATACAGCTTCTATTAGATGATAAATATAAGCTTATATATATAAAATGAGTCCAAAATGTATTCTAATATCAATAGAATTAATATAATATTAAATACTCATTTATCCAGTTCGATCCTCTCTCAAGATTTGTGAATATCAGCATTGATATGCCTGGGATGCTCTGCATTGTTATAACCAGTCTGTCATCTAAATAAACAACAAAGGGAGAGACTGAGATAAATATACAGCTTCTATTAGATGATAAATATAAGCTTATATATAAAAAATGAGTCCAAAATGTATTCTAATATCAATAGAATTAACATAATATTAAATACTTATATTTCCGATTGGATCCTCTCTCAACATTTGTGAATATCAGAATTGATAGGCCTGGGATGCTCTGCATTGTTATTACCAGTCTGTCATCTAAATAAACCAGAAAGGGAGAGACTGAGATAAATATACAGCTTCTATTAGATGATAAATATAAGCTAATATATATATAATGAGTCGAAAATGTATTCTAATATCAATAGAATTAATACTTTATTGAATACTTATTCATCCAGTTAGATCCTCTCTCAAAATTTTTTAATATCATCATTGATAGGCCTGGGATGCTCTGCATTGTTATAACCAGAGTGTCATCTAAATAAACAACAAAGGGAGAGACGGAGATAAATATGAAGCTGCTAGTAGATGACGAATATAATCTAATGTAGATAAAATGTGTCAAAAATGTATTCTTATATCAATAGAATTAATATAATATTAAATACTTAATTATCCAAATGGATCCTCTCTAAACATTTGCGAATATCAGCATTGATAGGCCTGGGATACTCTGCATTGTTATAACCAGTCTGTCATCTAAATAAACAAGAAAGGGAGACATTGAGATAGATATAAAGCAGCTAGTAGATGATAAATATTAGCTAATGTAAATAAAATGAGTCAAAAATGCATTCTAATATCAATAGAATTAATATAATATTAAATACTTATTTATCCAAGTAGATCCTTTCTCAACATTTGCGAATATCAGCATTGATAGGCCTTGGATGCTCTGCATTGTTAAGAGCAGTATGTCATGTAAATTAACAACAAAGAGAGAGACTGAGATAAATATAAAGCAGCTAGTAGATGATAAATAATAGCTAATGTAAATAAAAAGAGTCCATAATGTTTTCTAATTTCAATAGAATTAATATAATATTAAATACTTATTTATCCATTTTGATCATTCCTCAACATTTGTGAATATAGCATTGATAGGCCTGAGATGCTCTGCATTGTTATAACCAGTCTGTCATCTAAATAAACAACAAAGGGAGAGACTGTTAAAATTTACAGCTGATAGTAAATCATAAACTTTAGCAAATATATATAAAATGAGTCGAAAATGTTTTCTGATATCAATAGAATTAATATAATATTAAATACTTATTTATCCTGTTTTTCCTCTCTCAACATTTGTGAATATCAGCATTGATAGGCCTGGGAGGCTCTGCATTGTTATAACCAGTCTGTCATCTAAATAAACAACAAAGGGAGAGACTGAGATAAATATACAGCTGCTATTAGATGAAAAACATTAGCTTTTATATAGATAAAATGAGTCAAAAATGTAGTCTTATATCAATAGAATAAATATAATATTAAATACTTAATTATCCAGTTCGATCCTCTCTCAATATTTGTGAATATCAGCATTGATAGGCCTGGGATGCTCTGCATTGTTACAACCAGTCTGTCATCTAAATAAACAATAAAGGGAGATACTTAGATAAATATATAGCAGCTAGTAGATGAAAAATATTACCTAATGTTTATAAAATGATTCAAAAATATATTCTAATATCAATAGAATTAATAAAATATTAAATACTCATTTATCCAATTTGATCCTCTCTCAACATTTGTGAATATCAGCATTGATAGGCCTGAGATGCTTTGCATTGTTATAACTAGTCTGTCCTGTAAATAAATACAAAGGGAGAGACTTAGGTAAATATATAGCAGCTAGAGAATGATAAATATAAGCTAATATAAATAAAATGAGTCAAGAATGTATTCTAATATCAACAGAATTAATATAATATTAAATACTCATTTATCCAGTTCGATCCTCTCTCAACATTTGTGAATATCAGCATCGATATGCCTGGGATGCTCTGCATTGTAATAACCAGTCTGTCATCTAAATAAACAACAAAGGGTGACTCTGAGATAAATATACAGCTGCAATTAGATGATAAATATAAGCTTATATATTTAAAATGAGTAGAAAATGTATACTAATATCAATAGAATTAATATAATATTAAATACTTATTTATCCAATTAGATCCTCTCTCAACATTTGTTAATATAAGCATGGATATGCCTGGGATGCTCTGTATTGTTAAAAGCAGTATGTCATCTAAATAAACAACAGAGGGAGAGACTGTTTAAATTTACAGCTGCTAGTAAATCAAAAACATTAGCTAAAATATATAAAATGAGTCCAAAATGTATTGTAATATCAATAGAATTAATATAATATTAAATACTTAATTATCCAGTTCGATCCTCTCTCAACATTTGTGAATATCAGCATTGATAGGCCTGGGATGCTCTGCATTGTTACAACCAGTCTGTCATCTAAATAAATAACAAAGGGAGATACAGTAGAAGTCCGTTATAACGAGTACGGCATATAGCGAGAGTTGCGTTATAGCGAGTGATTCATTGGACGTTGTCCATCTCACAGCAAAAAGGATAGGGAGTTACTTCCATTATAACGAGTGATCAAAATCTGAGGTATCGTTATAACGAGTGTCACGGTCCTATATTCGCCTTGCAGGTGGCATATCTCGTAAGCGAAGACGGCTCACGATTTTCACTATCCCCTTTGTCCCTCACGTCTCCTATATCTTATCCCCTTGAATCTTGTTTATTTTCGTCGATAATCCCTCTAGTTAGCAGGTTGAATCGAGTTTCCATTTTATTGGCATCCACCTGTGGGATTTGTTTTCACTCGAAACTTTGCACCAAACCGTCTAATGGAAGGGATATAAGAGATATAAGCAGCGCTGTTTCGGATTTACAGGGTAACCTCTCCCTCGCGCCGATTCATTAGTTATGAAGCGTGTGTATGAAAAATATCTTGAGAATGAAATTTGATATGAATTGGGGGTTCCACATGATGGCCATCGCTCTTCCATCAGTCGATCATTAGACATGAGTCCGTTCAGAGCTTTCCAATAACTGAGTTTCTAGTGTGACAGTTCTGTGATGGAGAGCAAAAGAAAGGCTTTAGATTTAGCAAAGAAATTTGAAATTGTGCGAAAGAGAAACCGCGAGTAAATCTGAAATCGGCAGACGGTATGGCATGTCATCGTCGACTTTATTTATGATTTTAAAGAACAAAGAAAAAATTAAGTTTGCATTCATGATGCAAAACACTCCAGGAGGGTGCAAAAAACTACGGCCAACGGATAATACGGAGTTGGAGTCCATTCTATTAGAATGGTTCACTCAGCAGCTATCTCTAGGAATTCCAATAAGCGGAACAACGATAAAAGCGAAAGCTGAAGAGCTTGCCCTTCGCATGAAACTGGACAATTTCCGTAGCACGGATGATTAGCTGAACCGATTTAAAGGAAGAAGAGATCACTCCACATAATTAGCGGTGAATCCAGTTAAGAAAATGAGCAAGCGGCACATAATTGGCTTCTAATTCTCAAGTCGATCCTCGAAAAATACGAAGAAAAGGTAAGTAATACAAAAAGCAAATTATCGTTTAAATACTATAAATTGTAAGATAGGCCATGTATTTAGTGTGACAAACTGTTATTTACAGCTACAAAGCGCCATTTTAGATCACACCTCGTTAATACGTTAATGAAGAAGTTAATGTCAAAAGAAACCCGCATCAAATGGAATGTCCTGGAGGCAATCCATGGGTTTGCATTGGCCTGGGGAAAATATCACCCGAAAGTGTGAATAAGTGTTTCAAACATTCGGGTTTAAAAAAAATACAGAAAATGATTCTGTCGATAGATCTGCTGAGCTGAATTCGGAGTTAGTGCCCAGATGCTGGAGAAATGTGTCCATTAGAGTATAGGAGAAGGAATTCTGCTCTCACCAGCTGCGAATTGCCGGCACTGGAGAAAAACTCGCGTCTAACGAGCATGACTCCAACTACTTACACTACTGGAAAGCCATGTTTAATTATTAAGCTAAATCACTAAATCCTAACTAATACGATTATCTAATGATATATTATTACTTTCGACGATAATTTAGCAATGATGATCCACATTTTATGTTAGAGGACGCACTTTGGTTATGGTTTATGAGTCAATGATATAATATTTTTGACGCGAACGTACTCTTTTACGCATTCTGAAGCATTTGCGTAGGAATTAAAAACCATACAGTTCCATTCGGACTCATTTACTGACCTTGGATTCAAGAAGACGGACTTAATTAGACTTACTGTTAGAAATCGGCTATAACGAGTATCGCGTTATAACGAGCACTTTTCCGATTTTTGTCAGCTCTCGTTATAACGGACTTCTACTGTACTTAGATAAATATATAGCAGCTGGTAGATGTTAAATATTAGCTTATGTAAATAAAATGAGTCAAAAATGTATTCTAATATCAATTGAATTATAATAATATTAATTCTTTTTTATCCAGTTGGATCCTCTCTCAACATTTGTGATTATCAGCATTGATAGGCGTGGGATGCTCTGGATTGTTAAAACCAGTATGTCATCTAAAAAAACAACAAAGGGAGAGACATAGATAAATATAAAGCAGCTAGTAGATGATAAATATTAGCTAATGTATATAACATGAGTCAAAAATGTATTCTAATATCAATAGAACTTATATAATATTAAATACTTATTCATCCAGTTCGATCCTCTCTCAACATTTGTAAATATCACCATTGATAGGCCTGGGATGCTCTGCATTGTTATAACCAGTCTGTCATCTAACAAAACAAGAAAGGGAGAGACAGAGATAAATATAATGCAGCTAGTAGATGATAAATATTAGCTAATGTAAATAAAATTCGTCAAAATGTATTCTAATAACAATAGAATTAATTTAATATTATATACTTATTTATGCAGTTCGATCCTCTCTCATCATTTGTGAATATCACCATTGACAGGCCTAGGACGCTCTGCATTGTAATAAGCAGTCTGGTATCTAAAAAAACAACAAAGGGGGAGAATGAGTAAATTTACAGCTGCTATCAGATGAAAAACATTAGCTAATATTTATGAGTCAAAAATGTATTCTAATATCAATAGAATTGATACAATGTTAAATACTTATTTATACAGTTCGATCCTCTCTCAACATTTGTGAATATCAACATTGATAGGCCTAGGACGCTCTGCATTGTTATAAGCAGTCTGGCATCTAAAAAAACAACAAAGGTGGGACTGAGATAAAGTAAAGCTGCTAGTAGATGATAAATATTAGCTTATATATATAAAATGAATCAAAAATGTATTCTTATATCAATAGAATTAATATAATATTCTATACTTATTAATCCAGTTCGATACTCACTCAACATTTGTGAATATCAGCATTTAGAGGCCTGGGAAGCTCTGCATTGTTATAACCAGTCTGTAATCTAAATAAACAACAATGGGAGAGACTGAGATAAATATAAAGCCACTAGTAGATGATAAATATTAGCTAATGTACAGTGGCGGAAAAAATTATCGCAACACTTTGCGCGCGCACCAGTGGCTTTCACAGAAACTATTTGGAATTCTGCTTTCTGTGACTGACTGGCAACACCGAGGAAAGCCTCGAAAAGCGGTAATATTTGAGTCGGAGCCTAGAACTTTCACAAATTTCCTCTTTTTCGAACTCTTCTTAGAGCCTTCGCGCGAACTCTCCCCGAGTTCGTCCTGTTTATTTCGGCGTTTCTCTTTCACAGATAGTTATCGTATTTATAGAACGATAAGTTGGATATATATTTATTCCAATTTCAATCTTAAATGCAATAAAATACATAGACAATAATTGAAACTTAATTATTAATAATGTGAAGAATGCTATTCGGTTTTAATAATGCGTAGCAATAGGAATAAGTGGGATTGGAGTAGGAATACGCGATGTGGTGATTCTCACCTTTAGAGAACGAGAATTTTTGAGTCTAGAGGAAAACGATGTTCTGTGAGATTATAGCGAGAACAGATGGCCTATAATGGTCTCTTTTCCTGGATAATTTGTGCGCTAATAAGGCGTTATTTTTGTAGTTTGGTTTCTCACTCGAACATATGTCTTACGGCTGCCTGCTGGATATTAATGTAATTGTAATTCTTCAAACGTCCAGTTCAAACATAGGATATTAATTATTTGTGATAAACATTCCGAGGAGGATTTTTGATTACAAGTCTTATGTTTTCAATTCAGCAATTAGAATTCGAGAAGTCGTTAGAGCGATTACCGAGTTACTAACTATGACACAATGTAAAATTTGTATTTTGTCTACGGAACATAATTTTTCCCCAACTTAATCATGCAGACGAAGGAAATTCGTAATATAAATTTATATACATCATTTGTCACCTAGAATACATGAAATCATTGTCCGTCCGGAGTTTCATTCCAGCGCAGTACCAAATCTCAGGTCATCCATTAGAGTTAGTGCACGACAACAAATACCTAGGAGTCAAATTTAGCAGTAACTTATCTTTTAAACAACATATTCGAGATGCGATAGGAAAAGCGAATAGAATGCAAAGATTAACTGGCAGAACGTTGAGAGGATGCTCATCGAGAGTCAAAGTAGCTTACTTTTCTCTTATTCGCCCGAGTCTTGAATACTGCTGTGCGGTTTGGGACCCACACGAAGTAAGTTTAGTCTCAGATTTAGAGATGGTCCAGCGTAGAGCAGCCCGATTCGTTTGCGGGGATTTCAGGTTTGATAGCAGCGTTACGGCAATGATAGAGTCCCTCAGTTGGAATTCACTACAGATGAGAAGATCTGAATATCGTCGGAAACTTTTCGAAAAGTTCAATCGTTCAGAATTTATAAACGAAGTAAGTGAAATGTTAGTGCCAGTAAGGAGCGAACGCGATCTCCGAGAGGCATCGACGAAGCGTTATAGGGAAGTAATCGCAAGGACGGATAATTACTTTTGGTCGTTTTTTCCCCAAGCTATTAGAGATGCTAATAGGTAGGAATGAATAATGGTGGTGTATTACACCCCCTGCCATACGCCTCTGGCGGCTCGCGGGGTATTTATCTAAATCTAAATCTAAAAAAAGGAAAAATACCAATTCCAAAGTTAAAACAAACATGATTTCATAAAAACCGAACAATTTCTGCGCATATATCGGACTTGTCTTACATTTTGTAACAGGAAGCTTGGTGACCTTGGTAATTAGTCAATTGTGTTGCCTTCGCGTGGAAAAATTCACGTAGAAATGCATTAAGGCTTTGATAATTCGCGAGGATAGTCTTTAACCACAAGTTGATCCCTTCAAAGTATTGCAGGCGCCAATACAAAACAAACGTTGAAATGCATTACCTCGCGTGGAAAAGCTTTAACCATATGTCGAGCACTTTCAAAGCAAGTATTGCAGGTGCCAGGTAGATTTTTCCTTTTCGTGCCAAAATCAGCTAGACTCAGGACCCTCATTTTACAGTCGCCCAGTAGAAACTATCGTCTGGCTAATTCAAAGCTCCTTCCTCACCATGGTGCTAAGGAAATTAGATGTTATTGCACTCGTAAAAATATTCCCAAATAATATTATTATATTAGTGTATTTTAGTAAACAAAGATTTCCTAATAAACAACCCAAGTTTTACAAATGAGTTTTTTATCTTAAACTTCTCTTGTTCGGGAAATGAACGAATGTAAGATATGATTTCCACATATATTTATACCCCCTGTGATGAATATACATATTTTCCAGAGAGATGCAATTCATTATGGAAAAATAACCATTGGACATGAAAGACACGGAACCGATTCATCACCAATTGTCGGTCAAAAAAATGTTTCGTGTGTCAGTGAAAATTCCTCTTCTACCAAGGATTCGAGGTCGTTCGCTGAAAGACAATTCTTTGACTCATTTTCCACAATTAGAGGTATTTGACAGGGCCTCCTGATTTCCCGAAGCACGATGAACCTTTCGCTTTCAGTGCAGAGGATTTTCGAAAGCCTATGCGTCACTCGCAACAACAAACCGGTCGTAAGGCAAGGAGCTCAGGCTTACTTACTCAGACTTATTGGCGACTATTTCTTCATTTAGGTCTTCACGTCGATAGACGGACAACCAGCAGACCGCGCAAGCGAATCTTTTCATTTTTACGCTTAAAAAAAAAAGCCTTGAGAACTATTGACATTCTTATGCATATTATTATTCATTGTTTGTCTACAACCAGGACAATTCGCGGGTTCACAGTTTCCAATTTTCTCGGCGGTAGTTCCAAACCAATTGTATAGATTTAGATTGAGATATATACCCCGCGAGCCGCCAGCTGGGTATGGCAGGGGTTGTAATAGCACCATCATCAACTAATATACTCTATCAGCCTCTCTAATTGTCTGGGGAAAAAAGCGACCAAAAGTAATGTTTTGTGATTACTTCCCTGTAACGTTTTGTCGATGCTTCTCGGAGATCGCGATTAGGTCTTTAGTTGCACTAAAATTTCATTTACTTCGTCTTTAGGTTCTGAACCGATAAAGCTTCCGATGAGCTTCCGTCGGTTATTAGATCTTCTCACCTGGAGCGAATTTCAATAAAGAAGTGGTTAACTCTGTGTCTCGGAGGCTAAATCATATGGAGGAGAATGAAGGAGAATGGATATATTATTAATCATCCTATATTTTTATTGATTCCAATTTAGTTCTCGATTATTAATCATAGTGTATAAGTGCACACTGTTACCGAGTCTGAGAGAAATACGAATACATATAAATATTTTCCACTTGCTCTAAATTATGTTAAATAGTCTCCTTCTCTTAAAAACATGAAGATTGAGTAACATTACGGGGATGGAAGTCTATGGCGGAGCTGAAATTTTTTCATAATCATCTATGTGTAAGAATATACGGATTCTATCGAATGTGTACATGAATATACAGAGGATAATTAATGACTGCTTTGTCGCATGGGCGCAGCCAGGATTTGTGTATGAGGGAGAGGATTATAGACAGTAGAAAGAGCGAAAACATTTCTACATTTCAGGGCCGGTATATTCATGCACGCTAAATGATAGAAGATATGTTAAATTCTTAAAAAAACTAAAATGCATAGAAAACTAGGATATATTCACGGTTATGTGGCAAAATTAAAACCTTTTTGAGATTTTAGTTTGTAAAATGAATAATTGAATAATAATGGTGAATAATAATCCTCAATGATATTTGGATTTCCAGTTTTGATAGGGCCATTTTCTCTTACATTATCATTATTTCTCAAGGTGTAAGGTTTTTATCATTGTAAATATTAATTTCGGGTGCCTTTGAGTGTTTTTTGAAATCAAAGGAAGGTTAATTAAACTTTTCTTTAACTGTTATTGAATGTGAGAAGAAATAAATTAGTAGTAGTGATTTAGGAGATGATATTGAAACGTAAGTATTTTAGAGGTAGCACTACAATTTGGACAACCCAGTTACTTTGATGGAAACCGAAGACCAATCGCAGCGGAGACGGATGAATTTTTCCTCTTAAATTATATGTTGTTTTATAAATACGATATATTCTGATTATTGACTTAAAATGTCGACAGCACAGAAACACCATAAAAATATGTCTATGTAAGAACCCTTCAATCAACCTTTCGGCGTGTGGCAGGGAGTACAGGCATCTTAACTCTATTTTCCTAATCAATTTCTTTTGCGTATCATGAACGGAAAAAGTGAATTCTTGATACGGTTCCTTCTAGCATTTATTTCTCTAATCTTCCTCGCAGTATCAGAGCGGCCCACATCAACAGGGAGGTCGCATTATATCGATTGCATCATTTGAGAACCTAATTTTTCTGAACTTACTTAGTAAATTTATCCTTTGAATTAGTCTTCTATCTCTTAATGATTACCATCCCGCGTACTGCAACATCTGAGTAACACTCACCGTTTTATCATGGCAATTCTGTACAAATCATATCGTGTACAACCAATCAAACAAATGTCGTACACGAACTCTAATACAAAAGTTATAATCAGTGTAATCGCGAAACAGTATTTTCTCATTTGGCTAGGTTGAATAAGAGGAATATGAGTTTTTTTTCTTTGAAACACGATGAGCATCCCCTCAACCATCTACTGGTTAATCTTTGCATTCTATTCACTTTTCCTATCGCATCTCCAATATGTTCTTTCAAAGATAAGCTACAGCTAAACGTGACACTTAGATATTTTGTGTGGCACACTAACACTAAGGGTTGTCGCGAAATTTGTTGCTGCGTGGAAATAACGTTTTTGGATGATATCTAACATCCTTACGCTTTATATACATCATTCACAAAAATCTCTAGGTGCGTCTTACAAGATTTACCTTTATGGAATCCGTGTTGGATCCAAATGATTCCTATCTTTATGGCAAGAAACTGAATAATAGAGCTTTCTATAATATGCTCCATTATTTTGCAGAAATTCGAAGTTACCGAAAATTACCCATAATAATCTGATCATTCTTAGGCCCCGGAGTGACGTTTAATTTCTTCCACGACATTGGGACAGTACCCTCATTAACTGATTTCTGATAGAATTTCCTATCAATCTGTTGCAGTGAATTTCCACTCGCATCAACTTATATCTCTATGGAAATCGTCTCCGAATCAATGCGCGAGGTAAAATCGTTAACTCGACCATCATCTAATGAGAAACATTTCTGAAAGTACGGGTTAAGTAAGTTAGCTATTTCTGCCGATTTATTCAAGGCAATTCCCTCTTCGCTTATAAAGCTAGGCATAGAAAACTGACCACCACAAGTCTCTCACACTTACGACCAAAATTCTTTCTAATCGCCAACTAGTGATTTTAACAGGGTTCGAGATCTATATTCCTGGTATTCTTTTCGTGATCCATCCTCAAATAGCTTTTGCACTTCTCTATAGTTTTGATCACCAAGCTCATGGATCTCACCGCATGGTTTAAGTTTTCTCAATCACGAGTGAATGACTCCTATGCAACGATTCAAACTTCTTACTCGTCTCACCTACTGTTTAGACAGAACATATTTAACTAAATCTACTTTGATTATCCATAGAAACTCTACCCAACTATCATTTACTGTATTTTCACCCAAAAAGCATAAAAAATTATCCAAGCCTTAGTTCAAATAAAACCTTAAACTCAGAAATAATTGCTTTGCGAATTACATACACTTGCCTCACCGGCTTAAGAGATCTAACCGCTACTACTTTCATCCCTGCCATTATGACATCATGGTCTGACTGTTCCATCAACTACAGCGGGGCTAGTTATTATTTGTGGTTGGGAAGTGGCTAGTAAATCTACATTGATACCTTGCCTCGCACGATTCGTTCGAGTTTTAGTCATATTTACCTGATCTAAAGCATGCAACGAAAAAGTAAGATGTATTTCGTGAATTTTTTTTCTCACTGCTAGTGCTGGAGAATTTTAGATTATCCCAATGAATATTGGTTAGGTAAAAATCTCTTCCTACGGCAATTATTGGATCTTTTATTTTCTCGAAATTTTTATGTAAGGCCTCGGTTAAATCAACAATACAACCTATTTTTTCATCGGGAGGATGACACAAAGAACAAACATTAATCTTACTTCCGTTTTGTCTTTGAATCGAGCACCAAATGATTTCGCTCCTGCTATTTTCTACTAATTCATCGCGCTTACTAATTAAATGAGTCCATACTGCTATAAAACCTCTACCGCTAGATCTACATAGTCATATTTTCAGTATATCATATAATTGGGGGAAATATCTCATTTTGAGTAATATCCTCGCTTAACCAAATCTTTCTAGTATGATATCCGCGCAAGTTCTCATCGTAATGTTAAAGATTTCCACTTGTTTATTACGTAAGCTCTTGCAATTTACTATTATTATTTTTAGATCTCTCAGTTTGCTCATTAAAACATGGTTTTCTTTTTCGAATAACCTTTATCTTTTTTTTAAGTGAATTTTTCTTTTTCACCATTGCAATTTTTCTATGTTTTGGGGCTAAGCTCATGCCCACCCTTTTACCTATTTAAGTGGGCGTTAGTAACTATTTCTACTGATAAATTAAAGAATAACTTTGTCTGCGTATATTTGCTCTATTCTCTATTCTGTTCGCATCTAAACCGCAAAACAACGTAGTAAACGACATTTAAAATACTGGTCATGGAGGGAGAGGGGTTGGAAGTGTTTCGGAAGAGTCCGTAAAGTGCACACAAATTTTAGTAAAATCAGCGAACAATAGCTGAGTATGGTGTCTAATATATGGATCTAAGTAACCTTGAGAAGTATTTTAACATACGGAAATCAAGATGAACAAATTGGAAGCGGAAAATTTTATTCATCGCTACGGAGAAAGTAGAGAAGTGAATACCGGCCTCTTGGAAACTTAATACAAGTTTAGATTATGCTGCCACAAGTATTTTCGTAAGTGTGGCCCGTTCTACAGTGTAAAATCTGTGGGGAACCTGTAATTCGTCGAAAGTGTGTGATTATGTTTACACTATGAGGCGAGTACGGAATATCTAATTATTGATTATCGGATATTCGAATCATCATTTTTTAATTACATTAAAGATTCCAATTGTAGGTATAATTTCGATTGCATTCTAGCTCATTAATCAAATATATTACAACTCTGGATAAATTAAATTGAAATTAACTGTTGTAGAGAATATACGATTTTCCTCTTCAGTGAGTGTGAGTGGTGTGATGAATGACTGTAACATCAATAGAGATGTGGTACCGTTGCAATTTATTATATTTTTTCAGTCAGTATGGTTTAAGTGCATTGATGTCTCATGAGAAACACCATTTGTTATTACACAAATATTACTCCCTATTACATATAGCCTGATAGAGCTGAAAATTTTTTATTATCGATTCCACTATTTAAAAGTTAATAGTGATGACAATTCCTGTCAAAACATTAATTGCTAAAAAGCTCTTGGAAAAGTTGAACTCCTTCAACACACGGATTAGATTGGATTCATCGAAGGGATATATTTAATACCTTAAGCAGTGGAAAACTACACTGCTCGAGAGAAAATAGAAAGGTAAGAATAGGACGCATCTTAGTGGTTTCTAAATTCAAATTTTTAAGTGTTGAATTCTCTTTGCAAGAATTCAATTCCATCAGAATTCTAGTATTTAGACCCTTAATTCTCGAAATAATACCTCAAAATGTTCATTTTAACGTCTGATATTCCGCTATCAAACAATCTTGTTTGTAAATATCTCCCAGTGTATTATATTGACATTCTACACAACTATTTTTATCACGACAAACTTTGAATAATAAATGGCAAAAAATGAAGACAATGAGGCAAAGGCACTACTTGGAAATCTCTCGAAGGTGAGTCTTAAATGTCTGCATATAAAAACGAAACTAAAAGTCTATTTTCCATTCGTATGGACTTTGAATATTCCCGGTTATACTGCCTCTATACAGAGTTGCCGAATTGTCGGAGTTAGAGTGATTTCAGTTAGTTTCCAAGTAATCCTTGCTCTTACGCCAACTGGTGTTGCGATAATTGTTTCCGCCACTGTACATAAAATTAGTCAAAAATGTATTCTAATATCAATAGAATTAATATAATATAAAATACTTATTTATCTAGTTCGATCCTCTCTTAACATTTTTGAATATCAGCATTGATAGGGCTGGGAGGCTCTGCATTGTTATAACCAGTCTGTCATCTAAATAAACAACAAAGGGAGGGACTGAGATAAATATACAGCTGCTATTAGATAAAAAACAATAGCAAATATATAAAAAATGATTCACAAATTTATTCTAATATCGATAGAATTAATATAATATAAAATACTTATTTATCCAATTAGATCCTCTCTCTCAACATTTGTGAATATCACCATTGATAGGCCTGGGATCCTCTGCATTGTTATAACCAGTCAGTCATCTAAATAAACAACAAAGGGAGAGAATGAGTAAATTTACAGCTACTATCAGATGAAAAACATTAGCTAATATTTATGAGTCAAAAATGTATTCTAATATCAATAGAATTGACACAATGTTAAATACTTATTTATGCAGTTCGATCATCTCTCATCATTTGTGAATATCACCATTGACAGGCCTAGGACGCTCTGCATTATAATAAGCAGTCAGGTATCTAAAAAAACAACAAAGGGGGAGAATGAGATAAATATACAGCTGCTAGTAATTTTTGACGCTACTTAAGTGAACATCACTAAATAAAGGGAGGTTATTAAAACGTTTAATAACCCAACTTCAAGTTTAAAAGAACGTCTTTAATATACGAACACACAACTTCAACGTACAACAGATAGCCAAGCACTGACGCCAAGTAAGGCACGAAAAGGTAACAAAAGAAAAACAAAACAATAACACTATGAGAAATCATAGAGGAGGAATTGCCTCTTCAACAGTAATTGAGAAACATTAGCTTATATTACTAAAATTAGTCAAAAATGTATTAATATATCAATAGAATTAATATAATATTATATACTTATTAATCCAGTTCGATCCTCTCTCAACATTTGTGAATATCAGCATTGAGAGGCCTGGAATGCTCGGCATTGTTATAACCAGTCTGTCTTCTAAATAAACAACAAAGAGAGAGGGAGATAAATATACAGCTGCTATTAGATGAAAAGCAATAACAAATATATATGAAATGAGTCAAAATGTATTCTAATATTAATAGAATTAATATGATATTAAAAACTTATTTATCCAGTTCGTTCCTCTCTCAACATTTTTGAATATCACCATTGATAGGCCTGGGATGCTCTGCATTGTTATAACCAGTCTGTCAACTAAATAAACAACAAAAAGAAAAACTGAGTAAATTTACAGCTGCTAGTAGATCAAAAACATTAGCTTTAATATAGATAAAATGAGTCAAAAATGTAGTCTTATATCAATAGAATAAATATGATATTAAATACTTAATTATCCAGTTTGATCCTCTCTCAACATTTGTGAATATCTGTATTGATAGTCCTGGGATGCTCTGCATTTTTATAACCAGAGTGTCATCTAAATAAACAACAAAGGGAGAGACGGAGATAAATATAAAGCTGCTAGTAGATGACAAATATAATCTTATGTATATAAAATGTGTCAAAAATGTATTCTAATATCAATAGAATTTATATAATATTAAATACTTATTTATCCAATTAGATCCTCTCTCAACATTTGTGAATATCAGAATTGATAGGCCTGGGATGCTCTGCATTGTTATTACCAGTCTGTCATCTCAATAAACAACAAAGGGAGAGACTTAGATAAATTTAAATTAGCTAGTAGATGATAAATATAAGCTAATGTATATAAAATAAGTCAAAAATGTATTCTAATATCAATTGAATTATAATAATATTAAATACTCATTTATCCAGTTCGATCCTCTCTCAACATTTGTGAATATCAGCATTAATAGGCCTGGGATGCTCTGCATTGTAATAACCTGTCTGTCATCTAAATAAACAACAAAGGGAGAGACTGAGATAAATATACAGCTGCTATTAGATGATAAATATAAGCTGATGTATATAATATGAGTCAAAAATGTATTCTAATATCAATAGAATTAATATAATATTAAATACTTATTTATCCAGTTGGATCCTCTCTCAACATTTGCGAATATCAGCATTGATAGGCCTGGGATCCTCTGCATTGTTATAACCAGTCTGTGATCTAATAAACAACAAAGGGAGAGACTTAGATAAATATACAGCTGCTATTAGATGTAAAACATTAGCAAATATATATAAAATGTGCCAAAAATGTATTCCAATATCAATATAATTAATATAATATTAAATACTTATTTATCCAGTTAGATCCTATCTCAACATTTGTGAATATCGTCATTCATAGGCCTGGGATCCTCTTCAATGTTATAACCAGTCTGACGTCTAACTATACAACAGAGGGAGACGCTGAGATAAATAAACAGCTGCTATTAGATGAAAACATTAGCTTATGTATATAAAATGTATCAAAAATGTATACTAATATCAATAGAATTAATATAATATTAAATACTTATTTATCCAGTACAATCCTATCTCAACATTTGTGAATATCCGCATTGAAAGGGCTGGGATGCTCTGCATTGTTATAGCGAGTCTTTCATCTATATAAACAACAAAGGGAGGGACTGAAATAAATATTAGGCTGCTAGTAGATGATAAATATTAGCTAATGTAAATAAAATGAGTCAAAAATGTATTGTAATATCAATAGAATAAATATAATATTAAATACTTATTTATCCGGTTCGATCCTCTCTAAGCATTTGCGAATATCACCATTGATAGGCGTGGGATCCCCTGCATTGTCATAACCAGTCCGTTAGATTGATAGATGCTCTGCATTGTTTAAACCAGTCTGTCATCTTAATAAACAACAAAGGGAGACACTGAGATAAATATAAAGCAACTAGTAGATTATAAATATTAGCTAATGTAAATAAAATGAGTCAAAAATGTATTCTTTTTTCAATAGAATTAATATAATATTAAATACTTAATTATATAGTTGGATCCTCTCTCAACATTTGCGAATATCAGCATTGATAGGCCTGGGATCCTCTGCATTGTTATAACCAGTCTGTCATCTAAATAAACAAGAAGGGAGACACTGAGATAAATATATAAAGCAGCTAAAAGATGATAAATATTAGCTAATGTAAATAAAATGAGTCCATAATGTTTTCTAATTTCAATAGAATTAATATAATATTAAATACTTATTTATCCAGTTTGATCCTTCCTCAACATTGTGAATATCATCATTGATATTCCTGGGATCCTCTTCATTGATATAACCAGTATGTCATCTTAATAAACAACATAGGGCGAGACTGAGATAATTATATACAGCTGCTATTAGATGAAAATCATTAGAAAATATATATAAAATGAGTCAAAAATGTATTCTAATATCAATAGAATTAATATAATATTAAATACTTATTTATCCAGTTCAATCCTCTCTCAACATTTGTGAATATCAGCATTGATAGGGCTGGGATGCTCTGCATTGTTCTAACCAGTCTGACATCTAAATAAACAACAAAGGGAGAGACTGTTTAAATTTACAGCTGCTAGTGAATCAAAAACATTAGCTAATATATATAAAACGAGTCCAAAACATATTCTTATATATCTAGAATTAATATAAAATTAAACACTTATTTATCCGGTATGATGCTCTCTCAACATTTGCGAATATCAGCATTGATAGGCCTTGGATGTTCTGCATTGTTATAACCAGTCTGTCATCTAAAAAAACAACAAAGGGAGAGACAGAGATAAATATAAAGCAGCTAGTAGATGATAAATATTGGCTAATGTTAATAAAAAGAGTCCATAATGTTTTCTAATTTCAATAGAATTAATATAATATTAAATACTTATTTATCCAGTTTGATCATTCCTCAACATTTGTGAATATCATCATTGATTTTCCTGGGATCCTCTTCATTGATATAACCAGTATGTCATCTTAATAAACAACAAAGGGAGACACTGAGATAAATAAACAGCTGCTATTAGATGAAAACATTAGCTAATGTATACAAAATGTGACAAAAATGTATACTAATATCAATAGAATTAATATAATATTAAATACTTCTTCATCCAGTTTGATCCTCTCTCAACATTTGTAAATATCAGCATTGATAGGCCTGGGATCCATGCATTGTTATAGCTAGTCTGTCATGTTAATACACAACAAAGGGAGAGACTGAGTAATTTTACAGCTGCTAGTAGCTCAAAAACATTAGGTTATATATATAAAATGAGTCAAAAATTTAGTCTTAAATCAATAGAATGAATATAATATTATAAACTTATTCATCCAGTTCGATCCTCTCTCAACATTTGTGAATATTAGCATTGATAAGCGAGGGATGCTCTTAATTGTTACAACCAGTCTGCCATCTAAATAAACAACAAAGGGAGACAATGAGATAAATATAAAGCAGCTAGTGGATGATAAATATTAGCTTATGTAAAAAAAATGAGTCAAAAATGTATTCTAATATCAATAGAATTAGTATAATATTAAATACTTATTTATGCAGTTGGATCCTCTCTCAACATTTGTGATTATCAGCATTGATAGGCGTACGATGCTCTGCATTGTTAAAACCAGTATATCATCTAAAAAAACAACAAAGGGAGATACTTAGATAAATATTAGCTAATGAAAATAAAATGAGTCAAAAATGTATTCTAATATCAATAGAATTAACAAAATATTAAATACTTATTTATCCAGTTGGATCCTCTCTCAACATTTGTGATTATCATCATTGATAGGCCTGGGATGCTCGGCATTGTTATAACCAGTAAGTCATTTAAATAAACAACAAAGTGAGAGTTTGTTTAAATTTACAGCTGCTAGTAAATCAAAAACATTAGCTAATATATGTAAAATGAGTCCAAAATTTATTCTAATATCAATTGAATTAATATAATATTAAATACTCATTTATCCAGTTCGATCCTCTCTCAACATTTGTGAATATCAGCATTGATAAGCAAGGGATGTTCTTCATTGTTAAAACCAGTCTGTCATCTAAATAAACAACAAAGGGAGATACTGTGATAAATATAAAGCAGCTAGTAGAATATAAATATTTGCTAATGTAAATAAAATGATTCAAAAATGTATTCTAATATCAATAGAATTAATATAATATCAAATACTTATTTATCCAGTTGGATCCTCTCTCATTATTTGTGAATATCAGCATTGATAAGCCTGGGATGCTCTGCATTGTTATTACCAGTCTGTCATGTAAATAAATACAAAGGGAGGGACTTAGATAGATATAAAGCAGCTAGAGAATGATAAATATTAGCTAATATAAATAAAATGAGTAAAGAATGTATTCTAATATCAATTGAATTAATATAATATTAAATACTCATTTATCCAGTTCGATCCTCTCTCAACATTTGTGAATATCAGCATTGATAAGCCTGGGATGCTCTGCATTGTTATAACCAGTCTGTCATCTAAATAAACAACAAAGGGAGGGACTGAGATAAATATAAATCTGCAAGTAGATGATAAATATTAGCTAATATATATAAAAAAGGTCAAGAATGTATTCTAATATCAATAGTATTAATATAATATAAAATACTTAATTATCCAGTTCGATCCTCTCTCAACATTTGTGAATATCACCATTGATAGGCCTGGGATGCTTTCCATTGTTATAACCAGTCTGTCATCTAAATTAACAACAAAGGGAGTGACTGAGATAAATATACAGCTGCTAGTAGATGATAAATATAAACTAAAATATATAAAATGAGTCAAAAATGTATTCTAATATCAATAGAATTAATATAATATTAAATACTTATTCATCCAGTTCGATCGTCTCTCAAAATTCGTAAAAATCAGCATTGATAGGTCTGGGATGCTCTGCATTGTTATAACCAGTCTGTCATCTATATAAACAACAAAGGGATGGACTGAGATAAATATACAGCTGATATTATATGAAAACATTAGCTAATATATATAAAATGTGTCAAAAATGTATTCTAATATCAATAAAATTAATATATTACTAAATACTTATTTATCCAGTTGGATCCTCTCTCAACATTTGTGAATATCAGCATTGATAGGCCTTGGATGATCTGCATTGTTAAAAGCAGTATGTAAAGTATATAAACAACAAAGGGAGGGACTGAGATAAATATAAATCTGCAAGTAGATGATAATTATTAGCTAATATATATAAAATAGTCAAAAATGTATTCTAATATCAATAGTATTAATATAATATTAAATACTTATTTATCCAGTTGGATCCTCTCTCAACATTTATGAATGTCAGCATTCATAGGCCTGGGATGCTGTGCATTGTTATAACCAGTCTGTCATCTATATAAACAACAAAGGGAGAGACTGTTTAAATTAACAACTGCTATTAAATCAAAAACATTAGCTAATATATATAAAATGAGTCAAAAATGTATTCTTATATATATAGATTTAATAAAATATTGAATACTTATTTATCCAGTTCAATCCTCTCTCAACATTTGTGAATATCAGCATTGATAGGGCTGGGATGCTCTGCATTGTTCTAACCAGTCTGACATCTAAATAAACAACAAAGGGAGAGA
The DNA here is from genome assembly GCA_947579665.1 of Sympetrum striolatum. Taxonomy (NCBI): domain Eukaryota; kingdom Metazoa; phylum Arthropoda; class Insecta; order Odonata; family Libellulidae; genus Sympetrum; species Sympetrum striolatum. The sequence continues at coordinate 83,552,753 of OX388350.1, forward strand.
CTGTTTAAATTTACAGCTGCTAGTGAATCAAAAACATTAGCTAATATATGTAAAATGAGTCCAAAATTTATTCTAATATCAATAGAATTAATATAATATTAAATACTTATTTATCCAGTTTGATCCTCTCTCAACATTTGTTAATATAGGCATTGATAGGCCTGGGATCCTCTGCAATGTTATAACCAGTCTGATATCTAAATAAACAACAAAGGGAGAGACTGTTTAAATTTACATCTTCTATTAAATCAAAAACATTAGCTAATATACATAAAATGAGTCAAAGATATATTCTTATATATATAGAATTAATAATATATTGAATACTTATTTATCCAGTTCGATCCTCTCTCAAAATTTGTGAATATTAGCAAAGATAGGCCTGGGATGCTCTGCATTGTTATAACCAGTCTGTTATCAAAATAAAAAAAGAAAGGGAAGAACTGAGATAAAATAAAGCTGCTAGTAGATGATAAATATTAGCTACTGTAAATAAAATGAGTCAAAAATTTATTCTTATATCAATAGAATTAATATAATATTAAATACTTATTTATCCAGTTCGATCCTCTCTCAACATTTGTGAATATCGGCATTGATGGGCCTGGGATCCTCTGCATATTTATAACCAGTCTGATATCTAAATAAACAACAAAGGGAGAGACTGTTTAAATTTACAGCTGCTAGTGAATCATAAAGATTAGCTAATATATATAAAATGAGTACAAAATGTATTCTAATATTAATAGTATTAATATATTATTAAATATTTCTTTATCTAGTTCAATCCACTCTCAACATTTGTGAATATCGGCATTGATAGGCCTGGGATCCTCTGCAATGTTATAACCAGACTGATATCTAAATAAACAACAAAGGGAGAGACTGTTTAAATTTACATCTGCTATTAAATCAAAAACATTAGCTAATATATATAAAATGAGTCAAAAATGTATTCTTATATATAAAGAATTAATAATATATTGAATACTTATTTATCCAGTTCGATCCTCTCTCAACATTTGTGAATTTCCCCATTGATAGGCCTGGGATCCTCTGCATTGTTAAAACCAGTGTGTCATCTAAAAAAACAACAAAGGGAGTGACTGAGATAAATATTAAGCAGCTAGTAGATGATAAATATTAGCTAATGTAAATAAAATGAGTCAAAAATGTATTCAAATATCAATAGTTTTAATATAATAATAAATACTTATTTATCAAGTTGGATCCTCTCTCAACATTTGCGAATATCAGCATTGATAGGCCTTGGATGCTCTGCATTGTATTAACCAGTCTGTTATCAAAATAAAAAAAGAAAGGGAGGAACTAGGATAAAATAAAGCTGTTAGTAGATGATAAATATTAGCTAATGTATATAAAATGAGTCAAAAATGTATTCTTATATATATAGAATTAATAATATATTGAATACTTATTTATCCAGTTCCATCCTCTCTCAAAATTTGTGAATTTCCCCATTGATAGGCCTGGGATTCCCTGCAATGTTATAACCAGTACGTCATCTAAATAAACAACAACTGGAGGGACTGAGATAAATATAAAGCTGCTTATAGATGATAAATATTAGCTAATGTATATAAAATAAGTCAAAAATGTATTCTAATATCAATAGAATTAATATAATATTATACACTTATTTATCCAGTTCGATCCTCTCTCAACATTTGTGAATATCGGCATTGATAGGCCTGGGATCCTCTGCAATGTTATAACCAGTCAGACATCTAAATAAACAATAAAGAGAGAGACTATTTAAATTTACAGCTGCTAGTAAATCAAAAACATTAGCTAATATATATAAAATGAGTCAAAAATGTATTATAATATCCATAGAATTAATATATTATTAAATACTTATTTACCCAGTTCGTTGCTCTCTCAACAATTGTGAGTATCACCATTGATAGGCCTGGGATCCTCTGCATTGTTATAACCAGTCTGTCCTCTAAATAACAAACAAAGGGAGAGACTGAGTAAATTTACAGCTGCTGTAGTTCAAAAACATTAGCTAATACATATAAAATGAGTCAAATACGTGTTCTAATATCAATAGAATTAATATAATATTAAATACTTATTTATCCATTTTGATCCTCTCTCAACATTTGTGAATATAGCATTGATAGGCCTGGGATGCTCTGCATTGTTATAACCAGTATGTCATCTAAATAAACAACAAAGGGAGAGTTTGTCTAATTTTACAGCTACTAGTAGGTCAAAAACATTAGCTTATATATATAAAATGAGTCAAATATGTAATCTTATATCAATAGAATTAATAATATATTGAATACTTATTTATCCAGTTGGATCCTCTCTCAACATTTGTGAATATCAGCATTCATAGGCCTGGGATGCTCTGCATTGTTATAACCAGTCTGTCATCTAAATAAACAACAAAGGGAGACACTGAGATAAATATAAAGCAACTAGTAGATTATAAATATTAGCATAAGTAAATAAAATGAGTCAAAAATGTATTCTATTATCAATAGAATTAATATAATATTAAATACTTAATTATCCAAATGGATCCTCTCTAAACATTTGAGAATATCAGCATTGATAGGCCTGGGATACTCTACATTGTTATAACCAGTCTGTCATCTATATAAACAAGAAAGGGAGACATTGAGATAGATATAAAGCAGCTAGTAGATGATAAATATTAGCTAATGTAAATAAAATGAGTCAAAAATGTATTCTAATATCAATAGAATTAATATAATATTAAATACTTATTTATCCAAGTAGATCCTCTCTCAACATTTGCGAATATCAGCATTGATAGGCCTTGGATGCTCTGCATTGTTAAAAGCAGTATGTCATCTAAATTAACAACAAAGAGAGAGACTGAGATAAATATAAAGCAGCTAGTAGATGATAAATAATAGCTAATGTTAATAAAAAGAGTCCATAATGTTTTCTAATTTCAATAGAATTAATATAATATTAAATACTTATTTATCCAGTTTGATCATTCCTCAACATTTGTGAATATCATCATTGATTTTCCTGGGATCCTCTTCATTGATATAACCAGTATGTCATCTTAATAAACAACAAAGGGAGACACTGAGATAAATAAACAGCTGCTATTAGATGAAAACATTAGCTAATGTATACAAAATGTGTCAAAAATGTATACTAATATCAATAGAATTAATATAATATTAAATACTTCTTCATCCAGTTCGATCCTCTCTCAACATTTGTAAATATCAGCATTGATAGGCCTGGGATCCATGCATTGTTATAGCCAGTCTGTTATGTAAATAAACAACAAAGGGAGACACTGAGTAATTTTACAGCTGCTAGTAGCTCAAAAACATCAGGTTATATATATAAAATGAGTCAAAAATTTAGTCATAAATCAATAGAATGAATATAATATTATAAACTTATTCATCCAGTTCAATCTTCTCTCAACATTTGTGAATATTTGCATTGATAAGCGAGGGATGCTCTTAATTGTTAAAACCAGTCTGCCATCTAAATTAACAACAAAGGGAGACAATGAGATAAATATAAAGCAGCTAGTCGATTTTAAATATTAGCTTATGTAAATAAAATGAGTCAAAAATGTATTCTGACATCAATAGAATTAATATAATATTAAATACTTATTTTTCTAGTTGGATCCTCTCTCAACATTTGTGAATATCAGCATTGATAGGCCTGGGATGCTCTGCATTGTTAAAACCAGTATGTCTTCTAAATAAACAACAAAGGGAGAGACTTAGATAAATATAAAGCAGCTAGTGGATGATAAATATTAGCTTATGTAAATTAAATGAGTCAAAAATGTATTCTAATATCAATAGAATTAGTATAATATTAAATACTTATTTATCCAGTTGGATCCTCTCTCAACATTTGTGATTATCAGCATTGATAGGCGTAGGATGCTCTGCATTGTTAAAACCACTATGACATCTAAAAAAACAACAAAGGGAGATACTTAGATAAATATAAAGCAGCTAGTAGATGATAAATATTAGCTAATGTAAATAAAATGAGTCAAAAATGTATTCTAATATCAATAGAATTAATATAATAATAAATACTTATTCATCCAGTTGGAACCTCTTTCAACATTTGTGAATATCAGCATTCATAGGCCTGGGATGCTGTGCATTGTTATAACCAGTCTGTCATCTATATAAACAACAAAGGGAGGGACTGAGATAAATATTAGGCTGCTAGTAGATGATAAATATTAGCTAATATATATAAAATAAGTAAAAATGTATTCTTATATCAATAGAATTAATATAATATTAAATACTTATTTATCCAGTTTGATCATCTCTCAACATTTGTGAATATCACCATTGATAGACCTGGGATCCTCTGCATTGTTATAACTCAAAGCGAGATTTTCAGAATTCAGGGATCATATTAATGCGAAGAGGGAAGATTTCTGTAGTTTTTTGTGTGGTAATACTATTTACGATGGCTGGATGGAATTCCTACGAATATTAAGGGAAGGCTTAGCTAGGTTTGTCCCAATTAAAACCCTTAGGGAGCGTAAGGATCCGCGTTGGATGATACCTAAGATGCGAGCGTTGCATAGGAAGCAAAGGATTTTACACGCACGGATGAAGAAGCTGGAGAAAATCGGAGTAGACTTTGATCTTGAGCGACAAAAATATTCGGAGATGCGAAGATTGGTTAAGGACGAATTGAAGAATGAGTTTCAGGAATATAGATCTAAAACCCTTTTAGAGTCTTTAGGAGGTGACCAGAAGGAATTTTGGTCATATGTCCGAGAATCTCGAGGAGGTCAGTCTTCAGTACCCAGCCTTGTTAATGGCGTGGGTTTAATGGTTACTGAATCGTTAGAGAAAGCTAATCTAATTAATCGACACTACCAGGAAAGCTTTACTTTAGACGATGGACGCGCGAACTAATTTTCTGTGCGTGTTGATTCAGAAATGGAACCAATCGAGTTATCGGTGGATGGAATAAGAAAGTTGTTGCGGCAGGTAGACAAGAAAAAAGCGCCAGGACCAGAAGGTATACCATCGTTCGTCATTCAAACACTGGCGAATGAGCTTGCTCCCCTTCTTTTCGTATTCAATAGGAAAACCTTGGACGAAGGCGTTTTACCAATGTCGTGGAGAAGAGCGCATATCACTCCAATTCCTAAGAAAGGACGTTCCTCGAAACCTGAAGATTACCGTCCGATATCTTTAACGTCAATATTTTGTAAGACTATCGAGCACATTATAGCGAGTTCAATAATGCGTTTCCTAAGTGACATGGGGGCAATTAGTCAATTTCAACACGGTTTCCGTAAAGGTAGGTCATGTGATACCCAGTTAGCCCTTTTTCTCCACGATGTAGTTAGAGCAGCTGATAAGGGTATAAGAACAGACGCCATATTTCTAGATTTCAGAAAAGCTTTCGATCGAGTATCGCATGTAAAATTAATTCACAAGTTGACGGCTTACGGGATTAACGGAAAAGTTGTTGAGTGGATAAAGTCGTTTCTCGGGGAAAGATCGCAGCGAGTTGCGTTGGACGGAATTTTATCTGATGAGGTTCGCGTCACATCCGGTGTTCCACAGGGAAGTGTATTAGGACCAATTTTGTTCCTAATATATATTAACGATGTTATGGATAATATTAAATGCAAGGTTAGGTTATTCGCTGATGATACTGTTGTGTATAGGGAGATCGTAACTGAAGATGACATTGGTAGTTTGCAGAACGATCTGAATATGATTTCGGGTTGGTGTAGTGATTGGCAGCTCGAGCTGAATGTAAAGAAGTGCGTTACCATGACTTTCACGCGATCCATTAACGTTACCTGCGTACCGTACAGAATTTCAGGAAATCCCTTGGAGCTCGTGATGCATCATAAATATCTAGGAATTACGCTCAGCAGTGATATTTCCTTCAAAGAGCATATTCGAGGCATAGTAGGAAAGGCGAATAGAATGCAAAGGTTAGCCAGCAAAATCCTTAGGGGATGTTCACCGAGAGTAAAAGAAATAACGTACTTTTCCCTAATTCGACCTCTACTTGAGTATTGCTGTGCGGTTTGGGATCCTCATGAAGAAGGATTAATTTCCGATCTCGAGATGGTTCAACGTAGAGCAGCAAGGTTCGTCAAGGGAGATTTCAGATTCGACAGCAGTGTTTCGGCTATGTTAGGATCCCTCGGTTGGAACTCTCTTAGTGATAGAAGACGTGAATATCGACGGAAGCTTTTTGATAAATTTATCACTACCGATTTCGGGGAGGAGATAACAGATATTGTCATCCCAGTTATATACCTACGCGACCTTCGAGAGAAAACAAAAAAGCGATACAGGGAAGTAGTTGCCAGGACGGATAGCTACTTTTGGTCATTTTTTCCGCGTAGTATTAGAGAAGCAAATAGCTCTCCAGATTAGATAGGTATTTTGGTGTCTTACACCCCCTGCCACGCGCCACTGGCGGATTGCAGGGTTTAAATGTAAATGTAAATGTAAAATGTAAACCAGTCTGTCATCTAAATAAACAACAAAGGGAGAGACTGTTTAAATTAACAACTGCTATTAAATCAAAAACATTAGCTAATATATATAAAATGAGTCAAAAATGTATTCTTATATATATATTTTTAATAAAATATTGAATACTTATTTATCCAGTTCAATCCTCACTCCAAATTTGTGAATTTCCCCATTGATAGGCCTGGGATCCTCTGCATTGTTATTACCAGTCTGTCATCTAAATAAACAACAAAGGGAGACAATGAGATAAATATAAAGCAGCTTGTAGATGATAAATATTAGCTAATGTAAATAAAATGAGTCAAAAATGAAATCTAATATCAATAGAATTAATATAATATTAAATACTTATTTATCCAGTTGGATCCTCTCTCAACATTTGTTAATATCAGCATTGATAGGCCTGGGATGCTCTGCATTGCTAAAACCAGTCTGTCATCTAAATAAACAACAATGGGAGAGACATTTATAAATATAAACCAGCTAGTAGATGGTAAATATTAGCTAATGTAAATAAAATGAGTCAAAAATGTATTCTGATATCAATAGAATTAATATAATATTAAATACTTATTCTTCTAGTTAGATCCTCTCTCAAAATTTGTGAATATTAGCAAAGATAGGCCTGGGATGCTCTGCATTGTTAAAACCAGTCTGTATTCTAAATAAACAACAAAGGGAGAGACTTAGATAAATATAAAGCAGCTAGTAGATGATAAATATTAGCTAATGTAAATAAAATGAGTCAAAAATGAAATCTAATATCAATAGAATTAATATAATATTAAATACTTATTTATCCAGTTGGATCCTCTCTCAACATTTGTTAATATCAGCATTGATAGGCCTGGGATGCTCTGCATTGCTAAAACCAGTCTGTCATCTAAATAAAGAACAATGGGAGAGACATTTATAAATATAAACCAGCTAGTAGATGGTAAATATTAGCTAATGTAAATAAAATGAGTCAAAAATGTATTCTGATATCAATAGAATTAATATAATAATAAAAACTTATTTATCCAGTTCGATCCTCTCTCAACATTTGAGAATATCAGCATTGATAGGCCTTGGTTGCTCTGCATTGTTAAAACCAGTGTGTAATATAAATAAACAACAAATTGAGAGACTTAGAAAAATATAAAGCAGCTACTAGAAGATAAATATTACCTAATGTAAATAAAATGAATCAAAAACGTATTCTAATATCAATAGAATTAATATAATATTAAATACTTATTTATCCAATTAGATCCTCTCTCAACATTTGTGAATATAAGCATTAATATGCCTTGGATGCTCTGTATTGTTAAAAGCAGTATGTCATCTAAATAAACAACAGAGGGAGAGACTGAGATAAATATATAAAGTAGCTAAAAGATGATAAATATTAGCTAATGTAAATAAAATTAGTCAAAAATGTATTTTAATATCTATAGAATTAATATAATATTACATACTTATTTATCCAGTTTGATCCTCTCTTAACATTTGTGAATATCAGCATTGATATGCCTGGGATGCTCTGCATTGTTATAACCAGTCTGTCATCTCAATAAACAACAAAGGGAGAGACTTAGATAAATATAAATCATCTAGTAGATGATAAATATAAGCTAATGTACATAAAATGAGTCAAAAATGTATTCTAATATCAATAGAATTGATATAATATCAAATACTTATTTATCCAGTTGGATTCTCTCTCAACATTTGTGAATATCAGCATTCATAGGCCTGGGATGCTCTGCATTGTTATAACCAGTCTGTCATCTAAATAAACAACAAAGGGAGACACTGAGATAAATATAAAGCAGCTAGTAGATTATAAATATTAGCATAAGTAAATAAAATGAGTCAAAAATGTATTCTATTATCAATAGAATTAATATAATATTAAATACTTAATTATCCAAATGGAGCATCTCTAAACATTTGTGATATTATCATTGATAGGCCTGGGATGTTCTATATTGTTAAAAGCAGTATGTCATCTAAATAAACAACAAAGAGAGAGACTTATATAAATATACAGCTGCTATTAGATGTAAAACATTAGCAAATATATATAAAATGAGCCAAAAATGTATTCTAATATCAATATAATTAATATAATATTAAATACCTATTTATCCAGTTCAATCCTCTCTCAACATTTGTGAATATCGGCATTCATAGGCCTGGGATCCTCTGCAATGTTATAACCAGTCTGACATCTAACTATACAACAGAGGGAGACGGTGAGATAAATAAACAGCTGCTATTAGATGAAAACATTAGCTAATGTATATAAAATGTATCAAAAATGTATACTAATATCAATAGAATTAATATAATATTAAATACTTATTTATCCAGTTCAATCCTATCTCAACATTTGTGAATATCCGCATTGATAGGGCTGGGATGCTCTGCATTGTTATAGCGAGTCTGTCATCTATATAAACAACAAAAAGAGGGACTGAAATAAATATTAGGCTGCTAGTAGATGATAAATATTAGCTAATGTAAATAAAATGAGTCAAAAATGTATTGTAATATCAATAGAATAAATATAATATTAAATACTTATTTATCCAGTTCGATCCTCTCTAAACATTTGCGAATATCAGCATTGATAGGCCTGGGATACTCTGCATTGTTATAACCAGTCTGTCTTCTCAATAAACAACAAAGGGAGACAATGAGATAAATATAAAGCAGCTAGTAGATGATAAATATTAGCTAATGTAAATAAAATGAGTCAAAAATGAAATCTAATATCAATAGAATTAATATAATATTAAATACTTATTTATCCAAGTAGATCCTCTCTCAACATTTGCGAATATCAGCATTGATAGGCCTTGGATGCTCTGCATTGTTAAAAGCAGTATGTCATCTAAATTAACAACAAAGAGAGAGACTGAGATAAATTTAAAGCAGCTAGTAGAATATAAATATTTGCTAATGTAAATAAAATGATTCAAAAATGTATTCTAATATCAATAGAATTAATATAATATCAAAAACTTATTTATCCAGTTGGATCCTCTCTCATTAATTGTGAATATCTGCATTGATAAGCCTGGGATGCTCTGCTTTGTTATTACCAGTCTGTCATGTAAATAAATACAAAGGGAGGGACTTAGATAGATATAAAGCAGCTAGAGAATGATAAATATTAGCTAATATAAATAAAATGAGTAAAGAATGTATTCTAATATCAATAGAATTAATATAATAATAAAAACTTATTTATCCAGTTCGATCCTCTCTCAACATTTGAGAATATCAGCATTGATAGGCCTTGGTTGCTCTGCATTGTTAAAACCAGTGTGTAATATAAATAAACAACAAATTGAGAAACTTAGAAAAATATAAAGCAGCTAGTAGAAGATAAATATTACCTAATGTAAATAAAATGAGTCAAAAATGTATTCTGATATCAATAGAATTAATATAATAATAAAAACTTATTTATCCAGTTCGATCCTCTCTCAACATTTGAGAATATCAGCATTGATAGGCCTTGGTTGCTCTGCATTGTTAAAACCAGTGTGTAATATAAATAAACAACAAATTGAGAGACTTAGAAAAATATAAAGCAGCTACTAGAAGATAAATATTACCTAATGTAAATAAAATGAATCAAAAACGTATTGTAATATCAATAGAATTAATATAATATTAATTACTTATTTATCCAATTAGATCCTCTCTCAACATTTGTGAATATAAGCATTGATATGCCTTGGATGCTCTGTATTGTTAAAAGCAGTATGTCATCTAAATAAACAACAGAGGGAGAGACTGTTTAAATTTACCGCTGCTAGTAAATCAAAAACATTAGCTAAAATATATTAAATGAGTCCAAAATGTATTGTAATATCAATAGAATTAATATAATATTAAATACTTATTTATCTAGTTGGATCCTCTCTCAACATTTGTGAATATCAGAATTGATAGGCCTGGGATGCTCTGCATTGTTATTACCAGTCTGTCATCTCAATAAACAACAAATGGAGAGACTTAGATAATTTTAAATTAGCTAGTAGATGATAAATATAAGCTAATGTATATAAAATAAGTCAAAAATGTATTCTAATATCAATTGAATGATAAATATAATCTAATGTATATAAAATAAGTCAAAAATGTATTCTAATATCAATTGAATTATAATAATATTAAATACTCATTTATCCAGTTCGATCCTCTCTCAACATTTGTGAATATCAGCATTAATAGGCCTGGGATGCTGTGCATTGTAATAACCAGTCTGTCATCTAAATAAACAACAAAATGAGACAGAGATAAATATACAGCTGCTATTAGTTGATAAATATAAGCTGATGTATATAAAATAAGTCAAAAATGTATTCTAATATCAATTGAATTATAATAATATTAAATACTCATTTATCCAGTTCGATCCTCTCTCAACATTTGTGAATATCAGCATTAATAGGCCTGGAATCCTCTGCATTGTCATAACCAGTCTGTCATCAAAATAAACAACAAAGGGAGACAATGAGATAAATATAAAGCAGCTAGTCCATTATAGATATTAGCTAATGTAAATAAATTGAGTCAAAAATGTATTCTAATATCAATAGAAATAATATAATATTAAATACTTATTCTTCTAGTTAGATCCTCTCTCAAAATTTGTGAATATTAGCAATGATAGGCCTGGGATGCTCTGCATTGTTAAAACCAGTCTGTATTCTAAATAAACAACAAAGGGAGAGACTTAGATAAATATAAAGCAGCTATTAGATGATAAATATTAGCTAATGTAAATAAAATGAGTCAAAAATGAAATCTAATATCAATAGAATTAATATAACATTAAATACTTATTTATCCAGTTGGATCCTCTCTCAACATTTGTGAATATCAGCATTGATAGGACTTGAATGCTCTGCATTGTTAAAAGCAGTATGTAATCTAAATAAACAACAAAGGGAGAGACTTAGATAAATATAAAGCAGCTAGTAGATGATAAATATTAGCTAATGTAAATAAAATGAGTCAAAAATGAAATCTAATATCAATAGAATTAATATAATATTAAATACTTATTTATCCAGTTGGATCCTCTCTCAACATTTGTTAATATCTGCATTGATAGGCCTGGGATGCTCTGCATTGCTAAAACCAGTCTGTCATCTAAATAAACAACAATGGGAGAGACATTTATAAATATAAACAAGCTAGTAGATGGTAAATATTAGCTAATGTAAATAAAATGAATCAAAAACGTATTCTAATATCAATAGAAATAATATAATATTAAATACTTATTTATCCAAATAGATCCTCTCTCAACATTTGTGAATATAAGCATTGATATGCCTTGGATGCTCTGTATTGTTAAAAGCAGTATGTCATCTAAATAAACAACAGAGGGAGAGACTGTTTAAATTTACCGCTGCTAGTCTAATAATGCTAGCTACTAGGCTATTCTAATATCAATTGAATTATAAATATAAGCTAATGTATATAAAATAAGTCAAATATGTATTCTAATATCAATTGAATTATAATAATATTAAATACTCATTTATCCAGTTCGATCCTCTCTCAACATTTGTGAATATAAGCATTAATAGGCCTGGGTTGCTCTGCATTGTAATAACCAGTCTGTCATCTAAATAAACAACAAAGGGAGAGACTGAGATAAATATACAGCTGCTATTAGATGATAAATATTAGCTAATGTAAACAAAATGAGTCAAAAATGTATTCTAATATCAATAAAATTAATATTATATTATATACTCATTTATCCAGTTCGATCCTCTCTCAACATGTGTGAATATCAGCATTGATATGCCTGGGATGCTCTTTATTGTTAAAAGCAGTATGTCATCTAAATAAACAACAAAGAGAGAGACTTAGATAAATATACAGCTGCTATTAGATGTAAAACATTAGCAAATATATATAAAATGAGCCAAAAATGTATTCCAATATCAATATAATTAATATAATATTAAATACTTATTTATCCAGTTCAATCCTCTCTCAACATTTGTTAATATCGGCATTCATAGGCCTGGGATCCTCTGCATTGTTATAACCAGTCTGTCATCTAAATAAATAAGAAAGGGAGACACTGAGATAAATATATAAAGCAGCTAAAAGATGATAAATATTAGCTAATGTAAATAAAATGAGTCAAAAATGTATTCTATTTTCAATAGAATTAATATAATATTAAATACTTAATTATCCAGTTGGATCCTCTCTCAACATTTGCGAATATCAGCATTGATAGGCCTGGGATCCTCTGCATTGTTATAACCAGTCTGTCATCTAAATAAACAAGAAAGGGAGACGCTGAGATAAATATATAAAGCAGCTAAAAGATGATAAATATTAGCTAATGTAAATAAAATGAGTCAAAAATGTATTCTAATATCTATAGAATTAATATAATATTACATACTTATTTATCCAGTTGGATCCTCTCTCAACATTTGCGAATATCAGCATTGATAGGCCTGGGATCCTCTGCATTGTTATAACCAGTCTGTCATCTAAATAAACAAGAAAGGGAGACACTGAGATAAATATATAAAGCAGCTAAAAGATGATAAATATTAGCTAATGTAAATAAAATGAGTCAAAAATGTATTCTATTTTCAATAGAATTAATATAATATTAAATACTTAATTATCCAGTTGGATCCTCCCTCAACATTTGCGAATATCAGCATTGATAGGCCTGGGATCCTCTGCATTGTTATAACCAGTCTGACATCTAAATAAACAAGAAAGGGAGACACTGAGATAAATATATAAAGCAGCTAAAAGATGATAAATATTAGCTAATGTAAATAAAATGAGTCAAAAATGTATTCTAATATCAATAGAATTAATATAATATTACATACTTATTTATCCAGTTCGATCCTCTCTCATCATTTGTGAATATCAGCATTGATATGCCTGGGATGCTCTGCATTGTTATAACCAGTCTGTCATCTCAATAAACAACAAAGGGAGAGACAGAGATAAATATAAAGCAACTAGTAGATTATAAATATTAGCATAAGTAAATAAAATGAGTCAAAAATGTATTCTATTATCAATAGAATTAATATAATATTAAATACTTTATTATCCAAATGGATCCTCTCTAAACATTTGTGATATTAGCATTGATAGGCCTGGGATGCTCTTTATTGTTAAAAGCAGTATGTCATCTAAATAAACAACAAAGAGAGAGACTTATATAAATATACAGCTGCTATTAGATGTAAAACATTAGCAAATATATATAAAATGAGCCAAAAATGTATTCTAATATCAATATAATTAATACAATATTAAATACCTATTTATCCAGTTCAATCCTCTCTCAACATTTGTGAATATCGGCATTCATAGGCCTGGGATCCTCTTCAATGTTATAACCAGTCTGACATCTAACTATACAACAGAGGGAGACGGTGAGATAAATAAACAGCTGCTATTAGATGAAAACATTAGCTAATGTATATAAAATGTATCAAAAATGTATACTAATATCAATAGAATTAATATAATATTAAATACTTATTTATCCAGTTCAATCCTATCTCAACATTTGTGAATATCCGCATTGATAGGGCTGGGATGCTCTGCATTGTTATAGCGAGTCTGTCATCTATATAAACAACAAAAAGAGGGACTGAAATAAATATTAGGCTGCTAGTAGATGATAAATATTAGCTAATGTAAATAAAATGAGTCAAAAATGTATTGTAATATCAATAGAATAAATATAATATTAAATACTTATTTATCCAGTTCGATCCTCTCTAAACATTTGCGAATATCCGCATTGATAGGGCTGGGATCCTCTGCATTGTTATAACCAGTCCGTTAGATTGATAGATGATCTTCATTGTTTAAACCAGTCTGTCATCTTAATAAACAACAAAGGGAGACACTGAGATAAATATAAAGCAACAAGTAGATTATAAATATTAGCTTAAGTAAATAAAATGAGTCAAAAATGCATTCTATTATCAATAGAATTAATATAATATTAAATACTTAATTATCCAAATGGATCCTCTCTAAACATTTGCGAATATCAGCATTGATAGGCCTTGGATGCTCTGCATTGTTATAACCAGTCTGTCATCTACATAAACAAGAAAGGGAGACATTGAGATAGATATAAAGCAGCTAGTAGATGATAAATATTAGCTAATGTAAATAAAATGAGTCAAAAATGTATTCTAATATCAATAGAATTAATATAATATTAAATACTTATTTATCCAAGTAGATCCTCTCTCAACATTTGCAAATATCAGCATTGATAGGCCTTGGATGCTCTGCATTGTTAAAAGCAGTATCTCATCTAAATTAACAACAAAGAGAGAGACTGAGATAAATATAAAGCAGCTAGTAGATGATAAATAATAGCTAATGTAAATAAAAAGAGTCCATAATGTTTTCTAATATCAATAGAATTAATATAATATTAAATACTTATTTATCCAGTTTGATCCTTCCTCAACATTGTGAATATCATCATTGATTTTCCTGGGATCCTCTTCATTGATATAACCAGTATGTCATCTTAATAAACAACATAGGGAGAGACTGAGATAATTATATACAGCTGCTATTAGATGAAAATCATTAGTAAATATATATAAAATGAGTCAAAAATGTTTTCTAATATCAATAGAATTAATATAATATTAAATACTTATTTATCCAGTTCAATCCTCTCTCAACATTTGTGAATATCAGCATTGATAGGGCTGGGATGCTCTGCATTGTTCTAACCAGTCTGACATCTAAATAAACAACAAAGGGAGAGACAGAGATAAATATAAAGCAACTAGTAGATTATAAATATTAGCTAATGTAAATAAAATGAGTCAAAAATGTATTCTAATATCAATAGAATTAATATAATATTAAATACTTATTTATCCAGTTCGATCCTCTTTCAACATTTGTGAATATGGGCATTGATAGGCTTGGGATCCTCTGCAATGTTATAACCAGTCTGATATCTAAATAAACAACAAAGGGAGAGACTGTTTAAATTTACATCTGGTATTAAATCAAAAACATTAGCTTATATATATAAAATGAATCAAAAATGTATTCTTATATATATAGAATTAATAAAATATTGAATACTTATTTATCCAGTTCGATCCTCTCTAAAAATTTTTGAATTTCCCTATTGATAGGCCAGGGATCCTCTGCATTGTAATAACCAGTCTGTAATCTAAATAAACAACAAAGGGAAACACTGAGCTAAATAAACAGCTGCTATTAGATGAAAACATTAGCTAATGTATACAAAATGTTACAAAAATGTATACTAATATCAATAGAATTAATATAATATTAAAATACTTATTCATCCAGTTTGATCCTCTCTCAACATTTGTAAATATCAGCATTAATAGGCCTGGGATCCATGCATTGTTATAGCCAGTCTGTCATGTAAATAAACAAAAAAGGGAGAGACTGAGTAATTTCACAGCTGCTAGTAGCTCAAAAACATTAGGTTATATATATAAAATGAGTCAAAAATTTAGTCTTAAATCAATAGAATGAATATAATATTATAAACTTATTCATCCAGTTCGATCCTCTCTCAACATTTGTGAATATTAGCATTGATAAGTGAGGGATGCTCTTAATTGTTAAAACCAGTCTGCCATCTAAATAAACAACAAAGGGAGACAATGAGATAAATATAAAGCAGCTAGTCGATTTTAAATATTAGCTAATGTAATTAAAATGAGTCAAACATGTATTCTGACATCAATAGAATTAATATAATATTAAATACTTATTTTTCTAGTTGGATCCTCTCTCAACATTTGTGAATATCTGTATTGATAGGCCTGGATTGTTCTGCATTGTTAAAACCAGTATGTCTTCTAAATAAACAACAAAGGGAGAGACTTAGATAAATATAAAGCAGCTAGTGGATGATAAATATTAGCTTATGTAAAAAAAATGAGTCAAAAATGTATTCAAATATCAATAGAATTAGTATAATATTAAATACTTATTTATGCAGTTGGATCCTCTCTCAGCATTTGTGATTATCATCATTGATAGGCCTGGGATGCTCGGCATTGTTATAACCAGTCTGTTATCAAAATTAAAAAACAAAGGGAGGAACTGAGATAAAATAAAGCTGCTAGTAGATGATAAATATTAGCTAATATATATAAATTGAGCCAAAAATGTATTCTAATATCAATAGAATTAATTAATATTAAATACTTATTTATGCAGCTCGATCCTCTCTCAACATTTGTGAATATAAGCATTGAAAGGCCTGGGATGCTCTGCATTGTTATAATCAGTATGTCATTTAAATAAACAACAAAGGGAGAGTTTGTTTAAATTTACAGCTGCTAGTAAATCAAAAACATTAGCTAATATATGTAAAATGAGTCCAAAATTTATTCTAATATCAATTGAATTAATATAATATTAAATACTCATTTATCCAATCCGATCCTCTCTCAACATTTGTGAATATCAGCATTGATAGGCCTGGGATGCTTTGCATTGTTATAACCAGTCTGTCATCTAAATTAACAACAAAGGGAGTGACTGAGATAAATATACAGCTGCTAGTAGATGATAAATATAAGCTAATATATATAAAATGAGTCAAAAATGTATTCTAATATCAATAGAATTAATATAATATTAAATACTTATTCATCCAGTTCGATCCTCCCTCAACATTTGTGAATATCAGCATTGATAAGCAAGGGATGTTCTTCATTGTTAAAACCAGTCTGTCATCTAAATAAACAACAAAGGGAGATACTGTGATAAATATAAAGCAGCTAGTAGAATATAAATATTTGCTAATGTAAATAAAATGATTCAAAAATGTATTCTAATATCAATAGAATTAATATAATATCAAATACTTATTTATCCAGTTGGATCCTCTCTCATTAATTGTGAATATCAGCATTGATAAGCCTGGGATGCTCTGCATTGTTATTACCAGTCTGTGATCTAAATAAACAACAAAGGGAGACACTGAGATAAATATAAAGCTGCTAGTAGATGACAAATATTAGCTAATGTAAACAAAATGAGTCAAAAATGTATTCTAATATCAATAAAATTAATATTATATTATATACTCATTTATCCAGTTCGATCCTCTCTCAACATGTGTGAATATCAGCATTGATATGCCTGGGATGCTCTTTATTGTTAAAAGCAGTATGTCATCTAAATAAACAACAAAGAGAGAGACTTAGATAAATATACAGCTGCTATTAGATGTAAAACATTATCAAATATATATAAAATGTGCCAAAAATGTATTCCAATATCAATATAATTAATATAATATTAAATACTTATTTATCCAGTTCAATCCTCTCTCAACATTTGTTAATATCGGCATTCATAGGCCTGGGATCCTCTTCAATGTTATAACCAGTCTGACATCTAACTATACAACAGAGGGAGACTCTGAGATAAATAAACAGCTGCTTTTAGATGAAAACATTAGCTAATGTATATAAAATGTATCAAAAATGTATACTAATATCAATAGAAATAATATAATATTAAATACTTATTTATCCAGTACAATCCAATCTCAACATTTGTGAATATCCGCATTGATAGGGCTGGGATGCTCTGCATTGTTATAGCGAGTCTTTCATCTATATAAACAACAAAGGGAGGGACTGAAATAAATATTAGGCTGCTAGTAGATGATAAATATTAGCTAATGTAAATAAAATGAGTCAAAAATGTATTGTAATATCAATAGAATAAATATAATATTAAATACTTATTTATCCAGTTCGATCCTCTCTAAGCATTTGTGAATATCACCATTGATAGGCGTGGGATCCCCTGCATTGTTATAACCAGTCCGTTAGATTGATAGATGCTCTGCATTGTTTAAACCAGTCTGTCATCTTAATAAACAACAAAGGGAGACACTGAGATAAATATAAAGCAACTAGTAGATTATAAATATTAGCTAATGTAAATAAAATGAGTCAAAAATGTATTCTATTTTCAATAGAATTAATATAATATTAAATACTTAATTATCCAGTTGGATCTTCTCTCAACATTTGCGAATATCAGCATTGATAGGCCTGGGATCCTCTGCATTGTTATAACCAGTCTGTCATCTAAATAAACAAGAAAGGGAGACACTGAGATAAATATATAAAGCAGCTCAAAGATGATAAATATTAGCTAATGTAAATAAAATGAGTCAAAAATGTATTCTAATATCTATAGAATTAATATAATATTACATACTTATTTATCCAGTTTGATCCTCTCTCAACATTTGTGAATATCAGCATTGATATGCCTGGGATGCTCTGCATTGTTATAACCAGTCTGTCATCTCAATAAACAACAAAGGGAGAGACTTAGATAAATATAAATCAGCTAGTAGATGATAAATATAAGCTAATGTACATAAAATGAGTCAAAAATATATTCTAATATCAATAGAATTGATATAATATCAAATACTTATTTATCCAGTTGGATCCTCTCTCAACATTTGTGAATATCAGCATTGATAGGTCTGGGATCCTCTGCAATGTTATAACCATTCTGTCATCTAATAAACAACAAAGGGAGAGACTTAGATAAATATAAAGCAGCTAGTAGATGATAAATATTAGCTTAAGTAAATAAAATTAGTCAAAAATGTATTCTATTATCAATAGAATTAATATAATATTAAATACTTAATTATCCAAATGGATCCTCTCTAAACATTTGTGATATTAGCATTGATAGGCCTGGGATGCTCTTTATTGTTAAAAGCAGTATGTCATCTAAATAAACAACAAAGAGAGAGACTTATATAAATATACAGCTGCTATTAGATGTAAAACATTAGCAAATATATATAAAATGAGCCAAAAATGTATTCTAATATCAATATAATTAATATAATATTAAATACCTATTTATCCAGTTCAATCCTCTCTCAACATTTGAGAATATCGGCATTCATAGGCCTGGGATCCTCTGCATTGTTATAACCAGTCTGACATCTAACTATACAACAGAGGGAGACGGTGAGAATAATAAACAGCTGCTATTAGAAGAAAACATTAGCTAATGTATATAAAATGTATCAAAAATGTATACTAATATCAATAGAATTAATATAATATTAAATACTTATTTATCCAGTTCAATCCTATCTCAACATTTGTGAATATCAGCATTCATAGGCCTGGGATGCTCTGCATTGTTATAACCAGTCTGTCATCTAAATAAACAACAAAGGGAGACACTGAGGTAAATATAAAGCAACTAGTAGATTATAAATATTAGCATAAGTAAATAAAATGAGTCAAAAATGTATTCTATTATCAATAGAATTAATATAATATTAAATACTTAATTATCCAAATGGATCCTCTCTAAACATTTGTGATATTAGCATTGATAGGCCTGGGATGCTCTTTATTGTTAAAAGCAGTATGTCATCTAAATAAACAACAAAGAGAGAGACTTATATAAATATACAGCTGCTATTAGATGTAAAACATTAGCAAATATATATAAAATGAGCCAAAAATGTATTCTAATATCAATATAATTAATATAATATTAAATACCTATTTATCCAGTTCAATCCTCTCTCAACATTTGAGAATATCGGCATTCATAGGCCTGGGATCCTCTGCATTGTTATAACCAGTCTGACATCTAACTATACAACAGAGGGAGACGGTGAGAATAATAAACAGCTGCTATTAGAAGAAAACATTAGCTAATGTATATAAAATGTATCAAAAATGTATACTAATATCAATAGAATTAATATAATATTAAATACTTATTTATCCAGTTCAATCCTATCTCAACATTTGTGAATATCCGCATGGATAGGGCTGGGATGCTCTGCATTGTTATAGCGAGTCTGTCATCTATATAAACATCAAAGGGAGAGACTGAAATAAATATAAAGCTACTAGTAGATTATAAATATTAGCTTAAGTAAATAAAATTAGTCAAAAATGCATTCTATTATCAATAGAATTAATATAATATTAAATACTTAATTATCCAGTTGGATCCTCTCTAAACATTTGCGAATATCAGCATTGATAGGCCTGGGATACTCTGCATTGTTGTAACCAGTCTGTCATCTACATAAACAAGAAAGGGAGACATTGAGATAGATATAAAGCAGCTAGTAGATGATAAATATTAGCTAATGTAAATAAAATGAGTCAAAAATGTATTCTAATATCAATAGAATTAATATAATATTAAATACTTATTTATCCAAGTAGATCCTCTCTCAACATTTGCGAATATCAGCATTGATAGGCCTTGTATGCTCTGCATTGTTAAAAGCAGTATGTCATCTAAATTAACAACAAAGAGAGAGACTGAGATAAATTTAAAGCAGCTAGTAGATGATAAATAATAGCTAATGTAAATAAAAAGAGTCCATAATGTTTTCTAATTTCAATAGAATTAATATAATATTAAATACTTATTCATCCAGTTTGATCCTTCCTCAACATTGTGAATATCATCATTGATTTTCCTGGGATCCTCTTCATTGATATAACCAGTATGTCATCTTAATAAACAACATAGGGAGAGACTGAGATAATTATATACAGCTGCTATTAGATGAAAATCATTAGTAAATATATATAAAATGAGTCAAAAATGTATTCTAATATCAATAGAATTAATATAATATTAAATACTTATTTATCCAGTTCAATCCTCTCTCAACATTTGTGAATATCAGCATTGATAGGGCTGGGATGCTCTGCATTGTTCTAACGAGTCTGACATCTAAATCAACAACAAAGGGAGAGACTGTTTAAATTTACAGCTGCTAGTGAATCAAAAACATTAGCTAATATCTATTATATATAGATGCTTCTCCGGATTCATTCATATATATACCTATATAGATAGATAGGATACAAATTCACAGCCTAAACTACAAGCGTCATTGATCTGAAATTTTTATGACATATTGGCCATAACGTGAAACCCCCAGGAAAAAAGAGACTTTGATCCTCAGTGTCATAGGTTCGATTCCAGAGGGCCCCAAAGTCCCGATTTTTCCCGTTTGAATGCATTGCCGTGATTTTCGGGAATTAAAAAAAAATACTTTCGGGATAGGTAGAGAAGTAAAACTCAAGGTGCCTATATTTATGGTCTTGGACTTTCGAAAACATCAATGACTTTTACAAAAGTTATCCTGGGTTCGATGCTAGGACGATGCAAAGATCTGCCCTTTAAAATACATGGGAGCCGTTTTTCATTATTTTTTTAGATGCACTTATCGAAATGATAGGATGTTCGTGCTTGGCTGGAAGATGTATGGTACGAATAAGTTTTAGAAAAAAATTTTCATAAGACCGTACTGTTCCTGGGTTCGAAGCCAGAGCACAATAACGTTTCTCTCATAAGGAATATAAAGGAAAAGTAGGACGTCATTTGAGGCAGTTGTAACCAATATTTCTGCTTGAATTTGCATACGCGCTTAGAGATGGTGTTTTTCTTTTGTGCTACATAGAAAGTATTGCCTGAAAGACCCGGGTTCGATGCCGGGCGGTAAAAATATCACCCATATATAATACTATGGGGTATCTTTTCATAATTTTTTTATGCATTTATCGATATGTAAGGGAGCTCTTGCTTAGATGGAAGATGTATATTAACACTTTGTTTAAGAAAAAAAATAGATAAGACCATGCTGTTCCTGGGTTCGATGCCAGAGCACATTATAATTTCTCAAATAAGGAGTGTATGTGAATAGTAGGACTTCGTTTGAGGTAGTTGCACCTAATAGTTTTGCTTGAATTTTCACACATAGTTTGATATGGTAATTTTCTATTTTGCTGCATAGTAAGTACACCAGGAAGACCGGGGTTCGCTGCCAGGTGATTAAATTGCAGCGAATTCTACGAATATTTTGAATTTTTTTTTCTTTTGATGTCCGTCCCGATATGATGCCGATATGAAATTAGTGTTGTCGATCTGCTTGCAGTATGCAAGCTACATTTTACTCGTATATAAAACGAGTCCAAAACGTATTCTTATATATATAGAATTAATATAAAATAAACACTTATTTATCCGGTTTGATGCTCTCTCAACATTTGTGAATATCAGCATTGATAGGCCTTGGATGTTCTGCATTGTTATAACCAGTCTGTCATCTAAAAAAACAACAAAGGGAGAGACAGAGATAAATATAAAGCAACTAGTAGATTATAAATATTAGCTAATGTAAATGAAATGAGTCAAAAATGTATTCTATTATCAATAGAATTAATATAATATTAAATACTTATTTATCCAGTTCGATCCTCTTTCAACATTTGTGAATATGGGCATTGATAGGCTTGGGATCCTCTGCAATGTTATAACCAGTCTGATATCTAAATAAACAACAAAGGGAGAGACTGTTTAAATTTACATCTGGTATTAAATCAAAAACATTAGCTTATATATATAAAATGAATCAAAAATGTATTCTTATATATATAGAATTAATAAAATATTGAATACTTATTTATCCAGTTCGATCCTCTCTAAAAATTTTTGAATTTCCCTATTGATAGGCCTGGGATCCTCTGCATTGTAATAACCAGTCTGTCATCTAAATAAACAACAAAGGGAAACACTGAGCTAAATAAACAGCTGCTATTAGATGAAAACATTAGCTAATGTATACAAAATGTATACAAAAATGTATACTAATATCAATAGAATTAATATAATATTAAATACTTATTCATCCAGTTTGATCCTCTCTCAACATTTGTAAATATCAGCATTAATAGGCCTGGGATCCATGCATTGTTATAGCCAGTCTGTCATGTAAATAAACAACAAAGGGAGAGACTGAGTAATTTTACAGCTGCTAGTAGCTCAATAACATTAGGTTATATATATAAAATGAGTCAAAAATTTAGTCTTATATCAATAGAATGAATATAATATTATAAACTTATTCATCCAGTTCGATCCTCTCTCAACATTTGTGAATATTAGCATTGATAAGTGAGGGATGCTCTAAATTGTTAAAACCAGTCTGCCATCAAAATAAACAACAAAGGGAGACAATGAGATAAATATAAAGCAGCTAGTCGATTTTAAATATTAGCTAATGTAATAAAAATGAGTCAAAAATGTATTCTGACATCAATAGAATTAATATAATATTAAATACTTATTTTTCTAGTTGGATCCTCTCTCAACATTTGTGAATATCTGTATTGATAGGCCTGGATTGTTCTGCATTGTTAAAACCAGTATATCATCTAAATAAAAAAGAAAGGGAGTCACTGAGATAAATATATAAAGCAGCTCAAAGATGATAAATGATAGATAATGTAAATAAAATGAGTCAAAAATGTATTCTAATATCTATAGAATTAATATAATATTAAATACTTATTTATCCAGTTGGATCCTCTCTCAACATTTGTGATTATCATCATTGATAGGCCTGGGATGCTCGGCATTGTTATAACCAGTCTGTTATCAAAATAAAAAAACAAAGGGAGGAACTGAGATAAAATAAAGCTGCTAGTAGATGATAAATATTAGCTAATATATATAAATTGAGTCAAAAATGTATTCTAATATCAATAGAATTAATTAATATTAAATACTTATTTATGCAGTTCGATCCTCTCTCAACATTTGTGAATATAAGCATTGATAGGCCTGGGATGCTCTGCATTGTTATAACCAGTATGTCATTTAAATAAACAACAAAGGGAGAGTTTGTTTAAATTTACAGCTGCTAGTAAATCAAAAACATTAGCTAATATATGTAAAATGAGTCCAAAATTTATTCTAATATCAATTGAATTAATATAATATTAAATACTCATTTATCCAGTTTGATCCTCTCTCAACATTTGCGAATATCAGCATTGATAGGCCTGGGATGCTTTGCATTGTTATAACCAGTCTGTCATCTAAATTAACAACAAAGGGAGTGACTGAGATAAATATACAGCTGCTAGTAGATGATAAATATAAGCTAATATATATAAAATGAGTCAAAAATGTATTCTAATATCAATAGAATTAATATAATATTAAATACTTATTCATCCAGTTCGATCCTCTCTCAACATTTGTTAATATCGGCATTCATAGGCCTGGGATCCTCTTCAATGTTATAACCAGTCTGACATCTAACTATACAACAGAGGGAGACGCTGAGATAAATAAACAGCTGCTTTTAGATGAAAACATTAGCTAATGTATATAAAATGTATCAAAAATGTATACTAATATCAATAGAATTAATATAATATTAAATACTTATTTATCCAGTACAATCCAATCTCAACATTTGTGAATATCCGCATTGATAGGGCTGGGATGCTCTGCATTGTTATAGCGAGTTTTTCATCTATATAAACAACAAAGGGAGGGACTAAAATAAATATTAGGCTGCTAGTAGATGATAAACATTAGCTAATGTAAATAAAATGAGTCAAAAATGTATTGTAATATCAATAGAATAAATATAATATTAAATACTTATTTATCCTGTTCGATCCTCTCTAAGCATTTGTGAATATCACCAATGATAGGCGTGGGATCCCCTGCATTGTTATAACCAGTCCGTTAGGTTGATAGATGCTCTGCATTGTTTAAACCAGTCTGTCATCTTAATAAACAACAAAGGCAGACACTGAGATAAATATAAATCAACTAGTAGATTATAAATATTAGCTAATGTAAATAAAATGAGTCAAAAATGTATTCTATTTTCAATAGAATTAATATAATATTAAATACTTAATTATCCAGTTGGATCCTCTCTCAACATTTGCGAATATCAGCATTGATAGGCCTGGGATCCTCTGCATTGTTATAACCAGTCTGTCATCTAAATAAACAAGAAAGGGAGACACTGAGATAAATATATAAAGCAGCTCAAAGATGATAAATGATAGCTAATGTAAATAAAATGAGTCAAAAATGTATTCTAATATCAATAGAATTGATATAATATCAAATACTTATTTATCCAGTTGGATCCTCTCTCAACATTTGTGAATATCAGCATTCATAGGCCTGGGATGCTCTGCATTGTTATAACCAGTCTGTCATCTAAATAAACAACAAAGGGAGACACTGAGGTAAATATAAAGCAACTAGTAGATTATAAATATTAGCATAAGTAAATAAAATGAGTCAAAAATGTATTCTATTATCAATAGAATTAATATAATATTAAATACTTAATTATCCAAATGGATCCTCTCTAAACATTTGTGATATTAGCATTGATAGGCCTGGGATGCTCTTTATTGTTAAAAGCAGTATGTCATCTAAATAAACAACAAAGAGAGAGACTTATATAAATATACAGCTGCTATTAGATGTAAAACATTAGCAAATATATATAAAATGAGCCAAAAATGTATTCTAATATCAATATAATTAATATAATATTAAATACCTATTTATCCAGTTCAATCCTCTCTCAACATTTGTGAATATCGGCATTCATAGGCCTGGGATCCTCTGCAATGTTATAACCAGTCCGACATCTAACTATACAACAGAGGGAGACGGTGAGATAAATAAACAGCTGCTATTAGATGAAAACATTAGCTAATGTATATAAAATGTATCAAAAATGTATACTAATATCAATAGAATTAATATAATATTAAATACTTATTTATCCAGTTCAATCCTATCTCAACATTTGTGAATATCCGCATTGATAGGGCTGGGATGCTCTGCATTGTTATAGCGAGTCTGTCATCTATATAAACAACAAAAAGAAGGAATGAAATAAATATTAGGCTGCTAGTAGACGATAAATATTAGCTAATGTAAATAAAATGAGTCAAAAATGTATTGTAATATCAATAGAATAAATATAATATTAAATACTTATTTATCCAGTTCGATCCTCTCTAAACATTTGCGAATATCACCATTGATAGGCGTGGGATCCTCTGCATTGTTATAACCAGTCGTTAGATTGATAGATGATCTGCATTGTTTAAACCAGTCTGTCATCTTAATAAACAACAAAGGGAGACACTGAGATAAATATAAAGCAACAAGTAGATTATAAATATTAGCTAATGTAAATAAAATGAGTCAAAAATGTATTCAAATATCTATAGAATTAATATAATATCAAATACTTATTTATCCAGTTTGATCCTCTCTCAACATTTGTGAATATCAGCATTGATATGCCTGGTATGCTCTGCATTGTTATAACCAGTCTGTCTTCTCAATAAACAACAAAGGGAGAGACTTAGATAAATATAAAGCTACTAGTAGATTATAAATATTAGCTTAAGTATATAAAATTAGTCAAAAATGTATTCAAATATCTATAGAATTAATATAATATTACATACTTATTTATCCAGTTTGATCCTCTCTCAACATTTGTGAATATCAGCATTGATATGCCTGGGATGCTCTGCATTGTTATAACCAGTCTGTCTTCTCAATAAACAACAAAGGGAGAGACTTAGATAAATATAAAGCTACTAGTAGATTATAAAAATTAGCTTAAGTATATAAAATTAGTCAAAAATGCATTCTATTATCAATAGAATTAATATAATATTAAATACTTAATTATCCAAATGGATCCTCTCTAAACATTTGCGAATATCAGCATTGATAGGCCTGGGATACTCTGCATTGTTATAACCAGTCTGTCATCTACATAAAAAAGAAAGGGAGACATTGAGATAGATATAAAGCAGCTAGTAGATGATAAATATTAGCTAATGTAAATAAAATGAGTCAAAAATGTATTCTAATATCAATAGAATTAATATAATATTAAATACTTATTTATCCAAGTAGATCCTCTCTCAACATTTGCGAATATCAGCATTGATAGGCCTTGGATGCTCTGCATTGTTAAAAGCAGTATGTCATCTAAATTAACAACAAAGAGAGAGACTGAGATAAATTTAAAGCAGCTAGTAGATGATAAATAATAGCTAATGTAAATAAAAAGAGTCCATAATGTTTTCTAATTTCAATAGAATTAATATAATATTAAATACTTATTTATCCAGTTTGATCCTTCCTCAACATTGTGAATATCATCATTGATTTTCCTGGGATCCTCTTCATTGATATAACCAGTATGTCATCTTAATAAACAACATAGGGAGAGACTGAGATAATTATATACAGCTGCTATTAGATGAAAATCATTAGTAAATATATATAAAATGAGTCAAAAATATATTCTAATATCAATAGAATTAATATAATATTAAATACTTATTTATCAAGTTCAATCCTCTCTCAACATTTGTGAATATCAGCATTGATAGGGCTGGGATGCTCTGCATTGTTATAACCAGTCTGTCATGTAAATAAATACAAAGGGAGGGACTTAGATAGATATAAAGCAGCTAGAGAATGATAAATATTAGCTAATATAAATAAAATGAGTAAAGAATGTATTCTAATATCAATTGAATTAATATAATATTAAATACTCATTTATCCAGTTCGATCCTCTCTCAACATTTGTGAATATCAGCATTGATAAGCCTGGGATGCTCTGCATTGTTATAACCAGTCTGTCATGTAAATAAACAACAAAGGAAGGGACTGAGATAAATATAAATCTGCAAGTAGATGATAAATATTAGCTAATATATATAAAATAGTCAAAAATGTATTCTAATATCAATAGTATTAATATAATATTAAATACTTAATTATGCAGTTCGATCCTCTCTCAACATTTGTGAATATCACCATTGATAGGCCTGGGATGCTCTGCATTGTTATAACCAGTCTGTCATCTAAATTAACAACAAAGGGAGTGACTGAGATAAATATACAGCTGCCAGTAGATGATAAATATAAGCTAATATATATAAAATGAGTCAAAAATGTATTCTAATATCAATATAATTAATATAATATTAAATACTTATTCATCCAGTTCGATCATCTCTCTACATTCGTAAATATCAGCATTGATAGGTCTGGGATGCTCTGCATTGTTATAACCAGTCTGTCATCTATATAAACAACAAAGGGATGGACTGAGATAAATATACAGCTGCTATTATATGAAAACATTAGCTAATGTATATAAAATGTGTCAAAAATGTATTCTAATATCAATAGAATTAATATATTACTAAATACTTATTTATCCAGTTGGATCCTCTCTCAACATTTGTGAATATCGGCATTGATAGGCCTGGGATCCTCTGTAATGTTATAACCAGTCTGACATCTTAATAAACAATAAAGAGAGAGACTATTTAAATTTACAGCTGCTATTAAATCAAAAACATTAGCTAATATATATAAAATGAGTCAAAAATGTATTATAATATCAATAGAACTAATATATTATTAAATACTTATTTACCCAGTTCGTTGCTCTCTCAACAATTGTGAGTATCACCATTGATAGGCCTGGGATCCTCTGCATTGTTATAACCAGTCTGTCCTCTAAATAACAAACAAAGGGAGAGACTGAGTAAATTTACAGCTGCTGTAGATCAAAAACATTAGCTAATACATATAAAATGAGTCAAATACGTGTTCTAATATCAATAGAATTAATATAATATTAAATACTTATTTATCCAATTTGATCATTCCTCAACATTTGTGAATATCATCATTGATTTTCCTGGGATCCTCTTCATTGATATAACCAGTATCTCATCTTAATAAACAACAAAGGGAGAGACTGAGATAATTATATACAGCTGCTATTAGATGAAAATCATTAGTAAATATATATAAAATGAGTCAAAAATGTATTCTAATATCAATAGAATTAATATAATATTAAATACTTATTTATCCAGTTCAATCCTCTCTCAACATTTGTGAATATCAGCATTGATAGGGCTGGGATGCTCTGCATTGTTATAACCAGTCTGTCATGTAAATAAATACAAAGGGAGGGACTTAGATATATATAAAGCAGCTAGAGAATGATAAATATTAGCTAATATAAATAAAATGAGTAAAGAATGTATTCTAATATCAATTGAATTAATATAATATTAAATACTCATTTATCCAGTTCGATCCTCTCTCAACATTTGTGAATATCAGCATTGATAAGCCTGGGATGCTCTGCATTGTTATAACCAGTCTGTCATGTAAATAAACAACAAAGGAAGGGACTGAGATAAATATAAATCTGCAAGTAGATGATAAATATTAGCTAATATATATAAAATAGTCAAAAATGTATTCTAATATCAATAGTATTAATATAATATTAAATACTTAATTATCCAGTTCGATCCTCTCTCAACATTTGTGAATATCACCATTGATAGGCCTGGGATGCTCTGCATTGTTATAACCAGTCTGTCATCTAAATTAACAACAAAGGGAGTGACTGAGATAAATATACAGCTGCCAGTAGATGATAAATATAAGCTAATATATATAAAATGAGTCAAAAATGTATTCTAATATCAATAGAATTAATATAATATTAAATACTTATTCATCCAGTTCGATCATCTCTCTACATTCGTAAATATCAGCATTGATAGGTCTGGGATGCTCTGCATTGTTATAACCAGTCTGTCATCTATATAAACAACAAAGGGATGGACTGAGATAAATATACAGCTGCTATTATATGAATACATTAGCTAATGTATATAAAATGTGTCAAAAATGTATTCTAATATCAATAGAATTAATATATTACTAAATACTTATTCATCCAGTTGGATCCTCTCTCAACATTTGTGAATATCGGCATTGATAGGCCTGGGATCCTCTGCAATGTTATAACCAGTCTGACATCTAAATAAACAATAAAGAGAGAGACTATTTAAATTTACAGCTGCTATTAAATCAAAAACATTAGCTAATATATATAAAATGAGTCAAAAATGTATTATAATATCAATAGAACAAATATATTATTAAATACTTATTTACCCAGTTCGTTGCTCTCTCAACAATTGTGAGTATGACCATTGATAGGCCTGGGATCCTCTGCATTGTTATAACCAGTCATTCCTCTAAATAACAAACAAAGGGAGAGACTGAGTAAATTTACAGCTGCTGTAGATCAAAAACATTAGCTAATACATATAAAATGAGTCAAATACGTGTTCTAATATCAATAGAATTAATATAATATTAAATACTTATTTATCCAGTTTGATCATTCCTCAACATTTGTGAATATCATCATTGATTTTCCTGGGATCCTCTTCATTGATATAACCAGTATGTCATCTTAATAAACAACAAAGGGAGAGACTGAGATAATTATATACAGCTGCTATTAGATGAAAATCATTAGTAAATATATATAAAATGAGTCAAAAATGTATTCTAATATCAATAGAATTAATATAATATTAAATACTTATTTATCCAGTTCAATCCTCTCTCAACATTTTTGAATATCAGCATTGATAGGGCTGGGATGCTCTGCATTGTTATAACCAGTCTGACATCTAAATAAACAACAAAGGGAGAGACTGTTTAAATTTACAGCTGCTAGTGAATCAAAAACATTAGCTAATATATATAAAACGAGTCCAAAACATATTCTTATATATATAGAATTTATATAAAATTAAATACTTATTTATCCGGTTCGATGCTCTCTCAACATTTGTGAATATCTCCATTGATAGGCCTTGGATGTTCTGCATTGTTATAACCAGTCCGTCATCTAAAAAAACAACAAAGGGAGAGACAGAGATAAATATAAAGCAGCTAGTAGATGATAAATATTAGCTAATGTAAATAAAATGATTCAAAAATGTATTCTGATATCAATAGTATTAATATAATATTAAATACGTATTTATCTAGTTGGATCCTCTCTCAACATTTGTGAATATCAGCATTGATAGAACTGGGATGCTCTGCATTGTTAAAACCAGTCTTTCTTCTAAATAAACAACAAAGGGAGACAATGAGATAAATATAAAGCAGCTAGTAGATGATACATATTAGCTAATGTAAATAAAATGAGTCAAAAATGTATTCTAATATCAATAGAATTAATATAATATTAAATACTTATTCATCCAGTTCGATCCTCTCTCAAAATTTGTAAATATCAGCATTGATAGGCCTGGGATCCATGCATTGTTATAGCCAGTCTGTCATGTAAATAAACAACAAAGGGAGAGACTGAGTAATTTTACAGCTGCTAGTAGCTCAAAAACATCAGGTTATATATATAAAATGAGTCAAAAATTTAGTCTTAAATCAATAGAATGAATATAATATTATAAACTTATTCATCCAGTTCGATCCTCTCTCAACATTTGTGAATATTAGCATTGATAAGCGAGGGATGCTCTTAAGTGTTAAAACCAGTCTGCCATCTAAATAAACAACAAAGGGAGACAATGAGATAAATATAAAGCAGCTAGTCGTTTTTAAATATTAGCTAATGTAAATAAAATGAGTCAAAAATGTATTCTGACATCAATAGAATTAATATAATATTAAATACTTATTTTTCTAGTTGGATCCTCTCTCAACATTTGTGAATATCAGCATTGATAGGCCTGGGATGCTCTGCATTGTTAAAACCAGTATGTCTTCTAAATAAACAACAAAGGGAGAGACTTAGATAAATATAAAGCAGCTAGTGGATGATAAATATTAGCTTATGTAAATAAAATGAGTCAAAAATGTATTCTAATATCAATAGAATTAGTATAATATTAAATACTTATTTATCCAGTTGGATCCTCTCTCAACATTTGTGATTATCAGCATTGATAGGCGTAGGATGCTCTGCATTGTTAAAACCACTATGACATCTAAAAAAACAACAAAGGGAGATACTTAGATAAATATAAAGCAGCTAGTAGATGATAAATATTAGCTAATGTAAATAAAATGAGTCAAAAATGTATTCTAATATCAATAGAATTAATATAATAATAAATACTTATTCATCCAGTTGGAACCTCTCTCAACATTTGTGAATATCAGCATTCATAGGCCTGGGATGCTCTGCATTGTTATAACCAGTCTGTCATCTATATAAACAACAAAGGGAGGGACTGAGATAAATATTAGGCTGCTAGTAGATGATAAATATTAGCTAATATATATAAAATAAGTAAAAATGTATTCTTATATCAATAGAATTAATATAATATTAAATACTTATTTATCCAGTTTGATCATCTCTCAACATTTGTGAATATCACCATTGATAGACCTTGGATCCTCTGCATTGTTATAACTCAAAGCGAGATTTTCAGAATTCAGGGATCATATTAATGAGAAGAGGGAAGATTTCTGTAGTTTTTTGTGTGGTAATACTATTGACGATGGCTGGATGGAATTCCTACGAATATTAAGGGAAGGCTTAGCTAGGTTTGTCCCAATTAAAACCCTTAGGGAGCGTAAGGATCAGCGTTGGATGAAACCTAAGTTGCGAGCGTTGCATAGGAAGGAAAGGATTTTACACGCACGGATGAAGAAGCTGGAGACAATCAGAGTAGACTTTGATCTTGAGCGACAAAAATATTCGGAGATGCGAAGATTGGTTAAGGACGAATTGAAGAATGAGTTTCAGGAATATAGATCTAAAACCCTTTTAGAGTCTTTAGGAGGTGACCAGAAGGAAT
Source organism: Sympetrum striolatum (assembly GCA_947579665.1). NCBI lineage: Eukaryota > Metazoa > Arthropoda > Insecta > Odonata > Libellulidae > Sympetrum > Sympetrum striolatum. The sequence continues at coordinate 83,585,907 of OX388350.1, forward strand.
TTTGGTCATATGTCCGAGAATCTCGAGGAGGTCAGTCTTCAGTACCCAGCCTTGTTAATGGCGTGGGTTTAATGGTTACTGAATCGTTAGAGAAAGCAAATCTAATTAATCGACACTACCAGGAAAGCTTTACTTTAGACGATGGACGCGCGAACTAATTTTCTGTGCGTGTTGATTCAGAAATGGAACCAATCGAGTTATCGGTGGATGGAATAAGAAAGTTGTTGCGGCAGGTAGACAAGAAAAAAGCGCCAGGACCAGAAGGTATACCATCGTTCGTCATTCAAACACTGGCGAATGAGCTTGCTCCCCTTCTTTTCGTATTCTATAGGAAAACCTTGGACGAAGGCGTTGTACCAATGTCGTGGAGAAGAGCGCATATCACTCCAATTCCTAAGAAAGGACGTTCCTCGAAACCTGAAGATTACCGTCCGATATCTTTAACGTCAATATTTTGTAAGACTATCGAGCACATTATAGCGAGTTCAATAATGCGTTTCCTAAGTGACATGGGGGCAATTAGTCAATTTCAACACGGTTTCCGTAAAGGTAGGTCATGTGATACCCAGTTAGCCCTTTTTCTCCACGATGTAGTTAGAGCAGCTGATAAGGGTATAAGAACAGACGCCATATTTCTAGATTTCAGAAAAGCTTTCGATCGAGTATCGCATGTAAAATTAATTCACAAGTTGACGGCTTACGGGATTAACGGAAAAGTTGTTGAGTGGATAAAGTCGTTTCTCGGGGAAAGATCGCAGCGAGTTGCGTTGGACGGAATTTTATCTGATGAGGTTCGCGTCACATCCGGTGTTCCACAGGGAAGTGTATTAGGACCAATTTTGTTCCTAATATATATTAACGATGTTATGGATAATATTAAATGCAAGGTTAGGTTATTCGCTGATGATACTGTTGTGTATAGGGAGATCGTAACTGAAGATGACATTGGTAGTTTGCAGAACGATCTGAATATGATTTCGGGTTGGTGTAGTGATTGGCAGCTCGAGCTGAATGTAAAGAAGTGCGTTACCATGACTTTCACGCGATCCACTAACGTTACCTGCGTACCGTACAGAATTTCAGGAAATCCCTTGGAGCTCGTGATGCATCATAAATATCTAGGAATTACGCTCAGCAGTGATATTTCCTTCAAAGAGCATATTCGAGGCATAGTAGGAAAGGCGAATAGAATGCAAAGGTTAGCCAGCAAAATCCTTAGGGGATGTTCACCGAGAGTAAAAGAAATAGCGTACTTTTCCCTAATTCGACCTCTACTTGAGTATTGCTGTGCGGTTTGGGATCCTCATGAAGTAGGATTAATTTCCGATCTCGAGATGGTTCAACGTAGAGCAGCAAGGTTCGTCAAGGGAGATTTCAGATTCGACAGCAGTGTTTCGGCTATGTTAGGATCCCTCGGTTGGAACTCTCTTAGTGATAGAAGACATGAATATCGACGGAAGCTTTTTGATAAATTTATCACTACCGATTTCGGGGAGGAGATAACAGATATTGTCATCCCAGTTATATACCTACGCGACCTTCGAGAGAAAACAAAAAAGCGATACAGGGAAGTAGTTGCCAGGACGGATAGCTACTTTTGGTCATTTTTTCCGCGTAGTATTAGAGAAGCAAATAGCTCTCCAGATTAGATAGGTATTTTGGTGTCTTACACCCCCTGCCACACGCCACTGGCGGATTGCAGTGTTTAAATGTAAATGTAAATGTAAAATGTAAACCAGTCTGTCATCTAAATAAACAACAAAGGGAGAGACTGTTTAAATTAACAACTGCTATTAAATCAAAAACATTAGCTAATATATATAAAATGAGTCAAAAATGTATTCTTATATATATAGATTTAATAAAATATTGAATACTTATTTATCCAGTTCGATCCTCTCTCCAAATTTGTGAATTTCCCCATTGATAGGCCTGGGATCCTCTGCATTGTTATAACCAGTCTGTCATCTAAATAAACAACAAAGGGAGACAATGAGATAAATATAAAGCAGCTAGTCCATTATAGATATTAGCTAATGTAAATAAAATGAGTCAAAAATGTATTCTGATATCAATAGAAATAATATAATATTAAATACTTATTCTTCTAGTTAGATCCTCTCTCAAAATTTGTGAATATTAGCAATGATAGGCCTGGGATGCTCTGCATTGTTAAAACCAGTCTGTATTCTAAATAAACAACAAAGGGAGAGACTTAGATAAATATAAAGCAGCTAGTCCATTATAGATATTAGCTAATGTAAATAAAATGAGTCAAAAATGTATTCTGATATCAATAGAAATAATATAATATTAAATACTTATTCTTCTAGTTAGATCCTCTCTCAAAATTTGTGAATATTAGCAATGATAGGCCTGGGATGCTCTGCATTGTTAAAACCAGTCTGTATTCTAAATAAACAACAAAGGGAGAGACTTAGATAAATATAAAGCAGCTAGTAGATGATAAATATTAGCTAATGTAAATAAAATGAGTCAAAAATGAAATCTAATATCAATAGAATTAACAAAATATTAAATACTTATTTATCCAGTTGGATCCTCTCTCAACATTTGTGATTATCATCATTGATAGGCCTGGGATGCTCGGCATTGTTATAACCAGTCTGTTATCAAAATAAAAAAACAAAGGGAGGAACTGAGATAAAATAAAGCTGCTAATAGATGATAAATATTAGCTAATATATATAAAATGAGTCAAAAATGTATTCTAATATCAATAGAATTAATTAATATTAAATACTTATTTATGCAGTTCGATCCTCTCTCAACATTTGTGAATATAAGCATTGATAGGCCTGGGATGCTCTGCATTGTTATAACCAGTATGTCATCTAAATAAACAACAAAGGGAGAGTTTGTTTAAATTTACAGCTGCTTGTAAATCAAAAACATTAGCTAATATATGTAAAATGAGTCCAAAATATATTCTAATATCAATTGAATTAATATAATATTAAATACTCATTTATCCAGTTCGATCCTCTCTCAACATTTGTGAATATCAGCATTGATAAGCAAGGGATGTTCTTCATTGTTAAAACAAGTCTGTCATCTAAATAAACAACAAAGGGAGATACTGTGATAAATATAAAGCAGCTAGTAGAATATAAATATTTGCTAGTGTAAATAAAATGATTCAAAAATGTACTCTAATATCAATAGAATTAATATAATATCAAATACTTATTTACCCAGTTGAATCCTCTCTCATTATTTGTGAATATCAGCATTGATAAGCCTGGGATGCTCTGCATTGTTATTACCAGTCTGTCATGTAAATAAATACAAAGGGAGGGACTTAGATAAATATAAAGCAGCTAGAGAATGATAAATATTAGCTAATATAAATAAAATGAGTAAAGAATGTATTCTAATATCAATTGAATTAATATAATATTAAATACTCATTTATCCAGTTGGATCCTCTCTCATTATTTGTGAATATCAGCATTGATAAGCCTGGGATGCTCTGCATTGTAAAAAGCAGTATGTCATCTAAATAAACAACAAAGGGAGACACTGAAATAAATATAAAGCATCTAGCAAATGATTAATATTAGCTACCATAAATAAAATGAGTCAAAAATGTATTTAAAATCAATAGAATTAATATAATATTAAATACTTACTTATCCAGTTCAATCCTCTCTCAACATTTGTGAATATCGGCAATGATAGGCCTGGGATCCTCTGCAATGTTATAACCAGTCTGATATCTATATAAACAACGAAGGGTGACACTGGGATAAATGTAAAGCAGCTAGTAGATGATATATATTAGCTAATGTAAATAAAATGAGTCAAAATGTATTCAAATATCAAGAGAATTAGTATAATATTAAATACTTATTTATCCAGTTGGATCCTGTCTCAACATTTGTGAATAACAGCATTGATTTGCCTGGGATCCTCTTCATTGTTATAACCAGTATGTCACCTTAATAAACAACAAAGGGAGAGTTTGTCTAAATTTACAGCTGCTGGTAAATCAAAAACATTAGCTTATATATGTTAAATGAGTCCAAAATTTATTCTAATATCAATAGAATTAATATAATATTAAATACTTATTCATTCAGTTTGATCCTCTCTCAACATTTGCGAATATCAGCATTGAAGGGCCTGGAATCCTGTGCATTGTTATAACCAGTCTGTCATCTAAATAAACAACAAAGGGAGAGACTGAGTAATTTTACAGCTACTAGTAGGTCAAAAACATTAGCTTATATATATAAAATGAGTCAAATATGTAGTCTTATATCAATAGAATTATTAATATATTGAATACTTATTTATCCAGTTGGATCCTCTCTCAACATTTGTGAATATCAGCATTCATAGGCCTGGGATGCTCTTCATTGTTATAACCAGTCTGTCATCTAAATAAACAACAAAGGGAGACACTGAGATAAATATAAAGCAACTAGTAGATTATAAATATTAGCTTAAGTAAATAAAATGAGTCAAGAATGTATTCTATTATCAATAGAATTAATATAATATTAAATACTTAATTATCCAAATGAATCCTCTCTAAACATTTGCGAATATCAGCATTGATAGGCCTGGGATACTCTGCATTGTTATAACCAGTCTGTCATCTAAATAAACAAGAAAGGGAGACATTGAGATAGATATAAAGCAGCTAGTAGATGATAAATATTAGCTAATGTAAATAAAATGAGTCAAAAATGTATTCTAATAGCAATAGAATTAATATAATATTAAATACTTATTTATCCAAGTAGATCCTCTCTCAACATTTGCGAATATCAGCATTGATAGGCCTTGGATGCTCTGCATTGTTAAAAGCAGTATGTCATCTAAATTAACAACAAAGAGAGAGACTGAGATAAATATAAAGCAGCTAGTAGATGATAAATAATAGCTAATGTAAATAAAAAGAGTCCATAATGTTTTCTAATTTCAATAGAATTAATATAATATTAAATACTTATTTATCCAGTTTGATCATTCCTCAACATTTGTGAATATCATCATTGATTTTCCTGGGATCCTCTTCATTGATATAACCAGTATGTCATCTTAATAAACAACAAAGGGAGAGACTGAGATAATTATATACAGCTGCTATTAGATGAAAATCATTAGTAAATATATATAAAATGAGTCAAAAATGTATTCTAATATCAATAGAATAAATATAATATTAAATACTTATTTATCCAGTTCAATCCTCTCTCAACATTTGTGAATATCAGCATTGATAGGGCTGGGATGCTCTGCACTGTTATAACCAGTCTGACATCTAAATAAACAACAAAGGGAGAGACTGTTTAAATTTACTGCTGCTAGTGAATCAAAAACATTAGCTAATATATATAAAACGAGTCTTAAACATATTCTTATATATATAGAATTAATATAAAATTAAATACTTATTTATCCGGTTCGATGCTCTCTCAACATTTGTGAATATCACCATTGATAGGCCTTGGATGTTCTGCATTGTTATAGCCAGTCTGTCATCTAAAAAAACAACAAAGGGAGAGACAGAGATAAATATAAAGCAGCTAGTAGATGATAAATATTAGCTAATGTAAATAAAATGATTCAAAAATGTATTCTGATATCAATAGTATTAATATAATATTAAATACGTATTTATCTAGTTGGATCCTCTCTCAACATTTGTGAATATCAGCATTGATAGAACTGGGATGCTCTGCATTGTTAAAACCAGTCTGTCTTCTACATAAACAACAAAGGGAGACAATGAGATAAATATAAAGCAGCTAGTAGATGATAAATATTAGCTAATTTAAATAAAATGAGTCAAAAATGTATTCTAATATCATTAGAATTAATATAATATTAAATACTTATTCATCCAGTTCGATCCTCTCTCAACATTTGTAAATATCAGCATTGATAGGCCTGGGATCCATGCATTGTTATAGCCAGTCTGTCATGTAAATAAACAACAAAGGGAGAGACTGAGTAATTTTACAGCTGCTAGTAGCTCAAAAAACATTAGGTTATATATATAAAATGACTCAAAAATTTAGTCTTAAATCAATAGAATGAATATAATATTATAAACTTATTCATCCAGTTCGATACTCTCTCAACATTTGTGAATATTAGCATTGATAAGCAAGGGTTGCTCTTAATTGTTAAAACCAGTCTGCCATCTAAATAAACAACAAAGGGAGACAATGAGATAAATATAAAGCAGCTAGTCGATTTTAAATATTAGTTAATGTAAATAAAATGAGTCAAAAATGTATTCTGACATCAATAGAATTAATATAATATTAAATACTTATTTTTCTAGTTGGATCATCTCTCAACATTTGTGAATATCAGCATTGATAGGCCTGGGATGCTCTGCATTGTTAAAACCAGTATGTCTTCTAAATAAACAACAAAGGGAGAGACTTAGATAAATATAAAGCAGCTAGTGGATGATAAATATTAGCTTATGTAAATAAAATGAGTCAAAAATGTATTCTAATAACAATAGAATTAATATAATAATAAATACTTATTCATCCAGTTGGAACCTCTCTCAACATTTGTGAATATCAGCATTCATAGGCCTGGGATGCTCTGCATTGTTATAACCAGTCTGTCATCTATATAAACAACAAAGGGAGGGACTGAGATAAATATTAGGCTGCTAGTAGATGATAAATATTAGCTAATATATATAAAATAAGTAAAAATGTTTTCTTATATCAATAGAATTAATATAATATGAAATACTTATTTATGCAGTTGGATCCTCTCTCAACATTTGTGAATATCAGCATTGATAGGCCTGGGATGCTCTGCATTGTAAAAAGCAGTATGTCATCTAAATAAACAACAAAGGGAGAGACTGAGTAATTTTACAGCTACTAGTAGGTCAAAAACATTAGCTTATATATATAAAATGAGTCAAATATGTATTCTAATATCAATAGAATTAATATAATCTTAAATACTTATTTATCCATTTTGATCCTCTCTCAACATTTGTGAATATAGCATTGATAGATCTGGGATGCTCTGCATTGTTATAACCAGTATGTCATCTAAATAAACAACAATGGGAGTGTTTGTTTAAATTTACAGCTGCTAGTAAATCAAAAACATTAGCTAATATATGTAAAATGAGTCCAAAATTTATTCTAATATCAATAGTTTTAATATAATAATAAATACTTATTTATCCAGTTGGATCCTCTCTCAACATTTGCGAATATCAGCATTGATAGGCCTTGGATGCTCTGCATTGTTATAACCAGTCTGTTATCAAAATAAAAAAAGAAAGGAAGGAACTGAGATAAAACAAAGCTGCTAGTAGATGATAAATATTAGCTAATGTATATAAAATGAGTCAAAAATGTATTCTTATATATATAGAATTAATAATATATTGAATACTTATTTATCCAGTTCGATCCTCTCTCAAAATTTGTGAATTTCCCCATTGATAGGCCTGGGATTCTCTGCAATGTTATAACCAGTACGTCATCTAAATAAACAACAACTGGAGGGACTGAGATAAATATAAAGCTGCTTATAGATGATAAATATTAGCTAATGTATATAAAATAAGTCAAAAATGTATTCTTATATATATAGAATTAATATAATATTAAATACTTACTTATCCAGTTCGATCCTCTCTCAACATTTGTGAAAATCACCATTGATAGGCCTGGGATCCTCTGCATTGTTATAACCAGTCTTTCATCTATATAAACAACAAAGAGAGGGACTGAGATAAATATACTGCTGCTATTAGATGAAAAACATTAGCAAATATATATAGAATGAGCAAAAAATTTATTCTAATATCAATAGAATTAATATAATATTAAATACTTATTTATCCAGTTCAATCCTCTCTCAACATTTGTGAATATCATCATTGATTAGCCCTGGATGCTCTGCATTGTTATAACCAGTCTGTCATCTTAATAAACAACAAAGAGAGGGACTGAGATAAATATACTGCTGCTATTAGATGATAAACATTAGCAAATATATATAAAATGAGTCAAAAATGTATTCTAATACCAATAGAATTACCATAATTGAAATACTTATTTATCCAGTTCGATCCTCTTTCAACATTTGTAAATATCACCATTGATAGGCCTGGGATGCTCTGCATTGTTATAACCAGTCAGTCATCTAAATTAACAACAAAGGGAAGGACTGAGATAAATATACAGCTGCAGGTAGATGATAAACATTAGCTTAAGATTTTAAAATCGGTCAGCAATGTGTTTTAAGGTCAATAACATTAATGTTACATTTTATACTTATTTATCCATTTTCATTCGTCTCCACTTTCGTCAATCTCTACATTCTTATGCCTGGGAAACTCCCCATTGTTGTAATCAAGCTGTTATATAAATGGAAAACCTAGGGAGAGAAAGGGATAATTTGACAGCTGCTCGAAGTTGATAAACATTAGCTTATCAATATAAAATAAGTCAAAATTGTATTTTAAGATCAATAACATTAAAATTACATTCAATGATTATTTATCCAGTTTTATCCGGTCTCCACATTCGTCAATCTCTCGATTGTTATGCCTGGAAAACTCCTCATTTTTATAACTAGGCTGTTATTTAAACAAAAAAACCAAATGGATAGAAAGAGATAATTATACAGCTGCCAGTTGTTGATAAACATTAGCTAATCGATATAAAATCAGTCAACAATCTATTGAAATATCAATAACATTAATGTTTCATTATATAGTTATTTATCCAGTTTGATTCTTTCTCCATTATGGGTTAAAACCTCTAATTCCTTAACAGCCGTGTTCCAAATTTTCCTTCGATATACGAGAATTATTTACAAATACTAGCATCCAATAAACCTGAGGCTTGCAGGAGAACAAAATTGGAACAGTTTCGCAGTTGAAAGTTATTCACGGCTCCAGCATCGAATATTTCGCAAATTATAAAACGAAACTTCAAAGGTATCACACAAGGCATACTCGCTTAGTCGATCACAGGTAAACTTTACGAACGAAAACCTTTCTTATTAAATGATCACCAAGCTTAGCGCACAATTACTAAGCTTAGATTGTGATAACTTCTTTTCTTAAGTGAAAATTCCGCTTAGGAAATAATAACTCCGCTTCTTAAGCGGTAACTTTGCTCAACACTTAGTGAATAATAATTCTTAAAACTGTAAATTTTATTTTTAAGTGAAAGCTTTGCTTAGCAAATGATAATTCCGCTTATAAAAAGACAACTTCTCAACTTAAGAGATAACTTCGCTTATGAAATGACAACTTTGGATAAAACTGAAAACTTCGCATCGCAAAGGATAATAATAACTTCTCTAATGGAAACAAAAACACCCCAATTACATCCATTTCAAAAAATGTTCGTACTTACAAACACACAAAACCAATCAGTATCCAGAAAATTCTGACTAGACAGAGTCCGAACTCGAGACCTTTGCATGGGAGTAGATAGCGCGTAAACCACTCCGTCACCGCAGCCGGCAACTTATTTAATTTGAGATTCCCTAAGAACAGAAAACCGAATATAATTTCCCGAATATTGAAAAACCTGCGAACGCATTCAAGACCATTATTCGAAGGAAATAATTTTCATCGCGAAAGAATATCGATGAATCACTTAAATGAGTTCAGACAACCTACATTACGAGCAAACATGTTCTCTTGGAATTTCTTCACTTGGAAGTAAAACATAATTATATATTTCGCATTAATGTCTAACGAAACATCGGAAGTATAATCACATGGCATTTGAGATTCCTTTAGAACAGAAAATTCTTCCGCGTCAGTAAAAATCTAATAATTTGAATTTCCGAATGTTGAAAATACGAAAAAAATGTCATTTACCGAATGATCAATCTCCTGCAAGCTCATTCGGAAAACATCGTTGACAGAAATATTCTGTGCTATAGTAGATTAGCAATAGATCGCTTAATTGCATCCAAATACACTACGCTTTAAACATATATCTGCCCTTCAAAAGTTTAAACATAACGGAAATAGATTCAAATTCTTACCGTTACTCCGGAAGTGCACCACTACGACCTTTCCCCTACGAAGTCTCACCGAGAACTGCAAATTTTGTCACTAAAAACCATTGCAAAAGACAAGCTGCGTTCTGATTGGTTGAAATTTGTTCTCCCCCCACCCCTACCTCCGTCAACCGTTACATTTTAAAATACCAAAAATAATGAAAATAATTAAATGATGATTTTAAATAACGGAAATTTGTTTAAATAACTAAGTTTTTGGAAATGGAATTAGTTGTAAAGATATTAATTTAAACTTTAAGCAAATTCTATAATTACCTCGAAGTTAACGATGGCTGGTATTAACTGGGTAAGGTATGGAAAATAAAAAAAACGTTGCCTTTGAAATAATGTTGATTTACATTTAGATTTTCTTTAATTCGAATTTATTTTTGTATCGACCTATTGATATTTCCTCCAAAACTAACGATAAACACTATGAAAAGAAATCATATTGAGCTATGCATCTTAGTTGGAATGTGGAAGTAGATTACAATTCAAAATTAAATTCAAGTAGTCGGTCTCAAAGTGAGTAAATATCCTTTGGTTTCTACTTATAAAAACCCAATCTCACGCTACTGGAAACTGCATGGATTCAAATATCGCATTGGTCGTCAGGAGGACTGCATGTTTATAACATCAAAAAGTTTGGTAACTTTACGTGAATTTGGTCGAAATGCTCGAATGAAAGATTCGAATACGATATTTCACGACCAAGATAAGAATCTTCGTTTAATATTCGTTCTTTTGGTGCTTGTCTCGACTCTGCACGACTATTTCTTCTAATTTAACTTTTAAAATGAATTGAAGTCTGCAAACGATAAAAGTGAAGTTTACGTGTATTTCCTATGGAAATCTATCCAGGCGATCTTGGTTCGAACCCAGAAAAATTATCGAACAATGATAAAACGGAATTTCCTTCCTGATCTCGAAGAATACTTGTGCAACGTTTTACACAGTTTGGAAAACGCTGTGGCCTCTAATCGATGACAAACCCACTGTATTTCTGCTATACACATAATTTAATCTACAATTATTTAGCTAAAATTTTCCCTTAATTCAACGTTTGAAGCGAGTGCAATCTTTAAGGCGATCAGTGATCATATTATGACACACGTTTTTAAATAATCTCACTTTATCTGATTAATACACAAAGTAATGAATGTATGATTGAGAAATTGATTCCTCTATTTGAATCGTAACACCGTACACGACTTGGTTAGATAATAGCGACCAAAGTAATGATTACTAAAGAAACTAATACTATGGTAACGGAAAATCCATGGCAACTCCAGCACGATGATCAAAACCATATCAAAACCTTTTCAATCAATACTTTAAACCGGCATTTGCAACCCAATCTCACAATGTATTGAAATAATACCACACTTTGCTAATACACGACTTGTACAATGCATGTCATTCGACAATTCTATCTTGCACGTCCCTCAATAACACTTTCATCAGAAGAAGGATCGATTTCGTGAAGGATTGCTCCTGTATGATTATTACCTTCGAATAGAAGTAGATATTCCAAACCAGGGAAGCTGTACGGCATGTCGTTCAGTTGCAAAAGAAGCACAATCCAAGGAACAAGGTTCGATATTCCAGCACAACTCTCAATTCCAACTCCTGGTTGTTACTGCTACCACACCATTCACAAACACTCGTAATATTTAAATATATTTACTGCGAAACGTTATAAATTATACTTTTTAGTCGACACAACCACATAGATGTCAAACATTCGCAGAAACAGAGTCAATTCTTGCACTCATCGTACTTCGCTTCACTACTCACGATTCTTCCGAAAATAAAAGACAGTTCAACGAAGCGTTTTCGAAGGTGACAACGTCATTACCAATGACCTCGTGATTTCGAAAGCTAAGTAAGAATTGCCAATTTTTAAGAGAGGCAGGCGTTTCTTTTCAAGCGTTATCAGGTAGGAAATAGCTGTAAATAGAAATAGGCATTTTCGCTGATTTTGTACGTACTCAAGGCTACCAGTACTACTTTTGTGTATGTAACATGTGATTCGTTATAGTATACGTATTGGAAACATATATAAAGAACGTTTTTAGACAGCTGAAGGCCTCGACTCGACTCATAGCAATATCGTAAATCAAGTGTCGAAAAGTTTGTTGTTCTAAATTTTTGATCGAAACGTTCCCAAGGAGATACTTGTGATGATTCATTGATTTTGCGCTACAGTTCACAGGAATTTAGAATCCTTCGATCTTGTTACAATAGCAAGATGCTTGATTCTACTGTAAGTACAATAACATGGTGCATTGGTTTGAATGTAGATGTATGTGAATATGAAATTTCACCTCGTGGGTAACCAAAGAGTGGTTCTACTTGGCTCTCTGATATCAGAATTCACAGTGCAAATACATTCGTATTCTAGAATATTTAGTATTGATTAGCATAATTTGATCGATAGTACTTACATAGGCATGATGTTTTATTGTTCAATCAATCAAAAAATAATTATGAACCCTTGATCAAGGTGGTGAGCCGTGGTAAAGATCATCCTTTCAGACATTTGAATTTCGATGAAGAAATCTAACGTTGCCACCTGTTTTACTCTATTTATCTAATCTTCTTGCTCGAATGAATTCTTTAGCATTTTAACCTTCGAATAAAGCCATTGAGTAGAGCCGGAGGTTCTTTGAGGTATCTAAAACTCGTTTCAATCATTTTGAATGATTACGAAACTTCTTCGGATGGAATCGTAGCATGCGTAGTTGATGAGCAAGAGAAAAAGTAAAGGTATCATAATGAGGGGATGTTGAAAGTAGAGCATAAGCTTTTTTTAGAAAATACATATCTTCTCGTCTAACTTAATCCTTTCCATTTGAACAATAGTAACAGTCACCTAACTCAATTACTTAAGCCGTTGCATTTACTTGATAACTTTCGGTAGTGATTTGTATTAATTCCAAAAATATTCCTAATAGTCGTTTCAAATTTGAGATCTCGATAATTTTAACATGTTATTGGGAAGTTTATTGCATAGGATATTTCCCTATCAATCTAAATCCAACAGTGTACATAGTATAAACAAATAGGTTACGATATTGAGATGTATTCTACATGAAAGACTATAGATGAGATGCTCCATTGATGAGCTTGAAATGCGACCCTTCTGATGTTTGGAAACCGGAAATTCTTCGCAGTTGCGCTAAATCTTTTGGGGAAGGGTTATTTATTCCGAGTCCTTTTACATTAAGTACGAAATTTTAAGGGAGAAAGTGAAGGTCACTAATCTCGCGGATTATTTGCTGCTTCTCATCTCTGCTGGATATCTTCATCGGTCTACAATTGATACCACCTGCACCAATATTCAAATTTTTGATGACGTCTTATATGTGTGAATTTCTAAATCATTATTTCGATGTCGAAAAAAATTGATATATCAATCATACATATGTGCAAAAATGAAGATGCTTAGGTTTCTGTAAATATATATATTTATTATCCAATCTTTAAAGATTTCGTTCTACCACTTCTGCGAGTTCACGAAATACATGGGTGATTCTTGACGAAAACTATCATTTTGCAAAAAAATTTAAAGCATGTATTACAAATGATACATTTTGAAATTCGTCTAAATATAATGGTTTGCAATGGTAACAGTAGTGGAAAATTTCCAAGGTGGTTGGTGGGCAGGGCCAGATTAGCAGACGGTTAAATTTCGACCAATCAGGTGACGGCAATTTCAAACATCGGTTGCGCAGATCGTGTTTTTGTCAGTTCCAGTCGAGATTTCTTCCGGTGAGGAAGTGCTGCTTAATTTATTTCTGGAAAGACCGTTGGAGATTTGAATTTGCCAACGCTATCCAAGTTCGTGAGTGTTTTTTTAGAGAACCGATTTTTTATTGTCACATAATGTTTTAGCAATAATTAATATTCGAAATTGTTTATATTTTTAGTAAGAGGCCAGTTCATTTTTCAACATCCATCGCCGACTTCACCCAGGAGTTTCAGCGAATGGTAAGTTACCAAAGATACCCAAATAGATTTAGTCTTCTTTTATATATAGTCTATGATATAATTGCTGTAGCGTGAAATCTAAGGGATTCAAGTGTCGTTGATGGGTCATATCCGTACTCGACGTTCCAGATTCTAAGATTAGGACTTAAAAACCTGTCAATCAAAGTTATTTCTCTTACTTTTCACATTAAAAAGATCTACACGAAAAAGGTAGATTGAGTTGGTTATAGCAAAGATATGTGGGCCATTATGTCGACGAAAATAAGACATATTGACGGCCAATGTTATTGGTTTAACCGACAAAGTCTTTTTGTTGAATGATATTGCTTGTAACTGGATACTAGGCGATTGCAAAGCTACACCCAGAGAGTGTACTATAAATTATCTATCAATGCACTTCACATTCGTTGTTGGAGCCGTAAATATCTTTTTAACTTCAAAAGTGTTGCAATTTTGTTCATCTGCGGGCATCAGTTTCATCGTAAGTTAATATTTGTAAGTAATGCTCACGTAACGAGAGAAAATTTGAAACACGGCTGCTATTGAATTAAAGGTTTAAGATCTGGTTAAAAACCTTTCGAGTTCAATACGAGAAGTCACCAACGGTAACGGACATCGAGATTTCAAATTGCATTACGTCACATAGATCCATCAATGCTTTATTCGAGTGATAGTTCATTACATCACTTGCAAGAGAACTTATTCATTAATACAAATGTGTTTTCTTAATTTATTCCCATCAAGTGCATCGTTATTTTTATTGTATAGCAAATTATACAACTCAACCTACCGATCTCAATAACAGGAATTCGGTGCGAAACAGAAGGCCACGGGACAAATGTTTCTTTTGTGATAACAAGGCACTTTCTTTTTACCCATGCGCGAAAGCATTTTGCCCTCGCCTTGACCTTCTTTAACAGAACTACTCTTGCTTTCAAAACAACTCTATTTCAAAACATTAAGATCTTTTGAATCATCGACTCAAACTTCAAAGTTTCATTTGCCGACTTTTAGAATAATTCTTCGAAATAATTCCGCCGTTGATCATGTTTGAACGGTTGACTAGGAATAAAGAATGAGTTATTTTATAAATCAGTCATAGATGAGTGTCCTTTTACCTTGATATACCACTTAGGAATCAGCCTTACTTTCCCTAGATTTTTAAATACTCATGCATTGTCTTACGAGACATCACTATCGGTTATCATAACGGATTTCGAGATTTCAAATTCAGTGGAAATGATCTGGTGGTATTAGTGTTTATAAATTAACTAGTAATTTTACCCGGCAAAGATGTCGGCATTAAAATTAAACTTTAAATACTA
Source organism: Sympetrum striolatum (assembly GCA_947579665.1). NCBI lineage: Eukaryota > Metazoa > Arthropoda > Insecta > Odonata > Libellulidae > Sympetrum > Sympetrum striolatum. Next base: position 83,601,278 of record OX388350.1, read on the forward strand.
AAAATATTAATAATCCAGATAATATATTGAATGTTTTACTAGAAATTTTTATTCAATTAGTACTACGCTGATTTTTCCAACACAATTCAGAAAGTGAGACACCATTCGTATATTAACGTTCAGAAGTTTGAGTTTTTATCGTGTCGCAATAGTTTTCAAGTCTTCTCAAGTCTACGGAATGAATGTTAAGTTCAATATCTCTCTCATCTGAATAATATTCATTTCTTAACGAATTGATTTACTATTTCATATTGAGAGATATTTTTTTTAGGATCTTATTCAAGTTAGAAGAATCGTTATAGAGAGCAACATTTAGTCAATCATTTATAACCTTTTTTCACAAACGAATCTCAGAGAATTGAATTAAATTTTAGCGAAACGTTTATTCAAATTTTAAGGATTAAATTTCTGAATTGATTCTCCGATTGATACTGGTTATAAAGGTCACCATTTTTTTAATATTTAACGGAAATGTGTTTTGAAAACAACGGACTCCTCATTTGGGATATTAGTAGTCTAGTTATACATACAGAATCACATTTGTTAAGGAAAATGCTTAATTATTTTTCAACATACGATGGTAACGAAGTTTTACTTAGCAGAGGACTTAAAAAATGTTGAGCAAGAAGGAAAAAAAGTGACTTGGCTGGATATCGAACCTAAGTCTCCTTCCCAACGGCTCGGAAGTTTAGTGATTAAAATACCCGTCCGGAAAGTGAGAGACCCAGGTTCGAGTCACAGCCTAGTCACTATTTATCACTTCTCGTAAACACCTTTATTGTTATTCGATACATTATTAATATGAATTTGTTTGTCTTTAAGGATTAATGGAGAGCTGTAATCGATTCACATATCGATACTGCCCAGGCGCAATGTGCCTACGCAGAGAGAAACCATCACCTGAGACCCCCATGGAGTCGTCGGAGTTCAAACCTAGGGTAATGAGAGCTGTATAATTACTCCGAATGGCTGCACTTCACCTTTTAGACTTTTTAAACACAGAAACAGAAAGTACGTCTATACTACGATCTCAATCTTAATAACTTACTTGGTTCTAGTTCGTATAACGTCCTCCTCGATATCGTTCGCCCCAAGGGATACTATGTTTATGACGCCTGATTCATATACAACTTTTTCCACAAATATGGCTCGCATAATTTTATAATTAATGACTTTCCAACTACTAAAATGTTCTCGGAATCAGTTGCCCTATGGCTGAGAAAATACAAGAAAACCGTCCCTAGATAAGCGCGGATGTCTTAAATAAAAGAATAAACAAATAATTAAAAATTTAAACCATCTAGCAATAAACAAAAGTGAAAAAATGATCGTTTAAGAAGAATTTGAACCGGCTCCCGATTACAGACTCATAGAAAAAACCAGCATACCTCTTAATTTTTGGGCGTTATTAAATTTCCAGCCACTTGGCTTCAAATTCATCTTTTTTCAATATCTGTATCTCACTTAATGAAAAAGTGCTTTTGCATGTTGGCTCCCTGCGGGATTTGAACCCGGGACCGCCTTCACTAATGACAAACGCGCTGTACACATGACTATCCGGGAGCCTTCATCACTAAAATATTTCCTCAAGAGGTCGTTCAATATCGGCGAAAAGTAAAAGGCGTGGATTAAAATTAATTATGGTCAGATTATTAAAAATATATACTTAATGTACTTTGGTATTAAAAGAGATCGTTTGAAATTATTCAATTTATCATAAATTAAGCTTTTTTTATGAATGTTTCAATTGGCTTGAGTTTGTGTCCTCGATGAATGTCCTTAGAGGTTAGAGGTTATTTCCGAACTCTTAGAAATGTTTTTGATAGTCCTTCTCTCGGACGCAATTAATTTGTTTAATATGGTGGGAGAACAGTATTGCCAAGCCGGGCTCGCGTACGTCATTATTGATGTGATCATCGTATTGAACAATACAATTTTATGTTATTAAATATAAATTTATTTACCGAAAATATAAATAATCCAAATAATAAATTGGAATCATTATATGGAAATTATCTTTGTAATGCATTTACGTTGGGGCGATAGATGAATGAGAGTTGAGTTCAACCATCAATTTTGTCGTTAGGGAATTGTTTACGCCCACGAAATTACACAAACTTTTCTTAATTTTTGTCCGAATTCTTTCAATTTCGACTCGAATACGATATTCTACGACTGAAATAAGAATATTGGTTAAATTTACTTTCTTTTGTTATTCATCTTGATTTCGTACGACAATTATTTCTGATTTACTTCCGCGAAAGAAAAAATGTCTGCAATCGATCAAAACGAACTCTACGTGCACTTCTTATGAGAGACGATTTGAATGGTCCAGAGTCGAACCGAGCAGCGACTATAGTGGCATAAATAATTATTAACTAATTTTAATTAAACTGCCGACAAAACTTTTTGGTTTGGCAGGACCTTATATTAGGTTTCTCAAAAAGAATATTTGTAATGCATTATATATATATTATATCATAACCACTTTTGATAATTTGAAACAGTACAAAGGTGCAACGTAGCTTGTCACAACAATTGTTCACTTTAACATTCTGTTTACTATCTACTATTTCGTATTCAAGCCATAGAAGTTTCATTCTTTTTCAATAGTATCATTTTTTTAAGTGATAACAGCAGAGGAGTTTGTTTGTAACAAAATAAGAACATCACGTTATATAAACTCCTTTCAATCGTGAATTATTATCACGTAAGCCGATTTCATGTAATGATTTAAAATACTATGTACAAAGCCTAATTTATTATAATGAACTTAATGCTTTTTTATTTCAAACAAATCCAGATTTCATTGGGTTATATCGAAATTTTAGCATTTTAAGGCGGAATGATTTAAATTCTTGACATGAATTTATAATTCTTCCTCTGTTTTTCGTTCTCGTTTTCAAAAATTGAAAAATGTGCACCCATCTGGTGAAATTTCGATCGCAATCTTTAAAACAAGTCAAAACTTGACTAGGTTTTCGCGAGTTTTGGCTATTTTTAGACTAAAAAACCTTTAAATTTTAGGCAGAAATTCCACTATTTTGCCCATTTCTTTATATATTTTTGTATAAACTCGAAATTATTGTCAAACTTTACGCCCAAATAACTGAAATATTTTAAATAAATTTCAAGTTTTTGCCCAGGTTTTGGTGAAATATTCGATAAATTGGAGATTTTTTACCATACTTGGTTAGATCTTATGAAAATCCTCAATACAGGTATAGATTTTACTAGGTTTTCTCGAAATTTTAGCATATTGAGTCGAAAAGAAGTGAAATTTTCGCGTTTTTTGCTGTTTTTCGTATATTTCATGATGAATTGGAAAATTTTTATCACATTTGGTATAATCTCGTCGACATCTATAAAATACGTACAAATTCGAATAGGTTTTTCGAACTTTGTGTATTCTGAGGGGAAAAAAACTTATATTTTCTCCTGAAATATCGCGTTTGTCCCTGTCTTCGTAAAAGTTTTGATAAAGTTAATAAATCATGTAATATTTCCATGGATATTTTCAATAGCTTTACACCCGGATTGAGGCATGTTTTGCCGAAATAATGATTTTAATACTGTATCAGTAATTGAATTAATATTTACGTGATGTCTTTTCATATAATAAAATAATCATAACTGTTAAAGAATATGCCTAATAATACTACATCTTTTTATTTTCAGGTATCATATATTTGGAATGATCCTCGTCTGATAAATACTCCGCTGATTTTTCTCACCGCAAGTGAAAATCACGACCAAGGTCACGAGACAGCTGATTCTCTAAAGGTTAGTAAACAAGGATAGTGCCTGAGTTGATTTTTGCATTTATGTTTTTGAAAATTCGAATGCAAAAATGATATTGGTGATGTCCCATTCCAATGCTCGTTTGTATGTTTTTCTCAATGTAATTTCATTTTCTTCATTTCTTTGAGATTTATCTCCCATTATTCAACGTTTATTTAAATTAATCTATAATTAATGTCAGTTTAGTGAAGTTGATTTATTTTATCTGATTGTTTGTAATGCATTTATGTTTTTTCTCCTTTCTTTTTGTACAATTTTTATATTTTCACTGCCTGTCTATCATAACCCTTTTCTTTCTCCTTCATCAAAATATAATTTTCTATTGTAGATTTCGCAGGTTTTTCACACTCCCCTTCCCGTGAGTGTTTTCCTGCAGTGGAAATTTTTTTCCTGAGCCCTCAGCTTAGGTTTTTTAAAAATCCACATACTAGTTTTCTTCGTGTACTTTTGCAAACTATCTCTTTCCTTCTGTTTCGCATAAGACGATGGGTTAGGTGTAAGAAGAGACTTTCTAGTCTCAATCTCGCCCGAATAAAGTCCATTTATTATTATTATTATTAATGCTTAACCCTGAATTAGTCCCGTCCAAATATTACGTAATTAGTCCTGTGGGGTCAGCATAACCCAAAAATTCTCTGAATTTTTAAGACCTCTTTCGATAGCTAATCAACTGATTAAATTTATCATAATTCATAAATGATTATTAAAAAAAATACATGTAGCGAAATTTTTCTATTAAGAATTGAACTGAAGAACTGGAATTTGGTGGGAAACAGAAGGTCACGGGACAGTAGTTTGTTTTATAATAAAAGGCACTTTCTTTTTCCCCACGCTAGAAAGCATTTTGCCTTCCCCTTGACCCTCTTTATCAGAGCTACTCTTGCTTTCAAAACATATCTCTAAATCAAAACATTTACATTTTTTTAATCATCCACTCAAATTTCAAACTTTCTAGAGCCGACTTTTAGAATAAATCTTCAAAGTTATTCAGCGGTTGATCATGTTTGAACGGATGGTTAGGGATAAGGAATGAGTAATTTTTAAAATCAGTCACCCATGAGTGCCTTTTTGCTTTGAATTACTACTTAAGTAAGCTTTACTTTCCTTACCTTTTTAAATACTCATGCATTGTCTTACGAGACATCACTATCGGTTATCCTAACATCTTTCGTGATTCAAATTCAGTAGCGAGTCAAGTGTTACATCTGTTTACTTTACTCATAATTTACAGAATATAATTAACAGGAGTTTTTATTGTCATTATTGCTACGCTGATTTTCACATTCAGTGAAAATTGAATCACCGCTCATATGAAAAGATCCAGAAGTTTGAATTTTTATCGTTTCTCAAAGGTTTTTCAGGTCTTCTAAAGTGTATGAAAGAAAACCTTATGTTCAATATCTCTCTCATCAGAATTTATGCATTTCTTGCCAAATAACTATATAATTTAATACTGAGAGCGCTATTTGAGGGATTTTAATTCAATTTGGAATAAAGCAGTATTATGAGGAACAATTAATGAAATATTGGTAATCTTCTTTCGTAAATGATTGTCTTTTCATCAGATTAGAATTGTGTCAAATATTAATTCTCATTTTAAAGACTAAATTTCGAATTGATTCTCTCTGATTGATTTTTTGCGTAAAGGTGACCAGATTCAAAAAATAGTAATTAATGGAGATATGTTTCCAAAGTAATGTATTTCCTCATTCAACAAATTAATAATTTTATCGCGTATTTGCTCCTGGCTGTGAAATAATATACTTACTTCTTATTAAAAAATGATGGAAATGAAGATTGACTTAATAAAGGAAAGCGTGCGATTAAACAAATGGTTGTACGGGAAGTAAAAAAGTGACTTGTTCAGGATTCGAACCTAGGTTTCCCGCTTTCCAACACGTGCCTCGGAGGTTTATTGGTTTGAATTCTAGTAGTTAGAATACCACTACTTAGTTAAACAAACTTTAATGATTATTTTCATTCGATGCATTATTAATTTTCACTTTTTTTTAAGGTTTGAGGATAGCTCACTTCCATTCATATCGATATTGCCCAGGAGTAATGTGACTACTCAATCTTAAGCTACTGGCGCTGAGAAAAAGCATCACTGAAGATGCTCATGGAGAAGTCGGAATTCCAACTTACGAGAGTAGAATAAGAATTAATGAGGGAGAGAGAATTGGAGGTAATGAGAATTTTCAATTACTCTGAAACACTGTACTTCGCCTTATGGATTTGAAAAATATTTTGTTTCTTACAACGAATCCTTCTATATTTTTTCTACAAATTACCTCCATGCTATTGAAATAGAGAAAGGTAAACAACTAAAACTTTAACTCATTTATAAGCGTTCAAAAGGATTCGTTCTACACAAATTAATTCTTTATTTAGCGGATTCGGACGTCAAGACGGAGTTACGGAGATAAAGTTAAATCTAATTACCAAAAACCAAAAAGTGATTGCGAAATGTGAAAATGTATTTTCCACAGACTTAAATGGTACTTCTTGGCTGTTTATTACCGTATTTCTTTTTTTGGATACATTGCTTGAGAAAAATTTCTGTGCATTGTGGCCTTTCCAATGATTATGGCAAAATTTTCAAATTTGAGAATGAAATCCTTAAATGTTTTAAACTATGAATAACTGAATTTTCAATCTACTCCTGTATATACAATGATATTCTAAGTATTATTAATGATGTTTATCTAGTAAATATCCGTATATTCACCTTGCTATTCATACAAAATAATTAGGTAGGATCCTTCATTTAACATTCATTTCCTCAATTTTTCATCCATATATAGGACTTCATGGTGCCCTTCAAAAAGCAGGAAAGAGCCTTTGACGGCCAATTAAAAGAAGAGAAAGAAGTTGCACAGCGTCTCCAGGTATGGGATATAGATGAGGCTCTTCCCTACACAATAAAACAACTTCTACCTCGGAAGATGAAAAGGAAGTGAAATACATTTATTTTTCTTCCGAGCCAAAATATCTCTTCAATTATGCATAGTATAAAAATTTGTAAGGCCGGAATTTGTATAGTGTTCCATAACTTTAAATGTAAATATTATGGATAAAAAATACTTTAGGCCCTTAGCAAAACTAACTATTGTAGAATGTATAGATTTGTTATGAAGTGTAAGGCGTGATATGTTTAATTTATATATTCTGTACCTATATATTGCATTCCCCATTATTTTTCTATTGTCTAATTTGGGAGATGAAAAAGAAGTGAACAACATTTTTTTCCTTCCGAGCCAAAACATATTCACAATTATGTATAATATAAAAATTTCTAAGGCTGGAATTTATATAGTGTTCCATGACTTGATTTAAATATGATATGGATATAAAAAACTTTGCACCCTTAGCCAAATTAAGTATTGCAGAATGTATAGATTTGTTACAATGTGTAAGGCGGGGCTATGTATAATTTAAATATTATGTACCTTTACATTAAAATACCCCTAATATCCTACTGTCTAAGAAATAATGAAGGTAGTGTATTATATGGTATATGGGATGGTTATAGTAGAGAAAGAGAACAAAGAAAACGATTGGGAGAGGGGCATAATTGAGTGCGTGTGGGATGTGTTATAGAAGAAGAAAGAGTATTTGGAAGAGAATGGGTTTCCAAGTGTGTTAGCCATGGGTGGTAAGGGTCTTGGTGGAGCAGTGGTTGGCTTAAGAAGGTAAGAAAGGTGTATTTTGTATAGAGGATGGGGATTGGATAGGGTGGGTAGAGGGAGGGATGGGAGAGATTAGGTTAAGGAAGGGATGGGTGAGTTGGTGAGATGGGAGATGGTGGGTTCGGGGTGGTATGAGAGAAATAGGGTAGAGGGTGGGATGGGAGGATGTGGTTAGAGGGAGGGTTAGGAGAGGGTGGGTAGCGGTAGGGAGGGGTGAATTGGTGGGATTAGAGTTGGTTGGTTCAGGGTGGGATGAGAGAAATTGGGTAGAGGGAGGGATGGCAGAAGGTGGGAAGAGGGATGGTTGTGTTAGGGTGGGTAGAGGGTTGGTGGGTGAAGGGAGGGACGGGATAGGGGGATAAGGTGGGTGGAGGGAGGGACGGGAGAGGGTGGGTGGAGGGAGGGATGCAGAGGGTTGGTGAAGGGGGGGAACGGGAGAGGGTGGGTGGAGGTTGGGAAGGGAGAGGTTGGGTGGAGGGAGGGACGGAGTGGGTGGGTGGAGGGAGGGACGGGAGAGGGTGGGTGGAGGGAGGGACGGGAGAGGGTGGGTGGAGGGAGGGACGGGAGAGGGTGGGTGGAGGGAGCGATGGGAGAGGGTAGGTGGAGGGAGGGACGGAGAGAGTGGGTGGAGGGAGCGATGGGAGAGGGTGGGTGGAGGGAGGGACGGAGAGAGTGGGTGGAGGGAGCGATGGGAGAGGGTGGCTGGAGGGAGGGACGGGAGAGGGTGGGTGGAGGGAGCGATGGGAGAGGGTGGGTGGAGGGAGAGAAGAGAGAGAGGGTTGGTGAAGGGGGGACGGGAGAGGGTTGGTGGAGTGGGTACGAAAATTACATTTTATAGATTGCAGCCATTATTTCTTTTGCGAAATTAAATCAGAAATAATGGTCGTCCGAAATCGAGATGGAAACCAAAAGAAAGGAAATTGAATAAAGGTTCTTAATTTGGTCGTGGAATGTCGTATTCGAGTCGAAATTGAGAGAATCCGGGCAAAAACGATGAAACATTTGTGTAATTTCTTAGACTCGAACAATTCTCTAACGACAAAGGTGATTGTTGAACTCAACACTCATATTAATTTAGGGGAAAGGTAGGCTCATGAGAAATGTATTGGGATGAAGAGCCGACATTATATGGCAATAAAGCCATAGGTAATCTTCGGAAATGAAATTAAACTAAATATTTTTACAAATAATAACAACTCCTTTAATATATGTTTATATACACCAGAACCTCTATTTAACGAAAGGGACGGGACCGATTTTTTTACTATTTCGTTATTCAGAGGTGTATTTACAATTGTATACCTCAAAGGGACCATAGCATACCTTAATTCCCGACTCCGAGGGCAAAGCATTTTACCCGAAATAAGTATCTCAAATTACATTGGATCTTCAACGCCAAAGGTTACATATTTCTTAAGCCAAAGATACACTGGATTATTTGCCAGAATTTACGATGGTTAAAATGGTGAATTTGAAATATTTCAATAACGATTAACCCAATTAATAACTGCAACATTGAATATGCTGTTACAGCCAAAATCGCGTCGTATTAATGCGGTGGAATGCGTAATAAGCAAACATCGATTTCTGAATCACTTTTGAAATCCTCTCGGCTTGCGCTTTGTACTCAAATGCGCACATTAAGAACACTCGGCGTGCAATGGCGATCTCCCTATACTTAATACATTTTTTTTCGTGATTTGAGGCTTTGATACAGAGTTATCAAGTTTTGAGTAAGTCGAACGTTTTGGAACGCAAAATGTAGTTTGAGCAATGTGTAACACGAAGCAATTTTGTTATTTTTGCGTTTCTAAAGGTTTTATAGGTAAATAAGCAGGGACTTGTTTCTACCTGCAGCATGGTCAATTGCTGTGCATCAGAACATCTGCCCCCACAAAATGTTCCGAAACTAGAGTGTATGCATCTTCCTTAATTTTATTATTTCATTCGTTATCTGAACTCTATAAATCAGAACAAACGTCATCAGTATTAAGCCACGGCGTTTAAATGAACATTTCACTGTGCTCTCCGCTGCACCTGCAGGTCTTGCATGGCATAATAGTTCTCGTATTCGTCATTTTGATAACTTTTACTGCAATGAGCCCCGATTATGAATTAGAACAAATATTTGCGCAAACGGAAAAATGTCTAATTACCCTGGAGAGCTATTATAATGTATGATAGAGTAGCTTTATATATCTCATTGCGGTAAACGATTATTAACGAATTTTATGCCATACTTGGTATTAATCAATTAAAAACTGAGACGGATTAATGCATTATAATAATCAACGAGATTTTAAAGCAGTTTGCGGAAGGTTGGCAGAAAATTCATTCTCTGTATCGCTCTAGCAGACGACACCGGCATCCGAGAAGTATACATTGCAGGAATGTTTTATTTTCCATGATAAAAAGAATCAAGAGGACTAAGACAAAAAAATTGAACATGATTGTTAAGTAAATGGTTCATTTAAACTATCCGAGTCCATTTCATAGGATAGACAAGCTCCTTAGTCCCGTATGAGAGGAAAATAAAACTCCAAAAATACATGTAGTTAAAGGGGAGCCCGCGAAAAGTTCTCACCAATGCTCTGCAGGTTTTGATATTATGCCGAGAGTATGCAAGTTTCACTAGACGTTTTCTGATCGGCAGCTTCACCAAACAAGTCAAATCCTCTCTGATTGGCGTGTTCATCGCATGCCTATTGTTTGGCACCGAGAGTTTTGAAATTTTTCCACGTAAATGGAAAATAAGTTTTTGGGGACCGGTGGAGGTGTTCGTTACTTGGAGGTCTTCGTAATTCGCGAGTTCGTTGTAGGGAGGTTTTCATACGAACTTGGGAACATGGGAGGACAAAATTACATGGGAAATTCGTGGGACTGGGAAATTTGTTCGTTATTTGGAGGTGTTCGTTATCTAGGAGTTCGTTAAGTAGAGGTTTTGGTGTAATTGGCTTTGTGAATGAAATTTTAAATGATCAATGTTTTCTTTCTCTAACTCATAGAAAATGCTAACCTCAAAATCAATCGAAAGGCAAAAATGTATGCAAACGTGATATTATACTTGTCCTTACAGCTGGCAGTATGGCAGATGCTGCATATTCTTAGTTTACATCCGACGGTTACTTTGGCAATGGTTTGTAATGTTTTTCATCAGGTGACATCGAGATCCCTTAGCCTCTTGATAAAATATTCCCATTAATCGAACAGAAATGAAAACTTCAAAAAATATTTCTTTTTTCCAATTTCTAATCTTGAAATAAACGTTTACTCTGGCGGGGTCCAATATATAGCAAAAAGCCAAATATAATCGCAAACATGCAATATTTTGCCGCAGAATAATTAAAATTTAAGATAACTAATATAGTTCAGACTCAATTTAAAGCTTTTGACGAGGAAAACATTCACTTTTGCGGAGTTGGTTATTCCAGGAAGCGTTGAAACTGTGAAAACTATCGGAAAATTATCAGTTTTTTGGCTAATTTTTCATGAACGTCGATAGAAATTGATCAAATATGAACTCATTTTATAGTTATCGGAGAGTAAGATAAAATTTTAGTATTTTGGCAAAATTATTCTTAAACATCGAACATGACTAGTCACGTTGGGACTCAGTCAGAAACTTTTGACAAATTATTTCGGAACAAGGAAGATATTTTTAGTATTGCGGGGAGGAAAATTGAAAAATAAAACATCGAAAAAAGTTTAGTGTTACAAATCAAGCGAAACTAGACAATTTTACTCAATATGAAACTTTTAACGTCGTATATCCAAATATGTAACAATTAAAAAATTTGCGGAATTATAAACAATGAAAAACACTAAATCACTGAAAAAATTACAGTGATTCAGATTAGGTCATTTCGCACATTTGCTCCCACCGGGAATCGAACCCGGGACTGCTTTCACCAAAGACAAACACGCTGTCTATATGACTATCCGGGAGCCCAACAAGATCTCTACAAGTTGCAATCTTAATGCCCCTTTTGACTAGCAAAGCACGCAAAATTCCAAGTAAACCAGAAAACTATCTGAAAAATTTCTCACAAATTGACTCACAATTTCCTGTCTTTGTCAGGAGCTGAAGCTGCTGCAAACACCTGTAGAATAAAGAATAAAATAATTAAAATCAGATATGCATTTTGTAATATGCCCATAAAAATTCCATTGCCAAACAATATATATTTTTTTTATATTATCAATCTGTATCTTTCTATGATGAATATATTTATAGATCTTTGTGACCATGGACATTATAGCAACTATTTATCATCTTAACTCACCTGAGTAGTATGTTCATCAGACAAATCCTTATGAAAATTAATTCTGTTTAGAGTGTTAGAAAGTGATAATGATGATCCAATGGCAATGAACTGCAATCTCAAGGATATAAGAGTAAGTGAATTTAAGTACTACACCTTAAATTATCTGTGTATTAACAGAAAGAAAACTATATTTACTCACTTAACTATTCATCGAAAATTCACACATGCAGTCTGCATCTAAAAGTAATCTGTATTCTACATTCAAATGACATCCGTGTTTTGGAATTAAAATAGGGTGTGGGTTGAGAAACAGCCTTATTTTAAGATAAATAAAATTGTATGTCCCTGGCTTGCGATACAACGACAATCATATAGAAGAAACATAAGATTAGCAATGGCTTTGAAATTCAAATCAATTAAAACCAGATCTATTTCCTCTTCTAATATCATCTGATTAAGGACTATCAAAAAGAATATAATTTAAGATTTAATTTGTCACAAATCGATCTAAATCAAAAACATATACTATATTTAATGAATTATTTATTTTTCCAACCTTCTTCATCCAGTTTTGAGGGTCTCTCTGCATTCCTCATCCAAAACCATGCCATAACTTCAATGCATTGAAATTTCATCAAACAGGGAGCTCAAACAAATAAAGATCAAGGAGAGAGAAGGTGAATTTAAAAATCATTTCCGTATTAAGATAAAATAGTGAATATAAGAAAAAATAACTCTAAATATATATACAAACTTAAATGAAATTTTTTTACATTCATTGCTTATTTCAACCAATTTCAATTGCTTCTCAAACTTCAACATCCTTCTCAGTGCCACTACTTCAATGTATTCCCATTTCTTCTTCCCAGAGTCACGCATTGAATACATCAAATTATTATTACCAGGCAATTAACTAAATTTAAAAAAAGATGAGAAACTGGATCCAGTTTGATCCTGACACCACAATTGTCAATCTCACCAGCGTTGGGACTGGAAAAGTGCTCATAGTTATAACAAGAATTTTATCTAATTAGAACCCGAAAGGAGAGAAAGGGATAATTAAACAGAAGGTAAAAGTATATAAACATCAGCTTATCAATATAAAATCAGTCAAAAATGTATACATAAGCCAAGAGCATTAATGTAACAATAAATACTTATTTAACCTGTTGGATCCTGTCTCCACATTTGTCAATCACTCTATTGATAGACCTCGGATGCTCTCCATTTTTATAACCAGGCTATTTACTAAATAAAAACAAAAAAGAGAGAAAGGGAAAATTAGGCAACAGCCAGAAGTTGATAAACCATAAGCTAATCAAAAAATAATCAGTACAACAATGTATTCAAATGCCAATAACATTAAAATTACAATAAATACTTACTTATTCAGATTGAACCTGTCTCGACATCGTCAATCTCTACATGGTTAGGCAGGGAATTCTACCCATTGTAATAACAAAGCTGTTATCTAAATAAAAACCAAATGGAGAGAAACATATCATTAGCCAGATAAAAGAAGTTGATAAACATTACTTAATAAATATAAAATCAGTCAAAAATATATTCTAACATAAATATAATTAATTTCACAATAAATACTTAATTAGCCAATTAGATCCTGTCACCAAATACGAAAATCTCTCCATTGATAGGCTTGGGATTCTCTCCATTATTATAACCAGACTGTTATCTACATAACAACCAAAGGGAGAGAAAGAGGTAATTAGACAGCTGCTAGGAATAATTAAATATTAGCGTATAAATAAAAAATCAGTCAACAATGTTTTCTAAAGTAAATAACATTAATGTAAATTAAATACTTATTTATCCTGTTTGATCCTGTCTCCACATTTGTCAATCTCTCAATTGAAGGGCCAGGGATGCTCTGCATTAATATAACCAGTCTGTCATCTAAATAAAAACCAAAGGGAAAGAAGGAGATAAATATAAAGCTGCTAGTAATTGATAAACATTTGCAAATATATATAAAATGAGCCGAAAATGCAATCAAAAGTCAATAGAATTAATGTAACATTAAATATTATTTATCCAGTTAGATCCTTTCTCCACATTTGTCAATCTCTCAATTGATAGGCCTGGGATGCTGTGCATTATTATAACCAGTCTGTCATCTAAATAAACACCAGAAGGAGAGAAAGAGATAAATAGACACCTGCCATTTATTGATAATGAATAATTAATAATTAAAAAATTAGTAAAAATGTATAACAAGGTAATGGAATTAATGTAACATTAAATACTTATTTATCCAGTTTTATCCTATCCCCACATATGTCAATCTATGATTTGATAGGCTTCGGATGCTCTACATTGTTATAACCAGTCTGTCATCTAAATAAAAACCAAAGGGAGAGAAAGAGATAAATATACAGCTGCTAGTAGTTGATATTCATTTGCAAATATATATAAAATGAGCCGAAAATGTATTCTAAAGTCAATAGAATTAATGTAACACTAAATACTTATTTATCCAGTTCAATCCTCTCTCAACATTTGTGAATATCACCATTGATAGGCCTAGGATGCTCTGCATTGTTATAACCAGTCTCTCTTCTAAATAAACACCAAAGGGAGATACTGAAATAAATAAACAGCTGCTAGTAGTTGATAAACATTAGCTTACATAAATAAAACGAGTCAAAAACGAATTCTATTATCAATAGAATTAATATAATATTAAATAATTATTTATTCAGTTCGATCCTCTCTCAACATTTGTGAATATCACCATTGATAGGCCTGGGATGCTCTGCATTGTTATAATTCGTCTGTCATCTAAATAAACAACAAAGGGAAGGACTGAGATAAATATACAGCTACTAGTAGATGATAAACATTAGCTAATATATATATAATGAGTCAAAAATGTATTCTAATATCAATAGAATTAATATAATATGAAATACTTATTTATCCAGTTCGATCCTCTCTCAACATTTGTGAATAATAATAATAATAAAACGTCTTTATTCGGGCGAGATTGAGACTAAAAGTCTCCTCATCCATCTAACCCATCGTCATACAATACATAAATAATTAATTTAAAGAGATAGTATGAAAAAGATATTGTATCTGAGATATGAGATCTGTATTGTTATAACCAGTCTGTCATAGAAATAAACACCAAAGGGAGAGAATGAGATTAATATACAGCTGCTAGTAGTTGATAAACATTAGCTTATATCTATTATATACAGATGCTTTTCCGGATTCATTCATATATCATACATATATATATTCATATATATATATATATATATATATATATAGAGACGATACAAACTCACAGGCTAAACCACAATCAACATTGGCTTGAAATTTATAGGACATTTTGGCCATAACCTGTAACCTCCAGATAAATTGCGATTTTGAACCTCAGTGTCATGGGTTCGATTCCAGAGTGCCCCAAATTCCCGATTTTTCCCGTATAAATGTAAAAATACTTTCTGCATAGGTAGAGAATCAAAGCTCAAGGAGCCTATATATATGGTCATGATCTATCGAAAACATAATTGAGTTTTACGGGAAATATCCTGGGTTCGATGCTAGGTCGAGGCAAAAATCGGCCTTTTAAAATGCATTGTGGCGATTTTTAAGATTTTTTTGGACCCCTTTCCGATGGCATGGAAAATTTAAATTCGGCATGGAGTTGGAGATAATAAATATATTTCATAATCAAATTTTATATATACGCTGATGGTCCTTGGTTCAACCCCAGAGAGCCATTTACATTCCTCAATGCATTTCTTTTGGAGATAACAGAAAAAGGTTTTAGGTACTTTCCGATATGATATCAACTTCAAACTTAGTATGAAATAATATGTAGTCCTAATAAGTAATACTGTGCATTCACAGCTACCATTATTTCCTGGGTTCGACAGCAGGCGTCTCTACAATCAGTAAATTATCCGATTTTCAAGAATTAATTTAAATCCCTTCCCAATTATATTAAAACATGAAATTAGGTATATAGAGAGAGAAGGTAGATACATTTCAAAACATGTTTTAGATTTCTTAGATCGTCCTTGGTTCGAATCCAGAGAGCCATTTACATTATTGAAAAGTAGGACGTGGTTTGAGGCAGTTGGAGCCAATATTTCTGCTTGAATTTTCACACATAGTAAAAGATGGTGATTTTCTGTTGTGCTGCATAGTAGGTTCACCAGGAAGGCCTTGGTTCGATGTCAGACGATTAAATTGCAGCGAATTTTAAGAATATTTTCAATCCCGTTTTTTTCTTTTGAGGGCCGTCCTAAGGTGTTGCCGAAATGAAATTAGTGTTGTCGATTTGCTTGCTGTATGCAAGCTACATTTTACTTGTATATATATATATATGAATATATATATATGTATGATATATGAATGAATCCGGAGAAGCAACTATATATCTATTATATATAGATGCTTCTCCAGATTCATTCATATAGATAGGATACAAATTCACAGGCTAAACCACAAGCGTGATTGAGTTGAAATTTTTACGACGTGTTGGCCATAAAGTGTTACCAGTATAAAAATTGCGATTTGAACTCAGTGTCATGGGTTTGATCCCAGAGGGCCCGAAACTCCCGATTTTTTCCATTTAAATGCATTGCTTTGATTTTCGGGAATTTTAAAAAAATACATCCTGGATAGGTAGAGAATCTTAACTGAAGGAACATATATATATGGTCATGATCTATCGAAAACATAAATAACCTCCACAGAAAATGTCCTGGGTTCGACGCCAGAGCACATTAAAATTTCTCTCATAAGGAATATATGTGATAAGTAGGACGTCATTTGAGGCTGTTGAAGCCAATATTTCTGCTTGAGTCTTCACACATTGTTAAAGATGTTGATCTTCTGTTGTCCTGCACAGGAAGAATTACCAAAAAGACCCAGGTTCGATGCAGGGCGGTATATATATATCTGCCGTATAAAACACATTGGGATAGTTTATCATTATTTTTTTCATACACTTATCGAAGTGATAGGGAGTTCTTGCTTAGATGAAAGATGAATATTAAGACTTGGTTTGAGAAAACAAATTAGATAAGACCATGCTGTTCCTGGGTTCGATGCCAGAGCACATTACAATTTCTCACATAAGGAATATAGGTGAAAAGTAGGACGTTGTTTGAGGCATTGGCAGCAAAAATTTCTGCTTAAATTTTCACACATAGTTAGAGATAGTGATATTCCATTGTATTGCATAGAAAGAATTGCCAGAAAGTCCCGGTTTCGATGCCGGGTGGGAAAAATTTATACCCCATATAAAATACATAGGTGTTGATATTCATTATTATTTTTTGCATTTATCCAAATGATAGGACGTTCTTGCTTTGCTAGAAGATGTATATTAAAACTCGGTTTATGAAAAAAAAATAGATAAGACCATGCTGTACCTGGGTTCGATGCCAGAGCACATTAACATTTCTCACGTAAGGAATGTAAGTGAAAAGTAGAAGGTCGATTGAGGCAGTTGCACATAATTTTTGCTTGAATTTTCACACACAGTTAGTGATGGTAAAATTCTGTTGTGCTGCATATTTGGTATCACCAAAATGACCCCGGTTTAATAAGAATATTTTCAATCCTTTTTTTTTTCTTTTGAGAATCGTCCCGATATGATGCCGATGTGAAATTAGTGTAGTAGATCTGCTTGCAGTATACAAGCAACATTTTACTCGTATAATAGATAGACGCTTCTCCGGATATACCTATATAACTATTATATACGAGTAAAATGTTGCCTGCATACTGCAAGCAGATCGACAACTCTAATTTCATATCGGATTCATATCTGGACGGACCTTATAAGGAAGAAAAAAGGATTCAAAATATTCTTAGAATTCGCTTCTATTTAATCGTCTGGCATCGAACCCGGGTCTTCCTGGTGAACTTACTATGCAGCACAATAGAAGATCAACATCTCTTACTATGTGTGAAAATTCAAGCAGAAATATTGGCTATCAAAATACGCTCTAATGTTCACGAAAGTAAATGGCTCTCTGGATTCGAACCAAGGACGATCTTGGAAATCTAAAACATGTTTCTTAAAGTTATTTATGATTTCTATCTATATGCCAAATTTCAAGTTTCTATATTATTGGTAAAGGTTTCAAAATAATTCCTAAATATCGGATCAACTTCTGATTGCAGAGACACCTGGTGTCGAACCCAGGAAATATTGTAAGCTGTGAATGCACTGTTTGATTTGTTAGGACTTGCTCTTGTATCATGCAAAGTTTGAGGTCGATAGCATGCCGGGAAGTACCTAAATTTTGTTTCCGTTATCTCCGTAAGAAATGCATTGAGAAGTGCAAATGGCCCTCTGGGATCGAACCACGGACAATCAGCGAACATATAAAATTTGATTATGAAATATATTTATGATATCTATCCACATGCCGAGTTTCAAGTATCCATGTTATCGGGAAAGGATCCAAAAAATATATTCAAAATCGCCGCAATGCATTTTAAACGGCCGATTTTTGCCCCGACCTAGCATCGAACCATGGGCAATATTCGAAGATGTCTTTCTGATTTACGTTTGAGTTGCACGGCTTCTAGCGATCCTTCGAATTTCAACATGCTGCTTTTCTGGGAAGTGCCTCAAAAAAATTTTCGAATATCCCCACCATGTATCCTTATGGAGAAAATCGGGAATTTGGGGCCTTCTGGAATCGAACCCATGACACCGAGGTTCAATGTCGGCTTTTTCCTGGAGGTTACACGTCATGGCCATAACGTCGTAAAAATTTCAAGTCGGTGGCACTTGTGGAACATGGTTAGAATTTTGATATCACGTAAATAGATATCATGAATATATTTCATAATCAAATTTTAGAAGTTCGCTGATGGTCCTTGGTTCGATCCCAGAGGGCCATTTGCACTTCTTACAGAGATAACGGAAACAAAATTAAGGTACTTCCCGGCATACTATCAACTTCAACCTTTGCAATATAGTAGAGCACGTCTTTACAAATCAAACTGTGCATTCAAAGCTTACAATATTTCCTGTGTTCAACACCAGGTGTCTCTGAAATCAGAAGTTGATCCGATATTTAGGAATTACTTTGAAACCTTTCCCAATAATATAGAAACTTGAAAATCGGCAAAAAGATAGAGATCATAAATAACTTTCAGAAACATGTTTTAGATTTCCAAGATCGTCCTTGGTTCGAATCCAGAGAGCCATTTACATTCGTGAAAATTAGAACGTCTTTTGAGGCGGTTATAGCCAATATTTCTGGTTGAATTTTAACTCATAGTTAGAGATAATGATCTTCCATTTTGCTGCATAGTAAGTTCACAGTAAAGACCCGAATTCAATGCCAGACGATGAAATTTCTGCGAATTTTAAGAAAAATTTCAATCCTTCCATTTTTTCTTTTGATGGCCGTCCCGATATAATGCCGATATGAAAATAGTATTGTCGATCTGCATGCAGTATGCAAGCAACATTTTACTCGTATATAAATAGGTCAAACATGTATTCTAATATCAATAATAATAATAATAATAAATCGTCTTTATTTGGGCAAGATTAAGACTTAAATGTCTCTTCTTCCATCTAACCCATACACTTAGATAGATAGAATAGAATTATTGTAAAATTAAATACTTATTTATCCAGTTCGATCCTCTGCATTGAT
The DNA here is from genome assembly GCA_947579665.1 of Sympetrum striolatum. Classification (NCBI taxonomy): domain Eukaryota; kingdom Metazoa; phylum Arthropoda; class Insecta; order Odonata; family Libellulidae; genus Sympetrum; species Sympetrum striolatum. The sequence goes on from OX388350.1 coordinate 83,620,697, forward strand.
AGGCCTGGGATGCTCTGCATTTTTATAACCAGTATGTCCTCTAAATAAAAACAAAACGGAGAGAATGAGATAAATATACAGCTGCAAGTAATAGATAAACATCAGCTCATATATATAAAATGAGTCAAAAAAGTATTCTTATATCAATACAATTAATATAATATTAAATACTTATTTATCCAGTTCGATCCTCTCTCAACATTTGTGAATATCACCATTGATAGGCCTGGGATACTCTGCATTGTTATAACCAGTCTGTCAACTAAATAAACAACAAAGGGAGACACTGAGATAAATATATAGCTGCTAGTAGATAATAAACATTAATTATTATATATATAAAATGAGTCAACAAGGTAATCTAATATTAATACAATTAATATAATATTAAATATTTATTATTCCAGTTCGATCCTCTCTCAACAATTGAGAATATCACCATTGATAGGCCTGGGATGCTCTACATTGTTATAAGCAGTATGTCATCTAAATAAACAACAAAGGGAAGGACTGAGGTAAATATACAGCTGCTAGTAGATGATAAACTTTAGCTAATTATTATAAAATCAGTCAGCAATGTATTTTAAGGTCAATAACATTAATGTTACATAATATACTTATTTATCCTTTTTTTCGGTCTCCACATTCGTCAATCTCTACATTCTTATGCCTGGGAAACTCCCCATTGTTGTAATCAAGCTCTTATATAAATGGAAAACCTAGGGAGAGAAAGGGATAATTTGACAGCTGCTCGAAGTTGATAAACATTAGCTTATCAATATAAAATTAGTCAAAATTGTATTTTAAGATCAATAACATTAAAATTACATTCAATGATTATTTATCCAGTTTTATCCGGTCTCCACATTCGTCAATCTCTCGATTGCCTGGGAAACTCCTCATTTTTATAACTAGGCTGTTATTTAAACAAAACCAAATGGATAGAAAGAGATAATTATACAGCTGCCAGTTGTTGATAAACATTAGCTAATCAACATAAAATCAGTCAACAATGTATTGAAATATCAATAACATTAATGTTTCATTATTTAGTTATTTATCCAGTTTGATTCTTCTCCATTATGGTTTAAAACCTCTAATTCACTAACAGCCGTGTTCCAAATTTTCCTTCGATATACGAGAATTATTTACAAATACTAGCATCCAATAAACCTGAGGCTTGCAGGAGAACAAAATTGGAACAGTTTCGCAGTTGAAAGTTATTCACGGCTCCAGCATCGAATATTTCGCAAATTATAAAACGAAACTTCAAAGGTATCACACAAGGCATACTCGCTTAGTCGATCACAGGTAAACTTAACGAACGAAAACCTTTCTTATTAAATGATCACCAAGCTTAGCGCATCATTACTAAGCTTAGCATGTGATAACTTCTTTTCTTAAGTGAAAATTCCGCTTAGGAAATAATAACTCCGCTTCTTAAGCGGTAACTTTTCTCAACACTTAGTAAATAATAATTCTTAAAACTGTAACTTTTATTTTTAAGTGAAAGCTTTGCTTAGCAAATGATAATTCCGCTTATAAAAAGACAACTTCTCAACTTAAGATATAACTTCGCTTATGAAATGACAACTTTGGATAAAACTGAAAACTTCGCATCGCAAAGGACAATAATAACTTCTCTAATGGAAACAAAAAAACCCCAATTACATCCATTTCAAAAAATGTTCGTACTTACAAACACACAAAACCATTCCGTATCCAGAAAATTCTGACTAGACAGAGTCCGAACTCGAGACCTTTGCATGGGAGTAGATAGAGCGTAAACCACTCCGTCACCGCAGCCGGCAAATTATTTAATTTGAGATTCCCTAAGAACAGAAAACCGAATATAATATCCCGAATATTGAAAAACCTGCGAATGCATTCAAGACAATTATTCGAAGGAAATAATTTTCATCGCGAAAGAATATCGATGAATCACTTAAATGAGTTCAGACAATCTACATTACGAGCAAACATGTTCTCTTGGAATTTCTTCACTTGGAAGTAAAACATAATTATATATTTCGCATTAATGTCTAACGAAACATCGGAAGTATAATCACGTAGCATTTGAGATTCCTTTAGAACAGAAAATTCTTCCGCGTCAGTAAAAATCTAATAATTTGAATTTCCGAATGTTGAAAATACGAAAAAAATGTCATTTACCGAATGTTCAATCTCCTGCAAGCTCATTCGGAAAACATCGTTGACAGAAATATTCTGTGCTATAGTAGATTAGCAATAGATAGCTTAAGTGCATCCAAATACTCTACGCTTTAAACATATATCTGCCCTTCAAAAGTTTAAACATAACGGAAATAGATTCAAATTCTTACCGTTACTCCGGAAGTGCACCACTACGACCTTTCCCCTACGAAGTCTCATCGGGAACTGCAAATTTTGTCACTAAAAACCATTGCAAAAGACAAGCTGCGTTCTGATTGGTTGAAATTTGTTCTCCCCCCACCCCTACCTCCGACAACCGTTACATTTTAAAATACCAAAAATAATGTAAATAACTAAATATTGATTTTAAATAACTAAGTTTTGGAAATGGAATTAATTGTAAAAAAATTAATTTAAACTTTAAGCAAATTCTATAATTACCTCGAATTTAAGGATGGCTGGTATAAACTGGGTAAGGTATGGAAAATAAAAAAAACCGTTGTCTTTGAAATAATGTTGATTTACATTTAGATTACAATTCAAACTTAAATTCAAGTTGTCGTTCTCAAACTGAGTAAATATCCTTTGGTTTCTACTTATAAAAACCCAATCTCACGCTACTGGAAACTGCATGGATTCAAATATCGCATTGGTCGTCAGGAGGACTGCATGTTTATAACATCAAAAAGTTTGGTAAATTTACGTGAATTTGGTCGAAATGCTCGAATGAAAGATTCGAATACGATATTTCACGACCAAGATAAGAATCTTCGTTTAATATTCGTTCTTTTGGTGATTGTCTCGACTCTGCACGACCATTTCTTCTAATTTAACTTTTAAAATGAATTGAAGCCTGCAAACGATAAAAGTTAAGTTTACGTGTATTTCTTATGGAAATCTATCCAAGCTATCCTGGTTCGAACCCAGAAGAATTATCGAACAATAATAAAACGGAATTTCCTAATGATCTCGAAGAATACTTGTGCAACGTTTTACACAGTTTGGAAAACGCTGTGGCCTCAAATCGATGACAAACCCACTGTATTTCTGCTTTACACATATTTTAATCTACAGTTATTTAGCTAAACTTTTCCCTTAATTCAACGTTTGAAGCGAGTGCAATCTTTAAGGCGATCAGTGATCATATTACGACACACGTTTTTAAATAATCTCTCTTTATCTGATTAATACTCAAAGTAATGAATGTATGATTGAGAAATTGATTCCTCTATTTGAATCGTAACACCGTACACGACTTGGTTAGATAATAGCGACCAAAGTAATGATTACTAAAGAAACGAATACTATGGTAACGGAAAATCCATGGTAACTCCAGCACGATGATCAAAACCTTTTCAATCAATACTTTTAACCGGTATTTGCAACCCAATCTCACAATGTATTGAAATAATACCACACTTAGCTAATACACGACTTGTATAATGCATGTCATTCGACAATTCTATCTTGCACGTCCCTCAATAACACGTTCATCATAAGAAGGATCGATTTCGTAAAGGATTGCTCCTTTATAATTATTACCTTTGAATAGAAGTAGATATTCTATAGAAGCTGTACGGCATGTCATTCAGTTGCAAAAGAAGCACAATTCAAGGAACCAGGTTCGATCTTCCATGCAACTCTCATATCCACTTCTTGGTTGTTATAGCTACCACACCACTCACAACCACACGTAATATTTAAATATATTCACTACGAAACGTAATAAATTATACTTTTTAGTCGACACAACCACATGGATGTAAAAAATTCGTAGAAACAGTCAACTTGCACTCACCGTACTTCGCTTCGCTACTCACGATTCTTCTGAAAATAAAAGACAGTCAAACGAAGCGTTTTCGAAGGTGACATCGTCATTACCAATGACCTCGTGATTTCGAAAGCTAAGTAAGAATTGCCGATTTTTAAGAGAGATGAACCTTCCTCTCAAACGTTTTCAGGTAGGAAATAGTTATAAATAGAATGAGGCATTTCGCTGATATCGTACTTACTCCACGACTTTATCTGAACCGTTCTTCTTGAGCGACAACATAATCCCAACTTCTCTTTTCCCCATTGATTCTATATCTCAAACTTTGCAGCAAATACACTTTTTTATCGTCAATTAAACACTTTGCTGCATATATACTTTTCTACATCGTCCACTAAACAATTGCTCAGCGGTACTTCAGCACTTTCATACCTTCTTAAATGGGATGATACAGAATCAACTTTTTGGGGATTACTATTGTACAAGAGCTCCATAGGACATCGTTTACTAAACCAAACATTATAACATTATATTATGTGCCACCTGATCTTATAGGCCATGAAACCATGGTCGATCTTTATAATACCGTGTGGTAACGTTTTCCAATTTCGATAGAAGACTTAACAGGAGCAGAATTTACACCACAAACCAACCTTATGTCATCCATTAAACTCGCTTGTCCCTTGCATAAAATGACGACACTTAAAGTTACCTTCCAAAAATTCCAGAACGATCGGAACTCGATGTTCTTTCTTTCCACGTCTGACTCACGTAACTTCAAATTCCTATGCATTGGGAAATGGTCTAATCTATATTCGAAAGAATTTTCAAAGTGCTTCAAAATTTTCTTTGCGAAGTTATTTTGTTTGAAAGACGTCCTTTTTCGCTACATCTGTGTATGTTACATGTGCTTCGTTAGAGTATACGTATGAGAAACATACATGAAGAACGTTTTTCGACAGTTGAAGGCCTCGACTCGACTCACAGTAATATCGTAAATCAAGTGTCGAAAAGTGTGTTGTTCTAAATCTGTGATCGAAAAATTCCCAAGGAGATACATCTGATGATTGATTGATTTCGTGCTACAGTTCACAGGAATTTGGAATCCTTCGATCTTGTTACAATGGCAAAATGCAAGATTCGACTGTAAGTACAATGACATGGTGCATTTATTTGAATGTAGTTGTATGTGAATATGAAATTTCACCCCGTGAGTAAGCATAGTGTGGTTCTACTTGGCTCTCTGATATCAGAATCTCAGTGCAAATACATTCGTATTCTAGAACGTTTAGTATTGATGAGTATGACTTGATTGATAGTACTTACATAGGCATGATGTTTCATTGTTCAATCAATCAAAAAATAATTACGAACCCTTGATTAAGGTGGTGAGCCGTGGTAAAGTTCATCCTTAGTGAAATTTGAATTTCGATGAAGAAATCTAACGATGCCACCTGTTCTACTCTATTTATCTAATCTTGTTGCTCTAATGAATTTGTTAGCCCGTTATTCTGTGAGTTAAGTCACTGAATAGAGCCGGAGGTTCTTTGAGGTATCTACAACTCGTTTCAATCATTTTGAATGATTACGAAACTTCTTCGGAAGGAATCGTAGCATGCGTAGTTGATGAGCAAGAGAAAAAGTAAAGGTATAATGAGGGGATGTTGAAAGTAGAGCATAAGCTTTTTTTTAGAAAATACATATCTTCTCGTCTAACTTAATCCTTTCCATTAGAAAAATAGCGAAAACAGTCACCTAACTCAATGAGTTAAGCCGTTACATGTACTTGATAACTTTCAGTAGTGATTTACATTAATTCCAAAAAGATTTACAACTTTACGATCAGATGAAACAAGAGAGTGAAGTTATAGGTATTTACGTATTCATTCTTAGAGTAGAAAAAGTTTTTATGAAGCAGATTCTTTAAAGTCGATAAATTTGGAGGTCTCGGAAATTTCAATATGCTCTAGTGAAATTTACTGCACAGGATAATTCCCTATCAATCTATATCCAACAAAGTGCAATGTATAAACTAATAGGTTACGATATTGAGAAGTCTTCAGCATAAAAGACTTCAAATAAGATGCTCCTTAGATGAGCTTCAAATGTGATCTTTCTGATATTTAGAAACTGGAAATTCTTCGCAGTTGGGCTAAGTATTTGGTGGAGGGGTTATTTTTTCAGAGTCATTTTACCTTATTCATGTAGGAAATTTTAAGGAAGAAAGTGAAGGTCACTAATTTTGCGAATTCTTAGCTGCTTCTCTTCTCTGCAGGATGTTTTTATCGGTCTACAATTGATATCCCCAGCACCAATATTCATTATTTTGATGACGTCTTATATATGTAAATTTCTAAATCATTATTTCGATGTCGAAAATATTGATATATTAATCATACATATGTACAAAAATGTAAATGCTTGGGTTTTTGTAAATATATATTTATTATCCAATCTTTAAAGATTTCGCTCTACCACTTCTGCGAGTCCGCGAAACATAAGGATGATTTTTACCAAAATAAATCTTTCGCAAATAAATTTAAAAACATACTTTAAAAAAGATATCTTGAAATTCATCTAAATATAATTGTTTGCAATGGTTACAGTCGTGGAAAATTTCCAAGGCGGTTGGTGGGCGTCGCCAGATTAACAGACGGTTAAATTTCGACCAATCGGGTGACGGTAATTTCGATCATTGGATGCGCAGATGTTTTTTTTGTCAGTTGCTGTCGAGATTTCTTCCGGTGAGGAAGTGCTGCCAAACTGATTAGTGGAAAGACTGTTGGAGTTTTGAATTTTCTATTTCGATCCAAGTTAGCGAACGTTTTTCAGAGAGCCAATCTTTTTAAAAGTGTCCGTAATCTTTTACTAATAATTGTTATTCGAGAATGTTTATATTTTTCTGAAAAAGGCCAGCATTAATTTTGCAACCTCTATCGCAGACTTCACCCAGGATCACCAGCGAATGGTAAGTTACCAAAGAGCCCTAATTAGAAATTGTCTTCTATTTTATATAGTCTTCGAAATCAATGCTTTAGCGAGAAATGTAAAGGATTTAAGTGTCGAACTGTGTAAAATCGGTGCTTGACGTTTGAGATTCCAAGATTAGGTATTAAGAACCCGTCTATCAAAGTGATATTTCTTAATTTTAATGTTAAAATCCATCAACACTAGATGAAAGATATATCTGTTTATAGCAAAGATTTGTGTGCCATTAAGATCCCAAATTTTTCAATCTTCCATAAGTAACGGAAATATAGAATAAAATATTTTGTCCTTATTCTTACCTTTTTTACAAAGATGTAAGGATGATATTAACCTGTATTATTCACAGTAAAAGGCGATTTCATGCACGTATGATTTTAAATCGTAATCTCGAGCATATCGACAATATGCGCGAAAATTTTCCAATATTTTCGATGTTGTAAACAACCTGTCCTACGTAAAAAACAACTTTATGTATGGACTTCAGTTGTGTATACAAAAGGGTATTTACTCTTTGCACGAACAACAACCTGAATTCAATCTACATCTAACTTCCCTCTTGAGAATCAATTGGCGCTTCAGCTAGTGTTATATATAATCTGTAAAAATATCATGTATATGATGCTTATCTCTGCACGATTCTTTTATTAGAGTATATCGCGGGGCAAATATCAGTAGGTCAATGCTATATAAAATGATTCAACTCAAATAAGCATAACATTTTTGTAAATTAACATTGACGAATGACTTCCGTAATAAAATTCTGAAGACCATTAATTCCTACTACCATTTACCAATTCTGTTAATGCCAGCCATCGTTAACTTCGAGGCGATCATAGATTTAGATTAAAGATAACGTTAATTATTTCATTGTAATTTAGATTTTATTAAGGATACTCTATTAAATAAAATTAACCTATTATTATTTTAATTGTCTTTAAAAAATTTAAATATAACGGTTAACGGAAGAAGGGGTGGGGAGAAACCAATTTTGACCAATCAGAACGCCACTTACTGTTTTGTCATGTTTTTTAGCGCCAAAATTTGTAGTTCCCGATGAGACTTCGTGAGAGAAGGACCTGGTGATACACTTCCGGAATAACGTAAGAATTTGAATTGTTTTTCGTTATGATTAAACTTTAATTGAAGAAATATGTTTTTTACGCCTAGTGTATTTTGATATTTCTTCACTTATTTAAAACTTGTATTTCCAATCTATCGTGATGAAGAATATTTCTATCAACAAAGTTTTTCAATGAGCTTGTAGGATGTTCAACATTCGGCAAACAAAAATTAATACATTTTATCGCCTTTTACTACGCGGAAGGTTTTCCTATTATTCTATATATATATTTAAACTTCTATCTATCTGCTTTCCACATGAGATGCTACATCTGGTATATAGTTTCTTGTTAAGGGAATGGTCGTATTTTATTATTGACGTTATACCTTAATTTTTGATTGGCGTCTCGCTGTATGTGAAGCATAAATAAATAAATAAAAATAATACTACGGAATATTCGTTCCTGGAGCCGTGATAACTTTTTCTACATGAAATATATTCCAATTTCTCTTTTCTCCCGCAAGCTTCAATTTCATCCCAAGTTTATATTTGCAAATAATTCCTACTAAATAAATGCATTGCAGAAGCAAGGAAATGGTCACTGCTTTATTGAAGATGTTACATGCTTATAATTAGCTATGTAACGACAACCTAGGTTTGAGTCTAGGACATATTTTTAAAATTCTTTCATCTCAAGATAAGTCATATATGGTATCGGGGATTCAAATTTCAGTGCACATTACGACTCTCGATAGTGCATAGATTCATCAATACTTTATTTGAGTGATTTTTCATAATATCACTTATAAAAGAGAACTTCTTCATTAATACGTATGTATTTATTTAATTTATTCGTAAGTAGCTCGTTATTTTTATTGTATAGCAAATTATACAACTCAACATACCGATTTCAATATCATGAATTCGGTGGGAAACTGAAGGTCAGCGGACAGCGCTTTGTTTTGAGATAACGAGGCACTTTCTATTTCCCCATGCGAGAAAGCATTTTGCCTTCCCCCTTACCTTCTTTATCAGAACTACTCTTGCTTTTTTAACAGCTCCATTTCAAAACAATTACATTTTTGGATCATCGATTCAAACTTTCTATTGCCGAATTTTAGAATAAATCTTCGAAGTAATTCAGTCGTTGATCATGTTTAAATGGATTGCTAGGAATTAAGAATGAGTTATTTTTATAATCAGTCATCAATGAGTGTCCTTTTGCTTTCAATTACTACTTCATATTCAGCTTTACTTTCCCTAAATTTTAAATACTCATGCATTGTCTTACGGGACATCGCTATCGATTATCATAACGTATTTCAAATTCATTCGCGAGTCGTGCCTCGAGCATCCGTTTGAACTTTCAACTCCAGATGTATTTCATAAATTACTGGTATTTAATGACAGCACTTTTTATGGTAATTATTGCTACGCTGATTTTCCGTGCCAATTCAGTGAAAATTGAAACACCGCTCGTATGAAAAGATACAGAAGTTTGAATTTTTATCTTTTCTCAAATGTTTTACAGGTTTTCTCAAGTCTATGAAATAAGACTTAAGTTCAATATATTTCTCATCAGAATATATGTATTTCTTACCAAATAACTTTATAATTTGATACTGAGAGATACTATTTGAGGAATTTCAATTTAATTTGAAATAAATAGTATTAAAAGGAACAATTATTTAAATATTGGTAATCTTCTTTTGTAAACGATTCTTATTCCATCGGATTAGAATTTTGTGAAATATTAATTCTCATTTTGAAGACTAAATTTCTGAATTGATTCTCTCCGATTGATATTTTGCTTAAAAGGTGACCAGAATTAGACAATAATAAATGGAGATATAATTCCAAAGTAACGTATTTCCTCATTCAACAAATTAATAATTTTAACGCATAGAGGCTCATGGCTGTGAAATAAAATACTTGATTTTTTTTAAATGATGGAAACTTAGCACAGTAAGGGGTGTGACTTAACCAAAACGTTGTACGGGAAGTGAAAAATAGTTACTTGTCCAGGACTCGAACCCATGTTTCCCGATATCAAGGACGTGTCTATGAGGTTTTGTGGTTAGAATTCTAGTGGTTAAAATACCACTATTTAGTTAAACAAACTTTAATTATTATTTTTATTCGATGCATTATTAATTTTCACCATCAATTTTTTCTGAAGGTTTGAGGAGAATTCTAATCCATTCATATCGATATTGCCCAGGAGTAATGTGACCACTCAATCAAAAGCTACTGGAGCAGAGAAAACCCATCACTGAAGATGCTCATGGAGACCTCGGAGTGCAAACTAATGGTAATGAGAATTTTTATTTATTCTGAAACGCTGCAATTCGCCTAATGGACTATTTTGTGTTTCTTACATCGAATCGTGTAATATTATTTCAATATTGTCGAATTACGTACAAAATTTAGTTGAAAAGATCTGGCCTTACTTAGTGAAACGTCATAGATAAGAAATGAAAATAATTTATACTCTGTGCACTACCTTCTATTAAAAAATAACAGTAAATTACTAGTGAAAGCAAAGTTAGTAAACAGCAAAGTAGTTTAATTTCCATCCTATGAAATAACAATTATACATTGATAGCTGTCTCATATGGTTTGTGCTTGCTAATAATAAATCCTGTTGTTAATTCAGATTTTTAAAGACAGCAGAAGACAGAACAAAGATGGATTTCATTTCATTACATTTCAGTTCTTTGTCCATTACATGCTCTAATATTAACCTTTAATTTGTTGCGTGTGGTCAATATGACCCAGGAAGTGTATTTCCTTCGGTAACACAGAAACTAATGAATGTATTTCAACCAAATTTTCCTAATGTAAAGATGTTTGCTACGTTATAATCTGCGCATTAAGTGGTTTTCGAGCAACAAAAAGTACGCGATTTTATAAGAATTACCAATTTTACGAAAACAATTTAATAATTATCTAAACGAAATTTCTATTTATTTAGTTGCCTTTACATAAAATAGTTAATTGCTATGTACCACAAAAAAACTCAACACCTAACACGCATACCAACTGTAAAAAAATTCCAATACCTAATTGTTCGTGGATATTTTAAATGTTTTACGTTTGACTTGATTAACGAAACCAAAATACAAATAATGAACTCTCCACTACAAATTACAATAGTTTGAAACTCCTAGATTAATTCTTAATATGAAAAATTATCTATTGTAAAAGTTACTGCAATTTTTGTACAAGTTTAAACATTTTATTAATTTTATATTTGAAGCAAAACGATATTACGTAACGAAGTTAGAGTTATTTTTTTTAATCATTCATAAAAAATAATAATTTGAATCATTTGATTGACCATGAAAGATGTCTTAAAAATTCAGAGAATATTTTGGTCATTTTGACTGAACGCGACTAATTCCTTAACTTTTTTGTCACAAATAAGTAAGGGTTTATTTTATGCTATCTATTAAATCTTTTTTTAACGAAATGTTCCTTTTAATGAAAAGATGACGATAGGATCTAAAAAATTTCGAAATTACAGCCGTAAATTTCAGTATTTTGGCTACAAAAAGATCCAAAATCGAGGTAACATACTAGAATTTTGTTTCGTTTATATGCTTTCAAAGGATTCGTCCTACACAAATTATTACTATAATTAGCGATTTTTGCAGTCAAGAGTTACAAAGATAAAGTTTATTCCATTTACTAAAAACATAAATAATCCGGATATGTTAAAATTTTAAAATTTCCACGGACGTAATGGTTCTTCTTAGCTGTTATATTACCGTATTTCTTTATTTGGTTGCTAGAACAATATCTCTGTACATTGTTGCCTTTTAATTGATCATGGCAAAATGTTTCAAAATTGAGAATGAATTTGTTAAACATTTGAAACCTTATTCACGAAGCAAAATTCAAAACATAAATTATAGAAGGTAAAAATGAATAGCTGAATTTTCAATCTACTTCTGCTTATATAATGATACAGTCTAGGTATTAATAACATTGTTTTTCTTGGAACTATGCATATATTTACTTCCCTATTCATACAAAATGATTAGATAGGATTCTAAATTTTAAGATTCATTTCCTCAATTTTCCATCCATATATAGGACTTCATGGTGCCCTTTCAAGAAGCAGGAAATGCCTTTGACGGCTTTGCAAAAGAAGGGGAAGAAGTCGCATAGCGCCTCCAGGTGCGGAAAAGAGCTGAGATCCTTCCCTAAACTATAAGGCATCACTCTGCCCCCGAAGATGAATAAGAAGTGAAACATATAATTTTTTTCTTCCGAGCCAAAATATATGTTCAATTCTGTATAGTATAAAAATTTGTACGGCCGGAATTTGTATAGTGTTCCATGACTTGAAATGTATATAATATGGATATAAATACTTTGCTCCCATGGCCAAACTAACTATTGTAGAATGTATAGAATTGTTATGATGTGACGGGGCTTTGTTTAAATTATATATTCTGTACCTTTACATTGAATAACTCCAATTTGTTCTAATGTCTAATTTTGAAGAAAGAATGATGGTAATACATGGGAAATGGTTATGCTAGAGGAAGAGAAGGAAGCAATTGATCATGAATTCAAATATATATTAGTATAAAAACTTTGCGTCCTAGCCAAACTAACTATTGCAGAATGTTTAGATATGTTACGATATGTAAGACGGGGTTATGTTTTATTTATATACTCTGTACCTTTAAATTGAACTTCCCAATTTTGCCCTAATGTCTTAAGAGATAATGAAGGTAGTAGATTAGACATAGTTATAGTAGAGAAAAGGAAGAATGTAATTGATTGGGAGAGGGGCGGAATTGAAGGGGTGTTGGGTGCGTTATAGAGGATGATAATGTTTTGGGAAGGGCAGAGGATTCGAAGTGGGTTGGCTATGGCTAGTAAGGGTCTCGGTGGAACAGTGGGCGGGTTAATGTTTTAGTGGTTGGGATAGCAGGATGGATAGAGTGGCTGGCTTTAGAAGGTGGGAAAGGATGGTTAGAGGATGGGTGTCGTAGAGGAAGGGATGTGGAGGGTGGCTTAGAGGGAGGGGTGGGAGTGGGTGGAGTAGAGGGAAGAATGGGTGAGGGTGGGGTCGAGGCTGGGATGGGAGAGGGAGGGATAGGAGTGGGTGGGATAGTGGGATGGAATTGGGAGGGTTTGAGGGAGGGATGGGAAGTGGGAGGGTTTTAGGAAAGGATGGGAGAGGGTGGGTTATAGGGTGCAATGGGAGAGGGTGGGTTAGAGGGAGGGTTAGGAAAGGGTGGGTTAGAGGGTGGGATGGGAGTGGGTGGGGTAGAGGGAAGAATGGGTGAGGGTGAGGTCGGGGCAGGGATGTTAGAGGGAGGGTTAGGAGAGTGTGGGATAGTGAGATGGCTGGGTGAGGGTGGGATAGAGGATGGGATGGGAGAGGAAGGGTAGAGGGAGGGAGGGATGGGAGAGGGTTGGTTAGAGTGAGGGATAAGGTATACAAAACGCTAAGCGATATTTTCCTCTTTCTACCTAGTTCTTGTAATTTTTATTCAGAAACTATATTACAAGAGTGATTAGAGTGATTTAAACATGTTTGCTCAAAAGAGTGATGAGCTTGCTTACAAGAAAGTGGTACTGCGCTTACAATACGTTTATTGCGCTTAGTAAAGTGATAATTAAGCTTAAATTGTAGTTACAGTTAAATACCCCTCTCTTCTACTAGAATTGTTTAAAAATCTTGGTAAATATGAAATATTTGCCTAATTTACCAGTTTTTGTTGATTTTTTTGTAAAGTACTATACAAATTGATATTTGTTGAAAAAACGTCTTACTTTTTAAAGAATATGATATAAAACGACATTTTCGTTCATTTGTTAGCGAATCCTGGGATTTTATACCGATCGCGATCTTTTAAGTTGAGATTTCCGCCGAAAGGTAGCGAGACGGTCGAAGGTCTCTGGTATGACCGGTTTCAACCGATATATTCGTATACTGCTATAACACTTTCAATTATTTCCTCAACTGGTTTATCTTTACGAAGGCTTGAAAACGAGACCAAACTTGACTAGGTTTACACCCATTTTAATAAAAGTATGGGAAAGCTAAAATTTTTACAATATAAGAGTTTCTTCCGACTTTTTCTTGATTAACTATTAAAGTCGATAATTTTTCTCAACTAATGGGAGATATCGTTGATAGCATAAGTAAGAGGCCAATTTTCATAGGTTTACTCGAATTCACGGGAATAATTATGACTCTAGGGGTCTGAGGATCTGTAGAGGGCACCTCTCTTTCCCCTGAGGTGGGTAACCATAATTCCTGTCCCCCTCGGTGGTCCTATTACGGATAATATGCATGGTCTCGAATTTTACGATTCACAAAAATATCGGTTATTTTGGAAATAAACTGGTAGTTTTTCTACTCTTCGTCGCTTAATATTAGAGTAAATCTAGTCGAATATAAATTTATACGAGAAATTCATCAACGAATCCGTCATTTTGGGAAATATTTGTACTTTATCTGCTCTGCATCGCTGAAAATTCGAGTAGAACTAGCCAAATTTGGATTGGTTTTGAAGCTCTGGAGGTGATCGATCCAATGTTTTATAAACACAATCATTAATTTGACTTATTCGCGAATAAATCGGTTAAAATGGGGCATTTTTGTAACAATGTATAATTTTTCTGCTCTAAATCGCAATAAATTCGAGTATAACTAATCGAAATAGAAGTCACTCTCAAGCTGTGGAGGTAGAAATCGCGTAGAAAGATGGGAATAATATTCAGGTTATGTTCTTAAAACATTATTTTTTATTATTATTCTCAAATAACTTACAATTTTTATATAAAATATTAAGGTCAACGAATCGGCGAATTTTAACTTGAAAAACATACAGGTATGAAATGTGATTAAGAATATCAAAGGAAGTGGTTATTTAATAGTGTAGCCTATAAAGGTAGGGTACCTAATTTAATGCACTGACTTCAAGGAATCAGCTGTCTTGTGACCTAGGATGTGACTTTTTCTTGTTTTTGACTTGTTCTTTTTTTGTAGTCCACAAAACCTTTAGAAAGGAAACTTCGCCACTCTCAAATCCGGCGGGGATATAGATGATGACCAGCAGCGCGATCATGTACCCGGACGGGAGGATGAAGAACTACGTGATTTGATGCGCTGCACGAAAGAGGGCGACTGAGTGCATCTACGGAGTGATGGAGCAGACTGAAGTAGAGCAGGAAAGACACACTACAGTGGTAATAGTGTTCGAAAGTTTCAAATTCTTTCGGGACACCCCCTAAAGTTGTTCCATATGGTTATAAAATAAATTTAAAAAAATATTATTGAAATCGGAAAACGGAAAGACAGCATGGCTCATAAAGTTTATATTTTTCAACTTTTTAGCCTTTTTTCGGTCATCAGTGGTGATTAGGTAGTCTTCCCATATTTTAACTGTTTTGATTTCTTTTATCAATACATTATTATGCATTAACTGTGATTTTTGTAAAATATTAATTAGATCAGCGCAGTAGTTTTCGAGATTCAGCCCAAATAGTGAGCGAGCGTCATACAGGTGGCGCACCCGTTCGAATCTATGAATTTCTCCGCTTTGTATTAGGTCTTGTATTTATACCTCTAAATCAATTTTAGCATATTTTTTATGCGTAAGCTATACACCGCTGGAATCTATGATTTTCGTTGCCGTTTAACTCGTCTTGTATTACACTACTAGCTAAAACATTTTGTCTTTGTGAGTATTACTGTAAGTTCATCTAGCTAAGCATATATCAAATCGTTCAAGTTTCAAATAAATGCATGTTAATTATGGAACTGCCGATGCCCTGTTTTTCTTATGAAATGTATGCTAGGTGATCATTAACATCGCCTGGATTACACCATAAACTGTCATAACTACCAATAACGAAGCAATAAGTATTGGGAAACTTCTTGAAATACTGATTTACTTTTCGACAGTTTAAACTTTTACGATCTATTTTAACTACGGGAATAACGTTTCATCAAGGGGAATCCATCACTGAATATAACAGTTTAAGTAGTTCTACATTGTGGATTCCGAAATGATTTTTCTACGGTTGTGAACAACTGGAAGCTAGTTCGTACCTTACACTTCAATTCTGATACAACGCGTGTAATAGCAAATACAAAATACATTGTACTGCTTGCAATTACTTAAACTCTTGTTTTTTTGTACACCACCGGCGAAGATTGTGCCGTGATTTCACTGAGTGAGCGGCTAAAAATACAGCCTTTCGGTATAAGTATTCTCTTAGAAAACAGAAGCGATTATCGAAATGGAACCCAGAACTGCTGACCAAATTCACTTGATTTGAAATTACACGAATCAAATTGTTGGCTGTAAGTTGCCATCGAATAAGCAAGTGCTAAGAGTGCTTTTTGTGTAATATCCGAAGGGTAAAGTTAATTTTACGCTCCAGTGCTGGTTTAGCAGAATGGGAAGTGGAACTCACAAGACTTGGAACTCCCCTAGAGCTGATTAGGTTCAAGCATTCTGTTGCGATACGACTGTAGCAAACACGGGAAGAATGTATGGCGCTCTTCTCTTATTAAAGACTTGAAAAGGATATTTTATTTTACCATGCGGGCACAATATTTATGAAATAATTTTACGGAATGTTTTGGATGAAAAAATTGGGATTTGCTCAAGTTCAAATTTACATCAAATGATTTCAGAGCGCATGGCCTCAAAAAACAAGGGAGAACTATAAACGTGGATTGCAAGACTGCCGTCCTCTAAGAAAGCTTAAGAACACAGCGGGAAAAATTTTAGATCTTGCGATTCAGAGTCTACAAGAAAGTCAGCCTAGATAAGAGTTTTGAGAGCTCCGAGAGATAACCGTTACGTTTGTGGAGAGTTCCTCCATGAGGGATATCATTTTGCGTTCCCAGCGTGTTGCACCACGCAAAGTAGATGGCAAAAGCACTACATTCCTAAAAATATTTCTTTTTTGTATTGATTGTGCCTTATCTACCGAAGAAGAAGGCGTAATACGCGATGTCTAGATATCAGTGTGGGACTGTACGTCGAAGGCTGGATTAACGCGCCGAATCTCTGCGAAGCTCCTAGAAGATATATTATATTTTTATAAAAATGCTGTAGAAAAGGTAGTATTGTTTCTTTGACTACAATGTAATAATTATGCAAACATTTTGAGTACCTTTCATTAGAAACTGCAGCCTTAACATTCTTAATACAAAAACGACTGCAGGTAAAAGCTCCGTAAAAAAGCTTTAGCGATTTATCAGATGAATCCACCAAACGAGCTTCTGTACGCCCAAAGGACATTCGTCAATTCATAGAAAAAGGACTCGAAAGCTTTATTTTAAGCGAATCCAAATCATTTTTCAAAAGGTTTAATATTTGTATGTCAATTCTATTCAATGATCCACTAATGTGGTTAGATGACGAAAGATACAAAATTAATAATTTGATATTGTGAAATAACTGAAAGTCGTCAGAGACTACGCAGAAAAAGGGGTTAAGTCGACAGAGAAGTTCAACAAAAAACTAATAAAACGCAAAAACAATCGCTAACAATATTCCTAAATAAAGATGCAACTTTCCAGACTGTAACAACAACGATGGCCAACAAATCTTAAGTCATTGCATTAATAAAAACTTATGATGCATTTTTTTATCATCAAATTCCTTCCTTTCATTTATCAAAACTAAGACACCAAAAACTAGCTCCGATATCTATGCCGGAAAAAAAACGTTTTCCTTTTGTTGACAGTTAAATTCAAAATTTTAAAGTACGTAACTTATAATTATATAGCCTATGCATAAAAACTATGCTAAAATTAATTTAGAGCTATAAATACAAGGCATAATACAAAGCGGCGAAATTCATAGATTCGAGCGGAGCGTACGGCGCATATTGTACGGCGCGCGCTCTCTATTTGGGCTGAATCTTGAAAACTACCGCACTGATCTAATCTATGTTTTACGAAAATCACAGTTAATGCCTAATAGCGTAATTTTAAAAAATTTAAATAGTTAAATATGGGAAGAGTCCCTAATCACCTGTGATGATTGAAAAAAGCCAAAAATGTTGAAAATATAAACTTTAAGTGCGATTCGGCACGTCTTTCCGTTTACCGATTTAAACAATATTTTACACAATTTATTTTATAACCATATCGAACAACTTTAGGGGGTGTCCCGATAGAATTCCAGTTTCGAAAATTTGGACCACCCTAGTGTGTATACATCTTCTCCATCACTATATATGTCATCTAAAGAGCGAAATTCACTTTGAGAAATACATTCGTTATAATTTGAAGAAAGGATGACATAGAGGAGAGGTTGTATATCATGACGAATTCAACATTTTCTGATTCGCTTTTTGCTACAGGAAACATGAAATTTATTTTGTGAGAGTCGTTGTTCGAGTTACACTCCTTCTGAAGCATCCGAGTACTGCAACGTACTGTCAGACAAGTGTGAATCAAAATGCAAAAGCATTAGTTCTTTCTTTCTTCTTCTTGGCAGAACCAATAAAATCCGTAGAATTCTTCAAATTCTTACTGATTGTATTGGTTCTGCGAACGTATATTACATTTATAATCAAATCCGCTCTTCGGGCACCACGTTACATGAATCAAGATTCCTCTTCGCTGATGGATTACTTTTGTTTAACGTTCGCCGAAAAAAATCATCTTTGAAGTGAAAATTACTAGTATAAATTCTTGATTTTTCTAGGTATCGTATTATCTGGCAGCATCTTCCAATAACGAACTATTGCGAATTCAAGTAAATGAAGAATTCAGTTAATTCTGTCTGTCTTAAATCCTCAGAGGGCACATGCCTGCATTCCAAAGCCTATGGAATCACACATTTTAGTTTTAGAATTGCTACATATATCATACCTACCAAACAGATATGCCTTCAAATCTATTTTTGTATTTCATAATCTTCTCCTCTTCATGCAAACACACTTGTTTTATCAATTTATCTGTATTATTTTCTTTTGCCTTAACCGACTTTCTCCTTAATTCAACTATTAGTAGGTTTCGCAACATTTTTTTCTTCCATTTTACTGGCGTTTGCCTGAAGGAGTAAGTAGTAGTTCTTTCCAAACTGTAAATATGCGTTTTTAAAACCATAAAGTATTTTTCTTGTGCGTACGTTTTCCAATCTACATTTTTCTTTCCAATTTTATGAGACGAAGGGTAAGATGTTAAAATAAAACCATATGCCTCAATCTCGCCGTGATAAAGTTGTTTATTATTATTAATATTATCATTATTATTTTTATTATATTATTATTAAGAAACCATGGATGCATTTGGATATACAAGCAAGATTTTTGTAAATGATAAACTGATTGAAATATGCTTTACAGATAATGTTTTATTAAAAACCCACAAAATGGGTGAATAAAAAAAATATGAAGATATTTTACACTTTTCTCTCGGCTTAGATCTGTTCAGTACGTCCCGAAATCCCATCTACGTAAGGTAACCATGATAATTGTTCACAATGTTTACTCGAGAATATGAGCGAGGTCTATGGCTGGTCTCTGCGCATGCGCAAAATGCATCAGGAACCACGACAAGGGGTGTAGTTAGAGCCATTCTTCATAGACGACACTACGGAAATCGATAAAACGATACGGGGACCAACTCCGTCTATCGCAGACAGAGGGATCATAAGATTGGGGTAAGTCACCATGGGTACATTTAATGAGCAACGGTGCCAGGCAACGATTTCCATGTGACAAAGGAGATTCTAAAGGAGGAGAAAGGCAGAAGCGATGTACACAATGGCATTTACAAAGGGTAGACTGCGGTTAAGTGGTCACCCTAAGACAAAATGTGTGTTTAGTTAACACGTTTGGAAGGAAATACATTTTAAATATACTAAGCATGTAGTTTTGTTAGTGCAGAATCCATATATCAGCAATTTCTTGACAGATATTTTCACAATTTTGTTTTTTTTTTCGACCTTCGTAAAGTGGGCAGGGGTAACCATTTTAATTGATTGATACTTCTTAATTGCCATTGAAACTACATCGCTGTGACGTCTAGCAATTTTGCCGCAATTCTCTTTGAATTTTGATTTTCCCTCGCATTTTGTACGCGTAATCTCGCTTTCATCAAAACTAAAGGAATCGAACACTATAACTACCTGGGGTGTCGTAGTCTGTCTGTCTGTCTAACCTAAAAATATCCTATTCACCTCATAAATCATACACTCCGCAGCTCAGGCAGTGCGGTGTTCGCCAAGTGGTGCCCGACATGATTGTAATGGTAGGCCCAGTCAGAACGGAGCACTCGAGGGCTTTTATTACTAATACAGAGAGATGCTCCGGATAGCCATTTCAATGATTATTTATCGTTTTCCTTTTATGTCGATAGAAAAATCGTAATTTCCATGGACTGCCACGTAGCATATACAGCATATGAAATATGAAGATTCTTCAGAGCTCATTTCACGTTTGGCAGAAAAAAATAAACTCACAGTTATCAACAACTTTATTAGCATTGGAAGGTCTGTTATTATAAATTAAAATAAAGCACGTTTTGTTTGAATCAATTGAACAAATATAACGAAATATTTTGACAACTGCTCAGTTTCAACGTCTCAGAGCCAAAAGCGCACATCCAGTCTAATCCACAACTATCATTATTGCCAATACAAAACCAACAATGTTTACTCCAGGTTAATTACACAAATCCAATCCTGAAGGCAATACATTGTTGTATTCTGCAGAGGGAGCTAAACGTTGAGTAACAGGATTCAAATTCGCGAGGGAAATGGGTTTCTTTCACGACCTAAATTTCTCGCTAGAATACACAATATTTCTGTCTCATTTATCATAAAAATATGAGTCTTATTGTAAAATAATTGTAGATGCAATTTTCCGAGATTTAAGCGGTTTTATTGATGAGAACAAATCGCTGAATGGACAATTATAACGAAAATTGATTAAGAATAATTGATAAATGGCTAATAAGAATTATAAGACCAAGATAACACCTGGCGAGGAAGTAAGAATACAGAAGATCGTGGACTACTTTTATTAATACCCTGATATTAAAATCGCATTATGAGGGAGCGAATTTTTTTAAGACCTTGGTCCAGAAACTCCTTCAAGGCTGCCATCAACTGCCTTGGCTATAATTGGCTTATATACAAAGAAATTTTAAACAAAGAATCGAAAAATACGAAAAAATTAAGGTTGTGTTAGTACCTTTCATATTTAATGAAATATCTAGTATTGAGAAGCTTTATTTTGAAATGATAGAAAAGGATATGAATTTCAACACCTACGCTAACATTTCTATCATTATTGTAATGTTGTATTGTATCCTTGATTGAAAATTATAATTATTGAAACGATCAAACGCCAAATTATGTTTTTGTTCAACTATCGAGCATATACCGTTAAAATAAAGAAAAATAAGTGACTAAAAAAATAGCCAAACGAAAAATACAGGGGTATAAGTGGATGCAGAGATGTATTTATAGACTAAATATATTATGATGCTTATTTTAGCATAAATAGTTTTCTATTCCTTTCTGAAGAAAAATTGCCATATTTTGCCTACAGTTAGATTCTCAAAACTTCAAAATCATAATTATTAAAAATACATTTTGCGGAAAGATATATCGGTTAGTTTGAAAGGTTCACGATTCACTCGCAAAAATAACTGCGTAAATTCGAAGGCCCGTAAAAAAGAAACATTTGTTCTGAAGCACACAGATTGAAACTCGCCAACGACTACTCAAACAATCAACATCCGGTATCCATGCCGATGTGTAGACGCATCCAGAAGGCCTCATCAGTTGCCCGCCATCGAAGTTCAGTGGTTCGGCGAAGACCAGGCTGTATGTCGGGGGCGCCACAATAAAATACGATGGACATGCAGCTATGAAATGCAGAATGTAAAACTTCAGAAGATATCATTGTGATTCAATTAAATAGAATGCTCTCGATTCGTAACCAGACGAGAATTCAAATAGGTTAATATTTCACTGTAACATTCTACAGCTGTCTATGTTAATGAAGTACGTATACATTTTATGCTGGCACAATTGAATACAGTCAAAAGTTCTTCTTTTTGGTTGTGTGATATATTCTATGGAATAGGGCTTTAATTGACGCGATTAAACATCGTCAGAAGAAATGGGTGGGCCAAATAATGAAGGGAGAGGGATTGGCAATGGTTGTAATTGAGGGTAGGATTCAGGGGAAAAAATAGAGGGGAAGACAGAAGTTGTTGGATGCCATAAGGGATGGGGTTAAATATAAGGATATGACGAAGATGGCGATAAATAGGGATTTTTGATTGTGCATGAAGCTACCGAAAGGCAGAACACTTATGAATGAAAATGAATTCTATGGAGTAAGGATTCTACGAAGATCAAATCCGGGACAAGGCAGGATAGTTGCGAATGAAATATTCAAATTATAAACAATAATATTAACTAGTTCTGATTTAAACTTATTCCGAGTTTTAAAGATATAAAAGTCAATTGAAATAAATTCTGGCATACTTTTATAACGTTAAAGATGCATTTGCGTATGCGTCATGAATAGAAAAATATTTTGTTATTATTGCTTAAATTTTGGCTTTGCCTTTTCAATAATATTCTTATAGTTTTCATAACCCAGATGTATGATAAATTCCCGGAGTTTTCGCAAAGCCTTGCTCCTAAAGTTCAGAGCAGAAGTTAATTTCTTGTATCTCAGTACAGCTTCCAAGAATATTTTAACACGCGCTGAAATGCAGTGCAGGAATGAAAGTAATTTACACAGTATAGTAGTAAAGGCTGTATACGGAATTTATTCAACAGTAACTATGCGAAGCGTCAAAGTTCGCACAAATAAAATCCACTTTTATATTTTTGGTTGCCTTTTTTCGATTCCAGCCCACTGTAAGGAGTTACGTATATTAGAATAAATGCTATGTTTTTGGAACACCCTTATATTACTATATATAAAGCTACACTCCATTCATACAAAAACCTGGGCATTTTAATCGAGCTAAAGCTAGAAGGCTGAATTTTTTGGGGGATGTTTATAATTTACGTCGAGTCGGAAAAAATCGAAAATTCCCAGATTTTGTCCTAGGTTTGAGCACAAAGAGGATTAGATTTTTCGATGGGATTAAACGGGAGAAACGAAAAATGGCCATGCAAAGCAAATTCCTTTCGTTCATTGAAATATGTAAAAGTAGGCGCACAGCAGTGGGACTTGGTCTATATTATGTCTAAAAGATCAAAGTTTACTTTTCTTGCGACTGATTTTGACATTCCAGCACGAAATTTTTGTTTTAACGTCAATTTGTTACGTTTTTCCTCCTTTCGAAGATTAAAACCATAACAACGACCATTATTTACGTCGAATACAAATTTATTTACAATCCCAATTTGACAGCTGAGATGAAAGTTTGACGTATTTTGAATATATGTTAATATTTCTTTCAATATGTGTTATCATTGAATATCAAGAAAGTATATCCTACATCAAAATTAACAGTAAATATCTGCAAGGGAAATGATTTAATCATGAATACATACAATAATAACATAAGTTTATGTAGAGGATCATGTATCAACGAAGATAAACAGAAAAGTCATGCAAATAGTGAGATTATTCGAGGATGAAGTTCAAAAATCTACACTGAATCTATTTAGGGGGAATAGGAAGGCAATTTAGCTTAAAACTCCTCATTAATTACTTTCGAAGTAAGTATTACATCGGATCATGGAAGATACAGAGCACACAGAATATTACTTTGGTGAATCGCACATTTGAAAATTAAGTATACGAAAGACAATGGCGTGATTAAAAATAGATATAAATAAAACATATAGACCTATAACTCAGGGTAGTATTGGTTAATAATTATCTTTACCTGCGTTATGCAAACACCCATTTACTAGTATATATATAAAATCGAAATTCAGTGTTTTTGTGAGTGGGTGTGTTTGTCTTTGATTGGAATCCTTACCGTTCGTCCGATTTGCTTCAAACTAAAAACAATACGTGTCCTCTGCGACCTGAGAGGAATCACTGACACCTTTTTGTTCGACAACTCTACGGGGTTCGAACACAGATCGCTCAGATAGTTTTCCATAAAGAATACATGTAAAAGTAATTTTTATCGCATGCAAGGTTTATTTCTTTGGCAAAATTAAATTAGAAGGAATAGTCGCACGTTAACGAGACAAACACCGAAATAAAGAAAATCGAATGAAGCGTTTTATTTTATTCGTGAAATCTTACTTTTGATTCGAATTTGCGAAAATATCGGTAAAATATACGAAGTTTTGTGAAAATTCGAGGTTGTAAACAACTCATTCCCCTGACGACCGATTCCATTTTTAAATCCGACCTTACGTTTTATCCCGTAAAAATACTTGAGGAGTTAATGCCCATAAAGCTGATGATTAAAGAGGCCGATATATTATTAGGATAACAAGAAATTTTCTGTAAGAAGGTAACCAGCAATTGCAGGTACGTAATTACAGTCGAAGATTACCAGCTCACTGATGAGGGAAGTTAGATCTCTTTTACGTATATAAAGCAGAAATTCTGCGGGTTTGTACGTTTGTTTGATAGGAGTCGACACCGTTTGCCCGATTCGCGTCAAACTTTGCTTAAGTGTTCTCTGGGACCAGGAAGGAAGTACTGTATCAGTTGCATTCGATATTTTTGCTGGGTTTGAGCCATGATCGCTCAGATAGGTTTCCATAAAATATAAATCTAAACTTCAATTTTATCGGTAGCAGGTTATATTTCTTTTGACGAATTGAATTATAAAAATAGTCTTGCAGAGTCAAGACAAGCAACAAAAAAACCGAAATTAAATGAAGATTCTTATTTTAATCGTGGAATTTTTTTCCGAATCGAAATTTTGAGAATTTCAACAAAAAAAGCGTTAATGTTCCTAAGTATTTGAGGCTGTAAACAACCAGTCCCCCTGACGACCAATGCGATTGTTGAGCCGAGCTCATTCATTTTTCTGTGAAGTAAGAATAGCTTGGGATTTTAAACGTGTACACTGAAGGGTATTTCCTCATTGCACGACCGACAGCTTGAATTTAATCTACTTGTATATTCCCCGTTGATAATCGACGGGAGCTTCAGCTACTTAATTGTAAAATTAAAATACAGGTTTTTGCCTAAACATTTCCACAAATATGTTTACGAAAAGCATAAGCTAAGAGGTAAAATGTTATTCAAGTAGTGTTTGTGAATGAAAACGAGCTCATATTTGAACCAAATATGTGCCGTTAGCGTGTTTAACATCGTCAGTTAGTATTGAGTAAATAATTATTCATCTTGTTTCATTTCACCACGTAAATTACTATCACAAAGAAAATGTGAGATGAATATTACAGAAGAAATTGAAAGAAATTATTTTCTGGTGGCATCGCTCATGTTAGAAATAAATACGACGAAAGATAGTTTCATAGATAAAAATTAAATTAGCGTTTAATTACCTCATTGACATTACTGCGTCATTCAGAATCTATTCTAACCCATGAATCCTTAAGCTGGAATGATCACACATTTCCCTGTAATAGCAATTTCCCAATAATATTTAATATATGAACCAAAATGCAACTAAAAAGCTGTAATTGAGATTCAGAATGATATTTCGCATCAATTGAATGGTCTCCGACTTCTAAATCATTTAATGCATAAAAAATATAACGTTATTCATCTGTGCTTATAAGAATGAACCGTTAAATAATCTATATCTAAACGTTATGATAACCTGATAATTTACTACGTCTAATTATTATTTACTTTAATCACCGTGACACCCTTGAAGAAAACGTGTACTTGTACCAAAATGTCGAATTTATGTTCAGTATAAATTATAAATAAAATACATTTTGAGCCCTATTAAAACGAGGGGAAGTGTCAAGCCAGAGTGTGTGAGATTAACGTATTTCTCTTTCAAGGAAACGTGCTGTGGAGGAAAAGAGAGGGGTAAAGGAAAGAGTTTTCATATTTTTTCATCATTTTCTTGACTTTTTGGTTTTCAAACTAGCATAAAATGAAATACCCATAAGTGAAATATTCATTAGAAAAATAACTTTTGGGGGCATTAGGAATAACGAGTAAAAAAAATGAGTGAAAATTATTCTAAATGAACCGTCCTTGGACGTGCACGCGTTGAGTCCACTGTCGATATCTAACTCTAACACAGCCATTCCAATGTGGAGATATTTTGGTTTCTCCGATAATAGTACTTAATAGTATAGAATTTTATTTCTGCCGAGATAGAATGAATAATAAGTATTTTCTATATCCTTATGAAAAACTGTAATAATTATATATATAATTTATAGACCGTAATCGACAGAATGGCTTTTAGAACAGTTTCCTCCTTCTTGCAATGTCTTCATGAATAGAAACAAAAGATTTATGTTAACTGCTTACAGCTACATGTTTGTTTATGATTTAAATGACGTTAATAATAAGTTATGTTGTATGTAAGCAAATATTTATTTGCAATGCCAATTAAAAAATATGAATTTTCAAATTGTATTTGTCGATGTTGTATCATAATTGCATTACAAACTGCCTCTGGATGATTTACAGGGGTTTCAACTATTTTGCATACATTGCAGGATAATTTCATAACATCCCCTTAATAATAACAGTCATTGCTTATTTATAGTCGTTAGATACAAATATATTAATACCTCCAATTAATTTCAACCTGATTTCTCACACTTTTCAACGCGCAATATAAGACTGTAAATGTTTCTCACAATTAGCAGAGCCAGATTCGACTCCAATTAGGGGTTCAGTAGTTCTATAGTTACAGTTCAAATACAGTATATTACAGCTAAGCAATAGTTAAGTTAATTTAAGTGGAGAATGCTGTACTTCACGGCTAATGCTTAAACCCGCCCAAGAGTTCAATGCTGATGAAGTATTAATATCGCATGTTAATTACCTCGCGATCTTGGATAGTTGCGAATATATTTATGCTAGCAGATTTATTTACGGAGGAATTATTACTCTGCTAATCATTCGCTCTAAGCAGGAAATGAATTCGCAAAAAAACTTCTCAAAAGCAGTCGAATAGCGAATAGACAGCGCTGGTACTAAGCGACAAAGATGTGCGATGGCATTTAGAGATACATCAGATAATGAACGAGAAACGAGTATAAAATGCCAGGAGATGAAAGGAATCATTTATAGTCTGGTAAATGGAATGTGTTTTCGTTTTGTTTTTATGAGATAGAAGACAATGATTCGTTCATCCATGTAATGCAGTCCTTTTAATTACTGTGATAATATGAAAGCTATGGACGTATAAGTAGATAGGCAAGTGTGTTATGGTATTCAATTTCAATGAAGGAGGTTATTTATGGGGTAATCGTGCTCTCAATTAGGTGACACTTAGAGGATCCGTGAGGAAAGAAGAGAAAAAGAAACTCACTCCTCACCATTCCTAGTAAGCCTCATTCTCTCTTCAGGACTTTGGGTGAATATTTGGAGAAGTTGAGGTGAATTAGACGGGGCTGTAACGGGGCAGACGTTACGATAACAGGAAATACGTATATTTTACAAGTTATTTTCTGAATATTGCTCAAACGAAAGTAACTGTGGTAAGAATTATGCTGAACAATGACATTTATTTCTGTCACTTCTATATCGATTGCTATAATGCGAGCGTACCACACTGACGGTGATATGAACAACAATCTGCCTCAGAGAGGAAAATCCCTCATGCCACCTAACAGGCCTCATTCCCTCATCACTTAGCTAATGGTGGTTAGTTCGAGGTTCATATCGACCTCCGGACTGTGCGGTTATATCACGATGAGATCGCAGTACGTCAAAGATCGCTCGAAAATAGGCGCAAATAGCACAATGAGCATTATGCGAGTACAGTTTGCGAAACGACAAATAGCGCGCGATAATAGGAAGACATATGGGAGAGAAAGGGAGGGGCTGCAGGGAGGGCGAAGAGGGGAAGGGAGGGGCAAAAAATGAGGGGGAAAATCAATAGATCTCTGGGACCAGGAGACTGAGTTCCATTGAGGCAGGCGGCGGAGGAGGATCCAGGACGAGCCCTCTCTTCACCCCCTCTCCCTCTAACCCCTTGACCCGGAAGGGAGAGACCCCCTGGTGACCTACAGAAAGGGAACTCTTCTGATCGGGGGAGGGATGTGCCCAGGGCTCAGCTTCCAGAGACGTGGGTGCAGTTCCGCGCCCGGAGAAGATGTGTGTCAGTCTGCTGCAGAGATGCCCTCCGAGGACATTGGGACGAACGCAGCTTCCGTTGCCAAGGTGATGGAGCGGCTCTCCTCCCAGTTTCGTCACGTCCCTCCGTGCTCCCCACGTGCGTGAGTCGTGCGCCAGAGCGTGCGAAATAAAAGTTTCGCTCCGAAATACTTAGCGAGGAAAAGGAACCAGACGTCACCAGAAGAGCAGCTTTTAAAAATTCAAAATAAATCAGCGAACGATAAATAACCGGAAGAAAAGTTTGAAACATCTCCGGAAAAGTTGTCTTCCTTCGCGAATTACGTAAATCACCGGGTCATCCATTTGCCATCAATTAAACAGTTGAAACGAGCTTTCGGTGTAAGATTAATGGAATGAAGGCGTCGATGTGAAAGGGGGAGAGAGGAAGAAGATTGGTGCCGAGGAATGAATGAGATGTGGAAGAAGTGGTGGGCGGACGTAAAAGTGGTGGATGTTGGAGAGATCGAGGGGAAAAGCGATTAAAGTGATAAAACGTTGCATTGAACACGAAAAATAAACAGCGGAAGCGCGAAGGGATACGACAAGCACGTTTAGATCGCAGGAAACGTTTATATCTTGCAGTGAAAGGATGCTAAAATTATTCCGAAATAAGGGGAAGAGCGGTTTAAGAATTTGCGAATAGATTGGGATAAGTGACAAAACTGACAACGAAAAGCTGTTCGAAGACTCAAATTCAGATCGAAGAGTTCTGTATGGAAGACAAGAGAAATGAGAAAGGGAGCGAAGTGAGAAATACCATAGCAAAGAACGAAAAGAAGATCTGATTTTAAAAAGTACGGCAAATATAGCATAATAAAGAGAAGGAACAAGATATCCTTTCCACAATATTGTGCTTATTTCTATAAGTGATTGTCTACATCAGAGAAGGAGCTACAAATAAAGACAAAGGGAGAGAACTGAATATCTCCAGGGAAGAGGGGTTGAAAACTGGAAGACAGGAGAGAGTACAATTCGAAATGCATCGTAAGGGATAAGGGGAAACAGCGAGAAAGGTATTGGGACGAGGGGATCGCGATGATATCGGCAAAGACGAAAGGGGGCGTGCCCACGTGTGGGGTCATTTGAAGGAGACGAATGCACCTGGGTCAAGGGTCATTGTGCGCCCCTGGCGGAGAACAGCGGAGATAGTGTGTGTTTGAGTGGGGGTGCAATCGCCATGGAGACGGAGGTGCAATTCCCGGAAACAGCTGGAATCGCGGGGGAGCGGAGGGCAGCGTAGAAGGAGGTTAGTAACAGAGATCATTTTCCGATGATCGATATCCTCACTGATTATTGTGCGATTGACAATCTTTACGGCGCGATACTTGAACCTCGTCCTACATTATCAGGCTCGCTAAGTTGCACGTGAAGAAGTAATATTAAGTGTGGTATGAGAGTCATAACAAATACATTTTGCGGTATTCGTAACAAACACTAGGAGTTTTTAATATCGTCTTTGATATTAAACAACCTTATAACTACCGCACTACAACGACGATCAATATTATAGCAGTCTTTCAGAACGCATTTCGACCAACTATCAACTTGAGTATAATTTTCTTCATTTATGATCTACCTTGTTTTACACGAGTTTCAGCTTTTACATACCTCTTTTCTATTGGCATTCATTGGAAAGGTAGAATTTAATAACTATCATCTAGTAAAGAAAGCTATAAACCGCTAAGTATATCCAAATCACCGCTAAGTATATCCAAAAATCAGGCATTGAAAATACCATTTAATATTTTGCGTAAGGAATACTACAAAAGTTCGATTCAGTCAATACGGTATTATTCCCCAAAATGAGGGAGCGTACAGAGTGATTGCATTTTTGCATAATACATGGAATTTGTAGACACAAAAATATTCGATTAATGCAAAGCTCTTTTCTGAAACCATATTTCGAGCATCGATAATTTTTCTGTTCCAATAAAAAAATTATAACTCCCTCGCATCCGTCATTTCCCACATTTATGATGCACCACGTCAAATATTAAGAGGCTCCTTCCTGAAAACACCAGCAGAGTGTAAAAGAAATCACGATGCACGTTTAAGGTGACTTTCACATTCTGGATCTGTTGTAAGGTGAACAATTTCAGTTGCAGCCATTGCTAAATATTTTTATTCTATACATTCCGCCAGTCAGTGTCTTACATCGGCAAGGGTTTTTACGACGGAACATTTTGAACGTAGCGACGGAAGGAAAACCCGGACTGGCCAACGAAAGCTGTACGCTAGGTGAGCCTCTCGCGATTGAACGTAATACCGAATAAAAGTATCGACGAAGGTTCTCATCTGCCTCATCCATTGATATCGGCTCATCTTTTTCTCGCATACAATAATATGTTGCTACACGACTGTGGTATGTACAGGACAATCACTCACCCACAATTCATTATGCCGCTTATAAATTATACATCACTGAGTGCCCCTACATGGCAGTTTGGGAGAGAATTCTAGTAAATACAAATACATGTTGTAATAAACATTTTCATCAGCTGTATCCTTTTCGATGTACACCCTCGATGTAGACTCCTTGCTTGATTACGATTTATTTCAAAAAAAGCTTTTAAATGAATCTTTAAGTGCAAGAGGGACTGTAAGTTTATTTAAACATTAGCTTACCCATCAGGATTAGCATAAACAATAAAACTTCGAAATTGGCCCTGTAAAATCATATTTGATTCTAATATTAAAAGAGATTAATGATACTCCTACTATATTAAACCTAATCTGCAATTTTTAATACGTCTTAATTATGCAGGGGAGAGGGGGTGAATAGGACCAGCGGGTGAATAGGAACAATTTTCAAAAAGTGGGCCTAAATCCGAAACGGTAAAGCTAAGACAGACAGGGTTGCGCACATAACTTCTTTGTAACCATTTCCTGCTGTAAGATTCAAAAAGATAAAATTTTGACTCTTCTGTTCTGTTGGTCTTCTGTTAGTTATGAATTTGGAATTTTCCAACTCACACAGATGGAGAAATGGACGATTTTCCTATCCTTTACCTTATCACCTCTTCTAGCTTAACAAAACCTAGATTGGCAACTTCACTTTCTATTAAATACGTACGTATAAATAGCACTAAATAATGTAAACACATCTGTATATAATCCAAACAAGATAAAACAGCACCTTTGATCAAATAAAGGTATCATATCTATACGAATTCTCCTGTATTATCATCTAGTGCTTTTACTGAACAAACCATTTTTGCATTACAACCAAATAGCAATTCATCTTCTTATACCGATTGATGGGATTCGATACTTTTGGACTGCTCTTTTTGGTCCAGATGTAAGTACGACATCCAAAATGGCTTGGAGAGCTTTTGGCAAGTACTTTTAACATCATTTGCAAATAGAATGAGTAACTTTTCTCATCTGAACAAAGGATTTCACGTGTTTCGGATCACGAAGATATATTGAACTCAAAAATAAAGAAATCCATACATTCTAATCGAGCATCATAAAATGTTACCCCTCTGGTATATAATCACGGGACATAATGATCATCCGAATTATTGATCTCTGAAATGCCGTCGGTAACAGAAGATGCAGCTGAGATTCGTTCCCAGCACAAACCAGAGATTGATTAGGAGTCGAGTGCATCCGAAGAAAATCGAAATCCGAGGGAATGAGGTCAATCGCCGCTCCATTTATCAAGCGAAGTGACAATGCAGAGGCCGTTTTCGCAAACGTAATCTTTAAACGAGAAAGCCCATGCTTTGAGAACTCATCTTATTAGTAGGAAAATCTGTGATCTACAGCCTCCTTCTGGACCACGTGAAAATATTTCCACTGTGATGAAATCCTAATCTCTGCGGAATCACGATTAATGCTTAAGTGATGCATCCCTAACTCAAACGCCCGATGTCCTTCAAAACGGACAAATAAATGTGTGAATAGTAACTGAACGGTTCCCTTTAAAATGTCCAACTTATAAATTAAATATATCAATCAATTCCAAGAAAATATTATGCTGTAATTTAACGAGAATCATTTTATTCGACGGCCAAGATTTCGTTTGCAGCACTTCTCACAGGCAAAACCGTGAAGTCATTGCACAACAACGACAAAATAGCAAACAAATGTACTTTAAGTTGGCAAAATTAGAGCTAATATTATTAACCTGATGATGAATATGTACGAGTATTAGTAGAAACTTGTCGATTTTGTGAAATGTATGTACATTGTGGAATTATTACAAATTGTTTTTATTCTTGGTGAAATTCCGCACAGTAACAGCTGACAGAAGACAGAATTACTGACAAATACAAAAATAAATACATTAAATTATTTATTTAGATAATTACTATTTAGTCGCCAAGAATTTGCTGCTGAATTACAAATTCTAGAAGGAAAAAGGAGAAGTGTAACATCTGTAGACTCTTTTATTATGGAATCCTAAGCTGTCAAACAAATTTTGCATATTATTATTATTAATAATAGGAACTAGAAAATGTTCCAAATAAGTTTAATTCTTAAAATTAATTTCACTATGGCACAGTTTCATTATCCACTGTAGCAAATTTATTTCTTCATACCTTTTTCCTTCTAATCAGGTTAACGAATCAATCGTGATTAACGCGATATAAATTGAGAAGAAACGAAAAGGTACGCTTAAATTTCTCTATTCAGTTCAGCTCGAATTTGGAAGAAATAACAATATTAAAAAAGACACTTTTTTATGAGAGTGTTACAGGGAGAATATACATCAATGACACACCATAATTATCAAGTAATAAAGTTAACACCCATTTGATTTGTTTATTACTAAAATCTCTTCACATATCATCCGGAAGAATTAGTTTAAATCTTTCTCATTCGTTAGGTGTAAAAATTCCAATATTTTCTGCATCAATCCACCTGCCTCCCGTTGCTCCGTATTTAGTCCCTTTTTTCTCCTTTTATTTCCCCGTCGCCGCACAGCATCTGTTGACTCCGACCATCAGTGAGTGTCTATTTGAATGAAATATGCGTAGAAGATGCGTGCGAATTGGAATAGCGAACGGAAATGCGAAAAATGCGACGATTGATGATTGATAAGTGCAGAGGATTATTGTAAACACACGAGACAAAAACCCATTCGCTTGTAAAGAAGAACCGAGTTATTTGTCGGGATATTTCCCATGAAGAATTGTAGGCGAGTGGCTGCAGCTAATAAAACATACCCAAAATTTCTATTATCAAATCAATTTCACCATTACTTGGGCAGAGTAAAACATTGAAATCAGATAAGTGTTCAAAAAAGAACAGCAAGCAATTTCATTTCTTGTTTTACGTCTCCGTAATGCAAGTATCGCTTGCATAAATTCGGATATAATTGTAATACAAAGTATATAAAGGTATAGTAATAAATATACCATGAGGTATAAAGTATTACTATGAGGCCTTACACCATATACAATGATAATTGTAAAACATTTGTTACCTAAGACGTAGTTACAGTAAGATACTATTGCAACTAACATTTGATGTAACATTCACTCCCATCTTAGCACAACGGTATCGATTAAATATCTATTGTTACAGCAAAAGAAGCACGATGGAAAGGGTTGATGTCATAGCACCATACTAACATAAAGGTGCTACAATGACGTAACTACGGCAACTCCACCAAAACTGCTAAAATAAAAGATCTGAATATCTATGAATACTATTGTCATCCGCAGTACGTATAAAGGCAGTCAAGTTCTTTTTGAACAGTTCGTAGTTTATCACGGTAAATAGCGTACAATTTGACTGAATTGAAGTTCATAGCATCCCTTCGAATGACCTACTTCTCCAAGACGAGTTCTCATACTCGGATTTTACGTTTAAAGTATTTCCAACCAAGTCACAAGATATCCAAGGTTTTCCGAGGATGGCCATGAGGAGTCAAAAAACATTAATTAGGATTCAATTGCATCGTCAAACGTTTCTCAGAGCTAGCGGATGTGCAAGGAAATGTAACTTCATTTATAAATTAAGATGGTCTATGAGATGAATATATGTATGAGGATTGAGATGAAAGAGAGAGACTGCGGAATCTACCAATCGCATTTATGTCGGAAGCAATAGATTTAGGAGAACACAGAAAAGTGCGGATTAGTGTTGATTATGCATGAGACATTGAACTTGCTCTTCGAGAAAAAGAACGACGTGACAGTTCTGTCAAAATGTACGTTAATTTAATAACTATTTATTTAAAAGACCAATTATAATTTGGTGGCAAATCCTATGCATTATGTTAGGTATGCATTATCAATGGCAAATCATATGCATTATCAATAGAAGTCCCTTATGGCACTCAAACGATCCCAGAAACAAGAATCACAGAGAAAATATATTTTTCTCTTCCAACTCAAGCCTCTAAAGACTCAAAGCGCAATAAAATATTAGGAACAATCTGAAAGACCCTGGCGTAGAGGATCGATTTGCAGAATGTGAATTCATAGCTCAGCAATACATTGAAATTGAGCAACATCGGGGGAATTACTGCCAACCACGACGACTTACGAGAAATCTCTAAATTTACGCTACCGGTGGTGATGAGTAGGGCACTCCGAAATTCGATGTTTTTCATACCTTTATTATGCATTATGAATACACGAGGCTTCAGAGCCTATATGAGTTTATAGTTAGGTACATGTATTAAAGAGCACTGTTCAAGTTAAATTTTAATCTTTCTACGTAATTCCTATTTTTAAATTAGAAAAGAAATATTTTTCCTGCATACCAAAAAATACTTGCAAAAGAAACTACCGCTTGGTGATAATAAATTCGAAAATGAAAGTACACCGACACAATTAATCCAGATTTTGCAGTTATAATAGTTCAGTGATTGAAGTGATTTTAACAGGTACAACTATGAACTGCTTTGCAACGGGTTAACAACTATCTGATATTATGCACTTACACTCCTTTTTTTGTGTTTAATTGAAATTAGCGAGTGTAATTACGTACTTCATCCCAAGTTCATTACGAATGTACCAAACTACTGTTCCCCTAAAAGAAAAATAAGTTATCGTTTACAATGAATTGCCTTTCACGCTTAAAATATATTCAGAAGCCAACATTTCTGTTTCCTCATGGTTTACATAATTTCTCGTGACATACTTGGTAACAATTCACATTATAAACTCAAGGATTAATTGATATTAATCATAGTTTTTGTAACATACAGATTACTGATACCCTACATAAATAGGTATAAATCAATAACCGTCTGAATGACAACAGTGGTCGCCATACTTATAAGCCTTCGAGATAGCAAAGGGTCATCTCCCGCACCCGTCTTTGGAGAAAGTGCACTCGGGTTCGATTCTCACGAAGGGCACTTCTAGGCGAATCGACTGCGAATTCCATTAACGCTACTATTAATTCTTTGTATTTCACACGAATTTTTGTTAATAAAACTGAAAAGTATATTCGTGTCTTTCCCACGCTTAGTCGTATGGAATACAACAGAGCGAATCATCTCTCTGAAGGCAACAGCGAAAGGAATGGCCAAAAGCCGCTGATTGATACATCTCCCTCAGGACGTCCACACGGCAAAAAAGAAAAAAAAAGAAAGCGGAGGGATGAAGCAGCCACGCGTGTTTGCCAGTTAATACGCCGTATGCTGCCACCTGCACTTATTCCTTTCAACCCTTCCTTTTTTCGCCACAACTCTATCCCGTGGCTACGAGAAATTCCACCAGATAGAGCCGTTATTCCACCCCACCTCGCTGAGGAAATTAATCCTGAAAAAAACGGTGCATTTTCTTCATCACGGTTCGGGAAGTTATTGGATTGAAATCAAATTGCTGCATGTAGAGAAGCGAATACACTATATGATAAATATTTCTACGAAGTTATAGTTTATAATGTTTTAAAGTAAACCAAAGCACATGAAAACTGCCTAATTTAATTCATGAATGATAAATCATAAAGATGGGTGTGCAACTTACATCTCGGGAATTCCAAACAACACAAAGCATAATTTAATTTAGGAAAAAATGACTTGGAATATTATTGGAATACAAGTGAACCTAGGTATATTAATTAAGAAACAATGATACAGCATTGCTAGCTTGAATTTATCAAAAAACAACTCGAATATACATTCAGTTTATGTGACCCTGTCTGGGTGCATGAAGCCCAGTTTCAAACCTTTTTTTATCTCAGAAGAGATGAGAATTGAGGAATTTCATATATAGATATTTCATCACTAAACTAGCTGAAGCGGGGAAATAGAAGAAGATTAAATGCATTATCCTGATTCTTAATCATTCCGGGTCATAGATATAGCGCTCTTTCTGATAATATTAGCGTTTAAGAATCAATTCTCATAAAATTTTCGGAATTATCAGATACTGTACAGTAGGGTGGGCCGAAAAACGTTTTCTTTCGAGTCAAATTTTCTCTGTGAGGAAAATTTGTCTACTGATGTAAGGATCTCGCACGCAATTGTTTTTAAATTCAGATGATATTAACCATTTCCGACCTAAAGTTTAAAATTTTGCGAAAATACAGGCGCAAATGAGATATAAACGTTTATGGAGACTGAGTTATTTTATGTACCGACATTTTAGTGAGTATAGAGGATGAATGTATTTCTCTGTGTTAAGTTCCTGAAATTTTAAATTTATTTAACGTAATCGATGGTTCTACGATATTTGAGAATAGGTAAAACATTTTGAGCAGAGGCGACATGCTAAGCAACCAATTTGAATCCCTCGAAATCATTTCACATTTTGCATTTGGAAAGCCACAATTGCCATAATTTTCCAAATGTTTTAATATTGAATTTCGTAACAAATGTCTCAGTCAGCATATGGCATGAAATAATCCGTTAAAATAAACCGAACACAATTATAAATATTGTAATTATCGTTAATTTTGACGATTAAAATGCATCTTAATATTCCTTACGGACAAAAAAGATAAGATACTACTTCGATAAGAACTCGGTGATAAAACTGTACTCTTATGCTACATTATTGAACTAAATATTTGCATATGCAGTACTACAACATATGCTTTCGGCCCGCGTTCGCCTTAAGAAGCCTTAGGATAAATCTCCCTTAGGAAAAAGTACTCACCTTTGAAGCAGCTGTCCTTCCTGAATAAATCCGCTGATGATGTTGATGAGGATCACAGCTTATGGCGGCGAACGTTACTCACACGTAATATCACTCGGCACTTGCACTTGTAGGCTTTGTACGCAACGAAAAGGATGAATATACCAATGAACTGATAACAAGGGATGCTATTACTAGGAGGAGAGTTTCCTCCTTCGAGAAGGCGATAACCACCTTTGGTTACCTTCGGATGCCTTCCCACCCTCCCTTAAGAGCTGTACTAACGCAGTTGGACAAAAGCAGGCATCGCCCTACTACCCAGAGGCTATGAGGGGAGAAGTATCTACTGGATCTTTCGCTTCATCCTCTGGTCCCTATAATCCTGCTTCTGGCCCTCGTGGGAACTTCAAGGACAATCGGCCAACGGCTTCGATCAGCAGGTCGAGTCACTGTGAAAGAATGAATTCAAAGTTGGTAACATCATACATTGGGAAGAACGAAATAGGCAAATTGCAAACGATTATTTTAAATTCAT
This sequence comes from Sympetrum striolatum, assembly GCA_947579665.1. Classification (NCBI taxonomy): domain Eukaryota; kingdom Metazoa; phylum Arthropoda; class Insecta; order Odonata; family Libellulidae; genus Sympetrum; species Sympetrum striolatum. The sequence continues at coordinate 83,658,499 of OX388350.1, forward strand.
CGGCAGATTTCATAATTGTTGCTTTATCTAAATTTGATTCGCCAACCTCATAAGTTACCAGCGATTCCTATCCAATTTTCCTGTTTAAATATCTTCGATGTGAAATTTATCTTTTCACGTGCTGGTGCACTAAACCCAAAATCAAACGACCCTGTCATTCAACGGCGATTATAAGTAAACATAAATGAAATTATTCTCCTTAAGGATTTTAGCAGCCAATGGTGTGCTGGTTGAGGACTCTCCCAGCCTTTAGGTGGATGACTTTATGGTTTTTCATATTGGTATGCATTAAATTGTTAATTTGTATTGCGATTCAACCAATTTTGAAAAGATGCGATGTTTAATTCTAAAAATTAGTTTTAACACGTATATAATTTTGTGTATCGTAAACAATTTGGATAATAAGTTATAATTATGATTTTACTTACATGCATTTCATTATTTTCAATCCACGAATAGCGAAACATATTTATGCCTCATCTTTTCAGTCAGGTGTGAGATTTTCAACATTTTCTACAACTTCAAAAAGAAAGGATATTCAAATAGTAAAGACGTTCGATTACTTAATTAGGTCACTCATATACATCAGAATATACGATTCTGTAAATAGATATGATTCATAATTTTATTTGTAATATAACTTTAAAAACGTTCTCAACTTACAAGGGTGTGTACAAACAATGTCTCGATTTCGCAAAAGCAATATCGGTAAACACGCTAACAGCAAAACAACGTTATACTATCGCATTCGTCGTGAAAATTACTTATTTTTAGCCTCAAAATGTCTCAAAATTTGACTTTATAGCAAAATGCATATTAGGAAGACAACAAACACGCAATGATAGCACTCCTACCTGAACAAAACTATCAGAACGGAATTAAATGCAATAAAGATGCGAAAGATTGAATATGAAAAATAAGGGAAAATAGATAAATAGAAAAATAGGGAAATATGTGAATGACAAGTGATAGGGAATATAAATAAAATCCAGAGATTAGAAGATAGAAAGAGAAGATGATTAATCAGAAGGAATGCGGTTTGATTTCTTAGAGCAGTGCATGAGACTTGATACCTTGTTAGCCTACATATTTGAAGGCAAAATTCGTGGAAGAAACGAGAGGAACCAATTTAAGCTTCTTGCAGGAATCAATTCACAGGATTTAACGTTCAGAAATAGTTGAGTTGGTAACACGGAATCCTCAGTTCATGAGAACAACTTTACTCCCTCAAGGGCCTCGTTCCACCTTTGATCATTTCCAACTAATAATCTATGAACTCTTTCAACTTTTACTTCGCACTCTTTCTAAAATCTTTTTATACATCCCCATTAATTCTTTCAAACATCAACCTACTCTCTCTCTTTTTCCATTTTCACTATCGATGTCATTCTGTTTCTATTCATCCACTGCATATGTCAAAGCAAAATTAACAAGACTGGCCGATACATTTAAAAATAATTCTCATAATCCATCGCCACATCTAGAAATAAATGTACTCTTCCACAATTACAATAGAATAATATTACAAAATATATTTCTTTCCATTTTTAAGCGTTTTCTGCTCAAGCCGCGGAATTGACTTTAATTTATGCACACTGCTACATCCTGACTCAATACGTACCCATGGATAAATGAAATTTCATAGGTTTTATCCACATTCATTATTAAATAGCACTTAAGAAGGCAAACGTTTGATGTTTTTGAGGTGACAAAAATCTGCTATATCTATTTCTGTGTGTTTTTAGGAACATAAATTGACAACTTATTGGCAGCGATAAAAATATGAGCAAATCCACGTCATTCTGCAATGTTATTTAGTAATTTTTATAACTCTCAGTATCACACGATAATCCGCAAGCAACTAAATGTTTACTTTACTTTCGTATTAATAGAATTAAAATACCACTGGACTCCAAATACATTCTTTGAAGAACACCCGATGTTATTTGGATTTAATTGGAGTTTAATGTTTATAAAAAGATGTATTGAGGATGTAGTAATGATGAAAACCACAGTAACCAACCAGTTGTCATCTATTAACTGAGTAATAATAGATACGTACTTATGTTAAATTATTCAATCTTTTATAAAAAATCCATTATTATCCTCCGTTGTGCTTATTTTTCCTTTTGCCAATTAAACTGCAACCTGGTTGCACTTTGATCGATGCATTGCTAACCACAAACTCAATGCTGTAGGAGTTTAAAATTAATTCCATAAATGAATTAGCAATCCAAGCTCGTTATTTAGAGTGCATTTACTAAACAGATTGAGTATGGCTGTAAAGAAGCTTTAATCGCACTAAAACAGCGTCTATAGGAATGCAGTTACTCTATGCGATAACGCTGTCATATATCCAAGAGTAAAGCAATCAGGGTAAAAGCGATTCCGACCAATGGTATGCGAATACTCAATACGACGCTGTAAGTATCGCAGTTATACGCAAATTGAAATTTTGTTGCGGAGACAAACATTTCAACGATCGTAACGAATGTGTTATAAAGAAAAGAATGAGAATGTGATACTTTAAGGTAACCTACTTTCCTTGATATAAAAAGGCAGTGTCAAACGTAATTAGCTTAATTTTACTAAATCGAAGTTAGACATTCTTAAGCAAAACATTACGCTTTTATATTAAAGTCAATCGAAGGTCTCTATACCGTGTATAACTGCAAATAAAGACATTTCAAGGAAAGAGGACGTAAGCTTTACTCTTTTTTAATTATTTTTAATACACGGTTTCAAATCATACATATAATCCGAAACATCCGCCTATTAAAATGCAAAGTCTCATTTTGCAATAAAAATCTGTTTTCCATTCAATAAAATACGAAGGTGTTGCTTTAAATCAATTAAATTCTTCATTACAGCGGAAAATCTACTGATTTCCTAAAATGATTGAGCAAAGAAAAAATTCTTAAAAGGGTGAAAAACATTCAAACCGAATTCCACCCGATTCAATCGATATCTAAGTTATTTACTCTGAATTATCCAATAAAACACTACGATAGTCATCAAGTGTATTGGATCTTACCCTTTCCCTCCAATGCACTCAGAAACTTTTGTTGTAGCAACCGTAATTTTGTTGATAGCAACGCTACGGTATTGCAGATAATGTAACGGCGATGAGAATGAAATTAGAATTGTCAACAAATGATGTTTTCTCGTATAATAAGAGTGTTCCTGAACTTAAAAGAGATTTCATCCGAGACATGAGGATAGTTTTCACTCAGAAATATCTATTTTGAAACCTTTTCCCCTTCCACATGAGACATTTCTAATAATTCTAATCTCAATCGAAGCTGGTAAAGTTCAAGACGCCTCCTGTTTCATTTATACATCATTATTAAGGATATCAGCTAATATTAGACGTTTGTGTATCGGAGACTCAAAATAAACATCCCTACCTTTCCTTTTCTTGCTCCGCCTTTAGAAGCCATTAAATTGATTACGCTCGCCCAATATATTGCGACTCTGCTCAAGTTTCCAATTTGCTGAGTCGAGGTAATGAGGAAAATCTAGGCCATGAGGTGCAATCAAACGAGCATACGTTTACAAATGCCACGATTCTTTGGTTCGAAATATTAAACGTCCTTAAATATGTCCAATACTCTTTTATAAAATAACTACATAATCACCTATGATTATACTTTCCCACAGTTTAATTTGCACATGAATGAATACTTTCTCATAACCAGCAACTAAAAGCCTCGTTCGGTGCAGAATATACATTTATTCCACGGCAAAGAGCGTAAGCGTACCATTAAGACTACCGAATAACACATTTTATAGACCTTAATCTCAAAAAATTTAAAATTCTGAATAGATCTGACATGTAAGCACTTGATAAACTTTAAAGTTATCATTTATTGAAGAATCTTATAAAAATAAATAATAAATTGATAAATTATCTTTCAAAATTCCATTTTACAAAATGCTCGAAAAGAGAACAAAAATTGAGTCAAGTTTCTCGATGTTTAAACAATAAAATCCCTAGGAATTACCCCCTATAGCGATAAATGCATTAGTGTATTTAGGATGCTCTATATATAAAACTCCGTTTATTTTCTGTTGATTCAATCATTTTGTCAATAGATAACTGAAGAAATTCTACTTATGATACAATTGATTCGATAGTATTGAAATATATGGCGTTGTTGAAAATAAACACGATCCATTAAAATATGAAAATCAAACTTTAATTAGCGTAATGAACCTTTAACTCCACATTAACCGGGTTCGATCCTCAGTCTGCTTGTCTATTTCAGATTATGTACATCCCAGAAGTCGCATTGTTTAGCTTATTAGCAATACAATTCTTGGGTTACAATTCTGGAATCATTATCTGTGTTGTTAAATAAAGTGCAAATTGTAAATGTGGAATTGAAAGTCTAAAATTCGACCAATAAAGTCGTGACCATCACATCATACTTTTCCTTCCTGATAATTATAGAAAGTAAAAATCATAGGACGACGTAGTGTGATCAGAATAAGTAGCAATTAGTTACTCTTCCTCATTACACATACAAAGGCTGACAAAACATCATCAACGATGACCTCTTGCGTTGCTCCTTAAAATATAATAAAGTCTAAATCAAACACTTGTTTGCGCCCAAATGTAATTGCGCCTGTTTTCACCATGTACTCTTATGGGTACATGAATAATGTCCTCAAATGACACTGTCTCTACTTCAAAACAACTTATTAAGTACACAAAGAACTATCGCATCAATGTTTTGGAGACCCCAAATACAAACCAAAATACGTGATAAGACACTTTCCAAAGACATAATCAATAATCACCGGAAAAGCCATAGTATAGCGTTTCTCTTCAAAGGGACAATCCCTCACTAATAGCTCCTCTAAATAATTTACACTTTCGTTAGGGCCACGGCGGATAAAACACGAAGAGAATCGAAAGCTGATTTTATATTTTTTCTCCCGAAAAATCCGATGAAACGGCTTTACTAAATAAAAAGGAAATCTTTTGTTAGCCCGAAATGCGTTCAGCAGGCCGTTAATTAGCAGACCCCCACATCCTTTTCGGCGGAAAGAACGCCTTTATCGATTGCCGATGGCTCATTCCTCTTTAGAGGGAATGCGTCGCTCCAACAGATCACTATGGTTACGGAAGTGTACCAAAAGTTATTCTTTATCCAGGATAGCTCTCCCGTGCCATTTAATTTCCGCTATTTGGAACCAAAAGACCATAAATGGCACAGTTTCAATTGTTTAAAATTCTCATTTTACCACGAAAATAGAATACACAGATATCATATTACTTTAGTGTGTATTATTATAAAATATTGTTCCCATTTTAATCAATAAACATAACGCTTTCCGGTGACAGCAGTGAAAGTTTAACCGTTTCTTAGAACATATTCTGGAGTCATGATTAAGAGCAAATAAGCTGTCTATTTTGGTTTTATTCGGTGTTCTTTCACTCAAAGGGGGTCAGAATAGGTCCAATTCACTCCCAAATACCTCTTAAGGACAATGCAAGGCATTGAAATACCTAAATAAATATTTTAAAGCGACCAATCGTCTCAAGCCACTACTCACAGCAATCCTTTTCCAATATTTAAAATCAGGTAATAATTCAAATACAATATTATTTAATAACACTTTTTGCATTTATAAGAAAATAAGAGAAATACTGAAACCGTCCAGTGTTATTTCATTGTTTAACTCAATTAAACAAAATCTAAAAACTATTCGCTCTGTGTCCTTTTGATGTTCTCACAACTGATTCCTTAAATTAAAAAGATACGATTATTATACAATACTCCATACTTTATTCGTTACCCATTTTCCATGACAAGAAATCTGATTTCATTTATCTCGCGATTTACGAAAATCTTTCTCGTATTTAAAAACCATCGCCGACAAAACAATTGCTAATCGGTCGGAATTAAACTCCGTTCTCTCCTCTAACTCAGTGAATCTTAAACTCTGTTCATCCACATTAACTCTGCAGTGTTTTTTTATTTGGCATCGAGATGTGATTAACACGGGCAAAATTAGAGCACAATTAACGGCACTGCAACATTTAGAGACAGTGAATGAAATTGCAGAATTACTAGACCTGAGACGAAATAATAGAAATGACGTCGATCTCAAATTAATGATATCTACAACATGCAATAAAATATCGATATGAAAGATAAAAAATGGGTCGGATGTAAAATCATTCGAATGATTTCATCTCGCGTTTCCATGGATATGGCGCATATTTGTAATAATTTTAATTGAGCAGATATTTTGTGGTATTTAAAATGCAAATAAAATTTACCTCTCCCTCTACATTACGCTAGAGAACTGGCTGATACTCATCCAAGACGCATCAGTGCATTATATTTATTTATATACATCCTGGTCATGATCGGATATTAATGAGTCACAGTCATGAGTTCCACACTCGCGTTTGCAAGAGCTGGTAAAATAAGAAAAGTGAGATGAATTAAGCGTGGAAATGGATATTTACAGAACTAGACAAAATCAAACAGGAAATATTATATTTCAATCCCTTGAGAATTCTTGATTTTCGAATCCTTCAATTTGAGTCACAGAAACGATAATGACAATCGTCATCAATATTAGTAATTATAAAAATATTATAATTGTAAAAATATAAATCAATAGCAATTGGTCGGTATACGATTAAAGCAATATCTAATGAGTCTATTCGATATTATTAATGTCATGAAGGGAAAATGATTTTCACCAAAAATTGATGCGTGAAATTCAGAAAACAAAGGACAATTGCGAGTAATCGCATTTAAATTACCTTGTTTCGTATTCGTGCAATAAAAATTGTTCCTCTTCCAACATAATTTTTTATTAGCTACACAATAATTTGAATTTATTCAGTCAAAAATAAAAATACGCATATTCAGTGCATTTGTAAGAACTGGCGATCAAAAAACGAGTACAGTTTGATAGAGAAAATAATTCCAAGTTTACAAATTATACACGGACATTAATGTTTGCAAGTTTCGTTTTCTTTGTTACACAACGCGATTTCCATTGAAAATAGCGCTTCAATAAAACATGATCATTCATCCCAGAAAAGTTTGCTATTTGCGAGCTCATTGGAAAATTAGCCAAGACCATTCCATCATCATACGATTTAGATACCAAGGCAAAGACTGATTGTTAAAGAGCATTAAATTGTAGGCGCAAACAATAATTACCATTGACAATAGTAGGATGATGAGAAGACAAGAAAATGACAGTGTTATGTATTTATAACAAAAATGCGAGGTTCACATGATGATATCATAAACATGATAACAGTATTTAGAATTCCAACTAATTATGGCGATTTTTGGTAAAAAAAATCTTCCCTTACCATTAACATTTTAAGTTGGAAATAACCTTGCTCTAACCAACATTCAAAACCAGTTCATTGGATTTGTTTTCACGGTGAAAAGCAGGTTAAGAGAGTCAAACTAGCTATTTAAATCTTAAATTAGTTCTAAAATACTGTCATACTTTTGCATATATTAATCACCCGTTAAAAGATAGTCTAATTTCCAAATTCATTTTAGAGAGATACATTGACAGGAATGCTTGCAGATAATAATGCTTTATTCACTTTAACTAGTCACGTTTTGGGTCTCAAAAAATATACTGAAAAGCCTTTTCAGCCTCGACATATTTCAACAAAGTTCCTGGATACAGTTATACGAATTTATGCCGTCCGTATCCTCGCAAGAAATTACGACACTTTGCCGTATAGTTCTTAACGTCCATCCGCTATCTCTATTAAAAAGTTGGACGCTTTTTAAGTACCGAAAGGAGCGGTGATCGTAAAGAAGTAAAGGTAACCCGAGGATTTATGGGACTACTTAAAAAGCGAATTCTTTCTGACCTACTTCTCCGTCTACAGTGCATTAGCATCTGTTTTCCACATTTCTCTGCTTATTTTCCGAAAAATGCCCCACGAACTAGTTATCCTGCAGTTAGAAATCGGTGTCATTTGCCGAAAAGTGCATGCGAAGTGTGTCCGTGTGACGTAGCAACACGCCCAAGTGACTTAGCACCACTTCCACGAAACCTAGATACTCGTTCATGGACATTGGTAATTATTGGAAAACGAAACTGACCCATTCCTTAGATTTTTATAATCTAAAGGCAATCTGGACCACTGTAATTTTTATAATTAAATGAAATTTTTTATTTCCTCGTAAATTATCCTCGAAGATAAATAAGATTTGCAGTTACTTTTTATTTGAAAATCGTTCTCCATACAAGAAAACGTAAAATAGTATATACAAGTGAAAAAAGAAGCATCGGCTATTGTGTAATAAGAGCACTGGAAATAGTTTGAGTCAATAGCATGGCATATTGTATCTTATTCTTGCAAAGCTGTAAATTACATCTCCCATTTAGCGTTGAGGTTTTCTAAATTATGACTATAACTTATGACTTTTACATTAGCTTATTACTCTAAAAGTAAAGTTATTTTATAGGGATTGGTATTATCTCACGTCATAAGTTTGAACACTAACGAAAGTACCGACAAGTTGACAAACTGACTAGTATTACTAACTAAGAACATTAGTAATGGTTCGTTTTCCTTTACGATGAACATAGGTATGATTTGAGAGGATACACATTATGTTTCTTTCTAAAGTTAGGTTATTTCACACCATTTAAGTTCACGTTAAATCCAAATTGTAAATACAACTCATACTGAAATATTTTAAGGTTTAACCTTAGCCCTCATACATACGCCTGTATAGTCCTTATAAGTAAACTCATTTCATGAAATAGAATGTATTTTATTTTATAACTTTAAACGTTTTAGTAAATAACCCCCTTATCCTTATGTATTCTCTCAGAATATCCCAGCAAATATCTTCCTGAAGGTATTTGTATTGCTTTCCGCCAAATGGACACCTCTGCCAAAAGTATAAATCGATAGGCTTCCGATGTAATAAAGCTTCGTTTGGTGGAAATTCAACGTTGAGCCGCCGCTCTAGATTCAACAGAAGCTATATCAAGACTTCCGTTTTTTCGTGTTTGATTACGTCGTAAAATAGAATAAAAGTAACTAACTCCTCGGAGACGACGGAATAGATGTGGAACTGCTCCTTACTTTGAAAACGGGTTATACCGAGATAAAACACACATGCAGAATAAGGACGTATAGAATCCATTTTTCTCGCCTCTCTAAAGATATAACCCAGCAACTACACCCGTAATATCTTTTGCAACAAAAAAGTCTTTCATTAGTTTAATAGCTTTTTTTTAAACAGAATATGGATTGAGTTTTTTCAACAGAACCAATGACCTACTTAGAAAAAACGCTCCTGTATAGACTGAATAAATAAAATTAAATCGATTTCAGAGCTTTATATGGACAGTTTTATGGAACTTTTACGCTCAACCTGTATCCATAGACGCAAGGGAAATCGCTTTCCAAAGAAATGGAAGTAAACTTTTGACTGAGGATATCCGAGCTGACATAAATTCAGGACGATAAACCACTGAGTTCTCCACAGTGAAGAAAAGCGATAAAAAGCCTTTTGTACTAATAAAATATATACAGCATTGCAACATTCACAGAATTCACTTCCATTAAATCACAAACCGGAGATCTACGTTACCAAAGACGATACATTGAGGAGAGATAAAGTAATCTAAACAAAAAAACTTTTTATGGAGACATTTTCGCAAATAAGTAGAAATTTGCTTTTTCTATATTACAAAGTTGAAACCGGGACGATCGGTAATTTCGGACACATCTTATTCGGTAATAAGAGATATTTTAACGTGAAATATGCTTTCCTTATGCGAGATCTAATTTGAGAAAATAAAATAAAATGGAAAATATTTCCTTGAATTTAGCTTAACATAGTCATTCTGACTATTGGCTTATTCTTGGTCACGTTTGACAGCATGCAAGCAAAAGTGTTATTTCCATTGTGCAGCAAATGCGTGGAAATTTTCCACTGAACAGCATTTTGTTAGAGTGAGGAAGGACGGAGAAATGTAACCCACTCCTCATCTTGCATGTTGAACCTCATTCCCTCATTTATGATTGGTCGAGGGGTTCACCTAAGCCATCCTTTGAGCTACTTATGTTTTAGACTGTAATCAATGTCTATGTCTATGTTTATGTAAGAATACTGCAAGCCGCCTTTCGGCGTGTGGCAGAGGGTGCAGGCACATTGACTCTATTTTCCTAATCGATTGTTTTCGCGTATCGTTCGAGGAAAAAATGAATTCTTGAAACGATTCCTTCTTGCATCCATTCCTCTAATATTCTATTATTATTCCTCTAAACTCTCCCTGTATCAGAACGGCCCGCATAACAGGGGGGTCGCATTAAATCGGTTTCATCGTCTGAGAACCTAATTTCTCTGAATAAATATATATTACTCTCTACAGACTTTTCAAAATTGCAATACACAATTATTGACCGATGAGAAAATAAATATCTTATTTAATGAAAGAAGTTTCAAATTACCAACAGAAACTTACCACTTTAAATGTATTTGATTAAAATTGCGATCCTGCAAGAAACAAAAAGGTTTTGGAAAAAACATTATCCTAAAACTTGATAAAAAAAGAATGAGAAGACAATACAAGAGAACAAGAAGAGAAATAAGAGGAACGAAAGAGAAGGTTTAATCTTAGGAGACGAAAACTGAGACAAAATGACTGTTTTTGCAGACGGATTGGACCTCGGCCTGCAGCACTTTCTCTGCAGATCTGACGTAATCTGTCTGGAAGCATGGATGCTGTCAGGGACAAAGATGCCGATGGATAAAAATATCACTTTTTGTTCGCCGAAATTGGGGCCTTCGAAGATCCTTGACGAAGGTTCTCTCCAAGTGAATTTCGTGCTTTTTTGCCACGGTTCCGTGAGGTACTGCCATAGTCACGAACGTCGCCTCATTCATGAGATCCTTTTACTTTCACGAATATCACATCTTTTCTTTTGATAGTCGCACAACTGTCACTGTAACTTCACTGTAATTAGGTAGCCCTATTTGCCTTTCACAGAAATTTGAAGCGAATGTGATAAAGAGCGAATTTTGACGATCTTATTATATATGCAGAGCTTTTTAATTTTGGATGCCCGTTTTTGATTTTGAACTGAGGGTTCTTTTAATGTGAAACGATGTAGAGTAAATCTGAATTTGGAAAATTTTCGTGAAAGTGAGGATAAAGCATTTATGAAGGGTTCGACATCAGTTTTGTCACTGCTAATAAATGAATTATCTATTTATTGCAATATTCTGCTGCATTATGGCCGAATTCATGTTTCGAAAATACGCCATTAAAAGCTCTGTTGACCTAATCGACTTTATGACAGCCTGGATTGGATCTTCGATGTAAAAATTTCAACAATATCAGTTGAGGGTACTATTGTGAGGGGGAAAAGATTTAATAGAAAAGGGACGTCTGATAAGTGTGTTTTTACGTAACTTCAACCATCCTTTAAACCTTCCTTCATACAACAAATAATGTTATTTTTATATATTACCTGTTCTCTATATTTTAGTGAATTTATCCATCGTGTTCTATTTTCCAGTTTCATTCTTTACTATCGGTAGCACCAAGATAAATAAATTTATCTCGTTTGTTTGAGATTACCACCGTCTTCTGCATTTAAAATATAGAAAATAAGAGGAATACCTACTATAAATAGCAACTTCTCTGGATATATATAAATACCTATAGACCTAATATAAGTTACAAATTCTAACCATTTTCCAGCAGTGTCATTGACCTGAAATTTCTACAGCGTACGGACCGCAGCATGAAACGCCAGAATACCGAATCTCCAGAATTTGACCCTACCTATCATGGGTTCGAGACCACATGGCCCCAAAATTCCGATTTTTTCTATTAGTGCATTGCGGGGATATTTTGATTTTGGAAAATATTTTGAGGCGCTTCCCCGTAAATAAGAGAGTTGAAATTCGAGGAATCGCTGAAAGTCGTACGTATTCAACGATAGCTAACAAGCCATCTCACAAGAATCGTCTTAGTTCGACGCTGTGCATGTATTCTCCGTAAGTAATGCAATTCTCTTTGCCGTTTGCCATTTCATTTGCAGAATTAAATTGTGAGCAATGTCCCTATGAAGTCGAGACAAGCGCCAAAAGAAATGAAATTAAGTGACAATTCATATTTTGATAGTTCTCGAATCGAAACTACAGCAGATTGAACGAAAATATCGTAACATTTCTTCTTGGTACAGTCACCGTGGCGACCCAGGGGATTCTTGAATCCGAGCTCATTAGAATACACGCAGAAATTAAGTCCATAACGGTAGGGACTTAAGTCAGAATTTATGAAAGGGAGGCAATTTACTGAGATTTCAACATAAGCAAACTATAATACATAAATAGCAGGCACAATTTTACGGCCATTTCGTAGTTCTTCGAAAACAAATTTTAAGGAATTTTCCGGAAGGACAGAGAATCATGGGGATACCAGAAGACGCGCTCTTACTATTTAATAGTCATAGAAGTGTCACCGAATGAGTGTTAGTTCGATGCCAGGCGGGTGCAAAATTCTCCCATTTGTAATGCATCGCGGTGATTTTAAGATTTCTTTCGAATCCCTTCCCAATAAGATGGAAACCGGACAGGTGAACAAAATTGATAAACAAATAACATAGATGCAGTTTAGCGCTTCCCTTATGATCCCAGCCTCGATGCGCCATTTATATTCCTCAAATAAGGATAACGGAATCTTATTATATGACCTTCCCGGTGCTACTTCAAACTATGGATGAAAGAAGTGTTATCCCTACCAGCAAACCAACGAAATTGGTACAGACGTAGCAAAATGTTATCTTTTTTGGATAGATTACAAAGAAGAAAGCAACTGAACACAGATTTATACTTTTCCACAAAGGTTTTTATTAAGGAAATACCGGTTTCGATATATTATAAAAGTTAGCTTTTAAGTGAACTTAAGTTAAAAATTTAACTTTCCCCCTCCCCCATCTTCGAATCTGCCATCTCCCCCATCCTTTAGTCACCATTAAAATTTCATCTTCCACTCCCCTCCTACCTCCTGATTGGTTGTTATTGTATGTATGTCTATGTTCACTCTTCTACATTGTATTTTTGTCTGTCATCACCCAAATTACAATGTAAGTCTCGGCAGTTTGAGGATGCAGTTTTGTTTTGAACCTGACGATGGTAATTTACCGAAACCGGTAGTTCCTTAATAAAAACCTTGGGGGAAAAGAATAAATCTGTGTTCAGTTATGTCTTTCCACAACATCTCGGCCGAATCGATAGATTATAAAGAAGAAAGCATTTCATAGTTCAGTATTGGCTAAAGGCCTATCCAACGTTGAATAATGGATCATCTGGATAGAATCCCTCCAGTGAGCATGTAAATGAGTAGTGATGACGTAGCAGCAAACTCCGTATCACGTGATTTGGAGACTGTGGACAAGTGAAGGCGAATCTAATCCCTTTGCACCCAATCAATGCCCACGCCTGAATTCGCCAGAAAAAAGAGCGTTCTTTGCCCAGAGATCCATCATCAACTGTTGAGGAGAGAATGACGTAACTTCGGCAGGGTTACCAACCCTGTGGCTTGTAATCGTAGATTACCACCACTCTAATGTTCATATAATATCCACAATAATGATTATTCCATATTTACGGAATCCTTGACTTACCGGTTATTAACATTATAGCACCTCTCTGATTGAACCTTCCTAATTTTCTCCGACATAAAGCTTTTTAACTTAACTTTTCTAACTGTAATAGCTATGGTGTCACCGTTCTGCGAATTTCTTAAATATAAACGAATATTGTTATTCCTACTAACATAGGGCATTGATAGGAGTATTTCACAAATGTAGCTAAATGCAGGTCAATCACGCCAAAAAGTTACTACGAAATAAATGTAATGAATTGGCGTTCACATTTCGGAACTCATACGCACTTGGTTGGCAATGTGAATTTCACAGCGTCCTAAACTATATCCACCGAAACAACAAATTTGACCAGAATTCCTATTAGACCATAATTTTCGTTTTCTTATAACAATGGCTGTCCTCCATGGAAACTGAGTGCCAATCAACCAAATTCAGTTCCAAAGTGGCTGTAGCGGGAATGCCCAAGGACCCAAAAGTGTCTTTTAATGAATTCGAATGGAACACTAAACCTCGAGAGCATATATTCAACCGTCTGATGCGTCCGCACATTACTGCTCGCGTTCGTTATCGTATTGGAGGAGTGCATTACAGCTTATCTCGGAGTAATGATTAACAGAGAGCGTTAAATAAGAATAAAATGAGTCATTAAATGACAAAAACCTTGTTTATTCCTCACAAACAAATTATTCACAGAGTCATGCAAATAAGGCTTCGTAAATATAAGGAAAGGATCAGGAGTAAGGGCTATAAAGTGAGGTAATTATTCCAACTGAATGGGCTCCAATTCATCTTGCCTTCCAGATCCTCCTTAAGCTTTCTGAATAATTAACAAGAAGAATCCTCTATAATTCACGTTTTAAGATCTCAAATCTCTCTAACTACGTTAACGTTGTATCCAGATTCCGAGAAAATCCTGAATTATTAACAGCTCTGTAAAAATTCACAGAATTTATAAAATATGGAACAAATTTTTACATAAAAAACTCAATTTAAAACGAATTGTGAAACAATAATAATGGAATATGTTGTCTGACTTTACTTTCCATTTTTAATGTATGGGAAAACACAAGTAATAGGATTGAACGCTCGCTTTGGTCTTCAATAGAACTCAGAAAACACTTTCAAATGTGTTGGGGCGTGATTATCAAATTTATGCCAGTATTAGGAATTTACAAACTTCTCAAAATAATAATATTTAAAACAAGACCAGAGTACTAGTCTATCGCTTTCCGATATAGTTTTGCTTGGCTCAATTTTAAGGGCAATCATTTATTCAAATCTGGGAAACAACTATGACCCACCTCAAATGAAAACCTACTATGGACCTGGAGTCGAGCACTTCACTAAGTATGAAAACAGCGCATCGTTTTTTTTTTCGTGTCATAAGGTTGAAATACATGAAGTATGGTTAAACACGATGGAATTTTCAAGGAAGGATAGCGTATAAATGTTGATAATCAGTGAGTGACAGCCGAAGGGTACGGACGTGTTTTTAGGTGCTTCGGAAAGGTGAAAGGAATGGCTGGGAAAAAGATATCTCTGAATTATATTGTCTGTGAGAAAAACTTGAGGGTTGGGGCGCAGTGTGGAGAGTGTGGCCATTGGTATCACAGGAGATGCAGTGAGAACAAGATCGAAGGCAAACAAGAAAACTTGCGTTGTGACGGATGCAGCAAGGAGCAGGAGAAAAGGTGCATTGCTGAAAAGGAGGACACAATCAGAAAATTGCAGGGAGAGCTGGAAGCGGCCAGGAAGCAGTTGACAACATAACTTTCGGATAACGAGGAGCTTTAAAAGAAGATTGTGAGGGAAGAGGGCTGCGGTAAAGAGAACTTACAGAAGGTGGAAAAGGATGAGGTGCTTGGGGACTCGATGGTTAGATTCAGTGGGGAAAAATGTAAGGAACAGGGTGCGAAAGTGGAGTTTTTACCGGGAATCAAGGCGGACCGGCTGGGGAGGTTGGCATGCAAGAGAAGGAAGAAAAAATTGTTCTTTTGTATGTGGGTACGAACGATAGAAGGTATCCGAGAGTGAAGATCATGAAATAGGATTTACATTACGCTAGCCGCACTAAGGCGTATGGCAGGGGGTGTGAAACACCAAACTACCGATATAATTTTCATATTTGCGCACCTTATACTATCCGGAAAAGGGACCAATAAAGGCCATCAGTTCTCGCAATAATCTAGCGAAATATTTTAGTCGTCTGGCTGCGAAAATCAAAGAGTTGGGATCACGACGTCGCGTATTTCGTCGTGTAAATCACTGTTTAAAGAATATCTCGAATAATTTTTGTCTCAGTTCTTCTTTTCATAAGAGATTCCCAGCCGAGGGCTTCCATCATTTCGGACGCTATCGAATCTATAGTCTCCCTTTACGAAACGAGACGTTGCACGCGCTCTAGCACCAAGATAAAACCATTTTCGTGTGGATTCCAAACTGCGGAACAGTACTCAAGTAGTGGACGAACCAGTGAAAAGTAAGCTTACTCTTTTACTCGAATCGCTACCCCTCAGGACGCGGTTACATAGCCTTAGAGTCCAATCGGCTGACCCAGTTATGTTCTGGATGTGCATTTTAAATGAATGATTACTGCTGAAGAGGACACCTAAGTATTTATACTGTCTAACGGATTCTAATCTCGCACCACTGATCTGGTTGGAGGTTTCAATTACACTTATGTTCGAGGAGCGGGTCATGCTCATTGCTTCACTTTTTTCAACATTTAAACCGAGTTGCCACCGGATCGTTCTCCAATGGCAACGTATGTATGTAATAATAACAATAAAGGGAAAGGAGAACTAATTACGTTATAACGTCAATTATTTAAATCTAGCAAGCATTCCACTTCTTCATGTTGAGATAGCAATCAATATTCAGTAAGGAGATTTCGGCTGAACTCGATTTTTTAAACGATCCGAATGCATTTAAAGTTGATAAAAGTAAAGGTGTTAACTGTAAAATCCATTTTCAGAACTGTCACAAGGATATTTCACTGATATCTGATGTAGTAGCTATCACGTGGATGAAGAAATATAACAAACATTATTGCTTTTTAGAGTTGTCGTTATGGAAACAGCGGTGAGAGAACGAGCTATGTAACAATACGTAACATATATCGGAAATCGTAGAACGAACGACTGTCAAATCACCTACACAACCAAACGCATTGTTCCTCTCGCCTATTGCGCGAAAATAAGAAATATGAGAAATGGTTTAAACAGGATGTTTGCGTCAAATATCCATTTTGTTTTCTAGCATTACATCATTCTCAGATATTTCGCAGGATATGAATAAGACGGGTAATAAGTGAAAGATCGTGAAAATGATTCCGAGACGCAGAATAATGAAAAGGGAATGAAAAGATCCATGCATCATTTGGAAACAAGTAAGTTAATATTATAAAGAGAACATTGTCCCTGAGTGTTTGGTATGAGATTCTTAATTCGCACAGTAGAGCAATTGCGTGGAATAATTACACTGATACACAGTGGCGCAGCCAGGATTTGCCAATGGGGGGGTCCAAGGCTGCCGAGAAACCGAAAAATGCCTAACTTACTGGGGCTAGTTTATTCATGTCCGCTTCTTACTACAAATACGTCAATTCTTTCAAACACTAAATGCATTGAAAACTAGAGGAGTGAAACGCTTATGTGGCCAACTCATTAAACTTTCCAAGATAGTAGTTTATATAAGCAAACTATTGGAAATTTATCACAAATTTTGTTTGGATTTCTAGTTAGGATACGCCCAATATCTATTAAAAAGTCATTTTTTTCTATACTGAATTATTTCGTTGTTGTAGATACAAACTTCCCGAGTCTTTGAGAGTTCTTTCTTCCAAGAGGTTGCCAAGCGTGAGAAGGAAAAAAATAGTTACGGTTATTTGGCAAGCGATATAAAACGTCTCAATAGATCATCACATTGGCGCAGCCATCCTTATTTGAACATCTTTCGTTCTTAGACTATATCATCAGCCGCTTTCTTAGGAGTGACTTCATCTGTTGCTTTTAAAATGATCTCGTCTTCTAAGAAACAAAAAATCATTTATATCAGATGAAATTTTCTAGTAAGCTTACAATTAAGCCTTATATCGTTATTTATGTATTAACTAAGTATTCAATTGAATGCGTCACATACCGAGCAGTAAAAAGTCGGCTGCATTAAAATATACTGTAGAATCTTGATTATAGTTGATGTAATAACTGAATTTGCAGAAATCAAGTTATATACCAAGGTGGAAAAAATGAAGACGTCAACTTACAATTATTTAGACTAAGTAATAGGTGGTTAAACCACCTAGGATTCTATCACCAGAGAAAAATTGGCTGCATCGAAAAGAAAGCTGGAAAATTTAAGTCACAGTTTTAACAGTTCATCAAATTTATTTCAAGCCATCAAGTCACAGTTCCGATACATCTGTGCGTACCTTAGGCGCACAATACCTTTCAGCTAACTGATTTGCTTCCAAAATGGTATATTATTAATAATATCATCGAAAATTAATTTTAATTAACATCTTGTATTGCTCCAATACTCTTACAAATTTCTCCGGAAATCCGGTTATTGAATTACTTTCGTAACTATACAGCAAATTAACGAGTAGTCATAAAATAAGGATCAGTAAATATTATATCATCCTGAGTAATGAAGAGTCTACTGTACAGACTTTTAATCGTCCAGAATGCTTAATAAAGGAACTAGTTCCTTTGGAATTGTCGCTAAACTCATATTGAGTTGTGGCCTCCGATTTCAGCTCTAAAATTAGACAATCCTAATTTATGCAACTAATAATAGTAATTTTACAAAAACCACATAGACATTAACTTATGTCTCTCCAATAGAGGACTCCAGCTATCAGAGGACTGTGAAAAAACTTTTCGGATGTCCATCTGTATCTTATGAAATCCAAACTAAACTCTCCTACGAACTGTTTACTGTGAATTTCTCAAAAGCACTATTCGTGAGCCTAGTTTTGTATTCACACCCTCAAAACAGTCACGTGCAGAAGATGTAACTGAGCGTTTTATAAATCTGTTTGTCTCTCAAACGTAATCTTCATCTCTGTTTTCAGGGTGCAAGTTTCGAATTACTTCTCGAAATTTCCTTTGTGTTTTTGCGAGGAGTAAACGAATCAGCACTTTCGAATTTTTCTTATGGGAATCTTATCTTATGGTGAGAGTCATCAAACTATAGGATAGGCTTAAGAAGTGCATACGTTGAACTTCGAGTGCAAAACACTCGTATCTTAGTGTCCCATTGATATCGATGTTGGCTCTAGGACTGCTCTGCTACCGAAAACATCGCCTTAGCTGAAATCGGAGCCATATTTACGGGTATGCAAAGCTTTCGCTGAATTTATCAGGCAAATGATTGGGATTTTGTACTCTTCTGCACAAAAAAGCATCATAGGACTTGACTCTTGGGGGGGTTTGAACCCCTAAACCCCCCCGTCGCTGCGCCACTGCACTGATAGTATTTTGGTAGCAAGATAACGAGAAAATTACCTCACTCCTAATCTTACCATGAAAGTCTCATTCCCTTAGCTAATGACCAAAGGGTTAGAACCGGCCATTGCGCAGAGCATTGCAGAAAAAGCGTTGATGACCCTTAATCCATGGTTTACAAAAATGCATTTAGAATTACAGATTAGAGGATAGACTCATCATAACTTGCATGAACATTTATCGCTAACTGAAGACTCTCATTGCTACTGGCATTAATGCTTTGCGTCAACCTCTTCTTTACATCTCCGCTAGTTAAAAACCATTGCGTTTAACGTTGTACGGCGCCGCAGACGGCCACGAAGGCGCTATCTCCCTTTAAGACACCTCTCCGTGGAAGCCACACCCTCCCAAAACACCTCTCGTTTCCCATATAATCCATATTCCACACTTCTCCATATAGATTTATTCTCCGCCACTTGCACTTGAAGAGACATTTCGCATTCGCATGGACTCGAGTTGACGACCCCTGCGAAGGGAAGAGACGATTCTAGAAGGACCCAAAAAGGAGACGTTTGAAGAAGGACTTCCTCGTTGGTGGATATGTATGGTTGCTAGGGCAAACAGAAGATATTACGTAGCCATTATGACCCCACTGTGACCCGTTTGAGTTGCTATGCAATATCGTCTCTCTTTTTTAAAGGAAATTTCTTATCGAAGAAAATCACCAAGAAATTTTAAATATATTGTCCGCAGGTTAATTCTTTGTGACTGTTTTAATGTTGTTCCATCAATTTTAACCAGAGACTATAAACCACAATTTCCTTCATCTACTTATTATTACGAATAATGTTATAAGTTGGCAGGTGCCTCTAAAGTGACGTAGAATACATTTAGGTACATATGACAATGCTCCACAAGAATACAGAATCCAAACTTGCATTACTATGATACTGCCAAGAGAATGGAAAGTTATCAGATCACAGATGGAGGAATGGGAACTCTACCATGGGAACAGGGCCATTGGAATATCAAAACTAGTAAGCTCTCCCATCAAGCATTGCAGAAATACGTCTATCTTTCTCTATATTAAACAGGCAATAGTTTTTGTACTACTTTTTCCTGCCAAAATACGTTCGCATCGTAAATTAGAAACGTCGTTACGTTTCCTCGCCTAGATAGTCGCATTTTTTCATTTAATCGTGCAATTCTAATAAAGGAACACACAACTGAGAAGGGGACATAATCATGTCTTGTTTATTTTGTACGATGAAATTTTACAGCATTAAGGCCTCATATGCCGTGTTAATGATACAAATGATAAATCACCATAAAATACAGAGTGAATTCATGAAACGAAAGTGTTCTAATGTTTATTCTCTTCCAGTCGCTCTTACGGAAATATTTCCAACTCTTTCAACCCCTAATAACATACGTCATCAATAAGCCGACCCTTCACTCAATCCCATTCAACCTGAGCAATATCTTACCAATTCCCCCTTCACTCCATTCATTCCTCGATCTTTCATTCACTTTCATCCTCCATTCCCTCCCTAAATCTCTATCCACCAAAGAATTGCAAAGAAACAGCATTCTTAGCATTTTGAATTTTAAAATTCTTTACAATATTTCTCAATTTCGTCGAAGGAGGCAATTCAAAGTGTTCCCGCACTCACTTTGCAGTTTGTTGGCTCTAGTTTAGTTTGATGGGCAAAGATCATGGATAAAAATTAAGTTTGGGTGGATTATATGAAGAACATGAAAGCCTAAACAAGGCAAGAGACTGTATCAGAAACGACAGGGGCATAAATTATGTGAGAGAAACGGTGTGTTAATTAATTAGAATGGTTTAGCTGTCTTAGGATGATGAACGAATGGACCCTTTGAACACAACTCCTTCAATCATTCCAAATGAGGTAAATGAAAGGCTCATTTTCCTGCATCCTGAACCAAAATTCAAATGAAACATGTTCCATTCGTCGAGATATGTTAGCAAAAACAAGCTCAAATGTACAAAATATGAATCCTGGCTTGACTTGACTGTTAAGTTTAACATAGGAGAGTTTTTAAACCGGTTGGATGTGTATTCTCATCATGTGCGGCATAGTAAAAGTTATCTTTCTCAAGTCCAAGTGCAGCGCGCACATGAAATTTATAATGCATTATTGTATAAAATGAAATCCGATGCAATGTAGTGAATCGACTGGAATACAGGAAGCGTTGCCTACGTCACTCTCCCTCGAAAGCCGTTCTTATGATGCCAATCGCCGAACCATCAATTTCTGGTCCCCATCTTTATTTTCGTCACCGCCCTCCATCTTCTGTCCTCCCTTACGAATCGGAGTTGCCAACTTAACAATTTATTGCCCCTTTGAGATGCGTCTCTCCCTAGCCGGACCTCAAAGGAGATCTGCGATACATCAGAGATTGTGGACAATGATCAAAATGTCCAACAAGATTTATTGCCACATCTTGATTAATGACGCAATAGCTGAGAGAGAAAAATACGCCGATGAGGTATGAATGAAACTGAGTACAGCATTCCCCCACTGAAAAGTGCTTCTTTTATTGTGCTGCACTTATATCTATCTTATCGGCGTGCTTTTTGGACAGAGGGAAACAAAGGCTCCTCATCTTGCTTTATAAGAATTCTGCTCTCGTCGGACGGAGACGTGGCTGAACACAAAGGTCTTTCCAGATGGCCGAAAATTTCACTTTCGTTGCCATTTATAAAGACGAAAGGATCTCACATACGGCACAACTCTCTGATTGATGTGACTTTCAACCGTCCCTGTCCATTTCCATGAATTGATGAAATGAAATGAAAATGAACAAATCAACAGAATTAAAGAGCAATGTGTGAAAAAATGCTTAAGAAAAACGATTTATCACTTTAAGTACAAATTAGAATACTCAAGACTAAATTATTTACTCCCAAATTCCTCAGAAATAAAAAATAATAATGAATAATACTCACTGTGTCGTTTTTAAATTAGGCAGTCCGTTTGGCAGCTTATTACAATGCTGATAATCATACTTTAGTCGGTTATTTATTTTCCTGCACACTTCGCAAAACAGTAATTCGAAAACTCTTTGCAATATCTGCGTTTGCGATTTTATGGGTTTGCAATGATGCCAAAAGGGAAACATCATAGCTCATTTGAAAATTTATCGCACAGCTATTGATCTATAAATACATCCAACATTAATGAAAACTGCCAGCGATTTTTAGGAGAATTAGTAATAGCATAAATCGATTCTTGAAGCAACAATTGGCGACAATCGCACAATATTTACTAATTGTTGGGGCGAACCAGCGAGCACCTGAATATACACGTTAATATAAAACACTAAAGAATTAACAATTTTCGTAAATTTCGTAAATCCTAATTTCGTAATTTTTCCGTAAATCCATTCTAGTTACAATAATCGAGCACACTCTCTGTTGGGTTAGACAGACGCGGCGATTACTTACTCCCACAATATACAGCAGAAAGTAGCAATTAAAATGAATCTTACTCATTGTAATCCAAGAAAACTTTACATAAACACTGCTAAAGCGTAGACAGAACATATATTTCAAGCGACAAAATATTAGTGAAAGGAATTACAATTGATAGAAAAGATAACAATGGTAAGGTTCAAAGGAATGGCAGAGGTCTTTAGAATGATAGAAGTAATAAGTATAATAAAAAGAAGAATAACAAATTATTTCCAGCGACCCAAAAGGATCTGCAATCTGCGATGGATTATCAATGTTAGATTTAATAACAATGAGAGAGATGAACAAAAAGATATTAGTCGTGGCAACGATTGAGGTGATGACAATCATAAGGGTATAATGGTAAACATAATAATAATAATAATAATAATAGATATCCTCATAGTTAGTTAGTACAGAAACGCATTATTGTGTGGTAAATGAATACCCGTTAGGTAATAATAGCGAGAGAAGTCATGAAGATGACGTTGTTGATAACAAAGAAAAAGGTGAGGACAATAAATGGCGAAAATAATGGATTGTTACGCTGTAACGTTGTTGATTGATTGGGCAATGAGAGTTATGACCGCATAAGGGTGTTGTCGCCTTCTTTGAGAAGACTTGTGCTAATCCTCCTCTCCAAGGTGCACACCACGCATCTTTCCATATCCCAGCAGAAACTGAGGAGGCTAATTAGGCCGGAGGGCCTCGAAGGAGAAGGTGCTTTCGATTGATTTTCGGAACAAAGCGATTCGTGCCCCATCAACGATTTTTTCGAGCTGACTGTGCATTTTTCTCATTTAGAACTAACAAAAGAAACGTTTCGAACCAGAGCGCTTCTCCAAAACTACTTTTTAGGCGTACCTATTGTAAGGGAAGTGCCAGTTTTATAAGTGGTTCCATAGAATGATTCCACAGAAGTATTTGGGCTGCTATGTGAGGTAACGAAATTGCAGCTCAATTTCTATTGGACGCCGGAAGGGCCAAAATATTTAGAAATACTCTTTCCAAACATAATTATAAAATTACTCGTGATATCGAACGCTTATGCGAAATTAATTCAGTATGATTAGTTTTAATCAGTGATAAGCGATTGGAGTGCTATATCAAAAAATAATTTGAAGGGTAAAAACCCAAATAATGAGACTTTTGTATGAACGCTAAATGTTGGCTTTATTTAATTAGCATTAGCTAAAACTCGCCGAGAGCAAAGGAAAATCAGGTTTCTTTCCTTTCTAAAGCCCTGCTTCTCACCCTCTCAATATAAATGATAAAGAAGGGAAATTCTCCACTTTTTCATGACATATTTCCACAGGAAATCGCCAGCGACTGTGAATTTTACGCCTATATAAAGTTAAATATACATGTGAAACGATGATCCTAAAAAGAGAATGTTGGGATAATTCATTTTTTCACAGGAATTTATCCAGAATGTAATCAATCGATGGAATTGATTCTTACCAATCATGTCATTGAGTAACTCGGAATACTTCAATAGGAAATACGAACCTTCTATTTACTTTCTCAAACAATGAAATACGAAAGCCAAACTCGACATAAAACAGCTTCATTTTCAGACCGCGGTGCAAAGCGACGGTAATTTTGATCGGAGAGTTTCAGTCATAAAATATTTCTAAGCAAAATCAGAGTGATGTACCATTATTCTGCGTAGTCTAATTTCTGTTATGGTAAATAACTAACATTTGGCCCTCATTTTTTTAATTCAGGTTCGAATAGAAAAATGAAAGAATAATGTTTGCAAAACACTTTTTAATAAAGTGTTCCGTTGCACATTTTTCAAAACAAAAGAATGGTTAAATGGGTTAAAAGTCACTCAAAATCACTTTAGAAGAACGTAACGGCCTTTCTAAAGCATTCGAAAGTTTTGGGGGTCAAAGCGATGGGTAGGTTGAAATAAACCTCCAAGAAAGCTAACACAATAAAACCTCCATCTGAATTATTCGAACACATGAAAAATTTTTAATCGTATTGTGACTTAGTAATAACGAATCCTTAGTTTGATCAGCAGCTAACGAGATACATGTAAATTGAAAATTTAATGTGATACATAGAAATGCTGTGCGGAAGCAATAAATTTCAATTGTTATATCTATAGAAAATTATGAGAGAGAAGAAAAATTGTATGAAGCTATGAAAAAATGCAATTAATTTCTCCCATAGTGAAAATTGGAAACTGTAAAATAAAGCTGTGCATCGATTTACTTGTAACAACTGCTTAAATTCAAATCAAAGAAACATAATTAAAATCCTTGGCGAGAACTCTTAATTAAAACTGCGAAGGCAAAGAAATAAAAACACCTTCATTGAGAAAGACGGAAATAAGGACTATGCGCACACATTTTCAGCAAAGCAACTAATTGCGAATCCATGTTAACCCAAACAAATGAGAGAGCAAACACAGATAAGATTCTCGGAAACGTAAGACCAACGAAGTCTTTTGATGTCCTTTCGGAGATCTAAGGAAAAGAAATATTAAGCGAATTAGCATGTCTACGTCCAAACGCAGATTTCGTTATTTATATTTCTGTTATCCTGGAAGGTATTTTTCCATTTTACGAAATACAAATAAAAACGATAAGATAGAATATACGATGATACTTACTTTTTCATGAAACGAGGGAGTAGATACTCCATGGATTAAATCGTTCCGGAAAAAATCACTCTCACAGTGCTACTTCTTTTATCATACTGTTACTATTGCCAAGGAAAAACGGACTTGAAAAAAGTCTGACGGGGCCGGGAATCGAACCCGGAGTCTTCCTCTCTCCGGGAGCCAACCACCTAAGCTACCCGGCCAGAACATTTTAACAAGCGGTTTTATTCCAGACGGGTAGCTTAGATGGTTGAAGCAGCCTCCCGGATAGATCCCGGGTTCGATTCCCGGCCCTGTCAGACTTTTTTCAAGCCCGTTTTTCCTTGGGAATTTTCCTGGGAGCCCGCCCTTATGTGCAAAGTCACCTTAACCCTTTTCCTGTTAATATTGACTCAAAATTTTACTTTTTAAAACTGATGTGGCAAATAAGGACGTATTGTTTATAACTGCGAAGACAAATCGGTAAGCGTATTAAAGGTGCTCCGTCATGGGAATAGTTTAAACAAAGAGGTGATCATTCGTTTGAACATGCTCTATAAAGTCAGCTGCTTTCAGAGGACGTGCTGCAGGCAATGTCAACCATCGGCTGTTCAACCTGTGAGAATATTTACAGTGATATATGCAAGAAATATCAAAAAAGCGTATTTACTGTACGATACAAAACAGTTGTAAAAATTGGTAGACTTACGACGCATGCACCTAAATCCAGGGAAAGAATGACATAGTTATATTGGTCTATGATTCTTATGGAGATGGAGAACATGCCACCCGTTCTAAAGTCTTTTCGCCCACTGTTCAAATCATTTCCAATGTTCATTCCTTAGAGTGAAAATAAAATGTGAAACTATCTTCAGATGGCAAACGGTACATAAAACCTTTCTGTGTGTGAATGTTTCTTCGATTGATATTTATCTCGTATTTATCAATTAGCTGAATGCACCTTTAGACAAAGAACAGAGACGTCACAAGGGTTTTTAATACTCAACACTTTAAAGTAATAACTGAAAAGATAAATTATAAAATAGAGTACTGCTGAAAAGTATAATCATAATCTTCCTTCTGGCAATTATTGTAATGGGTACGATTTAAAAGGTCACTCTGAAAGTGAGAACGTAACAAGATAAGGATCTTTAAAATTCACAAGTACAGCTAAAGAGTACCGAGCTAAGTAGAAGAGAATTGCAATAGAGCAACGTCATTGTCATGTTATATTGTAATAAGTTACTTTTAACTACTGTCAGACCTATTATTTAGCTATGGTAAAAATCTGATATAGATATATAAATAGCGTTATACATTTACGATGAATGTTTGAAGATGGCGTTGATATCGAAGTTTTTGCCCAGCCGTAGCCTAATTCACAGAAATAGCATTTAATGTGCTTATTTATCAATGAGTTTAATCGCAAATATGATTAAAACTTAAATCTATCTTCAAGCCGTTTCTTTCCACACTTCCTAATTCGTTTCCCCAAAACACTTTCACTACTTCTCACGTTTAAAGGCCAAGAATCTTAGTGATCAATATCCCTTCAACATCCCTCACAACACCCCTTTCGACGCAACCCTCTCTCGACCCGCCGTCCTAACGAATGGCCCCTGCTGCATTCGCCTGCTCAGCGATTCCACGCTTTTCATTTCCCGAAATTGTATTCATGAGCCCATTTCAATTCCTTCATGTAATAAGTCATGTGTTCAATAATTTTAAGCTAATTACGAACTAACAATTTAACTCATGTTTAGGTGAGGACTAATTAATAGTTAAATTCTCTAATACGAAAGAAAAGAGGAGTAGGAATAATCTATAATCTTGGAAAGGTTTATCACATAAATCATACCAAAGAGCGTCAGAGTTAATAGGAATGAAAATAAGATCAGAAGAGACTCTCATTATTCGAGTCTATACGCAGTTGCAAAGGAAGAAGAGGTGTAAGACAGAAGATTTATATGAATGGAAAAGGGCGGCTAAGATCAGTAATAACGGGAGATCGGAGCAGTGCGGTTGGAAGAAAGGGAAATATTGTTGGCGTACACGCCACGTTATTTTTGAGAGTCTATGAACTTTTGTATACTTTACACCTGGTACAAAAACAATGAAAGAATATTACAAACATGGGCAAGCCCAGGAGATAGATTATAACCTCCTCGTAGCCAACATAAGAACTAAACTGAGAAACATTAAGAGAGAAAATGACGATTGGACTTTAGAGCCTTAAAGAATGACTGCTATCATGTATAGAAAGAAGGCTCTGGTAAAAACAGAGAAAGGTTTAGTTACAGATGAGGAATGGAAATTAGTGAAGAACGCTCTCTGGAAAGGGCTGGATGAATGTGTAGGGAAACTACAAACGAATAAGAAAAGAGAAGAGTGGATAAATCAAGAAATGCTCAATAAGATGTAAGAAAGAAGGAAATGCAAAAATAATAATACTGAGGAAGGTAGGAACCAATACAAAATAATTGAATAATGAATTACGAAGAATTGTGGATAACGGTTTGGATGCAAACTCAAAGTAGCAAGAAGTTTACAAATAATAGAATAAAGGAAAATGAATAAAATAGAGATTACAAAGAAGAATGGAGAAATAACCAATAATATGGAAGAGAAAAAGAAAGTGTGACGTTGAAGAACTTTCCGAGGAGAGCTCTGACAATATGTATGCTTACAACCTGGAAGGCATGAATGAATGCGATGAGGATAGGAAATGAAATGGGAAGTTGATTTGAAGAATGGTATAGCGATTGGCTATGATAAGATTCCATCAGAAGCACTGAAAAACTTAGGTGGAGATGCACTTAACAGAGTCACTAGTATAATAAACAGCATATACGGAACAGGAACTTGGCCTGAAGAACTACTGAAAACAATACTAATTACCGAAGAAAAATGATGCCAGAGAATGTAAAGACCATATAAGTCTAATCCGCCATATGACCAAAACAATCTCAAGCGTAAAGAGAACTGAGAAGAAGACTGAAGAGAACATAGGAATATACCGATTCGGTTCTAGGAAAGAGAGGCGATTGTATGCCTCAGAATGTTAGCAGGGAGATTTGTGGAAGTGTACAGGTGTACATGGACTGGAAAAAGGCTTTTCGCAATGATAAATGGAACATATTATTGAAATTATTGAAGAATGTTAAAATTGATTGGAAAGATCGGAGGTTCATAAAGGAGCAATAGAGAGTGATAATGAGATTGGAAGATGAAAAACAGAAGAAATGAGGATTGTTAAGGGAGTTAAGCGAGAATGGTGCATATCACCAGTCTTATTCAACCTCAATGCAGAACAATTAATGCTAAACAATGCAGGAGGAATAAAAGTAAAATCCATAAAATATGCTGACGATCAAGCAATTAGATAAAGAAAAAGATAAAGAAGTAGAGAAAATGATAGAAAATATACGTAAGGTCAGAGAGAGGTATGGAATGAAAATAAATATAAATAAAAGAAAGGTTTTGAGGATTTGGAAAGAGGAAGGTGATTTACATATCTCATTAAAAGGTCAGCGTCTGGAGCAGGTGGACTCCTTCAGATATCTCGGTAGCCTGATAAATAATGTCGGCTTTTCCAGGAAATTAAGAGTAGAATTGCCATGGGAAAGAGAGTGTATGAAATAGCGAAAGAACTATTAAATTCCAAAAAAATATCAATCACATTAAGGAAGAGATTTGCAAAATGTTTCATATGGAGTGTGGTCCAACTTGGACGTATAGGAAACAAGAAGTGAAGTACCTCGAAAGTTTTGAGAAGTGGAGAAAGATGATGAGAGTGAGTTGGAAAGACAAAGTGAGGGATGGTGAGGTTTTGGAACGGATTGGAGAGAAGAAAGAAACCATGAATACCATCAAAAGAAGGAAGGCTAACTGGTAACATGAAACATGATTGCTTACTATTGAGGGTGATATAAGGAAAGATAAGAGGAAAGGGAAGGAAAAGAAGACCGATGTTTGACATTCTCAGATATTTTCAGGATGAAAGACCAGAATACGAAGAAGAATGCACAGAATCGAGTGGTGTCTTCAGCTGAAACTCAGGACAGATTTACCTTAATGATGAAGATGATACGAAAGAATAACTTAAAGTATTAGAATTCTACTGGAGATTTGAGGAACTAACTAATCTAAATCGGTACTCCAATCACGAAATAATTCCCATAATTCTGAGTGTATTATTTCATAACTGTATAAGAAATGTCAATTCACTCGAAGCGAGGTATTGGTTTATAAAAAGTAACCTAAGAATTTGAAAGATCGCTGTTGTTGGCCAATCAGTTTGAATCCAAACGGATTGAAATAGATGCAGTTATGATGCACTCAATTCTGATTCTCAATTGTAACAATTTCTTCAATACTATCTTCAGAAATATAGAAGTCACCGACACAATATCAGTTCCTAGTAAGATAATTGAATTTTGCGTAATAACATGGCTTGTGGGCAAGTTAATTCATTTGTGGAAAACTAATTTCTCAGCCCGTTAGATTCAACTGCATTTTTTTAAAGATAAATTTAATTCATTCGATTCTCCACGCCCTTCCCTAACGATAATTATGGCTTTATTAGGGCTTATTCACTTCGGACATTTGACTGGAACACAATTCAGTGTTTTTTTAAAACAATGTGGGCAAGACCAACGAGACCAACAATCTTAGGTTTTACTCGTATGTTTACCCCATGAAAAAATTAAAGCAAATATTCTTAGATTTAATAAAGTTTCTCCTTTTCTCTACCAACACTGCAATAAATTTGTTACACATATGTAATCTGTGTTGCTCCGAACAAAATGGGCATAGGTAGGTCATTAACATTCTCATTTGCTGCCAAAAGTGAGGTTTTTGGGCTTACGTGGGTCCTCTTTGCTTCCGCTGTCTTCGGCTTCGAAATAAAACTTTGCTGTGATGACTGAAGTACGTGCGACCGAATTTGAGAAGATCGTCATTGAGCGGAAATTTAAGTTGGCGTTGCTCTATTTCAAATTGCATCCTCGTGGTTTTTCCGAATGCACTTACCGCAAGATGATACAAGATTTGATAAATTCGGAACATTCGTGGCCTTTAACGCACATTTTCAGATAAGTTTTCATTAAAGCCCTGTAAGCCTTCTACCGATTTGTCGTGTAACACCGGAGCATTAATGATTTTATCGAGATATTTCAAGACCAAGAGGCGCTTCGCATTGCCCAAATAAACTCTTCAAGGCTATAGCAGAATTCTCCACATTTAAAGGAAGACCGGTTACTATTTTCCGCGCATTGCCCTTCATGCTGCCGATAAGATAGTGGACATTTCTCAATGCCCCCTAAACTATGCGCTAGCATTTATCAAACTATGAAGAGAGTCGTGGAATGGACGTAATTTCGCCAATTCACCGTCAAATAGGGGTGGGTATGTTGATCTTGGACAACCGCGCCGCTTGAGATCCCGTCAAATGCCTATCCCTACTAGATTCCGTGGTGTATTTGACTAGACAGCATTTATGTCATAAAAGAAAGTTTCCTCTCTCTCAATCGTTTCCAGTTCTCCGTTCTAATCTACATCATATCCCATGATAGCGTATTTCATCGCTTAATGACAGAAATAGCTTATGTTCCTCCGCTTTCAAACATCGGTAAACCAGAGGGATCTGCAAATGTGGGTGTGTTCTCGACCGTGTGCTCACACAAAGAACTAAGTATCATTCAACCACTCTACCATAGAAGAAAATTTTCCCATCCGGCCCGAACGAACAAAAAATGTTTGTGCAAGATATTGACGAAAATGAATCAATTAATTCTTAACCCAATTAAGTAGACTGTATATCTCTCTCCCCATCGCCCTCGTCTTTCCATCGCTCTTCGTCATGTCGTCAGCCCATTCGCCCGTCGTCGTTGATCTTCCGTGACTCCGCACCTTCTACAGTCGTCTCCATTTGGCCCACTCTCACAAGTATAGAGGGCCACCATTCCTCTAGTGGCCCCTATTTCAAATAGTACGGAACAGTAACGATGAGTGTGAAATATTTCGTCAATCCAACCCTTTTTTCCTTCCAACTCCGTCTTAATCCGACTCGATCCCGCATCAATTTTGAACGACAACACCCTCAATCACTCTTTCGACCCAATTCCTTCCGATATTTTTTTAGCATCAATCGATTTATGGCGCTCTGCGGTTTGGACACCGGATTGCGGAAAATAAGGTTTTAATTCTGATTTGAGAGGGGATTTTGAAGCCCAAATTCAGGTGCTCAGAGAATGGAGTGTTATAAGCGATAGTTACGGAACCTTTCTTCATATGATGTAACATGAGAGTGTTTAAAAATATTTATGACAGGCAATATATGTACCCATCGAAAAATAGAAGAAATGTATACACTCTTATTTAATTGAAATAATGATTGTGCAGCTGATTTCTTGATAGATATATGATGACAGATGAATTAGTAAAGCTCTTATAGAAATGAATCAGTGAGAAAAGTTTATGATTAAGTATCCTGAGCAACAAAATGGCGGACCCCTTTTTCGGCCAAATTTCGGGATAAAGTAAGAAAAACAACTGGGTAAACGGCGATGGACTATCAAGTGTCTTGTACCACGTCAATCCACAAGACTTCTTGTTATGAAATCTGGAGAAACTGTTTCAATTCACCAGCTACCCTGGGATTGCAGATTATTTTTCGTAAGCGTTTCGCGGTCCGGTATGGCGCCATAGAATCCCCAAATCCAGTTTCGCAGTCTTTTTGGCGATATGAATGGGCTAAGTGTAGTTTTTGAGTAAAAAAAATCAATTGATCAAGCTGCTTCTAACTAGAAAATGAATCAATCTTTTCCTCCATCATTTTATTATGTAGCGGAATTACTAGCAAAGTATAAAGACGATAAACAAAAAACCCAATAGAATGTTTCCAATGTTTGAAAATTCAATAGAGATTCCATAACTCTATCTATTCTACAGTACTATATTAAGAAACAAATACTATTTCAAACAACGACGAGAACATTTCACAACATGTATACAGAAAATATCTGTATTTCACCAGTATACTTAGAATTTTCTAATAAAAAAGGATAATATAATGTAACAAAACAACTTACCAGAAATATTTTCTCCGAAAAGTATCGGTAACTCAAACAGGAAATGCTGAAGGGAACTTCCTGAACATACTATTTAAAGAATTTAAGGAGCTACTGAGAGAGCACAACTATATGCCAAATAGATGTTATAGTTTGCGAAAATTTTTAACTAGAAAACAATAAAATAAAGTTTGAAGGGTAACCGTTAATCCATAAGAAGCACAGCTGCATATCATAAAACGTG
This sequence comes from Sympetrum striolatum, assembly GCA_947579665.1. Taxonomy (NCBI): domain Eukaryota; kingdom Metazoa; phylum Arthropoda; class Insecta; order Odonata; family Libellulidae; genus Sympetrum; species Sympetrum striolatum. Next base: position 83,690,976 of record OX388350.1, read on the forward strand.
CCCTAAACCGAAAGTTCAGCTAGGGGAACCCGCGGCAGACGTTTGGGGCGGTTTTCAATGGTATTGAGGGTCTGAGATAGAAATTATAGCGCAAGAACTTCAAAAACAGCTGAAAAATCAAAAAATAGTAAAAAATCAAAAAATAGAAAAAAAATAAAAATATCGTGATTCTATTCTGATACTTGATGGAAGAAATACGCAGCTGATAAATCTACTCTTACTTTAAGAATGATGGGTGAGTATATATTATTTTTCAAATTATTTCTACGTCTAAAGTTTGTAAAAAGTTCATTTCAGTATTCAAAAGTTATATAATATAATAACGTGGTGTAAATTTGTACGTGTCCCTCGGAGTCCCTCTAAACTATTTTCCTCGCTTTTGGTAAAAACTTTCTCTAAAACAAGAATCCGCCATTTTGTTACATAAAGTATGCACATACTCATTTGCGATCATTAAGTTTAAGGGTTATGAAAGATATACTACATGTCTATAACGTGGTGTTGTGTTTATCCGATGATGTTTTTAATGGATTCAGCATTGGTTTGAAGTTGAAGAATTTCGCGAAAAAACGAAGACCGGCGTTTTTCGCAAAATTTGGTCAACTTTGACCCCCTGTAGAAGTGGAATGCGTGGGAATCAACAGAAATTATTTCGTATTTCTATGCAGAATTTATTGAAGAATGCCTATGCGGAGTTTCAATGTCCTCACTAAAAACAAAACACTTTCGTATTTTTGGCCAGCTTTTTTAGATTGTGCGATGTCCAGGTTTTTCCAATATCAGCCCACTGTGCGCCGCAGCAAATTCAAACAGACATCGTAACCGAATCTTTACTTAAAACAGTGAAACAAATATATTAATTAACACACCGAATTTTTTCCTATAAACTGGCTCAGTGTTCACCCGCGTTTTGAACAACAAAAAAGAAATATTACGCAGTAATAACACTCGAAAAAAACAGTGTCTTGCTAAAAATTAAAAACAATACCTACTGTCAGACGAGTCCACTTACACCGCTTAAACTCAGCACAGGGGAGGAGGACGATGGCCGAAGTAGTATAATAACTGCGTGCTATGAAGTAGCACTCTACCTACAGTGGTGCACCATGGTCCAACACTTTCCCAAACATACGAAGGTGGTACATTTAGATCAGCAATTAGTCAGAGGAATTTACAGGTAGGCCGCTATGATAACATCTAATACATTATAAATGATGTCATTTAAGTAACGAAAAAAAAATGAAACAATTATTTAAGAAACAAATTAATTTCAGAAGTAAGAGGAAGTTTCTACATTTTAATACACTTGTAGAATAAATATGCATTTCTATAACTTCGTCTCTATTATTTATGTACTCCACGAAGTAAGGTATAATTATATAGGATAGATATTTACCATCTTTAATCGCTACATTACTAGCTCTCAAGCTTCGACACACGATAATCATTGTATCCGATTACACTTCGGTCAAAGTTATCTTTAGAACGATATACCAGCGTTAGGATTGTGATCTCATCCATTACCAAATCGACTAAATCTGTTGCCAATGTAGATGCCAAGATGGTAAAATGATCAGGAATAACTTTATGGTCCAGATCTCAAATGATGTATATTCTATAGGACGCGTATTTTACGATAAAAAGCAAATAAAATCTTGATATAGCAAACGACGGCAGGAATCGTAAAGATACTCAAACTGAAAGTTAATAATAACAATTATGGGCCAAAGACGACGCCTTAATCTTTAATATTCTACAAAAATATGCAATAGTATTTTTAGGAACATTTTTGAACTGATCTTCTAACTTAAGTGAAAGATATTTTATATTAAATTTATACGATCGCTGAAGAAAATAAGAAGGACATCGTTCGGTAGTTTAGTTGGTAAGAATACCTGTACGGAATGTGGGAGACCTGGGTTCGAGTCCCAGCCAAGTCACTATTTTTCACTTCTTTATGTAACCTAGGGTTAAGTCTCACGCTTTCCTGTGCTAAAACTTCATTCCACCATTTGTAGAATAGGATTTAGTTACGCGATCTTTTGAAAATTAAGAAGTGTTCTCGATGAGCTAAATCCTTTGAAATTTCAGAGAATAATCAGCATAAGAAGAAAATAAAAAAATGGGGTTAGAATAGCAAAATAGAGAGTCGACCAATTGAGACAATTTGCGAGATTTCTGAGAAGTAAACAGACTAATCGAAAGCAATTCAAGGACCATTTGAGAACAACGAAACACCAGACGATCCCTACGAACAGAAGACCTACTCTGTTAAAAATTGTGAACGTATTTCGATAAAATAATAGCAGGAAATTTAGTAGTGAGCTATAATTATAGTATTAGTGTGAAGATACTCTGCTTAATAATGGCCATCGAACGGGAAATAATAAAAATATTTTATTGGGATGTACTAAATCTCGCTTCTTGCACATTTTTATTGGATTTATTTAATGTTTTCTCATATAATGTATTGGATTTATTTAATGTATCTAATATAATACAACAAACCGCTCAGTTGCTTTTGCAGGCGAATGGTATCTTCCGATAGAAAAATATTCCCCAATCTTAGACATCAAATGGTTGAAGCACTCTTAAGATCTGTTCGCCGCTCCGTTCCCGCGCTTGGAAGCCCAACTAATTTGACTTTCAAATCCCCAAAAATATGAGGGGTGATAAAAAATAGTACATGACGAATAGTAATGCGTTTATATAAGCAACAAGATGATCCCCTCTAGCAGAAATATTTAAACGATACTTACCGAGTAACATTTCCTCGAAATTAAACCAATTTTGGTTTCCCTTGGAGATTTCATCAGCAAACATCTTGTCAAAAATATCGTGATTAACACTAGATAAACAACAAAGGTAACTTATAACACGGTGATCTTCAGAGCGATTTTGTTAATTGTATCCGGCTATTTGAAGTCCCGTCTGTTAAAATAGTTTCCCTAAATGCAGCGACTGACTATTGGAGATAAAATATATGGGAAGGTTGCTTAATTTGGACCATTTGTTATTTTCTTGTATATTTCTATTAATAATTATTTAACTTCAAATTTAAATGGTGTACAATAAACTTCATAGTCTCCCCTTTCATCTGGTGGTTTTATATTTGCTATATTACTAATGAGATAAATTTAGCGGAAAACACAGAACTAATGCTAATGGTCCAAATTGGGAAACCGGTTGCCTAATTTGGACTCACAGTTTCCTAGGTTGGACCCTAAAGTAGTGTCTCCCAACTGGTAATCCGTGAGAGAGTCCGGTGACTATCCCGGAAGTTCCCGTGATTAAATCAAGATTACGATTTCCGTTGAACAAGATTAAGTAAATACATTGGTCCTGAAACATATATCTGATATTTGTAGAATTGAATTATCTTTAAAACAATAATTATTCAAATGTCATAACACAACCACAATAATTTTTGTATCATTTAGATTTGTAGGAAACGAGCTTTCAACAACATTGTGACAAGTGAATACTTTGTGGCTGCTGTCGAAGTATTAGTAATGTGCCCCCGGGCTTAGTGCATTAGTTGCAAGCTACAAGGCCAAAAAACGTGGACCAAACAACATTTTACTTATTTTATCAATGCCTCACCCAATTGCTGCAAGAGCGTCCAACATGGATGTGGGGAAGATTCAAAGGCTGTGCCAGTGAATAATCGGAGTAATTTAGATGGCAAAACTCTCGTACTCAGGTGCCGTATTCTTTCGTTAATTTTATTCATTTACGGTTTGACAAAACGTCCCTTTGACCGATATCAAAGAGGCTTCCTGGAAAGCCATTCTCTTCAGAAAGAACGGCTTTCCAGAAAGTGTCGCCAGAATACATTGATTTCACAAGTGATACATAATTAGTTAATAAAAAGCTTGAAGGAAGGGGAAAAATCCTATCTTTTTAAATTACACACGCAATGGAATTTCCGAGCGTACACATAAAATGTTTCAGTCAGTCAAAACGGGAACTTTGTCGGGATTCACGAATACTGGCACCAGTATTAACTTTTATTTATAACTACCAAAATTTACAGCTGTTTATTTTCCGGTCAAATTTGATGAGATTCCATCATTACCACTACTTTTTGCATGACAGCGTCAAGTACCTAAATCAATTGACTAATGAAGTTATCTATGAACTGTTTAATATTTAAAGATGAATGTAGTGAGGAATGAAAGATCGCGTTCCTTGTTTGAAAGAACCCCTCTTTCTCAATCGAAGTTGCCGGTGAACATCTTAGGGACATCTACATTTATTGAAATGGAAAGAATCAAATATTTGTGTCACAGACATTTTTTCAGTTCACACTGATTGCATTTCTGTAAAAACGGGCACAGTTTGCAGAGCACATAATGGTCAAGCAGAGATTCAGAAATCAACTTATGAACTGTAAAGCATATCCCGGAGCTTGATATCATCTCTGCCACAACCTAGTAGTAATAAAAAGCAGGCTTAAATGTAGCAAAGAGAATCAGGACAATAAGATGGAATGTAGGGAAACAAGTTAGAATAGGTAGTAAATGATTTAGGTCGAGAAAGGATTAAGCAGCGAGCCAGAGTCGGTGGAAGTAAAATACAATTATTTGAAGTGAACACAAACAGCGTCGGAGAGTAGAGGTAGAAGGAAAGAAGTGGCCAAAAACTATCGACAACTAGTGAAATTTTAGGTTTACTGGAAGAAAGAAGGAAATGCAAAAGAAGAGCAAGGACATAGAAGGATTACAAACCTGATAATAAAAAATGCAAATCTTCGAAAGAGACAAGGTTCAAAAGAAAGAGAGAGGAAATTGATAGAGATGATGTGACATGTTTATTCAGAATACCAAAAAATCAAGGAGTATTCCGGAGAGAGAGAAAATCCAGCTGCTACAACTTAGAAGATGCAAAATAAAAACACAAATAGGAATTAAAGAAAAAGTAGACACATGGCAAGAATACGTGGAGGAGTTACATCAGAAGCGGAAGTAGAAAATGAGGATAAAGGATACAAAATGCTTACATATGAATATGATAGGGTGGTAATGGACCTTAAACCCAAGAAGGGAATGGGAATTGACGAAGTATCACGAGGAATCTAGAAATCCTAAGGAAATGCAGGTCTCGTAGGGCTTAACAGTCTGAATCTATAACACCGGAAAAGTTCCAATTGACTTCAAGAAAAAGCTAAATAGTTCTTCTGCTCAAGATGGCGAAGGCAAACAAAACCCTTTTAGTCTAACATCACACACATCATTGATTCTGACAACAATAAGGTACAGATGATTGGAAAGATAGAGGACATAAAAAATTGCCAGTTTGGGTATAAAAATGGAGTGGTAAAATTGACACTTAATATCCCAATCGGAAAGTGGCTGAAGAAAGGAAAAACGCACATGATTGTCTTTTATATATTTTAAAAAGACTTTATACACCAATCTAAAATGGAGCAAAACTTTCGAAATGGTAAGGAAACCAGGAATGAAGAAATAGAGGCAAAATGAATCTACAATCTATATAGAGAGGTATTGGTATAATACGATACCAAGAAGGATAAGCAAGTTTGCGTTTAAAAGAGTACGAAGAAATTAAGTAAAAATTGTAGACAATCAACGAGGACCCAAGATAACGATTATTCCAAAAAGCTAATTCTTTCCTGAAGTTCAATTCAAACATAAAATCGCAAAAATAATTTTAAAAAATGGTCCTAAACACCCGATTTCTTTCGCACTGCTTCTTTACTACAGGTTTTAGTTGACCAATGGTGAAATATTCTGCAGGATAACTAACGACGATAACAACAAGATAACTATACATAATAAAATAAGTCAAAGATGGACACTGAATTTATAAATAAATATTAGTAAATTACATGTTTATTAGTTAATCACATTGATAACGAATGCTTTTATATAAATGTTAATTAACCGACACTTTTTCCTAACAAGCGATGAAACGGGCTATGATCCGAACCCAATTTTCAGTGATGCAAGCAGCATATAATACTGGCATGATGCCTCCATGTTCTGGTTGGACGCAGTCTCTATTTTGATTCCTTGAGCCAAATTTATTCCCTCATTCATATTCATAATATTCATAATTTGCTCTTTGGTAATTTTCATCTTCTCTTCGATATCTTTACGACTTTATTATGCAGCCATGTTTGCTATTGCCTCCCAAAGGCTTCAATTGACTCTTCTTTCCTTAAATTTACATATTTTTCATACGCGTGGTGAATGGTCGGTCCAGCAAATCAACTTTATTTAGAAACTCCAACCCAACTGCAACGGAGCACAGAAAATTGGTAGACGAAGAAGTCATACTTATTTAAAGTTAACACAAAAAAATAATTACGGAATAAGTAATACAAAAGAACAGCGAGTACTAAATGGAAAAAAATTGTATTTGACTTAATTATCAGTAATTGCTATGCTAATTTTTATTAAGATAAGATCTCCAAACTTAAATAACAGTTCTAGGTTGCCATACAACAGAACAAGTACAGGGTGCGACATAATGGAGTTACCCACGAAATCAGGGACTCCCCACCCGCATTACATCAAATTCTCCATTCCGTCTTCCACATCAACTCCTATTCCAGCGAACAAAAGCGGTTGTGAGTTTCTGAGCATGTTAAATGGTAAAAGAAAAATTACTGACTGTGGAGTACTAATATTTATGACTGCAATAAGAAGAACGTGGACCGAAAAATATAGTGTGTAGATAATAAGAAGTTAGACACAATCTCAAATTCAGCGGCACACCAAGAATTTAATCGCGGCCCACTTGTGTCGCGGAAAATTGGTTGGGAAGCACTGATACATTCAACTTACATCTCAAAAGCGAAATCGGTAATAAACTGACAGATGTATAAATAGAATAGATTTTGTCACATTCTTATTACTTCTAATAAATGAGAAAGGGATAGATGAAAGATGCAGCATACATTTAATAGTTCAAGATATAAATAAAGCCGATGCATTGCTCAGTACATTGAAATGACCCATAGAAGATGCATAAAACACACCCAAATGATAAAAAGCAATTTTCAGGTACGGGTCTTCATTTAAGACTGTGCGTAAAATTAACGAAGGCAATGCTATTAAAAATAAAAACACCGGGTTACGCTACTAAACATTCGTAAAAACACACCTTTGATTTCGCGACGTAGCTTTTCCTAACGGTAAACAAGTGAATTTTCTGAAAATCAGGCACTAATAATAGACGATAAACTCCTTGACTACTAAATTATGCAGCAACTATAACAGAAAATATCCTTTGCAATGGAATAGTAGCAGACAATATATATATATATATATATATACTAAAAACACAAAGAACATTTGGGAATTGAAAATACGAAAAAAAAATTTCAATAAACATACGATTGGAATTACCATTACATGGGAGGAACTGCGAATAAATAAAACGAATGGGCAGTGAATGAATAAAGAAGCCTACCATAGGATCGCCTCATTTATCATCGAAGGGCAAGCTGAGTTACACGAAAAGTCCAAAGATATTCGTTTCTCTATTGAGATTTTTTGACGATTAAAAGTCTGTACATCAGAAATTCCATGGTATAGAATAAATTGATCCCAATATTTCAAATCCCTTCATCTGATGACTGTTTGATGCATACGAATGAGGATGATGCGTACACGGAATTTCCGTATTATTTGAAAATCAAATAAACGAAGCGATGAAAAATATTGATCAAAATAAAATTTAATAATAAGTGATATTATTGATAAAATATGGCACTTAAACTCTTCAGCTGTCTTTTCGACGCAGCCAAGTTTTTCTACGGAATCCGACGAATCTCATGACTTCGCATATATATATATATATATATATATATATATATATATATATATATATATATATATATATATACGAGTAAAATGTAGCTTGCATACTGCAAGCACATCGATAACAAAAGTTTTTTGTCGGCATCACATAGAGTGAGTCCTCAAAAGAAAAAAAAATGGTTAGAAAATATTCTTAATTTCCGCTGCAATTTATTCGTCTGGCATCGAACCCAGGTCTTCCCGGTCATACTCACTATGCAGAACCATAGAAGATCACCATCTGTAACTATGTGTGAAAATTCAAGTAGAAATATTAACTGCAACTACCTCAAACGACGTCCTACGTTTCCCTTATACTCCTTATGATAGAAATGCTAATGTGCTCTGGCATCGAACTCAGGAATAGTACGGTGTTATCTGATTTTTTTTCTAAAACCAATTCTTTTCAAACATCTTCCAGCCGAGTACGAACTTCCTATCATTTCGATAAGTGCATCAAAAAAATAATGAAATACTTAACCAATGTATTTTATACGGGAGACATATTTGCTACCCGGCGTCGAACCCGGATCTTTCTGGTAATTCTTCCTATGCAACATAATAGAAGATCACTATCTCTAACAATGTGTAAAAGTTCGAGCAGAAATATTGGCTGCAACTGCCTCAAACGACGACTTACTTTTCCCTTATATTCCTTATGAGAGAAAAGTTAATGTGCTCTGGCATCGAACCCAGGAATAGTACAGGCTTAAGAAATTTTTTTTCTTAAACCATTTCTCAATATATATCTTCTAGCAGAGCGAAAAGTTCCTTACATTCCGGTAAGTGCATCAAAAAAATTAATGAAAAACTATCCCCATGCATTTTAAATGCGGGATTTTTGAATCGTCCTAGCGTCGAACCCAGGACGTTCTCATCAGTAATCATTAATGTTTATAATAGTTCTTGACCATATCTCTAAGGTCCTTGAATTTCGAATCTCTACCTGTCCGGGAAGTATTATTTAAAAAATTTTGAAAATCGCCACCATGTATCCTTATGGAGAAAATCGGGACTTTGGGGCCTTCTGGAATCGAACCCATGACACCGAGGTTCAATGTCGGCTTTTTCCTGGAGGTTACACGTTATGGCCAATTCGTCGTAAAAATTTCAAGTCTTTGGCACTTGTGGAACATGGTAAAACTTTTGATCCCCTATATATATATATATATATATATAACTTATATATAGGTACGAGTAAAATGTAGCTTGCATACTGCAAGCTGATCAGCAATACTAATTTCATATCGGCATCACATCGGGACGGTCCTCATAAGAAAAAAAAGGATTTCATTTTTCTTAATATTCGCTGAAATTTCATCGTCTGGCATCGAACCTGGGTCTTAATGGTATACCTACTATGAAACACAATAGAAGATCACCATCTCTAACTATGTGTGAAAATTCAACCAGAAATATTGGCTACAGCTGCCTCAAAAGACGCTCAAATGTTCACGAATGTAAATGGCTCTCGGGACTCGAACCAAGGACGATCCAGGAAATTTAAAAAATGTTTCTGAAAATTATTAATTATCTAAATCTATATGCCAAATTTCAAGTTTCTATATTATTGGCAAAGGCTTCAAAATAATTCCTAAAAATCGGATCAACTTCTGATTGCAGAGACACCTGGTGTCGAACCCAGGACACATTGATAGCTATGAATGCATAGTCTGATTTGTTAAGACTTGTTCTTTTATCATGCAAAGTTAGAAGTCGATAGCATGCCGGGAAGTACCTAAAATTTGTTTCCGTTATCTCCGTAAGAAATGCATTGAGGAATTTAAATGTCCCTCTGGTATCGAACCGAGGACCATCAGCGAATATGTAAAATTCGATAATGATATATTTTTATGGTATCTAACCTCATACCGAATTTCAAGTTTCTATGCCATCGGAAAAGGGTCCAAAAAAAATCTTAAAAATCGCCACAATGCATTTTAAACGGCCGATTTTTGCCCCGACCTAGCATCGAACCAAGGATAATATTCGTAGATGTCTTTATGGTTTCCTTTAGATATGCACGGCATCTTGCGATCCCTTGAATTTCAAAATCTCCTTTTCCGGGAAGTGCCTCAAAAAAATTTTCGAAAATCCCCGCTATTTATTCTTATGGAGAAAATCGGGACTTTGGGGCCTTCTGGAATCGAACCCATGACACTGAGGTTCAAAGTCAGCTTTTTCCTGGAGGTTACACGTTATGGCCAATATGTCGTAAAAATTTCAAAGCAGTGGCATTTCTGGAACATGGTTAGAATTTTGATCCCCTATATATATATATATAACTTATATATATATAGGTATATCCGGAGAAGCGTCTATATATAATAGATATATATATATTCCAGATCATCAAGTCCCCTCTCAATTTCAATCCATCAAAATATTGTTTTTGCTTTCTCTATACACTCATTGCAATTCAAAAAACTTTCAGCATAGATAAATAATGACCATGTAACTTACTCTAACCAAACTGGAAATCCAAATACTACTCACGATAAGTTTTCAATAATTTACTTATGAAAACTAAAATCTTGGATATATTAATGTTTTTGTCACATAACCGTAAAAAATCTCCTCGGTTTCTATACAATTTGCATTGCTTTGATGAATTAACACATCCTGTAGCATTTAGCGTGTATGAATATACATTATCCTGAAGGATTAAGCCTGTTCGTAAGAAGATGAGAAACGCTTCCTGATTGAGCGGGTGGAAATAGATATGAAGTTTAAGAGCGTTCCAAAATGTCAGACTCTACACCTGAACTGATTTGAAACGAGTAGATTAAGAATACAAATTATCATTTCATTTCAGTTGAATGGTTCATTTACACCTCTCAAAAGAAGCACAAGTGAAAAATTTTAGAAATAACAGTTTGTCGTTCTCTGTCCATGGCTACAGCGTCGCAACTACGCTTAACCATCTCATTTTACGGCGAATTCTAACCGTCGAGGATAGGGATTGTTCCTGGACGACCGTGTAAAGATAAGGTGTGTACACACTTCACTATTGAGCTCAACTTCACATCTTCACGAGGATTTGAATCCTTTTTCTTCTTCCGATAAAAGCACTGAGCGAATCCACCAATCGCAAATCTACCGAAGCGACAGAAACAAAGGAATGATAAATTTCTCTTCGTTTCCTCGAATACGTCAGAGTGTAACCAATTGAGTGATCTTTTTGTTTCGATTTGAGCCGAAAAAAGGCATTCGGAATTCGGAGAAAATTTTCCCAAAAAGAATACCTCAAACTTAATTATGGGTGTGTATCTACGGAAACCCGATTGTACCATTATTTAAATAAAAACAGCTGAAAGACAATAAAGTCATCCTTTATTGCTGCGGATTTTTGAGTGCTAAAGCAACCACTCGCAAAGTGATTGCTTCGATGCAAATTAAATCAGAGGGCACTGCTTTCAATGGAAATTCTCCGCCGATTTTCAATTAACAGCATTTTATTCTCTTTCTTCTCTCCGAAAGCTATTGTTCTAAGGAATATGTTCACTGACTTTGTTCGCACTATTTAATTACTGCGACTCTGATCAAATATTCCCGAATTTTGTCATTTAAAAGCCACTTTTAAACGCTGTCCACTCGACGACCGGTTGCTGTATTCTTTCTATCCATTCTCATCAAATAAATTGGACAGGACGCTCCAATTCAAGTGCAGTAGAAACTCGTCAGAAACAATCAAAGAAATGTTTTTAACTTATGATAATCATAAGTATCAATCACTCCAAAGGGGAATCACGTAGAAAAGTTGCTGTTTACTTTAGGTAAATGTAACTTAACATCTGGTAATTAGTCTTATTTAATAAAATAATCGAATAAGGAAAAATAAGGAAAACTCTTTTGGAGAATAGTACAACTATCGATTTGTCATATTTTAGCGATTATTTCATGTTCATTTTTTTAATTTTATAATAATGGCGTATTGGTGGTGAGATTTTGAAGTACTTCGAAAACTCAAGTCAAGCCGCGTATTTGGACCCTCACTGGGAATCAAACCCAGAACCACTTTCACGAAAGACGTGGGCACTTGGCTACATTGGGAGAGAGGAAATACATCGTAATTTCTGTTGGTGATAACAAAGATTTCGCTACATATCGAACACAAATTAAAAAATAACAGATGCAAAAGATTCATTATCAAGTACTCAGGGTTCACGAGCAGCTCAGAATGAAAGAATGGAAAAGCAGTTGAGGGTCGTACATCTACATTTAAACCCTGCAGTGGCACGTGGCAGGGGGTGTAAAACACCGACATCCCTATCTAACCTGTTGAGCTATTAGCTTCTCTAATACTTCGCGGGAAAAACGACCAAATATAATTATCTGTCCTGGCAACTGCTTCTCAGTATCGCTTTTTTGTTTTCTCCCGAAGATCGCGAAAGTTTATAACTGGGATAACAATATCAGTTATCTCCTCCACGAAATCGGTAGAGATAAATTTATCAAAAAGCTTCCGTCGATATTCTAGTCTTCCATCACTAAGTGAGTTCCATCCGAGGGATTGTATCATAGCTGAAACACTGCTGTCGAATCTGAAATCTCCCTTGGCGAGCCTTGCTGCTCTATGTTGAACCATCTCGAGATCGGAAATTAATCCTACTTCGTGAGGATCCCAAACCGCACAGCAATACTCAAGTAGAGGTCGAATTAGGGAAAAGTACGAAAGTATTTCTTTCACTTTCGATGAACATCCCCTCAGAATTCTACAGGCTAACCTTTACATCCCATTCGCCTTTCCTATTACACTTCGAATATGCTCTTTGAAGGAAAAATTACTGCTGAGCGAATTCCTAGGTATTTATGGTGCATCACGAGTTCCAAGGGATTTCCTGAAATTTACGAGTTACGATCTCTCTATACACAACATTATGATCATCGAATAACCTAACCTTGCATTTAACATTATCCACAACATCATTAATATAAATCAGGAACAAAATTGGTCCTAATACACTTCCCTGCGGAACACCGGATGTGACGCAAACCTCATCAGAATAAATTCCGTCCAACGCAACTCGCTGCGATCTGTCTCCAAGAAATTACTTTATCCACTCGACAACTTTTCCGTTAATCCCGTAAGCCGTCAACTTCTGCATTACTTTTACATGCGATACTCGATCGAAAGCTTTTCTGAAATCTAGAAATATGGCATCTGTTCTTATCACGAACTTAGAAAGTATAGGACTGGAAACTGCTGAAATGTTTTGGCTCCCTTAATGTCCGCATCCGCGAGATGGCAGCACTGAAGTTCGCCCTTTGAAACTATAATCTTATATGGAGTAAACGGTGAAAAAGCACGATTATGATACATAGGTAATTAAGAGTAATATTTACCAAAGATGGAATTAAGAGTAATTGTTTTATCCATCAATAGGTACTTTTGAATTGAATACAAAACATTAGAATAAGACGGACAAATTAGCAAATCCGAAGAATAGGTGCTTGCCTTATGTGCAAAAACTTTATCGCTTTAAAAACATTCTTCGTAAATCACTGAAATGCGATGAACCGTACCGTAGAATGGGGTGACTTTGGCCGTTTTTTTAGATTTTTTAAAAATATTTCTGTATTCAATTACATTCTCTATGCTCAGAAAATTTAAATTACATGAAGGCAATTCTTATTCATGCAAATAGTATCTAAAACATTTCCTTAAGCAACGGAATTTGTTTAAAAATAAAGAATAGCGGCCTTAGGTGCCCCAACTGATGGGGTGACTTCGGCCACTAAATATGTTTCCTAAATATCACCTTTAAAATTAACTATATGACTAATATTACGACCATTATTATATTTTAAAATCTTTAAATTATTATTATATTTAATCTTTGTTTAATAGGTACTGAGATAAGAAGTTATTGACTCATTATAACGTTTTTCCACCATATTTATAAATTTTCAAAAGAAAAATAGTTTTTTTACATTTTTTGATTTTTTTCCTCCATAAACAAAAAGAATGAAATTTTATTGTAGAAATCTTCTACTCACTGTCACTCGAACCCTTTTAAATTTTTTTCAAGCCTTGGAGTCAGTGTTTTGTTTCTACCAATGAATCTCCAAACCCAAAAAATTTATGGAATTTTTGTCAAAACACTGAACATACGTTTGTACTAAAATTTGGATATCACGAATACTCATAAAAAAATTAACAGCACTTCCAGTAATTTAATCTGTTTTTCACGAAGAAGCACTGTTTGGCCTCCAATTGTCTTCAAATGTTTCCCATCTTGCCGAGTGTTACTGAGAGAAGTTAACAGACTGAGGTTTCGTAGACTTGTCTCGAGAATGCACGATTTTCAATTTAGTTTCCAAAGACAATTGTACTGTCAATGTTGAAAGGAGCAAGACGGATTTGCTGGCGATATGTCAAGACAATCTAAATTCTAAAGGGCAGGAAAAAATAGCTACTTCGTGAAATTTTAGTACTACATAATTTATTGTACTACAAATTTACAATTTGTGGAGCAGTGCACGCGTGGCCGAAGTCACCCCTTTCTACGGTAACGTTGATGTAAGTTGGAAAGTGCGACCACGTTTTGTGAGTTGTAGATCTTCATTGTTGTCACTGCGCTTGAAGACTTTTGATATACCGTATTTTCCGGCGTATAAGACGACCCCCAACTTTTTTGTTAAAATATATAATTCGTGCTATACTCTCCGTATAAGACTACCCCTTTTCCAACGCACACTACCGGTAAATAAAAAATATCAGATTTGATTTCAATATAGAAATTTTTAATTAATATGCTTATGACATCATGGCATGACATGATAGCATGAAAACGGTCACTAATAAACATAAGTCAGTTCCTCATAAAACATATAAAACTAAAACAGTGCAAGTGGATTAAACTTTTCCTAAAGCAGTCTGATACAAGGAAGTTAACAAACGATAGAGAGAGCTCGCAATTCACTGCGAGACAGCAACGCAGTATCCATTTAAAAACCTTTAAAATCCTCCTGTTCGTCATTTGATATCATCAGTACATCAATAACGTCTTGTTCTAAATTTGTAAGGCAATCATCATATGGATCAAATTCCGTATCAGATGGTGTGGTCTCAGCTTCGACTTCCTCTTCATTTTGCCACAAGTAGTCGTCCTCCATACCATCTAACGAATTTGATATGCCACACTTTTTGAAAGACTTGATTACTGTTTTTGCATCAATGTCATTCCAGGCTTTTATAACAAATTTGCACAAAACATCCAACTGTGGAGCACGCATGTTTCCTCCTTTTGTGAATGACTTCTCACCGCTAACCATCCACTCATTCCACTGTTCTCGAATGCGATCTTTAAACGGCTTGTTTAGGCACACATCCAGTGGCTGTACCAATGATGTCAATCCTGCAGGAATAACTGCTGAATCTGTATTTAGTCTCGCAAGCCTTTCCTTGGTGCTGGGAGTTAAATGAGCCCTGAACATATCCCACACCAGTAGGCTACGTTTTTTAATAAGTCCACCTGGTCGCCTGCTCCATACGTTATCAAGCCATAGCTTTACCCCTTCTTCATCCATCCAGCCTTTTTCATTCACATGTACAAAACAACCAACAGGGAACTTGAGTTTCAGCATTGTTTTTCTTTTAAAAATAACCATTGGTCTCAGTTTGGCGCCATCAGCTGTGCAAGCTAGTACCACTGTAAAACTGGACTTCTCATGTCCTGTTGTTTTAATTAAAATAGTTTTTTCACCTTTTAGATGGACAGTCTTATTTCCAACCATATCAAAATTCATTGAGGTTTCATCCATATTTCCGATACTATTTAACGCATAGCCATGTTTATTGCGCTGTTTTATTACGTATCGATGGAAGTTATTTAATTTGGCATCAAGATCTGCAGGTAATTTCTGTGCAATTTTTGTCTTTTGCCTCAGTACCAAATTGTGCCTTTCTAAGAATCTAGTACACCAGGATACAGTGGCCTTAAATCTGTTGCTGTGATCTGGATTAGATTTTGCCCACTGAAGTGCAAACAAGCGTATTTTATTGCGTGTTACAACATAACCATTTTGGCGATGCTCATTCACCATGTCTGCTAAATGTTTTTCGAGTTCTGGCCAATGTGGGGTGCCTCTTCTTAATGCACACTTACCCCTTGGCATATTCTTCAGTGCTTTTTCGTTTGCTTTCCAGTCACGAACCATCTTTTCTGTTACTCCATAATGTCTTGCAGCAGCGCAGTTATTATGTTCCATGGCAAAGTTTACAACTTTTAGTTTGAAACTGGCTTCATATTTCTTTCTTCTTGTTAGTGGAGCCATGTTGGGGCCTTGACTGTTTGGCATTTATACGGTATATTACAACCAGTGCGATCTCTTATGTGGCTTCCGGGTAGCTTGCACCAACGCCATCTGAGAGAAATATTGAAAGGTGTAGGGGAGGTAAGAGTGGAAGGGGGAAGTAGGGGAGGGTTATCGTAGAGCTCACAAAGCCTGGTATATTAGATCTCAGCACTGGGTTATGGTTAGGGTTCTGCAAATGTGTGAAGTGTTTGTTCAGTGCGGCCACCCCTCCTCCTTGCTGCCACATTCCCGGCGTATAAGACGACCCCGACTTTTTAAAAAAGATTTTAGGTGCTAGAAAGTCGTCTTATACGCCGGATAATACGGTATTTTAAGATATGCTTAATCTTAAAAAGGTCACCGTTGTATTGCACCAGATAAAGAAACACAGCAAGTATGCTGTTTGCCGGGTAGCATTAATTCATCCGGCGGCATTCTCTTGCCATCCAGCAGCAAAGTTAACAAATCTAAAAAGTATGGGGGTTTTGGTTCATCCTAATGTAAACCTTCATACTTTCATCCTCAAAGAGGAGGAACAATTTGTAAAGCACTGTGAGTCAAATTATGTGCTTGAGTGCATAATTACATAGTTACTTGTGAAATCATAGCATATATAATAAAATATTATGTAACTATGAGGATTACACAGCATGCAAAGGTTATAAATTTAAGGAAATTGCATCGAAAAGGAAAATTGCGAAACTCTTTAAAACTTAATGTTTGGTCAATACATTTTTTATACCACTCTATGTTTGTATATTGTGTAACCTAACTTCACATTTCAGCCCCCCAAGATAAAATGCAGTCCACGCCAGTCATTAAAATTTTATACTTTTGGATTTATGTATGTTTCAACAATATTTGACCGTTTACTCATTTCCTGGAGACTATTTCTGGGAACTTCGATTTTTTCTTCAGAAAATGTATATACGAGGGTGGTCCCAGACCCCAGATTCTTCAGACACCTTCAGAAAATTTTCAGAAATTATCAGAAAACATGTCCAGAAATGTTGAAATTTCGGAAACTTTTCAGACCACCCATGTACATCCTGTGATTCTAGTTTTAAAAGGCCTAGTTAAAAGTAGATGTAACATGGTAATTTATCAAGGATCAATTATTTTCTGTGTATCCAAGCAGAACACTTCGCTGATCTACGAATAATGTTTTCACAAGTTACTTGTGGTGTACCCTGAAGGCAACCTGCACTTATTCTTCGGATTTACTAATTTGCCCATTTTATTCAATTCTTTTAAGTACTTATAAATGGATAAACCACTAACTCTGAATTCCATCTTTGGTATATACTACTCTTAAGAAAAAGAGGGAAAAAGTATCATAATCGTGCTGTATTTTCCATTTATTCCATATGAGATTATGGTTTCAAAGGGCGAGCTTCAGTGCTGCCCTCTCGAGGCTGCGGACATTAAGGGAGTCAGCCGATTGTACAGTCAGCATAGGGGAGCTTCAAGGCGGTTCTTATGCCCTTATCAGCTGCTCTAACTACATCGTAGAGAAAAAGGGCTAACTGGGTATCACATGACCTACCTTTACGGAAACCGTGTTGACATTGACTAAGATTGGAAATGCCTGATGATGATGACAACTATATTCTGGCTAAGGAATTAGAGAATATCCAATGCGTGTAGTCCTTAAGCAAAGAATTAACTCCTTTGTCACTTTAAATTTTAAACCTGCCTTTAGCTAACATGAAAATGCAAGTATCATATGGCGGAGGAAAGTATGTAGACAAGTATTTAAGAGTATGTGGAATAATGGTTCAGAAAAGGAGTACTTTTCGGGTTGGAAATGTATTTTTTATTAATTAAATCCTTTAAATATTTACCGATTCCAGGGTGATGGGTACCTGCCATCACTAAGTTTGAAGCACTTTTATATATCAGCCTTCCGATACACAAATGAGCAAAATAAAACACACCTTGAACTCAATTACACGTGAAAAGGGTCCATTCGACGCAATCAACCTTTTAATCCACTGGCTTTCAGAGCTCTCCGATTGTCCCACACTCCATTAAATTTTCAGTATTTATCGAGACCGTTTTTTGGGGATGGCTCGAATATTAATCAGCGAGCAATTACAAATGCTCTTCGATTTGCAATTTGGAGCGTCATTTATGGAGAACGTGCAAAATTTGGCATCGAAGCATTTGTCCGTCCCTAATTTCACCTTAAGATTGGCGCAGGAAAGCCCTTCAAATGGAGTGAAGCCCATTATGATCCCATTAAAATATTCATCAACGCCTTTGAGGGTAGTGGACCGTTTGACCCTTTAAGGAGGGGCTTAAGGGATCGATTTCATAACCCTTTCGTGATTAGAGAAGAGAATTGGAATCCGATTTAACTTTGTTCATGAGAAATGTGGTTACCAAGCAGAATATTACTATCAGGGTAATTACACAGAGGTGAGTAGTCTCATATATAATAAAAATCTGATGTGGCCAACACATGACTTTCTCCATATTTATTGAAAACAGAAGCCTATGCCGGTAATATATAAATAATTCCAAAACAATGAGTGTTACAGAAAAATATTTCATACAAAAGTTGTATTAAAATACATTACCTACAACTTTTGTTCGTAATTGTATATTTGTACATTGCATTCTAACAGAGATATGAATGAAAATCTTCCATTTCTGGATAAAAAACAACTTCCGGTTAACCATTATTCAAGAATAACTCCTAAACAATCAGTGTTACGAAGAAATGTTTCATACAAAAGTTGTAGTAAAGTACATTTTCTATAACTTTTGTATGCAATTGTATATACCTACATTGCATTTTGACAGAGATATGTATGAAAAACCTCCATTTCTGGATAAATAACAACTTCCGGTTAACCATTATTCAAGAATAACTCCTAAACAATCAGTGTTACGGAGAAATATTTCATACAAAAGTTGTAGTAAAGTATATTATCTATAACTTTTGTATGTAATTGTATATACCTACATTGCATTCTGACAGAGATATTAAAGAAACGAAACTTTGTTCCGGTTACACCGGAACTTCCAGTAAAGCGATATTCATCAAAAACTAATCAACTTTATTATTATTATTGTTAGAAAAATACTAAATATGAAGTTTGGGAATGATCGGATAATTACTTCTTAAGATAGAGCGCACAAATGGGTATGGGCCCCAAAACATCTATTTCCGTCGAAATCTGGTGGTCGAATTTTTTTGCGAATACAATACTTTCTCTATACTACGTATAGGGAGAAAGTAATGAAATGATGTTCGCGACGTCGTCTAAAACTCGAAAACGGCTCGACTGATTTGAATATTTTGTTTTTGTTTTGTTCGCCTCGGTACGGAGGTGGTTTACGAAAAAAGAATATTAGGAAAAACCCAGAAGGAATAGCCGGAAAATCGAAAAAGAATTTCCATAAGAAATGCACGTAAAGTTCATTTTTCTCGCTGCAGGCTTTATTTCATTTAAAAATTTAAATTAGAAATAATAGTCGTGCAAAGTCGAATCGAGCACCAAAAGAAGGGGAATAGAATAAAGATTTTTATTTTGGTGGTGAAATATCGTTTACGAATCGAAATTTTGAGAATTTTGATAAAATGCGTGAATATTTTATCAAAATTTCGAGGTTGTAAACAACCCATCCCCCTTGACAATGAAGGCGATTGTTGATTCCAAGTTCATCCATCAAAATGCATTAAGAATAAAAGTCAAGTTAAAATCAATCCTGATAATAAGTGATTCGCTTTATGAAGAAAAAAAATTGCAGCAGATTTTAATAGTTGATGTAACGAACACTATACTGTGAAGAATCGCACGGACAAAAGTACGAATATTAAAATTTTAATTTTTTACAATTTTGTTTAAACGTCAGTAGCAATCAAGTTTTATTTACAGCATCGTAACGATTCGAACAATATCATCTCAATGAATTGGAGTTGGAAAGTTGATTAGGATTGATAATCACTTATGAAGTGTTACAATCAAATCAATTTTAGGTGGTACGAAGTTCACCGGGTCACCTAGTTCTTTCTAAAGATCGGTTTCATATACTTTCTATTTCTCCCTTTAAAATAGATCTAATGTGTCATTCAACTTCGTTTAACCCAGGTTTCGTTACGATGACGCTATTTGCTATTGTTACCATGGTAAATACACAGCGATGCCCAACTGACAGAGATGTCAACGATGGAGGTTCCATCTACCGGAAACTCATGCGAAACTTGATCAAATACTCTGAAGGATCCACTCTATCTCGAATTATAAGCTCTTATAGATGATTAGGTTAAATAGACAAAGTAGGACTCTCGGTGAATCTTGAGCTAATGTATCAGAAAGTAGGGTTTTATTCTGAATAAAATATCCGGAAGGGTGGTTTAATACTCATTCCGTTCACCATCAGCCACCAAAAGTGCTGCAAAGGGAATGAAGATAACTTGGCAATATGAACAGTGTTTTGCTTAATGTGGATTGCACAGAATCAACTTTCAAACACCTAATGGATAAAAAATGATGGACTTACAACAGTTTGTTTCACATTTTTCATCGTGAGCTGCTACACAAATACCATAGGATACTTTCTGTTATTGCTTTTTATCTTAAAAGTACTGCGATAGCTTGGATCACTTTGCAGGCAGACTCTCGCGGAGAACCGAACCCGGGACCGCTTTTACGAAAGCCGAGAGCTCTGTGTACTTGACTATTCCATTATTATAACATTCTTATTATTTTTTAACTTTATGATACCATATCTTTGTGAACAGAATATATTTCAAATTACTTTTGAATACAAAACAGAGGTAACCTCTTGTACACTTCTTCCTCAGTTTTACTCATATCTAATGAAAGTCACTCAGATAAGAGTTGCATTATTTATTCCTCAGTGTATTATATACATTTTTTATTCAATAATTCATTATGAAGAACTTATTTGCACGATTTCCACATATAGCATTGTTTCTCTAAAGCAAAGCAAACTACCTAACTCCTCATTTTGCCTCATTCCCTCTCCAAACAACATGAAAACAAATGATGTTGAAGTTGGAGTTTGAATCTGTTCTCAAGACGATCATTTTACCCCATTTACAAGCGTTGAACGATGCCATTACTGCTCTATCATCATTCAAATTCTGAAAACAATTTACCTACAAAAACTGAGGCTAATTAAATTTTGCAAGCTCTGAAGCAGTCACGAGGATTCGATTTTTTTAATTAGACAAAACGTACCACATTCGACCAGTTGAGCGCACCAAAGTACACATTTTTGAGTGCATACACTTATTTCAAAGTTTTAAAGTTACTCGCAATTACGAACATTTTTACCCGAGTGAATTTACTTACAAAGTTTTGCACAACTTCATCTCAGTAAAGTAGGACATAATGAATTCGTGAAGGAAATAAAAATTAACAGCTCTTTCCAACAAACGTCACGTGCGACGAGAGGAAATTCTTCAGTTTTTGCGATGGTAAATGGCAAAATTCGTGCACTCCGTGACGCACGGAATGAAAAGCGATGAATAAAAGACATTTTAGAGAGAGATTTTAAAGGCTCCGTGCATGACGTACATATTAATGCCAAACAGAGGAAATTAAAGTTTTTCATGAAAGAGGAATTACCGTTTAAATGTAAGTAATTGATTGAATTTTGAGTCGCTGGTCTGATTCGGACACATTTGTAGGATTAACTTCCCTGAAATTATGGAATATGGCATTGGAATTCATAAAATGACATGTGAAATCATTTTACATCCTAAATGACGTTTGAAGAAATTTGCTAGTGTGTATTGGAGAGTTTTAAGCCACTCCATTACGTATGTGCAAAAAATTGCAATCTAAAGACTCTGTGGGTTACGAGCAGAATTGCCCTTCATTGCCTGAAAAAATTCAAAAATATTTCCAGAGTAAAAAATTTCTGTGACACACACAAGTTATAGATGCGAAAGACAAAATATTTGCCAAATCTCTAATTTTTCATCATGAATCTAGTACGAATTGATGGATTCATTCCTCGTACGAAATGGTTGATGTATCTAAAATAAATAAATACAAATATAAAATTAATACGTATGTCGTAGATAGAAACTTAATTAACGAATTTATTAAACAAATATACTTATCTGATGAATTAAATGAAGAAAAGACCATTTCCACAACATTTTTAAGGCAAAGATTTCAAGAAATAACTGTCAACACCAGGCAACATGGTATTTCAAAGAAATTCAAATTCAAATTGCTGTGGAAAACTTCATTGAAAACGATGAATTTCCACAATGCATCGTATATTATCGTGAATTTCAAAAACTCTTAAGGTTGAAAAAGTTCTTTTAAAGGGAATTTGGAAGAATTACATTGAAATAGGATGAAAGGAAAAGCGTGGTCCGGGGAAAGATTGGATTCCAGTAAATCTGCGAATGGTTTGTGATTTAGGGAGTTAGATATTTTAGGAATGGGACAGAAGGAAATTATAAAGAACAAATCCGATCGAAGTTGGACCCAAATTATGAAATCGCTTCAGTTGCCTCTTCGTATTCTCAAATCTTTTCATTTCAAATCCACTCAATCGCATTGTTCCCTCGCTTTTCTGGTCCTCCGAGATTACTTCTCTTCCTCTGAAATAATTTCAAAAACATATTCCCTTCTTGTGGTACGGTTTTTATCTTCAAGACTTCACTAATTTCTGCAACGTTTGCAACACGCAATACTTATAAATTTTCTTATGATACACGATGCGTAAATAGTATCGTAATGCTACAATAACATAATTATGAGACGCGCTGGATGTAAAATGTTGAATGAAAATCATTTGCAATCAAATATTTCACTGAATAATTCATAAATGCAAAATATAAAAAACGTTCAAGATAGTAGTTTTACGATGACCTTATTTATGGACTGTTTTTAATTTATTTTTTGGCACAATACAGAGAAATATACTTTTCATTTAACTCTGTCTCTTGCTTAATTTATAAGGGCATAACAACATTCTGTCTCAGTGAGAAAATCGAGGAAGAACTATCTCACTCCTCATCTGGTATACCTCATTCCCTTTCGAGTACTTACGGTAGCTGATGGTGACGATAATGAGGTCACAAAATTAATTAACTGTCTTTTCTAATTAACAATTACGTAAACTACAATATAAGGATCTCACTTTTTGCTTCAAGTTGTGTGTTATTTTTTTGGGGCTGAGTCTGAGCATTTTATGTGTAAAAGTCGATTTCTTCAGCATTATAAATAGTCGTAAAAATTCAAAGAAATTACATTTTTAAACTGAATCAAGAAACTTTCTTAGCGTGACTAAACTAAGGACTAAACCTATGCACGAAAAGATATAGAGTCATTAAAGTAGAATTCTTGCAAAAAATCTTCTTCTTCTGTAGTAATGATTTAAGATAAATTCTGATTTTTCCGTTGTCCTAAAAATCTTTCTCAAATTAGTTTAAGTTCGAGAAATAAGAGAGGAGCCGCAGCTTCGATACAAAGAAATGAATCTTTTTCGCTCCGTGAGATATGAGCATCAAAACGAGTAATAATTGAATCATAAGGAAATTATGTCAAATATATATGCAATGCTCACAGCTCATAATTTCCGAATTTCTTCGAGACGTTTTCTTGTGGAAGGAACCTTCCCCATGATATTTGTTGACATGAATTCCTAAGAAGTATCCAATTCTCACACTATAAAATTATTTTTTAAAAATCCATATTCACTATACCAACGCTTAATTTTCCGAAAACTACAATTTGATTCGAATCATAGAAAATTCCGCGAAATGAAAGAGTATTTTCAACTCGGGTCGCTATTCTACCCAACTCTTTTGATCGGCTATTTTACTACCACCGAAGATGACCTAAATACCCTCCGTAGCCATAAACTCTTCCTTGATGTTCTGATTGCAATCAAAATGACCTCAGAATTATTTATCTCTCTTTGTATGTAACAGGGTAGACAATATCTGCGGCAATCTAAGAGATTGGAGGACATGGAGTATCAATTAATGGACTTTTATATTGGATAACATAAGGGCATAAAACCGAAATGGCAGAGGGTATAAATTGGCATTGCGTGTTTCCAATCAGTGGTATGAGAAGAGAGAGAAGATGTCGAAGGGGCCAAACCACAATAATTGGAAAAGTTTTACACTTGTGTTTCACGAAGTCGTTCCAAGAGTTCGATCGGTGACAAGAGCCGTTACTTTTACGCACCCTCAGAAAAAATGGGGAATAACATACTAATATTGCCCATTTAGTATTTATCTCCTGTCTGACTTTATGTATATTCTATTTTTTTCTGGTGCAGCTTCTTACATCCTGTATTTAAAGCACATATTCCAACTTTTCACGTTATTATTTTGTATAAGAAGGGAAGTAGACAGGGAGTGAGGTTAAAACAAGGACTGCTGATACAAAAATGTATGAAATCCGCAAAAAAAATAAGAAAATCTTTTATGAACTAGTACGTATAGTCATAAGACGACTTTTTAAAATACGTTAAAAGCGATGATAATGATCTAAAAGCAAGAACGTGCGATTCTGGAAGCTTATGGACAACTTGTTCCTTTCATCAATTCCTCAATAAAATGAGAAAGAAGGAATTGGGACAAACTTCACAGAGCATTCACATTCAGTTTTTGGACGAATGCACTTCGAAAAGAAAGAAGATTCACCTGAATCGATCCACGGGATTTTTTCGAGGATACGTATTTACTTGAGGATGGAAAGCTTCCAGAACAGATTCTGGCAAAATCTATGCGGGATGACTTACTTTCGGTGTCCTGGAGGGACGGCCACTGGAAAGTGGGTCGTCTTGCTCGGCCTGTAAAAGGACGAAGAAAATACGTTCGGTTTGACCGGAGGAAAGAGCGACAAATAAAAGCGAGAATTTAATTATTCCCCCCTCTTGGGGGGGGAAACCCTCTTGAATTTTCTCTTTTTTCGGCAAAGTCGACGCCTTTTGTCTGACGAATGATAAAGGGAAATTTTAAAGGTGTGGTCACCGAAATGAAAGACAATATCAGCCGATGCGTGGAAATGGGTAAAGATAACGCCAATATGGGATGCTTTTTGGGTTTGCTGAATATACTGTCAAACTAAAGCGAATATTCAAGCGATTGCAAATTTTAGTACGCTTTGAAAAGACTTGTTCGAATATAGATCTAAATTCAGGCTGGAGGGCATAAATTTGAGAAATTGTGCCGACACAACAAGGAATGTTGAATAAAAAGCAGTTTAATCAAATTAAACTTTTATTCAACTATCCTTGTTATGTAAAAGTAGATCATCAAAGACACTGCACTCATGGGTACAAAATTCTTTAATTCAGATACCGGAATCCAATTCTATCTCAATAAAACATCCTCTTTTTTGAACTGTTTAGAATTGAATTCCAGTTAAATACACACTTGAAGATGAAGACATTTACTCTCACCCCAATGCTTTACTTTTAACCTGCAAATCACTTGAGTCCAGCGGAACTATAACTGCTAGACGACAGAGTTGGGAAAGAACTTGCCCACAGATAAATGAATGTACAATGTAAATAAAAGCCTTTTTTCAAGAGAAAATCGAAGCAAATAATCACAGCCATTGCCGGGAATCGAAACCGGAACCCCCATTTAAAAGCAGGTGTTCCGGAAAACATAATGTAAACCTCGGAGATTGTTATGTAGCTCGAGTGTAAAGAGCAAACATTTGGTTAGAGAGAGAACTGGGTTCGTATTCCGGGGGTTTCTTTCGAATATCTCATTCAACATGATTTTGCGAGTTTCGGTTTTTGTGTTTGCTTAGGCCTTTATTCGCTAACCCGGACCTGTAATTTCCATTGCGGAATTCATCGCTCGAATGCCATCGCTCGAATGCCATCGCTCGAATGCGCAAAGCGTGAATAGATTCAATAATTCCCATTGACTAAATATTCCTGTTTATTGGCCGATACGGTTCGCCTAAAGAGGAAGAAGAAATATGAAAAATACGAATTCAGTTTGTCATCTGAGGAACTACAAGTCGAGGTATTTTGAAGAAATAAAGGAAAGCTCAATACTGAAAAGACTTTTGGTTAATTGATGGCCAATGAACGATCGGTATTGATTCGTTATTGAATGATCAGGAGGTATGTTAAAAATAGACCGATACAAATTAACTAGGATCATAGCTCTATTGAAAAATGTCAATAGTTTGATTTATTTGTCACAAATTGCGAAAAAGATGTTTGGAATAACGTTAAACTTAAGCAAAGAAACAAAAATTATTCTTGAATATAATTCAGTTGCCGTAAACTCAATGTCTTTGATCCGAATTGTCGTTTATGCATCTGAAAGCAGCCCTGCAAGAGAAAGATTGAGACCGTCGCAGAATCAAAATTTACGTTGAACCCTAAGGTTATGTTAGTTATTCTCTTTAAGGTTATGTTAGTTATTTCTTTCATTATTGGCATGCAGATAGTTTCAAATTGTTATTGATGACAAATTTGTTGTCACTCAATAATATTACTTTTCTACGGCAAATAATTTAAAATGTCCGCTTCCATGGAAACTAGATTATTTGATGATGATAAACAGACATAGAGTTTTCATGAAAACGTTATGCTCTATGTATTTAAAATCTTTACTCTGTTTACTAGGATATTGTGTTGTTATCTAAAATAAAGAGAGAAAGTGAGAACTAAACTTCTCTCTGCGACACGAAACACTTAATAATAACAGTATTAAGTGTTAGTGGTCTTTTTAAATACACACGTAAACCTGCTTTAAAGGCCTCGCCCACGTGTGGTGAACCCAAAATCTTTTTTTCCCCGTCGGATTTTGCCAATTACTTTTGCCGCCAGAGCTCGCGGGATTCGCTCCTTGAGCCGTGCGCTCGGAAGGACGAAAAGAGAGACATCTAGGAGCGGAACGTGCAAGTGCGACCGATTTAAAGCGATGGGTTCCTTGAAAGCCTTGGAAAAACATTAGATACGATTTTCGATGATATTCAGATGATAGGGATAGAAGAGGCGTTGGGTAAACTGTATCAGCCACAAAGCGGAGAGGAAAAATTAATATCTATGTTATTAAAAGAATTCTGCAACCGCTGAAGATGACGGATTTGCTATTGAAACTCGCATTGGGTTCTCCCGTTTCTCTAGAGTTTGCATGTCTTTCGTTGGCTATTGGCCAGCTTAATGTTAATCTCTGAAACTTAGAATTTCGATAAGAAATGTATCCCCTGGAAACTGCTACGTCAATGAATGGTAATTTTAAGTGAAGATATGCAATTTCGTATGACATTAATGATGCTTAACTGACCCGAGATCACTTTTATGCAGCTTCATAACCCATGAAATGCAAACTACCCGCAAAGAATTATTAGATTTAAAATGGAAAAATAGAGTGAATTCGAAAACGAGTCTAAATGCGAAGAAGAAAAACGAATATTGACTTAGGGCACCACAAAGTCATCAATTGGTTGCAGGAATTAGCATCTTCATAGGGATACAATCGCGTAATGGAAATACATGTCGAACTAAATTGTATGCATAAACAAAAGAACAAGTAAACTAAAATAAAAATGCAGCTTACATGTCGAAACCAACAGTTACAGTATGCAGGGTATTATCGATAAAGAAAAAGAGATACCAGAGATATAAGATTATATATAAGATATATGCTTCCAAATTTACTTGAGTATTTTTCAAGGATTGTAAATCAAACCTGAACATCGCACAAATTAAATTTTATGTGCATCCTCCTGATTTGATGAATCGATAAAGGTCTTAACGGCTACAACGAGGATAAGTGCAGATTGGACGAAATTAGCTCAGACTACGAATGATGATCAACAATGCGGACTACATAGAGTACACGCAAAGAAAACAATTACGAAAATAAATTTCCCGATTCAAACGAACGGAACACAACAGTTTTTTTTTTAAGGGAGATATTATCAGAAAATCATACATCTCCAAGCTGCTTAAAATTTAAAACTTTGCATTCAAAATAAAAAATTAAAAACCAAGAAGTATCGATACATTTAAATATAGGTATGTGAAACTAACAACGAATTCTATGGCATTACTGGAACATGGAATAATAAATACCAATTCAA
Source organism: Sympetrum striolatum (assembly GCA_947579665.1). Lineage (NCBI taxonomy): Eukaryota > Metazoa > Arthropoda > Insecta > Odonata > Libellulidae > Sympetrum > Sympetrum striolatum. Next base: position 83,719,177 of record OX388350.1, read on the forward strand.
ATACACACATCAAATCGAAAAAGTTTAATTTGCTTTAGTTGGATTTGATGTAACAATTTCGCTCAACAATACCACGCCATTACTGTATGTCCAACATCTCATTCTGATTGCTAACTATTCACTATTCAGGATGGAGATCGGATGAAGCAATTCCTATCCAAAAAACGTAAGAAAGGAAACGAAACATATTTCGGAATAAAGTCTCAATTTATACGAATTAAAATAAAAATAATATATTAATTGGCCCACATCTTCGACGATATTATTTATAACGCATAATATTTATAACGATAGTATTTATAACGTATAATTTACACAAATTCATAGGTATGAACATATATAAGAAATATAACACGTTCTAACAGCAAAAAAATATTAATAGATCCTCGCTTTCGTGGATGGGCTTTCGTAATTCCACTTTTGTTGGCACGAAACTAAACTCGAAGGTTCTGTCGTTGTGTCTCCATCACATCCAGGTTTCTTCCGTTTTTAATCAGGGATAATGCTGTTTGTTCACCTTGAATTCGATTTCACTGGTGAGTGAATTTACTTCACTTTATGACAGAAATGTTCCCAGTTCAAATTTAGAGTGCCATATCATTGTAAATGAACTCACCCGAATCATCACCTAATTGCTTATTTGCAAGTCACAGCGTGTGCGTGAGGAAAATTAATATTAGGAATTTGACCAAATCCGACATCTGAGGAAATGTGAAGCGACTGAATGAGACGTTGTTGCAGCGATTATTTTAACTGAAGATAAAAATGTCTTAACAACTTTTGATCCCTTTTAGAAATATTCAATCGCAATTAGGGTTTCATTTATCATTCTTTGTATAAAGTTAAATATCCCCTACATTTCAAGTAATTCTGTTTTAATGCAAACGTACACTTTGGGAACCGCTTTTTGGTGTGTGACAGTAAACGAATGCATAATTACATTATTCATCGATTTTACTTTTTATTCGCACATCGTTCAGATAAAAATAAGTCATTAAATCTGCCACTCCTGATATTTATTTCTTGAATATTTCTCGCAGCAGCTAATCGGTCAAGATGAACACACGTTACTTCTTCCGAGATCGTACTGTCAAATTCTTGAGAAAGTTTAAACAAATATTTAACGTTATTTATTGTATCTATTCCCATCTAATTCTGAAGAGACTTTTTGTAACTCTTCCGGATCGGTCTAGTAAATTTTCAACAAAACGAACGGATTCCGACAGGGTTTTTAATTTATGATCTTCGCGCTTATTTAAAGGTTTCCATGCACTTAATGCATACTGTAAATGCGGTAATCACAAAATAATAAAACAATTATAACCATTCAACAATTTATAAGCTACACACACTAACTACTTATAAGTTTGGCTTCCTTACTGGGTGTGTACTGTATTCTCTGATCCTTATTTAAAAAAGCGTGGACAAATGTCGGACAAAAATGGCCCCTTACCCGTCACTATTTGATTGACAGTGGATATTAAAGTAATCGTATCATAAAAATAAAATTAGAGGTTTAAAATAACCGAATAGCCGTCTTTGCCAGCGCACTTCACCTCGTTACTGACAGTATTATGAAACAGGTCCGGATTACGAACTTCATGAGAAACACCCAATTTACATTTCAATAGCAATCTTCAGCGTTTTAAAGATAATTAAAGGTAAAATACGGATGCGATAATTTGAATAGAAAACGAGAAAATGAATAGAACATTCCCAAAACAGCTTCGCTGTAATCCATATTGGCAGATCTTCGACGGAGGTGAAATGAAGAGTTGCCAAATAAAGAATATTGTCGAGACAAATCCTCTAGAGTACATATATATATATATATATATATATATATATATATATATATATATATATATATATATATATATATATATATATATATAAACAAGTGGATTTAATTGCGAGGAGGTTTTTCCATAAACCTGAGCATTTTGTTCTGCTCGCCCGCCTGAAAGCGGCAGGATGAAATAATTTGCATAAGAAAGAAGATCGAAGAATTGAAAGAAATTAGTGAGATGGGGTAAACACGTGGGAGAACGAACGAGAATACGAGGAAGGTAATGTCTGAGTAGTAATAATAATAGCACATTTTAGGCCTTTTAAAACAAACTGATATATTCCCGAGTCCGTGCAGATCTCTGTGTTTGCGGAGAGCCTTTCTGACCTCTTCATCGTATCATATGGGTTTGCAGTCACGTTTAAAAGTATTTTGACGGTACACACAAATGCTATATTTTTATGCATCATCTCCACGAAATATTTCCATGTTGCCTCAATGTCTTTGTAACTTAAATGCTAATTCAATGAATTTAAATCGGTAGTCGCATTATTCTATCGTCTTCAGTGTAATATGTCTAAACCAATGAAATCTGCTTTGGAATAGAGATAAATAGTAAAAGTATTAAATGAAACATTCAAAGTCAATTGATATATATATTCATAAATCCACGTCGTTTCTGTTTCTAGCAGATGAGAATCTCGACGTATCACCGCGTGCATCTCCGCCCACATTTTCACGAGCCTTTTTCTCCCACGAAACCCTCATTTCCCTCGAGACCCTCGCATGAGAAACGACGAAAAAGATGAAAACTCAAACGTCATTCACAAAATTATGAATCCTTACTTTCCCCAATTCCATGCGTCTCCCAAACTCATTTCTATCGTCTCCTTCCTCAGAGAATTCACCTTTCAAATGCAATTAGAATTCTGGCGTCTCCATGAAACCTAAAATTGGTTGGCTTCTATGCTAATATAAACAGAATGTTCCCATCAGACTCGGGAAGGGAGATCAAGAAATGGGAAGAATACACTGAAACACTCAGGTCATGTTACATACAACAACCACAACATTACTAACCCAATAAAACCAATGATAGATAAAGGAAAGAAGGCTTCAAGCAAAATAAGAAGACTGTTCAAGAGCAGGGACATCACTTTTAAATTTCAAAATCAGGCTTTCGAGATAATATATTATTTCTAACACATTCTATGAAACTTGGATACTATGTGGATGTTTGAAGCGAACAACTATACCTTTTCAATTCAACAAAAAGCAATATTTAGGACTCGCTGGAACAATTAGAGATAATAAAACGCAAAGAATAAAATAATCTACATTCAATTTTTTCTCTTCTGTCAAAAAATACTCCCTCCTCTCCCAACACTACCTTCTTCCCGTAATAACACTCCTTCACAGATGGGAAGAAGGGCTTTTTTTCGATTTCTGCCACATGCTGTTCTCGTTTCTACCTTCCTAACATGTTTTTTCTGCAATACACAGACGATTTTAGGTGTAGTTCTAAACCTATTGCTCAGTTAAAATGCTACGGAACTGCAAAAATCTGTAAACTTAATCTTTTCTTCGAAAACGGTTTCTCCGTTCTTTTGGTGGGTGTATGTAATCACAGTATTCAAAAACGACAAATCTCATCGGTAAACAGAATAAAAAAATTCTATCGTAACAATTAAACAAACTTCCATCGCTTCAATATATATGCTTGGAAATAATAAAGACTGTATTTCACTTTTTTCTGTGCGTAGAATTTTGAGCTAATAATATAACTAAAATACCTGTCTTGGACGAAAAAAAAAATTTCACCCATGCACCGCAATTCGCAAACGTGAGTTTGTCCCAATAGATAACATATTTCTGTCATAAACGTCGTGCAAACCAAGTTCTGCAAAACGAGGAAATTACTAGTACTGATTTAATTTCCGGTTGAAAGCCAAGGATAGAAAAAGCCCCAGTTCTCAACCCTTCTAAACGCAACGCATCCGATCTTATCGAAACTCTCTTCAGAGGGCACTGCAGTCGCAAGGGGTGGAAAGAGCGAGCTTGAATATTGGATGCCTGAGGCAACCGCGGTACTTCCAACTCTCCACTGAAAGGAATTGAACAGGACGATATGAAAGAGGTTGGTGTAAAGAATGTTGAAATATTCAGTACAATGAGCCAACGAAGAGTATATTATTTTTTTTCCTCTGAGTCCCATATTCTGATGGGGTCGGCTGATGAGTGATGGTGATGAGGAGGATGAAGTTGGTTTTGGCGATGATATTTAACTTTTACGGCCGGATGTCCTTCCTACAGCCAACCCTGAACGGGAAAGTCAGACAAACACACACAACCAATTCCTGATTAGAAAAATACCGATCAGCCGGGATTCGAACCCGGGGCCACTGGGCCACCAAGGCCATAACAAACCGTAATTATGTGTTTTAAGTCAATTTTGCGAAGTCTGTATCGTATACATCTACATTAATACCCTGCAAGCCGCCTTTCGGCGTGTGGCTGGGGGTGTAAACACCAGTTGAATCTATACTACTTCCTTATTCAGTTATTGTCACGTATTGGTTATTGTCACGTATCGTATACAAAACGACAATTTCCATTGGACATATACCTCTAGAGCTACTCTAAAAATTATAACCAATACAAACGCTTCTCAAACCTGCCAAGTTTGGGATAGCACTTCACTTGGGATAGCACACTCTGTAGTTTTAGTAATGCTGCTCACAATTCAATTGTCAGATTCGAAGTTTTCGCCAGCGCCTTGATCTTATGTTACTGCAAAGCACATGTACAATGAAGGCTGCTTACCGCCTTGGATACTGAAAATGAAGTATCGCCTCTCACAAACAAACTTTTGATCCAATGTATTTAACATGAAACCATAGAATGGAAATAAATATATTCAGAAATACAATACGTTATTCTTTGAATTAATTTATAAATACTCTAATCGGATTCATGCATCCCAGGAGAGAAACTATCTGAACTGAAAACAAACTTCTCTCAAAATGACTTCTGATATATCGAAGAAATATTCTGTAGCCTACCATCTGTAAATGCGCCAGGACCCAGGCCAGGGCACAATGGATCTTAATTGTCTAAATGCCTTTGGGTTACCCCCGCCTCCTTTCAATACAATAAAATAATATCTGTAAAGATATCAATCATACTAAATATTTCCGGTGTGACTTCCTATATGTAAATATATGGCAGCGTAAAGAAATGAATTAAAGGTTACTTCTTTTTCGTAGATGTTGTATATCTAAAATATATGCTAATTTTGATATTTTTAAAGTTATAGATTTAAAAATTGATAATTTTCTTTTCCTTTCTTCGCAGATCATTGGAACATCTGCAACAACCATGGATTACAGAAATCAAATCCAGGACCATGCAATGGGTGAGTGCACGTTTGATTTTGCTATCGAAAGCAACAGCGAAGAAAAGATTTTATATCTGATTACTATTGAATATATAGCTGTATATGTCCAGTATATAACATTTGAAAAACCCTTGTTTGGGGTCAGGGAGTAATCAACACAAGTTAAGGAGTTGCAACTAGCGGTTTATATTTGAATATAGGAAGTTATCTGAATTCATTCCTTACAAGCCGCTTTTCTGTGTATGGCAGTGGGGTGTGAACACCAGGTACTCGTATTTTGAATTACTTCCTTAATTTGTCATTATGGCATATTGTTCCCGGAAAGTGCATTTATAAAGCGATTTGACTTAGCATCCATTTCTCATAAGTTACGCACATTATAGGAACTGCTGAAGTAGTATGGGTCACACCGCTTATGTGTCCTGCACATTTCTTTCCCTTAATTAATTAAAATGCTAAAACGAGAAAAATTTCTTCGGGAATAAAATCCTTACCTCAAATACGATATGAGCAAATAATTGAAAAATAACAAGTATCGTATCTGCTGTAAGAGAAATAAAACTACTTTTATACGTTACTTGATATTCCTATTTCATTTCAAAAAGCTACTAAAAGTTGAGGCTAAAACAGTATATTTTAATAACTATCCTATTATAACAACTTCCGCGACTAAACATTCTGAAATAACTAAAAACATTCGGCTTTGGCACATTTGAATTTATAAGCTAATTATTAACTAGTTCAACTTCATTTTTTTAAAGAAAAATTCATCAAGTACGACATCTATCATATTAGTGTAGGAAATGCTGAGTCAGCCGAAAAAATATGTCCACACTTTGAGGATCGATAACTACAACATGAATTATAACAGATAATTGATGGAGATGTTTTGAGTTTTTTACAGATTATATTTCACCTCTACAAATACAAGAGGAGCTCAATGTGACCCGTTATGAGTTTCAAGGAATTTAAAAGTACAGATAACCATTAATTGAGTATGGAAAGGAAATAACTTAAGACGATAAGTCGTTCGACTTGAACCCAAGGAGAAACAGAAGTGAAAAACGTTTGACTCTCTTTACGTTTCCTGCGATCCTATTGTCCAAACAGATAGCATTATCTACATCTGAGTTGCTGGCCTATAGGCAACTATCGTAGTTGTATAGGACAGAGGTGACTTGTATGAACAAAAAATGTATGTCTAGCTATTTGAAATACGAAAGAGTTGGTCACAGGCAAAATTTGCTTGAATTACTTTAAGGAATCCCAACCACCAGCTGTTGGGTCTCCTCTCTCCGTACAGCGAATCAATAACATCTGTATCCACGTGCATGTACACTGAGCTCCAACTTTTTTAAACGAAATAATGAGGCACGCACGTCCAAGCGAACGTCATTTGCAGGCACTCCCTTAATACCGTGCTATTCATCTGGATTTGAAATGCTAGAAGCGAATTTCCTAGCAATGATTGACATGCGAATCCTAGCAACACACAAAACAACTTAGTGGGGATATGGTTGCTGCTACCACGTTTTAGTTCATCATCATGGAAACTTTCAAGTATAGCAACATCCTTTTATGTGTCGAAGAAGTTTAACTGTAAATTATATAAACATTAAAATAATTGCAAGATTTATATAGCATTAGCTATATACATTTGTATACTTTCTGATATTATTTCTCTCTCTCTATCCGTTCTCATTCTCACCAGTACCCTTTCTACTTCAAAAAATGGCTATTTCTGTACAGTACTCTGCCATAGAGTTGTAGTTAGCAGAGATGGGAAACGATTTCTAGTTTTAGAAAGAAATGGGCTCAAACTCGGGAAATGAAAATATGCTTCCGTTAGATTACACATAATTTATTATTTTCTCATTTTAGGGCAACTAACATTTTGCAGTATCACCCATTAGTCAATTTTACTTATAGCTTTCTAAATAATTACCGATGATTGTTTAATAACGAGCTTAAATATATGAATGCGAATGTGTGGTTTTATTTTTTTTGGAAAGCGAGCTTTATATTTTTTCTACGATTATAGTTCCAAAGCTTTACCTCCTCACCAACGTTGGGCATTGATGAACGTCAAAGAATAGCACACATTGCAGTGCATATTAATGCTTGTTCAATTTAATTCTTCACATGATGGAGTGATACCAAAAAGTTGCGCATGAATTAATTGATCTCCAAAAATCAATGTTTATATACGTAACTGAAAATATAATTCAATGTGTTCAAGTAGAGGTCAATGGATTAATTTCGACGGGAATTTTGGATAGCTTATGTAATCTCCTCAAAGTATTCTATACTTCGAGGATAAAACCAATTTCTTCATAATCAAAGCAAATTTGTTATCGGGTTGCAACCTGAACGAATGCGTTTTCGGTTGAGGAATGAGCTGTTTAATCATATGTAGACAGCACAAATTATTTGCGTGCAAGTACATAATGGGCTTAGCTATTGAAAATAACTTCTTTGGGTAAGTATTATCATTTTCAATTCCTTTTCTCTACATAATAACGACTCTAAAGAAATATAATAGTAAATCTTGATACCGTGCCATTGAAGTAAAAATATAGAAAACGTTATTCGGTAAAATATTGAAGAAATGAAGTATAAAATACTAAAATATTGACGAAATGAAGTATAAAATACATAGCGTATAATGTGAAACGTAAAGAAAACCCTGCAGTCGCGACATAAAATTAACTCGAACCTAATTTCTAAAAACAGTAGATTATGTTTGAAATTACCTATTGATTCGCGTATTCCTCGTCCCGCCAATATGTTGACTGTACCTTCTTCATTCTCCAGAAATACCTGAATCCTTCTTTTGACGCATTGAATATCTTCTTAATGCATTTGCAGAAAAACAATCCGTGATAGAGGTATCTATGCCTTACGTATTGTTAATTTTAAGCAGTGTACAACTGTTACATAATTAAATTTCACCATTAATTACTTAAAGAGAATATTTTTGCATAACACTACTAATAGTTAGAGGTCCTTCTGCAAAACAATCGGCCGGAGGATTTATTAAGTTCGCAAACACCACAGTAACCAGAGCCTATGAGAAGGAATTAAGCATACTATAGAGACGTGTTTCACTCAGGCACCATGGTACTGGAGATCAGCACAATGACACTGTTATCAAAAGAAGAGACAAGAACAAAACAGACCAAAGATGGCGATGGATATATTAAGATATACAAGTTTCCGCTGTATTCAAGAAAAACTAAATTCAAAAATACAAAATCAATCGTAATATAATCGCGGAAAGGGGTTAATTGTTTATTGTTTATATACTGAGCTGTTTTTTATAATTAAATTACGTTTTCCGTTATGTGTCCCAAAGTAACATTAGGCGTATTTTCAAGCAGTGTAAGCACTCACGGATGGCATTAAAACGTAATGAACACAATTTTCTCGAGATAAACGCAGATAAGGTATATTTTAAGAATTTCCATTCCAATTTGTTAACATTTATTTATATAAGACCGGAAATGAGTATTTTGGATTAATAAACCTAACGCTAAAGCAACCACATCTTCCCATCATGCAATTTCCGTGAATCCCATTCGCCTTACGCTTCGCTGATTCAAAACGAAGCCCACTTTCCGACTCGCTGAAGGCAATCGAGAGAACGAAATTCAGCGCAAACAGTATTTAAAGCTTTCGGTAAAGGAAATTTGAATCTTCTTCGAGTTAAAGGCACGAACGGTAACACAACTATGATTTTCCGACATAAACTACTGCATACATCGAGGAGCAATTAAGGGAATTGAATGCATTTGCTTGAATGCGATGTTTTTCCTTCGGAGTATTCGTGTTGTATGGTAGAGCATGCCATTGATTTGCCATTGGTTTTAGAGCGCGGAGTTCTATGAGAACGGAGAGAGGAAATGATTCTCGAATGAACGAAAAGAGAACCAACAGACTGCGCTTCTCAGAAGTAACTAAAAGGACGGCTTTAAAATCTCAACCGAGATAGTACATTTCTTAAGCAGTCGTAGTCATGTCCTGCTAGGCGCCCGGTGAATTGATCCGGGGGGAATACGTACGCGGGGAATGGATCTCCCGACAGATTGGTACGCGGGGAATTAATCCCGCGTGCCGATGTTGTACTACCAACCCAACCCCACCCACACCAAACCAACCCCCCCGGTTAATTTATTTATAACATTAACCAATAAACAGGACTTATAGATTAACATAAGACTGAATAACAGTAGTTATTAACATAAGATTGAATAACGTCAGCGCGGGGGATCAATTCCCCGCGTACCAATCTGTCGGGAGATCAATTCCCCGCGGACGAATTCCCCCCGGATCAATTTACCGGCCACGGTCCTGCTACCGTATCTTGAGGAATGGAATAGTTTTCATTTGTCATTTGGAACAGGAAGGATGAAAAAATACATATTTAATTTACTATTGCCTAAATCATATTCATAGCTGTGATGATAAGAAAGCTGCTAACACTTTTGAGTGATTCAATTACCTTCACTGAGACCTCTCCTTAAAAATACTAAGAAAATTGTGACTCATAGAGAGTAGCCTAGGCTGCAAAAACTTATGCGATAAACTACCACTTCTAGTAGAGAAAAGAAAAATTCCCAATTTATTAGATAGTTCCAAAAATCTAAAATCACGACAAGAAAAATGGAAAGTTGAGATAAACTTGAAATACAAAATCAGAGAAGTGCATGGCCTTAGATGCGCTGCTGGAAACACGAAGGTTGCTCGGCAGGGAAAATGCAGAAATACCTCACCAAATATTTTACGAGAGTGTAAAAAAATGAAGTAATATTGCTCTGAAAAATTTACTGTATTCCGGAAAAAGTTTTTCATTGATAGATGGATTGTAATCTGTAAGGGCATAATTATACTAATGTGTCATAGCGGCGGAAAGTTAGTTACGTAAAGTAAAATCGTTTACATTTTCAAATCTTTCTTACACTTTTTCATAATTAAATAGATGTCCGCCTTTCTCGCCTCAAATCCAGCAAACAATGAAATAATTTTAGGGAAGGAATTGATTCTTTTCTTTTATTTCATTTTAATCGCTTTTTTTAAATTAAAACTTCACTGATAAGGAAAACTCTACATCCTTGATACAGCCTATCCTCAAGAGGATTAATTGGGTTCTATGAACTATCACTGTCAATTGCTACCGATAGCTAATATGTGAAATACGAAAAGAAATAACAATGCAGATATTCAGAACGAGTTGAAATATGTTTTTGTATACTTTAATTATATTCAGTAACTTTTATAAATTATTGTTGCAGGAGAGTCTATGACAAAATTTAATTAGTATAGTAGCTCAAAGAGCTGATTTTTAACTGGAATTCTCTCGTACACCATAATATTTGAAAGAAATTCGCATTTTATGTCCTTCCATTCGACTATTAATAGAGTAAATGCATTTAGTATCCATTTTATATCCCTATCCCTAAGATCATAAACGTCTCTAAATCCCATAAAAGCGACGCCTCCACCTAAGAAGTTACGAAGTAGTGCCAACACCAGAAAGATAGAGAAAGAAGTTCTCCATTAATCCATTACGGTGGAATGTTTCATTAGATTCCGCTGCAAATTCCTTCGTGTATCCTGAGCATACTGTAGGTCTTATTTAAAGTCGCTTCTCTCTCCTTATATTTCGTGAATTCCTCCAAATTTGTCTCGCATTCTCATGCATTATGTATAAAATGGAAGAGAAAATGGAATATCGGCTAATCAAACATTGTAACCCTTTTCCAATTTTATTCTGATTATAAACGTGGTAATCCTAAAAACGTCTCAAAACTCGTTCCAGTGCAAACTATGCAGCAGATACTAAAATTGGTGGATAAGATTCTGATTATGATGACCTCCATATTTGAGATGTCTACACATTCAATAGAGTAGATTTCGCGATCAACCTTTACTTAAGCATTTTCTTTACTTTCAGCAATTTATTTAGCAAAATATTAAACGAAATTGTTAAAGGAGAACAATGTGTGAAGGCTAGTGCATGATCCCTTCCAATCTGTTATCACTCGCTTCCATCTTTCTTTAACATCCCTCCGCCAAGACCAGCAAATCCACTTCTACTTACTCTTTTTAAATCACGTGAAATAATTACCTACATTTCCCTCTTCCCGTACCTGAAATTACTTCCCCAACTTATTGATGTGTCTCAGACACATGACATCAGTCTGGTTCATTAAAATTCCCTTTTCCGAATCGTCTGTTATTGAAAAGAAGATTTGCCGAATCAAACCGCAATATCTAATGGTTCGGTGGCTTTATTTTTCTGGTTTCACTAAAATTAAGGTACCTTCAACTTAAGGAATCGAAATCGACACCATTCATAATGTGTGAATGAGTATCGGCTGATGCCACATATTCTTAATTTTCACGCACTACTTTGAGTAATGCTTTTAGTATGTTTGTTTGTTTTTTGAGAACGGTTACTTCAAATCGAAAACTAGTAATCTTTGAAATATTGCATTTTATCTATTAATGAGGTACGATATCATAGAAAATTCTAACGTAGATAAAGATCGATTTCACTGATTACAAATAAAATATATGGATAATGTCGATAATACTGGATGATAATCGATGTTTTTAAAGCTATCTTAAAACGCAAAGATCCTTTATTGAAAGATATTAATTCAATTAATTAAGAAAGATATATGTCACTTGGTATGGCATTTTTTATGTTTACTAATAAATGTACCTTAGATTTTTCCATGATAACCCTGAGTTCGACTCCAGGGCATTATAATTGCTTTAAATTAAAATTGGAGTTGGGCATACGCGTTTTACCCCATTCGTAGCGACAACTGGCTTTATTAGCTCCTTTTAAATCTTTAAATGATTAAAAATTAAATTCTATTAAGAGATTACCTTTATACAACCCACGCCATAAATCCAAATTTTTTCAAACAATATTTAGTTAATATTATTCAAAAACGTAAAGTATTGTTTTTAACTCGATTCCTACGCATATCTAATGCAACAGCATTCATAGCTCCTTGTAGTCGGACACAGAGCAATCAAAACATTACGGTTTTGCATTAATCGAGGCTTTCGTAATCCCCAAAAACAATTTGAAGACGATCTCAATGGATTGGCGCTTTCCCCATTCGAAGATGCTGCAAAGAGCGAATCCAAATCTCGTGACGTCAGGGGAAACAGTGATTGCTATGAAACCCGCACTTGCAGTGCATGCCTTCTATCACGGAACGTATCGCCACATTAACTTCCAATTGATTTTTCAATCCGTGCATTTCAATCTTCATAAACAAGGAAATAAGTTCCTAGTAGAATTCGTGACTCCGTCCACTAATGAAATGCGAGATTCACGGACGCATCACGAAATTAGCACGAGGCGTGTTCATTTCGCACGCAAAGGAAGCGAGGATCAAGTCACGAATATTTTGTTTATTTAATGAAGAGAAAATTCACGGATGTAGTATGAGAGGAGATCACGAATTGGCCATGAGAATAATACGGAACCGGTCGAAACTAAAATGATAAAATATAGAATTTTGCAAAACATAGCAGATGTTTGAAAATGAGCAGGAATATCGTCTATTTATTATATAAGACCGCCGGAGTAAGTGACGAGGGCAGGTAGCGACGTTAAGCTATAACACAATCATAATCATACATAAATACAAAAATATAAACATGCAAAAATATAAATATTTGCATAAAATAAATTCAAACAAATCCGGCCTCATTTGTATTCTATTATTTCTATTTGTGAACAGCATCTGTACGTCAATAAATTAATGCAACCAAAATTGCAATATTTGAGACTTACAGATGGAACTATAATCACGCAGAGGATAAAAATGAACGAATTTCCCCAAGAGATTAAATTGCGATTTCATAATCAAATCACAGAGTACCCTCGTATCTACTTACTCCGAGAATTTGAGTTAAAAAAGTAAAATATCATTTTTACACGGAGTTTTCAAACTCCTGAAAAGCAAATTTTGCTCCAAATGTATTCTTCCATTTGCAAAACTTTCCCAATTTGAGAGGATTAAAACTTTACTACGTGTCACCTTAGTATTAGCTTGATAAGTGTCTGAGTTTTAAGAAAAGTTTCCATATGAATAGTGATTCAATTCTTTTAATTCGTCCCACAAGATTAAATTTCACAGTTTAACTTTCCTTCATGGATAGTCGTGGCTATTTATATAATTCATAGATCAGCTGCACGATAGAAATGAGATTATTCGTGTTTTCAGTTTATTAGTCGCGTCAAATAAGATTTTTATTAATTTCTTTGAATATTTAAGAACGTTAAAAGTTTTGATACAAACGGTTCAGCTTCTGAAATATCAAGCGCTAATCCTTAGACAAAAATATGCGATATTTTACCGGCCAATTTTTTAAATATCTTATATTAAACTAAATTCTTACAGATGCTTAAAGTTACAGTCATTCATGAAACTGGACCAATAATCTCAAGCTTCCCGTGCAGTAAATGTACCAAAGTATTGATAAACGAAATGAACTTATATTATCTTAGCCAAACTAATTTGTTGAATTGTAAACTGTAAATACAAATTATTTATTTTTAATTTTACAATTACTGTTACGCTACATTGTTGACAAATAATTATTAACACGACGATGATCATATAAGGATAGAAATTACAACAATTGACTATCTCAATCAACGATACAACATATTAAAACCTTGCAATGCTTCGCTCCGATCATACATTCGCAAATGCAAAGCACAAACATGAGATGGCAGAGACGCGTTCTCCAAGATGTGCATGAATCGATACTCGTTTGTTTGGCGAGGTGCCCCACATTTCCAACTTTCTATCGATTTTATTCAACACTTTTCGCCGACATATCGTTTTAAATGCCTTTAAACAAACGTCTGGATTACTTGCGAATCGTACAAACGTTCTTTAATTGGGTTATTCGCGAACGATTTCATTGTTTTCGCGAATGTTCTTTTCGAGGCGGTCTCCTTTGAAGCTTTCTTCTTTTATATCCGAGCATTTCGCTCAAAGGGCGCGCCTATCGCTCTACGATATTCCAATTCTCAGCCGTTTTCTTTCTGTTTGCCGAAGATTAAAACGATGAATTGAATTTCGGCCGAAAGGACTTTAAAGATAGAAAACCTTTTCTTTGAGGATTCCATTTCGGCGACTCATTGTAACGGGATTTAGAGAGATTTTTGGAGCAGGAAATAGAAAAAGTACGGACTCATTAATTAAAGTTCTGCTCCTTAAAGTTTGTCCTCGTTTCCATCGGCCTTCCGATGAGCCTTTGTGTAGTGGGGTGTTGTATAACCCCCTTAGTTCTTAATTATCAATCTATATAGAGACAGTGTTCGTCCTTTCAGTATTGTCCCACATAAAATAAGACGTGAAATAACAAAAAATACTAAAAATAAAATAATGCATACAATAACTTGGCAAGAAACACTTAAAAAAATCATTACTTTACGAGTTATCTTTAATATTTTATCGTTGTATTAATATATAAATAAACTCAATCCAGCATTACTTGTAGGTATTAAACATTCCATTTAAACAACTTAAACCACAATAATAAAAAACTATATGAATTAAAAAGGGTAGACTACTCGGTAGGACTATACACTTCACCGACCTTAAGGAATAATTTGACAACAATTATATCAAAGGACAGAGTGAATTTTAAGTACAACATTAGATGCATACGTCAGAGACATTGCGGGAGGAAACTAAAGGCGGAACACTAGTGAAAGGTCGTTTTGAAGCGCTTGTGCAGATTAAAACAATACATACAGATTCCGAGGGAAAGAAGGCTTAAGAATAAAGATCCTATGCATTCAAAGATGAGATTCGTATTTTCCAAGTATAGTATTTAGGCACCGAGAAATGTGTATTGAAACAAAGGAGTTTTTGAGCCAGAACCCCAAGTGTGTACCACAAAACCAGTTATTAACATGCATCCATAACATACACTCCGGCCTTCATTTGCAGACTAGAGAAACGTTAGGTTTGATACGACTTATGTCTGAGGGTTAACTATGACTTAGTGAAGATAACCAGATGGGGAAATAAAATAGGAATGGTTATTATCCCAGACGTTAAGAGGAACCGGCGCAAGAATAAACGGTACGAATTATTATTAACATATGTTACAACCACTATTTAAAACTCTCATTAAAATTAATATCTACGCCTTTATGAAGAGCTGAAACGATGCTAAATTTTCTGAGAATTAAAGCGCTGATGTCGTAAAATCAACTTTAATACAGAATTCTAATTTTAAACAATCTAAAAGAGCAGAAAGCGTTGGAAGGATATTCAATGGAAAGAGTTCAGAGCGGAGTGAAAGGAATTCAAATTAAAACTTAAAAGATGCTAATCGAGAATTTAATTCTCATACTTATGTATATATTTTATGCATGTTTGTGACGATAAGCCGTTCAAAATTTTCTTTTTAAGAGATTTATGAGACCGCTATTTCCAACCTTAATGAATTAATTCCAACCTTGCTGAATTCATTCTAACCTTAATGAACAGCAGGTTAAATAAAAAAGGAAACTGTTACGATATCATTGTAATCTTTTCCTATAAAGATGTCATAAAAACTACTCCTCCGAAATATAACTAGAAAATATTTCCAGTCTTGAAGAAATGGTCCCAAATTCGCGCACGGCTTTTGGCTTATAATGGGTTTGGTTTATTAAAATGTCCATCTCGGTAATACAGGACAGTTGGACGCAAAGCGCACGAATGTGTGAGGCATTGTTTGGGCTAAAAATATAAATAGGTTCGTTTTTATAATATTCATTCGTATATGTTTATTTAATTTATACGGGATTTAATCTATAATAAAGTAATATAGATTAATATGCTCTCTCTTTTTCTTTTATTCAAAAGTGCTTCGACGTCTTAGGTCATTTCGCACATGTGATACCATCGAATCGAACCCGGGACCGCTGGTGTCGAATGTAGTAGCCCACTTGGCTATCCGGGAGCCCTAAGTTCCGAGACACTATGGATGTAATTTGTACCTTCTACATTCAATTTAGAAAACTATGGCACTGGTGAAGATTTAAAACTTTCAATATCTTCTCTTTAGAAGCGATACTTTTGAAAATAATGAGCATTTCTCTCATTTCATGACGATTTAACTTAATATTATTCAACGAAGAATATTTAATATACCACTGAAAATAAGCCTGCAGAAGACGTGAATTTTTCTTAATTACGATTTTTCAAGCTTCAATTAAAATTAAACTCTTTATACATAGCTAAATGCCAAAAATAAGTAAATCTAAGAGCGATTTGTTTTAATGTTGAGCGGATAGCTAGAATTCTCTTTGGGAAAGTGGAAATCGCATCGAACCTCTGGGTTTGTTTCGTTTAGTAATACAATAAATACTGTAATGATTAACATAAATCGTGTTAGGTCAACGAACGACAACGGAGAACGACGTTGGAGGAAATTAAAGGTCCATATTGGGAAGTCAGAAAGGTCGCGATAAGGGACGAAGGCGAAGAAGGAAAAGATTAAACAGAGAATGGGAAATGAGCGAGGTAAGAGGATTTTCGAAAAACGGAGAGGAATCGGAGAAGATGAAGGAAATTGGGATCTTAATAATAGAAAAGGAGGAAAAGGACTCCGAGGAATGTGTTTCCAGAAAGGAAGAGCGAAGCAACCATTTGGGGTTGAAGGAGAATTATGGGGGGTCTCAGGGCCAAATTTAAGTTTTGGTATTTACGGAGAAGTAATTAATAAAGACCTTACGACGGAAATATGGTATCCATATTATATCTTTCGAGAATTATTATAACTGATAAAACGTGAAATTCATCACATGAGTGGACCTGACTTCGTGGAACGCTTTTTTTAAACTTCGCAATTTCCAGAATACTCTTAAAAACATGAAAATATATTGTGAAAATACCTATCGAGTTTTTAATCAATAAATATGATATTATTGGACACGGTATCACAAAATAAAATTAGAGAAATACGATTTTTCATTTATTTTTTAATATAAATTTATATCGGAATATAATTTTCAAACGACGACTGCAACTGCCGAAAGTGGAATTAGTATAGAACAGAACAAACTGCTCGGAATTAACACAAAGAAATAAATTGACGAAATAAATTCACTTTTCCACTGTATATTTCACACACGTCCGGTTCCGTAAGTTAACTTATAAAAGCAAAAGCGATTTTTATTTCTTCGATTTATTTTATATGGAATTCCACATAGTAATGCCTGCTACCATTGATTGTATTTAAATCACAAAGAAACATAAACCTAGGACTGCATCTTTGAAACTAAATAGTGAAAATAAGGAAAGGCCCTTTTTGAAAAAATAACGTAAAGATACACTGAAAAGCTACTTACTTCGAATAATTTATAACTGATATTGTTCCAATCTATGATAATTATCATATGCTACATAACTTGGAGATCTTCATCCTAATGAAAAATGGTCGTTTCGCAATAAAATTCCACGGAATTGAACACACGGTACCTCCAACATTAGAGTCGTATCGTTGGATTGATTTGAAGGCTAAACAGCGAAAAGCAAAGCAAAACTTCGATGAAATGATTTCATGATAATTAGTAATGGTGAAAGAGATAATAAACATAACAATCACTTAATTACCAACAAACAAAGATTTAGCGACCCTTTGTAATAATTTACAATGGATTAGGCATTTTTATAATGGCCAATTAGAGGCCTTAATTTTACTGTGTTAATCATATTCATTGTTTTCCTAAATGGTTATAATTAATTATAGTTGGTTACGTTAAACGGAGGTGTCGTTTCTGAAATGCACATTCGTCATAAAACAAGTATTTTGAACTAATGGAATGTAGCAAAAGAAATTATAAACTCAAAGTGTTCCTAAGTATGAAATCGGTTTTAATAAAAAAGAATTACAAGAGTAGTATGCTCAAAGAGCACTGGTAGAATAACATTGAAATGTATGATAAGCAATTCATGCTACACGAAATAGCAGCTGTAGATACAGGATATTATTTTAATAGAATTTTGGTCTTACGCTGAGTACATGACAAGGGCAAGGTTTTTTTTAGCGAATTTTGACACGTTTGTACTTGTCAACGTTTGAACAGATGAAAATCTGTTTCCGTGAGGCGTGCTACAAGGAGGAGAGTAATATATCGTACCGATGATGTATATTCCTCAACGAATGGGAACTCACAACATTTTCTTATTCAAAAGCAAGCATCTGCAAACCATTCTAAGGAACCACTATAATAAAAGATGTCACGAACGAAGAGATTCCCAATCTAAAGAAACACAGGGCATTTTTCAGCTGCAGTTAGAGAACACTTTGAGGCATTGAGGACGGGAGGAATAAAAGTGATAGTTTACTTCCCGAAAATTCCAAGTAGTTGCGCACATCCCATAAATCGCAGCCCATTGAGGCGTGTGCGACAGAGCAATGGATGCCGTGGAAATATGCAGGTGATCTCTTGTCACCCAGACGTGCCATTAAGTGCGTGATAAATGGATACACATTGAGTGCCCACACACGTAGACTCATCTTTTGCCAGAATAAGTAAATGCAGATGGTGACGGATGGACGGGTGTTCACAATTTAATTGAGCTGACGAATGTCCTACCCTTGCTTTATCCTTAATGTAGAGGGGAATGCTCTATTTTAGCAAATCGGAGTGGAACGAGTTGGCTGAATCGAAGTAATTTACGACATATTTTAATGGAAAATACCGTAATTTTGCCACTTTTAAGATTTATTTTACCATATAGATTGCGGTGATGTTGAGCAGAAATAAATCAACAGAGTACACGTAACTCAGATGCTTCAAAGATGTAAAAATAGCCTTTTATAGACAGATTTTTAGATGCACTTTAATTAGACTGAAGCACAGAACCATCGCCTCTCTTAATACTTTCCTACCTTATCATTCTCTTCATACTCATCAATATATCATTGATAATTAACAAATCGATAAGCAACTAGCTTTTAATAACCAATCGTTTCAAGTAAATTATCAACTTTCTTTCTTTTATAAGAAATTATTTGTAAACAACGATATTTAAAAAGTTGTACTGCCGCCAAAATCATATTTCAATAAATTGTAAAAAATAAAACCTTTAACTTTATTCATCTTTTCGTAATTTTGAACCAAAAAGAGAATTTAAAATTTTCATCCGATTTCCCTTAAATTTTAGATTTCGCTGAGCTAATATGTACACTTTAATATTTACCAAGGAAATCGACCGTTTAAGAAATGAAAACGAACTTTAAGTGCGCACATAAAAGAGATATTATTTAATTTAAACAGTCTTGAATTATATATTATAATACTTTTTGCGGGTAAGACATGTTAAGACATTTTAAAGTAAAGATATGTACTAATCATGACAAAATCATTTCTGGCAGCTATAACAGATTCATTTCATCTCGACGTTCTGTAGATAGATAAACTCCCGTTTATCCGAAATCCACTTTATCCGAACAAACTTTCCCGAATGCACCTACCCCACCCCCCTAATTTCGTAGTTTATTTTTTCATTCAAAAGAGTAGGTAATAAAATTAAAACTACCGTTTTATCCCGTTGCCAAATAAGGCGGTTTTTTTCTGTAAGAACGCAAAATAAACGAGCTTTGTTATTCAGCATGTAAAAACTTCAGTATTTAATCATACCTTGGCGCCTTTTTTAACACGCCAACACAAATTTTTCAGTCAAAAACATGCAGGCTTATTCACAACCATATCAATACCATTCTACGTACGCACGTTTTACGATCATATTTCGCGGTATTGGCGCAATTCGGGGGGTTTCACGCGGGACTTCGGTTTATCCGAAATTTTCGTTATCCGAACCGGTCTCAATGCATCCTCATGGAAAAAATCGGGACTTCGGGCATTGAATCGATGACACTGAGGTTGAATGACGCACTTTTTCTGGAGATTACACGCTATGGCCAGTACGTTGTAAACATTTCAAGTCAGTGGCACTTGTGGAACATGGTTAGAATTTTGATTCAGAGTGAATGAGTGAGTGTATACATATCCGGATAAACGTCCACATTTAACAGATAAATGAATAGTAATTGTGAATGTTAATGTAACTTTCATTTCGTCTTCGTAAAGACATTTTTGAATGAAACATTAATCGGAGACCATTGGGATTATCACATTCTTCGGATGGAAACGGCCATTCCTCGGCATGAGAGGGCCAATGGTGAGATGGCATCCACATTCCGACGTCATCTCTATGGTACACCTCATTTAGTATTCCTTCACTATGACCACAGAAGATGAGTTGAACAATTTAAGGGTCGAAAAAGATGAAAAATAAATAGCTAATTTCAATTTAAGGAGGAAAAGATCCTTTGAGTTATTAATCTAAACTGAGAAGATTCCTTATATTGCATTGTCTGGCTTAAGACGGATATTGGAAGAGGACTGTCATTTTTCTGTGGGCCGTACTCTGGCTTCCAATGGAACTCAACTGAAGAGGGAATTTAGTTTCGAGCGGTGCTAAGCGACTCGACCCTCAAACTGAAGTCCAATGAGGCATTTTCCTGAATTACTGCTCTGATTGCGCAGATGCACGTGGACCGATTTCTTTGATCCACACATCCGTCAACCGCAAGTAACCTTTCATAATCGAGAGGACTTTAAAACCCTATATGTGAGCCATTTTCTTCATCCTCTACGGTGAATAGATTAATAAGAGAAACTCCACATTTTTCTCATTTGCTGCATTCTTCATTCGGACATAATTTGAGTGAAACATCGAATGAAAAAGATGTTTCGTTCCGAATATCGGATATTCATTTACGACCAGGACATCGTATTCGAACAAAATCGACGACCGAAACTGAAATAATACGTGTTTTGCAGAGATCGAAATCGAAATAAAGAGAAAACTTAAATAATTGAACGTGAACTTCACGCCGCTGTTGTTTTCAGTTAGTTTTCGGTTTGCATACTAACTGAACATGAGAACTTACATAAGTTAATCAAGTTTTACGATTACGAACAACGAATCAGCTTCTTCTTTCCGCCAAGCTCCCTATAGTAGTAGTAGTATTGTTGAAAGTGCTTCGACAGCTTATGTCATTTCGCACATTAGCACCCACCGGGAATCGAACCCGGGACCGCTTTCACCGAAGGAAAACGCGCTGTCCACATGACTATGCGGGAGCCTCTCCCTATAGTATTCTAAAATCTTCTCATTTCTTCAACTCTTTGCGCCAATTGAATTAAGCATGATTTATACTCCTTAATAATAATGCTGATTTTGACTGCTCTCTCCTAATTTATCTCCTTTAAGATCCCCGTTCCGTTGACATCACTTTACGGACGTTTGGCATCTTCGTATACCACAGAAAGACTTTATCTTTTCTTTCTCAACTTTACTGAATTAATTCTTTTGATCCTTTTTTTCTTAACGGTTATAAGAACTGGCTCAACTCAAGGCTGAACAACTGTAGCGCTGCTCCTACTCCTCTATTTATTTGTTTTATTTTTTTCCACAGGTTTTTGTTCGTGCTTTTGTTTTTGTTGTACACAATACTTAACTTGTACTCAACTGAAAAGACTTACTGTATAAAATCATAACTCTAAATTGGTATTTCTCTCTGTTGTGTGTGAACAATGTGGTCTCCTTCAATACTCTTACGGAGGTTGCCTTTAGTATTGGAGTATTTTTGAATGGAAAGGAAACATTTTACCGTCGATACACCATAATTAGTGCGGTATCGAGCATAAGTTGATTTCAATTCTCTTTTATCGGAACAGCTGTCACAAATTCGCCACAGAAACATTGAATTTGGCATATTTTTACCCAAATTGCATAGTATAGAGTACGTTCTATGCACCGTTTCTTTTCAAATCGTCAAATCCGATGTTAAATACGTAAATCAGATTAAAATCGCCATAAAAAGGCGACTAATAATGTCATTAAAATGATATATGATTAATATAATTAATCTATGGTTCTCAAAAATGATGCATGAATGATCGATCTTTTAAGTTCAATCATGGGAGAGAAACTGCTGGCAACCGCAATCATTACCTTTAGAATACACCGTTGAGCGGAGAAGAGCCGATCAAACACCAAAGAGATCCAGAGCTCTAAAATACAAGAGAGAAATGTATTGGCGCTCAACGTTGTCCCCATTGGCGTCGCCGAGGGCGTAAACTGCCACATTTAAACCAGTCTGGACCGATTAAAAAAATGAGCAACGAAAAGAGGCCTCCCGCTAAGCAGCGGCTGTTTCGGAGGGGAAAAGAAACAAGTCTCTGGGGCATTTGACTCGAGCCATCTGCGCGGCCGAGAGCCAAACCAAATCTCGGTCGCCATGGCAATGCAATGCTCTTCCGAAAACCCATCCAAATCCCACATTTGCGTGTCTTTCGGGGGCTCACTAGCGCCACGGGGCGGCGGAGAGCTGTATCGACCCGCGTCGGACTGTGTATTGTTGGCCTGGGGACGGCTGCTCGATTACTGCGACCCGACCAAGTGCCGAAGGAACACGTGCGAATAATTCGAGAATCGGACGTTTCACAGACATCGCCGCGAGCTTACTCTTGCAAGCCTTGCGCCGTTTCGTCGACACCTTTTTTAAGGGATTTCACAGTTCAAAAATCCTTTGTCCAAGGCGTTCAGCGTTTCGTGCCAAAGATGCCGGTTTTGCACCGCACTCTCTTATGAGAGGAATCGCCTGCCTCTGCTCCACTTCCTTTAAACTCTAGAAAATGAAAATAACACTTCCTTAAATTTCAGTGAATTTCGAATTAGTACGCCAAAATGGGTTTTCACAATTTTTCTTTGAAATACTAATATGGAAAAGCAAAAAGTGGAGTAACCAATTGGTAAAATCTCTCTTTCGTGAACAAACTGCGACCAACTCATCTCTCAAAAGCCTTTTTTTCTTCCCTTTCTCTAAACATACGTGCCCTTTATTCTCCTACATTTGAGAATACTAAATATATTTCATCTGAATCGTCAGTACTATTAGTGATAGTTCTTCATTGTCATATAAGTGTAGAATCTTGATGCAGCCTCTCGCAATTGCTACTTTCTGTTATTTCTGCCATTAATTTACTACTAAAACGCTGCTAAAACGTAATCCATAAGCTTTTTCTTTTGCTTTTATTTCCGTTCAAGGACTAAATCCTAATTCATTTTATAGCAGTGTTTTCACTTAGGTATCGTTCAGGAAAATAACAACATGGTTCCTAAAGATATCTTTCGTTTGGACAAATGAGTAATGCATTAACGTGGACCTCAGCGTAATTCTATCAATTTCTCCAATTTCTTTATCAAGAGCCTTCATTTCAAATTAACTCGTCTCTAATCTCATATCTTCGCCTCTGCTTTTGCAAATAAAAATTGCCTCCACCTGTTTATTTAGCTTCGCCTCGCTTCAGCATTTTCGGTTGATTTCGTAAATTAAGTCCTTTGAAATTTAATTTTCGTTCCTTTGCAGAGCTGATATACCCTTTGGAAGTCGCTACTTCATCTGCAAATATAATTAACCCCGTCCTCTTTTTCCCTGATTCCATCCCTCAAATTCAACCTCTATTTGGCATTAGTTTACGAGATATTAGATAAGAATCTACATGTACGAAAAATAATCCTTCATCGTAAAATATAAATTAAAAATGGCTAACATGAGTGAGGCAAGAATGGTTTTGTGGATGTCTATGTAAGAACCCTGCAAGCCGCCTTTCGGTATGTGGCAGGGGATGGAAAAAAATGATAAGAATTTTTTAACCCTGAAAAACGCCACGAATGACACGGGAAGGGAGATAAATGTATGGAAATTAGATTTTTTTGGTTAGTGAAAAAGTAGATGTCAGTCGGTCTACAGCTATGAATTGCCAAAATGCTGTTTTAAAAATGCAATAAGTAAAACACTGAGCCGACCTAAAGGGTCGAAACCACGGTCGTGGAATAAATTACAGTGTGGTACAGGATTAAATGCTCTTTTCTTTATAATGGAGGACACCACAAAGTTGAGGACAGATTAGTAAACTGAGCATTTTTCCTTTTCTTATATTTGGTGAAAGTGAGCATAGAACACGAAGAGAGACAGTCTACCACTTTTCTGAAGTTGTGCGTTGACACTAGAGGAAAGAGAAAGATGCTAAAATGAGGAGAGGGTCAATTGAATAGAAAATGGGCTTTATTTAGAAATAAGAGCAGAGTTGTAATGGAAGAAGATTCAATTGAAACGATGCTCGTATTTCCATGGAGACGCTTTGACTTTAATTGCGAAATGGATTTGTTTTCACTGATCACTTGTTGAATCATTGTAACTGAATGGAATAATTTTGACTGCAATATGAAGAATTGGATAACAAACGCTACAATATAACTTTTTATTCAATTCAAAACAAAAGTTAAAAAAAAATTATATCCAGCGTTTTAGGCTATAATTCGTACATGAGGACTTCGTAAAATAAAAAATGTAACTTATAATTACTACAATGCTATCGATGAATTCAAAATTACGTTTTTACCAGAGTTTAAGCTTAAATTGGCATTTAATTTGAAAAAAAGGGCTTGGAGAACGCTTTGGATTACCGATGAAAATTTTCGAAGGGTACTTCGAGTAATTAAACGTATAATGTTGTACAAAAACTACATAAATGTATAAACATCCCCTACGCTATATCCACGTATAATTCGTGAAGAGAACTTAATTTCGTCTAAATATACGAATCGTGTAAACATGTAAAATTGTTTTCAATTTCAGCATATGGACATGCACAACTCAACTTCTCTTTTAAGTCGGGTTTTAACGGAGTTTTGATAAATACAATTCCCAGTCTGACATGTTTGGTTTCTATTCGGAGGTTTATTTGTTACTTCTATGTTAGTCCTAACGCCTTTGCAAGCAACTCAGAATTAATCCAATCCTCCTTTGTCATTGAACAGTGCGGGCCTTGTTCACGCGGTTGTATGTGGTGGCCGTTGTATTTTGGGTGAGGACAACTGCTTGTTTCACTGGACGTGTTTTCCACTGCGTCGTCCTCTTCCCAAGAGGAGGAGTTGTTATCAGGGGAAAATGTCACAAAAATGGGTTTGTTGCTCGACGAGGACGGGTTTTGCCGAACCAATATATGAGCGACGGTTTCGAATGAATTTTTGGCCATTGTTCCGTCGCGTGTCGGACGATGTTTCAGTGACGTGTATGGAATAGCGGTTTACAGGCTGAATAGTAGCAATTTATCATTCGGTGGGAATTTTTTGACATCTTAAGGAAGTCTTGACATTAGTTTAATTCCATTCTGTTGGTCCCGGAGGTCGATTTCACCAAACCATACGCTGAGGGGATGTGGGTTACTATTGAGGCAAGACAAGGAGAGGTTTGCCTTTTATCACCTTTCTGACCAATAATATTTTAAGTAGAACGAGTACGCGCAATTACTGCTCTACTCAAATAGAGCTTTTAATAGCGTTTAACAATGAGGGGTTAAATCTGTATGTCATTCTTCGGCACCTGTTCCATTATCTCAGTCATGAACGAAACTGGGACAAAATTAAATGAGTTGTATATTTTTCCAAATACGGAAATGAAGTTTTAGCGCAGGAAAGCGTGCAACTTAACCCAAGGTTATGCAAGAAGTTAAAAATAGTGACTTGGATGGGACTCGAAACCAGGTCTCCCACTTTCCGGGCAGGTGTTTTTTCAAAATGACGTGGCTCGGTAGTTTAGTTGGTAAGAACACCTGCCCCACCTGGGTTCGAGTCCCAGCCATTATTTTCCACTTCTTGTATAATCTATATAGTTTTCATTACATTTTTCTAATTCGTTTATTCATATATCCAAAGCAAAAAATATTCCTCTGAAATTTTATCAATCCGTCTACATAATGAAGGTTGGAAAAAATTGAATAGCAATCGAAAATTTTAGTGCGTAAAGTTTTAGAGTAAAAGAGTTTTAGTTCACTAAATCATTGTTATCCGCTTAGAGAAGCCTCAACTACACGGTCCATTGTCATGGAAACTGCTGTCAAAACGTCAAATTTATAAATAGCGTGTGTGTAATTCTAGTTTTCAATTGAAATTATAATTTTATTAATAATTGGAAATCATCCATATTCCACATCAAATACTCTACCGTGAAATACGGCACACACCATGGAAGAAATGCTCAGATAATGTTGGTTCGTTTGCAGTTTGCGGTTGGTTTGAGTGGTGATTAATTTAGGAAATTTGCATGCGAAAGCATTTCTTGCTTCAAATCGGTTGAATTAAGGAGGGAGAATCCGAACAGAGATATCGCTTTTTCCTCCAGATTCCCATCTTTGGACTCGTTACAAAACAGCACTGCTGGTATGAATTAGTGCCTACCTGATAGCCATATAAATGGCACTCATTAGTTTGACAATTTTTCAGATTAGCTTATCTTTAGTAGTCCTCTATGTGATGTGGAGTCATACATTTGCCATTTTGCACTTTCCTTTCAGATTTAAAATTGCCTCAGCCCATAATCAATCCCGTGAGGTGACCCCTTCTATTGTGTTCATCTGAATGAAACAAAAACTACTGAAGATTCATTGGCAAGTCATGGGTGCTCTGATATGTTTACCCCTTCGACAATCACCCTAAAGAAATAGTATGAAATTTCAGCGGTTTTACAAAATTTATGAAAAGCGTAATATACAGTTACGTTAACTCATAAATAAAATAAGGTAATTCAGGGAGGGATGCCCCACCTAAGGAAATGATTTCATAACAATGACTTAGGTTATAGCAAGAATGTGAAACTGCTTGATAGAATATAACATTTATTGATTATAAATAGTATATAAACAAACTTTGCTTAAACAAGTTTTCACCCAAAATATTTAATTTTTTCTAAATCCGTTTATTTTACCATATCTCCCGAGTGACAGGGTGAGACCTCTGTGGGAGAGATGTCCCATTAGCTTAAACTGAATTTAATCTGGAATGCGATTGTTATGTGAAAAAATTGTTAAATTAGACTCGAAAATAGGATCTATCTAAACGTTTAAGTTAACTTTAAAACCTATTTAAGAGTTTCATTTTTAATAATTTAGCCAAAAATTGTAGTACATTTAGAGAACAATATCCATTTAAAGTTATAATGAAATTTGCAATCGGTATGAATGGGGGCTAGAATACACATCGTCCATACGCGTGAAGAAAACTCCTGACGGAAGTTTATTGTGAAGTTTAATGCAAAAAGCTTAATCCATAGCTCTTCTAGTTATTTCCTCGAATATTCGAAGGATCCAACCAGTATCGGTGTCCCCTCCTTCCTACCAAGAAAATCAATCTCATCACCTTTAAGTTGGGTCATTGTGTACTCAGAAATATAATAACAATATCTATACAACAAATTAGGTATTAAATACAATAAATATATTCCATGATTACAGCAATGATTGCTGATTTCAGCAATACAGCAACGATTAGCTACCGCTAATATCCACCGAAGGAATTGACGAGAACGGAAGATGCTGCAAAACTGCTTAATTTTACTGAATCTGCCTCATTTTCTAGTCCCATAGGAGACATCTCAGCCTACTCAAGAGGCAAATAAATGGCATATTGGGCCTTGTTCATCAGTTTTTTGGATAATTTCCAAGTTATTACATATTTACATAACTCTCAAGTTTGTACAAAAAGCAATGTTCTAAAAATTGCGAAATAAAGCTCAATGAAAGTCGCTTGTTTAAACGGATGCATCGATTTGGTTGAAATTAACCTGGTTTACTGACCCCGTGTAACTTAATAAGTTTCAACAGATTTTCTTTAATTTTCGAGTAGTTGGTGAAAGTTAAGGATTAAATTGTGTCAAATAAGAGGAGTTCGTGAAAAATTTTGTTGTATGATTTTATAGTATTTTTTAATTGAATTAAGTTGAAATATGAATTTATTTTTCCGTGAAGTTTATTAGTAAGTGCCCTGCGTAAGAAAACATGGACGAGAGTTTGATTTTCAGAGGAGATTTTTGTTTTATTTCATCATTAATGATGAAGAAGAACAATTTGTACTTTTTCCACAGTACTGTGGAAAAAGTACAAATTGTCATCATTACAAATCATTAATGTAGATTTCTTACCCGTCTGGTGCATTGTTCCCACTGCGCTCTCTCATTTGTTCTTAACTTTGTCCATAGACTGTCGCCACCTCCCAAAGGATTTTGCCGAAGGCTTTTGTTTGCGAATGATATTGCGTTTTAATCCCACCGTCATACTTAGGGTCACGTCTCTGCTTCATAATCTACCAAGTTTGGGAAATTGGGGAAACACCCCTAAGCATTGCTCCCTGAGCGTAATTTCCGGATCCCCGGGGTTGAATACATTTTGAGGCATCTCCAGATATGTGCACGAGTTGAATCCCCGACCTTTTGCGTGATTTGCAAGTTAAGCGTATTAAAGTTTCGGAGAAGTAAAAGATATGTACTCGAGGGAGCGAAGATGGTGCTGAGATCCAGAGTGAGGCATGTCCTAAAAGTTAACAGAAAGAAATGAGTATTCTCTCCACGTATGTGGCTCACAGTCATAACTGGCTTTTTCCATTTTAACGAGACATCTAATGTCAGTGCATATAAATATCGGCGCAATCCAAGTTTATCGATACAAATATTATTTAAAAATGATAAATAAAAATCGGATGTGGTCAGCACATGACTTTCTCCGTATATAAGATGTAAATATTATTCTACGACAGTATTTTCGAACTATATTCAATCTAAAATTGGAAGATGAGTGATTAATTTCTATCATATTATCTTTTACGTTACAAACATTATAAATAATGTTTTTCTGGACATGCTCGATGAAAAACGATGAAATTGGCCTTTCTCCCACAGCGCCCAGAGCGCCCACAGAGTACATAATCGGCCACTTCCGGTTTATGAGTATTTCATGAATAACTCCTAAACAATCAGTTAAACAAAAATATGTTTCATACAAACGTTATAGTATATTACATTTTCTAAATCTTTTATAAATAATAGTATAAACCTAAATATCAAATTAATGGAGATATTTTGCAAAAACGGAAACGAGCTTCGAAAAGTTAAGCTCAACTCTCAGTTAACCGATTTACTCCAAAAACTAATCAACTCTAACGACACCAACCAAAGTATTATATATCAAATTTGGTGTTGATAAAACGAAAATTTGTCATGTTAGAGCGCCCACAAAGTACATAACAGCTACTTCCGGTTTATCAGTATTTCACAAATAACTCCTAAACAATCAGTGATAAAAAAATATTTTTAATAGAAAATTATAGTAAATTACATTTTCTAAAACGTTTATAATGAATAGAATATACCTAAATATCATATTTATAGAGATATTTTGCAAAAACGGAAATTTGTTTCGAAGAGTAAAGCTCGACCTACGGTTAACCGATTTACTCCAAAAACTAATCAACTCTGACAGCACCCACCACAGTACTATATATGAAGTTTGGTATTGATACGACTAATAGTTTTCACGTTGGAGCGCCCACTATCACACACACACACACACATACACACAGACATCATTCCGAAAATGGTCAAAACGTGTTCGTTTTCTATACTACGTATGTGGAGAAAGTAATAACGCTTCAATATAATGAAATATCGTCGCTTTTAATAATACGAGCCGTAACATTTTTTTAGAAACGTTACAATTTAGTTTAAGCTAGAGAAGATACAAAAAGTTATTTATATTGGGCTCTTTTTAAATCCTAGCAACTTGATGGAGTAATTTTTCATTGGTATGTAATGAAATACAATTGGCGAATTGCACAAGGTATTCGTATATTACACTACCGGTGACGTGGCAATCTAATCGGTCGTAAAATATAAGAACTAGTAGAGGAACCAACCAAATGTGTTTCATTATTTATCAGGCTGAATATTTTGTAGTTAATTATTTTTTTATTTTATCTTATCTTTTTGTTATGCACTGAGTAAAATTATTCTCAAATGTACTCAATTTTATCTGATTTGTATTCACGACAGTGTATGTATGAAATCCGCTGATTGGTGCTGAATATTGACGATACAGAGTTAGGATTAATACTGAGGTACTTATTAACGAGCAAAACTCCATAGCAACTAAACGTTTACTTGGTTTCGAGGCCTCGCCTGATGATGAGCCTCGAAAACAAAGAGGTCGTGTCATTCTTAAATAAAGTAGTCTTGTATATGCTATTAATTTTTTACACTCTGAATAATGACATTAGTTCTGGTCACCCCATGGAATTTAATACAACGAAAAGTTTTTTTTTCGTAGAGTTTATTGGTACAAATGTTTATATATCCTCATGTAGCATTCTCGCTGATTGATCTTCACTGCTCGACTTGCCTCATTCCCTCATCAAAGCTGTTGATTGCTGAATGATGAATAGAATGGTCCAGAGGTTCAATCTTGGCTGAATTCTGTTTGTGTGACCCAAAATGGTATAAGGACCAAATCCGTTTTATTTGATGGAATTTCCATTCTTCCCCCATTCGAAAGGAGCTGATATTGCGGAATAAAAAAGGCATTTGCAAAATTCATAGTGTATCGCGCCACTCGTATATCATAAAAGGGTCGCGGCATCGACCCTGTTTCTTAAAATGCCAAGGATCACGCTCAGGGGTCACTTTAAGGGTCTCTTTGTCCATGAGAGTGGAAAAAAACGGGCCAAAATACCAGAGTTAATCTCTTTCTTAATCTTTTTTATCGGGAATGAATTTAAGGTCTACATTGTGGCTGTTTTATGCTACGTGTGTGTGAGCCAAGGCCCTGGTACTAAGCGGTCTCGGGTTCGACCTTATGCTATCATTACCTGTTCGTGAAAGGAATATGATTTTAAATGATCCAATCATAAATATAAAATGAAAAATTATGCTCAAAAAAGAATGATTTTAGAAAAAGGAACGGATTCGGAAATTATAATCTTTATTTGATGTTTTATTTTCAAAGAAGGTGAAGTGTGGGAAGAATGGAAAAGGTGTTTCTTAAATAAATTTGGGAATTGTTTACTTGAAAGTGATATTAAGAAAGTGTCACATTTACAAGATGCCCCTATCAGCGTGAATATTAAAAAGAGGTAAAATTACGTATAAAGAAGAAGCTCCGGATTCAATAGAAAAAAGGACTTACCCTCCGCAAAATCAACTTAACCACGTTGCATTTTTATCGGCGCGGGCGTCAAAGTAGGTCACGAGAAGGAACGAAATTTTCAGAAAGAAAGAATCGCCTGATACCATTTTGGCTGCGTCATATAAAGGAACGGCACTTCCGTAGCATAACATGCCCAGCATCAAACCTAGAGGTTGGGAGTAATGATTGTGGCAGTGTTTCGTTAGGTGCTAACTTTTTATGGCCCATGGGAAGGAATCTGGAGCAAGACCGGAGAAAAACCTAATTCTCGGATATCCGGCAGACCTATCTCAGACTTGGTTCCATTTTGTAATCCAATTCCTTAAGGGTACCGAAGGGATTCAGGGGAGGGATAGGCGAAATTCAATTTGTGTTCTACTCAAGGGCATGAGGGAATCCTTATTATAATAATTCATACTCATTCAGAGAGTTTGGGCTCAAACGAACTCTTGTGAGGCTAAACATAAATTTTTAGTTCATTATCTCCTATCATAATCACCGTCCTTCATATATTTGTGTGTCAATAAATTTGTACAAAAAATGCATTGATGTAATTAAATGAATTAATTTCACTCAGTACAGGTTGAACCAGAAATATGGAACTCATATGGACTAATTCATTAGATGGGCCATATCGAATATTTTCACCACGACTTCAAATTGATCGGAATCCTTCGATAATAAATGCTTAAATATGGATGTAGAATCTTTTCATCGATTACAGTTGTATTTTCTTTTACTGAGTTAAGTAATATTGAGGGCCGGACGAAATCAAGGCCAGTATCAAAAGAAGGTAAATTGAATAATTATTCTTATTTAACTCGCGTGATACTGGTTTTGTTTCAAGATTAATTAAAGTTGGACAAATATTTTGTGAAAAATTCCCCGTAACGACAAAAGCGATCGTTAAATCCGATTTTATGAATTATCTGTAAAACTATACGTGCCGTTTAAGCCCTTACAGATGGGATAATAAGAAGAGTTGGAGATGAGACGGATCTTTACGATTCCAGCATCACAATTACAATAAACTAAAAAGAGGACAAATTTACTACACAGTAGAAGTAACAGATCTGAATCGTTTGGAAGATGAAATGCTTTCTATCGAGGAAACGTCGATACAAACCAAATCGATCAATTACAGTATTTCTAGCAAAATCAGAGTAAACCGAAAAACGTGATTCATATTTGCACGAAGCCATTTGATTGGCTCCTCGAGAAAAACCGACGGATCATGAAAACATTCGCACAAGAAGGGGAACAAATAAAAAGGGGAAAACGCGGTTAAAAGTGAAGATGAAGCGGTTAAATAGAATATTCCGTAAAAAACATCGAAAACTTCATGATGAATATTAAACTATTAAGTCGAAATACCAAAATGTCCTCTGAAGAGACATTTTGGTCAAAAGACTCAATATCAAAGCATTGGATCAGAGGAGGTTCCCTGCCATGACTGGAAATGTGAATTATATTTAAGCCAAACCCTCTAATTGCATTTTGACTGAGAATGTGTATTGTAAGATGAACTTCGATTCCTAAGCCATTTGGAAATATGATCCCGCTTTTACCAAAGGCGGACGTCGACATCCTGACTTTCCCTGCATTCAACAATCACGAATTGAGATATTTCCCACGCAGCGCACAATTTGAATATTTATGAGTTGTCACCGTTGAGCATCATTTATCCGATAATTAGTGTGAAATGATACCTCAGAAGTCACCCTAAAATAAAAACGCACACTATTTGAGTTTTGATAGAAGCTCATGAAAAGAGACCGATCGGAATTTCATTAATTTACTCGTAATTAATTGAACAATTTTATCGATAATTTATTAAATTTGATTTCAATAATTTACTTTAGCTTATAAAAGATTCACATTGTCTAAAACGAAACCTCGACTTCAGAGATCGGCGGTTATGAAGGAGACTCTTCCAAACCCACTTAATTACTTACTTAATGCACTTAATTAAAGAACATAGGGTACACTTCGTCGAAACCTCAGCAATTTCGAATCGGAAAAGTGAATGTCAATTCGATAATAAAAATAAGAATATTAACTTTTATTTACGACTGAACCACTCCCGAATTAAGCAACAGCTACTTTGAATTAAATTCTAATGAAAACAAAGAAAACGTAAAATAAACTAAATGTGTTTTGCTCGCGGAAATTATAAAAATTTTGATAAATTAATTTATGATGGGTTATCATTGCGCTTATATACTTTTGTGATCTAAGTACATCAACTTGTATGCTATAAATATTAAACCTAACAAATGTTTAATGTTTGTCGTAGCCCGCCAAGGACATGTATTTCTAAGTTTCACCGCTCTAAAACATTGGAACTTTCCTATGTATTCCTCATATTTCCAAAGTGCCCAATCTTCTATACGTTCCACAAAACCAGAAAGCATTCATCACAATGGAAAACTTTTCATGGGGGTTGTGTTTTCAGGCAAAGTTTGACTAGTGAGCTGCATTATCTAGGCCGCTTTGATCTCGGGACCACTCGGATTGAGTCGTAAGAGGAGTCGGATTTAAAGAGACCAACACGACGTCTACGGAAATCAGAAAATCTCCTCAAAAGTCATATTTAATGCAAACTGAAAAAATGGTCGAAGATACTTTTATCACACAAGTTACAGTGATGAGGGCGGAAGTATTCTGCGTTTCCGGAGAATTAAGTCAATAATTACTTAAGTCAAAATATCATCATTACGCTAAAATAATCGAACCTTCTAACCTTACTTTCCTGGAATTTTAAAGTGAAAATATCATATCTCGCTGCCTCCCGGATAGAGGAAGATCCAAGGTTCGATTCCCGGCAACATCAGACTTTTTTCAAGTCCACTTTTCCTTGGGAAAATATCGCATATCCCATATGACTTGTAGGTAGCAATAACTCAATGTTTCTTGAAAAAATGGAGATACTGACTCTATTTGATTCCGTTCATGAATAAATCCACACACGATGTACGTACACAAATCTAACCGTTTACATAACACAGAAATAATAAATCTTCCCCATTTCAGAAGTGAGGCAACTAATTCACAATTCTCCGAACATCCTTTCGAAAGTTAAAAATATTTTTCAACCAGAAATCGTTTCACGAGTGGTCGATTAGCAACATAATTAAAACCGCCAAAAACAGACAGAAATCCCGATGTAGAAGTCGTGCCAAAAGGAATCGCAAAAGAATTCGATAGACGAAACCCAATCTGCGAAAAGAAAACTCCATCTGCGAGCGCCGCTTTTTCCTAACGAATTTCCGATCGTCTGCTGTCTTCTCCTCAGACCTCACAGTCCTTCAAATTGCCTCTCGATTATTCCCTTGGAATCGCTTTTTACTCATCGCCCATTGGCTCTCAGAAAACCTCCCAATCAGCGCCTCCGTTGCTATGGTCGATGGGAAAACAAATATCGCAAAATGAAAACGCGTTCTTTAAAGCGACTCCTTTCGAAGTGAAAGTGATGGCTGCCTCCTGAGGTGAAAGTGAAAGTTGCATCAAAAGGGAGAAAGGATCCGACCACAAACCCGTTCGACATTTTCTGTACCAATGGAGCCTATTAGTGGTGAATTGCTCTACTTTACTTGCAGAAGCAATGCGAAATGTTTTCACTATTAAACAAATTTAGCGTAAATAAACAAGTGAATGAATGATCTATTTCAAATCAAATAAAAAAATATTCCAGTAGTTGAGCTAATCTCCTCTCTATAGCGAAGCTTCAGTTAATTATTTGCTATTCGCTTCTGTTCAACTGTTTTAAATGTTTCGTTTCGTAGCAACTTTCATTCAACTCGATCCTAGCACATCTATATCTACTTGCAGAATGCTTGCCATAATAGTACACCAAAAGATTTATCATTACATCACAAATATTGAAGTATTACTACTGCAAATTAGCAATAAGTTTGACTTACCGACTCAGGAACACCATTTCTCAACTGTAACCTTATTAATTTTGCGATTTGAACTGCAAATCCAACTTCAAGTCGTAACAAAAAGCTAAACTGGACCTAGGGAATAAAAAGAGATTGAAAAATATTAATTCTTCTTTCGAGGAAATAAACAGATAAACGTAGGAAGGAGACTCCTATGATAATATTTATTCTTTATTCACCTAATTTCATTTCATGTATAAGGTAGACATTTTTTTGAAGCTGCAAAATGTTCGTTCATGTTCATCTAAAACAAGAGAACACAAATTTGAACAGTTTTAAAATTTCACTAATCCGTAAATGCTATTCTTACGAGGGTCCTGGGGGTTTGACTTTGCAAAATATCAAAATTTCTCCGTAAGAATAATCCTCAAAATCATTTTTACAACGTAGCATTGTTTAAATTTAGAAATAATTTCAAAAGACTAATAGAATCAACTTCCTTCAGAGGATATTGTTGCAAGATTTTCTTAGTTGTACCTTTATTTCCCAAAAGAAAACAATGCTGCAGCATTTACATAAATGCCATAGTTTAAATCGTATTTATGCACCATATTCATATGACTGCACTTGAATATGAAGATCAAAGGGCGACGTATGATTATTGTAGCAGAATTTTCGATATAGAAAATATTAAGCTTGAAATACGTCATCAGTAAGCAACATAGGCGTGAGTTCGCGCATTATTATGCTCTTTTTCATAAGATATGCTCATTCATAAACGTTAATAGCATTAAATTAAACATAGAAAAAATATAAATTTTTATTCTGTCAGAAAAATGGCACAATTCTGTGTGTCATTTAACGTATACAATGCACAAAGTATGAGCAAAGAAATAATCTTATGATATATTACCACTACTATTGACATTATCATCTTCATTCGGGTTAATTAAGTTCTAATTCCAAGGTATTACTCTACACCAAGAATTTCCGGATACCGTGAATGTTAATTTAAGTGACACCGATTCGAATTTGTTCGTAATAACAAATTAGGTTTTACATGGCGATAATACTTTGATCAAGGTTTTTGAGTTCCACTACGTGAAGACTGCTTCAATGGAATTCAATCAATACTTGGAAACTTAAGTAAGATTATTTTTTATAATAAATATCATCTGACGATTATACAGACCAATAAAAGTTTGGAAACGCATAATTTTGAAGAAGACCGCTGCTGTCCTTAACATAATATGACTACGGGATCTTTACTACGGTGAGATATGATAGGGAATATGCTTTTGCATGCCCGAATATAATAAAATTCATGTTCTCCCAAATCAACATATCACAAAACACACCAATGTTCCGAAATGAATTTCATTGAAAAATCGATTCTTTTACAAAATTGCATAACCATGAGAAGAGCTTTAGTTTTTACTTTAGTTCCCTTACTACTAAAACAATTTCAGGATTAGAACAATATTAATTAACTCCAATTTCTACTGTTTACTAGATGCAGTTATATCCATGGTAACATTGGCAAAATGGTTAAAGGAGAAATCATAATGGGCTTCAGACATTTTACGAATTTCTGGATTTGCCAGAATTTTCAATCCACTTACTTTTACGAAACAGGAAGAAGATTCGCTCGATCAAAAAGAATAAGGGCGCGAGAAAACTTACTGAAACGGGGTATTGCTTTACATTATTTTTTCATGATATAAAACAATATACTGCAAAATTATAGCGATGTACTTGTACAAATCAGCTCAAACTCCTCTCAAATGAGTCTAATAAGCGTTACAACGATCACCCTTAACAACTACCAATCACTGAGTTTTGAATCTCGTCCTACAGTAAATGCACCTAAGGATATAATACCGAATCAGGTCATTGCATAAATTATCTTGTAATTAAGAATTGAAGAAACGTGGGCGAGAAACTCGAATTAAATGGTGGAAACCCTCCGAGGGAGCGAAAATCAAAGAGAGACAAAAGACACGAAGTTGCAGGAAATAGGTTACGTCGATTCCGCCGGAGTTTCCTCTAAAATGGGTCAACACATCTAGGACGAGGACGTCTTTCCTAAAGGACAGGCAACTCGTTCATTTTGGCGGAACAAGAAAAAAGGGTTAGTTATAGGGCACTTTGAATCAAACGAACTGATTGAAAACGACCTCCGAAATACAGGATAACTAAACTTGGGTGAAAATGGCTGCTGCTAACTATCCTAATTCGCAATGACAGTGTACAGGAGTAAAAATGATCCAAAATAACACGTATCTATCATCAGATTGTTTTTTAAACAATACATTGTTTGACTCGATTGAATTTCGCTTCGAAGACGCGTAATTTAATTCAAAATATTCACTTTCAAATCTTATTTCGGAAATCATAAACTGTCGAATTGTTGTTTAAGCTTTACATTCTTTAATGCTCGGAAAACTGCTGTTCAACAATTTCGACAGGTGTTATTGCGACTTGGAACTCTTTCTGGCGCAGAAAATCTTGATCTTTGTTAATTCCCACGTATTGTTACCATTATACATCAAAGTTTTCATATTTTGGCAAAAGTTGACAAATTTATATTATTATTAAAACGAAATTTCAATTTTTTAATTCGTTTGTGTTACGTATGCTAATTAAAGCGTCATAAAAGATCATCATATTAAGTTTAGAACAAATGTATACTAATTAATCACCATTTACTCATTCATCAAACATTTTATATTCGTAATTTAATAGACTCAAAGAAAATGTTAAAGGTACACATTCAGAAAAAGAGCGACGGGATATTTATTGTAACCCATTTAAAAGGGAGCATTTGAAAATTAAATTCAATGAATGGGTTTTCACAGCTCAAAATGGGATACGCCCAGCGACCGCACCAAACCTAGGATACGAAATTTCTAATTTTTGGAAAGTAATAACTCTGTAGACCGCGAAATAATTTTATCTCAAGGTGGGTATGGAACAGGAAATTTCCAAATTTGGCTGAGTTTCCTCATTTTATAACATTGACCTTTAATTAATTTCAAAGTAAGAAAAGCCGTTGCGAAGCGGAAACTAACGAGATTAGGTGCTTAATTGCAATGCACTGCGGACCAACTGAGATACCATTTGATGGAATATCCTAACAAAATGTGTTCCGGCCTCAATCCCTCCACCATCTGAAGGTACCTTTGAAGAAGATGAGGAGTGAGTTATTTTGCCATTACTTTTCTAGCTTAGCCAAAATGCCACAATTGGAAAAAGTCTTCTTAAGCGAAGCACAATATGAATTATTCAAAATAATTTAAAAGCAATACGCTCATTCCTTGTTGAAACGGTCAATGGCTTTAATTTAGCGTCACTCAAAACAAAGCGGGACTCATCACAACCACGAACAAGAAAAATAGTAAATGGAATACAGATTTCTCTGTAACATAAAGCAATTGCAAAATATTCCAATCACCAAGATATGGTAACAGTAATACGCACGTAAAATCAACTGGACAATCCAACAAAATTAACTAAATGTGCAAGTGTTTAATCTTATATCATGCAAAGTATGGACCATACCTCGAAGTCACGGCCCAAGCAGTTTATTCTATCATGCAGAGTGTTTCTTGTAGCGAATTACATTTTACTTTTGCGTTTATAACTCTGCAATTCATGTAAATAGTTCATCGAAAACAATGAAACCTTACACATAATAAATTAAAAGTAAACAATATAACTTTGAACGTCGAAGGGAGAGTTGGTAAATTTCCAGAGACGCAATAATGAACCTTTGGTAGAACTCACATTTGGATGGGACTTTGGATTGTGCCCCCCTTCCGGTAATTGGGTGCGCTACGACCTGGAGGATTTAATTGGGAAGAACGAGAACGATTTCCTCGAGGGGGTCCTCGCGGAGCGTGAGATTGAAATTCCCCTCAAGGCCCCAATTCGGCCCTTTTTAAAGCGACGTGATCACGTCGATTTTAGATCCGAGGATCGGAAGGCTTTCGAACATTCTGATAGCAAACATCGGAGTCACTCCCTCATCAAATGTGTGCTAAAACTTACGCCAAGGGTTTCCGGTGCGGACGGTATAGATGACTTCTCAATAGGTATTACTACCCTAAAGATTACTTCTTATCTAGGAACAAATATCTCCCTATGGAAGCGAGGCAACTCGCAGGTGTAAGTTGTGGAGGTGTATGGTAAATTATGCCGTATTTAGGTATCATGATGTATTACTATTACACCGAGAATTATTCAATAATTATCTAAAGGTAGGGAAAACTTATCAACCTTTAAAAATGACGCTGTCTCTTAGATCGGCTTCTAGAGGACCGACGGAAGGCCGTTTCAAGGAGGGGCCCAATATTGGCCAGCGGATTAAACAAGCTACTGCGTCCATTACGTCATACTATCGCTGTACTTTTTAATTAACACCATAAAATCCGCTAGCATAATTTACCATAGAACACTATTAAAATGCATAATTCGCTTTGGGGGACTTCGTCTAATTTTTCCCCAAAGAAATGTAACAGCATTTTGTGTAGAGAGGGACTCCACGTTTTTTCACATAGGGACGAGACTTCGTTTACTGAGCTCATATTTCTGCAACAACAGATCTTGCTAAATGGATACTTCTCCATTTCTTATGGTATAATATAGAGAAAAGAGTATCATCTACTTTTGACGAAACTCTCTTCGTATCTACGATAATAACTGATGGTATGACAGTTGTCTCTTGTCATTGCTAGGTATAACTGTTTCATACTTCCACTGTAATACATTCACAGGATCTTTTTTCGCTTAGAGCCGCATTTAGGATACAAAACAAAAGCCTTCTTATCATGTGCTTATAAATTCCCATTCCTTCAACAGGGCATCTGGTGGACAATATTGGAGGGTTCCAACAACCCTGCGAGTTGATTTATTTTTAGACAGACAAAAAGATTCCAACAACACCTTCGTAATCGGAATTTCCTATCATTCGCACAGAAAACTATTTGTTCCGATTATGGAGTAGGGCCGACGACACTTGTCCCCCAAGTTTCTTCTCAATAATTCATAAATTGACTAATTAATTGAAAATATCAAAATCATATAATTCCACGATAGACATAAGACGGTTTGGAGAATGCATAATCGGCCCTTAGACGAGCACGAGTGTGGTGCAGTTGGCAGGTCCGACATTCGCCCCCATGACCCACAACG
Organism: Sympetrum striolatum; assembly: GCA_947579665.1. Classification (NCBI taxonomy): domain Eukaryota; kingdom Metazoa; phylum Arthropoda; class Insecta; order Odonata; family Libellulidae; genus Sympetrum; species Sympetrum striolatum. Next base: position 83,759,568 of record OX388350.1, read on the forward strand.
GCGTCACCATGGGAACACACCCATCTTGGGATAACCCACCAATGGGGTGCATCCTTTTGTTTCTTCAGCCGAAAATCAGCAGAGATTAGGAGGTTATCGCACACAATCGATCTTATCCGAGAATGATCGTAATGGAGGGTCGCTAATTATTCCACGCTTAATATACTGATCAAATTGAAAATAAAGTTTGATTGTAAAAATGCAAATCTTTCCTGTCTAAGTTCTCCAAACTTAGATAATCCCATTAAACTTTTTTGGCTGCTCAATATCGACACGATATACTATATATATATTATTAAATAAATATATAATTGCTCTATAAAGAAGCGAAAGCTTTATTAGCGTCATAACGGACGATGGCCCTCTATTTTCAAAGGCTAATATCGACCAAACTATGAGAGAAAGTCAAACCAAGACACTTGATAGGCCTCAAAATATTTACATTCCCTGCTTCTTCAATAGAATCTACTGAAATCGTTATTAACTGACAGGGTTGCCAATAGAGAAGTGGGATATGTATCACTTTCAATGAGCCTAATTAGCATTATATTTCTGCGGTTACAGGCTTTTTCAGTCCATTCAAACATACAATCCACTGTGTGTAGTTTTTTCCCAAAATAATATGTTACTATTGTCAAAAATATGACATTACTATGGTTACATTTCAGTCAAAATACGCTATTACAATCCAATGTGAAGAACTGAATATTAAATATGACACGCCAAATAAAAGTTTCGTTTAGGAAAACTTCTTTCACAGTCGTCGCTTGAGGAAACATCTGAGCCGCGCACGAGGCAATAAGGCCGCACCTGAGGCAACAAGGCCGCACCTGAGCTATGCCCCCACCTCATTAACTCTTTCGTCGAATACCGTAAAATAAAAATATGACTTCTGCTCATAGTCTTTCCTAATTTTCCTTTTTGGAGATCTCTTCTATATACGAGTAAAATGTTGATTTCAAGTCGACACCATATCGAGAGGGTCCTCAAAAGAAAATAAAGGATTGAAAATACTCTAAAAATTCGCTGCAATTTATCCGTCAGGCATCGAACGCGGGCCTTTCGGGTAGTATTTAATATGCAGCGCAACAGAAAATCAACATCTCTAACTATGTGTGAAAACTCAAGCAGTAACTTGGCTGCAACAGCCTCAAACGACGTCCAACATTTCACACATATTCCTTATGTGAGAAATTTTAATGTGCTCTGGCATCGGACCCAGAAACAGCATGGTCTTATCTATTTTTTTCTTAAACCAAGTATTAATATACATTACATATAAGCAAATGGTTTATAGCATAACATAAATATACATACACATGCAAAGTTTCAATTATCTGTCTTCAAGGTAAAGACTTCGAAAGCTAAGCAAGAACATCATTTGCATAAGTGCATCAAAAGAAAATAATGAAAAACTACCCCAATGTATTTTAAATGGGAGATTTTTGCAGTGTCCTAGCATCGAACCCAGGACATTTTCTATAAAAGTCATTTATGTTTTCGATAGATCATGGCCATCTCTGTAGGTTCCTTGAGGTTTGATTTTCTGCCTATCCGGGAAGTATTTTTTAAAAATTCCCGAAAATCAAAGCAATACATTTTAATGGGAAAAATCGGGATTTTGGGGCCTTCTGGCATCCAACCCATGACACTGAGTTAAAAGTTGCATTTTTCCTTGGGGTTTCACGTCAGGGCCTATACGCCGTTAAAATTTCAAGTCAATTACGCTAGTGGTTTAGCCTGTGAATTAGTATCCTATCTATCTATGTATATGAATGAATCCGGAGAAGCGTCTATATATAATAGATATTCTAACACCCATCTGCCACTTTCTCTATGACATCCTCCTACGACGTTTTCTTTTTTCCTTCTACTGCTAATCCTTTCCCCTTAAATAAACGAGCATTTACAAAATCATGCTTACAAAACGATGATTGTAAAGTTATCACTAATTTTGTAAAATGAATTATATTTTCCACATACTTTACTTTTTATTGTCGTTTCGTTATTGTACCAGTCACATGATCATTTTAACTTGCCGTTTTTTATTGTATGTGAAAATTAAGTAAATGCGCTGATAGTTTAATTAAATGAAAACATTGAATACTGGTGAAATACCTTAGTTTTTGAGGTCGGTATAACATCTCTTTATCATATCTTATTCACAAAACTCTTTGTCGACAAAAAATGAAATACATCAGGGACGGAAGACTTTCTTTACCAGAAAGCCGCAGGTATTGCCAGCCCTAATATGAAAACAAAGGATTGTATGATAATACCACATTTGTATGTACCGTATGTCTTCAATTAGGTTATCATCAAAAGAGAACGAATTCAGACCCTTGATTTAAATTAATGAGAATCTGTTTTCAATTGACGTCATCCAGGAAACCAAATAATGCGAGCCAAAGAGAAATTTCCAGGAAATGAAGGCGGAAAATGGCACGTGCCGCTTAAAGGCCACAGGTCCCTCAGCTTTGGTTTCGTTTAAGTTTTTAAAATATCTGTTAAAGACATAAATATAATTTATATTATATGTGTGTACCTCTTCGATACTTTTGTCTAGTTAAAAAAGTAATGATCGAAAGAGAAGCAATACATCCTTAAAGTGAAATAAGTGTCCTCAAATCTCACCAAAAACAATCTTAGAGCGATGCTAGAACTTGATCGGTACTTAGAGAGGAGATTTGGTGAAATTTCCCGGAATTTTGGGCTAAAGCCAGTTGATAGGTGGTCTAGTATGTGTCATCTCGGATAATTCCATTTTATCGACGATACTTTAAGGGTTTGGCATTCTTCCGTCCCCTTTCAATCTCCATTCCCCTCCGCTTCCCCCCCTCGCTACCCATCATGCCCCCCGCACGCCCTATTAACCATGCTTTCATGGCCCCTTCATTTTACCCCTCACATATTCTATGGCGCCGTATTGTTCCAATCGTCAGCCTTTCTCCCGCTTCCCTTTTCTTAGACACCGCTGAGCTCTGGAAAGACGTTTCTCGTCCCGAACCGAATAAAACTGCGACGGCCCTGTGATGATTTATTTGCCGCTTTGATAACTTTTCGGAAATATTCTTGAATCAGTTGCTAGTATTTTCAAGGAGGATGTGAAATAATTTCAACTCTAACCGCAAAGCCAATGCAAAAATATGATACTTTTGTGCACAGACCGAGACAATTATTACATTAGAATCATTTTAAACTGTAGTTCAGACGTTTTACAACAGAATTTACCAATTGGTATTATTTATAATTATTATTTTTGTACGTAGACGAATTTAGGGCATCAAAATCTGGCAAAGTGATGGAACTACTGTTGCTAAGTATATTCCTTTGTATATGGTTTTTCACAAAATAATTTCGATCCATCATCTCCATAAAAGAATAATTATCAATATAACCAGATTTTCAACGAAATTTAAATAAAGTTTTGAAAATTAAACAAAGTGAAACAATAGTTATCAATCCTGGGAAAATTTAATAATTTAGTTAGTTTTAATCGAACTTTATTTGAAAAGGATTGAGTACACCGCAAGCTAATTATTTCCATTAATTTATAACATAGCTGCCGAAATAATCCTTTTTAACATTTTTTCAAGTCATTTTACCATATTAAACAATATAGGGTAAAATTAATGTACTAATATTATAAAAAAATAATTATAAATAGTAATTTAAAATTGATATGCTGAAGCGTGACTGTAACTATTAGTAATTGGCATTAGTAGTATTATTAGAATTTCATGTGATATCTGAGCAAAAATTATGTAATAAGTTAACATTTTCGTAAAATGTATTTACTCGATGAACTGAATTATATTTCAAGATCAGTTCTACAGAACCAATTTGTCTAAAGCAAGAAAATGGCAAAACGCAAAAATGGAGCCTGGATTAAAGAATTCAAGTAGAATAAGATAATTCTTCAATACTCTTTCTTTAAAAGGCACTTCTATTGGTCGTTTCTCACGATTCTCGTCAGCTGTGAAAAGCATTTCAACGCCAGCAGACGAAGGGGCGAAAAGAACCACCTTTAAAGAAAAACCGAGAAATTTCACTTCAAAGAGAGAAAAATAAATCCGAGAATTGCCGCGAAATCGTCCTCTCCTTTAATGAGCCTCGCCTCCTTCACTCGCATTAACTTCGTTTTCGCACTTCTTTCTTTATTCCACTTTTATTATTTAACCTTCGTTCCCTTCTTTCTTATCGGTTTTCAACTCTTTGGTATACCTGAAAATAAATATGTTAAAGACGTTCAAACCTCAGCAATATCATTCTTGACCATTGATTTTTCTCAATGAACATTTTCCTTTTGGGCATTTCTTCAGAAAAAATGTCGAGAAATAAATACAAAGAAATCACACTAAGTTTTCCCCGTTATTTTATGCATTCACTGAATCATTGGACATATTGTTTTATGATTAGTCCGAAGGCTACTTGTATTCTCAGCCACTCCAAAATTACCAAGCAGGAGAAGAGGGAATGAGGCATCCTACACCGGATGAGGATTGAGGTTATTTGATATCACGTTCCTCGCAGAGACTGCAAGTGGAATAAGCCCCACCACCCAATAACACTTTCCATTCAATATAAAGAAGAATGTATTCCATCGACTCTCTTATCATCGCATGCGCAATACAAATTAAACTAAAGAAATCCCTCATCTCTGTCACAAAACAAAACATAATTCAATCATCGAGACGGTTGACCAGTGACATGTATCCCACTCTTTTTATTTTATCTCATTACCTGATAATGAACAGGCATTCTCATATGAATGAAATTTTACTGATCATACACTGACATTAAATAAATAATAAAGGAATACTTATAAAGGGTAATATGCAATCATCAGGCAAATAATACCGAGCCCATACAACATTGACCTTTCCTGCATTTTATACTCAAATAGAATACTGTTCAGGTTGTGATACAAAATAACACCATGTATTTTTATTAATATGTCAGTTTTGTAAAGCTGACTTTTTCACTTGATAATTATTCTTAAAAAAAAACGCTTTGTTACGAACACGGATTAAGAGTCGTTAAAACATTAGATTCCTGCAATCAGGCTGCAAACGTAAAAGAGGTCTGACTGCATCTCGAAGGAGAATCGGCTCGCTTTAGTTTGGTTGTATCTCTATTCTCAAATTTTAACCTCCCAAAAAGGAGATACGTTTCCTTATGAATCATCTGAGGAGAACGAAACTAACCAACCAAAACTCGAGAAAAAAAGATAAAATTACCTTTAATTCAAAGAGATTATCGTCTTCAACACTTTCCATGAATAGTTTTTATCATCAAAGCCATTCATCCCCTTTTCGTCCTTTCCTTCTTCTCAATGAATATAAATATCAGATTCAGAAAAAAGTAAAATCGATTGTCTACAACGACTTCTATTAAAATTCATTCTCGTATTTTACACGTACAGAATCAACGAATTCCGAATTACTATGAACTTTTGATTCAGAAATAAATTAATTGTATGTTACTGCTACGTCTAATATATATTTTTCACCATCAAAATTATCGAATTTCTAACGAAAATTTGGTCCCTCTCGATTATTTTCAAGTGGAAGCCTTCGCCTACTGCATTTTTACAATTATAAAAATAAAGAACACATATTTTATTTCAATAAGACAATTTTAAAAATAAATCGCTTCGAGTTCATCTGATTTACATTTAAGTAAATATTAGATCGTCATGGCAGCAGGAATTACTTTCCAATCGGAATCAAAACTTTAAAAATGGTGCTGCTGTGGAAGACGAAAATAGGTTGACATTCGTAAGCAGAATCTCTTGAATATGATCCTAAGCATGAAAATTTGTTTTCTCCGAAGACAAATTCTAATTTTTAAGATTTAACCACATCCTCTGGCTTCCTTTTGAATGCACGAAATATTCCTTCCTAGTAATTCCTGTTCACGTAGATTTTGTGAATGCGCTATGCAAACATCAGCTTCCGAGTAAACGAATGTTAATGAGGAAGAGCTACAAGTAGAATATATGAAAGGCGTACATTCCGTCTCACTTTGATTATATTTCAAATACATTCGCTATCTTTTTATCCTCGTATGCATAGTCATGGTGCACAAGAGAAATTTGCCATTCTCTCTTTCAGTCCGAATCTTTCTTTTTTATTCCCCCTTCTCCTTTTCTTCTCTGACGTCACATCCTCTCTCCCTAAAACGAAATCGTTCTTTTTCCACTTCCTCCTCTCATTGCATGACTTATTTCGTTTCCTCTCTCATTGCGTTTCAGACACTCGCCGACCTCCCTATTCCGAATACACAGCGAATTAATAAAAAAGGGACTGATTGCATCATAGAAATACTCCTGATTTAACGAATTCGATTAGATGCTCTTTTTATGAGATAAGATCTCCATCTGAACATCTCCCAACATGAAACAACATGAAATATAAATCGAGTAATTAAATGATTTAAGAATAGCGCGTTAAACCTTTGGAATAGGAAAATATCTATTTTTTTTACTTCGTCTGATTAATGACATCGATGATATGAAAGCTACTGAAGTATGAGTTATTATTGGATTCGATTTTGTAATCCCTTAAAGATAAGAAAGGTGCTCATATTTTCCTTTACTATTTCGCATTCACTCACATTTTCCTTTACTAACAGTACTTTGGCTCGAACTTAAAACTCGAACTAAAATTTCCAGAATGATAAAAACTATAGAATGCACTCAAAACCGTGATCTAAACATTTAATGTGCTAAGCATCGAAGTACCGAATGTCCCTCTACTTAGCGACGACCGTTGAAACAAAAAACTCGTCACAGCGCCCTAAATTCGAGGGAGTCAACACGCCGAAGGATTAATTACTCTTTCGCGATTATAAAAATCCATTCCGGGATTTTCGCCGAAGCTTTTAAAAAAAGGAAATCCTGGCAACCCCTTGCGAAACTTCCGAAAAAAAGAAGAGCGAAAAGAAGCTATTCATTTTCCCGCGTGACTCATTAGCAGATTTAAAAAAAGGAGTTTCTTCGGGCGACAGCTCAAGGGTCGGAAAAAGGAAACAACTCAACTCCGACATGCTCTGGTCCGAAACTTCTCTTATCTCAATTTCCGAGTAATTAACAAGAAATCGCTTTTTTAAGCGGCTGATCTTCGCGAATCTCTGAACTGGAGAGGAGCCGATGAGAGGACTTGAGTTTTTTGCCTCTGGACCAATGAGGCTGCTCCACAGAGATGAATCATCCCCGAGAGATTGCGGAATCGGACCATCGATTCTGCCTTCAGGAGTTTGCTGCCAGAGCATATACACATACCACAATAAACGTACGATATCTTCTACATGTACAGACGCTAGAGGAAAATTCTCTATACATAATAAACCATATTTACAAGTTTACAAAACATTATAATAGTCCTCAAGCGTAGGTGAAAGCAAATAATATTTTATTTAAATATTTGTCGATAGATTACGACTGTGATGATAGACTGCCATATATTAACGTGCAGGTACATATGAAAGCATCCAGTCAATAAATACAATACGTGGGATTGCTTTATAAATCAATATTGGCTCAGGAGGATCACATTATTTGGTAAAAATAAGTAAAGATCCCTTCGAAAAGAAAATAAAATGAATAACAGTGTATTTACAACAACGCTGAAGTACAAAGTTGAAATAGCCCTAATAAAATAAGAAAGAGTAAAATACATACAAACCATTTCTTTTATGTACATTATTCAAAGTAATTGGCAAAATAAAATTTACATTAATTTTTCAGGAAAATGCAATAAATAGTAGGAATTCGCATAGAGAGGGAGTTTTGCCGTGGCTTAAAGAACACGAAGTGTTAATTCAAACACAGAACATAACCTGGACGTAAGGAATCAGTAGACCTCATTAGTATATTTTAATGCACTAACTTAAACGGCACATTACGAGTCTCGATATACGACTCCATCACTTCCCATAAGTGCGAACGGAAGAGTGAAAATAACACAGAATAACATACAAAGGAATACAATTTCGATGCATTGTAACAAACTTCTCCACAAGATTACTTAGATTAGACCCTTTAGGAGAATAACGACTCTCAATAGGATTCCTACGCAAACACTCCGGAGGTAATATTCATAATAATAAAGAGAGAACTTTCTCCGAAAAGCAATTTTACAAAGACTCCAATGTAACTGGAATTTGTAAATTAATGATCCAAGCTTAAGTAGAAGAGTATAGAGTTTTAGTGAACGGACTTACTTATAAGCCCAACAAAAGAATCTCATCCATAAATTTGAATGAGGGGAAGGCATTGCGAAAACCAAGAATGACCACTCGACAGCACATTTCACACAACAAGTATGAAAACATATCAAAACATTTCGCCTGATGACGGCGATTGTACGCTGAAAAAGGTAGGGATAAAAAGTTAAGAATGATTTTCTATCTTCATTCTTTGGACTAAAATACGTAGTTTTTATAGTACCTAATAGATATATTTTCAAAACGTAATATCAGTTTATTTGTGTAGCGAGACGTAAATTTTAATCCGTCCCCCTGAAACGATTAAATGAATATCCTGAAAAAAAACATTTTACTCTAGGAATTCCATTACTTGCAATTCCGGCTGCAAACCGGCGTTTGCTCGAAAGGAATCTGATTTTCTATCGGACGGCGACGAAATGGATGGCCGAGAGGGGCGACGGCAGCATGCGATCATCATCAGAGAGAGCTTCGAAGAACTAATTTCCACATCGAAAACCTTTTCAGATTATGCATAGACCGAGGTATCTAACGCCATACCCTAATAAGATTAATATTTTCACTTGTCTTTTGAATAGAAAATTCTGATGTGGCCAACACATGACTTTCTCCATATTTATTGAAAACAGAAGCCTATGCCGGTAATATATAAATAACTCCAAAACAATGAGTGTTACCGAAAAATATTTCAAACGAAATTTATAGTAATGTACATCATTCATAACTTTTGTAATTGTATATACCTACATTGCATTCTGACGGAGATATGTATGAAAAACCTCCTTTTCTGGATAAACAACAACTTCCGGTTAATCATTATTCAAGAATAACTCCTAAGCAATTAGTGTTACGAAAACATGTTTCAAACAAAAGTTGTAGTAATGTACATTATCTATAACTTTTGTATATAATTGTATATACCTACATTGTATTCTGACAGAGATATTTAAGAAACAACATTTTGTTCCGGATAAACTGCAACTTCCGGTAAAGCGGTATTCATAAAAAACTAATCAACTCTTGGAATTGTTAGCAAAATACTAAATATGAATTTTGGAAATGATCGGATAATTACTTTTTAAGATAGAACGCACACAAACTTTTTTTACCACAGACAGACACACACACACAGACAGACATGTTCGGGAAAATGGCGAGAACGCACTCTACCCAAAACCCCCATCCCATCCCCCAAACATCCCCCAAAACATCTATTTCCGTTGAAATCTGGAGGTCGAATTTTTTTGCGAATACAATACTTTCTCTATACTACGTATAGGGAGAAAGTAAAAATGTATGCAGTGATAAGGGATAATCAGGAGTATCAGTTAGCATCGGTCCTGTATCTTTCGATGCATTTCCATTCGCTCAAAGCGAAACGGTTAACTAAGGACGATTAACTCTAACCCGTATTTGGTTTAGAGGGTAAATTATTCCCAGAAATTCTTTATTCTCCGTAAAAATTAGAATTAGTTATTAATTATTTAGTCTCAACGCTTACGGAGTTGCACACACACCGATTACGTTAGCTTTTCTCACATTTGCTGGAATGAGTTCAGAAACAACGCAAGTAAGGAATCAAAATCAAGCTTAAGCGGGAATTTTCACCGATTATTAGAAAATGTCGTACTCTGAACGGTAAATAAATTCAGACCTACCTCCTACAAGACAATTTAATTCTGCACTGTAATTTTGGAAGAGAAAAATTACTGAGTGATCAATATAATGGGGTTTTCTCTAGAATTTAATCGCGTAACAGAGGAAATAGAGGATAAACCCCGAATTATGAGCAACATTCTTTCAAAAGGGAAACCGATTATCGAAATTTTGGTGACTCGCAAAGGAGTCCGTAATCTATCCTGGATAACGTTGGATCTCACTCTCGCAGCGTCGATATATCGATATCGAACCGTCGCTCCTCTTCGCTATCAATGACGCGTCAATTTTATAAAGTAGGGCAGAGAGACTAATGAAATTACCAGTCCATCACCTGCAGCCTCTTGGTAGCTATCCATCAATCTCATACCTGCGCGTATGTGTCTCCTGAACACATTTTGGCGGAGTCGCTTTTATCAGTGCAAGAGGAAATTGAGGGTAATGAAAATAGCACAGAGCGTGTTATTATAATGGAAGGATATCAAGGAAGTGGAACATCCACACATTCTAAAGGCTATTACAAAATTTAATCAATCGCGGAAGCCTCAAATATCACGAATTTCATGGAAGAGGAAAGGAAAAAAGAGTGCTTAAATTACAAAGAATCAAGTATAATATTGTGGTACTTACTAAGGAAAAAAAGTCCATGAGAGAAAAGTTCACTTTTTGTTTAGCAAACGTTTTCTCTCATGGAGTTTTTTTTTCCCAAGAGGACTTCCTAAAAAAATTAATAAATAATATCATCGGTCGCGTTTAGTTTACATTAACCATCTGAAATACGCAATAATCTAAACTAATACGGCTATCCGCAGAAATTGTTATGGATTTTTCAATTGTTCTAAATTTGGATCTCTTACATAACCTTTTGTTGAGATAGTTTGTTTCAAAGTTTGAAAAATGTCACATTTCCGGTTTCAAATACATCAAATTGAAACGTCACTGAAAAACGTGTCTGCTTTCGGCTTATGAAGACACAACAGCGGAGCCCTCGTGTATGCACGCTAAAATACATTCGATGGAAATCGCCGAGTTTGTCGACCTGCTACGGTCTGCTGGAAAGCACCTGATGAGGTCAGATCACTTACCAGAGAAAGTAATGTGCCGTTAGCAAGACCATTCTTTGGCCGCAATACTCAAAATACTAAATACGGGAAACTATGCAAATGCAAGCTTACGTAAGGAAATGGTATTTTCGCTTTCACAAATACGGGGTGAACAGATACCATAAACTACAAAACTATCTACTATTAACAACTATGACAGGTTTTTAAGAAACCTTTTACGTACACTCGTGGCCAAAATTAACGCAGCACCTCCATAGCGATTCTAACGGCCGGTGCTGCGTTAATTTTGGCCAGGAGTGTACATTCCTTACCACAGCAATGCCTCGAATATGAGCAAGGCTTTAAAAGAAAAATAAATAGTACACCAAATGGACGAACATTTTAAACATCTCTTAACATGATATTATGAAAGCTCACTAAATGCAGTCGCACTCTATCACGCAGCCTTTCTTTTAGCGAATTTATTTTATAACAAATTCATTACTCATTCATTATTACTCATTCATTAATACTCATTGTTCATTACTTCGTTCATCGTCCACATTGATATCACAAAAATATAGAAAAATCCATGTCATAGACTCCGATAGCGCGTTATAGGATTCTCACGATGGTTCTCTATTTCTACAGCCGCTACTTGGATGGATAACGACCATCTGAACTGCCCATCACTGTGAACGTCCATCGCCGATCTCCTTCCGTTTCTTCCCCACACATCTTCCATCACATCCATTAGTACGGCGAAAATCCTTTCATCCTTCACACAGCATCCCTCTCTGATCCTCTTCTTTTCCCTTCTCCGCTGTCTTTCGTCTTCTCTTATTTATCTTACTTCCCCTTTCTTCATTCCTTCTGACCCTACGTACCCAGGGTCATCTTCTCCTTAACATTAAAACTACTCATCCCAGTGTCTCTGAAGGTGTTCCTTCTATATACGAGTGTATAAAAAAGAGAAAGGGAACACGACTGTGCTACTACATAAGAGCTTTTTAACTCAAATATTTATACGAGCCTAATAAGAGAATTAACCTACCTGCAATTGCATTCATGCCCTGTTGGAGGGTGGCATGGGGTGTAAACATCGATATATATATATATTGTTCGTGGGAACAAAGGCATTAAAAAATATCCACTTGTCTACTCACGTAAGTTGCAGCTCATTGCCCGAAGTAGCAAAGGTCGCACAATACTTAATTAATCGACCATAAAAGTTCAAAATTAATCTATAACTCGCGTTCTAGTATCAACTATTTTTTCGTCCAAAGATTCCCAACCTGCCTTAGAGAGGCGTAACTCTTGCAACATTCTCAAATATAATTTGAGGAAATGTATGGTCTTGCGCTGTATTTACTCGAGTTGGGTTTCATATGCCATTTTAAAGCCCATGATAAAGATGAAATCTAATTCATCGAACTTAAGGACGAGTTTTCTAATTATCCACTTACGTTTAAATCATTGAAATTTCAGCAAAGTATTTTAAATTTTACATTTATTACACGATGATACGAACAGATTAATATATTTTCTTGCCTAAATAAAACGATTCACATGAAGAAGTTGAAACTAAAAATTTGTAACTATTTGTTCCTACAGTTTCAAGAACATAAATTTCATTATTCTAAAGTACGATAAAATTCGCAACTACTACATCATTCATTACTCTTGCATGTTTTCACTGAAAATGGCTGAGGTGGGGATTATGAAAGGAGAAAATATTATACCAACTCTAAACAAACGCGGACTTTACAATAGGATCCTAAGATACAATAAAGAATCTCATCGATTCCATGATATAATATACCAAAATTATATTCCCAAGCCCTACACGTGCGGCCTAAGAAAAGGAATTTCAGGGGAAATGCTCTATTTGTAAGGGACACAGCAGTGACGAGAAAAAGCTTCCGCAGTATTCAGAAGTATTCCGCAGAGGGATATTTATGCCTTGATTCGCATTTGTTTTGGCCTGTTTTGTAACCGCTGACGCCGAAAGTGCTTCCATTTGTCCATTATTCTACGGCGTCCACTGCATCGCTCCTTCGTGAAGGGCCTTTCTCTATCCAGGAGAATTCTTCAAAGATCTATTTATGGGACGAAGCTGATTCGTGTCGAGAATATTGAATGTTTTATCCGATCTGTTGATAAGCAGAAGGTTGTGCTCCATTTCTGCTGAGGGCACTCGGATGGCAAGGATAGAATTCCGAGCGTAACGTGAAGGGCAGGAAAGGGCCGCAGATCACGGGAAGGGTCACGGATGAGAGATAAGGCCTCGAGTGCAAACACTCCCTATTTGTATTCCAAAGGGGTTATATAACACGTGATGATGAGAAAGAAAAGAAATGGATGAATTTTTTCGAGTAAGAAATTATGAATTGCACCAAATTAAGCGAGAATAAGGTTTTCACAGACTGAGTAAAACTCGAGTATCAGCAAATGCTTAGGATGAGTTGAATGGCGGTGAATGGTGAAGCAAATATTCTATTTATGTGAAAATTTAGTCAAGATAGTAATGACAATCAATCATAGAGTCAATTTTACCGAGATAGTCCTATTTGTCGTTTATATGCCTATTCCAATTTCCATCTCCCGAATTTCGAAGTCAAGGATTTCCTCACTCGAAATCAAGGGCTCTGTTTGCAGACCCAAAAAATGCTGATTTGGATAAACTTAATTGAAGAGTTTAATTGAAGAGTTTAATTCCATATGTAAATAAAATTACGCAATGTCTAAATTAAACATAGATACCAAAGACTTTGAGACGCTGGAGAAAACAACTGATTCTAATTGAAGGAGTGGTCATACTAATAGCGATTTTCATAAAAATAGAAAGATCCTATTTTGGCAATGGAAAATTCACGCCATTTGAAATTATCTATGCTCAACACACGTTTTCACGGCGAGAAATGATTTAGGCCCATAACCCGAAGGGCTTATGCTCGCAGCAAGCACTTTTGCTCATGCAATCGAAGAATCGTTCGAAATCAGGATTGAAGGACTCTCAAATTTAACATTCGATCAGTGGAGTGTGTGAAAAGCATTTGAATCTGCAATCAAAACACGAATTGCCCATTCGTCCTCAAGAACTCCTTCCTTTCTATACTTTCGACAAATAAATTTATTTGACAGAGTGCTATCCTGCAAATTATGAGTGCTTATAAACCAAGGTACAAAAAAATTGTATTTTCCGCAAGCAATAATTACAATTCCTATTTTATTATTTTTAACACATCATCGTGTGAATACAGACAACAAGCTATTTCTGTCCGAAATACTTAATTCTATTTAAAATGTATCCTTCTAAAGGTATGGCATACTATTTAAAAGGATGGATAAACTTTTAAATCTCTCTAAACATCTAACATAATTAAAATGAGCCCATGCCTCGCAGAGGGCGAGATAAAAGTGCACAAAGACTCGGAGTCGTAGAAAGTACATCGTAAGCGAGCGTCGGCTGCGAGTCGTTTGATCGCTCTCTAAATTCTTAATGCGGAGGCGACCCCTGTAAAAAACACAACTCCGATTCAAGCAACTCTTTTTCATCGTAAGAGAAACATCCTACAGCTCACACACAGAGAGGGAACAAATTTACTTTAAGAAATCCGTACGCGGCATAGAGCTCTCGAGGTCTCCTAAATGCCGACGGATTTCATATTCCTAAAAAGGTATATGTTTATTTTAATCTAAAAATATTCTGCAAACGAATTAAATTTTTTTAGTTTTTATCTATCTTCAATACCTTCAAACTATTTCAATTCGAATTATTTCCGAATACTCTTCAAACTTCATCATTGAAATGAAGTAGATATGTTTGTATACATTCACCTATTTGAGAATATGTAGAAGACGTAATTAATTTATAACATGAAATAGCTCTCTACCAAAATGAACGATTGATTAGTTTTCGATTGGGAAAGGAGGGTCGCCTAATTACCCCTCATCATTATGCATTACTAAAGCTTAATTTTTTATCATGGAATTTCTTTTTCCACCGTTGTTTTATAGAACTCAAATTTCTTGATTAACTTAAATAAGCGCTTAAAATACATTTTTATACAAGGAATATTTCTAAGGGAAACCAGTCGTACGAAACCTCACATACACAGGATTCGCCGATGCGTACATCTTACAAACCATTTCGATCCACAAACTTTTAATTTGCCAGTCCTAATCGGACTAGCTGGCGAAAGCTCCGTCAAGGGGCTTACTGGACGAGATGAGGAGTGAGGTCCCTTACATTCCTCACTGATCGAAATTTTGTCAGTCGAAAAGGTTCTCATCATTGCTACTCAAAAATATGTCGAATTACAGTAATTATAGCATTCAATGACGAGGGCCGAAAATAAATGCCTTCGACACGGAATCAGGCGTAACTTTGTGGAAGTTATTAATTATATCAAAATCCATATTGAGAAAACTTTTACTAGACCACAGAGAAGGTACTCAAGCGACCATGGTTTCGCAGCATGGCTACATCATCAGGCAAAAGGAAATAGGAAACAACACAGAATATATACAAAAAGGGAAAAACCAGGTGGCGAATCAGAAAGCAGTAATGGTGGGAAGGGAGGAAGAAGGAGTTAGGTGAGGTGGGGGAGGTAAAGGAGACAAAGGAAAGAATTCAAGTCCAAGGATACAAAAACAGGGGAACAGCATAGATACAAAGTAACACATTAAGTGAAAAGGGTAGGGGTGGAGTGTCGTTTCCTGTCCTTTTGCCTGATGATGCAGCCATGCTGCGAAACCATGGTCTCTTCTGTACCTTCTCTGTGGTCTAGTAAAAGTTTTCTCAATCAAGGTTTTTGATATAAATGCCTTCGTTCAGCATTGTACACACGTCTTTCATGTTTATCATCACTCGAGGTGGGCCCAAATCAGAGATTCATTTCCATTTATCCTGCACCAATAAATCAAAAGGAATGTTCAAAATCAAAAAATGGAATCAGAAACGCCTCTGACTGTCACTGTGCGCTACACGATATAGAATATACAATCAAAATAATTTTAAAACGGAAATTAAAAGCGAGCACAAACATCGATGGAACATAAAGTCCCAAATCCATTCCAAAAAATACACAGAGATTTTAATTTCGAAAATGTCGAACCGTTCGCTCCGCGCGTTTCAACTGTCGATAGTCAGCCGATCGAATAAAAACACGAAGCGGAATTAACGCACGAATAAACAAGTCTCGGCCAAATCGCCTGTATCCATGACGACACATCGGGAATAATTGAACCGGAAATACAGCACTAAAAGCGGCGAATTCACAGAGGAAAAATAAACAGATCAGAAACTGACAGAAAACCAAAAGAGGAAATGCAGGAGTCCAGAATAGATATGTTTAAATTTACAACTTGCCAATTACCACAGATTAGCCATCACTTAACGGAGCAAACGCTGTAACCAGTTAAGGGGTCGTACACAAATTACGTAACGCAATATTCTCCAATCTTCGACCCCCCATGTGACAGGACCGTAACGCCGGACCCCTCCACTACGCTACTTAGCGAGTGCTTTGTCAAAAGTTTTGGACTTATCTTCAGGAAGGAAATATTTTCACCCAATAATGATCCATCTTTACTATCTCCCTACACGTAGTATAGAGAAAGTATTGTATTTGCAAAAAAATTCGACCTCTAGATTTCGACAGAAATAGATGTTTTGGGACCAATAGAGCTCGTTTTCGCTATTTTCCCGAACATGTCTGTCTGTGTGTCTGTCTGTCTGTGGTTAAAAAGTTTGTGTGCGCTCTATCTTAAAAAGTAATTATCCGATCATTTTCAAAATTCATAACTACAATTTTCCTAACAATACCAAAAGTTGATTAGTTTTTGGAGAATATCGCTTAAACGGAAGTTATGGTTTATCTGGAACAAAATTTTGTTTTTTAAATATCTCTGTAAGAATGCAATATAGGTAAATATAATTATCAACAAAAGTTGTAGATAATGTACTTTACTACAACTTTTGTATGAAACATTTTTTCGTAACACTGATTGTTGAGGAGTTATTCTTCAATAATGGTTAACCGGAAGTTGTTGTTTACCCAGAAATGGAAGTTTTTCATACATATCTCTGTCAAAATTCAATTAAGGTATACACATTTTAGGACAAAAGTTATTGATAATGTATTTTACTACAACTTTTGTATGAAACATTTTTTCGTAACACTGATTGTTGAGGAGTTATTCTTCAATAATGGTTAACCGGAAGTTATTGTTTACCCAGAAATGGAAGTTTTTCATACATATCTCTGTTATAATGCAATGTAGGTATATTCTATTCTGTACCAAAAGTTATAGAAAATGTTTTTTACTACAAATGTTGTATGAAACATTTTTCTGTAACACTCATTGTTTTGGAGTTATTTATATATTACCGGCATAGGCTTCTGTTTTCAATAAATAAGGAGAAAGTCATGTGTTGGCCACATCAGATTTTTTAATTATATATTTCACCTAGATTCGATGCCATGACCTGTTTATAATTATCATCGCACAAAACACAGACAGCCTACTCCAATTGCACTCTGACTACTTCCGTTCGACACTCGTGATCGCTCGGATTAGAGCTGCCAATTATCCCCGGTAAATTGCGCGCGTGTTTTAAATTCAAAGTTTAAACAGGCAGAAATTTTGCTATTTTTTGCAGTTCTAAAACCTTGACGCAACGCAAAACTTGACCCCCTTCCCTCCACGTACTAGGACAGGAACGCCTAGCCGGACCCCCCAACCATCCCCGCAAATGGCGCTACGTAATCTGTGTACGGCCCACAACAGGGAATTCCGCAGTTCTGAGCGGAACTCAAAAGATCACCATCGAAATGTGGAGAAGAATGAGTGGGATTTTCACCAATTATTCAGTATCAAGGAGAGAGAATCGCAGTTCATCCTTCACTTTTTATTTTGTTTATACTTTAGTAACTGCATAACGACCGAAGGAGCATTATGGATCTCTATTTTATTCTATGGTATAGAATTTATTAATTATACAAAAATTTAGAATGTCATAGAATTTATTACTTTATACAAAAAGATATAAAATGACACTGACTGTAAGTTAATGAAAATATTATATCCATTTGGAAGACATTCCTTCAGTCATCGCGACTTTCATTTTCATATGAATCCAAAAATACATTCCCATGAAATTTATTTCCACATGTAAAGGGTAATTTTCAGTAAATGCAGAGGTGAATTATTTGGAATGATTTCAGAACCACCTTGAAACTTTTAAACATCGAAACAAATGATACTCGATAATTATGATTTAAAAATAACATGTTACCATTTTAAGGCCTTGCTTTATTTATGACTCTCCCCACTTGACATTTCAAGTCTTGTGAACTGCGTGCCTATTACATTATTCTCCGATTTAGTTACATTTATAACTAACGAGAAGAAGCACCCACCGTGTTGCAGAGAAGCGTGATCACAAGTGACTAATTAAGGGTCAATAAAAAATAACAATATAGTCTTTATGAGGATATTTGCGGATGACTCGGTTATATATAGGGAAATGACAAACGAGGAAGACTGGACATCTCTCTCAAACGATTTAGTCCTCATTTAAAGGTGGTGCGAAAAATGGGAATTAGATATTAACGTAGGTAGGCTCCGTAGTTAATTTATTCGAAAAGAAAAAATTGCGTCCAAATCAACCGTACAAAATTAATGGAATTAGTATCAAAGTAGTAGATTCAGTTGAATATCTCGGGATCAACATTACTAATAACTGAAATTGGAGCACGCATATTCGAAAAATCTGCGGCAAAGCAAGTAAAAGGCTTGGCTTTGTAAAGCGTATTGCCGGTAAATGCGATGAAAAGGTGAGAGAGCGATGTTATTCTACCTTGTTCAGACCCCTTCTGGAATATGCGGCAAGTATATGGGATCCGGCGGATGAAACGTGTACTCGCGAACTCGAGAAAGTGCAGCGTAAAGCGGTTCGTTTTGTTAAGAAATGCTACGATAAAAAAGCAAGCGTTACAAAAATGCTCTCAGACGTAGGTTGGGAATCCTTGAAAGAAAGGAGATTGGAAGCTAGGCTGCCATTGCCTAATAAATTCAGGGAAACTACATTTTCGAAGATACAATCGTTATCATGCAACCCCCTGCTACCTCGGTCGATCCGATAATGAACGTAAGTTAAGAGAAATAGATGCTAGGACGAATCGCTTTAAAAATTCATACTTTCCGCGAACGATACGTGACAAGAACCGAATAAGGAAGTAGTTTAGATTCAACTGGTGTTTACGGCCCCTGCCACACGCCGAAAGGCGGCTTGTAGGGTATTAATATAGGTGTAGATGAAGTTGTAATCTGTTGAATTTCAAAGACTCCTTAAAAACAACGTCTGCTTCACAATAAGGACCCGAAATGGTAATGGCCAAAGAGGTACCTCCCAAATCAACACCCCATTTAAGGAGAACCAGGTGCGCTTTAAAAGAAAACAACCTCAACATGTGCCACACGGATTGGGGGATGTCTTAAACAGTATTTGCGGCGTCAGTATCGACCCCGTAACCATGGGAACGAGAGAGAGAGAGAGCAAAAAAGCATCGGTTGGGGGCGCCACTACTTTAGCGCAATTTTTCGGCGAATTCCTTTTGGAGCATAAATCACGTGACGCGTTAACATCGCATTGTTAGTGAGGCGAAAGAAAGCGGAAATAAGACGTGCCAAATGGCGGCGGAAAAAATTCACTCGTCCAGGAGAATATAAAAAGGGGAATTCGTCATAATTTAGAGGAACAAATTGGACGGAGGAAGAGATAAATGAGCGTTGCTTGGTAACGAGAAGATTTCAATCAGTGTCACGAGGGGAGGGGGGATTTACACACGGTTGGCATGGCGATTTATTCGCGCCAAATTTAAAAACAGCTGCGAAACGGAGAGGTGTGTATGACGAGGAGAGAACGAGGGAAGATTCTGAAACGGGTGAACTTCAAACCGGAGGCATAAAAGGATTAAATGGGCTACCTTAATGGCGGCCATTCCAAATAAACCGTGAGACGCAGTATCTATTCTGCCCTGTAAGTAACTTTCTTTTTTAAGGGTACACTAATGGTGAAGTAATAACATTTAGGAAAAAGGGGACAGAAAGTAAATGCAACTTTTGTTTGGTTTCCATCCTAAATGTGATCAGCTTTCTTTGCGTTACATTAATAGCTTAAAATAACGATTTGCGATTAATAATTGTTATTCGGAAATGCCGAGAATGAGATTCCTAATGGCGGAGTCTTTCATGAGATCAATTGGAAGAGCACTCTTGGAACACAACTGCCATTGCGCAAGTCGATCTTTTAATTACTTATCTCAATGAAAAAAAATCTTAAAGTAATGCATCCAAAACTCAGTCAACCTTTCATGCAGCTAGAAATAAATAAATAAGTTATGTTAAATAAAGAAGTGTTTATCAATATTGATTATATGAAGCAGAAAGGGAAGGACAACATGGTTACTTCGAAAAGAGATGGAAACTGCAAATGAATATGTTTAAAAAAATTAGGGTTATTTCAATACTTAAAAATAATGATTCTTTAAAGATAAAGGCAAAATAAAATAGTTAATTCGTTTCATTTAGTATTTCAGCAACGTTAAAATTAACTAAGAGGTCAATATTCTACCATAGTGTTCTCCTCGTGTAGTCCTCGTGTTTCTCCTAAATTTTAAAATACCAATTGGGTTAAAAAATCTTGACCCACTTGGTGAACCCTAGTTGACCCACTGAGTGACCCCTAGGGCAGCAGATTTCGCTTAGGATCCGTTCCTTGAGAAGACCTCCTTTAATCTCCTACTTAACTTATCGTAATTCTCCTAATTTTCTTACAGTTACCACACTTTCATACTCAAAATAGCAGCTTAAGAATTAATATATTTTTCGTTCATAGTTTATGTTTCGACATTTGCTTCTGAAATGATTAATGAAACATTTTAATTTTAACGTTTAATGTCGTTTTCAACATTTTTTGTGCAATATTCAAAAGAAAAGACACAAAAAAGTTTTGATTTTTATGCATATCTGAATGAAAACACGATTATTTTTTGGCATAAGACACACTTTGCACTCTATTGCAAAATGTCAATTTCCTTTGAAGGTTTATGTAATTAAGGTTTATCTATACTCCCAAATAATATATGAATATTAAATTAACTTCAACACCGCAAATTTTATAAATCGCTCTGCGATGTGTAAGCTAGATAAAATTTAGACGGAGAATTTGTCAAAATCTAATACAAAATTTGCTGAAATTTAAGCGCTGGTTTCGCTGCTAGGGGATACTTAAGGATAAGTTGAATAATATCCGTTATGAATTAAAGACCGCTGAAAACGGAACTGGCAACTTCATGCTTGGGGGAGATACCAAAGGAACGTTGCTCGAAAGGAGGTCCAAATGATGACAACCGCACATCGCCATGATGAAGCATAAATGACTTTTCCTCGCAAATGTTTTATCGCAAGTTTTTACCCAAATAAATGACCGCTTTCCGCTGAGGAATGAGGACGGATGGCAGTCGGAACAAGGCGACACATTTAAGCTCGCATTTGCGCACTTTATTCCTCTTCTCGTACAGAAGGGACGTTAAGATACGGAAACGACCTCGGTTTTACGTAACGTGTACACATAGAGTATGGATCAAGTGTAGAAGTGCCCTTCTCTTAGAAATTATCACTTTAAGTGGAGAAAGGGAAGAATATTGTAAATTGCCCACAGTGCCTTGTTTAGACGACAAGAGTAAATTTAAACGTATTCATAGTCTTCGAAGGTATTTAAATGCGTTCCACAAAGGCTGCCCCCCTCCGTGTTATACAAAAGTTCACCGATCTGACCTTTTCCGTAAAAGGGGAAAAAGTTGATTTTTTCCAGAAATCTTGCAAACTAAGGCGGCTTTACAAGTAGGATTATAATCGAAGCAACAACAATGTTGGGTCCTTAATGTTATAAAATTAACCTTTAAAATTCCATTTAATCGCGAGAAATCAAGTGGGTGTTAAATTATCGCAGGAAAACTATGCTGTTTGTTTTAGTTTTCACTCCTCTCAAAAGGATTTTCAGGATAACCTATGAATTGTAGAAGATCTCATTTTATCGTTATCGCCGATTATCTCTAAGACAAATGACTGAACTTTATTTAATTTAAAATTTACAACAATCATTTAATGTTCTCATAGGATAATAGAAATTAATATTAATATTTGACCTATCTTCTTTCGTGAATATCCGTCATGGTAGAAGTCATATCTATAAATGTAAATGGAGCACAAAAGAAATGATTTTATATAATTATATTGAACACTAAGCAACACTCAGGAATTGCTTGTACTCATACCAAAGAAACAATCTCTGTATATTTCTCAAAATCTTCCAAAGCCAGAAAAGTATTCTCTATTAAAATTATTCCTCTACACTGATCTTGGCATTTCCTCCGACTCCGAACCTCATCTGTAAAATCGGAACAAATGAGAAACTCTTTAAACGTATTTAAGTTTGTCTTGCTCATCCTCCTCTTACATCCAATTCATTTTAAAAGAGTCATTAGTGAATTATTACCAAAAACCGAATAAGCTACGCTTTAAAGTGCCTGCGTAAATTTTATTTTTGTACATTACGTAATGTATGTAAATGCATGCCTTATAGAAAAATGCTGACATAGGTTGAATAAATACATGGATTTAAAAATATATAAATACATGCAAGAAGATGATTGCTATTCTAACTACAGACATATGCAGGAGTGTGATTAACAGATAGTGGAAAATATGAGGTTTAGAAAAGGCACATATTTCTCTCATCTGTTGCATATTGAGGACGGATAAACTACGACCGGGTACAAAAAATTTCATAAACGAATATGAATAATACACGCGTATGAAGTTCTCTCAGGTTGCTGGCCGGTGGTTATAAAACCACACTTCTCATGGAATCTCTGGATATCAACTACAGAGGGAAAATTTGAATATTCTCGCTAACAAATTACATTGAAAGACAATGTGTTCCTGGAAAGAGAAAACAGCAAATAAGTAAGAAGGAAAGACTAGAAATATAAGAAAAGCTGATAGAGAGCAGCTAACATATTATATATTTTCTGTGGATAAGTGGAAACCCAGGAGTGGTACCTAATCTGACATTTTACAATAATCTTAAAAAGGTAACTTTCAAACTCATTTCGCTAGAATTCGGCGGAAGTAGTAACCACGACCGCACATTTTACGCTAAGAATTGAGTGTGCAGCTGAGTGGCGCTCTACTACGACAGAAACCATTGACTCGTCTTGCCATCGACTGTAGCGCTGCTGTATCGCAGTGCGGGAGATTTCGAGACTACTTTTATGCATCACCGGTCGCATAAGATTCGGGGGCAAGAGGGCATTGGCACAGATACGCCAAAATGGGAATTAATGCAACGGTCTATTCTAGGAGTTCAGCCGATTTGAGATATATAATGGAAATCATCGCACTTAAATAGTTATTGAATGAATAAACTTTAACGATGTAATCAAAAGATTTGACCATGTAAACTCAGCTGTTAAAAAAAAATATACGCGAAATTTGACCGCGATCTAAATAACGATTGGTTGATAAAAATACTTCTAAAAATACTGTTTCGTCTTATCTTAAGAATTCTGTAATATTTTCCTAGCAAATCAGGGGTTTTTGACAGCCGTAATTCGAATACATAATGGTATATTTATACATTGAAACTTACTAGACCGAATGGACGTATTAACCGATATTACGTGTTATCCGTCTTTCCATAAACACGTATTTAAAAAAGGAATATGTAACCACCTTTGCCGTTTTCGGTAGAGAAGATTTTAGTGGCCTCGGATGAAAATTGATGCGTAACGCAGTCTCGCTCTCTAGACAAGCTTGCGCTCGTCTTCGTATAGAAACCAATGAATCAAAGAGAATACGTTATCTCAAGACTAAGAATGAATTCCCCATCGGAAAGAGATCAATCGTCCAAAGAATCCGCGCATAAAAGCGCCATCATCATTAGCACTCTGCGGCTCCTCGAATTTTTCCTCCGTGAAGATTATTGAAGGGAGGTCAGAGATTCACCTCAAATGTTAACGAGGATTTTGTTCTTTATATTCGAGAGGAGTTATTAAAATGGAGATTTCTCGGAAAAGTAAACCGCAGCACTGACAATGCGTAAGACAAGAAGGAGTAAATACAGTCGCAAAGTGCAGTGGAAATATCGATTTCAAGAGCATAACCGCGAGGTTTTGAGAATTAAATCTTCAATTCACTTTCTTCGTAATATTTTCGAAAAATAATTGTCCTATTTCAATAGAGTCATTTCGCATTTTTCATTTTCACTGATAAAATACCTTGACGATAAAATTAATTGTATAATACTGGATTATACGGTAAAAGAAACAGATAAACCCCGATTAACATTCACTTTAACTGTAAAAAATAATACATAATTTTTCGGTTTACATTAATTTGTTATAACTTTCGATGATTAACATTATTTCCAATAATTGGTTGTACATCGCAATTGCACACAAATTCAGTTGCCGTTGTAATAATTATGACTAATTCTCAATAAGTTAAAAATAGTTTTAATTATTAATTTACATATAGAAGCTTATATAAGCGTTAATTAATCATTGTGTCATTATCGTTGTTCAATGTTTACCCTATTCTACATAAATTCACCGCTCCTATTGCATTTTAAAGTGAGAAATGGAAGCTTCAATTTCGCAAACATTTAATGTTTACGAAATGAAATTTAATAATTGATAGGCTTTGCCTTTAATAATAATTGCTTTATATATATATATATATATATATACAGTTCCTATTAACGCAATTATTGTGTGTGTTGTTAACTTACGGTTTCATTTCTTTCACGCTTTCAAATGTATTTTTCTCCAGGAAAAGTATCAAAAGAAAGATAACTAGCACGTGTAGTCACAACTCAGAGAAAGAATAAGTTCGATTTCTCAAACCTCAGATTCTACAGAAGTTGGTACGGAATGGCAAAGAAGATGTGATACTTTAATATATTTTTATTTCTTGAAGCACCAAAAACATAATAGCTAACCAAATTTTATCGAAAAGAACCAAAAAAAAGATTTGCAAGCGTATATTAGAAGGACTGGCAAATGTATTGGATAAATAACATCCGAAAAGTATTCGAATAAATCATTTGTAAGGCGAATGGAATTCAGTGCAATGAAGTCCCGCAACGCGGCGCCATATTCTGCGAGTTGAGCGCTGCGATCGCTGTAATTGGTTTTCCTTCTCAACAAAAGAGCATCGCTACGTTGAAAATGGAGTGTACTTAATGGAATCTAAAGGGAATTCGGAATTACGAAGTAAAGCGAAACATTTCTTGATGTGCAGTGCAGGATGAAGGAAATGTATTTTTCGTTTATTTTATCTCTTTCCGGTTGTAATAAGTCTGATAGATGTTAATCACCTACAGATTTAAAGGAGAACTGACGAGGAGTGAATGAGCTCACGATCCACACTGAGAAAGATTGCAAAAAAGGGGAGGCCGAATTCATTAATACCTCGGTATTTTTTGTATTATCGTACTCTTAAATAAAACTGAGTTCTTGGTGTCAAATCTCATAAATAATATAGTAATTAAAATTTTTGATGTATGTATATATATTTTGATATTTTCAACTACACGAAGGTGGTCTGAAAAGTTTCCGACCTAACAAAGATACAAGACATTTTTTCTTATTTTTGTTTTCATTTTTCAACATAGTCTCCTTGCAACTCTACACACTTCTCCCAGCGATGCTCCCATCTCTATAACCTGTCCAAATAGTACTCGGCGTTTTTCTCTGCAAAATAATTGTTCACGAAGGCCTCTTCATTTGACGAAAATCTCTGTCCTCCAATTTTTAGATGAGGGAACAAAAAGAAGTCGCTTGGGGCTTGATCTGGTAAGGCCAAGCAGTTCAAACCGTAATTCGTGGATTTACGCCATGGCAACCGCTGCGGTGTGAGGGAAGCGTTGTCTTGGTGAAACAGGATTTTTTTTAATGTGGCCGTTTTTCCGCAAGTTCTGCCTTCAGCTTGTCAAGCAATGATGCGTAGTATGCTCCTGTAATGGTTTTTCCTTTTTGAGGATAATCGTTTAAAATAACTCGTAGTAAATTCATTAGTAAATTAAAGTATAGAGTGAAATGTGTGTTTAATTTACTTTAGTCTTGTTTGCCCATGGCTGTGGTGATATGAATGAGGCGTGAGCGATACTGAATAATGCCAATCTTCCTGACTTATCCTCGTACAATGAAAAGGGTTAACCATTGTCCTCTTTGAGCATTCTACCTCACTACTCATCAAATGAAGAGTCGCAGCTGAACAATTCCAAACTTCAGTTGCTCCATTCAAACCTCATCCTTCTTTTGCAAAATTTCCTCTCTCTTTTTTAAAATGGATTTTGATTTCATAGGTGATAAATGTTTGAATCTGAACGGGTAGATAGATAGAGCATGATTATTTAGTGACCGATATAACTTAGTCTCAAACTTGAGCGATAACAATTAATGTAATAGTCAGCGTGCAAGAAAATGTTGGACTATAAATTTACTGTCGAACATTAGGACTGCTATGATAATGTCCTCCAGACATTTCAGAGAAAAATGTTAGTTGGGATAATATTATATATTGCATATAGTATAGTGGAGCGGATGGAGAAATTATGAAGAAAATAATTTGTGATATAAGTCAGGAAATCAAAATTTAGTATTTGAAATATTTTAACTTCAAAATAAAGTTACAAAATCACCTTTAAGCCGTTTGTATAACGGCGTAGTAATTAAGTAACGATGATTATACCATGGTAAATGAAAGCGATAACATAGTTACTTTAGTTACCAAATGGAAGAAGTTGGTAGTCAGCTTGCGAAATGGTGGGAAGAGAAGAAAGATTGAGTGAGGAACATCTTCATGTTCCGGCGGAAAGCAGATAATGAAGCAAATGAGGAAGGAGATTAGAAGATAGGAAAAGAGGGGAAAGATGGGGAATGCAACTGTTCGGGAAATTTATATTTGGTAACTCCGCCGCTAATCTCAATGGCTTTCGCTTAGCGATACTAATGGAAATAACAATTCATCAATTTGATTTAAACTCGCAGCAAATTAATTTTCAACGAACAAATCTCTTGTTAGAAAAATACAACAGGCCCTGACATAATTTTCTCATACATTTGTGACAATGTAATTAAAGAATGATGTTAAACAAAAAGGCGATATTTTTAACTTTAACTGTATTCTTAACTCGGAATTTGGGAGCGAAATTTTGCTTATCGATAGGAATTGTTTGCTTCCGATACATTGGAAAAATCGATATTCATCGACAAAATATGACATCAGGCAATAGATTCATTGTTATTTTATTCGAAAACAATGATTCACAAAATTAAGCATAATAATATTCATGCAATTTCAATTTTGTCCGAATATGACTTTTTCTAAGATTATATTACGGATCAAGTGCGGCCAATGTAAATAGGCGTACGGGTAAAAAGTGTTAATCGCATAAACTAAAGAGATTAAGATTAGAATAAAAAAGATCTTTACACTTATGACCAAGGTTTTTTGCTTCTTGGAATGTACAACTTCACAGTTATTTATGGACCTGCTACAGAGTATACCAATTGATATAGTTACTTTCAATTCTAAAACATTCCATAGTTTAAATTTGTATTTTTTATTTAGGTGTATCTCTTGTACTTCTTTGAGTTCTTACCTGATGATGTATGATAACTACGATGTCTGAGACGTGTGTTTCTTGCGGTTTAGTAAACAACAGAACAGTTCATGCATATAACCGATTTCAGTCGTTAACTTTTATTATATATGAGATTGAGTTCTCTTTTGTTTGTGATGCTTATGGTCACCAAGTGTCTTTTTGCTGTAATCTTAGAGTGATCTACTGCCGTATGTGAGCAATTGCAACTTCAGATGTCCTCAAAAATTTACTGCGTTCAGCTTCTCATTTAATTTTTAACAATGTTCTGTAACACCCCAAAGTAAACTTGAGCAAATTCATTTAGTTGTGTACAGACAAACAAACTCACGCTTTTACACATAATAATAATGACGACTTCATCGGAAGAATTTCGGACGTAAAAGTCCCATCTTTCATTTAACCCTTAACACATGAGGTATAAAGTAAATGTAAAATAGTAAAATAAAGAAACTAACGACTAACAAAGATTTCCTTTTAGTTCGTTCAGACTACTATAAATTTAGCCAAAATTTATAGCAGTCTCGCTACATTTGAAAACCAACTAGGGAATGCAATTCAATTCCCACGCATCGCCCGCGGAAGCGTCGGAATTAGCGGTCGAATCACCGACGGCCCCAAAACCACTAAAAGTGACCCTCAATCGAATTGGCACCAAGATATGGCGGCGATTAAAGAAGACAACGCAGATTTGTGGGGGCCGTCGCGAAACGATGTCAGCGACGAAATCTCAATTTTTCAAGTGCTCGTTCCGCAAAATGACGGCCAATGTCCTTTAGTCATCATTCTGAAATTGATACTCGAGCAAAGCGATGGAGTTTCAGCGATTAATGGAGTTTGGGAGAGAACTGGGTCGACCCGAGTGCAGCTTTCCTCGTGTAAATTATGAATTCAAACTCTTGTATTTCAACACATATAGAAATGCTTTTCTATGCATTTATTACTGCAAACTGAGAACTTGCTTTCGAAGGAAGATACATTAGCTCGAAGTAAAAAATTGCTTGGTTCTGAAGGGTATAAAATTAAAAAATAATTGCCTTCATAGAAATTCTTATAATAACGGAAACAAAATTCTACAAAAGAAATAAGAACATTTATTTAAATTTCATTCTTAAGGATCTTGTTTCGATTTCATAAGACCAATAGTACCAGTTCAGTAGTACCTCATTGTAACATAAATTCCTCCTCATTAGTAGCTCATTATAACATAATAAAAATTTCCTCCAAAATTTTGCATTCTAAGGGCTTAAAATTGTGATAATGAAGCAAAGAGGGGTTTGCTTGAAAAACAGACGATTTATCGTAACTAAGGGAGCTGTCCTAGCCGTTTCTATGTTCAATCGAATATTTGATTAAGTAAATAGAGTTTCTGAAAATGGTCAAGGGTCAGGTAGTTAGGGAAGTTCGAAAATTGAAGACATTTCTTTCGAAAGGCTAAATTTTTAAATAGTAAAAAAGCAAATAAACGCTTTGAAAGGAACGAAAAGTTTTATAAAAACGTGAGCTATTCAGGAATTTGAAACTGTTGAGTTACGATGCATTTTTTGATGGAATTCGTTGAAACGGGTATTTTGAAACGATTTGAGTATTTTACTTTCCGTTGGTGCGCTAGAAGCCATTTCCATGAAGTATTCAATGTAGATTTATTAAAAAATGAAATTCAGTTATATTCCAAAGGAAAGAATAACTATGGTTATAAACGTTATAACGTTAACTATGGTTATAAAAAATTTCTCGCCTGTTTTCATAGGAAAATTTTTCCTTTTATTCAATTAGAGAAATGGCAATTCAAAAGAATACCCTAAGGGATACTCAACCTGGTGCCCGAAGCGACCTTGCACAGTGCCCGCCAAGCTTCGGTAAAAAGATTTTTTATATTTGCTAAAACAGTATTTTTTGGGATTGCACTAGCCTGAAGAGTAGAGGTTCAGAGGGGAAGGGTTCAGAAACTTCTTTGGCCTGGTCTTGGATTTCGTAAACCTTTTATCCCTTTTTATCGCCTATTTTCATATTAACAAGACCCATATCTATGTCATATTTTCTTCGTAAGGCGAATGCGAAGATTCAACTCAGCTTATCAGGGTATCAAATTCCCCATAATCAATGACTAAATGCTGCTTTTCAAAACACAACGGTGCACATGCTGCGAAAATACCAGATTCATTCCCCTTATCAAATCTTCTTCAGACTCTCACATGAGAGGTTCTCAGATGAGAGATGTGAGGTTGAGAGGGAATTATATATGTTGTAATTTTCTCGATCTTATTTAGCAAGGAGCGTTTCTTAAAAACGGCCTACGGTCGACTAGCAAATTGATAATATTGCCAAGGGATGGCCAGAATATCACCCTGGACGGAAATGTTATGAGGTGCCCGCTTCGCTTTCTGAAATGCCCTTGGGTGCACCAAAAAAGGTTGAGTACCGCTGCCCTAAAGCTTAAATGTTTCGCGTATTTTTGCTACAAATGTTCGGAAAATTCTGGTTCGATTTTCATAAATCTCTATCATACCAATGAAATGGTATATTTTGTACGTTCTATTTGCCCAGAGAGTTGGGGTTCCCAATAACGGAAACTCCTGCCGGGGGTGGTCTTTCGGAACAAACAATTTTGAATCCCGCGGAACATTTATGTCATTTTTATAAGGTGTAAATATCTATTATATATAGATGCTTCTCCGGATTCATTCATATATGTAGATAGGTATATAGATGGGTATATAGATAGATAGATAGGATACTAATTCACAGGCTAAACCACAAGCGTCATTTGTCTTGAAATATTTACGACGTATTGGTCATAACGTGTAACCACCGAAAAAATTACGATTTTGAACCTCAGTGTCATGGGTTCGATTCCAGAGGGCCCCTAAGTCCCGATTTATCCCATTTAAAAGCATTGCTTTGATTTTCGGGAATTTTTAAAAAATACTTCCCGCATAGTTAGAGAATTAAAAATCAAGGAGCCGATGGATATGGTCAGGATCTATCGATAACATTAATGACTTTTACAGAAAATATCCTGGGTTCGATGATAGGACGATGCAAAAACCTGCCCTTTAAAATACATTGAGGTAGTTTTTCATTATTTTTTTGATGCACTTATCGAAATGATAGGATGTTCGTGCTTGGCTAGAAGATGTATGGTAAAAATTGGTTTAAGAAAAACATTTAGATAAGACCATACTATTCCTGGATTCGATGCCAGAGCACATTAACATTTCTCTCATGAGGAATATATGTGAAAAGTAGGACGTCGTTAGAGGCAGTAGTAGCCAATATTTCTGCTTGCGTTTTCACACATAGTTAGAGACGGTAATCCTTTGTTGTACTGCATAGTAATTATCACCAGGAAGACCTGGGTTCGATGTCGGACGGAGAAATTGCAGCGAATTTTAAGAATATTTCCAATACTTTTTCTACTTTTGAGGACCCTCTCAATATGATGTCGACTTGAAATTTGTGTTATCAACATGCTTGCAGAATGCAAGCAACATTTTACTCGTATAGTAAATAATAATAGAAACATTTTCGTGATGCAACCGTTTTCGCTCATCCACATTTCGTTGACGAAGAATATAACTAAAGGGTGTAATAGAGATAAAATTGCAACAACCAAATTCTCTCAAAAGTTTCTCGCGCACCAACAGCAGTCGGCGAACACCCAATTGGCTGCTGAGGTCATCCAAAGGATATTTACAGCTCACAATAAATGGTCGCACACGGTAGCACGTAGCTATTAAGATATTGAAACAAGTGTGGCAGTTACTTATTCTCTACTTCAAATCTACAAATGAGCTATAATAGTTTGATTCTTTCTTTTCTTCAACGCGAGGTTTCTTCTGAATTAAGACCCAGTGAGATTAAAGGTTAAGAAAGGAGTCCCCTTACAAAGGACACTTAAAAAGGGAGTTTGTAAGTAAATCTTTCAAAGACGCTCATCAAAAAGGCAGAGAATATAAAAGACAGATATGTGGAGAAAGAGATGGGAGGCCACATTTTAAAGCAATGCGGGGAATGAAGAGGGAGAACAAAGGGAAGGAAAAGGAGAGGAAAATTAGAAGAAACTGTTGAGAAGAAGCGGAGCGGATGATAATGGCTGTTATGAGGACTTCAGACGAACAGAATCTGAAGGATCTCGAGGAGAGAATGAGGAAAGGGTTAAAGAAATGAAAAAAGATGGAATGAAAGCGAGATATCGTCCAACAGTTGGCTCTGCGAGGAAAAGAGTGCTAATCCATTGTAATAATCGCCGGCGCATGCGAAAATCATACATTTATAAATGCAAACATTTATCTGATTTCAGAAACGTCCATAAGAAATGCATATCAACTTCCGTCTTGCTGCAGACCAATCCCGTTTTATAAAATAAATCAGGGATAAACAATCACGGGAAATACAGTTGTACTATATGAAAGAAAATGAAACAGATTTTCTTCCTTTTGTTATCCAATGTTGTTTCTTATTTCAAACAATGAAAATATTACTAAAAGTTAATTTTAAATTCTCTGTGATTTCAGGTGAAAAACTGCTTTTGATGTTTAAGATGATATATTTTACAGAATTATTTTATCTAATTAAATTTCTGAAGAATATGGATGATGAATGATAATTGAAATCCTCAAAAGAAAACAATGCTCTATCCTTAAAATGCTAAAGGCATTCTTACGTGTCCATAGCCTCATAAGGGTCTCGACTTTAATCCCATGAATTATTATGGGAATAAAATCATGGTAACAAACTTTTACTAGACCACTAATTTAATATCTGAAAAAACACGACCTAGGTTTCGTAGACCTGATGATGTAGCGACGCTACGAAACCTAGGTCGTGTTTTTTCATATATTAAATTAGTGGTCTAGTAAAAGTTTGTTACCATGACTTTTTTACAAATTAAGAAATACCACAATGTAAACCCTGAGATGGTTTCGTTTATTATGGGAATGTTTAAATTCCAACATCTATTATCCTTAAGAACTGTTCATCTCTTTAAAAATCGTCCGAGTTCATAAAAATGATATTAATAATCATTTATTTATAAAGCAACAGCTTAGGAATTTCCTAATCATATGTTATATATGAAAGAAATAAATAAATAGAATACTTAAAAGGAGGAAAAAGGAGATACACAATGAAATGTATAAAAATTAAAATGAAATAGAGGGATCAATAAAGTAAGATCAACATTGGAACAATGTAAAGCATAGTTTATGCTTATGCAGGGATTGCAGTGTGTCGTTAAAAACACTCAATTATTCCTCCACGGAACATCATTGACTAGTGTGAGTAGCTCAAATTTGCAATTTCTCTCAAAGGGAAAAAGGGTGTGAATCTAGACCTTATCAAAGGATATACAGGAATGTATCCCATTAAGGAGATCTTCAAAATAAATAGATCCGGAGATTAAGTTTCTCCTGAGTAAAACTCTTCTAGTCCTGACTGATGCTTGACATAAATCCCCTACAAAGTTCATAATAAGTATTTACGTTGCAAAAGGAAATTTCTCTTTCCAAAAAGTCATTTCATGAAACGGGTCTGTCTCGATTACATTAATACGAGTATAAGCGGAACAGATTGGAGACCAAACGATGCTATTGAATGCAATGGAACGATAAAATACGTTACGCTGTCTATTCATTGATACACATTATGATCCACTTTTTATTCAGATTCCATTCAAATGACACTTGATAATTTCGAATGTCTGGAAAAAAATGGCGTTCTTTGGAAGACTGCATTGAAATATTTTAACAATTTACATTTTAAAATATTTTGAATGTAAATCATTTAGCGTAGGTAAAAGCTAAATGTAGCATGTTTGATAAATATTACTTAGGAAGAAACAACCTCGAACATGCATAATTATCTCTAAACAAATTCTCAATTAACTATATCACGATCTATTCCTGAGCTGAAGAATAATATAGTTCCCATTCAGAAAGAATTTCAGGAGAAAGAGAAATTTTCACACTATCGTTACGTACACTCCTGGCCAAAATTAACGCAGCACCGGCCGTTAGAATCGCTAGGGAGGTGCTGCGTTAATTTTGGCCAGGAGTGTACATTGTAATTAATTGAATTGTGAAATTAATTTATGGCGAACAAGGGATATTCTAAAATAATCATTCTATATTAATTAAAATCAATAATTGAATTAATCACCATAACGATCATGCGGTCATTTGCTATTTATATTAATTAGTGACTGAGGTAAACATAACAATATTAAAACAAGACAATGTAATATGTTGGCTTTCCAATAAACATTCAATCGATATAATTAAAACGAATCAATTAGATTGAGAATACACCCGAACATAATTCATGTATTTTCTAGCAATTCCATATGTTAAGGAATATCAGACATACGCAGTAATTGGTTCATTTTTTATTATATGAAAGCCGAAATGAAAAATCCAACGACGTCAATTTTCTTTTCTTCCAAGATATCCCAAACATCTTATAAATACGGAGTAATTATAAGTAATAAGGGATTTTTGTAACGGAGCAAAAATCTCAATTGTTACCAAGAAGGATAAATGCGATTCCTAAATCAAGGAAGATGTTAGACATGTCTATATCCGGAAGGAAAAGTTGAAACATAAGATGACATCGATATGCTAAAACATAATTGGGTGCAAATGATGTGGTTAACTTATAGAATGATAACACTTGAACTTAAATGTACAAAATTTAAAAATACCATTAAAAGACAAAAGACAGTCATAGCCTATCGATAAAACTAACACGTGAAATCAAACAACACACCGGAGGAAACGATTCTAGAGGAAGTCGAAAATTTAAAACTCAAGGAGTGAAATTCCATAAGATGGAGATCTAGGTGTGAAGACTTTTACCAATTTTTTTCAACGGGTAAACGAAACCATTTTCAAAAGCCTAAAATGAAATATCTGAAAAGAAATACAAATGAAATTTCATAAAATAAAGGCAATCCCCACAATCTTTACTGCTCGGGATGCTGAACTCTGGATGGCGGTCCAACGTGAAACGTTGGACAAGATTAGATAATATATTCTATGTAAGAATAAGGAAGGAATCTTAAGTGGAACCGGCGAATGCATCTGATTATAAAGAATGGCATCGAATGCATGAGAGAAAATTTCCAAGGAGTACACTAAGCTATCAGTCATTTGGTGAAAAGAAAGACTAAGGGCCCGTTGGTAAATTCCGAGCAGGCTTCAACTTCTAAAGCCAAGATCGAATGAAATAAGGACACCGGATGGAATAAGTAGTGCATGGGATAACGCGTGATATGAAACAATTCTGTTAAGGAAACCACAATGAAATTGAGCGAACGTCATCTTCTTCAGCAGGAGGCCTAACTCCATTGAACCTCTTACATAAACGCCAGACATCGCTAAAAGCCAATCGCTAAAAAAGGGCAATTTTCGTAAGTTTTTTATTTTAAAGTCAGCGCTTTTTCTCTACACTTGGCCCTTCTTGGGATGTTCGACTCCTTGAGAAAAAAGGCGGCCAATATCGATCATCCGACCTAAATACCTTTGGGATGTCAGCGGAAATTCGAGGCGAATCTAAAGGAAGAGACACTCGACGATGTCCTTCCAAGGAGATAGAGTTTTCAGAGCTACACGAGGAATAAACTTCAAACTGATTCTTTTCCCTCATCTGCCTATCCCATTAATAATGACAGGATGTAATTGTTTGATATCAAGTTATTTAACCATAAGCTGTTGGAGGGTGAAATGGAATATAAAGAGCAATTTTTCAGCATCTCACGATTGAGGTACAAGAGAACAGCCGGGGATGACTTTTCACACAGATACAATGATCCATACCGCTTAATGTACATTCACGCCTTCATATCGTCCATTCGCTTTCCTATCTTCTTTTATTGTATTAGCAGCTAGTGGGTGGAAAAAAATAGTTTTGCAACTTTTAATCGTTTCTAAATTGACGCTCAGTCTGATCGACGAAAGGATAACTTTCAACATTATTTTCTGTGGATGTATATCTTAATGTAATTCCTTTACTCCCAATGTTTTCAGTGCATCAGAGAGCGAGGTAGTTATTGTCAGCTGTTTTATCGAGGCAATTGCCTCCTGAGGTTCGAGGGATTTATTCAAATCTAATTGAAGGACAAAACGCGGATATATTTAATATTTGCATGAAAGCCTTCCTCATACGTTTTCCTGACGACGACATGTCAGTCATATGCCTAACGATGCTATATTTGAATACATACGCATGAAATACAGAACTATTGATGAGCGTATGGATCTTACATTAATAGCGGAACATAACAGAATATTAATTATTAATGCATTCGTGATTAATCTATCATCTTCGTGTACTCTTGTTAGAGGTGTCTTTAACGATGTCATTTTCAAACCCGCATTTTTAGAGAACATTTTATACTACTAAAGAATGTGTTGGATGCCTGTAGATGCAAATATTTATTTTTATGACGAGAAAAAGATTAAACCTTACATCTCCGACGGATACTTCTTTGAACCAGGTAATGCCCATGATTATTGGTCGCGGAGTCTTGCACATTTATTATATACAAAACATATTGCAATAGCACAGTGAAAGTAATTTTTTGAGGAAATTCCTTCGTTCTAGTTGATGTTTTGGGTCGCTAACTGTTTAATCACGCGCAAGAATATAAATTAGTTCGAACTCGAGACTTTGAGACAAATCGAACTTGCCTTTCCTTCTGCCACGTTCGATCTTTTAAATAAGAGCAAATTCTCAAGTTTTAGGTGACTATTAATGCTATCATACATGTATACGACCTAAATTTCAAATTCACACATTTTCTTAATTCCAATATGCATTCATCGCTTCGGGTGAAGGTTCTCTCGTTTTCTCTACGTTCTTGATGTGAATGTAAAAAGGGTAACCAATCCTCAAAATTTTGCATCATGTACGAAAAATATACCTTATTTTCCGAATTAATTCCGCAAAATGAGAGCTCACATTTAGAGCTCTACACATCTTACACTTGTATTGTGTTTCTTTGAAATTAAAATAAAACCGATAAAGATTTGATTACGAACTTAGAAATTAGTGCATTGGCAAGCGCCGAAGACATACCAAAAAAACTCAAACTAGAGTGCTTCTGGATTGATAAGTCTATATCAACTATATTTTATTCGGTTAATTTAGAATTGAGTATCGGTTTAGATTGCCATTCTACGCCAATAAGCAAATTCATTCAAGAAAAGGTACTCTGAAATGACTAATGAGAAAATATTATTTTTTGTCACTCTCTTATAAAAGTTTTATTTTACTTTTTTTAGAGAAACATGAATTTGAATGCTTCATTTGCATGGGCACTTTTATGAGCCACAAACGAAACGATGGATGCATTTACATATTTGCAAGCGTTTCACTTCGCAAATTGACGCCGCATATGAAACTGATGCGATTTTACTACCTCTGATTCGCTTTTTAAAGTGGGAACTTGAAACTGGGATGTTTTTTATTCACATTCAGCTGAGTAACTTAATTGTCCTACTGCAAAAGAAGCTCTTCGTGAATATACCATACACCCCTATCTTGATTAAGTACGGAGAAAATATATATTTGACTTTGTCTATCATAGAAACCTTATTTGCTGTGAATAAAATCGGCTTATAAGGTTTCCAAAATGAAACATCTTGCATTATAAAAAAACTTTTTGATTCTGACATAGAAAAGCAATCTTAGAAACTTTGTTATTTCGCTCTAAAATCAAAAAAATGGGTCATCCTAGAAAGTATAATGGTGCTCGGAAATACACTCAGTGCATGGAAAGTTTCTCTTCATCATTTGCAAGCTTAATTTCATTTATTAAATTTAGTAAGAGAGTACTACGAAATCTAGGCAAATAATAAAAGAAGATAAATTAAATAATGCTTTGTAAGCCGTGGAGCACCATTTTGATTTAAACTTACGAGAATTTAGATAATATGATCAAAATTATAAAAATATTTTCTTTAGTTTCTGAAAACACTAGGCACTTGAAAACCAGTTTAAATAGTGCAACCGTTGTCAGTTAAAGTGTCAGACATGGCCGTAAAAATAAGACGCTACTGAGACTTGAGTAATGGAATTCATCCTAGACACCAAATAGATATAGTTGTTGAACGCTATGAAAATTGTGATTTTTATAGATAC
This sequence comes from Sympetrum striolatum, assembly GCA_947579665.1. Taxonomy (NCBI): domain Eukaryota; kingdom Metazoa; phylum Arthropoda; class Insecta; order Odonata; family Libellulidae; genus Sympetrum; species Sympetrum striolatum. Next base: position 83,797,377 of record OX388350.1, read on the forward strand.
TGAGAATAGTCTTTTTACAATTATTTCATCCTAACTCAATAAGAAAATAAGGGAAAAATCCTCACTTTAAACTTCATTACAGCTCTAAATATTTTGGTAGATGATGGAAGGGATGAGAATCCAACAAGCCATTAATATTGCAAATATGCCAAGGGGATTCCACTCCTAGTCGAAGAGGTCACAGTGGCCAATTCCGGCAATGGAAATTAAGAACGTGTAATTGCTTCGTCTATTCAATTGAATTACTGCAACTGAATCAGCATCTTTCATTTGAAAATATTTCCACAAAATGATAAAACTATTTTATTCATCGAAGATAATATAATTGATCGCATAGAGTGAACATACGTCTTGAATCCACACTTAAACATTTTATATTAGAAATGTTACATTTTAAGGGAAGAATTCAGAATTAGTTTCAATCTCAAAAAGTGTACAAGTGAAAAAAAGTAAACCAGTGAATCTAAATTCAACGTTGTATACACATCTTTGCATTATTATCGTAAGCTCTGTTGAATATGAGGAGGCTAAATTCACATTCGGATGGAATTACATCGCGTATTCCACGGCGGAATGCGATGGGAAAATATGACTCGTTCTGGAAAAAACAGTAAATTGGTAACTATGATCGTCTTCTGTTGAGCGAGATTGAGACCTCAAAGTAACTTCTTCCATCTCGCATACAATCAGTTAATGCACTCAAATACGTGACTTTGCCAGCGATGAATATACGTACTTCGTCTCACCAAAGACTTACTTCCAAGGCATAAAATATATTCCAGGTCCATCTGAAATAAGTAAACCTACGCCAACATCACACCGTTCGCATGGTTGCTTTCTTAAGAGACTTTCCAAAACTCATCATAAATCCTCTCTCGAGTGAACCTCTCTTCAATAATTCCTCCTCGGTTATTCTTCTCCACGCGCACACTTCAAGAGCTCTTCAAAGGTACACTTTCGATCCATTTTTACCAACGCACGCACCAATTGCCATCCGCCGTACGCTTTCCTACGGAATTTCAGGGATATCGCGATTCTAACGTGCAGACATTTAGGCCGTTCAAGTCTATTTACCTTCGGTTTATCTTAAATCGATTTGAAACTTGCTCGTTACCTATATCACAGCTCAAAAGTGCTCTTATAGAAAATAAACTTTTATCAAAAGCAAACTCAATGATTTTCCCCCTTGCATAGCTACCGTTTCGGTGAAGTCCCCTTAAATGGACACCAAGGCCGGTAAATACGTTTTATTACGAATTAATCTTACATATATATAAATCTTTTGGTTGCACGAAAAGAAAGTTACGTCGAAGATGTTGGAAAGACCGGTTGCTGTTGGATATATTTTAGGAAAGAAATTATAACTTTTCAGATACTGGTGTGCTTTCAAAAGGGATAAAGGGAGATTTGTAGGCTGGTAAACGCCCCAATGGGTGGCCTCATATTTGCCTCAGCGAAGACGCATTCGGTAGCTCTAATTGGAATCCCTTGGCCTTCAAAATATCCCAAAAACCGGAATTAGTCTGCAAATACTTCGGTAACAACGCTCGCCCGGAAAGCAGTTCGATGCCCGTCAAACATTTTCATCTCCTTTTTGATCCAATGAAAACAAAATTTCATTAAATCCATCGAAAATTCGACCCTCCAAACCGTTTTTAAATAAGTATATATTCTGTGGATATATACATAATAAAAGTTTTGTTTTTACTGAATAAAATATGAATAATTTCCACCAAACGTCGCCGAAATCAATTATTTTCAATTTTAGTAAATATTGAGTAAATATTAGATCGAACAATCAGCAAAAATAATTACAGTATTAGTCGTTGCATAACTTAGAACGGCACAAATCCATTCGTATGTATGTATGGGTTTCAGAGATTGAAACAAGAAAGAATCGTAAAACAATCACACCTGCTGATATGAAAACGTATTTTGGGCTCCTGAATCTCATTCCGGGTATTTAATAAGATATAGTATTTTTGAGTCTCTCTTCGGTTAGTAAATGCTACGGAAGGCACAACTCAAGAGATTTGTAAAGGGTATTCACAGACGGCCAATGCACTTACGCAAATCACTTGTAAATTTGACTTAAAAGAGATGAAACTGTTAAGTATTACGATTAGTGATAAAAATCTCTCCATAGAATCAGACTTATATGTATCTCTGCATAATGCTTTCGTGTTCACACCACGATGCTCGTTTATTTTGAGTTGTATTTTAACAAACGTCCTATGTTTTTACATGGAAAATGCATGAGCTCAACGTCAACAACCAACGTCAAGGAAACGGTTCGTTCGGATAAAGGAACATAAAATTCTAACACAATTTTCGGAATTTTCAAAACGATTTTCGTCATTTTTAAAACAAAAATAACACTCAATGAATGAAATAAGAATTTTTATTTAATCTCCGTCTTTTTGGTACTTTTCTCAATTTTCTTTTATCGATGTTTCTTATTTAAGTTTCAAAATAAACTTTAGTATTTTAGGAGTGAAAGATGTTGATTTTCTTACGCTATTCCTGTAAACCCGTCGTCCAATTATTAAATAAGCGAAACAGCAACCACGGTAATTTACCCGCCTTTAATAGTACAGTCCTGGCCAAAATTAACGCATCACCTCCCTAGCGATCCTAACGACCGGTGGTGCGTTAATTTTGGCCAGGTGTGTACATGCACATGGGAATTTGAATAGGAGATGTGCGTGGGAATATGAGATGATTGAAGAGAGGTTCATAAAATGTAGAATTGTGAACTGAAAGACACTAAAGTTGCTGAATCTAACCGTAGAATTTATGGAAAACAACAAGAATTATGTCGAAGAGCTGACGAAATCCGTCAGTGATTAACTTCCCTAACGAGAAGATAATATTCATAATCTGCGCCATAATTTCAAAGTCGTCAAAAAGAGCGATATCTCAGTAAGATATTATCGGCCATGAATCAGCAGGTGATCTCTCCAAAGCGACTCCATTACTCATCATATACGTCTCTCAATCTAGATGAGTGGTGTTCCCACATATAACTGCAGAAAACAGCAATTCATCATCAGAAACAAAACGCCGGATTCGCAGGTCTTAATTTGACAGATGATATATGACTGTTTATCGGCAATAAGAAGTTTCCTGAAAATGTAAACATACGCCAAGAGCACGGTTAAGCCTGTAATGGACATGGCTTTGAAAAAAAATCGCAAAAAACAGTCGAAGGCGATGTCTTTGAAACAAACGCATTCGTTGAATGTCAATTGTTAGGCCCATAAGAGCTGAAACATCCAGCGATTCATTGTCGTGGATAAAATTCATTGTATGCGAAATTCATTTATACGCCAAAGTTTGCATCCACTGAATACGTTAATTATAAACTCCATCAATGCAGTGGAATCTCTTGAACAACATTTCATTGATACTAAATTTTGGAATGTCCTTCAGTTTAAGCAGCGAGTAATATCATCACGTTTACAGCTCTAGGAATGGAGAACCTTTTTTCCAAGGAAGACTTCACGACTCCAAATTCGTATACACAGAATTGCGAGTTCGAATTGTATTTTTTAAATTGGAATAATTAATTATCCGAATAGTACGAAGAAAATCGAAATTATTGCTATATTATTGCTTGCTATATTATTTTCACCTCAATACGTTGAATTAAACAGCATTACAGCATAGGCAATGTCTAGCGAGCGACTGTTTTTCTAATTCAATCTGAATGATCACCCTTTAAAAAATGTCAGAATGGGCATTTTTCATGGGATTTACCGTCAAACCAGGGACGGTTTAGTTGAGGAAATGAAGATTTCTACAATAACCCCCTCTGATTAAGGGGTTGTTCAAGGACGCAACCAAAAGGACGCAGCGACCTTCCACAAAGAGCACAATTCCGTTCTTGTAATTTTTTCCCAAATGTGCTGAGGCACAGTAAGATGAACTTATTAATACTGAGGGTAACATACTCACTAATTTTCCGATATACGCTCGCTTCACTTTGCCATATATATCTGATGCTACACCGATATGTAGTAACGAAGGTTTAAATTATTGAAAAACATACAGGGTTTTCTTCTTCAGCATTATAATTTAGAACCGACTAACGCGCGAATTGGAGAGAAGTGAAATTTGAATAAATGTGCACCTTTCGTTGAAGGTGACTCAAAACTAAAATACGAAATAACTTAAAAAGTATAAGAAATTGGAGGACTCTGTTTTGGGCCAACGTCGGTTCCGATCATACAACCGAGAAGGAAATGAAAGCTCTTCAAATAAACATCTTCAAAACGAATCTTAAATCGAACTCTCGTATGTATTTGTAAAGATTCGAAACATAGAATTGTGATGAGATTCCCAAGAAGAGCACAAACCTGAGTCAGCTGCTTCGTTCCGCCTTTTTCAATTTGAATTCACAGTTAACACTGATGGATGGACACTGTCTACGTGGCTGTGAATGCTAATAGTTCCACGCGAAACTTGCTTCGGGGGAACGACTCCATCGGAGTGCAAAAGAAAGGAAGTTGTGAGTTGGAATCCGAGGCAAAGGAAGTTAATGGAAGTGGAGGTAATTAAGGCACAAAGGGATGAAGATTGGTGAAGAGGGAAAAGAAATCAGAAATGAAGAATAAGAAGCTGATTGGCGTAAAGAAATGAGTAAATTCAGCGGAATCGAGGGAATTGTCAAACAATGCGCTTAATTAGGCAAACAGAAATCGAAACTTCTCGAGTTTCCTCCGACCACTAAAATTCCAAAAGCCAATAGATGTTCAGAAGAAATTTGATGTTTGCCTCGAAATGTATTCAAAGAAAGTACTTAGACGGCGCGCACAGAAAAGTATTTCCCGTCGGAGACGAAAATGGTGCTTTAATGGGGGTTGGTGTTGGAAATACATGTTGTTAGTTGAGTTTGGAGATGGGAATGAGGCTTACAAGATGAGGTTTCCTCAACGACTCAAACCCCACGAGAAGAGTGGCATTTGTCTTGGCATTCCATAAGACCAATGCTGTTATTAAGTATTCCTCTCAACTCAGTAGCTTCCAAATCATTACAGCCATTAAGATATATACAGAATGTCAATCAAAAGGACTACTCTCTTCGAAGCAGTTGCGTCATACATTTGTGACAACAGAAAAATATAAAAAGAGGAATTCAGTAAATTTCCCATTTGTCTACTTATAAATCACTTTTGAATTCTTGTTTTTCATGCTGACTCACATCCAGATAAAAGAGTACATCCGAATCACATGGGATACGTTTTAAAGCAAGTCGATGCAACAAAGATGAACCCTTGGAATCTAGTTGATCAAACACCATACAAGGAATATGACCCAAAAAAAGGATACGATGCTTTCATTACCAATCGGTACTTTCTTCCTTATTGTATGAAATTGAAAAGAGATATTCACCGGGTCATTCAGTTTCAATTCCGATTTTTCCAGAATTAAGCGTTTTAGCCAAATGAAGATTCTAACTACCGCACTCCTCATTCCGAGTAAGCCCCATCTAAACGTTGTGGTCTTATGACATGCTTCTAACCTACCTCTTTCAACGATTAAAACCAATCAAACTCGAGATTCGACTTCCTCATCAACGTAATCGAATGATGATGTCCATACCATTGTTTTCCTAACGCGATCGACAATGGCTCTTCAGTAAATGCAATTAGCTCGACAGAGTCTTTGTCAATGGCTCTCGCCTTTGTTAATAAAGTCAACAATGAGTCCAAGGTCTTCTGTGGAGACGAAAGGGTGGCATCCGATAGTGGAATATCAGATACTGGAGGTCAACTGCAATGCAGCATAACAGTGTCCTTGCTGACACTTGACCCATTTGACGGAATTAACAGCAAGCGATGAGTTGAGTAATCATTGTTTAATTCGACGTTTTAAAGGTAAACGCCAATGTAAAAGCGTAGACTTATATTTGAGAAATCATCAGCATATTAATATTGGCATACCATTATTACATGACTCATTAATATCATAAATTAGTAAATTATCATCATAATGATTATAATTTTCAGAAATAATTTTAAAGATACGAAAAGACTTTCAGCAAGTTTCGCCGATGGTTGGCAAGCCACGGTCAATGCATCGGGTATCGCAAAGAAATATAATTCAATCTTGTAATACATGCATCCCTCAGACATAGATGGCTCACCAGAGTGTGGAAAAGGGCCTCAGAAAACTCTTTTCGTCTTCTTGATGACTCATGTTCGAGCCCAGGAGTTAATAATATGTTCATATTGTCCGAGAATTTCCAATTTTTTTTTTAACTAAATTACAAATTAATAATAAAATCAGAAACAGGAAAAACTACTATAGTAAACCATGAGAAAATAATAAGACAAAACATAAGAAATAACATTCAGACGAATTAAAAAAATAATAATAAATTAAAATAAAAAATAAAATAGAACATTCGAATAATTCAAAATTGTTTCGAAAATGACACTTATTAAAATGACATATGCAAAATTTAACAGTTAATTAATAAATACGAATGCAAATATTCTTTATGATGAGGACTATATGAGGATACCTGCTCCAGAGCATTACGGCAAGATACGTACAGAGTTTATAGCCACGACTGTTTGATTAGTTAAACATTTTTAGGCCGAACTTATGCTATTATCCGATCATAGTATATAAATCTCAATTGCTGCTGAAAATTTTCAACTATTCACTAAAAATATTAATATTCTCTTATTAAATGACCATATACTAGGTATCAATGACCATATACTAGGTAAAGGTTTTACAAATCACAAACTAGAAGACTAGATGGAACCCCTTCCCCACCGACATTAGAAGCCAATCAGGGGGAAATGAGGCTTACATGGCTGAATGAGGAGTGAGAAAGTTTACCTTTGCTTTCCACTTAGATTCAGAGCGCTGTAAGCAAAAGAAGTGACTGCAATAATATCTCGTGATACACTTTTCGTACTGAAGGAGAGTCCTTAACCAATGGCAATATTCATACCTGATCAACTTTCATATCATCCCAGCCGTGAGCAAAATGAGACAAAATTAAATGAAATATATAATCTTCAGAGGTTGGCCTGGGTATTCTTACTTATTTTAAACTCGATTTTATTCAAAAGATATATATATGTTCTCTACCATGAAGCAAATGATATGAAAAATGCTTCATTCATCAGGATATGGTAGTAGGATCCATCTTGTAAATGGCAAACAAACTGCACACCGCTTACAAAATGAATGCATATTAGTTTACGAACCAAATTTATAATGAAAGTGTGGTAAAAACACATTTCGAAGACTCCATTGTAGCAGTAATTAAACCTCCACAACCCACTGCTGTAAGGCCAATTGTAGTCCAATAAGTGTTCTAGCTTAACTACAAACATCCCTGCAGTTAGAAACTAATCGCAAAATGTCAATTCAAACACTTCGGGATTTATAAATACTAATATTACAGCGAAAGACAACATTCTGGTACAATTCCGCAAATCCGTGAATTCAACAAACGACTATCGGACCCTGTTGTTCCTTCACTAATCACCAGAGGGAGTGAACGAATTCTCAACCAAGTGACGGTGAGGATTGCATAATTGCAGTAGGCAAACATTTAGATACAATTGGAATCAAGTGACTGTTTACCCACTAGAGAATGGGTTTGCGAACGCCTGAGGAATTGAAATGGCTGAAGGAAAACAATAAAAAAATAGGAAACAAATTAGATTGGCAATGGAAATAAGAACGAACATTTGTCTAAATTATGGCCCGATATCGGTAATCCTTCCTGTTTCCATTGATTAATCAAATGGAAGAGAGAATTTGGTGAAATCTCAAATTAGAAGTGAACCAGTTTCGTATCTTCGAAGTCATCCGGTTTAAAGTAAATTGAAACTTTGAACTCGATAAGTTCGTGACCTACTCCGCAAGGGAAACATTCTCCTCTATCGCCTCTCACGGAATCCGCAATTTATGGTTAACCTCAGATCCGAAAGATAAACCTTTACTTCAGAAGCTTATTAACTGAAATCCTGATTTTCAAAATCGCTCATAAGTTGTTTCTCAGTAGTATTTTGTTATTTATTTCAATTACATCATGTGCAAGAATTCACAAAGTATAAAAGTAAAAATTTCAAATAATGCATAATTCTCGTAATAGCAAAAATACATAAATACATACATACATGAGTTCGTAATTACTTTTAGCTGAATATGTATACGAGTAAAATGTTGCTTGCATACTGCAAGAATATTGATAACACTAATTTCAAGTCGACATCATTTCGAAAGGGTCCTCAAAAGAAAAAAAAATTGAAAATATTCATAAAATTCACTGCAATTTCTCCGTCCGGCATCGAACCCGGGTCTTCCTGGTCATACTTACTATGCAACACAATAGAGGATCACTATCTTTAACTATGTGTGCAAATTCAATATTTGCTGCAACTGCCTCAAACGACGTCCTACTTTTCACATATATTCCTTATGTGAGAAATTTTAATGTGCTCTGGCATCCAAACCAAGAACAGCATGGTCTTATCCAATTTTTTTCTTAAACCGAGTCTTAATATACATCTTCTAGCTAAGCAAAAACTTCCTATCATTTCGATAAGTGCATCAAAAAAATAATGAAACACTACCCCAATGTATTTTAAATGGGAGATATTTGCATCGTCCTAGCATCGAACCCAGGGCATTTTCTGTAAAAGTCTTTAATGTTTTCGATAGACCATGACCATATCTGTAGGCTCCTGAGTTTTGATTCTTTACCTATCCGGGTCGTATTTTTTAGAAATTCCCGAAAATCAAAGCAATGCATTTAAATGGGAAAAATCGTGACTTTGGAGCCTTCTGGCATCGAACCCATGACACTGAGGTTCAAAATCGCCTTTTTTCTGGATCTTACACGTTATGGCCAAAACGTCGTACAAATTTCAAGTCAGTGAAACCTGCGGAACATGGTTTTACCCAACTTTCAATAACCTTATTTTTTCAAGTGAGATTACTTCTTTTTTCCAGTAATATTTTTATTTCTAATGGGCATGAACTGTAAATCTTTATTACTACATAGTAATACTGAAACTGTTTTCTACTTTTCTGCAACAAAGTATTGCAGCATTTTTAGAGGTTTTCCCTCGAGAGTCAAATAGAGATGAAAGAGCCTTTCTTTCTCGAGTCCACAGGTTGATTCACTGAAATATATATTTCAATAATCTCGAAAGAATTAGACTGAGGAGCTCAAATAGACGACATCGTCTCCAAAGGTTTCGAAATTCTACCTTTTATTTTGAGAAATTTAAAAGGAGCTTCGCAAAACTCCAAAAAGCTGGCACATCAAACGTTAGTCAGCGCAGTGATGGAATCCTCTGCATGGGAAATAATAAGGAAATTCTTAAACTGAAAAAGCTTCGCTGCGAGATATGTGTTTGGACGATTCAGAATGGAAGAGAGTGTCGAACTAGAATGGTAAGCGCTAAGAGAGAGGATTTTCATGTGTGTATCGAACATACACGGGAGAGACATCCTGGAAAGATCTGCAGGAGAGGTTAATACCTCCTTGTTTTATAGGGCCCAATCCCCTCGTTGGGAAGTCGCGCCATGGACTTTACTTTTTTAGGGAAAAATGACCATAAATGTATAGTCAGAACGGAGGGCCACAGAAGAGACGATGGAAATACGGAACGGCCTGGAATCGAAGAAAATTATCAGCCCCTTCCAACGAAACAAATGTGTATTTAAAACAAAATTACAAAAGTATCCTTAATCATGCATTAACAACGTGTTCTGCTCACGAAATGTAAAAATATTAGTAGTATGCCTATTGCAATGTTTCACAGCAATTTAAATGAAGTGATGTACAAGTTAGGTTGGAAAGGATGCGACAAGTTACCACCCCTGGTATGTATATAGTACCTATTCGAAACTGTATAATAAAGAAATATGTGTAATGCTTTGTTTTCAATGAAGTTACTTCCCTTTATAAATTTTATAAAATTGTATACAGGTAACTAATTATCTTAGGTTTACGGCATCAAATTCTTTGATTAGTTATACTGTGGGATACATTTTTAACTTTTCTAAAATTCTTTTTATTATCAAATTTTGTAATATAAAATTAGGTTTTGCAAATGTCTCTTGCTCTTTCCTAGTCTGCAATACCGTATGTAATTACAGATCGTACAAATGTAAAATATATTATCTTCAATGTATTTACATCAAGTATTTGGTTAAGCAGGTAAAATTTATGCCAATGTTCTTAGTACCGATGATAAGTATAACAAATAATGCTTCCAAGTTTATTATCAATCTTAACCCCTAGGAACTTTTGTTTGCTCAATTTTTTCTCTTACATCGCCTCTTCTTCGAGCACCTAATATCGTGTATAAGTTCTATAACGAGATTGATACGAATAGTACATAAAAACTAATTCAATCCTATCTACCTAACTCCTGTCTCCAGCTGTGTAATCGTGGAGGGAATTTCAACTAGACAGATTGTAGACTTAATACAATACGCTCATATGTTATTAATCAAATTCTAAGGATATCCATTTTCTTAACCTGGGAAGCAATGGTTTATTAAGAAATCAATACGCATTTACATTCAAGCATATTTCTACACCTGTTTCAATTCTGCATGCTTAAGGTGAAGACAGGTAGCGTTAGAAGGAACTTCCATCCTCTTTTGGAGGAACTCAATGCAGTCATCATGAGGTCAGGCGTAAAATATAAACGGCCATCGCAAATAATTGATAAGATATTTCCATGGCCACCGCTTTGATTGCGTTTCCATCACTAAGGAGAATATTTCGCGGGCGGCCATAAAAATGACGGAGAAAGAAAACATAATTTGCATAGGCCTTATTGCCCTCGGGCGATAAGAGGTCAATCGATACTCTCGGAAAAGGCGGCAATTTCTTCGTTTTGATTAGGGCAGAAAGGGTCTTTCGCCCATTGGACCATTTAACCCGAACGTTCCCTTTAAGGATCCCATTTAACGGCGAAAAGGTATTTGGAAAAGGAGTGGATGACTCGCTATCCAAACAACTGGGAAAGGAGCGGATATCCAAACAGCACTCCATTTACAGCTCCTCGACGGATGTGTTCCGAAAATACCACGAATGTCGAAATTCGTCATTACTACAATTTATTAGCTCTTAAATTAGCAATTGCTAGAATTCGCAAACGCTGTAATCGTAAATACAGAAATTCTCGACTGTCTTAATTCCCCAATTCCAAAATTCCCAAAATGATAAGCAGAAATCCAAGAACGCCGAATTTTGCAAGTCGAGAAATCATCATTGAATTAACGAAAGATTAAGTTCGTTAGCAATTAATTAAGAGTGGAAAATAATGCGAAAATTTAGAGCTGCAATCGATATCTACATTCGTCAAAATATTTTATGAACATTTAGAATAATTACCTTAAAAAATGATTTTGGGTTTAGAGCACTATCACAGCTTAAGGTGGAGATGATCTCGAGATTTAGAATACTGGAATGAAATGTTTAAACATCTAATACTCAGATTTTCTACGTTAATATTTCTGGAAAAGAATTTCATAATTCTGCGTTCATTTCTCACCTTTTGGAAAATGCAATCTAAATGAAATTTGCTGAATTACTGAATACAGGAGCATTTTCAACTTATAATAAAGCCACTCCTAATACAACAGTCCAAATTCTCAGTTTGTTTATGGTTGATTGAACGTCCCTAACGGATTGGAAGAACATGACTCTGACATTATTTTTCCGTACATTTGTTCACATCAATAATTTCTATCTTATACATGTAGTAGAAATTAATTTTAACAGTCCCTTCTTGTTCCTGGAAAACTGTATTTGTCTGTCAACAAGGACTTATTTCTTTCTAGCATTATCTGACTAACAGTGTAGCAGACGCAAAATATCTATAATTGGCCTTTTGAAAAAGTTTGACATCTGAACGTTTTACAAATTGTACTCAAGAACTTCATCCGAGACAACAGCTCCATCCTGCGCCACTAAGCATCTGCCTCTTTCCAACGGAATTAAGGAACAAAATTTGAAACAAAGAAAAGAGAAAATATTTCGGTTTGGTGCTTATCACAACATCATTCTGCAGTAGAAATCTGCAATAAGATAGTTTAAGGTTGAAGAATTAACTACAGGAATTCGTAAATCCACGTTCCCCCAGCTTCCTCTAAGCCGAAAGGTCAGGAAGGAAAGGAATTTCACCAAAAACACAGTTCGCCAAAGGGAAATTTTCACACATTTAGACATCACGTATTTTGAAACGGCCAAAAATTTTAGAATGCTCATAATTAAAATCTGAGATGAGATACATACTGGTTAGAACACAAAAACTATTTGTCATTATGATTATCAAAGGAACATATAAATATGAAAAGAATATATTTAATTCTTCTTTCATCAAAGCATATATGGACTTATAAGGAAAAGTATTTTGCGTTTACTTTTGTTGACACTCTATACTAGAGATTGTCACCTTACAGCACATCCTCCTGAAGGTGGCGTATTATATAAAAAAAACTCACTCATACACATTACATATGCGTACACATTACATATAGGTACATTATACGATATATTTATTTTGACTGCTTCCGTCTTTAATAAAAATGACTAAATTGCAACATGTGAGAAATGAAACCTTGCTCCTCTCTACATAAGATATGCTGGTGTTTTCAGGTTTGACAGGTTTAACTGACAACCCGAATCCCATGCAAATATTACTGTTCCATGGAATGAATGGGCTTCCTATGTCTAGACCCTTTCAAGATTCTCTTGGGAGTGTTGATGGATTTATATTTGACTAGAATCACGAGGGTGACTAATGAGGTTTCAGAAATATATTAATTCGCTTTCTTTCCTTAAGAGAAAATTTTAATATCATCAATGTATTACATATCATATAACTGGGTAATATCCTGTGCACTATTTCAATTCTAAATACACAAGTAACACAACCTTGACATTACATTTAGAAAGCGCATTCATTAAGTTTATTTATTACAGAATCATAACAAGCAGATTAATTATCTGTTAGCAGTGGTTATACATTATACAATTTGTAAATTACACACTTGCGGTCGCGCATTGTCAATTTAAAAGTAAATAGTCCTATTCCTATGACACATTATAATTATTATATATATACATTACGCGACATTATCAGTAATTATTAGTGAATTTATGGCACATTATTTTATTCTAAAGAAAAATTAAATAATGAAAGTAGACAGATGTTCACTTTTCCACAGATTTAAAAACGTATTTTTAAATAAACCTGTGGAAAAGTGAACATCTGCCTGCCTTCATTAGAATGGATTTCCACTACATCGCCTCCGTCGATTTTAAAAATGAAATAATTAAAGCATGTTTTGCGATTACTGATTTTGAAGCTGAACTGGACGTTGGATTGAAATATTTTACACAGCGTGCACAGATAGAGAGGTGACTCAGGGTGTGTACGCTTCAGAAAATAGGCGTGAGTTGGTGAGTGATTTATGGAGGACACTATCATTCAGAAATCACGATTCGTCTATTCCCTGAGTATTTGCAAAATGTCATTTATGCCATTTTGAGGCCCTCGTAAGATCCGAAAGCCCAATTAAAATATGTATTAAAGCGAAGATGGAATTGGAGAGAGATGAAAATGAACGATCGAAGAAAACGACGTCATTTCGACCGCTTTGACTGAGCAAGTAAGAACCGAAATCATGCAGCCTAGGTGAGGGAATGAGGCTTAGCTGACAGGATGAGGAGTGAGGGATTGAGTTTGGGCCGAATGAGTGCAGGAAAGAAAATGACTACTGTATTCAAGGAGTGAATTAGATTCAGTATAACTCAAACCTCAGTAGCTCTTGAGAACGAGATCGAGAAACTCATTCATGAAACATTTTGGTGTGTCGTCACAGGGACCGGATTTCCCAAACAAGAGAACAAAATGTAGCTCAGTGTAACACTCATTACACATTCGAACCGTAAAAATCAGTAGTGAGATCACCCTTTCGTGTGATATTTTTCATTTTCACAAAAAAATCTTCATGTTAGATTTTTCAATCACAAATATAAAAAGTAAGCCAAGGAAAAAATTTACATCCATAAAAATAGGAAATCGTACACCTTTTACCTATTTAACATAATACTAATCAAAAAAGTAAAATTATGTCTATGTCCATGCAAGAGCAAGCCGTCTTTCGGCGTGTGGCAGCGGGTGCTTGCAACTTGACTTTATTTTCCTAATCGATTGATTTCGCGTATCGTTCTCGGAAAAAAATGAATTTTTGAAACGATTCGTTCTAGCATCTATTTCCCTGATCTTTCTTGCAGTATCAGAACGGGCCACATAACGGGGAGGTCGCATTATATCGGTCACATCCTCCAAGAACATAATTTCTCTGAACTTATTTAATAAATATATCCTTTGAATTAGCGTTCTATCTTCTAATGATTCCCATCCCGCGTCCTGTAACATCTGAGTAACACTCGCTGTTTTATCGTAGCAATTCTTTAAAAATCGTATCGGCTTTCGTTGTTTTTTTCTAAATCCCGAATATGACATTTGTCGGCAGGGACCCATACACTATGTGGATACTCAAGGTTAGGCCTAATTAAGATTTAGTCATTAAAATTTTGTTTCATTGTACGAGGAGTTTATTATTTTATTCTAGGTTTTTCATCTCTCTAAGCAATATTGTGATAAATTCAGACACAACTCCGGACAACAAATTTCAAAGGCGTTTCACCAAAAGCGATCCCCAAAAGATATTTCCCCAAAGAGTCCGTAAAACTCAAAGATATTTCACCAAATGGTATTTTCAAATCGAGTCAAATATAAATAAAATGCCATTAAAATTAAAACTGATGGTTACATATATTGCCGTAAGCGATCAACGGCACCCACAAATATTTATATCAACAAATAAATTACAAGCGGAAAAGTTAATCTGTTAATCTCTTTGGGTGCAGAGAAGACTGGTAGTGCATTGATATCTTTCTTTCGACATAAACTAGATTTCCACAGAAACACATCGCAGGAGATACGCTTATTCAGAGGAAGATCCGGTTTCATACCCCGGTCACAGCCTCGTCTCTGAGAAGCAAAAACAAACAGTTCCATAATGGACTGCGCTAAAACACCATAAAGGAAAACGCTTCGTATATGCGAGGGAGGAGAACCAAGAGAATGCATTCATAAACACAAAGGGATACCATCTTGAGAGATACATGTGGCTCCGCCCGCGGCGAGAGAGAGAACCAAAGAGGACAAAAGCGAAGATATCCGCGGGGTTAAATCCACCAATGGGAGGAACGAACTGGAGCAATTGAAAAGACGGCTTTATCTGAAGAATGGCTGCGTGTTGCATTTAAGATAGCATGAAAAGATCTCGCTCAATGGACCGAGTTGAGTGCCGGAAGCGTGTTGGCAGAACGATATGAAAGAACTCAAAGACGCGATATTCGGACCAAAATGGAATATTTTGACCACGTAAAAATAATTGAGCATTCAATGCGAACGTCGCACAGTGTGATATTTTCGTAATCTAGAGGGACAAAAGTCAATTTTCTTACTTGTAAAATCGGGTCAAATTTTTGTATAGTTAGGAAGAGAACAAACCATACTAACTGGATCTAAGGTTTATATTTCATAAAAACCGCGCCAACCAATAGAAAAAAGGGTCGAACCCGCTGACAATCTGAACTCAGCATGTCAAGTGTTCTAAGCGATAGCTTTATTTGTATAAGTTTACTTTAAGAATACACAGTGTTTCTGTGTGATAGTAGCCGTTGTTTTTTGCTATTATTATAATACAAGTACCAAAGTTAGTTTACATAATATTTTACTTTAATATGTGTTTTAATTTAATCACGAGCATCATTAGAATTGATCGCCGTTTTTTCCGTATGAGAAAAACGTATGAGTCAGTTTGAACTTGAGTTTTAGTTTATTATATCGCATTATACCAATGTGAAATGGTATTTGCCTGAAAGAATGACTTTTTAAGTATAGGAAATACTTAAATTTGCTTGCGCATATTTGCGAATTTGAATATACTTTCCTTAAACATTAATTAGTCGCGTCAGGGGTAAATATGACCCCAAAATTATCTGAATTTTTAAAAACGCTTTCAACGATAAATCAACTGATTCAATTTATAAAAGTTCATAAATGATTCTTTAAGAAAGTGAATATAGCTTTTTTAGCGAAATATTATTTTCCATTTATTATTAATTAAATAAAATGTGTAAATATGTACCGAAATTGCAGTAACTTACATAATTGATATGTTTTCCTATTAAGAATCAACCTAACAGTTTCATACTTTTGGAATATGTAGTAGAGGATTTATTATTTTGATTTTATTTAGCAAAATTAAACTATGTTATAAATGCCATCTATCGGAAAATAATAAAAATTAATTTCACTCCTTTCGGAAAAAAGTCAAAATATTTTCGATTTTTTTATGACACTTTCAATTTAGAGGTTTCCGATAATGACAAAACAATTAGTAATACTTTCAAAATCGTAAAATCAATCCTTATCAGCGCTACCAACCAAAAAATGTGTTATCTAAAAATGTTTTTTATTAGGCTAAATTTGAGGAACATAAATTGTATTTCAACAAGCTCACATTAATTAACATTTCCATAATTATATCCAGCCAAATAAGTTCACATAGTAGGGGTATCAGCTTAAAAAATTATTCAAATGTATTCATTGCGTGGCTCTTTGTTACTATCTATTATATATAGATGCTTCTCCGGATTCATTCATGTATATAGATAGATAGATAGAGAGGATACATTCACAGGCTAAATCACAAGCGTCATTGACTTAAAATTTTTTCGACGTATTGGCCATAACGTGTAACCGCCAGAAAAATGCTCAGACCAAGCGCTTGCTTTGATGTTTGATGCGAATCTGTCAACACATCAACACAATGTAATCCGACAACAAACTAACAAATAATATAAGAACATGAATCCAGCATATTATAATATTAAAGCAGCAAAACAGCTGTGCTATCCGAGTGACGTCAATGCTACAGAAACCTTTGCAGAAATAAAATTACAATCTTTAATGGACCACACCATAAGGCGATTGTGCAAAGCGCAAGAAGAGGTCCATAGGAGAATTGAAAACTCTTGACATAATTGTGAAGTGGGGTTGTGATGGGGCAGAACAAAGTAGATACAAAAAGAGATTTTCTTGTGTAAATCGCTCAGACGAAAGTTTATTTAGTGGATCGATGGTGCCTATTCAGATATTCTCAGTGACTGACCAAAAAATTAAAAATATTCTTTGGCAAAACTCTTCCCCATCCTCCACAAGATATTGTCGTCCCACAAAGTTCGGGTTTGCCAAAGAAACTGCGAATGCCATTAAGACAGAGTTAGAACAAAGATTTAATGAATAGATTACTGTTGACTTCAGACCCATTTATAGCAAGCATAGGATCACTTCCTAAAACCAAACGAGGCAAAATCAGTATGGAGGTATGTGACCTCTTAGAGATGAGAGCTCCAATGGATCAGGACGGAACCCTATCAGGTTTTTCTGATTCCGAAGAATCAGAAAGTGATATCGAAGAATCTGATGTTGATTCCGAATAATCCTCTAATTCATATTATATGTTGTATAAAATTAATTCCTTATTTTTCCTTTCAATTTGTTTTGTGATTACAAATTATTACTTACCAATATTATGTTTTACTGTACCTATTTTATTGCACATTGATCATCGATCATATTGAATTGTTATTATTTATAATAAAAATATGTTAAAAGATATCTTAACACTTTCCTTCCTGAGATTTAAATAACCTCATATCCCTCTCCTTGCTAACTCGGCCGTTAGCGGCCGTCACCGTTTGCGCTTTATCTCTTTGGACATATGTATGTCTTCTTTGCGTGTGGTTGTGTTTATGCTTCATGTAAACATATCACTCGCATTCCAAGACTCAATTCCAGTTGATAACTCAAGAAATTAATATATTTTCCCAAATGCGCTTGATCCGCGTAGACAAGTAAGAAAATTGACTTTTGTCCCTCTAGATTACGAAAATGTCACACTGTGCGTCGCCCAGAATTGGTGAGAGATTATTTTGTCATATTCATGGCCAATCTTTTGACCTTTCTGAGTTGAATCTGCAGTAGAACACAAGTACTAACATTGACCTTATATGCCACGGATTCTTACGCCTGAAAATGGCTGAGCTTCTTTTAACGCCTAACTTGGTAGCGAATTTTAATATATACAATGATATTTCTTGCTAGCCATTAAAATAAAACATATTAATTCATTTTAATTAACACATAATTTTCGGTTCACCGATGAAAAAAATATTTCTTTACTTTCGTCTCAGACTTGCTCATGGCAGTGATAATACGCTTCAATCGTGGTTAAAAAATCTGAATAATGGCGGTCAGAAGAATATTTCATTTTGGAATAAAATGACTGATTTGCATTAATAAAGTCCCATTTTGTGAAATATTGAACGATGAATACCTCCTGCTGATTTTCTTGCATCTTTCAATTAAGTCTGCCTTAAGAAATCAACAAATAACATAGAGGAAAATTAAAACAACAAAATAAAAACTCAATTAAGGAAAATAAAAACTCAATTAAGGCAGATCAAAATATTTTTCAGGATAAAATTTAGACATTTTTCCTTAAACATTACAAAAACATAAATGAGTGCATAATCCAATATCATTTCCTTTTAAATTTCCCGGCTTTAATGACGTAATTTGCTCTTCCACCTATCACGAGGGCCATGCAAAATAGACGCAGATTTCCTTGAAAGACTGAGGAAGAAGATGGTTATCACAACATGAGCAAAAGGACTCAAGACAAATGAATGTCGCAATATGTTTCAACGAAAGAGAACTTGCGTCTTCGTGCATTATTTCCAAAATGAATATAGCATTTCGTAATCCACGAAAGGTTCGAAATAACATAGAGAGGAATGCGTTCCTTCATAAATGATTCAAAAAAGAATAAATATATCTATTATCATGAAAATTTCAATTTTTCTTCAACCAAGTATAGTAAGCAACATAATACTGCACACAAATGCTTTCTTAGAGCTGTTTGCAACATCTATCACCGCTTCTGGAGATTTTGGCTGTGGAACAACGGCTTTGATTTAAAAATAAACCTTCAAGCAATAAAACGCAAATGGATACCAATTTGAGGTACACATATGTATCAACAAGTGTGACAAATAATCCTCCAACGCATTTCTTATGGAAGAATTTCGTCACAGCCAAGGGTCGAATCAAGGGAAATATTAGAAATATCCAATGACAGTTTCGCAGCTGCGTTACGTAATCTCGCAAAACCTTGGGCTTCACTTCTATCTCTGGTTTGAAGCTTTTTGAGAATTTCTATTATGTTAAACATTTCTACTTCCTTATGGAACATTCAGGGTGCTCGAGACGTTTAATAATTTATGTGAACATCTACTTGTGATTAAATGGCAATTATAACATATATATTACTTTAACATTTCGTTTTCTACATGGATACCTTTGACAATTTTTCTTAAATTGTTAATTCAACGCCGATTCAGCATAACTGCTAGAGCGCCACTGAAATTGGAAGCAAAATTCAAAGAAACATTCAAAACATAGATTTAGGTTGAAAAAAATGAAAGTGAAAACTCAAAATGTCCAAGCTAAAGTGTATTGAATGAAAGACAGGATAAGAAACGAAATAACATATGATAAATCTGAAAAGATAATAATGAAAATTCAACTGGATAACCATGGAGACATGGAAAGGTAATAAATACGACGGTCTCGCGATAATTGTATGCTCACGTCTGCGTAATTTCATACTCGCCCGGCACTCAGCGCAAATTGGGGTAACAGCAATAGTTATGCAGGGGGGGACGCACGCTTTAATTGCAATTCCCTATTCGGCGAAAATCTCATTTTCGAATTCCTAGCCAAACAAAAATTGCATTAAAACGCAAAGTGGTAGAGTGGATTTGCATTGTTTGGAGCGGCAAACAAAAACAAGGCCTACAAACGCTCCGTTGTTCCCGAATTTCATCTCGGGCACACATTATCACGGGTCCCCGAGGCGTGGGAGAATAATCAAATCTCCTAGGAGTCTATTTGCATGGCAACCGATCCGCTTCCAAACATATGGATGGCCTTACCTGTTCACCATTTCCCAGCAGAATGAACTAAGATAACGCAATAACATACGTGCTTTACCATGTAAAATGAAGATAAAAATGTCCCATGCACTATTCAACATGTAAACTAGTAAAAATATATCAAAAAAGACAAATAATTCAGAGGAGTAATGGAATGAATTCTTTAACAAATTTAAACAGGAAAGGGATCAAAAATTCACCAAAACCGAATGGGTGGTGTTATATTTTGTGATACTTCTTAAAATATTTGAATGTAATAAATACTATTTTTTGTATATATTGTATTGAAAATTGATTCTGTCCCTCGTAACGTAAAGAATGATTTCGTAATGGTAGATTCCCAATGTAACATAAAAAAGATATCATCACCATCAAATTTTATGTGAAAATCAAGATTATCGGTAATTTAAACACAACTGTAAAATACTGAAACTGTACTTATTAGTTTTAAGTGCAGTATAATCATTCCTGGAAATCTAGGAGATGTCTTCCAAAAAACTTTTCCAAATTTTATTTTTTGCAGTGTACAATTTGGTGATATTTCAACCAACGGTTTTCAACCTAAGGGTTGTTCCCAAAATCTTAACTCAAGAACTGTTTATGATGGTTATTTAATATAATAAATTTCGACCTTTTTATTGTTAAACCTAAAACCCTTCACACAATGAGTCACTTACAAACCCACCTAGAATCGTCACCATCTGTAAGACATAATATTTGATTTTACTGTTCTTTCATTATCGGTTGCAAACATCATTCTTTAAAAATATGGATTAATTATTATGAATCGCCAGCTAACCAAATCTCGAGGTTTTTTTCCGAAAGACACAATGAAAAATATTCTATTTGTGAAACATCTCTTGAGTGAAAAGACTCGGAAATAATGCGCGTACGGTTGGTTGTCCTTTTAAAAAGAGTTTACTTTTTAAGCGCAAACTACATTTATTGAACGATTTCTTGTTTCTGCAGGAGGCCCAGGGATGGCGATTGGACAGCCCCGCGAAGAGGCTTTGATCGGAGGGACAACAGCTCGGACTGGCCTCGTCGACGTCTCCACTCAGGTTATTATGAAGCACTCATTATCATATTTCATGTTTATAGTCCTTTACTGAATTCTTTCGCATAAAACATGCTCTGAATTCAACAGAGCTGCAGATTTCCTTCACCGAGAAGTGAATACAGTTCCACCTGAAACATAGTAACGGATTCTTAGACTCCGTTTAATATTCTGAATTGAAATTTATCCATATATTCTGAATCAATTGAATAATGAGACAACTTGAATGACTCTTAGGGCTACTATTAATAGCTTTTTAAAGGGGCCGTGGTGCATAGAGGTGGGAACTACAGCAGATTGATTTGAAGGTTGTTTTATACGACCCACCGTTTTCCATCAATTGATTCCTTGAATCTAAATAGATAATTGAAAATATTACTCCTTATAAAACTATGCATTCAACAACTATAACTTTATATGACAAAAAAATGTTTACCATCTTACGATAGCGCAACTGAATTGTTTCCAGACCTGCGAGCATTAAGGTTGGAAATTGTTTTTGAAGGATAATGAGATACGCTTAGATAAAAATGATAATCGCTTTCATAATCAAGTTTGCTGAACGATGGCAGATAAACGACAACGATTACGACAAATATTCAAGCAATTTCTAATATTGCACCACTTTTTACATTTTATTGCACGTAGCTCAAATTCTTAGTTACACAGTCGTTGAAACTATTTTATTTTTTTCAGTGTGAAGTAATACATAGAATCTGATAATGAAATGTCCAAAATCACACCGTTTAAAGCAAAATATTTCTGAATTTATAAATATCTGCAAGTTTCAGTTTCAAACCCAGTTTCCTGATCTGTATTTTGTAATTATCATACGTATTCCCATATTTATTGGAAACATATAATTGACCTAAATTCTGCAATATTCCAAACCTTTGCGTAACGATTCCCTGTTTTAATTCGATTCCAGTTTCTTGAAATCCCAATTTCGTATGGATTCGGTTCTTCCGTCGTTACATCGCTCCGAGAAGGAAATTTTCATTATAAGACCATTCAAATTCAACGAATGTATAAAACCGCCTCTGTTTCCGATCCTTGATTTTATTTCCTCGACCAATCTTCTTCCTCTCGATCTTTCGGCAGATCGGATAATCAAACGAATCGATTTAAATGTAAATCGATAGATTCCGCTTTAGCAAATAATCAGGTCAATGCTCTCAGGTAAAAAAATCCTTCGATAAGATTACAAGTGCATCGTCCTCCAGTTTACTCTCGGTGTTTGCAGAAACAGCCGTCGCATTATTACGTCATTTGGGAGCTGCAGAAATAAAGGGGGACTTGCAATTTCAGAGTTGCTTGTCCTAATTGAAGCGGAGTACACACGGGAGAGAATTGTTTGTAACGCTCTCTCGAGTACCTCTGTGCTCGCGTTAGGTAATTATTCACGACTTTAAGTTTTTCAGAGACATTTAAACATACGATTCAAAACAATTATGAATTCGTTAAAGTCATCCATTAGTAATTATATACTTAGTTATCTCTTGTTGGCGCTTTGAGACTGGATAAGAAACTTATCATCATAAAAGGTAGGTAAAATGTATCCATCTTCATTGTTGACATTTTCTACTTCAATTTGCGTAGCAACAATGCCGTTCCTATGATTTTCCTCATTGATAAGCAGACAATTTAAAATTCTACGTTATATTGTTGAGAGCGTTCAAGCTTCAATCGTCTGTTAAAACCTACGTCATTGCTTCTGATATATTTTCATAAAATTATGAATTTGCACAAACATATCAACATCCTTAAAATTCATAGTTCGTAAATACATCTTTTTACTTTCTCCCTATACGTAGTACAGAGAAAGTATTGTATCCGCAAAAAAATTCGACCTCCAGATTTCGACGGAAATAGATGTTTTGGGGCCCATAGAGCACTTTTTCGTTATTTTCCCGAAAATGTCTGTCTGTGTGTCTGTCTGTCTGTCTGCCTGTGGTTGAAAAGTTTGTGGGCGCTCTATCTTAAAAAGTAATTATCCGATCATTTTCAAAATTCATAATTAGAATTTTCCTAACAATGCCAAAAGTTGATTAGTTTGTGGTGAATATCGCTTAACCGGAAGTGGCGGTTTATCCGGAACAAAATATCGTTTCTTAAATATCTCTGTAAAAATGCAATATAGGTATATACATTTACACACAAAAGTTGTAGATAATGTACTTTACTACTACTTTTGTACGAAACATGTTTTCGTAACACTGATTTTTTACGAGTTATTCTTCAATAATGGTTAACCGGAAGTTGTTGTTTATCCAGAAATTGAGGTTTTTCATACATATCTCTGTCAGAATGCAATGTAGGTATATACATTTACACACAAAAGTTATAGATAATGTACTTTACTACAACTTTTGTATGAAACATTTTTTCGTAACACTGATTGATTTGGAGTTATTTATATATTACCGGCATAGGCTTCTGTTTTCAATAAATACGGAGAAAGTCATGAGTTGGCCACATCAGATTTTTTTGTCTTTTACTAGACAAAGTTTAAATTAGAAAATTTTTATTGTAATTCCGAATGCAAAACTCTTAGTTCCGATTGTGTAGAATTCGCAGTATTTTCTAATGCTCGAGTATTGACCGCCCAAAAGATCAGAACACGCTGAAATGTGCATTTCTAGGAATCTCAGAATTTTAAACACAGTTACTGTAGCTGGGGTCCAATTCGAAATAGTGCTTCCAAAAGAGGCGTAAGGCGTATGAACTGCATTGAACGAATTGAATCTTCGGAGTCGTAAATATCGAAAAAGAAATTCTCATCGTGTCAGAGCTTCTACGGAACCATTGTGTGATGAAAATCAATCAGATGATCAATATTGTTTCTTACAGAGAGAACCACAATCTTCACAAAGAGATGAAACGAATTCACCACTTCCGGTATATTTATAGGAAAAAATCCATTACAAAAATTACAAATTTCGATAAAAATATTAAACGCATAAAAAGCTCAAACTAATACCAAAATCAATACTAATAGAAGCTATTTTTTATTTTTGTAAATGGAAAATTCATCTAAACAGAATCCAGTTTATTCTATTTCTTAAACTCAAACAGGCTCACAAAGTTGAGTTATAATATACACACAAACACTCAACAATAGACGAACATATACGACCATTCCCTAAACGGAAAAGTTCGGTTATCCGGGATTCGAACCCGGGACCTCGGTGTTGGAGCGTTGTTACGCAAGCATACTAACCACTCCGCCATTGGTTAAAGAGTAAAAAAACGTGAATTATTGCGACTTTTTATATTATATTTTAGCCTAGCACAGAATGTTCCAACGAGTATCACTTGAATGCTATCAATTCATTATCTAGCTATTTGGTGCAAATTTAATTAATTTGAGCTTCAAATTAAGTCAAACTAATCAACTATAGTTAACTTATTATTAATTTTATAATATAACTAATGATTAATTATCTTTACTAATACTATAGGACCGAAGCCGGCGTGTACCTAATTCTTCCCTACAGGTATATGCGGTACAACACCACGCCAATTCATTACATCGTTCAATTACATTATTCGCGAAAACAAATTCTGAAATTTAAGTTATCCGAGTATTTGTAGCAAATCGCATAGTTGTTACACATTTTTACCGCCAGAGGTCTCCGCATTATACACCCAAACACAGTTTCCTCTCATCGCAGACATTATTACGTGACTTCATTGTGACGCATCGATCGAGCAAAAATCAATCAAAATGGCGCTACTTCAATTATTTCCCAAAATGGAGTATAAAACAATGATTCCAACGCCCCAAACTCAATAGCGATGCTGCAACGGGATTTATAGGCTAACGACAAACAAATGATTGTTGGAAATAATGCAGATTACACGTATTGAGAATACTGTAGCTAATATATTGTCACAATTAAAAATATTGTCGAAAATAATACTGATTTTTGAAACTGACGCAGTTTTTTACTTATAT
Source organism: Sympetrum striolatum (assembly GCA_947579665.1). Taxonomy (NCBI): domain Eukaryota; kingdom Metazoa; phylum Arthropoda; class Insecta; order Odonata; family Libellulidae; genus Sympetrum; species Sympetrum striolatum. Next base: position 83,822,532 of record OX388350.1, read on the forward strand.
AAATTTCTTTAACAAATAAAAACTATAACAGGAGGCAGTAAATTACAAGACTGAAATTTACAAAGAAAAAAAAGATCAGTAACAAATAACAACAGTCGGCATTGGGGTGTTTTCAAAATGAAACATTCAACAATGATGACAGCACATATATATTGCACTGGCTAAACCCAGCCACGCTTCGCTGTGGTTCAGTCAGGTAGGAAATGAATGGGAACGTAGAGAAAAGGTATTCTAGCGAGCATAGATTCAGCGGGGAAACACATCATTCAATTCAATACCCTGCCTTGCCTTGCGTTTGGCTTGCGTTGCTGTGGCTATGTTGGGGAATGAAAGGAAAGGAAGACAAAAGAAGTTTTTCATAGAAATTAATGGCTCCCGCACTATGACTTAGCCTCTTTTTAAGGATATGGAGCTCGATGATTCAGATATTGCAACTGCATACGTCTTAGCTACATATGTAATAGCTCTTGGCGTTGTTGAGACGATTGAGTTGCTCTTTTCGATTCAACCCGTAGAACGCGTACAGTGGCCGACGACCTATCTATCCAAGACGACGATCAAGTGGAAAATAACGAAATAAATATAATCGAATTGAATGCAAAAATCAAATAAAAAGTAACTCACACTTTGGCTTTCTAAAACAGATGACCAAAAACAAACAAACGAATTGAACTAAATACAACATTCGGTATCAAATCAACTCACATTTCGATTTTCGAAAATAGATAATTCAAATCACTTCCAAAGATTGATTATGCACATCAATGTGAACGGATTCAACAATTTTCTCTTTTTCTTCAACTCGTTAAACACGAACTATGGCCCGCGAAAACACAGACGACGATCAACTGGAAAATGACTAAAGCAATGAATCAAACTGAATGCAATGCAATCAAATACAAAGTAATTCACCCTTTGATTTTCGGAAATAGATCATTTGAATCAATTCTAACGATTGAATATGCGCTTCAATGTGAACGAAATCAACCAAATAACAAACGAGCGTCTTCTTAACTCAAAATAGGCCAAAATGCAGGAACTCGGATTCAACAATAGCATTTGTCGTCAGGGGGACCGGTTGTTTACACCCTCAAACTTTTACAAAAATTTCGAGTAAAATCTCGACAGTTCAATTCGAAAACTATCTTACGTCGACCGATTCTAGTTGAAGGAGGATCACCGATGAAAGCAACTCCTCCTCTAGCATAGTCTAGCCTTATTTCTTCTCGTAAGTTTGTTGAGGCAATTTGAAATGGATTCAAGTGCAACCGAACTCTGGGCTTCACTGATATCTCCTCACATTTTCCTTGTTTTAATAACTGCCCATGCTTTGAGCAGAGACGAGACCCTCCGAGTTAATTAGCCAAACAGACGTTTACAGCCCCTATACCGGAGACAAACAATTGGCAGATACGTCCTCAAATTGATTTTTCCCTCAAGCCGAGCGTGAATGCTTTTTGCTTAGATACGAGTCCCACAATGGTTGCTATAGCTACGTGGGGTGCTGAGGATTGGGGCTTCGAAGACTATTTGAATTGATGTAACCCTTCCTTTGGCGCACCAAAAATGTTTTGCAGACAAAGAAGGATTTTTAAGTCTACCATTCCGTGTTGAGAGAAACTGTTTCATTTTGCTATCGATAAAGGGTTAATGTAATATAATTTAGTAAAGTATCCTTGATTTACTTCAATAATACTTCACGGTTCCATTGATTCATGGCTGACATAACATATAAACTGCCAATTAATTAATGACTGTGAATTATTTCCTTCATCCTGATATCTCCTTATTGAGCGCCATGAAATTTGTTATGAAGAAAGCAATGGCAAACTACCTCACTCCTTATCCTGACTAGTGAACCTCATTCCTCTCTGTAAGATCTGAGTAGCTTATGTCGGAGGGGATGAGGTACCAACCGGCCTTTGGGCTGAGTACTTTACAGACAGAAATGTGTTATGCATTGTGTTGAAACTTGATAGCATTCCGATTTGCTAATAAGTTGGGAATCTAAACAGCATTGGGACTGCGCCAACGAGGAAACCCACACATTCTGCACGGAAAAATTGGTCCCGATTTACAGTTGATGGATTTAGGTGGTGCAAAAGACTTAGCATTTATGATTAGTAATGACTTTGCACATTCTTCATGACTTGCACATCCTTAAAGGTGAGTATTCAGCAATCATCGAAAGAGAACTATACTTCGTAAGAGAAAATATAAATTAGAAGTTTCTTTCTCGTATTATCATGAATATTAGATAAAATAAGTTTCAATTTAGACACTTGATGTTTCTAAAATCTAAAAGACAGACAAGGATCAAATAAAATGTCTGCTGTAATACGAGTTGTTTTGGTTGGATGAATCGATTGCTCGATTTAGAACAGGAGCTTTCGATATTACGGACATTTCAGTGGTCACAAAAAAGCGAAAGTTATTTGGGCATTATGGGTAATTGTATGTTTTATAAAACCCATCACTGACCGCACAAAGCAGCACCGTTATTAACTTTCGAAAAATCACTGAGTCGGTAACTAAGATACAGCAGTAAAACAATTTACATAAACGGTAAATCTAGGTGAGCAATCGACAGCCATAGAAGTATCGCTCAGGTGAGTTGCCATCGATATCCGAGAGATTGGGAGAAAGGGATGAGAGATGAAAACGCAGGGAAGAGAGGGAAACGACGCTGTGCCTAAAAGGAAATACAACGAAAGACATCGGATGAGAAAAAGTTGGTCGACTCCTATATGCATCGGTGAAACAAAATTGAAAGGCAAAACGAAGAAAAAGGCAAGAAATATTAAAAGACGCATGATTGCTTATGGCATGGAGTATGGACACAGCTGAACTAAAATATTGCATTTGCACTGTTTCGAATACATATATTTAGATGAAGGGATGTCGGCTTTAGGTGTTGTAAGTTAAGCATATACGAGTAGACGCATTTTCAGACAGAGCACTGTACTTCCCAAATTCAAATATATTATTATTGTTGATGTGGTGAAAGAGTTTCACAAGAACAGGACTTACTTTTATCAGCTTAATATCATTATTTTAAAGGAAATATTTGAGTCTCTTGCATTATATTTGTTAATGTGTAAACTACTTCACCTTTCCTGAGTTATTTTTTTATCTTTACGCCTTCTATCACTTTCATCTACTTGTCACCACAATTTTAAAATCCATAGATGAAATCCGCAAAAAAAAACACATTTTTCAGTTTATATTGTCACCGCGCTGTTAAGTGCTGAGTACATCCTGATTATGCTGTTAAAATAATTGTGCGTTGATGTGTATGAATTGCTTCATCCATATATTTTTAGAAAAAAATCTTATAAATAGCAATTACTGTCTTAAGAGACATTCAATAATTACTCAAAAGCACTGACAGTCTGTTTAAAAACTGAATTAGCATTCATCGCCAGAAAGCTGCGTTTCAGACACCACATTGGCACTTCATATGTTGTTGTTCTTTATGATTTCTTTACCATTTACAGCTTATCAAACGTAAATCTTTTTGTCTGGCGAAAACGGACAAGAGACTGGCAATCGGACCTTCCAAATTCAGACTGTCCGAGTGAGCGGCGCCGTGCACGGCAATCGCTAACTGTGGAAAACGTCTTCTCTTCTAGCGTACATCAATCAGTTCGACAAGTGGAATATTCCGAATCCAGTCTCCTTATTATCAGACATTCTTCCCTGGGAATTTACCTAAGTACACTTGCCTAAGGGCCTTTACGTGCCTTAATTTACACCGCGACTAATTCTGTACAAATTCTACAGATTCGCATTATTTTTAGAACATTTAACAAGTTTCCTACAAGTTGGGCAGTGAATAAATCGTAATGACCTCAGCAGAAACTTAGCAAGAAAACCTCGCAGATAAATCAGCGATTCCAGTTCTGGTTACATCCCGACGCTCAAAACCATATTTCAAATCACCCGAGTTGGCGATGGTTGCGGTGTGAAAAGGGGAGGTGTGGCAGGGGAAGAATCCCCCGGCGTTCTCCAATTCCTGAGGGAAATTCGGTGGTGTCAATCAGAAACCGACCGTGAAATTCGAAACTTATTGATTCGCCTTCCCCGATACAAACAGAAGATGGAATTGGCTGTGTCTTCGCCAAACAAATGGTTGCGTCGTAAGATGCCAAAGGAAAGAGACGAGTTGCGAAACTCAACGGCGAATAAAATGCAAAAAACTGGACTTAAGTTCATCCGGCAGAATAACAAACAATGTTTCAAGTGCTACAAAACAACTCAAGATTAAAGAAATTTACATAATGTAAAAATAGAGAACATTATAAGTACTACAATCGAACTTCCATTCTGCGAAATGGTGCGGGTGAATGAAAAACTTTAACTAGTTAAATGCTGCTGTAAGATATTCAAAAAAGGAAAACATTTCCTATGAAAGGAAAGAAATTTTTGGAAAAAGGCTTAGAATGAATTAGAGATTTAAAACCTCTTAAAAATGTCCGAATCAATGACAACGCAAAATAAATTATGCAAACCTTCTAATATATCCAATCCTCGATGGAAGTGCTTTCTAAGAAAGATGGCGATATTATCAGTGTTTCTAAATCATAACTCCTCTAATTTGCCATCAGCGAAACCATCCTCAGCACCAAACATGACTTCTCTACAATGAATTAGGTTTAAAGGTAAAAGATGAGAGGTTGTGTAGTATACCCTTGAGTATATACTTGGTGTATGAAGTAGTGCATCCTCTCTGAGCCATAATTCTGAGAGGAAAATGTGAACTTCAGTGCGGCACAATGACAATGCGATTTACACTCTTAATATTATCAATAAGAAGAGATTAAAATAAACACCATAATGCAGTATCACTCATTCCTCAGTAGCTATTGCATTACCACAGCAATGAACAAGATTTGGAAGTGAGTGAAGGATAGAATATCGACTTCTGTACACCGACACACAAATGAAGAATCAAGATGAGGTAGCAAAAGCACATAATTATAGTTATGAAATATACTCTTCGAGAAAAATTATGCAGTCAATCAAAAGGAAGGAACTCAGGCAAAGGAAAATTAAGTACATATTGATTACACTCCCGTTTTTCAAGTATCGTAATCATTGATGACACAAACTTTTGTCGGCCATCTAACTTTAAATGATGGCAGCATTTAGGCAGAAAATCTTTTATAACGCGAGAAACAAAGGCATCATCATAATATGGATGTAGCAAGAAGCGAATCCATGACCAATGTATATCTATTAACTTTTACACTCAAATTACGAACGGTAAGCATCAGCTCAAAATACCGATCGCTACGGAGCCTGTATTTAGACATATTGTGATATGTGTTAGAATTTGGTGTTTTTCGTGGCATTTATTGCGTGGGTTTTTCAAGGAATAAAAGGATTATTTCCCAAGCAAAACTCACAATTCTCAATCTCCTTAGATCTAATTGGTTCGACGAGCAATCAACAGAATTAGGGACCCCCTTAAAGTTAATCCGTTCCTTTAAACAAGGCACCTCGGAAAGAAAGCAACGCTGTTTACACATAGAGCAGGTGAGCAGATATTGGTTTAAGGAGGAGTAATTTGAAGGCGCTGTTTGTTAGAGAAGGAGGCGTAAATGGAATTGAAGGAGAACGGGAAGTGACGTCATAGGATGGAGAGGCGGACTGGTCGAGATCTACTTGTGGAACGCGTAGACGGACTGCTAACTACGAAAATGATACCCACTTGCATTTTTCATAACAGTAACGAATATAGATAGCTTAAGTTAAGAAAATACAATGTGAAAGAATATTATTGACGATCCTTTGGAATTATAAATGTATTACTATGATCAGAAAGCGAAAATAATTGTATCATCGTTCTAGCTCGATTATCTATATATTAATTCGTGAAGAGAAAACTTTGGATTCCTTTTTAAGGATATTGCGCGAACGGAGGAGTTTGAGATTTGGCATAGTTAAAGTTAATATGGAGGAGGAGTGCAGAAAGATAAAATCTTTGTCCGAATATCCTTGGTTCGACTCTGGACCAGTATAAGCGTTTCTCATAAGAAATGCACGTAAATTCGCGTCGAAATTACGAGAACTCTGGCAAAATGAACGAAAATGTTGTGAAATTTCTTCTTAGTAAACAAACCAGTCCCCCTGGCGACCAAGGCGATTGTTTATGCGTTTTCACATTAGAAGGGGATTTTATCTCCAAACCAAATTAACGGTAGGGACTCATGTCAAAAATTATGAAAAGAGGGCAATTAACCGAGATGCCAACAGTCACTAACTGATTAATAGATAACAGGGATATAATTACGGCGATTTTACGGAATTTGTTTTGGAAATCAATCTTTAAAATTAAAAAATGACAATGAATTGTATAAAAAATAAATAAAGCTGTAATTGTGTTTTATTTACTTTTCTAACATTAAAATTTTACATTTGTTGAAGGGAATTAAGGCGAACAACACACCCAAATGACGTATTTTTACACGCTCACAGCTGACGTAATAGAAAAATAATGAAATAAATTATAAGCAATGATTATATAGGTATGATCTTTGAGAAACGAACCTCAATAACGTTCAGACTTAAAAACTCAATGAATTATGGTCGAATTCCGACCACTGGGCGATCACTAGTCCAGATAAAATGATCATTTTCAGTTGTCTTTTGCATCAGAAAAGTGTCTTCATTTATTTTTATTCCAATGATATTATGGGTGCGATAATATGAAATCAACGGAGGTATGAGCGATGCTGAGAAATGGCTTTCACTTTGGCTACTCTTAATTGCTTCGAAGGATTCATATGTTGATTGAGCAACACTTTTATGTGCTCCGCTCATTTCATTGGCGAGGAAAACACTCTCTTTCCTACATATATCGTCATCCTCTCTCCACACATTTTGTAGTTCATGATGGACGATCGGACAGACACGATGCAGCCGTTGCGAGTTCTGGGAATATTTGGGGACGAGTCAACTACACAGCAGAATATCGACATTTCCTAGAATATCTAAAACAGGGAAAATCGGAGTACAGCACGGGGAGCTGAAATGGTCGAGTTAACATACTATACAATTAACTACCGAATTAAAACATGCGTTTTTGCAATATGAATATTTTTAATCGTTTCCTACGGATCCGAAATGTCCTTATTCAATTTTTAGAACGAGAAAACACATTTGATTTTTTTTGAGGATCCCCAATAATTATTATCCTTATAGATAGATAAATATCCTTATTTCATAGCTATTTATCATTAAGGGGATCATAACTCCGGAGAAATCTTTCAGCCATCGCGTTGTTCCACATTGGTGAGATCTATCAGCTGCAACTGTCTCTTTTAATAGAGTTCAAGTATGAAAATAAACCGCAGACCTTGTATTTTCCACAAAAATTTATTAATACACGACCGGTTTACCGGTAAACCGGTAAACTTGGCGTTCCACCAAGTAAAGTCAGTTCATATCGATTTTAGAGTTCAAGTATCTTTTAAAATTTTAAACAGCGTCCCTCCATTAAATTAATTTGCTAAACAAATAAAATTAGTGAGTGCCCAATGAGCAATTTACCGAATTGCACAATTACAAATCGAATCGAATTTCAACGAATTGTCCTACCAGTTCTTCCATCAAACGATCAAACATTCGATTAACCGCCCTTTAGCTGATTTTTATCCGTTTAAACTCCCATTCAGATATCAAGATTTGACTTTTCAATTAAATTATTTCCTGCCTATTTGACTTAGACGCTTTCAAACCAAATGATCTCCCAAAACCATGTTTAATGGTTCTCCATCAATCGCTTTAAGCTTCTGGCGAACACGTTATTTTCTAATACTGCAGATGAAATTGTACGTGAGAGGTCCACCTTAGATGACGTCACACGTAAGGGGAGAATGCGTGTCCCTTTTCGAATAAGGACGGGGCTTTGAATGACGTCACAAATTAATAAAAGTTTAAATTGATAATAATTTCATTAATATCCATGCGGCAAGACTCGAGGATTTTTTCATACTACTTACAACAGTATATCTCGTTTCAATTTTGCTAGGGAGGATAGGGAAAGACGAGTTGTTTTCAATAAAAGGTGAAAATAGTACATAACAAATTTTTAAGGGATAATGTGAAGGCTTTGCGATGAAATCGACACTCAGTGATAGAGAAGGCGTGAAATGCTAAGAAATCATTTGAGGACGACCACTTAAATGCTCGTACAAGGTAAGGAATTCTAACTGCAGAATGTGAAATATATGTATGAAAAATGCAGTGATCCCAAACGATACTACTTTTAATTCAAGAAAAGGATAATTAGAGGAAATTTGAATACGATTCCGTTATTATGCATAAATCAGAAACTTGAAAGATTGAAATTCCAAAACTTTAAAGTAGTTGCAACGATTGAAACACGGAGTGCAATCAGTGCCAAAAGAAACATCACAGCGATGATTTCACCAGTAGTTATGAGCGAAGAAGTGATAGAGGAATATTCCTTCCGTATTCGATTAATCTGACATTCGATAGATTTATCGACTAACAATCGATCGATTCTTTCTGTTTTTCTAATCGCCTTAGCGATTTCGAGAATACGTTACCGTCATTTTTCCAAAAGATGAGAATTTCCATTCTTGTGCAAGACAATCCAGAAAGCTCCAACTTTTCGAATAATTTACAATTCGATTTCGATCCATCGAGCATGTTATATATCGATTCCTGTTTCACTGATCATCTCCTCGATTATGGGAAAATGTATCCGATATTTTTTTATTCCTGGAACTAAGCCATTCTTGAGACGATGCAGAGAAATTTGAATATTGTTTTCGTTTCAGGTGGATCTACCTCAAGAAGCGTCCGGGGGCGGAGGAGGCGGTCTGTTCTCGTGCGGGGGCGACGACGAAGAGGGGGGCAGGAGGCGGGGCCTGCCGCTGGGCAAAGGGAGCAAGAAAGCGGAGGTCCCCGTCTATTCGAAGGAAGACATCAGAGAGCAGTACTGCATAACCCAGAGGCAGCTGAACGTGCTGGAGCGGGGGCCAAGGAGTCTGTTCGGAGGGGGCGGAGGGGTCGCTGGGGGCCCTTTCGGGGGCGGAGGTGGCGGCCTCTTTGGCTGCCTCTCCAACTACCAGGTGCGATGCGTATGTGTCCACTTATTCCTTTCTGACGATTTTAGAAGAATGCCTGCGTTAGCCATGACGCCAAAGCACGCTGCATCCGATGGAGGTTTGCCATCCTCACCTGCTTGGGCTTGGGAGTATTCATGGAGATAAAATACAATCCAATATATAAACTACTCACCAAGCATTGAAAAAGATTTATTCGTTCAAAATATGTCAGAATCAGCAGAAACAATGTTCATTCGCATATGAATAAAGTCGCCTACAAGAATATTGGCGCTATTAATGCGGCGTAAACATAAATAAATCTGATCAAGCTCTACTTCTTGCGGAAGGAAGCCATTCTAAATAAACGAAAGACAGTAACTTCCACAAAAAATGAAACAAAGTTCGTGTGAAATTTAAGAAATTGGTATCTTTGCAAATATAAGTGATAAAAGTAATTTGGAAGAAGTAATAGAAGATATAGATGCCTAATACTTCTACATTACTTTGTATTAGGACAAATTATTCTTAAAGTCATCTTAAAGATCACTAGCTTCTGAAAAACACCGATGACCCAGGTAAAGTAAATCTAGTTCTTTGGTTGGGTGCAACCACAATTGAGCAATTTTAAAGAACGAGAAATAAGCATCACACGAGAAAGAGCAACATTCCCTTGTGTATGAGAAAGTTTAAGAAGACTTCTTCGATCGACTTTCTCGCCTTCGGTGGCTCAACGGCGAGTCTCAAAAGTGCATAATTATATATTAAATATATGAAATAAATTAAACCAAATAACTAGATATTACTTTCCCTTTCTATAGCAAGTATTTAAATTTCACACGATCTTCATGCACGTCTTGTAGGATTCCTATTTTTTGGGGTCCATTTGGCTAATAACTGTAAAAAATCAATGTCAAGTAAACACGCTGATTCCTTTCCATGAATACTACTCAAATTGCCCATCACTTCAGTTCTTTCTTTCCTTTTTAGAAGTTATTATTCTGAGATTTCCATTCGCTAATGCACGCGCTTGGACTCGAATTTCAAAGAAAGTAAACGCTTTCGCAATCTTGAAATAGCAAAAACAAGCGATGCGAAGTCTGTGCGAACTACGCAAAAGAGCCTTCGAAGTGAGAAGTAAATGCTTCGATAAAATAGTTAAGAGTAACTAATGCGATTATCGTGCATTTGAGCGACGCCACGGCGACGCACTGCAAATTCAAAAATGCAAGCAAAGGCTCAATTGATTAAGAAATGCAAATTAAATAACCGTTTGGAATAACACGGCAATAATTCAGAATGAAATAAATTGAGCAATCCATCTGCCGGAATAATTACATAGAGCAGCTCGTCCTCGTCCGTAATTTCTTAATTGGAAAGTGTTTGGATTTGCTGGAGAGGTTTGGCACTTTATTTAGAGGAAACTCCAGTCGCAAAACAATTTCTCCTTCAAATATCAACGATTAGTGTATCGTTGCTATGGGAGCAACACATCTTAGAGTAGATAACAACGAATCGATTGCAACACATCCTCAAGAACGAAGGCAGAGAGAGTTGGGGAACACTCGAAGAAGCATTTGATTGAAAAATATTTGCTATGGACAGCCGTAGTGAATGTCTTAGGTTTGTAGCTAAGTATTTAAAAAGTAATATTTAAAGTCATTCAAAATCTATTGCATTTACCTCATGTATTTCATGATATCATATTTCGCATCGCTAATCATTTTTCCATTATTTTTCATTTCCTTTGCAAGGTATTGAAGTCTCTGCTAAAACCTGGTAGATTAATCATTTGGTAACCCTTTCACATCATAGCATATATTCCAATTATCTATAGTTATAGAACATTCTACGTAGTTAGTGATTGTACCAATAGAGTTAGAGATCCTAGTGATCTTAGATCCATTTTAAAAGAATATCTGCACATCAATTAGGAATGCATTCTGCATCAACGAACTTTATTTGCCATTTAACATTTCTCGGTAGTTTTCACAGTCATAGTACAGATAAGTTATATCAACTAATAACCCATAGATTATTTTTTCACTCTTTTTCCATATCACCACATGTCATGTAAAGAAATAATTTCACAAAGCACAAACAAAATTTGCTGCAATCCAAGTCTGGCTTCCATTTTCCACTAGCAATGACCACTTCACAAATTTTGTTGTGTGTGCTGTAGAACGACTTTTTTCCCTTAATCTTAGTTAGCATATTTAAGTGTTGAGACCTCACCATACTTCAGTCTACCTCATTTTCGTAAATATCTTAAAGATTCTTAAATCACTCATTTGCAGAAGAACTCATTCTCATTCAAATATTAAATTAAATAAATTTCGCGCATAAAAAATTTGCTGAGTTAGTCAAACTAAAAAACAGCTCCTTCCACTACTGGCTTCTTCCAAAGCTAGCGTCTCAAATATCAATTTATATATTTTGAATGAAATTATTTAAATTTATAATTGGTAACCCAAAGGAAAAACGGACATAAAAAAGTCTAACGAGATCTGGGTTCGAGTCTCATCTCTCGTTTTTTATCAACATTAACTTTGAGTACACCTTTACGATCCAAAGGCTAAATGTATGCACTTTCACCGTTATTACAAACAATCCCGGATGAAGACTTGTAAGCTGGTTACCTATTCTTACTCGAGATATTGAGTAAATATTTGGATTTCGGAAATGTTACCTTTCATTCATATTCGCCATTAGTTTCCAGGAAGTGACTTATACGCTTTCCAAAACTAAAATATATAAAGCGAAAAGGACACAGAGTGAATATGATCGGAATGGTGATTGCGAAAGGATGAAGAAAGCAATATTAAAGTTAATTTTCAGTTTTGCATAATTCAGTGCATAAAAATGGCAACAACGTTTGGACGCCTAGACAGATCTCAATTTGGGGCTCCGAAAGTTAGCTATTCCTATCTTCTTAACTATTCATTATAATTTATTATTCCTATAAATTAAGATTGTTGCAGCAGTCAAACAGACATAGATTAGCGTTACGGTTCCCATTCGTTTCAAGTAATGTTGATACAAACATCTCCTTTCTTGGTCATAGCATGTACTCCTTGTTACTTGAAGTGTCTAATGCTATAGTACACAAATTGTGATACATTTTTCCAAAATTCCTTAAAAAGGCTGAAGTTTCCTCATTCGATTATAAACGAATGCGAAGTACATACACTTGGAAAGTGGTTACCCACCATAAAATGCTTTAGTTTGGTTACATTTTTATCCTTAGTTTGGCATTGTTTTCGCTCGCGATGTAGACTCCTGGCCAAAATTAACGCAGCACCTCCCTAGCGATTCTTACGGCTGGTGCTGCGTTCATTTTGGCCAGGACTGTGCATACATATGTATGTATGTTACATACTATTAAAATAAAGAAAAGACTTTGGCATCGCTAGAGATCTTCATCGAGGCAACAAAGCGTTGAGGGAATTTCCACAAAGGAAAAGCAGCAATGAAAAGTGGTAGCTTAGCACCTGAAAGGCCCAAGAATAAACAGAAGTGAAAAATAGCAACATGACTGGGACTCGAACCCAGGTCCGCCACTTCTCAGTTCCTCGACCAACAGGTATTCTAATCAACAGGTACTTTAAGCAGTTCTAATACTACTCATCCCTTTCACAGAACTGGGATTGGCAGTTGAAGGGGTCAGAATACATGCCCTGAAGGTGGGAACATGGGTTCGAGTCTTAGGCATGACTTGGGTTATTCAGGTGCGAGTCTGAAAGTCACCACCCTTCCCTGATCTCTATGGAGATAAAGTTGGGAGACAACGGCTAAAGTAATTGGACATTTTATAGCCTCCAAACTACTCCGTACTCGAGAAACCAGGTAAATTAGAAATATCTCCATCGAAAAGACAAGTAACTTTCTTTTTATCACCCGCAGAGATTGTTTCTGCAGAAATTAGTAAAATAAAGCCAGGCTGGTCCATTTTGAACAATTGGGTGAAATATCTCGAGCCCAGGGAGGAAAGTCCTGGTTGTAATTCCTTTGGACGAAAATTCACCAGGATGCGCTCTCCTTGGGCAAACTCTTTCTTGGACGAAACAGTCCAAATTATCATTCAATTATTTCCGGGGAAAGTACCAAGAGTAACCAATAGATTAGCATACAATATATGACGGAAGTCAAACGTAGAACATACATCAAATCTTTCAGCAAAGAAGTAGTAAAGAAGTACTAATATTTTCCTGCTCTACTTCCCCCTCCTCTTTCTTCCAACTTCCTCCACCATTTCCGCCTTGCGACCACCGATATTTCTTCTCTTTTGATTCCCTTACGCCTCTCTCCCTATCCCTCTATTGCTATCCCTCTCTGCTCTCCAGGAGAGCACTTGCCATCGCAGTTCTCTGTTGTCCGTGTGCCTCCGGGGAGAGGAGCCCAATGAGGAATACGTACAGGAAGCAGGCGTCTTCAGAAGGAAACGGAGAGGCGTGGGTAAGTCTATAATCGCGGAAGGCAAAGCGATCATTTCTCATCTTTTTTCGCATGCAATTCTTTACGTGTCCGTTTGGTGTGTTGGAGAGTTTCAGCAATACGTGCACCGTAACATCAGCGACCGTAATATTCGCACGTCTCCGTAAAAATGAGATAAAGAGCCGACGCAGAGTTTCGCGATACAAGGCTTTGCGAAAACGCCGCGACTGCTGAAACTCTCTTATGTAAAAATAAAGTCAAAGGTATGTTTCAAAGGATTTGAAATTACGCCGATTGATCGGTTCTTATCTACGGAGGATCTCCCAGGCGACTACTATGTATTGCGGATACACAATTCTACTCTTGACACTCGATCCTTGTGTAGATGGACGCACACCGGTTTTATATACTACAGAAATTGGGACTTCTAAGTTACTGCTAACGATATTTCGAAATTTCTGATGTAACTACACTCATTTCTGAATAGAGAATGTCAGTAAGTGAATATGATATACAAAATGACTTGTTCCTACGACATACATACAGCCGATAAAGTATCCTCGAGATATAGTGCAACCGACATTGTCTCAGCAGACATTGCCACCAGCGGAACATTAAGTCAACTTCTGTTCAAAACACCTTCCTTCATACTTTCACTTTATCCATATGAATGCATTCAGCTCATTGACGTATCCAACATTAGCTACAACAACGTGGAAGCGAATATACTTCCACGCGTAGTGATCTCCTCACTTCCAATCTCTGATCACGCAAAACCAAGGACTAACTTCGCAACATTAATTCACCTCAATTACATTATTCTTAGAGATCATCCGATGTACAGTCCTGAACAAAATTAACGAACCCTAGCGATCCTAACGACCGGTTGTGCGTTAATTTTGGCCAGATGTGTACATTACCGTCCACTGTTTCGATCTTTCAACCATTCACTATCAAATTGCAATCATTCGATTCTTTCATTCATTTAAATGCAACTTCTTTGGCGTCACTTTTCCTCATATTTATGATCTCAACAACATCCATCGATAAAAATATCGCGAATTGACGGCCAAAAAACAACGCCACTACAAAACGAATCGAATCATCAACATGTCGATTGAAACATATGTGAAAAAGGATAGTATCGTAATTTCAACGTTCTAAGTTTCCGAACCAGTAACACGACCATATTAATAAATCGCACTTCCGATTCATACAAACTACATTCGATCAATCAAACCATCACGCCCGGCGACAGTCGAATGTTTTGAACGCCAAAATTGTGAATAACGGGGAACCTATTACTGCAGTTTTCCACACTGAAATTGTTAATTTCATTCCACTCGAATTTGCGCTATGCATAAATAACGTCGTCAGGGAGACGCTGCTTTTCCGAGCGGCATGAGCTATCACCCATCATGCACGATGTCATTGTGAGTGCATTCCCAATGGAACATGTGCTTATAAGCTTCACCCAGTTTTCCGGATCATATTAACAGGAGATGGATGGGGAAACGGAGCCAACAGAGATCTCGCTCCGGCGCCCAGGTGGCGCTACCCACATCACGAAAGGTTCTACGGGGCTCCGGGGCCTCCGGCGGGGCCCCCAGAGGTGGACGGATACAACAGGATGGGACGACGTCCGAGGTCCTTCTGCGCGGCAGCGGACCCCAAAAGATTTACCTGGCTATCGGAGGACGAGGAAGCAACGCCGAGAATGGTAATGGCAGTTCTATTGTTTATCAAGATATTGCGTTTAAGTCAATTAAAGTACCGTCCGACTGAGAAACAATCAAACAGCGATCACTTCTAAAAAAATCTTATGTTACATAAGCAACAACTCTTGGGAATAAAAACAACATGCGAGCATAGGCATTCGCGTTTATAAGCTAAAAAAAGCTGCATTAACATTAAAATGTTTGATTTACGTTTTCTGGTATGAAATTCAGAATAACTAAAAGTACATTAAGATGGAATCGAAAAGAGACATAGCTCCTGAATTTTTGCTGAAAACAATATTTTGCGGAACAACTTATTTGCGTTGGATATTGGTGTTGGAATGAAAAGAATGGATAAATAGAACGCCTTACTTAATTCCAAAGCAAATACGTTATCATTCAATGAACTCCAGATTTTAAAAATATTAAAATAAACTCGACGGAACGGCGATTCACTTTGTAGTAATCCATGACAGGAGTTGAATAAACGAAACCACTTTTCAAAAAGAAACTAGTGTGGTAATTTGCAAAGCTTTTTTGGAATAAACTAAACTAGTTTCTTCTTGAAAAGTTGTTTCGTTTATTCAACCCCTTAAAAAATATTGTTCTTTTGTTCGTTCATGGCTAATTCTTTTGTTTAAGAAGGGAAGGGTATGACTTACCTTACGTTGGTGGTCTGTTCCTCTGACATCACTGGGAAGTAGCTGCTGATGGAAAGATCAGATTCCCTTGGTGTCCAAATGTCCACATTGCCTGGAATTAACGAGATCCTCAATATGAATACATTTTCGCCAATAACGAATTAAGAACTGTATCAATCCACAACAGCTCTAGAAGTTCCACGATTAAAGAAACTTGCCAGTGACATTGAAAAAAAGAAAATTGCACTTTAATTGAAATTTGACATTTTCGTAAATAACTTCTCTCCAAAAGGACTGGGACATTTAAATAATGAAAATGTATTTTACATTACAACAAATTCACTCACATTTTGAGTATTTCTTCGATATCACGGGTTTTATTAGAACATTAATATACGTAATTTTAATAAATGTAAAATGTTACCTTAAGTATAAACATTATTCAATATTTATTATAATTAATGGTCTGAGGAAAATAACCGGATTAAATGTTGCTACCGTTGAGACACTGGATTTGAACCGAAGTCTTCATGAAAGGGAGTCGAAAGATACGGTTCTATACGATACTATCAAAGGGGTAAGAACATTTTCTTGGGGTATGAAATAGCTCGGACGTAATATAGCGAGTTGAGAGGGTGATGTAATTAGGGAAATGAACGAGAAGATTGATGGAGCGATATCGGCTGTAAAAGGATTAGTGCAATGGGCTCCATATCGGCACCGCACTTTAAAAAAAGTTACAAATGAAGGGCTCTGGCGATTCGGATGAGGTCGGAGGCCGAATAATTTCAAACATAAAGTCGTCTACCAGAAGTAGAGCAAAAATAGGAACCCTATTGACTATGACGAGCATATCTAGACAGGGATTCCTTCCTCAGATGAGTTACTATCAAATATTCCATTCCTACTCCTGATGGACATATATCTAGAAGTGTTTCGTTTAATCTCATTCGGCATAGTTTATAAAATTGTGATTTCGTATTAAACCTTGATCTGTAAAAAATGTAACAATTTGTTAACATCCGCAATTTTTTAAACAAGTATTTGTGCAATCCCGTGAATTTGTTAAGGTTCCAGATCGCAATTCCGTAACATCCTATAAATCCTTCGCAATATTTCGTTGATAGCAGCATATTTTAAATAATTTTGAAGAAATCAATTTTTATGCTTCATTGACATTTAAATTCAATTCAGTTTCTAACGAAATTAATCCGTAAGACATTTTTGCTAAAATGAAAAGTTACGAGATGAAGTATTATGTTCTAGAACTGTCTAACTGAAAGGAGGTTGTAGTGTTGATGAAATTTCCACTTTTCACACGCAACAGTACACTCTATTGAAAAGATCACTCAAAGATTGAAAGAAAGGAATACCAAGAACTCAATTCTACTGTAAGAAGTTAACTTATCATTCATCGGACTTTTCTTGGTCATGGCCTCCTCGTCACGACCTACTAATTCGCGCCATGAATCTAATTAAAGTAGAAATAAGTCCAGTTTGCCTATTCCTCATCTAAGCTTGAGTTTTCTGCAATCACGAATGTCTTCCATTCCATCCACTCATTATAATTTCCTCGTCAATTAATCCGGCAGGAGCGTCCTCGGCCCATAAGAGCCGTGGTGGAGGAGGAGCCAGGGTACAGAGGGTACGACGCGGAGGAAGCGATGACGGACGACGAGGTCCTCGAGCGGCGCAAGCGGTTCACTGGAGACCCCGGAGAGGAGGAGGACGACGAGGAAGAGGAATGGTACACTGGAAGGGGAAGGAGGAGGCTGTACCTACGCCAGTCGCTCAGCCAGAGTTCCGAGTACATCGGGGAGTGCCCCGCCCACCCCAACGCCGGTTCCTACTATCCACTGCCACCCCCACCGCCTCCGCCCGCCAAACACGTCAGCTTCGACGCGCGCTCGCTGGTGAGATCGCAGACCGTGACCAGCTTCGAAGGCAGCACCACGTCGTCCGGAGGAGTGCAGTCGTCCAGGGAGAGGTTAATCGATGGCCGAAAGGAAACAGTGGCCGTGTCGCCGGTGCTGGCCAAAGCGATCTTCATGGGTGAGTGGTGTACACTGAGATGGACCACACGCACGTATACAAACCGCGTGTTCAATACGCAGAAGTGCAGTCTCGTGAGAGGCAATAAGAAGACAGGGAAACAAATACTTTTTTTCCATGAAATGACTTTAATAAAAGCAAGTCTTAGAAGCAGGTAAGTCTTGGAAGCAGGCAAGGTCAATTTTAAGGTCAAAAATAATTCCAAAAACGACCGCAAACATAGGTAAATATGTTAATCTTGAATACGAAAATGAATGTCAAAAAAATCTATAGCCAATCCAATAATGAGAAATAATGAGAGAATATTAAAAATACCACGAACATATAAACAGGCTGATCACAACTGACGAATAAATTTACTCATTCCTCGTATTTGTCTCAGCTAAATTAAAATGTATGATCACGAAAGACAAAAGAAAGAAAGCTAAGCCCAAAAAATAAGCGAGCGTATGAAAAATATGTGCGCGGAGAAAAATAACAAATAATTGAAATAGAAACTATAGTAGCACAATATAAACCTTCGTAATGATTTTAAAATTTGACTCTTTCTTTTCAATTCTAAAAGCACAAGAAAGACTTACTTAATGAATAATACCGCTTTAAGAACTTACTGAATTCTCACCCAGATGACTTCTACGAAATCCTTAATTTCCACTGCATACTGATTTTAGGGAATAATGAATTAATAAAAGATAAATAATGAAAATAACTCACAACAGCGGGAAACCTAGAGCAGAAAACATTTGTTTTTATGTTTCAGCGTCAGTGGAAGAGTTTGAAATGGATATTTTGTTCACAACGAACATCGTAGTTAGCGGTCATCACTAACTATTTCTTCCACAATTTTAGTAATAAATTCTCTTCGATTCAATTTCGCTAAAAGTGAGCTCCTTTATTGAACTTTTCGAGAAGTTTGGAGCGACACAAAGTAAATATTTCTCTTTACTGGAGATCTGCATATACACCAATTACAGCTTCCACTCATAGAGCACTTCATTTCAGAGATGAGGTTTTCCTAATTCTGATGGACATCGACTCCAATATTCAACAGATCAATTGTCCAGCTCAAGTTGTATTTTTAAAACCCGTATAATCATCTAGGGATTGTCGCAATTAGAGATAAATAAACATGGAGTGATGGGATGCCACTGAAGGTTACAATTAAGGAACAATTTGTGGCGATAAAACTATTAATTGAGCAGAGTAAATGTAAGCAACTTCCGCTTGTTAATTACATTTCCGATAAAAACTCAAACCTCCGTCCTAGCTAAAACTATGTCCTCAAGAGCATCACCTGTATGATCCAAAGAGATTTCCTTTCCTGTTGCGCACATTTCTCGACTAACATTTCCATCACGTTTTTGGTGAAACTTCCTCAACTCTGATTGAGTTTAAATGATCCACAGGTGCGATTCCCCTTCACTTTATAAAAGAGGAGGAAAAGAAACAGCCACTGGCATTACTTGGCAGACCATTCTTATTAGTTGTCGAGACTTCAGCCGTTTCCCGAGGAATTAAATGTCTTATTTGAATTCTCAGAATCTCTACTCGAGATAGGTTTTCTAGTGACTCGGTCTGGAAGAGCAATTGTCAACACAAGAATTAGGCAGTTGTTTGTATTGTAACAACTACAAAAAGAATGCACAACTAATAATTCATGCATTATATACAAAATTAAACCTAATTTGATATTCCGACATGAGTTAATTTCAGCATTTACGAACTCTAAAATTCGCGGAGAATAACATAAGCGGATACTATAAATAACAATCGAAATAATGGATGACTTCAGTGTTTGCAAAATACGAAATTTGCTAAGTTCCATAATTCGTAAATTTAATTTCTCGCAATAGTTTCGGAATCATTCATGTGACGAACGCTGAGGCGCCAAAAGCATGGACTTCCTTCTCCGACATAAGCCGAGGAATCGATCGAGAAGGGATTATCGAAGAAACGTGTAGGGATTCCAGAGAATATGCAGAATGAGGAGTGTCCATTACGAGTGGGATTCGAACAGAGATACGCGAGGACAAAGGGATGATTTAGGGCGACCCCAGCGCTGCCCTCGGCAGGATCGTAAACTAGGCGTTAATCTGTGACACGGGGGAAAACAATACCATCCACGTTTTCAAATTTGCGTTTCGAAGAAAAGGGTTTCCGAGATAGGAATGCGCCGGATATTGGAGACGTAAGGAAGATGGAAAGGGAGATTCCGTTGGATGATCTATTTCAAATGTGCCCCATTCTCACGAGAAAGCTTGATGAAAATCAAAAAGATCGAATCTTTTTATTATTTCTGTTTTGCCAGTACAAATAACTGTAAGACAAAAGTCAATCACAAATATCTGAAAGCTCTGACTACGAAAATATTTTCTGTCCATTAAAACGACATATTGTCTACGCCAAAAGCATTCTTGTCAAACAAAAATACCAACCACGACTACTGATCGAGATAATCAGAATCTAAAAGCTCATTCTTCGGACACAACTCACATTCAAAGTACACTCCTGGCCAAAATTAACGCAGCACCGGCCGTAAGGATCGCTAGGGAGGTGCTGCGTTAAATTTGGCCAGGAGTGTACATTCCAAGTAAACGAATAATACTCTCCTAAATGTATTTAATCGACGTAATTGGACCATTTTATCAACACCAAGTTCCAAGATTCACGTAATTACGCGAAATCCGCGGGAATGAAAAATCAAATCATTCCTTTACTCTATTATCTGCAATCTTTTCAAATCCATGAAAATATCTTCCTTATTGAATTCCACTGCAGATGATGCTGCTAATGGTCCAAAAGTAATATTCACATTGACAGTTATTCACTGAGAAAATAAACATTCACCGAGGAAAGCGGCATTTCGCAGCATCTTTAATAACCAGGATCGAAATTCATTTCCGACTGATTTTTCAACTATGTTTGCCTTTGAATGCATAATATCCAATAGGTCTCCTTTACAAACAGGTTATATTAATCCAGTCTTGTTTGAGTAGAGCGACTATTACATTTTTACCAGAAATTAAACGAAAAGAATTCATGTATAAAGTTAAAGCTTTTTCGACAAAAAGTTTCATAAACTTCGAAATTTTAGGCAAAAGTAAACTTTTGTCTCAAAAAAGGGAGAAATCACACTCGTAAAGTTCGGCAACAGCGGCACGCTAAGGGAGAAGTTTCAAATATACTTTAATCTGTAATTATGCCCACTATTTCCACTTTTTTTCTCAGTCGAAGGAAGACTACCTCACTCCTCATCTCGGCTACTAAGCCTCTTTCGATAGCGATTGGTGGAAAGGATTGGTGCTGTACGTACAGACATATCGATTAACCGCGGTGCGGGAAACTTCCGAAAAAAAACCTTCCGGGAATTCTTGTTTACTGAGTGCTAACGTAAAGATCATATCTAAAAATATTTCGAATAAATGCAACTTTTTAACAGATTATTCATTTCCCAAACAAACTCGGAACTGAATAGAAAATGTGAATTTTTCAATAAACATAAAAAGAAAATTGCCATAAAAATTTTACCTGAATTGGCTTCGGTTAGTTCTTATTGCTAACTTTTAAACTGCATTCAGCAGACTTTGGCAAAAACATAATTTCAACACTTTTTGTAGAGATTTATGAACCTCCATTTATTATCTATAGGCTATTTAATAGTCGGTGTGCATCCTTCACTGAGTTTCAATACAGCCTCCAAGTATCATCACAGCAGTGCCTTATTCCATTATCAGCAGCAGAAGTACACTTCCTCCGAAACTCAGTACACCGGTGGTTTAATGGTTCGCACCGTCAGAAAGGAATTCCGTAAAAAAACGGCCATTTTGGCGAACTCTTCTTCACCGGAGAACATTCCACGGAAATACAAAATTCTACAACAGCACAGGGATACGAAAAAAAATTCTCATCCAGATAAAGACTAGAAGAATCCGTAGCATACAATAGCTAGTAAAAATGCCGAACTTCTACTAAAAATATATAGTCCGTAAGATATGGGAGGAGAATAATAGTGTTACGAAGGGGTGAGGGATGTGAGAAAATGGTGGAGTAAATGAGGAATGCGTGAGGGACGTCGTGAGAAGCATGAATAAGTTACGCAGTGGCCATTCGACTCTGCTATGAAGAGCTACCTCAAGTACCCTCGGCATTCACCAAAAAATAGTCTCCTTTCAACACAGACGCATACGTTCAAACACTCTGAAGACCCGAGGCTTTCCTCCGCCATTACCAAAAGCCCAGAAGGGCAAACGAGGCAAGCTTAGGAGTGAGGCAATTTGCGCTTGATTTCCTCATGCCCATAATTATAAAACAACTGCATTTTAGCGAAGCTCAATGGACAACTCTTAAAAGCATCCAAAGAGGTGTGTTAATGTATTATTTGATCATGCATGGTAGTTTATACAGTATCACAGCCATTAAATTACGTTAGACTAAGTAAATGAAAGATACATTTTTCTCATTCCTGTTTTAAAGGACGAATAAAAAACGTCAAGCTATTGCGGAAAGAGTGACCATAATTAATTTACTAATTAGCCACATTTCAAATTTATGCATTAATGCAAGCTTGTTAATTTATGAATTTCCGGCCGTCAACTCAGTAATTACGAATACAGTGTTATTTAATTATTCATTAATTATTTCATTTTATTTCGCATTCATTATTTGGCCACACTTTGTGGATCCCCATGTGATCGGAATAAAATAAAAGAAATAATTTTCAATAGAAAGTTTGTATTTTTTTAAATAAATATCTATTATATTTATATTCAAAAACCTTTTTTTCTTAAGCGTTAACTGAGAAATAAGTACTGCCGAAGGTGATTCGATATTCAATCTTTGACGCGAACTAATAGCGAGGATGCAGTTGGCAATATTTCAACCAAAAATATATAGGATGAGTTAGACCAGAAATCGTACCTCCTCAAAGTGGGTTTTCTCCTAATTCTTCGAGGGTTTCTGAGCATTAAGTTTTAATTTGAATTGATTTAAGAATTTAAAGCTGACTAAAGAATAAGAAACATCCTCAACTTTGACCACAGATTATTGTTCTTTCATTGGGTTTCCCAAAGTGCCAATTGAGTACGAATCGTTTTAATTTAAGAATCTTTCGAGCTTACAACAATGATAATTAGGTGATGCCATAAATTTCCTATTTCCGCTGGACCGAATTCGCTGGAAACGTCCGGATATACTAATTATACTTTCAAAATGCTTTCATTTAATTACGACGCCTCTAAATATTTCTGCATCTTCGTTTTTAATTTACATAAATTTTAAGTTGAATTAGCAAGGTGCACCGACGCCTCTACATTCAATTATCATGTCCTTTGACACGGACATGAAAGTTCAATCATAAATGATTTTAAATTACTTAAGATCGGGTTTCGATACCTCTCTCTCTCTCGCTCTCTCTTCTGTAAGAACTGAGACATTATTTTTGATAGGAGTATTTTTTATTTCGCATAAATCTAAATTTTGGCGATTTGGTTTTGTGGTCGAGTAAAGGTATACGGTGACAGTGACGTTGGCCATCCTTAACTTAAAAACAAGTGGAAATCTTGAAAATTTTGTCCTGCGGCGTGATTTTGCTTACACCATGGCGATTGGAAACTTATGACGTACGACAATTGGAAAACACCCAATGGAAGGGACTTATCTAAAGTGATATAAGTTGATGCCAATGACAACTCTAATCTTTAATTCCAAATCTCTACTTACCAAATCGCGCAACAGTATTCGAGAACAGTACGAATAAGAGAAAAATAAGCCCTCTGCATGTTACATTTCCTATCAAATCTCGAACATGATACTTATTTAAGTCGAAGTAGACCACTCTTTTACAATTCACCATGTAAAGAGGAATACTATGCAGGATTCAAACCTGGAAACTAAACATGTTTAAGCACTAATCTTGAAATAGAGGAATTTGACGCTTGGTATATTGACATCCCCTCAACAGAGAAGATGAAGAGGGCGACGATGAAGACTCAAGCGACGCAGACGGACATGTGGAAGGCGGCGTTCGCAGCGGTGGTGGCCGACGGGAGGTTCACAGTGCCGAGGAGGCACCCGCCGCACCACCACCGGTACCAGCCGCAACAGCACCAGTCCGCCCTCTCCCTCAGCCCTCGCACCGTCCACAGGGTGAGTCTGCGATTTATTACATCGTTGATTGCGGAGGAAAGAACTGAAAATTGTACTAATTAATAAAATAGTTTATATTTATCGAATTTATTACGAAAATCGAATTTCCTCGGCCGAATGTGAGATTCCGATCTTTCCAAATCGAACGTTAGCAAATGAAAATATGAAACTCATCATAAATATATGGCTACGTTAACGATGAATTATAAAATTAAAACAATAAATACAAGAGAAATGCTCATTAGCAAACTTGAAGCAATTCACGGAAAAGAAACGGAAAATATGATCATGACTGGGGCTATTCATCTTACATTCAAAACTTAATATTTATTTCCTCTCTATTGTGCCACATCAAATCCAAACTAAGTTTTCCGCTTTAGAATAAAAGCCTCTCACGGCAAGAATACATTAACAATTCCTCAGACGGGGGCATTTCCCTATTAGCCACCTGTTGATTACAGTTCTAGACAAAAAATAAACTTTTCCGCAATGCCGAAAGTATATGAGCATCTTTTGACAAAACAATCTAATCCCACGAGTGTCCCTGCAATTTGGATCGCATCAATTCTAGGATGGCGAAATTAAGGCAATTAAGCTTTAAGCTTTAATTTATAAAAAATGCATCTATTGAGACAGAAATTGCTGCAATCGCCTCTCTCAGTTGCTTTATTTTATATGGTGCCCAGTATTATATCTCGCTTAACTTATTTCGATAAAGTAAAGAGAGATAACAATGAAAAACTACAGAGTAGCACTTCCAAATCTGTTTGCCGACTGAATCAAACATTCCTTGCAATAAGTCTCTTTTCCCTTCAAAAATCACAGCTTTTACAGTACCATAAAGGGCATTTGATTTGAGCACTATTGAGAGACTCAAGAAATCTATTGACTATCATTTTCGGATATCCTCCTTAACTGGGCGATTTGAGATTCTAGCAGGGTGTTTGCTTCATTCTGTGATTATTTAGAAATTGTAGGGTCCCCTTTGCAAGCGGATGACTGAAAATTGTTGAAAAATCACAAATGTACTGATCGCCAACTATACGAGTTTTGCAACAAAAGTAAACAAGACCATATTACATAATAACTATGATAAAGGTCACATTAACAAATAAAACAAAAATACAAACGCGTAAACAAGGTTATTATAACCATATATATAAATAGGAAAATAACGCTAATAAAATGAATACCCTTTCGTCAGAAAACACATCAACATCTTAAGTGTCATCTCCACAGGTCGATATGGTCTCTCAAGGTGCTCAGACCAACGGCATACCGCGCCGCCTCACCAAAAGCCTCTCGGAAGCGGGACAGTTCCCGCAGCCGGCGCCGAGGCACACGACCGGTGCCACCCAACAGCAGATAGCGCAGCCACAGACGCCCCCTCCGCCCCCGTCGCCCCACGAGCCCCTGCAGAGAGCAGCCTCCGAGGGGGAGGAGGGAAGGAAGAGGCTTGGCAGCGGCAGCAGAGAGATCCTGATAGACTTCGAACCCCAGCAAGGGAGCAGACTGGGCAGGACGTCCCTCCACAAGACCATGAGCGAGGGCGAGGTGAGGAGGCAAGGAGGAGTGGACACAGCCACCGAGCCCTCGTACTCCCCGCCCCGCCCCAAACCGCAACCCCGCTCCTCCTACACGTCGGCCTCTGCCCCCTGCGGTCTCGCCTCCGGGGGCACTTTCCCCAGAATGCAGGGGCGCCCCACCTGCTCGCACCCAGCGCTCGCCGACTCGGGCGGCAGACAAAGGAGTCCTCACCATCCGCTGGTGCAGGCGCCTTCCGACGCCGACTCCATCCTCACCATTGAAGAGGACGAGTTCCATGAGAACTTGGTGGTGAGCGGGTTCTTTAGGAAAAGAAGTTTATCCCTGGAGGACACGGCGGCTGCGGTGGAAGGGACCGAGGTGGCAGGGAAGGCTGCGGGGGGCGGAGGATACGTGTCAGGGACCGCCTCCATCGCCTCTTCCGTGGGTGGCAGCGAGCCGGAGTTGAGGGCCGTGGTCCCTGACGAAGAGGAGAGCAAGAAGCGGGAGAAGAGTTCTGGGAGTCAAAGTAAGGAGCAGCTGCAGCTTCTGGAGCCAAGCAAGAAGAGTTCGCCGTTTGCTTCTATGGATTCTTTGACGGGGGATGGCAGAGACCACAGTGACAGCATTTGGAACGAATCGCAGGCCACGGTAAGTTATAACAAGCCTTCTAACGTCATATACAGTTCTCGTATGATAAATCAACTAAATCCTATCTCCCTTAACTTTAAGTTCGATCCTCTTCATATGTATATGCTCATAAAATGTTTATTTCCTATCAAAAGTAAATCGACACCGGCTATAACCTTTCTCCCTTCATATAGGTACTGCAGGCGACCATCCCAAGCTCTGCCTCTGGTACAGTTGGAGGGATTTCACCCTCCGGTCCAGGAGGTATCATCGGAGCTGGACCTGGAGGAGCTGCCGGTGGTCCTCTGGCTCTTTCCGATTCTGAAAGCGGGACTCTGGCAAGCGTTTGTTCCGAGCTGAGTGCAGGAGGTCCGGGGGGCAATGCTTCCACTCCCTCCAACAACGCCGCATCCACACCTTCAACCCGCAGGCGGCAGATGCTCATTCTGCAGCATCAGCAAAGGAGCAGCGTGGACACGGAGGCTTTGGAAGACGAGGGAACGGCGGCGGAGGGGAAGGAAAGCGATTTGGATGCTAGCCCTGCCACCGTTCCTGAGGCTCCGCTGCCATCAGGAGATCAGGTGACGAAAAATAAACCTTGCTCAGAAGCCTGGGCTTTTTTACATCAATCTTCTTTGTCCCGTGGAAGCGCATGGAGAGGGAGTAGGGAGGGGATGCGTTTTTATACCAATTGCCGACACTTGGAGGTCATCAAGCAGCTTCTTGCGCTCTCTATATACCGTTATCTAACAGCTCAATGTCGATATGGAAACAAGGAGAACTAGTCAACTGACGATTAAATCAGGAAAAACCGTATTATGAATCTTCCAACTTGACTTGGAAAGAAGAAAAAGCAAAGCACTATGTTGAATGTGGAAGGTCTGAAAAAGTCGGAGAGAGACGCGGTTAGAAAGCTTCCGGCGCACGAGATGCTCTTACCAGAGGAGAACCGATTGGACAGCACGTCTCTATGTACTGAGCCATGGTCTACTAAATGATTAATTGAATACATAGAGAAAATGGACTACAAGTTAGAAAATAGCACGAAACCCGATGCCAAAGAGGATAATAGCGAAGCGATGTCAATAACCATCCTAAATTAACAACCGCTGCGATTTAGAATATTCATTTGTTGAAGTTATCCCTTTTAAAATTTATCGCCACAACGTACAAGAGGGGAGGTGAAAAATTGCAATGGTTTCGAATATTTTACAATACAACTTATACTTTCAGTACAGTTAAACGATATGTGGGATGATCCTTGTAAGTCCAGTTGAAAGAAGAAATAAGATTATATACGCCCTAAATGTTTATAGCATCTCCCAAACTAAAATATCCACTTAAAATAAATATCCGAAAGAAACATACCATCAGAGAAAATCAGTAAATCTTCAGTATGAATTCACTGATTTCTTTAATATGAAGAAATCAGTAAAGCTTCAGTGATCATCACTAAAAGGTAACTCAAATATGGATAACCAATGCTGGAGCAATGATTATTTCTCTTGCCTCAAACTAATTTCAAGGGAATAGATGTACACTTGAATATCCTTCTCAATACATGTTGTACACTAAGGCTATCCAACCCTCTTTCGAAAGCTTAGATTTCGATCTAAGAGAAAGAAAAATATGAATCATAACATTCTAACTGAACTCCATAGGAAAAAAGCCATATCAAAATTCAACAAGTTTTTATATCTAATTATAAGATCAATGTAAGTATCAAGTAATTACAGCATGAATTTTATCTATAGAGTTTAAACCCGATATATTTCAAAATTAGAAACATATTATTATTATCATACAGAAGTTCCGGGCAATCGAGTGCCAGATAGCAATACAATAATTTTACTTACAATTTAATATAAAACATTCTCATCACGAATTTCCAACGTATGTTTGATATTTTTGCGATTAAAACACGAAATTCATATTTTATAGCTCCCTAAAAGAGGATCGATCAACTTGTAAGGAGAGATTACCAAAAACGATGGATGGTTGGGTAACCTAGCGTATGCTTGTAAAAATATCAATCTTTTAGAATTATGTTTCCATGCTATGGGAAGATAAAAAACCTCATTGCCTTAAATAAAATAAGTTTCTTTGTAAGAACAAATATTTCGGAGTTCTCTGAGTACTTGGTAAGGTTATTTTTTATTCCGATTTTAACATTCAGCCTTGCAAAATGTTCGCACTATTTTTATTCCAATTAAAATTAATTTAATAAAGTAATATTGATATTTTAAAATTTGTTATTTTCTTCTTTTTCGCTCTATTTTTCAATTTCTATATTGTTAACCTCTTCCGTAAATCAGCGCTTGAAATAGCTTAATTCTTACAAACTCGCATGAACAATAACATATTTCACGTCCATTTTCTACGTCATATTTTAAATAAGTAAGTATAAACGCAATATAACGGCAGCCACATGATTCGGCCCGTTATGCAGATTACGGATCCATCAAATTTAAACGTAACTTTTTCTTCTCTTTTTTTAGATCTTCTTTTAGCTCTTGCCTATCAGATTCTCTCTCCTTAAAGTAGACAACTTTATCTCTCTCTCTCTCTCAGACACCTTACACTCCAGCTTTCCAGTTGAAGAGCATGACCTTTCTCTCGTAGCAACCCATCAGATTGTATTGCCAACCCGCACCCAAAAATTAAGAAAACCCAAAGACCCTTTACGTAGGCATTTGAACCGGAGTCGATCCTTGCATGGCCAGCACTTCTAGTTCATTCTCTGCACACGAGCTTTAATCCAAATGAACCGAAAATGGGCGAATCGATTGTCCCAGGTGTGCCCTGATAGGAGGAGGCAAGAGGAGGCAGAGCCGAAGGGCAGGGTGACGACCTCTCCGCCCCCGAGGCCCACCAGGGCGCGGGTGGCCCGGAGGAGGGGCAAGGCGCGGCGGATGGCCATGCAGTCCTCGGACGACGAAGAGGCGACCAAGGAGGAGGAATCGGCGGGGGCAGAGGAGGCGGAGGCAGTTGTCCCCGTCCCCTGCCCCAAGGATGACAACAAGGTGAAATACCCTCACTTACCGTACATTTTGAAGTTTAAGTTACCCTCGAGGCAAATGCAAGCGTCAATAAGGAATCGATGTTAATATGATTTAATTATCCATAACCAAAGGGGAAACCAAGGAATGAACAGCTGTAAATCACCTCCATCCAAATTCAAAATCCCTGACTCGAACTAACCCAATCCGCTGCTTATAAATTAGCTGCGATTTCTTCTTCCTGATTATTCAAAATATTCCAACTCTTAAACCTCCAATTACACCAGCCATTTCTGAAACACAAAACCGCAAAAAGCAAAAGAGTCACTCACATGTGACAGATTTGGTCTAAAAAGAGCGAATGGAAGTTAAATTTGAGTATAATATTCAAAATAGAGAGGCAAATCTTTGCATGGACGTCCAGAAGTCTAATCTAATTTACAACAGATAGCAGCACAGCCCGCCCTTGACAAAATAATTGCGATATCTAAATATTTATAAATTTATGGATTTTGTATTTTTCTATCTTACCAGCGAAGTACTTTTCTGAGCTACAAAAATATTTCGTCCACGGAGCACGAATGAATACCCAACTGTGTTATTCAAAACTATTGATAAACTACAGCTTCGAAGAGATATTAGAGAGCAAAAATCAGTATTGAATTTTAGAAAACTACTGCCACTGTCTCATAAAGGAATAAATGAGGGTTATCGTCGAGCAAAGGAATTCCAAATTGAATTCTATAAACAGAGAAACCTGTCACTTCTTGCTTAATTTCATATTGCACAAAACCCCATTTTCGTTCAATCTTCTCGACATAATATTCTTTAATAGAAAGGATTGTAAGTTCCCACTGAGGATGTCACCTCGAGAAAGAAGTCTCGGTTGAAGGAGATGGACTCGTTAGACGGCGGGTTCGATACCCTTTAAAGGAAGGTCTGTCGGAGAAGGAAGAATTGAACGTAAGAAACTAAATTGCCTAAAGAAAATATCTGACCTCAATAATAAAACATGGTTACGTGTATCCTTTTTCTATCCACACTGGTAGATTTAGTTCAATTTCTTACCATATAACTAATTGAGAATAAACGTTCATCAATAGCATTGGTGTTCTTTAATGAAAGCGACTGCATGCATATTGTCCGTCATCCACATATTAGAGAAACAGGTTCTTACCCCTAAGGAACATGCGATGACGCATTAAAATACTCGGCTCAATTTCCTTTATTTTCGAAATTTGATTGCTAAACTAATATAAATGTTAAAAAGAATGATTTTTTTCATGATTCAACATCGAAATTATGTTCTAGTTGTAAATAGCCGAGTCTAGTACCTCTACACATTCTACCACTTCCACCTTAATTAGATTCAGGAACCTGTCCGGCGATCTCGGAGAGAACTAAGAAAAGGATATCGTACGCTTATTCTCGTGTTCCATCTTTACTATCTACTTATTTACGTCATTCATGCCTGAATTATGCATGAAATACTTGTAAAAAATAATCATCTACAGCCATTTGCAAAAGTTTGCGGTTCTATTGCTGCAGCAGAAGCCAAAGAGAGCATTTAAAGTATGGTTCAGTTGGTGATTCGCAAAGTTGATTAGAGCTAACATTTCGATTAGGGAATGTGATCATGTTTGCTATGCAATCCAATCAGAATTGGATCGTTTTGATTGACGTCAATGGTTCAACCTCATACAACCTCAAGATATTACGTTGAAAGTGAAAGATCTTAAGTAAATTATCATCAATGGTTCACGAAAGAGAGGAAATAATATCTAAATGACATCGATAACCTCCAAAACTCTTATATTAACCTGTTGTCCTACTTCCATCAAACCCTACGTTTCTCAGCTGGTTGGAGAAATAGTCCGGAAAGTAAGATTATGCCAGACGTTTTCGAATTTCTCTGATACAAAAAAGAACGACAATTGGTTCCATCTGTCATTTCAAATTTTCTACGTACCGTAAAATGGGGTGACTTCGGCCGTTTTTAAGACTTTTTTGAATATTTCTCCATTCTGAATGCCCAGAAAATTTTAATTACATGAAGGTAATTCTTATTCGTGCAAATAATATTTAAAATGTTTTCTTAAAGCAACGGAATGTTTAAACAAATGAAGAATAGCGGTCGTAGGAGCCTCAACCAATGGGGTGACTTCGGCCAGTAAATGTTTCCTAAATATCGCCTATGAAATTAATTATATGACTAATAATACAAACATTTGCATTTTAAAATGTTAAATTAATATTATATTTAAAATGTACAGAGATAAGAAGATATTGACTCATAGTAACGTTTTTCCGCTTTATTTATAAATTTAAAAAAAAATAACTTCCTTTACATTTTTTATTTTTTCCTCCAAAAACAAAAAGAATGAAAAATTTTCGTAGAAAACTTCTACTCATTGTCACTCGAACCCTTTTGAATGTTTTTTCAAACCATAGAAACAGTGTTTTGTTTCTACTTATGAATCTCCAAACCCAAACAATTTCTGGAATTATTTTCAAAGCACTGAACATTTAATTTTTCACTGTTCAAGTAAGTTTGTACTAAAATTTGGATATCACGAATACTTATAGAAGATTTAATAGCACTTTCACTAATTTAATCTCTTCTTCACGAAGAAGCACTGTTTGGCCTCCGATTTTCTTCTTATGTTTCCCATCGTGCTAAGTGCCCCTCAGGACCTGGTACTTTTCTGCTGCCTTTCCAATTCTTATTTTTCGACTATTGACTTCATCTAACGCTTCTTTTAAGCTATTTTCATCGTATCTTTGATACAAACGCCTAATACTGACCTTCTGGTCGTTCCTGGACATGGCCGAAGTCACCCCACAATATTGCAATTTTTTTCCTAGATTAACCAGATCTTAAGTCAAATATGTTTAATATTTTTATATTGTGGTTATGACCGAACTAATGAAATTAAAAGACCATTTCTCTCACTTGACTTTAACAGAGAAGTTACCCCACTGAGGTTTCGTAGACTCGACTCTCGAGAATGCACGGTTTTCAACTTAGTTCCCAATGACAATTGTACTGTCAATGTTGCAAGCAGCAAGGCGGATTTGCTGGCGATATGTCCAGACAATGTTCTACAAGGTAGAAAAATATTGACACTTTGTGAAAAATTAGAAATTGCAATTGTAATTTGTGGAGCAGTGCGAAATCACCCCTTTCTACGTATTAATTCAAATGGTGCATGAAATTACCTGGAGGGAGTTTAAAATAAATAAAACGACATAGAAAGCCAGCAATTACCTAATAAAATTTCGTAAAAAATAGAATAACATAAAGTTGAATCGTAAATAAGCAAATCAACCCTTGCTATCCAAGATAATTATTCTACATTCTAATTCTATTTAAAGTCTGTGGAAATCTTAAATATTATTTTATGAACAGCTAATTTTAAATCGTTTGAGTTCAGAGGTGAAATTAATTCAATTACTCACTGTAAACGTATGACTAATCAGGAACAAAAATGAAACTAACTTTTACTATACCACAGAATATTTTATTAGACTACGACCATGGTTTTGACTCATGAAGTTATCCTCGGGTGGGGATGACTCCATGAGTCGAAACCATGATCGTATTCTAATAAAATATTCTGTGGTATAGTAAAAGTTAGTTTCATTTTTGCTCTTGATGAATCCATACCACGAAGTCACTGCTCAAGCAGTTGTTTCTCTTGTGACTTTTTTATATCACGGACGATAAATACATACGTATTTGCCTCAAAGCGGGTGTTTAGCGAGTAGCAAGGATTTCGCTCAAAATGGGAGTGTTGGTTCCCTATTTCTGTGTTAACCCGATTCCACTCAAATCAACTTCCCCTTCGATGATCTTCGCCACCACACATTGATGACGACCACTTTCTCTACCGCAGGAGGACCGCGAGAAAGACGTAGACAAGTCCGAAACATCCGAAGACTACGTGACGGCCACTGAATCCTCCGGGGGCGTGGTGGCGAGCACGGCGGCCTGCGTCGCGGGGGGGAAGAGCGTTGGGGCGGCGCCTTCCACGACGGCGGGGGACGGCAGTTCTTTCGAAAGTGCCTCCTCCATGTACAGTCTGGTCCGAGGAGAGGCCTTCAGCGAGGACTCCATCCAGGTGGGAGAGGAATTCAAATGGAAAAGTCGAATTCGCCAAAAAGGAAATCCCAATGGGAAACAAACGCTCCCTAATTCGTGCGGCTTTCAGCAAACGAGCTTCAGCTGACGAGGGTTGCATTGGAACCTCCTTTCAGTGATGCAATCAGAACGCCCCTTCGTAAGAAAACAGGCGAATGTAGAGTCACTATCGATTTCAATGATATCCAAATTAATGTTAAGTCCTACTCCGTCGTAAAGCGTGTGATCACAATTAACTACTATTTTCGGCAACCAGATGAACGATTGTTGAAGATAAATTGCTGACGAGCAATGTCGAAGAATGGGTGTTCACGATAAAAAGGAATATTGATAGCTAGGTGTCCAAACACGTTTGTTACACATACGAGTGCGTGTTTAATAAGACTGGCCCGACAGATAAGACTTCTCAGTCATTCTTCTCAGTATTGACACTGAAATATTTCTCACACTTCAACCTGTTTAGAATAACTTCCATCACTTCCAAAAATAAATGGTGACTTTCAAGACGCACTATATGAATTCGCATCATATATTCATTTGTATAACTATGTGAAAACAAGCGGCAAAGGATGATTTTAATGCACATCTACATGCAGCCTGCGAGTCAGCTGGCAGAGGATGCTTGTAACTGTAAGTGAGATTCCAAATCGGGTATTGTCGTGCGCGGTTGAGAAACAAATTAATGGTCTTACCCTGAATTTATCTTGCATTATCGGACAACGTAACTTGGTGATCGCAAAATTGTCCACTCATTCGTGATGATGCACGGATACAGCAGGAGTGAAACCTATCTGTTTATTAGCTTTCGAAATAGCTAATCTTACTACTCCATTTAGCAATATTTTTGGTTAGTTTCTGATTGCGTCACTGTGTCTTCGTATTTGAAGTCGTAACTTTCAATGATCGCTGCGTCTTAGGTCAGGGGTGGGCAACCTTAAGATAACATAAATCATGTAAAACTGACGGAACGAAAAGTAAATGTGACAGGTTTTTATGAAAAATAACAAAAGGTGTCACTTTAAAACTGAAAATAAAGTTGGTAAATACATCTTTCGCGAGTCGGAAACAAGTCATATCCGTGTCCCGTTTAGTAAGTGTTCCAATGGTTGCCCGCCCCTGTTCTGGGGCACCTAATTCATTCGTGCTACTTGGGGTTCACCATTTCCCATTTTCGGACCTCGTGCCCCGACATTAGTAACAAAAATATATCTTCCGTTCGAAATCTTTTCATTATATAATGATTCATAAAATAACGTACAGAAAATAAAGCATAAAAATATTCGACAAAAACTAAGAGTGCAGTACGTACGAGTAATCTAAAACATTCATAAATTTCTCGGAACGGTAAAATGAGATTCGTGAAATATGAAAGATAAGCCAATTTTGGGGTGAAAGTGAAAAAGTTTGCTTTCATAAATGCGCTATTTCAAGTTTAAAGGAAATTATTAAAATCTCAATTTCATTAATAAAGGACCACAAAAGGAAAAGAGATCACTTGGTTAAAAATTAAAAATAAAAAGTTGAAAATGGCTAACATTTAACAATAATAACATAATGTGTTTTATAAATTGGATATTTTCAAACGTTTTTGCAGTTAAAGGAATTCCCGACGATACGACCCATGCTACGGATAGAGCTTTATTTTCATATAAATACAACATCTTTCTAAAAACTCACGTCACTAAAGCTAGGAAAATGACCCCACAGCAGATATTTTGAAATAAATTTTGGTCATTTAGTTGAAGGAAATTTAATCTAAACGTGAGATAAAGTTTGCCTTATTACAGGCTCCAAATTGATATATATATTAAGTAGAGAAGCAGTTTTGAAGGGGAAATAGCGTTATTTTATGAAGATAATCTTTTTAAACGCACCATCAACATAGCTTTTGTGCAAGTTACAAGTCAAATTATATAATTCAAATCATATGATTGTTAAGTAACACAAAAAATTGGTTTGTAAAATGTTTTATCGTTGCTAAGACTTCTAATTTAAAGTAGAGTTGAATTCTTTCAGTTTATCTGAAACTGAAAATTTTAGATCCCTCTTTTTTGCTATTGATAGTAGAAAAAATCAAAACAGCCATAACCGCGATAGCTCTAACGGGTCTTTGATAAATTGGACCTAAGGTCCGAAAATGGGACGTACGCCACAGCCTACGCTTCCATCAGCTCCTCGAAGATCACTGCTCTCATAGTTGGCACCGCAGCTTTGCTTCAACTCCCGATCTTCCCATCCGAATGCACAAAGGGACAACATCCCACCGAAGTCCTATTATACAACCTGCGTAAAAAGGACAGACGCGGTCCGATAATCTTATCCCATTTTTGTGCTTTTAGCGCTATTGCATTAATTATCCATGTAATCGCCACTGCTTCGATAGCATTTCCGCACAAATGCAACCTACAGATATCGAACCCGGCACCACTACACCATTCTACCACATTAGATAACTAATTACAGATAAATCAAGTTCGAGAAGGTTGTCAGAGCGGCGTGGATACAAAATGAGTAAGGATTGATTAATAAGTTGAAAATCGAGGTTGCTTTTATAATTACAAAGGAAGTTAATTGGAACATGAAGATAAAAATAAATATTTCACGTGATACGACACATTCGAAATTGTAAGTAAATGAGATAATAGAATTCTTATCATTTCAGAGCGTTGACTACCTTCCATTCTCAAATTCACGATAGCTAACATTTACCGTAGGCTTCGGAGAAAATTTATCATGCAAAAATAACCGGATTCCACCATCGACATAGCATTCTAATTCATTTCATGAAATAACTTTAATAGTCATAATCCCGATTAAGACTATTAAAGTTATTTCCGCGATAATCAAAGGCATCTAAGTAGAAGCAAGGATTCTTATCGTAGTTGACTAATTCCCCATAATATCGACTGTGAATAAAAACCACAAGTTTTCAAACAAGAATCATATTTGAACATGAAACATTTATTCTGCTTAAAGGAGTAGTTAAACACATTCATGTGAATTTTTAACATATTTCCTAGTTAAAGTTTTTAATTTTTATTATTCTATAGTCTCTGGGATGGTAATAAAGTAAAATTATGTGTCCAAGCCCTAGAATTCAACCTAAATGTTTTGTTACTCAGTTTTTGTATAATTAGATCGCACTTTGTCAAATCTACAATTTTACGTACATTTTTAAATGATTAATTCGTGAGGCAATCCGCGAAAAAAAATTATTCTTAAATATTTTGAAGGTAAAGTTATCCCTTTACATACTTGTGTGACAAGAAGCGAATCGGAAATTAAAACAAAATCGAAGAACTTTTTAAAGATGTTACCCGAACTTAGCCGGGTTTTCGCTGAAATTTCAGAGATACTGCTCGGATAAATTTAAGGTTATGAGATAGTTGAAGATGTGAACTTGCAGAACAATGCGCAAACAAAACAGACTTGAAAAGAGCATACACGCATTTCTTTCGTGCTTAAACGGGTAGTGATTTTGAACAATTATTTGCAATTGCACCTTTGAGAGGATTCTCGGACATCTCAGGCGCCAATGGAAAAAGTACCACGGCAGCGACTTAATATTAAATAACGCTGATTCGTAAATATCACACTTATTTCAGAAGTGGGTTTACCGAAAGTACAAAAATGAGAGTTTTTGCAAGGACCTTGTGTTTTGCTATACTCTACTGCCTAAGAAATATTAATAAATTATTTGGCATTTATAAATTATATGTAATTCCATTCCTATGAAAGCAAAATGAATTTATGACACATTTTGCTTGAATGGATTCAATTCTTTGAATGACAACGTTCTAAATTTTATCATTCTAAAATAATAGACGGAAAGAGATTCATTTCGAACGAATTTAAAGAATGTAATCTTTGAATCCAAAAGATACGCAAGAATATTCAATCTAGCATGCATAGAATCTAATGAAAATGTTATTTTGATTTCAAGCAAAGAATTACCTCCCATGACAAGAAAACTGTTGTTTAGATTTATTTAATTCTCAGTTTCCCTGAGAATAGTTCTTCAGTATTTCATTTGTAAAACATACACAAAATTGGATTTCCACCGCACTTGCTTTATTCGATAGCCGATACTGTGACCCATCTATTTCTTTTATTTTTTTGATCGAAAATGAAAAACATTTGTAACTCTTTATAGAGATTATCGAAGATTCTTCTCAGTAATCGACTGTTCCCACCAATTCAGATTTCGATTGGAAGAGTTTCTTCGCGGAATACGACGGTCAACTTTTGTGGCAACCAAAATTGTATTCGTAGCAACGTAAACATCCGCTACATTTTCTTCGTTAACTACAACTTGATATACTTTATCAAATTTTCTCGAATTCGACTCGATAATAACGTTCGGCGACGAAAAAGAGAAATGTATTTCTTTCTTAGCTCACCGTTTTCCGTACTGCCAATATTTCCAATTTAATTTCAGAAATAAAAAAGATGGGCAATCGACAAAGCAACTACACGCGTATTTCTTAAAGAAAGGAAAAGAATGTTTAAATGACGGTGGTTGTCTGTTATTTAGGATTGAAGTAGGACATCGCTCTAATGCCAAGGAGAGTTGGAATCCATTGCGAGGGAAATTCAAAAAACTGTTTCTATTGCAGCTCTCGGTGTCTCCGCCGGCCATAGCCGAGGAGGAGGCCGGAGGGAGTCCCAGGGAAGAGGAAGAGGTCCCCAGGTCCCGCCCCCAGGCCCCTCGGCCCCCTCCCTCCCCCCCTCCCCAAAAGCCTCTCACCGCCACGGTGGGGACGCAGGCGTGTGGGACGAGCAGCCCCGAACACAGCGGAGACAGGAGCAGCAGCTCCGGGAGGTAAGCACTCAAAAGAAGAAAATCGCTCTTTCCTAGTGACGTTCAAGCGAAAGTACTTTCACTTCCAGTACAATATCCTTCACTGTCACCGCTAGGAACAGTCCTAACGCCTTTCATTCTATTCTCAATGACATTATCCCAAAAATCAGCTTAAAAATAATCTCGAATGGTACTAAAAGTAAAGGAAACGAAAATAATCGCAGAATATCAGTAGAAAATACATCGAAGGCCTTTTTTTAATTTAATGGAAGTTTGGAAGGGATAACTATCGTCACTGCCTTCTACGGGGAAACAAAAGAAATAGAACAATAAAAATAGAGGGGAAAATTCTTGGCAGTTTACCACACTTCAATCAATCCGTCGCAATCAATTGATATTTAAATTTAAACAATGATAAAAATGTATTTCAAAATGTAGGAATGAAGATAAAATTCGTTGCAAAATTACAATGCGATTCGTAAAAAGTAATTCATAATCAGGAGATAGCAACTTATAACATTGAAAGCAAAAGAACTCGTGAAAGGGCATTTTATCACAGCATATACATTTAACACAGTCAACGCTTGAGCAAATTTAAGTGAAACCTAAAGAACAAAAGATCGAAGAATTTTTAAGGAAATTTAAAACGGAAAAAATTCCAGTTTCCACGTCAACTGGAAGAAGTGAAGATACTTGAAGGGAGCAAATAAATATTATGCCAAACAGAATAATTCATTCTAAGCAATTGGTGGGTACTTTTATGCGGATATAATGAAATTCACAAAAAGATGTACGTCAGTAACTTGACAAAATATTTCTCTCGGCGCAGCGGAGTGTGTGATATCCAATGAGTGCATTTAATTTAACGGATGAAAGCGAATGATTGACTGAAGGTTATTTGAATTAGAAGTTCATCTCAATTGCGAAACTACGAAACTTTTAGTTTCCACTTCTAGATGTAAGGGCATTTTATCAACAGTTGCAATGTAACATTACAATAGTACGATAACACATTCCTTCTCGAAGAGATGTACGAGTTATTTTGATATACGAGCGGTGAAACAATAGCCAGAAAAATACACTGATATGTTTTGTTTAGTAAATTTTCTAACTCAATGATTTCCTAAGACTTACTGAATATTCGAGAGATGTGAGAAATGAATAAAAAGATAAAGAATTTGTGCCGCGGACACAAGCGGAGTACTAGAAACATTTCCATAGAAAAATGCATCCGTATTCCGGGATGAGCTGATCGGACATCTTTCTCAGAGCCTTCAAAACGGTGACACCGCACTCCGATTCACACTCAGATGAGTAAAGAGGATTTGCATATTGGTGCTGTTTTGAAGAGGATGCATGCAAATTTCTCGCGAATTCATTTCATTCTCGGAGCGAGACAAGCGTCATCCAACTTTCTTCTTAATTTTCTCGCATCTCTAAGACAATGGCTCTGAGGTGATCTCTATATTTCGGTAAACCGAAGTGGTCCTGAAATAAATTTGGGTTCTTCGACCACCAATCGAAAGTACGGCTATCACTAGATACGACAAGGGATTCAGTACGACAACCGGTGGACGATTACAGCGAGTACTACACACCGCTGTTTAACTGCCTGTACAAATTTTCTCTATTGGCTAAATTACAGTCTAATGAGACTACTCCTGCAATTAACCTTCCTATATTTACTTCTTCGATGAATATATAGAAATGTCCAATACAAATTCTTTGGCAATTTCAAGCGCGATTTGGCCATTAGAAATGCTTTTATGGGCAGATGAATAATTTTGAAAACATGAAATACGGTGATATATAAAAGCAGCGTTGTCGCTACAATAGAACTCCAATTATCCGAACTCCGACTATCCGAATCGCTGATTATCCGAATCGTTATAGGACACCATCTCATATAGCAGTTCTAAATTCGCTGAAGCATAACGGAAGAAACCGAATAGACCTACACGAAAAAAAAAACACACGCGCCTGCCGCTGTGCTAGAATCGAAAAAAGCTGGCCAAAAATAAAAAAGTGATTTTTTTGAGTGCGGACTTTGAAACTTCGCATAGTCGTTCTTGAATAAATTCTGCATATGACTGTGAAATCATTTGCGTTTGTTCCCACGCGTTACAATTCTACAGGGGGTCAAAGTTGACCAAATTTTACGAAAATTGCCGGTCCTCGATTTTTCGCAAAATTCTTCCATTTCAAGCCAATCCTGAACCAAAATGAGATAAATCATCGGAAAAAAAACGATGCAGTATTATAAACCTAATCTTTATGCTTCATAATACTGGGTTTGAATGATCACAGTTGAATATTTGCATTATTTATACAACAAAATGGCGAACCCTTACTTTACGGCAAATTTCCACCTAAAGTGAGGAAAATAGTAGTGAATAAGCGCGGTGTACGCGGAGATATTTATACCAAAATATTCTTTGAAGCTTTCTGAAGAAGAATCTGAAATAAAATCCTGCGACAATTTGCGACGCCGTTAAATAAAGCGACTTTTCGATGGCGTTGCAAGAGCTATGTCCGTGCGGCGGAGCGCAACTTTCTGAGACGATGCAGAATGAAGGAGATATTTGGTACTTTTTCCACAAAAAATATTTTTGTGGAAAAAGTACCAAATATCTCCTTCATTCTGCATGATGGATTTCCACCATATCTCGCCCGATTCTGTGAATTTTATTTCTGAGACGACCTCGGTTTTAGAGGACATGCGGAGAAAAACGCAACTGAATGGATATATTTCGGAAATATTATGCTGAAGAAAAGTTATATTTTATATTAAGATGAAAAAATAATAAGATTTTTAAAATTTTCTCATTTAATCCTTAAAGAAAAAGTGGATTTAGCGGTAAGACATAGCTTTCCCTCAAATGTCTTGATAGAGCCACAATTTAAAATTTTTAACAGTAAATCCTTAAATCTATAGAGGCTCTCTCTCTTCTCCTCGTTCGACCTTCAATTGCTAGATGAGTAAACTCACTCCTATTGTCGTTCGCACGACCCTCTTGTGGGAGGAGGGCGCGCGCCAGAGTGTGCCCTAAAACCAAAGTAAAACTTTCGAAGGGGCTCAGTTTATAACACCCAGCTGCGTATGTTTTGCGGAAAACGGTAACTCATTTTATTGTAGATACTATTTCGGCCAGTTTCAGCTCGAAATATTCTTTCGGAGTCAGTTATTTTTTGGCTGTGCCGAACTGAAGTTGTGTTTTGGTGATATTTCTGTAGATCA
Organism: Sympetrum striolatum; assembly: GCA_947579665.1. NCBI lineage: Eukaryota > Metazoa > Arthropoda > Insecta > Odonata > Libellulidae > Sympetrum > Sympetrum striolatum. The sequence continues at coordinate 83,863,931 of OX388350.1, forward strand.
TCTATTTCACGCGTCGCAATTCCTTAAGGTTCCTTCCTGCAGAATTCTCTTGTTGCGGTGTGAAATATATTTTTGGTGAGTCACATTTAATTTTATACTTAATATTTTCCTTTCTTTTCATGAAAATTAAAAATTCAATAGCTGCACTGTTTCACTATTAGTGTCGCTAAATCTAGTCATCGTTTTCAGACTTTCTGCTGTCATTTTTTTATGTATTACCGAAGAAGGTATGAAGTTTAAGGAATCTATGTTCCTTTTTCAGAATTTTGCTATTTTAATTGAAATAACATGTCTAACTTGATAATTTCTCGTTTAATAATGCATAATAAGATGATGGAGGGAAATAATGAATCATTAATTTGCAAGAAACAGCGTTTAATAAAATAACTAATTAAAAAACTACACTTACAAGAATTTGAGAGAGGTCAAAATGCTCTTATTGATTGTAACTATGATTTCTTGTTTGTGCACTAATCAAGAAAATGGAAACTGAGTTCACGCAATAATGAGAGATTTATCAAGCGCAATTCCAGTTGGCTTAATGTTAACGCTAATTTTATCGAGATTGTGCTACAGAACTTACCTAGTAGTTCTATGACTCCTGGTTAGTAAATCTAAGTTTTATTTAATGTTTATAATATCGTTTATTGATAGTTTAAAATTTTGTACATAATTTATCTTATGTAAAAGTAATTCATTTTGGCATTTTTCGTAAAATTTGGTCAACTTTGACCCCCTGTAGAATTGTAACGCGTGGGAACCAACGCAAATGATTTCACAGTTATATGCAGAATTTATTCAATAACAACTATGCGAAGTTTCAAAGTCCGTACTAAAAAATATCACATTTTTATTTTTGGCCAGCTTTTTTCGATTCTAGCCCACTGTGCGCTGGGCTGAGTACACTGATTAAAAATGTTTTATAAAAAATATATTTAATAATGTGAATACTACATTAGTTTGATTTAGTTATAGTATTTTCGTTAGTATTTAGAAGTGATGTACGCTTAACATGCCAAAATGTTACCATTTTTAAATTAATTAATACATAGTTCTTGTTTGTACCATATATGTAGTTTTTTTCTCCCGTTTTCAATGTACATGCAGAAGTTAATTAATTATCCGAATTTTCGATTATCCGAATTTTCGATTATCCGGATTTTCGATTATCCGAATTTTTGATTATCCGATTGGGGTCCGGTACCAATTGATTCGGATAATTGGAGTTCTACTGTAAATCTATCAAAGATTCGTCATTTCAAACTGTACGAAGGAATTCGATTGAAGGCAAAAATTTGAGAATGAATGAATTATTATAATAAATATAATAGATCGATTAACAGAATTTAGCTAAACTATGCCTTAGTTCTTTTAGGATGAAAACTAACTGTTCGAAAGTATACAGTGTAGATTATGTGATACTACATTATATCCTTCAGCCTGTTTTGTGACGAATTTTACTCGTATTTGGTTTTCCTGCAGCCAAAAATATATAAACACCTCAACTTCCTAATTGCTGCACATTGAACGTTCTTTTGGTATCAGCTTAACCACGAAAATTTCTTTGGCCTCGGGACACGATATTCTGTGAATTCCATAAAAAACTACCTATTATATTAGTTTTCTCAAATAATTGCAAGTGAATTATTTTAAATTATCCTTGGAAGCGACAGATTTTTTTTTAAGTGGTGTAAATCACGAATCAAATTGCATTTCGCTTTAAAGAACCGTCAGTGTGATAGATTAAACGCATGCCATAGCTTTATTTCCCAATGATCTATTTGTGCGCTAATGTTCACCACTAAATTTGTTCCTCACATTTCAAATAATACAAATCTATTCCCACCGCTATTTATTGAGATCAACTTAGAGTAGCTGACACATGTCATAAAATCAATTTTTCTGTCAATGTTTATTCTCTTCTTCTCTAATTGTTTTAAATGTTAACTGTTTGGTGTTCACTAATGTTCACTATGTCATTTGCATGTTTGGTCATTATATGTTTTATGGCTGTTGACAATTTGGAAACTGTGTGTGAGTTTTCTCATTCATTAAGTTAGTTTAATAACTGTGCCTTAATAAAATGTTTAATTAAAACTTTTCCAAGTTAAAAAAGCGTTCGAATTTAAAAATTGGCCGTTCCCTTTAAAACAGTGTGTTATTGTGCTTTGAGTGTTCTAATGTGGTTTCTTTCAGCATTACACTACGACTAGAAGGGAGTAATTACAAAACATCGCTTTCAAACTTTTCAGTAAATCACTGTGCTAAATATGAGTCAAATCAAGCCGATCCGAAGGCTTCAATGTATTTATGGTTAACGTTTAATAAGTAGGGGTTACCAACGAATGTATTCCATCGTAAATAAAGTACAACGACATCCGAGAAGGATGCAATTATAACCAGATAAATAGAAAGTACGGAAATACATAATATTACGAATGCTTCCACTAATTGTGTCTAATATCAAATGATCAGCGAATAGAAATTCATTACACGGAAATTCAAAATAAAAAATAAGGATCTCAGATTGTTACAACCAATGTCGCGAACGTTTGATGAAAAGGATGATCCATTATTCGTGAATCCGTGATGAAAATTCGAATAAAATTCCTAGAATCGATAAAACACGCGAGTCCATTTTAGAATAGAAATATCTAAAATGTTAGGATCATGAAATGAAACATAAAATGGGTAAATTCACGATATTAAACTATTTGGTATTAATGATGATAATAACGCCTCATCGTTTAATAAGGAGAATGAGTCTTATCACACTTTTTGAACGATATTCATCGAAAGTTCGAACAAGAAGAAGCATTTGGGAGATAAGCAAAACAAAAATCGACGAAGAGAGGATGTTCTACGCAATAAATTCAACCAATTCAATAAGAAATGGGTAAATAGATTATAACGACAGATTTTTCATTTTCAGCTACTTCCCGAAAAACTATACTTGAATTTTGAAGAATAATTTAACGCTCGATGCACAGAGACGTATAGAATGTTATAAGACAAATCATCACGTGTTTATAAGACTATTAAACGTTTCTTCAAACGTTAAGTCCATAATTGTGGTTTTCTGGCACATTCTATTCATTCAGTCATACTCTTAATTGCTACATACTTAAAATAACTTTTGCCAAATAAATGGAAGCACATACTTGTGGCTCGTTATTTGTTCGTAATTACAAATACATGCTATTTAATCAAATTGTTATGAAATAAGTTTGGTGAACCGCTGAGTAAGAAGGCTAAATCCGTTATAGGGAAAGCAAATTTATAACCAAAGATCGCCGTCCATAACCGAGTAAAATGAGGATTACCTGAGCATAATCGGGGTTTTCTTGGAAGGTAAATATAACCTAGATTAGAGGCCTCGCATGATTCCACCGAGAATCCCTTTGCAGAAGGATAGAATTCCTCCGTCACCTCCAGCGTCAAATTCCGACCTCCGTGAGCGATTAATGCAGTGGACTTCCTTCCAAGGAAATTCCTCCTCTAAAGAGAATTTGGACGTTGGAGACGATTCTTCACACCTACGGATATATTCACACCAAGGAGGATATCATTTCTCCAAAAGACTTCTTCTCTGATTCCTTCCCAACCGAATGTAAATAACTTTCGTTCCCGAAGCCACGGAGAGTATATGAAAACAATGCTATCGTTATAATTATGGCAGAAAGAGGCATTTTTGGGGAAAATAATGGAGAAGAAATGCAATTAAAAATAACGTCGCGCTTCATCGGTACTCTCTTGAGTTGAGTTAAGATAATAATTTAGCGTTAATCGATAAAACATCGGGAACCATGACACAGGTAACGAAGTCGCAGTTTATACTGATAAGCAAATCGCGGATAGCGGTTAAAGCTGTTAAGGCCGGAAATCAAAATACGAAAGCTCTTTAACTAGCGATAATTAATTAAGCTAGAATTAATTATGTTATTTTCACGAGGGTAATGTTACCTTATGCTGACGGAGGGATTATAACATAAGTATTTAATCATCTTTAAAAATTCAAGTTTCTCCAGAGAAAACGACTCCATCCTATTTTATTGAAATTCGACGAATTTGCATTTTCTCTTAGAGATGAGACGTCAGAGCCCAGTGACATCATGAAGTGAAAGTTCATCATCTTAGTCCTTATTTTCTTTTTAAATACTAATAGCATATTAATCTGAAAATGGGATATGTCAAGAATTATTTTCGCCTTAGGATAAATCATCATGTTCCATGTATCATAAGATTGATTAATCAAAGCTCTCAAATACATTTTCTTATTATGAATTATATAATGATATTATATTATTATTTATGAAAATATTTGCAAAATTCACAATCCGTCGTCGTTTTTTCTTAGTATCATCAACGATAAGGCCATTGATAAGGAGATCAGAATATCAACTGACGATACTGATTTTGGAGTTTTGAGAAATAATCCCTATTTCCTTGAGCGCCATTATTTTCCAAGGCTACCACTATTTCAATCGATGTCCTTTTCACTATTTTCTCCAAACCTTCCACTCTGGGAAACTTACACTTTCTAAATTTCCAGACATTTTTTCATGAACACTAGTATTCCTCACACAAAGTACTTCTCTATCCTTTAAGATTGCATTCCCCATATTCAATCAACTTGACCTCGATTTTCCACTCCCTGGAATAGCCATTAGCTTCATATACTCGATTTATAATTTTGTTTCCACACACCTGTTTCTATCACTTTCGGCATTTGAAATTTAAATTACTCAAAAGCTGACGGGTTCCTGGAATCAAGTCGAAAACATCACTCCTAATGAAGCGATTTGCTTCCTAAATTCATAGGAAGTATAAAATGTAAACAGTTCGTAAAGTGAAAGACTTGGGTTCGAGTCCTAAGCACGTCGGAAGTTTGACCCTTTGAGTTTATGGGCGTACGCCAATTCAAGTTTCTCACAGACACTTCTCAATTCAGTTAAACTAACTCTATTACCGTCTTAATTTTATCAATTAAAAAATAATTCCATCGTCAAATACCGATGGTAGGCTCTAACTATACAGACGGGAGAGTCCGAAGAAACAGGTGACGATTTCATACCCTCGTTAAAAAAACAACGGTACCCATCCCTCTGTTAACATAGAGGCTGTTTTTTTAACCCGAGGCACAGGTATGACATCCTCCAACACGCAGATTGGGGAAATATTGGAAAAAGGGGCCTTGGTACTCTTTGCAGCTACAGCTTGGAGGATGGGAGCTCTGGGGACGAATTTGAGGGTCGCGAGTTGAGCCGCAGGGGAGCCGAGAGGCGTCGGAGGAGGAGGCGAAGGGTGGGCACGAGGTCTGGGGAGGAGGAGGAGGACTATGACGATGATGAGGAGGGGGGGCGAAGGTGGGGCGAAGGGGATGCGGCGCTGGACCCTTGGTGAGACCATTCTTCCTTCACGTTGATCACGGGTGGAGCCGTGCGACACACACAAACACCGGGGCTCTGCCAACATCTCAGCCAACAAAACGATAAAGTGGAGGCTTTTGAACCGTTTGTCCCACTACCCGCAGTGCACGCTTTCGTCTGATTAGGAAAACAAATGCAATCTCCATCCATTGAGGATTTCCCGAGGACAGACCAAACCGATTGATTGAATTCCTATATGTGTGAATTTTCTTCTAAGATAGCGGTTACGCGCGAAATCACTATGGATTTAGGGATCATGGTTTTAATGAGTCGTCACTGCTACCTCAGAGTCTACCCTGTGCTTAGAATGTAAAGCGTCTTCACCTGAACCCTTTGCGAAGCCTTTTTGCGTGTGGTAGTCACATCTTCACTAAATCAACCCAAAAACATTATATATAATAATGTGGATATACAAATATACTTAACTCCATAGTAAAATACTCACATATTACAAAAAGACTAAAATCTTCCAAATGGTGATTAATCAGTCAATTGTTACACAGGATTTCTATAGTAAAATTTCATGTATGTGCATCTAAAAAGTTTGCTTATCCTGAAACGCTACAGTTTGACTATAATTTAGCAGTTATTCAATAAGTAGGATAGAATCCAAAGCCCTCCTTGTATTCAAGTTCAACGGAATTCAAAACTTATGAAAATAACAAAGAATTAGTCACGTCGATTAATTAGTTAAAACTCACAATCAATAACAAAACATTTGGGGAAGTTATCTTTACACAGAAATTTCTCTGCTCTGGATTAAAAAACCCGTTTGTATTCCTCTGGAAATGGACCCAAATATTTCCACTTTAACTTAAAATACTCGAAAAAGTAAGGGACATTCTAGGATCGTAAGAGATGTTTTGTGGACTTAATCTCTCAGCACTAGGAATAGTCTAGAGGCATATAGAAAGCTTTCCTCAAATGAGATCGTAGTTCCAATTTTGCCGAATGAAAGACATTTATTTCCCATCGAAAACACAACAACGAGTTCGCATGGCTCCACTTCGAATGTTAGAATCTCTGTCCAAAAGCATATTTGAAATTCAAAAGGAGCAAGAGTTGCTCGTCTGACACTTAAAAATCTTTCCAGCGTTCTCTGTAACTATATAATCATTAAAACAACTCCTTCTTAAATACTTTTAGCTGAGAAAGTAGACCGTTGCATGATGAAGAACACAACTTAGATAAAATCGATAGTGCATGATGGGTAATCAAATAGATTAGCGTAACCAAGATGATAGAAACAGTGCGGACGAAGTGAATAAGATATTCTCTAAATAAAATCATATCTAACTAACCAGTGGTCTTAATAATTAACTCACTATTATTGTTGCAGAATTCAAAGAAAGCGATTAGCTCCATTAAATGCTGTAGTCCGCTCTAAAATGACTATTTGTTAACTAATCAACTAAATTTAAGACCAAATATAAAGTCAGATATTTGTATTTCATTTATCAATGTGCATGAATATTTTGGATGCATGGGCATGATTGTTGGATGTGATCTATGATGTTTCCTCTCCTACGAAATCCGTGTTTTTAAACAGCGATTACATGACTTTTGACACCTTCGAAGAAAGTATACATTTCACTTAGATCCTGTTTACTGCTCCGGGGAAATGAGCATCTTTCCTTGTAAGTGAACACGTCCGAGCACATCACCTGACAGAGAAATTGCCCTAATATCGGGTTCGAACATTAAATACCTTACTTTCGCTTCTTTAGTCTCGAAAAAGACTCATTAACTCATTTTTTATGATAAATTTGTATGATAACTCGATGCCCTCTGTATTTCTCATCTTCAATATTCTATATCAACATAGTTTTAGTATTAACTTTTCTATATTTACAGTAAATAAATTAACTCCATATAAAACGGTTTGAAGTTGAACGATACCAATATTTTCCATGTTATGATTTTAATATTTTTCTTTCATTTTTCAGTTATTCCAGCACTGGGTTTTAATGTTTCATCAATTTTATTTTTCTTGCATAATAAAATAATTTTTTTAAGATAATATGCCTGCATTCTCAAACTTATGTGTGATAAATGAACTTCAATTATAGTTTATTAATTATATTTACAGTACTATTTTTCTTTTCCAAATATTCTCGAATGTATGCAATTTAATTTGAAGATACTGTATTTTTTTCTAATTTGAAAATTAATTAATTATTTTTTTTACTTTCTTGGAACTTATAATTTCTAGCCACTTTAATATTTCGCATGTCTGCAAGAAACGGACGCTTTCGATAAGTCTTTAGTTCTTTACTAAATATTCCATTTCTTATGATTTTGACATAACTGAGGAAGTTTTTTTAAAAGAGGACTTGGATTTTATTTAGCCTGGGGGAGTTGAAGCCAAACGGCTCTCTCTTCCCAAGCAAGTACAATAAACAAATAAATATGCAAAGAATAGAACAAATATAAGGGAAAAACAAACAATAAAAGAGGAATACTAAACCAAACGGTGGCACTTATTATTTCACCCAATTCACCTTTCTTCTTTCAAGCAATAGGCCTAAATATTTGGAGAGCGATCTCTAAGGACATAGTGATTTAGTGGAAGAGAGACGATCCGTGCATGTGCATGAGTCACGCACCTCGAAGAAGCGCTTGGTGCTGTTTGGCCTCGTCGTGGTGCGCGCATGCGAGGAGTGCAAGGGATAAGGTTGTTTTGGCAATTGATAGGCTAGAGGGTGTAGGATACGCGGCTGGAAGGAACCGGGTTCGCTTTCTCTCCAGTGGCAGCGGGTGGAGCGAGGAAGAGCGGCGGCTGGCCAAGAAGGGCATGCGCCTCGAGTTCTCTTCTCCTGGGGAGGGACAGCCGGAGGAGGACGTGGAGGCGGATGGGGCTGAGGAGGAGGAGTCCAGAAGGCACAGGGCACACGGTGAGCGAAATCTCAGTTATTGTGTAGAAATAATCGAAGTAAGTAGATTATGCACTTACAAGCGTCTCTAAGGCGCGGAGGACATATAAAGACGTACGATATAAAGAAATTTCTGTGAAAATGAGTCGAAGTGCAAACTAGATCGAACAAAGGAAAGTATAAGTGGTTATCTATGACATTTTATGGTTAATGGTAAATATCTGGGGGTTTTACCATTACTATATTTCAGGTAGAAATTTGGAGGGTCTCCGTGCTAATCCGGACCCTTAGCTCGCCTTCGCAGGTACTGAGCGCCCGACTTTCCCAATAGGGGGGACCATAAAAAAAACTGACCACATGGAATGCGATTTAAAAAGTTATAAAATATTCAAATGAGCAACAATTTGTTATCTTCGTCGTCTCACTTGTCAAAAGAGATATACAAGCGTCTTTTGATCGACCTTCTACGATGGAAATTAAGATTTTTCGTGATTTTGCTATAAATTACCCTTTGACACACGGCAACGTTGCTCAGCCAGATAGGCGGGTATTTTAAATAGCCTACTTGGGTTGGTTTGCTGTCTTATTATCAACTATCTGAGGTACCTTTTGAATCTCAACGGGGGTTGGGTTGGGTTGGGGGGAAGGATTTCTAGATTTCTGCTAGAAATTCCCCCCCCCCCTCCCCAACCCAACGGCAACGTTACCGTGTGTCGACGGGTCATTTCTAGCAAAATCACGAAAAATCTTAATTTTCAAGGTGGAACCCCTAGATATCTACCATTAACCCATTTTAGTAATCCATTTAGTAACCTTATAGTAAGTTTTTTTCAAAGATTGAAATGAGCGAGAACAATGGGACGTACATACATACATCATTTACATACAAGGAGAGAAAGACGTATGAACTGTTTTTCAGAAGAGTGGAGATGTATCTTTCTCATTTCGAGGAAGGAAATTTATTTGGCGTTTATATTGTGTGCATGAGACAGTGGGTCAAAAAAGGTTGGACGGAATAACAGGGTTTACGAAATAAAAAACCAAAGAGTTGATGAAGGTTACTCGTGCGTGCGTTCAAACGCGTAAGATATTGCGACTAGTTTGTAATCCTGTAGAAATTATCAATCTTTAATTTGTAAATTTCGAGTTTATTGAGTGTTTTATCTGTAGGAATCCGAAAAAACGAACTAAGGCTGTTATAAAACACCGTTTTGGTTTCTATGGGAAGAATATTTCCTTTTTCGATTGATGTGTTGTCTGAAGAATTGATACGTGTCTAATTGGTCGTTTCTTCTGGTGGCTTATAAGATCTTCTGGTTCGTCTAAGTCACCATCGATTAACTGTCAGTTTAATCGGGCTTAAGCCATTTTCTCTACACCGAGTTCCCTACGAAAACTTTCGGTGGACAAGTGTATGTTAGGAGGAAAGGCAATGGATGATTTCTCCCATTAATAAAGCAAACATTAAGTCACAAGAAATACAAATATATGGCGGTGATAATACTATAAGTAATATACTGGGGCGAGAAAAATATTTCGACCCTCAGAGGGTTCGGACATGGAATCTTCTGATCCGTGGTCAGACGCGTTTTCCGTTGCGCGACAGAGATGAAACCCTTACCAAATATTCCTGCCTCAACGAACTAGGAAACCACTAACATAATCCGATTTGTATGTATGTGCTAACAACCTCTCACCTAATATGAGAGATATCTCACCTAATATCTTTCTAACAGTTTCGTTAATATGTATGTACAATAAAAGTAGATGACGCGGCATAGATTTACTTAAAGTTACAATTAAAATTAAAAGATCAACCAATCTCAACCTAAACTACCAAGTAGTTCTGTATTTAAGTCTAATATTTAAAAATCTTGTGCTGAAACGTGACGTAGCGAATTTATAAACTCAAGAACGTTGAGTCGTGCATATTGGACCCACATGATATATGGAACGAAGCAAATTAGCAACTGAATCACACAAAAATTACAGAAACATGAAAACTTTCTGGTTGGAACCGTAACTCTTTTACGTGTCTCCTTTGATTCCGGATTCTCATCCAAGCAGCAAATCCCGCCTGTTAAATAATTCAAATTCTTCCAACAGGGTACCGCAAGAAGCCTTCCAAAAGTACGCGTCGGGGGGCGGAGGAAGGTGAGGTGAGGAGGCCGGGAAGGGCCGTGGAGGTCGTCCTGCCCTCCTCTCGCCGCCCCAAACCGCCTCGCACTTCCCTCATGGTGAAAACCACGGTGGTGGCGAGGAAAGTGCGGGCTGAGGACGCTGCCGGGATGGTGCGAAGCCCGGCGATGCCAGATGGCTTCAGGGACGGCGAAAGCACCGAAGACGAGGAGGGCGACGAGGGGCGAAGGGGAGGAAGGAGAAGGCCCCCGAGGGAAAGTCCACGGAGGAGGTCATCGGGGGGAAGTGGGGGCGGCAGTGGAGGAAGGAGTCCTGGATCTTCCTCCTCTTTGCAGAGGTGAGTAGAACCTTAAAGTATTTCATCATGGAAAAATGTGTGAATAAATTAATACCAGAGGCGAATATAGAAACATGCCGAAGGGGAAAATTTCCGGCATTTTCCTCATGCATTCGACTTAAAGTCACTATAACCTTAGTAACTAAATTTCGTCCAAATTATTGAGCGATATTTGCCCTCTAGCGAAGGACAAGAAATGCAAATTAATGGCGGAAAATCATCCCTATATTTTTACTTAGAAATCTGGGTCATTCTATGCTAATGCCCAACAAATTCATAGAGCGGGGACGCCCTTCCCATTGGTTCCATAAAATGAAATCTGATGCCTTTCCAGAAAAAAATATAATTTGTAAGAATATCGTTAGTTTATTGTAACAGAGGACTGGGAAGTTAACTTAAATAAGTAAGAATCTTGTGTGGTAAGGGATGATCCTATTCCATAGTGGATTTATGTCATTGTAAAAGGTAAAACTGTCTCGGCAGAAAAATTTTAAAATATCATTAAAACACCTAATTGTCGTGAATATTGTTGGTGGATCCTCCATAACTTTTAAAAGAGTCTATTTCCCCTCTCTCACAATTAAGTAACAGAGACTCCTGCCGAAGTAGCTGCATTGCCATCCGCACAATGAAGATCCGCGATTGTGGACCGCCCTTTAACATTCTTATCAATGATGCCAATAGATTAATTGCTAATTTTGAATTCACAGCAGGAAGGGAAAGGTTGGAAATGTACTTCCTGGTTAATGAACTAATTACGGAATGAGTGATTACTGTAAAATCGGAGCTTTTTGCGTAAATTTTGGAGTATTGAAACTCGGAGATAATGTAAGACGGGAATTCCGAGTATTAAAGGGTGCTCTCAAAAAAGCGGACTTAATTTGGTAAATGAGATGCAGGTAAGAAGAGTCATATCTGACGAGCAATATTTGAACAAAGAAAAAAGATCGTATTTTGCGTCTAATGGTGACTTTTCAACGAAATAAAACCCGTGAAAAATGTACAATTTCTTTCCTTGATCACACATCAGACTTAGATTGCTAAAATATGAAAATAAATAAAAAAAACTGTGTCTGAAAATCCGTATTAGGGAGACTAACGTAAATCTTCGCAGGCCCCGCAGAAGAAGCTCAGGTGCGGAGGAAAAGGGAGCCATCGGAAGAAGAAAATCGGCAGCTGCAATTCGGTCGCCTGCAGAAGACGAAGGACAGCCTCGAGTATTAGTAACTGGTGGCAGCATAGAACCCGGAATATCCCCAACCGGAGATTCGCCAACGGGACCCACCGCAGACCAATCCTCTTCTCACCTAAGTCCACACAGATTCTGCAAGAGTCCCGGTGGAAGTCCAAGGAGGAAAGGCCACAGAAGCAGCCCCCAGAAGGGAACCTCAAAAGCACAGGAAGGGACCAAGGTTGGCACTCGATGAAATTGCCGTATTTATTCGAATACCGCTCGCTTTGCGTATGCAGACTTTAAAATTGGAGTTCAATTGATGTTAAAAATAAAAAGCTGAATCTGAGAATTTGTTCAAATAATGAAAAAAGAGCCATTTTGTTTACATTAAATATATGTAGAAGCATCACCCGTAATTGCGCCTTCCTAAAAGCATTTTGATTTCCCCGGGTGGTAATCGAGTAGATACGGTACATAACGCTTCCATTCCTTCGCTTGAAATTCTCATTAGATCACTAGATTTTCTACTAATCAATTTTTCAAATACTTTTCGCTTAATTCACCACGCATTGAAATCACCATTACCACCTCAAACATAATGAGAATCCGCGTGACACGTACTTCATAGAGACATCGAGGAATCGAATGGAGCCGCTTTAATTAGCTCGCGAAACGGCACGCTTCCGCTTTCAGGCGTCCATCGTCAGCCCCGAATCCTCTCGACTGATGGCCCTCAGCGCCGAGTCCTTGCGGTCCGTCAGCCCCGGCAGCGACAGCGTGTTCTATGCGGACGGTGCCGAGGAAGACGAGGCCTTGGAATTGGGGGCGGACGACGCCACGGAGGGCCATCAGCCGCTGTGCAGACACTGTGGAGAGGCGGTGTCCCCTCCAAGGAAGAGGCACGGGAAGGAGCCCAAGAGGAAGGAAGAGTCGCCCACACTGCCTCCGAGGGGCTTGTCGTCTTCGGACCCCGCAGTAGACGAGGCGAGTAACCGCTTGACGAGAGCTTGCAACATTTATCATTCCGGCTATAGAGCTATTGATTAGGGAAACCAGTTGAAATTGCACCAAGAGGCCTCCCGAGCAATTTGTATGGCGAAAGAATTCCTTTTGAACAATGCTTGAGGAAGTTTTAAGCTTTTACATCTACATTTACCCAGTAAGCAGTCAGAGACCTTAGGCATTAACATCCACATCCCCAACTAGTAGAAGTAGAAGGTTTATTTAGAAATACATTCTAATAAGTACAATCGAGAGTTACAAGTAAAAGTACAAGTAAGAAAAAATAATATATACATACATGTATATAAACATCAATCTTACAAATTCTTACGTATAAATTTCATCAATATAACACTTTACGTGCATGCAATACACATAATTACACTCCATTATACACATAATTATACAGATTTTAAAACTTACAAGAATAAAACTATACATATCTTTAAATTAAATTAAATTTCAAATTCAACTCATAGTTCCTTTTACAATCTTGATACATTCCCTTCTAAAGATTCTTCCATTCTCAATTCTGCGGACTGATGCAGTCTGTAACTCTAATGCTCTGCGGTAAAAACGAAAGATATAACTGTTTTTGCTTCTTTATTCTCTTCTAACTCCATCTTCTTGTAACGCTTTCTTGATTTCCTTCTGAGTATGCAAAATTCATTCCCCGGAGTTACAATGCCATCTACGACAAAATGTTCAGAAATAACTCGGAAAGATTTTTAATCTGTACACCGATTTCCATCGCTGTAGTGGACCACGACAAATCACAGCCAAAACACTATCGTCGAACTTCGTCTCTCAACACGAAATATTAGATCTCTAATTCTTAAACAAATCTCTGTTTAAGTGGATTCAAAAGCGGTACTCGAGACTAGCTAGAATAACAGTAAAATAAGTTTAGACTCAATATGAGCATCCACTGAGGATTCTACTTGTTAATCTCAGCATTTTATTCGCCTTTCCTATTACATTTCGCTCTTTGACTGCAACTACTAAGCTTAATTTTAAATAATTAGGGTCACGCAAAAAGATTATCCAGACATTTGGTATTGTGCGAGAATGACGCCTTGGAAAGTAACTTCTTTATCTTCAAATCAAACGCAATATTTGCGCATACTTGCTTTGGTCGTTCGCGATAATTAAATCATCTCCTAAAGCAATCTCTCGCTATTGTATGAGAATAGCATCGGCGTATAATCTGACCTCTATCTTTCCATCATCTCTTTGGTCGTCCATCTTAACCCTGATTCTGCAAGCGCCTAATCACAAAGCACCGTTGCATATCATTAATCTCATTGCATAGAAGCACCAACTGAAGGTTAAAACACTGTTTTCAGTGAAGCCGTTCGATGCGTGAATGCAGCTACATTTTCTTCAGATGTTACATTTTTTATATTTGGTATGCAACGGATCTCTTCACAGCAAATGTGAAATAATAGGGAACGCATTTTGGGAACTCAAAGGAGGGTAATGAAGTGATCACATCGTGTACTGAACGGCGAACAAAGGAGTGATTTCAGCGTATTGCGTTTCGCAGCCACTGGAGGTCGAACACTAGAGGTTGCTTTTCGCATTGGAAGGAAAAAACCATTGATTACGAAACTAAATAGCCCAACGGAAACTATATGTAGAGTACTATTGAAAGAAGAGCATTGGTGCTATCTTACTAATCAAGTTACGCCATCAATTTCAAAATGGTTTTTCAAAAATCAATCGTTATGCTCTTGCTTTGGGAAGAGATGGGGTTGATTCAGTCACATACATCACCTTGTATAATGTGTGCAATATATTCGGAGGAAACGTGTTACACGCGTTAAGACGGCAATCGAGAAGAAGTCCATAGGAACTGTTGATAACTATTTAACAGCAATAGACACGACGTCGATCGCACTCCGACAGCATAATAGTGGAAAAATGATATTCATATTTCACCTCGACAGAATTATAATTTACACCCAGAGCAACAGTTTACCATCAATTTTAGAGGTAATTCTTCCTCGATGCCTATTTCACCAGCCTCGAGATCAATTTGATATGTTTACTGATTTTCGTTTATCGACGTAAATTATTGAAAAATTTTCAAAGTCCACCGTACTAAATATCTTCTTAAACTGTTTTCATCAATATTAATTCAAATATTTGTAGTGCGGAGGTCATTACGGGTTTATTCTGCAGCGGTTATTTCAATAGATCACTTAATGAAACCTAAATTATTCCCTCAGAGTTAGTGATAAAAAAAGGTTTAATAAAAATATTCCTGTAAAAGCACGATATTATACTTAATTATTCCATGCATGACCAATAAATAGACACAATATTTCATAATAATGTTTCTAATCTTACTAACGTTGCCATCTTAAACTGAAAATTTACGTCTGACCAAAAATTCAAGAATTTCAAATAAATTTTTAATTATGCCTGTCACGTATGGTGATGACAGAAATGCAATCCCACAGATTAGATTAATTAAAAATCCAAATTCAATATTAATTTGACAAAAAATTACTTTCAACTAATGAATTTGCATTGTACCAAAATAAAGCAATAAATAATTCACTTCTAAATGCTCAGATCTATAAATGTTTAAAAAATAAAAGAGGCGTAACTATATTTACGCGTAATTTTTCAATGGATGCACTAAATATAGAATATATGAGGATGGGTAGTAGTTCAAAAGGAGTAAAAACCTTTCTTGAAATACCTTAATTTATAAATACGTTTAATCCCAATTTTTCTATTTTATTCAAACGAGAGACAACAGCAAGAAGACCTCTTGTAGTCGAAGACTAATATTTTAAAATCGAATTATTATTAATTTTATATTTATATTATATTAATATATATTATATAATATTAAATTATTAATTTTGCAGAAATAATTTTAGGTTAAGCTCTAGCGATTTCTTAGAGAGATAAAACACGATCAGAGTTAGATTATGTAAATAATTACCTCTCTTACGGATATATCCGAAGTCAAAAGTTCGATTAACTATAATATCATTTTTCGGATAAAAATTAATACGAAGGCTGGAAAACAAATTTTCTAACTTTCTCACTTTATACGCGAAATTTACAGTTCCACATTTTCATTATCACAGCTTTGAGACTTCCATACCACTTCTCGACTTCGATGTCTGCTCCCTGGGCAGTTGACCACGGAGGAGCCTTTATTTCGAAGGAAACACGATCCATTTGCCATCTCTTCTTCGTTAGTCTGTCCACTTCTTAAGCGTATCCTCTTTTAATTGCAGCTTCTCGCTTCCGGTGACATCGTCCTGCCCCCAGCCGGTTTCGCAGACTCCCCAGACGTGGAAGGACAGTCCCGCACGACCCCCGGGGGCACCCTTTCTCCTTCTTACTCCTACCCAGGAGCCATAGCGCCCCCCGCCACTTCAAGGGTCGCCCCCGCCGCCCCCGCGCCCGTTCCCGCCGCCAGGACGGGGCGGCTTTACAAGAAGCTGGACAAGAGGTTCCGGTCCGAGGAGAGGAGGCGGCACAGGCCGAAGGGGGCAGGCGACTGGAGGGGCGGAGGGACGGCGGACAGGAGCGCCCCCAGGGCCAAGTCGGAGGAGAGGGACGTGGGCAGCACAGGGGGAGGGGCCTCTTCCAGGAGGGGAGAAGATGCCACCAGGAGTAGAATGAGGCGAGTCCATCAATGTTTTCACTTCGGAATGAGAAATATCCAAATATTACAGTCGGCATTTCGATCGTAAACTTCCATCAGACAACCTCCAATACCAATTCATAATCACATGAAAACAATCCAATGCTGATGACTGTATTAAACTGTTGAAACAATGGTTCCTTAATCGATTCTATTAATAGGTAATACTTCGACGAAATAGCCACTGGTACACACTCAGGCGTAAACGTGAGGCACTCGCAAGAGTTGATTAGAGAGTGTCAAATTCATGAAAGAAGTCAATCAGAATATCCTGCACGTCGAAATTAAGCAAACTTCATGTGTTATCACGACGCGTAAACATCAATTGCTTAACACTAGAAGGACGGAGGTGGTCATTTGACCACTTTTCAGAGTTTGACATCAAAATTTCTTTAGTAAAATACCTCCGATTTTTTTGAAACTTTTTGACTTTGTTTATTACTATCCCAAAATTTGTGTTAAGTATTAAAATATTTTTTTTCACTTTTAGGTTAAATTTTATATCAAAATATACCTAGAAGGACTGGAGGTGGTCATTTGACCACCTACTTTTAAAATTCGTAATTAAATACTTTCATGCTTCTCAAAGACCTGAATTTTGCGTACCTTCTACATTTGACCATTACACAAGTTCTAATAACATTTTTTTCCCCGTAATTTGTTTAAATTTTAATTAATTAAACAAAATGTTGACCTATGTCCTAAATCTGCAGAATTTCATATTCTAGAATATTTAATCTATTTATACTGAACCAATGAAACTCATATTTTCGGAATAAGTGGAAGAAGGTCCGAATTGTTGATAAAAGTCAGTCACGTTACCCCAAGATTGTTATGCTATCTGACGGAAACCATATAAAACCACTCGTTCGTGCCTCGGAAAAAACCTCAATCAAATACGATGGCGGAACAATTTTTCAAATTTCGTCCTGAAAATTTCCTTATGGTGTTTTTATCAGTGCCAAATCAATGTATAATATTTAAAAATTCTTAAAACAATTTTTAGCAGGGTTGCCAACATATTGGTTTTATCATTATATAATGTTCTTCCAATTTTTTTCTCTGGTAAATTTCAAACTGATATCTCAAGTTTATATTCAATCACCTTTTTTGAACAATTTGAATTAATTTTAAGGGTATTAACCTTATAAAACAGGGCTACCAATCGTTAGAACAGATCTCTAAACAGAGACTTTTGCGTTCGCAGTATAAATAGCTACAGATATATTTTGAGCACAGATTTGTTTCATGTAATTTGTCTAAACTCTTTGGGATCCCGAATTAGTTTATAAACTATAAAGAAGCAGTGTGACCAACATCTTTGGCTGTAAAGTGAAGGCAGCGATCAGACATTCATGGAAAACCTAGTAATTAATCATGCATTTATCGAGAATGGCCCTTTCTTACTCATATATTATTCGGTGCTTATCCTCTCTGGTGCTCGTTTTATTATTACATATTAAGTTGATATTTATTTTAGACTTACCTTAATACTTAAATCATTCTTCAAATGTTATTTCCTTCCATCATTCGGTATTTTACAATACATCCAAGTCATTATAGAAACACTTGATCATCTTCACAATGTAAGGTTTGAAATCATAATAAAGCTTCGCTATTGTTTTTACAAAGTAATATTTATTCCTTATTAGGTAATGGCGTAACATTTTTAAAATAAATGATAAGAGAGAATATCACTCTATGCTTCTAAGAGTACATCATTTTTTACCGCAGATTCTGCACATTGCCACTTTTGCAGAACATATTCCACAGTATATTTTTTTACATTTTAGGCACAAATTATTGGATTTGTTATAACAACCAGGTGAGATCTGACACTTTCTTCTTTTCTGCGGTCTTATTGGTGCACTTGCTTCCCCTGAAGAAATTCCCGACATTGCAAAGGAACATGAGGGTGATGGCTCTATCTCTAATGAGGTTCCAATCATTTCTAATATAAGTCTTTGAATATACTCCTTCCTGCTGAGTTTACGCCCAGTGGTTTCTTTGAATAGAACCCAGCTATTTATTGAGGCCAGGTCTAATATGTTAAAAAATACATGTACTGGCCATCTCCTTGTAGCCGAACGAGTTGAATATTTCCGGCACATGCTATCCATTATATCTACTCCTACTTTGTTGTAGTTGTAAAACAAAATTGTATCTGGTTTCTTTTTTTCTGAGTCAGAAATCATCACGTCCTGATGCATCGTACTGATTAAAAGCACATTTTTATTTTTTTTGGCTTGGTAATTTGTTAAGCTGTGGCCAAGTCTATTTTTATAAACTCTAGTTGAGTATATTTCTTTGCTGTGATGAACCGAAGGAGGTAATTCTCTTCTATTCCTTCTTATCGTTCCAACCAATGAGATTTTGTTTTTTTTTAGTTTTTCAGCGAGGCTGATTGAAGAGAAATAATTGTTGCATGTTATGTTGATACCGGAGTTTTTGAATGGCTCTGCTAACCGTAGCACAACATATTCCCCAAGAGACTGCCTTGATCCCCTAGCGTCATCTTTTCCACAATAAGGAAATGCATTTAGGCAATATTTAGACTTCACGTCTGCTAATACCCAGTACTTGATCCCAAACTTATCTGGCTTATTCGGCATGTATTGGATGAATGGGCATCGGCACTTCGTAGGATATAATTGTTCATCGGCCGTAACACTCTCGCCAGGGTTGTAGCAGGCTCGGGAGTTAGTTATAAATTTATTCCAAGGCTCAGAACCTAAAGCAAATTTTTCTTCTCTCAGAGCTTGACTCCGAGTTTCTCTGTGATCAAACCGTAAATGTTTCATTATGCTTAAGAATCGATCCTTATTCATAGTGCTGGAGAATATTTTAGATCCCCACGTTTTGTCCCAACAACTTTTTATTGACAAATGTCGTTGTCCCAATACGCCTCTAGCATATATAAGAGCAATGAATTTCAAAAGTTCTTCCCTAGGTAAAGACCAATTAGCATCTTCAAGCTTCCCATGCTCCGTAGTACATTTTACAATGTTATCTAAAAGGGAGTCACTCACCAACAAATTGAATGCACTAAATGTTGATGCCTCTTGAATGTTCCTTTTGGCATAAGAAGTTGGTCCTGGAGCTAAATGCAATATGTTTTGCACTTTGAATCTTCCTGGTTGAGGTTGATCAGCCAAAATCTCCAGCCACTCTGTTCCATCCGGAGCAGTTTCCCATTGTGCCGTTGGTTCTGGAGGATTACTGTCGATCGATTATGAAAATAATCATATTAGTTTTGGCAATGAAAAATGTATTTGAATAGACTTAATTTCTTGGTATTAATCTATTGTGTAATAAATTCTTTAGCGAAAATATCCTCTGTATCAAATAGACGGAATAAACGTATTGCGTCATAATAGCAATAATTATAGATCATGATAAAGAAAAACCTGTGCATACTGACAGGTTTATAATGTATATTCGAGTTTGAATGTCAGTGGAAACTAACGCAGGAACCCTTGAGAAAAATATAAATGACGCCAAAAGTTTTGAAAGTATCATCCCATTTTAAACCATATAATGAACATTTTTGTTTTTATCTGGTTGGTATTCTATAAACCGAAGAAGGAAAAGAGTGTGTTATCTGGGCGTTTAATATAAATGACTGAAATTTAGTTATGAATTATAATTCTTAAAATCTTCAAAGAAGAACATAGTATTGAGACGAAGATCGTACTTTTATAACCATCTATTGCTGAGAAAAGTTATTTTTACAAGACCGATATTAACTTTTTATTATATCATGTAAAATGAATTTTTTTTCATTTTTCGGTTAAATTATGCATGCTAATATTACATGAATATTTTTCACAATTGCATTTACACTGCAATAAATATAGCTAAAGGTTAGACACTAATTTCGCTCTACCTGAGGTAATCAACAACGTGGAAAGGAAAAGTTTTTGCTCTATAAGATTACATTGATAAGTTAAGGTTTGGAGCTAACAGTTCTTCCTAGGAATTTCTAGTTTAGTTTTTTTTTAACTTAGAACTTGAGTATACGTTATAAAAAACCGACAATTATTTGCAAATATTACGGTTTGAGCAAATTACTTACATAAGCCATTAAAATTAACGAGCACTAAAATTGAAAGAAAGATTCACTTACCTGATAGAATCACTGCCACAATCAATGGAGTCACTTCCCGATTCACTTCCAGTCTCTTCAATCTCAGGACCAGAGTCGTCGCTCCGATCACTGGCCAGTAAGTCCTCACTTCTGCTTGCAAATTCCGCTTCACTTCCAGATTGATTTTCTTCTAAATCACGTAATTCGGCAAGAATCTCGTCCGAGGTACGGTTTCGTCTTGAGGCCATTCGTATTATGTTTTTTGACGTTCTCTAACAAACAGCTGTGGATGTATCACTATGGAGACTCGCGGAGAGTCGCTCAATATGGAAGACACAGTGAAAGAGAGGTTGATGACAAACGTTGTGTTCACCTCGAACAATGCAGTATTTCTGTGCGTAGCGCTTTCTTGGCGCTCCGAACACGCTGCACTAATCCTTTCTCCCTAACTGTATGTGCGCTAAAGACGCCTCGGTGGGGTTGTGCTTATTTGAAACCATTGCATTTCAGTACGTGCCGAACGCGGGGAAAAGACCAGGTAGTGCCATAAATACGCACGCGTCTGGTTAGACGCACCCAATGGTTTTTGGATTTAGGCGGCTGTCGGTATCAGTTCACCCAGATGTCCGACCTCCCACCATGTGATTGTAAATACAGTTACTCATAGCAGGGGGGAAAATACGAATGTTTCATTCAATCTTTGTTATACTACATGAATTAATTTCAGTCAACATGTTTTGTTGCGCTATAATATTACTTCCCTATGTAAGAACAGATGAAAAATATGGAACATAATGATATCAAAAAAAACATGAAGATCACGACTTACATGCTAAATAAATTTTCTTTCTGAATCCATCTCTGTAAATTCCTGTGATTATTATATGAACATTTATAGCAGTACATTCCGGGCAATTATTATTAGTTCATTAATTATGACAAGTATTATATTAAGAATTCTCTTCTTTCGCTTAAAGATCTATGGAATTCACATGCATCAAGGATAATTAGTAAATAAATAACTATATATGTAAAATAAATGTATTCAACCGATATGAAAATATTTTTTCGGCTGTGTAACTTACGGAAACTGTAACAATTTCAAATATAAGAGGTTACATATAGAGAATTCAAAATATTGTATCTAACTCATAACAGAAGCAAACAAATCCTAAAAGTTTATGTAAAGCGGGTCTAAATTTTTTTATGAAAAATGTTATGAGCTGAATAACAGCAGAAAAATGGTTATTGTTGTTGTTACCCTTGTTTTGGTCGTTAACATTGCGTCAATGCATAAGATAGAAGATATTAATCCATTCTCGATAAATGAGATTGTCAGGTTTTCCATGAAGGTCTGATCGCTGCCTTCACTTTACAGCCAAAGATGTTGGTCACACTGCTTCTTTATAGTTTATAAACTAATTCGGGATCCCAAAGAGTTTAGACAAATTACATGAAACAAATCTGTGCTCAAAATATATCTGTAGCTATTTATACTGCGAACGCAAAAGTCTCTGTTTAGAGATCTGTTCTAACGATTGGTAGCCCTGTTTTATAAGGTTAATACCCTTAAAATTAATTCAAATTGTTCAAAAAAGGTGATTGAATATAAACTTGAGATATCAGTTTGAAATTTACCAGAGAAAAAAATTGGAAGAACATTATATAATGATAAAACCAATATGTTGGCAACCCTGCTAAAAATTGTTTTAAGAATTTTTAAATATTATACATTGATTTGGCACTGATAAAAACACCATAAGGAAATTTTCAGGACGAAATTTGAAAAATTGTTCCGCCATCGTATTTGATTGAGGTTTTTTCCGAGGCACGAACGAGTGGTTTTATATGGTTTCCGTCAGATAGCATAACAATCTTGGGGTAACGTGACTGACTTTTATCAACAATTCGGACCTTCTTCCACTTATTCCGAAAATATGAGTTTCATTGGTTCAGTATAAATAGATTAAATATTCTAGAATATGAAATTCTGCAGATTTAGGACATAGGTCAACATTTTGTTTAATTAATTAAAATTTAAACAAATTACGGGGAAAAAAATGTTATTAGAACTTGTGTAATGGTCAAATGTAGAAGGTACGCAAAATTCAGGTCTTTGAGAAGCATGAAAGTATTTAATTACGAATTTTAAAAGTAGGTGGTCAAATGACCACCTCCCGTCCTTCTAGGTAGGCCGAAACTCCCGTCCTCCTAGTGTTAAGGAATCTATGGTCAGGCTTTAAAGAGGCACGCAACCCATGGCAATATCTTGGCTACAGAACAAACTGCCCTCAATTAATTCAATTATAATTACCCCCGGGTGAGCCTGGATATGTCAGCTTTGATTGACAAAATCTATTGTAAGGATTCTTACTTCAGAGGAGCAAATGGCAGCTCCAAAACATTTTCCATTCCGAGTTTACATGCACTAAATGATTTCTTGAAAATTATTAATGCGGAATTTAGAAGGGGGTGCTTAATTTTCATTTGCAATTCCGGAGGAATTTAGTGAATTGCAAATTTCATAACCTTTATTTTCGCATCAGTAGGATTTCGAAATTTATAGGAAATCAAAACTTGGACTCTTCTAATATCGACACCTCACGAAACGAAGATTATTTCCTCGTTGGCATTCGTTAAAATAAAAACGAATCTCATTCTCACATAAAAGATCAAATGCGCTATGAAATGTCTAAAAGAGGCAAAGTTTAGATTAGAATGGAAGCTGCAACAATTATCACGGCTTTCGTATTTCTAAAATTATGTTATGTCAAGTTCATGACGGCACGTTAAAGTGAAAGGGATATCTATCACTTGCACTATCAGGAAATATAATTGCGAATTTTCGTTTATTATCAATTGCATCGGATCTATGATTACATGAAAGCTACAGAGCTATGATTGATGCTGGATCTTGGTCTCCTCAATAGCCATGAAAATTGTTATCCATAGGGTCTTAGAGGGAGTTTCTATTACTATAGCTGGCTCAGAGAGGAAAGCAACCACATATTATGCCATTCGTCCCCACTTTAGGACCTTTGGTATTTCAAAAGAAACTATCAAGGATCAGATAGGCTTTCTCACAGAATATATTTCAAAAAGATCAATAATTGCATATGAAGACGCTCTCCTCTGATGAACCTGTTCTGATTCAATGACCAGGAAATATAATTGCACTGTCTGCGTAAGATTAGAGAGTCAAAGAAAAGCCGCCATTTTATGCACTTATAACAATCTTCTCTATGAACAACGATGATTCAATGACGACTAATCATTTCTGTGAGATGCAGTTCTTTGTTTAGGGTTTCCATGCCATTCTAAAACTTTAAGCTATAATTTCATACAATCGTTTCAAAGTAATAGGAAAATTCTGCGTCGCATTTTTCCTTGTGTTGTTATTTGCGATATGTTTTGTGATGCGCGTACGATCTCAAAGCTCTGCAAACAGCACATACAGTTCGTTCATTGGGACGATTTCCTTCTGCTATTTTTTTCACTTCCTTCATTACATCCAATGAGTGAGTTTACATTGAATAAATGTTGGCATCGAAGTGAACTCTGTGTCTAGTTAAAGTTATATTCATTAGTATTGGGAACAGAAGAACGGCCGTTTACTGTACAGGAACATCATTCAAACGCTCAACAAGAAGAAATAGAGGCCTTAAATTTTTGAAGTAATTGATTCTGATTCTTTTGGTGTGACTGAATAATATCATTGCCTAAGTAATCAATTTGATAATATATTCAGTTTTGATTATTGTTCTTACTAACAATTCCAAGTAAAACTATATACATGGTGTCCTGCTGAAACATATGATAAAAAAATATCCTGAGAATTAATTGAGCAATTTAATTGGTGGTTTTCTTCTACAAGGAACTCAAAATGTTTTCTATGTTTGCTTGATGATGGCGCGCCTTTATGCAGTAATTGTGATGTATTTCTCTGATGAGTTCCAAGATCGCTTGACTGGGAGAGGCCCCCTAAAAATCCAGACATGAGGCAGCTTGATTTTTTCTGTTGGCGTTTATCAAGAATCAAGAGCACCAATTCGTGATCTACCAGGACTGCGGCGTCGAATTCTTGCAGTTATTGCAAATGTTACACCTGCGCAAAACACATGGGAGGGTGTGGAATACATATTAGTTGTCTTTCTGCCAATAATGCTGCGCATGTCGGGCGTATTAACTGTGTAAAAAATACATTTTGAGTGGCCATCCTTCCAGAAACAAACCACCAGTAAATATCTTAATTAACTCTCAAGTTATTACAATTTGTATTACTATACGTTTAACCCGGATACTCTGTATTATATTACAAAAGTTATAACCTGTTCTACAAAAGTCGAACCACCGATTTTTAAAGCAAGACATTAACAGCAATTCAACTCCAACAGTAATTAAACTTATTGAGTTCTCGTTCATCACTGAGGCAGCCTTTGAGGACTGTTGTAACTATGGTAATGTTCACACATTGATGATGAAGGGCTTTCAAAGAGTGGCATTTGACATTCTCAGTTCGATGTAACCTAGCAACATTGATGCATTGCACCTAATAATGAGCATGCAATAATAATTTAAGCTCAACAATAAAAGAGACAATTGCTATGCGACAAATAGCATCATTAACTTTTTAAACGACACTGACTTTCGTTTTCGTCGAGAGAGAACATTTCGCTTGGACGCACTTATGAGGCGTATCACCATCTTAATTATCGATTCACTAATTGCCAATTAAAAGTTAATCCGACAAAGTTTGCAATTGTGCGTCCCCCTAGGACCTTCTGCTCAAACTATCTCCAACTACGAGATCAAAGGACTTCCCCACATACTTCGTTTGCGATTGGCTTCAAGTTTACCATCTCAAGCCACATAAACTAATTAGACTAATTACTGGCATCCTTTACCTTTGAAGGAGAATATAACACGGCGCTGTCCCGAGTAGGAATTTCCCTGCAGCACATTCAGTTAATTCGCACACTTCGCGTTAAAGTGTTTACAAATAGAAGTCGATCAATGGTTCGTTTATAGACGACGGTGGTATAAATAAATTTGATCAGAGAATTATTAAATTTCAACCAAGGATTCGATCGTGAAATATTTTAGTGATTCGTTCAATTCAATTTTCTCTGTTGATTGCTCACCCGACATCAAAAGGTTAAAAACTGACTTCTCTTTAAGGGACAACACCACTGTGACCCCCTGTTTTTTTCACATTTTTCAAGATTTTTTTTTGCTGTAAATAAAAGAGATACTCGAATCATTTTTGTGGGGTTTTGTTTCTTGTTTATTAATGTATCAAAAAACATTTTTTCACATTTTTTACGCAGCATGGTAGTGCTGGGAAAGCTATCGCGTCAGGTGCTGTCATCTCCGCAGTGGTTCGCGGCACGCAGCAGAACTCTCTTCAACGTCGATCTGAAAAAAAATACCGAGTGTTTTCGTTAATAATATGATATTTTGAAGAGAAGTACATAGGGATTTGGAAAAATATTGATTTTTAAAAAATAGGCACGCCTTTGAAATTAAAGAATGATTTTTGAGCAAATTTCTCGTCGAAAATAGGCTATAACTTTTATAATTATTGAGATATCAAAAAAATCCTATGTACTTCTCTAGATAATCTATTTTTATTGATACAGTCAAAATTTGAAGTCGATCGGATAAAAAGTTCTCGAGTTCTGCTGCGTGCCGCACTCAAAAAAGTGGTTTTGAGAAAAACGCGTTCAAAGTTTTAGGTTTGTTAATTTATGTGATAAATTGAAAAAAAAAATATTTACCTTCAATCAGCGATGCCGGCACCATATAGCTGGCCTTTAAGAAACAAATCGTTGTCTCCTGATTCTTTCCTCGAACTTGTTAAGGCTTTTCTCGCTTCTTTTGCAGTATCTGTGAGCGAGCGCTCCGCGAGCTGGATCCGCGCTGCGTCGGTCTCAACGTAAAAGTTGAAACATTTTGGGCCGATGGTTATCCCCAACGTTTCCAGTACTTTCATGAGACTTCTCAGGCCATCATTGAATACTAATACCGCGATTTCAGTTGCAATATCAATGATTTTTTTGCTTCCGGACTGGCACTTGGGGGCTATTGCCCAAACTGATTTATTGTAAATTTCGTTATTGTTTTGCGTATAGCCGCCCAAACAACGCTGCAGCAAATCGTCCCTGCTCAAATTTTCGAAGATTGGCTGAATTGCCTCCAATATTTACTGAGGAAGAGGCGGTCGCGGACCGCTGCACCGCTCCACAAAATATTCAATATCTACGAAAATAATTATTTTTTCGACCTGGGTCCAACGGCATTTCAATCTTAAAAGTATTACAGATTTTTTAAAATGGTTTTCAAAAAATCGATTTTTTGAAGCCGTCACAGTGGTGTTGTCCCTTAACATTAACACCCAGGAGGGTGGTTTGATACCTCAACCACAAACCCTCAGAGAGCGAGTGGGGCTAACTACGCTAGATGAAGAATGATTCCCTTATCGCACACCGCTGGACCAAAATGCTATCAGTAGAGCAATTACGCTATTGATAACACTTTTTCCTCTATGATTGTTAAAAATTACCTTGAAAAAAGGAAAGAATAGCCTGGCGTTAAACTTGAAGCGTTCAAAGCAAGAAAAAGCCTCAACAATAGAGATTGAGTCAGCAAGAAGAAATTGAATTAGCTACTGGTAGTTACCGAATAAAAACTCCATAGCAACTGATAAATTATCCTGGAGTCAATTAAAATATAAGACTACTCAGTTCCGGAAAACTTTTTCGTAACGACGAGAGTAGATTTTCGTTGGCGATAAGAATAAAACATGAGAGGGTAGCAAGTTATGTTATTACAAGCAGCCATGCGAAGGAAATAGGGGGATTTGATCGGGATTTTGCTGCATATTTCATAAATAAGAAATGTAACAGAAAATGTTAATTTTAAAAGTGATTGGTCAATAACTCTGCCTCGCACCCTTTTGTCCTCCTCAGAACAAGCATTTATCAAATTCAAATATACGGTAAATACACACAAGCAAAGCAGTTGAGCTGCAGCGTAAATTCAAATTAGAGAACGGAGCCAAATATTAATGTCATAACGATCCTCAATGAAACGAAAAATATATCGCAAAATAAAGAGTGCATGAAACAAGTAGTTGAAAGTAAGTCATTCTCGAGTAATACGCGGCTCACCTAGAGTTTGTCCACGGCACACTTTTGCGCCGCGGCAAATCGGTTTGTAAACCGTCATTAAGAGTGAAGAGAAAATATTTAAATAACGAAATTGATAAAAATTGATAAATGCAGAGGAACAGAATACTGTGAGCCGTTAGATTCCGTACTTACTTCCCCAATAACTGAGAAGAAATCAATCCATCAAGATATATTCCACTGACAAACTTTTCGAAAATCTCTCGCTAATCTTCTTTCCTCGAGTAATTCACATTTATCGAAACACTGCTACGGTATATTCAATGTTCCCTCAGTACAGCTCAACTCGTTCTTTAAATATCTCTAAATGGGAGAAAATTTGGATTACAATTATGGTCGAACCTGGAACCGCTATCACTAAGGCGCTGCTAATCAGAGAAAGACCATGATGATAGAGATTAATGAAAGAAACAACTCCATACAGTAATTCGGTAGAAGATGCTAAAAACATACAAAAATGATAGATCGAGGGATGAAGGGATTGAAAAAGAAATATATAGAAGTAAGACAAAATTATATGTCCACAAAATGTCAGCAAAAAGAGGAGAAAATCACGGTTGAGAAATGCAAAGCTCTGATTTTCTTCAAAATTAATCATGGAATTCCACATATATACAAAAAAGTTAATATTCTCTTATTTACTGCCTTAGCAAAGTCGATTTGAGAAAATTTTATGTCTCTAGATACACGATCATTAATCTGGCATCCATATTCCAGTGGTTAACTTAAAATTGCATCTCAATGAAGTTTCCGATTCATCATCGAGCATCATCTTTATCCACAGGAGGTCCCAGTCATCACAGAGCGTGGGTGCAGCGATATGCGGCAGAGACGCGGGGGAGGGGGAGGAGGGCGGTACGGAGGGTCTGGAAGGGTCCAGGGAGGCCCTCGAAGGCTCCAAAGGGGATGACGTCACGGAAGACTCCACAGGTGAGACTCCTTCATACTGCCCTTTCGAAAAAGGTTCACGATAAAAACACTCCGATGAAGAAATTTTACGTCAAATAATCTTTCTTTGAACCAATATTGTGCACTGTCTTATTAAAGAAGTGGGAGTATGGATTCAGTCCGTAACAGCGCAAGATATTTGTCCACCCCAGAGAAACAGCGAGCGATTTTATGAGATTATAAGTGAAATAGTATCGTTTGATAATAAAGTGATAACCCTTTTTCGTAACATGTTTTGAGGTGATTATGTTGTTCAATTTCACATCATCTACGAGAGGGCGTTTCCCCGATCTGTTCTAAATCTGCACATAAACATGTCTCAGATGAAGAAGTTCCAGTTTCACCTTGATCTAGACATCATTTAAACATAATTCAATAAGTCTTTTACAATTTCTTGGAATTAGACATGATTCCTGATTGATTTCTGATTGATCAATATCTTACAAATTCAAGCGAATCTTGGCTCGCCTTCACCCGGCCCTGGTTATGCGTTTACGAGGGACCTTCCAATAATTCCCACAATGCATCTTTGCAGCTCCTGGCATGAATAATAAAAAAGAAAACCAAACGGCATTTTCGTATAGCATTGTGAAAAGTATCTAAAAATTGTACAAAAGCTACATGTACTAATTTTCTCTAAAGCTTATGTGCATAACTATAAGATACTAAAATAAATTTTTAGCAAGACAATCAAAGATATCATTGAATTTTTTTTAACGCTTTTACGAATTAGCGATTGCTGTTTGAAGTACCGTAAGTAAAATGGCCAAATTTAAAACATGCACACTACCTCAAAAAAAATCCCGATTTAACATTTGTTACTAAAAATTACGGAAAAATTCTCAGCAATGAGTAAATCTCTTATATGAGCAATCTGTATACTTAGCTTGAAAAAACGTAATAGAAAATAAATTCGATATGGGAAGGCGTAACTTTTGTGGAAAGCCATATCAATAATTCAAAAAACTTTGTGAGTGAAATACTCTTGAAACTTGTTTTAATACATAGCAGCAACAATGATCCAAATCACGTTTTAATTTCGTTGGCAATATGTTTTAATAAACGTAGAAATCAACTTCCGACAGCCAAATCAGTAGCTTTTTACTTTTCTGCAATTTTCTTTACAAAAACAGTAAATTCGCTCATCGGGTTTTAAAACGTCCTTTTTCATCGACTTAGTTGGCGTGAGCACAGAATGCTACAGAGCTGCCCCCTGGATTTACATCGGGGACTCGGAGGAATTGCGGGTTTGGCAGAGGAGGGTGGTGGCGGACATCAGCGCCGCGGGCGGCAGATACAGACACCAAAGCGCCTCTTCGCAGAAAAGCAAGGGTGAGTATTCAAATATAATAAATCATGATAAGTAAAATAGAAAAATAAATTGAAAATAAGGGAAATATGACATAAAAATAGTCCAACGAATGAATGGAGGCGTTGCGATAAGGATACATAATTCTCTTTCGCAGGGGATGCTGCGGACGAGGGTGCTGAGGAAGAGGGGGAGGAAGATGAGGAAGATGAGGAGGAGGAGGAGGAGGAGGGGGAGAAACAAGTGAGGACGAAGAAGAAGAGAAAAAAGAGGGGGAGGGAGGAAGGAGAGGAATCTCCAACTGGGTCTCTCGAGTCCACCAACTCAGAGAGGGACTTCCGCAGAAAGTACCAAGCCATCACCCACAGAATGGTCCACAGGAAGTCGAGCGTGGAGATGTACCGGAGGCTGGCCTCCAAGTCCTTCGGTGAGTCCGAACTACAGTTCGCCAAAAGGTCGATTCCCTTCGACTGCGCTGAAGGGTGCCGTTGTCACCACCGACAGCAAAACGAGGCCTCACGCATTGGCTTTTAATTGTGCAGCCATCAAACGCAGTCGACATGACTTCCTGAAACGCCATTTAATAAACAAAACTCCGTATTGTCAACGCCACTTTGATCTACCGTCGGGCAATGAACCACCTGGTGGAAAATCCGAGTTTGAGTTCCGGATTCCCCTTCACATTTTTCTCAAATTTCCAAGTTCAAATGGTTCAAATATTGAGCCAAATTTTTATTTATTAGTATCTAAGATGTTGGTTGCTTCTCGATTAAATGAAAATGGAAAACGCGAAGAAGTAAAAGCCACAGCATATTCCTCCTATAAGAACCGCCGATGACATCATAGTAGTTCAACCAATCAAATATATTTTGGGGAGAGATTAAGAGAGAACCTCAGAACGGATAATTAAACGATTAGGGTATTGTGCTTTGCTCGATTACTCCTGATACCATTCGATAAATCCGATTCAAGACAGCGATTCGAATATATTTTAGGGAAAATGGAATTCTCCCAACATGCCAAGCGATCAAAATGCATGCTCTGCTTTCTAACGATCAAACAAAGTCTGATAATTGTTTTTATTGTATTGTTTAATAGTTCACGAGTTTAAAACAGCTTTTGGGTGCATTTTTCTCGGTGAAATGCATCGGAAAAAGATTTGGAGCCAAAATCTTTGTCCAATGGAAGACATTTTTACAGGCCAGTCGTCGAATCCAGAATGATTATGGAAAATTTCTTTACTGATTACGCTATTAAAATATATTTCCTAACAAAATCTCGGGCGACAACTTTCTACGCTTCAGAGAAATGCTTCAGAAAAGTAACTAAAAATCAACAAAATGCATTTCTTTTGGGAAAACCCCGTACTTATGAACCCCTTGCAGAAGATTCATTAATACTGAATTACTCCAATCTGATATTTTCATCGGTCTACATACATAAATGCAAAGGCATCTACAAAGGATTCTCATCGCTAAAGAAACATCCCCAATTAAACATTTCCTAAGAATGTGACCTCCTTTTTGGCTCGTTCTCCATCCAAATAGATATCAGCAAAACACAAGTAAACCCATCCCAAATACACTGTGCCAACGTAAGCCTTCTCCATTACCTCCACATGCCGTTTATGTGTGTCGACAGATTAGAGTAACTGATTGAAATTAATACAACATTAAAGGGCGTTGACCAACATGTGAAAGCACTTTCGGGCGGAATCATAATCATCATTTTGTCATTCTTTGTGTTCTTCGTTAATCTAAAACAGTACCTCGTTATTTCATATTATGAAACATTTCACTGCCTTTTTAACGTCATAATTGAGAATAAACTTTTATTCAGCTAAATTTCTTTCACTCTTTTCCTCCGCATTTTTTAAACATCATACGACACGCATTCTGATATAACGCCCATATTTTTTCACTTTTATTCGACAATTTCGCTTCGATGCATTTCAAGGGAGTACAAAATCGCCATCTCTTGAATATTGAATTCAGAAAAATCGTAGGAGAGAAAATGCGTAAATATTTGGCGTCTCCTTTCACTCGCAATGGCTAAATAACACACGAATCAAGAAATCACATGCTTTATTTTTTCCGAAACAGGCTTCACATTAATTTATAAATTATTTTCGTCCTCTATTCACACCTATTCTTGCAAACATATTTTACGGACATACATTTCCTTTTTGTCTAATTAAATCTCTTTAACATCATATTAGAGCAATAAACCATCTTTATGTCAAATAAAACGGTCCATTGTAATTCATTTATTTGTATCTACATTAACTACACTTATAACAAGATTCATGTCCTCCTCTTCAAACAAACACAACTTTCGATACAACAAGATGGGGAAAAGAAGGCAGATATATTTGCCTTCTTTTTAAATTAAATACAACGATGCTTAAGTATGACAATATACCGAACAATAATTTGTCATATCCTCAAATTTCCAAATACCTTTTTAGATTGTATATCTTTCCATTCTGATCATAATACCAAAAACATCAGCCAAGGGAGATCGGAATCGGAAAACACTGAAATAGGACAATTGTGTGTCCAAAAAAAGTTGAGACGTGTGATTTAATAAGTCCACGCCAGCACAATAACAAGGAATAATTCTGACTCATCATGGTGACTATAATTTAATATTCTTCGTGGATAAGCTATATATAAAACAAGAAATTGCTGGTCCAAAATAATGCAATTGTATGAACAATATAAAATAATAATAGTAATAGCTGTAAATACCAATCCCTCAAGGTATGCAATTTGCACTTACAATTCGTTATTACCAAGAGTTCTTCCAGAACAAAATTTGCAGGTAGCCTTAATAAGGGGGCGTCCATTAATTACGTGAGGCGTTTAGGGGGGTTAAGCCGAATCTCACTCACTCTCACGTGGGGGAGAGGGGGGTTCTCGCAAAGATTACGTAATTTTCTATATGCAATAAACAGTGTAGAATTATGAGATAACTGGGTTAAATTGAGTAAAACGTGTTTCTCTACTAAAATATGACTAAATTTTACACAATAATATATATCACGGTTTATTGCTTTAGTCAAATGCGAGAAAATTAAAAAAATATTCGCCGAAAAAGGGAAAATGAAAATAAAAGGCCAAGGACTGAAAATAAACCGCAAGGGACTGAAATAAATCTAATTTTCGCTTTCGATTTTCCGCCATTTTTCTGTGCGTTATTGGACCGTAGAAATCACATTAGAGGGAACCGAAATTATTTCCGCGGTCTCAATCTTCTCCGATTGCGTTTCTCGGGCGAATTTAAGGCCCGAAGATAAAAATGGGTGATTTATTTTGCGATGCGCGAATTCGTAAATAAAAGAGGTAGCAAATTCATTCAGGGAAAGTTTATTTTTATTTATTGTTTCTGAGTATGCTTTGACTTGTTTTTATTGGAAACCATTTCAAATTTATTTTCCATATTTTTTAATATTAATTTTTTAACAATTTAATAATTGATTTTTTAAATAATGTTCTAATGATTTTTTTAATATATCTTTATACATTTATTGAGTTTCCCGAGCGATTTCAGTCACGGATTTGCAAGTCACGTGCTAATATTTTCTGCAATTAAAACCCTTTTTTCCGTGAGCTAATTCTTTCAAAGATGCGAATATATAATTTACGGCAATAGTAACGAATAGTTTTTCAATTATAAGAAGGAGAGTATTTACGAGAATCCGATATAGGCGTACGACTGTCAATTTAATGGAAATCTCACCAAAAAAAGCAAATGCAACCTTTATTTTTAAAAGATAAAAATTATCGTGGAAATTGAATATGTAATGTTCTCAGAGAAGAGATTCGATTGGGTAGATTGATGCATTGGTGTAATCTACAACGGAAACTGGGAAAGCTACAACAGAAAAGTACATAAGTTATATTGTGAAAATCTTCGCCCTTAAAAACGAACACCAATAATTCGCTGAGAACAAACAGGTACTAATATCTCAAATTAACTGCAGTTCACTACCTTGGAGAAAATGGAAGAAACATTAACCAGTAATGAATAAACGGATAGGGTTATCTCTTAAAATTACTTCGCTCAGGCTGAAACTTTTACAACTTCACTACGACAGAAACGACAAAACAAACAAATAAATTATTATAAAAACTTTGAATTCATCATTATCATTTTACTATTTTTTTCAAATGCATTAAGCAAACACGAATTGCAATCAAATTTAAATACAGAAATCAAAAGAATCGTAAGGCTAGATATATGTAATGTCGTTTATGTAGATACAGCACCGAGGATATGCCTGTTTTAATACAATATTCTACAGTCATTGTGGAGGCAATTTAATTCAGCACTTGATGCAAAATGCAATTATAGAATTTATTTCTCTCACAAAATCATTGCACGACGAATAATGATGTAGAACTTTTGCAGAATGTTATGTAGGAATCTCAGAATGACTGTTAAAACAAAGTGAACTCGAAGGCGGCTCAAGATATCTCGCAATCAGAAGAAAGGACTCCTTCTTCAATATTGTACAGAACTTATAAAAGTGCTTCGACAGCTTTCGCACATGAGCTCCCACCGGGTATCGAATCCGGTACCGCTTTCGACGAAGCAGTGCCCACATGGCAATCCGAGGGCCTCCTCCTCTGTATGTTTTCGTTAGTTTAGTGTGCAAAATTAAATCGAACAAAAGTGGCAAGTAGCAACAAATTGAAAATCCCAAACACATGCAAACCACTCGAAGTAATTCTCCATACGATTTTTGCTCTTAAACAGGAAATCCACTCATACAATCCAAAGTAATTGTTCGATTAATTGAAGAGATAAGCAACTACGCCGGGAAAAACAGAGATCTTTTCTCATAAATCTCAATAGTTGATAGCAACCGCAGACAGGTGGCGTCGAAGATATTCGAACAAATGAAACTCGTGACCTTAGACCCTTAAATAACCGCAAGGACGCTACAACTTACTCAATCCTTTTACTACTCCACGCATCCCTTTCTCTTGGCAAATATAATCGAAATGTAGTGCCCATTTTACTGCTAATTAAACATTCATGCTTTGCTTTTTTTCTTTGCAATTTCCCCAACACATTAAGTGGCATCAGCATTCATTGTATATCTTCATCAGTATTTCTTGTCTTTTAGAACAAAATGGAGGAATCGTTCATCTATCATTCCTGTTTACGACTGAGGTAGTGAATGAGGTATGGATGTTGGTGCAAATTGTCAATCATCCTGATTAATGAATAATATAAACGTTTCTCTAATCATTTTGCAATTACGTTTCCTTCTCATCGCATTCTCGATCAGTGAGCAAAGGCTTCACTCCTCATCCTGCATAGTAAGCCTCATTCGATCTGAAAAGCTTTTTATAGCTTTCGATAGAGGGAGTGAGGATCAAACCACAACTTCGGTGGGAGAAACATCGGATGCCAACAAAAGCCTCTAACATATAAATGTTTATGATACTCCGTTTTATTTATCGTCACTACACTCTGTTGCTAAGATACAAATTAAACTGGACTTATTGCGAAAAAAGAATACCTATTCTTCTTGATTTTGTTCAATTTTCGTCGAGATTGAATTCTCCGTTTAGCGTGCTCACTTATCTGGCAGTAAATACCTAATGGAAATAGATAAACGATAGATCAGCGCTCCAATATTACTCCCATTGTGTTTTCTGTATCGGTGTTGCACTTTCATTATGACCTTTCTCCGCTTTTATTGCTCGTAAAATCCCGCGTCTTTTCCCCGCAGTTTATGAAATATTAAAGAAGGCAGTAAAAGCCCTTCTGCCGCACAGCACGTGGCTCTTATGTTTCGGCAGTGGACGACTCAATTTACCAACTTTCTGCTTTTAATTGCCCCCGACGACAACTGCACGGAAGCTTTCATTTTTATGAACACTTCCCCTCCTCCAATTCGTTTGCACCAGTTTTTGGCAACATTTGATCAGCTGCCATTAGACCACAGAGTTTATGCAGGTTTCCACGTCTCCTCTGTATCGAGTGCACGAATTTGGCTCGGCCAAGAAACAAATGAAGTAAATGAAAATTACGTGTATACCCAATGGAAGCATATCAGAAGCACATGGTGTCCAAAGCAGGACGACCTGGAATGTGCCATAAAGAAGGGGACACTGGTACTTTTAACACAATATGAGGAGTAAGCGTCTACTTTTTTAGTTGTTCTTTACAATGGAGACAGGGCCAGAGCAGTAGATTCTAATAAAATGCATCATTTATCTGAGGGATACTGTCTTAAAAAATTTACGTAATTAAGTCATATAATCAAGCCGCGTGTAACACGAGGAAACACACCCATAATAGACGATTCACATACAAAATATTTAAACAATGTCATTCTTAAAAATGTTTTGTCAATATCCACACACTGTCTTCTAATGTAATATTTTAGACTAAAGATATAGTCTCTTCGACTTAATATAAAACTTAATTGAAATACAGGAATATTTCTCAGGAAATGATTTACAACGAGTATAAGAGAAATAAAGGTTTATTCTCTCAAATCGAATCTCCTAAGGATAATTACTCTGTTTCTTGAAGTTTAAAACCGTATTTATGTCTATCACTGGAAAATAATATCTCCCATTTTATGAACTTCGTAATAATTTGGGTCGATTTATTTCCTAATTGTCGCAATACCTACTAACTTTAAATACCTGCAGAGATTAAGTACCGCAGATGAGAAATTACTATTGCATCGCCCTCTACAGAAAGTAAATTACAATTACATTAAATATGAATTACAATTCTGATAAAGAAGAATTTTCAGGTTTAATTTCATAAAACTGCTAAGAAAACGATCAGCCACTGCTACGAAAACAGATTAAGGTTAAAATGAATTACCAAATTATTCCGGATTGTAGTAAAATTTAAATTATTCAATTCAATTATTCAATAGTCAATAATATAAGTTAAAGAAAACATTTCACCTAATTTCCCTGAAGATGTAAATTATGTGACAATGTTTCTTTGTCTAAGAATACCACAATGCACCGATGCTAATTTCTTCTATTATTTTAACGACATAGCACCATTAACTACTATTAACTACTACTATTAAGTAGTTATGCTGTTGTACACAACACAATTGGGAAAATAATTTACAACTCTCTAGGAAAATGTATCACTTTCACATAGTGTGATATGCAATGGCATCTTTATAATGTAAACATTGTTTTATCTGTAATGGCATTGTCTGAAATAACTGCATTTAAACGAACAATTACGCTACCTAAATTTTTGTCGTCAATCAAATGAAAATCAACTAAATAACAAATAATCTGAGGATATTATATCACATTCAAGGTACGAAACGAATCGTAATCTTGCAAGAATAACAAAAAGCATTCTTGCTCTACAAACAGATTCACTCATAACAGGAAAGACGTCTGCTATTGACCTCTGGCATTTCACTATCATCAGCTGTTGCCATACGCATGCCAGTGAACTTCTTCTCTCATTCGTTGGGTAAAATAACTGATTTTAAAAACGTTTCACAAATGTTAGCGAAGAACAAATTAACTGTCTGGCTAAACGTGAAGGTATTTAAATGGAACAAGTTAAAGGAAGCGCTTCTGCTACTAATAGACAAGAGGGCGCTCAAAATACGACGGCGTGTGGGTGACTCACATTCAGCAGCCATCGAATGTAAGCGGGCCTTGCGAAATGGTTGTGGATTCGCTCACGGAACTGAGAAATAAGTTATCCTTGGAGATTGGCTTTTTATTCGCACTTCCATCTTACATCCGCGGTCACATACTCCTCTTCCCCGTAACACACAGGTGTTCCCATCCCTAGTGGACACCGGATGCATGAGACGCCTGCAGATGTAAGTACGGGGAACACGAGTAAGGGAGACTTTCATTTTAATTTTTTTTTACTTTAATGAGGTCATTAGCAATGCCTGCATGAAATTCTACTTTCGAATTTTCGCGCGGCGGAATATTTACTATCGACACGAAATATCTTCATGCTAAACACCGAGTTTAAACATATTGCTTCGATAAAACTAAGTAATGATTTCCCAGCATCCCGAGATGAGGCACACATTTAAAATGGGAATAAAATTACGCATATTAGATAACACGCAACTCATATCAAGGCTTAATTTAATCGATATCTTTGGTTTACGGCGAAATTTAAAGATGAAGAGCACCTTTCTTGCAAATACAATGGAAATCGATAGACACGAAGAGTCAACGGGAATTCAAACGCAGTTTCAAATTGAGAATTATAGTACTAATGTTGGAAAAGAAAAAATAACACGGAATCGTTTAAAAAACGGCTTTTTATCCGTTTTCGTGTTAACCGATTTCCTCCGTAAATTTACTCCAAATTGCATCGGAGAAACTGATAATAACAATTCACATAAATAAAACAGTGAGCCAACAATTAATAGAAATAAAAATTACCCATATTTACGGAGTGAACGTGTTTACGAATTAAAATCAATAAATATTTGCAACAATAGGGTGTTTAATTTTGCGATAGGAATGACAAAGTTCGCCTGCAAAGTTGATAGTTAAAGTCCCCATCGACGCCCTAAAAAAGCGAGAACGTTTTTATGCTTGAGGTCCGTCCGGGTGCGCCAAAATAACACGCATACGCCCCCTGGCGACTTATTTAAAAGTAGGTTAGACTCTCTTTCGATCCGGGGCTAATTAAATTCCACATGTGCCTTCTTAAATCGTCACCTTTCAACGGAATTCGAACGAAAAGTGACGCGGATTCAAAAATTCAGCGCTCTTTTGAGGTCCAAGGATCGCTCCGAGAGAAGTTCCCTCTCAAAGAACGACATTAACCTTGAATGGCGGAGACTCGTAAGACCAGAGGCCTATTTTGCTCGAATACAAATGATTTTAATAAACTATATATTTTCTAAAATATCGCTGCAGCTCGGCCATCAACAGATCAACCTAATGGTTTATTTAAATTCATGCTTTTGTAGTTACCGCAGTATTTTGCATGGCTATCGATTTTTTATTAATTCTAATAAAGGTAGTTTTACTGAAAAAATAATATCTATCTGCAAGGTATTGAGCCCGAAGACCTGTTATAAATTCATCAAAAATTAGCTCACAAGAGTAGAGGGGAATGAGGCTTACTAGATGAGGAGTACATCTATTTTTCCCTTACCGAATAAGATCCATCTAGACGAGGAAACGAAAACACACATATCCATAAAATACCTAAAATATAGATAAAAAACCATTAGAAATCCACAATATCTTACTGCTTCCTCAAGTACAGTTTTCGACCACAGCTTTATTCTTTACAGATAAGTC
The DNA here is from genome assembly GCA_947579665.1 of Sympetrum striolatum. Classification (NCBI taxonomy): domain Eukaryota; kingdom Metazoa; phylum Arthropoda; class Insecta; order Odonata; family Libellulidae; genus Sympetrum; species Sympetrum striolatum. The sequence continues at coordinate 83,903,388 of OX388350.1, forward strand.
AATTTTTCATCCTGCGTGTACTCTTAAGCTGTAGAAGTTGCTAACGCAAACTTTAGTTATCTATACATTCCTTGTGAATTTCACCCAACTTTTCACGATGAAAAGAAAGTTTCTGAGGAATCCTAATTTATAAATTAATTGAAATGCGGGCGGTCAGTCCCCGAACTTATGATCGCACAAAATTAAGATCAGAATCGTTTCTGTTCTTTCTTATCTTTTTCTACAAACTTTTCTTTTAGTGCAAGACAGACATATATTTATATATATCATTTACACATGTCTCAGTCCTCATGAATAGAGAAACATAGGGATACTCCTCATATTGTGACTTTTAAATTATATTTATATAATTATTTATATAACATATTTAAAGTAAAATTATTATTGTCCGAGGAAATCTGGTGGAACTTTATATCGATAAAAACATTTTAATGCAATACGAGTGCAAGTCCACTTTGTGGGCCTGTACACGTATTTTATTAAAAAGTGTAAACATTTAAAGTATTTCTGCTGAGACAACGGCCTAAAAGCAGGATGGACCTTCAAGCGTACTATTCCACTTACTAGCTAATCCTCTACCAACAATTCATCCTCCTTCCAACCAACCTACCTTTGGTAGTGGGGCTTACTGAGCTGAATGAGGAATGAAGTATTTTCAACGTGACTAAGTCCTGTTATTTTTGAATAGTTACTTAAATCGTCTCAAGTACAGGAACACATTTTCAGTCCATTTAGGAAAAGAACGAAAATCGAACGGCGGCGCGCACTCTTGTGGATTTTATCTATCAAAGACGGAGAGCCCTGCATTCGAGATGTCCACAAAGTCTAGGAGAGAAACAAATTCCAAAAATAACAGTGCCAACAGGAAACGGCCTTCAATGCGTCGTCCTTTCAATCAATTAGTTTCAGTTCTCAGCCATCCTTTAATTATCTCTTATCTTATCTTTAATTACCTCTTATCCACAGACCAATGGTGAGGCAGTCACAAAATGTAATAATGGAGAAATACAAAGAGAAATAAACTAAATGAACGAACCGAATTGAAAGAATTCGATAAAGTTTACGAAAATATGTCATACAAATAGAAGAATTCATAAACACACAGATGGACATCTACATACCCTGCGGCCTTTCGGTGTGTAGGGTGTAAACAACATTGTGTTAGTAGTATGTTTATGTGTATAATACTCAACGGATTCGATCGTACAATATGTGAGCAGATGCAGTGCTTATTTAACGACAGCTAAAAAGGAAACATCCACGTCTATTCTAAGTAATTGGGCGGGATTAAAATATAACAGGGAAATAGGGAAAATACTCCGAGGAAAGAAGAGACCCACTTCGACAACTTCTGTAAACTATAAACAACATACTCATGGGAAAAAGTCACCTTGACCGCATATTTCAAATCTATTCCACTCAAATGCGGAAGTCCATAAAACTGTAGAGTATGAGGAATAAAAGCAACACCATTCAGGAATTTCAATCAACAAAAAAGTTCACGAAGTACTTTCATTCATAACGCAGAGCTAATTTGTCAAAGGAGGAAAAAATGTAAATCCCAAAAGCCGTCGGTGAAAACACCGACTTCAATGAATTATAATACGTAAACTAAATCCACTATGTACAAAATGTCTTAAATTCAATTCCAGTAAAATGAGCAGCTTTCTCTCGAAGCAGTTCCCCTTCAACGTCAATATGGATATCACCGAGCAATTCCGAGGCTATTTTTACAATGCCCTCCTTTTCTTCGCAGACACAAATTCTCCTTCAACCTTTAAAGCTGAATTGAAGAAACTGATAGGGCAGGTTTCCATTTGCGAATCTCTGATTTAGAATTCTTCTTCAATTAGGGTTAAGCAAAATACTTTCTAAAAGACATTCAAATCAAGGCATCACCGCGCATTAAACAGCTTCGAATAAAGTAAAACTTGGCACAACTGTCGTAGGCTATTGTTGCAAGTATCTAATAATGAAAATTTAAGAAGGAAATAATACTTTGTATCTTCCCAAAATTGATTTATTAACACGACCGGTTTCGTCACCGTTATGACATCTTCTGGTGAAGAAATAATTATCGAAATTCATAGGGAGTGGAGAAGGGACATTAGGGAGGTGAGTGGGAAGAAGGTAGGGAAAGGAGGTTGTTCCCACCCGCCTCCCTAATGTCCCTTCTCCACTCCCTATGAATTTCGATAATTATTTCTTCACCAGAAGATGTCATAACGGTGACGAAACCGGTCGTGTTAATAAGTCAATTTTGTGGAAGATACAAAGTATTATTTCCTTCTGAAATGTCGTGTCCATTCCACGAAGTCACGCTTGAGCATATCAATTTTGATAATTAAAATGTTCACAAGAACCTCGCGTGCAATAATGAGGATTATAAGTAACTGTGATCGATACTATTAGTGCATTTAATGTTTTACAATGCGTTCAACTCGGAACGTTGCCGCAAACCTCAACGACATCTGCAAAAGAGACTAATTACAAACATCGTTTACCCGAATTAAAAAAGATCACTGACCATAGGGTGGCCCTAAAAACAGTGTAACTTAAATAACTGGGATTTAAACAAGGGTGATAACATTCCACCCACGTCTTGAGGAACACTCGTCGCCATGCAATAGCATACGCAACCAAAACTCCAACCGTTCTATTCAATTACTCCCAATTGTATCAAATTCCGCGAACTAATCCGAGTGAAATTTGAAAATACCCTGATATCATCCTCCGAGACCATTAACGTGAATGAATAACAATGCGAACGTCGCTGGGTGCTCTGTGAATCAATTTGAAGCTAAGTTTCAATTGCGTACTCTCTAAATTTCCATCTCCAAAAAGGGAGACTTTGAAATTGCTGCGAAGTGGGAATGAATATTTCAGAATAACAAAATGGTAATCGTCTCTTAAACGATCGCGCATTTCTTTGTGACTTCAAAGTTACGAATTCCATCAAAATTATGGCAAAGGCCCTTCACTCGAACTACTTCGAAATCTACGCGCACATTCCTTACATTACGAAACTCGTATCACCATGAGTTCCAACGTTCCCATCATTCTTAAATGACTAGCCATCTAATAACAGCTTTTTCTAGTAAGACTCTTATTATCGCTTTTCCTGAACTCTGCCCTTGAATCTCCTTTTATAATAATGGATTTTACGTAACCTCGGTTACTACAGACACGGAATGACCGATGATGCCACACGTACGCACTTGAAACATTTAAATCACGATGAGGAATGTTCGACAGGATAAAAATAGGCCTTGATAGACTCCGGGTACAGCATTCCCTCCGACATTCCCATCACTGCCGGGGCATCCCTTGTTCCATCTGACCTTTAATTTCTCTTCAAAGCCGATCTTCACATTCTGCACCCTCTCAAGCAATTTAGATCCCCGTTAGATATCTCTTGATTATCTCTTCTGACAAATCCCTTCCATAAAGAGTCATAAATCGTTATTATTTTGAACTGCTTTCATGTCCCCTACCACGGACCAGATCGTAACGAGGGCTAATAAAACTATTGTGTGTTATTTTTCTTTAGTTGGCTTTGAAATTATATATAATTGTCATCCAAGATTGATTGCGCAGTCAAATTCAGATAAAATGAAACCAAAAGAAGAAGCGTTGTAGTCGCAATTGACAATCGTTAGCCATCACTATTGTTATCCTAATTGAATCGGGCTGTTTCACTATAAAAAAACAGTAAATAATCAATTCTGGATTTATGAGATTAACTTCAATTAGTTTCGATGTTAAAATAGTCCAAATTCAAAGCTGAATCCGCGAACAGGCATTAATCCTCCGCAAATAGACCAAATAAACAATTATCCCAAGAACAATTGCTCCCATTTTGCAACAGACATTTTTGAAATGTCGTATGTCTCATATTTTAGGATGGCGCTACCCGGCAACAAATTCAGCTGACGATGGAAAGTCACACTTAGGACTCCATCCTCACCCTAAATTAGAACTCGTTGAGCCAATTATCATTAGTAAAAAAACACCAGACTTCAAAACACATTGTAGGAAATGACGACAATAGCATTATCGAAAACAAGAAAATGACCAATATTTGCGTCAATAAAGCATTGCACGAGGCGACTATTTACGTCATTCCCATTGTCGTGGGGCTCCGAAGAAAACGAACATTTACGTCATTCCCACTGTTGCGGGGCTCCGAAGAAGACGACTATTTACGTCATTCCCACTGTCGTGTGGATCCGAAGAAGACGAATATTTACGTCATTCTCACTGCCGTGAGGCTCCGAAGAAGACGACTATTTACGTCACACTCGAATGGATATTTTTACGGTCACGCTACCCTTTGCATCAACACGAAATGAGTCAGTCGTCATAGTTGTCCGGTCCTTGGCAGTCGCCCTTACCCCTTACCCCTCAACGCCGTCGTCGCTCAGTGTGATTGTGAGTGCTAACAAAGAACACACCCCTCGTCATGGTTACCGGTGAGTTTTCAAGAAGTTGTGCTTTTAAGTGGTGTTCGCCTTGTGTTTGTGCTCAAAGTGGATGGATTACGGAATTTCCGACAGAAGGGAAGTTTTTCCACCTGTTAATTCGGAGTGATTTTATGCTTCGGTGGGTTTTCAAAGAGACTCAGAAGTGCAGACTTTTAAACAAACACACTCTTTGGTCATTGTAACAGAGGTCTCACGGTGCTTTCCGTTTCTTGCCGAAGCAACTTTCTTTCCTTCAAAGGTCTAAATAAATTACCGAATACTTGCCATGGGCATACATGATAACTTGAGAAAGTCAATTCGCTATACACTTAAATGTGGAGTCTTATAACATACTCCCTATAAAATGAACAGAGAAGAACAGATATCGTCCCTTCTTTTGTCCAAAGTTACGTGAAACTTCATCCATTTATTGCTGACGTACTTTTGTCCTCTTCTTAGATTATATAATAATAATAAATCGTCTTTATTTGGGCGAGATTGAGACTAAAAAGTCTCCTCTTCCCATACAGACATTCAAGCAGATTCCAGAATCAAATTAAATATACTCCCGTAATTAGAAAGGATCAGGAGATTACTGCTTATTATTAATTTCTCGGAGAAACTACAACCAACATTAAATTACATTTAAATCCATAAAAGTTTTCAAATTCCGCGTTAGAAGTTAAGGAACTGAGTACTTTTGGCCGAATTCTGGAAAATATAAACGCATAATAAATGAATAATCTTGTTCCCAAATCTCGTTTACTATTCAATTGAAAGCAGAAACATTCCACTTAGGTTTACCTGGATATTGAATTATTTTCCCCCATCACAATTTATCACGTTATTCAAATTAATGCCATGCTCACATGTGGCGTATTAATGACCGAAGGAAGAATGCGTTATTGAGGGCGTTGCCACCGACGTATTTCCAAGATTTAAAGAGGACGTGAGCAATGCCTAAAAAAACGTCTATAAATATAAAGAGAAGTCTCGGTGTCGGTAATACTGGCGGTGACTCCATATCTACTAGTTTGCGATACTTCCAAGGAGGCGTAGGAGGAGTAAAATGAGGCCCCTCATGAAGAACCTTCTAAACCTTGAAAATTATACAAGCGACAGATATTTATTTATACTTATTCTTAACCTATTTTATACTAATGTATTTTAAACTTATTTTTATACTATTTTATACAATATTTACTTTCATATTTAACTTATTTTATACTAATGCGAACTGCACGGGAAGTGTTTCTAAGTTAGGGTGATGCTGGCGAAATATTCTGTCTGAATTAATAGAGTTGGTTGACACCATTATTTATTAACTACTAATTTGTGTAACATCGTAAGTGTCATGAATTTGCGAAGGAGTGCACTTAAATTCCAAATCAAATGAATACCTCGGAATGAACAGATAAAAAGGAAATTTAAAACGACCTTTGATAAATAGCGTCTTCTCTACTCAAGAGAATGATGCTCACCGTGTTTTGTAATCACATGGCATTAAAGACCAGCTTGATTAGATGGAAACATATTTTGAATTGGATAAGTAAGATGATTGCATTTCAGGGAAACTTTTCCCCCTTAGCTAGAAATACATTGATCTACTTTTCCTAGATGAATGATTTCAATCAATGAAAATGTTATTTTTTGATAAGTGAGCAATCGTTTCCCTCTGATATATGAATGGAATCGAAGGAGTTCGAGGGACTATTCATTAGAGAATTTCAGTTACTTCAAGAAACCCTATGCATAAAATCTCTACCGAATTGCTAATTGATGATGTGATACCATATAATAAAATATGAAAAAATCTGCTCCGTATAAAAGTGCGTTCAAACGCAAGTTCGCCAGCAGTTTACTCGTCACTTCCGATTGATAATACACATCAATAACCATTTATTTTGAGAATATTTAAGATACTACTTTCCTGTAACATTGGAATGCATTAAAACTCCTTCTTTCTTTAACTGAGTTAATTTTTTTTCATGGATTGAGGCATAATTTCCGTTACAGGTTGTAATTCCGCAACAGTTTGGAATCGCAATTACTTGTTCGACATCTCGAACAGATCCTAACAATGAATCGAATCAATTAACACGCGTCCAATCCAAATCCATTGTTTCTGGAATAACTGACGTATGAGCGTCGCTTTTAAGAAGCGGAACTTCCTGCCTCAACCCAATATTTGTTGTTTCTGGGAGAAGGTTGAAACACTAACTCTTTTTTTATGATTTGCAACTTCCTTTCCACCCGTGCGTTTTACTTCACTTCTGTTTATTTTCCTTTTATTTTCGTTCGCCCATTCAACGCGACCTCAAAGCCAAAGAGCCGGAAGAATGGAGTCTGCGAAAGAGTGCCCAACAGCTCTTGCGTAAGATGCTCCTGGTGTGGTGTAGAGAGACGGTGGCTATCGGATTGTATCGTGGCGGTGGTAAGAAAAACTAAAGACGCTGGCTGCTACAGCCAGTTATAGACCGTTGGGTGGGGCGTTGAGAAGTCTCAATGGTGTATTAAAAGAAGCCAAGGCTATATTTACGCCTTTTCTTTAGCGTTCCCTGCGGAGAAATACGCTTCTTTGATTTATTCCCGCGATTCGAGCGAGTCCACCAAACGGCAAATACTATAGATTTCGGGACAACGTATGCATGCGGAGAAACTAGGTACTATAACCTGAACGCATCATTCGAAAAAGAGATGAATTTTGTACTTATTTAGAAATATACAGCGAATACAAATTTGCTGATTTCCCACACATTTTGCAGTTCTCTCCCACGAAAATTGATCGAAAAATAGCAGGCGACTACTTTTTAAAAAAATTAAGAAAAAATATTTCGAATTTCATCTCGTTTCTTTAAGAAATTCCTCCGAAAAATGCTTGCTCGTGAACACAATGATAATGATGTAAAAAGATTATGATTCAGAATTTGATGATAAAAACCTACTATTTGAAAACGCTTCGTAAAACGAGAAAAAATCCCGAGTTTATTTGACACGACACTGTCGTTACATTTCAACGATTACACTATTAGTAACTGGCACGAAATAAATCACACAGTAATATCCTGCAATATTTTACGTAATATCCTTCATTTTTAAACAACTTTGGCTAATGATAATTTTCGATTCAAAAGTTAAAGTGATAAAGTTTAACCACAAAACAACATTTTAACTAGAGCTAGTGCAGATGATCAGAAATTGTAGGTTGAAATATACAAATAAAGATGTGCAATAAAATATAATAGTTTTAAATTATGATGTAGAATCAAATACATCTCTCTCAAAGGTAAATTTGTAAAGAAAGCCTAAAGCTATAGGATATATAACGAAATTCTAATATCCAAAAGTTAAAAAAAACAAGCTTTCATTGCAAAATAAATCGAACTAACGTCGAAGTAGCCGTTTCTACTTCTTTAAGGTTATTCGAACTGTGCAGAATAGTACAAACTAGATTAGCTCACAACTTCAGGTATCAATAATAACATTGGTGCATCAATTACTGCATTTAAGTCGATAAGTGAGTAATTTATTTCATTTTACGGAATTCGTGCTTAGCCACTGTTTTATCAGTGTTACAAAAAAACTTCAAAATTAAATAGATTAAAAGTAAGCATCTGCCGTTTTTGAAGAAATATAACACGTATCTTAAGAGGGGAATTTGCGTACATAAAAAATCTTAATAATTGTAACTCCAAACATTTTAAGATAACTCAATACGCAAGTTTATTAAAGCTAATGACATTATATAGCCTTTAAAAATTAGATTTAATTTAAGATTCTGAAACGAAATAAAAAAACGACAGGTAAAATGAGTATCTATTTATTCAATTAGGTTCAAATAAAAAAGTGGAATTGGCACATCGTACACACGTAGAATTTCAGATTTAAGATTAGGGGAAAATAGCGTGTTATACGCCGATGATTACGTGCATAAATCTGAATTTCCCTGATTTAAAAACACATTTTCTAAAAATCATTCTCTTATGGAAATTAATTATTTTAACAACTATTTTTCATCAATCGAGTTTCTTAAGCATGCCTAATATTTTTTGCAATATTGAGATTTTCACGATTTTGCAAAATGACGACATTAACGATAAATAGATAAAAAACGATGAGGTGACAGGGCTAAACCATTCTACGGAAACAGTTCGAATACAAAATTGAATTGTTATGGGCGGCAAAGTGAAATTAAAACCAATTTTATAAAAATCTCTCGAGCCGTAGCAGGTGGATCTAATCGATTCGTTTGTCTGTGCAGAGAGCGACAAGAGGGTGGTGGTGCGGCGAGAGCGCGGCGGAGAGTTCGGCTTCCGGATACACGGCTCCCGGCCCGTGGTCGTTTCCGCCATCGAAGCCGGCACCCCCGCAGAGAGTTCCGGCTTGGAAGTGGGAGACATCGTGCTCTCTGTGAACGGAGCACCGGTACTGGACGCCTCTCACTCGGAAGTGGTGAAGATTGCCCACGCCGGTAGGTCATTTGAATCACTAAGTGATCCTCAAATGCATGATTTTGTAATCCCCAACTATTCGACCAAACATCTCTTGCCTAACACTTGAATACTGATTACTAATGTTGACTGAGAGTGTGTGTATTTGTTAACTATTTATTAATGTATTTAGTAACTTATTTGGCATTTGTGTGTATCCTATCTCTAAGGAGAAATGTTGTCTTTTGTTACAAGATAGAGAATGTTTTACTTTTGTTTCAATGCTGTTTAAAGCAGCGATAATAAGAAAGCTTCTGGACATGGAGCATTAACGAACGATGGCGTTTATCTGATGTCCATCGGTTTGTGTTTGACTACGCGACAAAGTTCGACACCCGTCTGTATTTTATTCCTGGAAACTATAGGAGATGGCACAAAATCAAAAATATCAAACACATGCTGTTAGGAACCAAAGCCCGTATAATTTTTAAAACATAAAAACATTATGAAAATACAGAGATACGAGGGGAATTCATTCCGTGGATTGTAATTTCAACTGCGGAAATCATTCATTCTGATAAAATGAAAAATGTTTACGTTTTTACCGAAAATATCAATTGCTGGAAACATTCAAATGTTTCTTTGCGTGTTTCTGTAAACTAAAATTCATCTGAAATCAAATACACAAAATATCAGCTTGGTGTATAAAACAATATAAGCAAGAGGAAAAGAAGTCTTAAGTCCGTGTGTTGACCCTCAATCCCATTAGCAACGAAAAGCCTCACTAGACAAAATGAGTTGTTTTTTCCCTTGCTAAAGCAAAACCATTTTCATTGATAACTACGAAAGGAAAATGTCAATAGAAGCACGAGGACCTCCATTCGTAAATTTCAATTTACCGAAACGAATTCCAGTCATCCACTCACTATCATAGTCATGAGCTTCTTGTTACACCAAAAATAAAACGAAATTCCTCCAATCGTGAAGACATCACATTAGTGAGAGCCAAATGCGTGGGCGTGGAGTCCATCGATTCGTGATTAGCATAGATCTCGCGAGTTAAGCGGTTTCGGTAATTGGGCCGTTGGGTGTCGCCAATAGGGAAGACCCTACAGCCATCAATTAAAGTTATCTCACAGCGTTGGCTTGTTTACCATAATCAACCGCTCACTCTTTACTATAAAATACGGAGGCAGCACATCGTAGAGATCGTGTGCTCGAACGTACGCGAAGACTTAGAAACCATAGTAATCGCAATTTTCAAAATAATCATCCTAACCATCAGCCAGGGTAAGGGAGCGAATTTAATTATTGAAACGAATGTAGAAATTACGTTACAATAATTAAAGTAGAAATAGTTTACTTATTGAGTCAAAATTGAAAGGTTAAACATTAAAGCATTGTCTGCAACAACACTACGTTAGAAAAGAATGAGTAATACATAATAATGGTAATTCGGAAAGTAAATATTCAACAACCAAGACGGGAAATGTTTGCATATGGAGCCGCTGATGTAGTCTACGGTGTATATACACACACTACAATTAAATGCTAATTATTTTTTATCATTTTATTCTAGTTTGGTTAGACTCTTCTAAATTTGAAACGACAATAGTCAATTTTTTGAGAAAGAATCTTATTCAAAGCAAGAATGGGCTTCCACTACCAACTTAAATTACCTTCAGACCTAATAAGATTTCATAAAATTAACCAATAGTATTAGGTATTATTGATTTAGTTGAATATGGGATGTATCACGAACGGGATAAATATTTATATTCGCTCGATTTTCCTCATGGATGCTTTCTTATCTCAAATTATAAATTATATGAAAGGGTTCTTTGCCATTTTGTTCATGGAAATTTTATGTTATTTTATCTATTTCATGGACAGATATCAAAGAGATTTGATTAGAGTGCCTCGGTTAATAAATTAATGAATACGTTATTTGGCCGAGACTGATTAAGAATCCACTGGAGCCATGGATTAACTTATTAAAGGACATTAAATGGGATAGAGATGATGCACATAAAATTGAGAGTATCGATACTAAAACCCTATGCAAATAATAAACAAGAGAATACAAACGAAGGAGATTGCCGATTGAAAGTGTGAGTGAAAAACAGAAAGCTAAAATCCAAAGACCATTTTAAGCCAGAGATTTTGAAAAATAAAAAAGTTTCCCTGACAATGTGTTTAGTCGTAATTTTCCCTGACAGCGGCCTTAAAATTTAAATTATTCCGACTTCTCAGGCAGTGTTCATTTCATTATCACCACAAAGCGAGAGAATGAAACTTAATCCAAACTCAACGAATGTTTTCAAAAGCTCATTTTTTGTACAATTCCTAGAGGAGTATAACGTCATCAGACCAAGTGGTCGCACTTCCATAATTAAGGATAACAGTCGATGAGCGTTGAGGCACAACATCAATTGTTGGGCCAAAGTCACGTAATGACAACCACAGTCCAACCAGACTTACATCTGATTTTGAGGTTTATTAAAAAAAAAAGATAAATACACTTTATATTTAAACCCTGCAATCCGTCAGGAGAGGGATGCGAATCATATCGCACGCCGTAAACTGCTCTCCCATGAGCATGTGTATGTTCTCCAACAGGTTCCGACACTCTCGAGCTGGAAGTCGCTCGCACGTGCGATGTCCTTACTCCTGTACTTCGCACTGCCGGACTGGAAGGAATCGAGGCGGAGTGGGGCGACCTAGAAGGAGTGGCGGACATGCTTCTGGCGGGCTACTTGTGGAAGATGGCCACCAATGGGACTGGTGTCGGGCGATGGCACCGGCGGTGGTTCACCCTCAGACGGAATCACTGCTTGTATTACTACAAGTCAGAGGAGGTGAGGCATTCATTTGTTATATACACTAATTGAAGATAATCATCATGGAACCCATAAGATATATACCAGAAAAAACTAATTCTCATAATGTAACATGAATGCATATAATGAATATGTTATGGCAGATACCATACATACATAATCTTGATACATTTGAAAGGGTAAATAACTCCAGAAATTGAAGATAGATTTCTAGCTTTCCACAAAGGTTTTTATTCAGGAACTTCCAGTTTCGGTATATAACCATCGTTAGGTTCAAGCAAAACTGAATCCTCAAACTGCTGAGACTTACATTGTAATTTGGGTTATGACAGATAAAAATACAATGTAGAAGAGTTAGAAATAGACATAAATAAAATGGCAACCAATCAGGAGGTAAGGTATCTCCTGATTAGCCTCGGCAGTTTGAGGATTCAGTTTTGTTAAAGTTAATGCCAATACTAGATAATTTAATACTTATAATATTTCAATGTATCTTGTTGTATAACTTACAATTGTATCTCTACATACACCACATTGATATTCAATTGTATGCATTCCAATGATTTACTTAAATAATTTTTATGATATGAAACTTAATATAAATTTTGGTCTGTTTTTCACTTCACCATATTTATTAAGGTTCTTCTTAAATTAATACTACACATGAGATCTATTTTTAATATTTACAAAAAATCTAAAATGAGTCAAGCAGATATGCTGAACATACCTTCATTGATTGATTCATCTATGTTTTCACTAATAAGCAAGAAGTAGATATTTGTTTAAAACAAAAATCAATGATTTTAACTTTTATTTCTAAATATGTATTAGACTTACACGTGATGTAGATAACTGCATTGACTTTAATCCATACGTAAATATATAGACATTTTTATTTTAATAAGTGCCAATCTCACTATAAATTGCATAAACTACGCATGCACTAGTAGAATCGAGACAAAATAAAGTAAGTTCAAGGACATCAATGAAATTCAAAACTGTCCTATTAGTTTCCACTTTATATTTGCATACCTTTATAGTCTACATAATTTCCTTGCCCTATTTCATTTTTAAAACCATTCTTGGGGTAATCTTCATCTCAATTAATTTTTCATACCCCTGTTGACCAAATCCCTCTCTCATAACATAGAGGCATTTATGATCTCTAATGTATAATGTTTCCTGAACTTTGCAGGAGGTTCAACCACTGGGGGCTCTGGCTTTGGCAGGCTATTCGGTGGAGATCATAGAATCGAAGAGGGGAGAAGAGGGTGCAGAGGAGATCGGCTGGGAACCATCTTATGCTTTTAGAGTGTGGAGGAGAGGCGCTCTTGGGCTGACGCTGGGAACAGAGAGCACTGAGACTGGAAAGCAGTGGTCAAGAGCATTAGCAAAGGCAATTGAGAGATCCAGTCAGGTAAGTAAGACTTCTTGTTAATCTAAGAAAATCAGTATATTTGTGGTGCACAGGAAATCAGGCATCAATTCCCTCCTTTTAAAATTACCGTATTACCTGGCCTATAAGACGCACCTCGATTTTTCAGGTAAGAATTTACAAAAAAAACGCATACTTTGTTATATAAGGTCGTGTGCCTGTAAACTCTTTATCGTGAGAGATACAATGTATTAGCATAGGGATGACATCTCCAATGTGTATAAGTTTCGCAGCAGCACCACATGCGAGATTAAACAAAACGTGCTACATTGTATGCATTTCCGATTTATCTGGGAATTTTTGAATAGGAAGTTCTGTCATCGAAATATTAAAACTGAATTCCTTACTACTTAATGAAAAAAGTGTTATTATCGAAATTTGCAATTAACTGAACTATTTTCAATGCCTTGAATACGGTAAAAAATACTTAATGGTATGCATTTTTCCCGGCGAATCGGCTTGCTTATTATAGGACGGAGTTAGACCTGTATACCATCGGCGCATAAGACGCAGACTGATTTTAGAGCATATTTTGGAGTACAAAAAGTGCGTCTTATAGGCCGGAAAATACGTAAGCAGCATTTGTCTCAGTTACACTATAGAGTATGCACATACATAAACACTGAGATAAGAATAAATTTTTACTTCAAAAGAACTCTGATTTTTCTTAGTTAAAAAATATTACTCCTGAGGTTCGGTGAAATGCTATTCACTCATTCCATATCAACATAATGATAAACCAACAACATGCACAGAAAAGCTAAGCAATCCTTAGCCTGTATAATGTAAACAATGGCATTTTCAATAGCATTGGAATAGGAATAACAATTCACATGTTTTGATGAGTATTTGGAAAGTTAAATCACATTTTTCATACCATAAAATACGGCATACTGAGTAAGATAGTTGAATTTCTCTTTTTGCAAACAGATTAATTGTACAGGGCAGGAATAAAAAGGAAAATTCAGTAATCATTTTGTTTAAATACCAAGGTCTCATTGCCTTTAGGAGCATTTTGTACTCTTATCCCCAAGTTCTTAAGGAACTCAACTGGAACTTCATCCATTGCTTTATTCCCCTTAAAATCACTCAAAGCCGTTTCAATTTCTTCGTCTAATATTCAAGGCCAGGAGTTCCCAACCGATGGTATGTGTGCCACTGGAGGTATGTGTTTCAGATGGTACGAGTGACAAGATTAGCAACAAAATATTGACAAAATCTATATCTATTTATTGTTGTCTTGATAAAGGGTTGAAAAAAACAAAATACAAGTGAATTAATAGTTAAAGGTGAAGTTTTCTCAGTAATTTAATTAAAATAAAACAAGCGATTGGGCACTTTTCCAACACATTGTTTCTAAAAAACTATAGGTCTGTTGGTATGCCAAAATTTCGAAAATTTCAAGTGGTACGCAGTTGCTAAAAGGTTGGGAACCCCTGTTCTTGGTGATCCTATACATGAGATTTACTAATTTGTAAACATAAATTTTATTTTGAAGAACAAACTTATGCGAAATATATTTTAATCTCCTGAAATTCACAAGGTTAAGGGAGAAAATTGCAGATTCAAATGGATCACAATGACATGCTTAAGACAATAAAACTAGAGGCAATCAAAGTTGTACTTTCTGAAGTGAAAACTTTCCATCATTAGATACTTTCATTGAAAAGAAAAGCAATCCAAACAACTTCCTCGTGTTTGATCTCTTGGCAAAGAACCTGACATTCCAAAAAGTCCCTGAATTACATTGCATTACAACCTTGATCCTTTTCTTTCTGGCAGGGAGATGCATGGCTGGAACAAGTTGAGCGTTGGGTTGGACTTGGGCCTGGTGCCATCACGCGCCCAGACTGCTTTGGCTACCTTTCTTATCTGGTGCCAGCTGAAGGAGCAGAAAGATCATCGAGTGTGGGAGGCACAGGGCGTAGGAGGGGTAAGAGCGGGGGTGGGACAGGGGAGTGGAGGAGGCGCTACTGTGTTCTCAAAGATGCCTGCCTTTTCTTTTATGAGGATGTGGATTCTCGCTCATCAGTGGGTATGTGACAATTCATCTGCTACTAAATTCATACTCAGCCATTTAAATTACAGATGTTACTTCGATGAATGTGGCACAAAAATTGTGGATACTGGTTTATTTACCAGGTACCAGCCATTTAAAAACAAATTTTCGGTTAAATAAATGCGAGGCCTATCTAAACTCAAAAGAGATATTCATGGCTGTATAAACAAAACGTTTTTTGAGGTGAAAACTATACCAAAATCACTATTTAAAAATCATAATTATCATTACAATGCTTTTTCTAAATAAATATTGACTATAAACAGCTAGACAAACACTGAACTTTACAAAAGATGAAAAATTAACTGACACAAAATACAGAAATTTGAAGAAAAACTTCAGTTTAGATAAAAAAATTTATAATTACCCAATGGGAATTTTCCTTCAACAAATTTATTCAATTGAATTCTTAAAAATATTATCTCCTTTTTTAGAAGAATTCTCAACCTGAATCAAACAGCATTTTTCATAAAACTTGCAATTTCATTGTAGAATATTGGAAACTTGCTCATTTGCCAGCTATTGCTAAGTTAATCTGTAAAACTTGAGAATTCATCACATGAAACTAACAAACTCAAGAAAAATAGGATAAACACTATCGGGGTGTGTTTAAAATGAAATCAAGATTTCAGATCTCACAAAGAAAAACATAGTGAATGAGTTTGTCATATTCAAAGAATGAAAAAAGTCAGAATCTGTTGGAGACTAAGGAGGAAAGAAATGGTTTCTCTCCAACTCTATGAGCCTAAATATTTCAGGAACAACTTGAGGATATTTATAATACATCCCTGCAGTGTATTGATAATATAAGTTAACAATATATGTAGTTATGAGTCAATGAGAAAGAAAGTCAAAAGAAATAGGTGTTTCAAAAGAAAACAATTTTTGGAGCATTCTCTATTACTAAATAAAATTAAACTAGTGTAAACCCCTGTCAAGTTTGATAGGTCTAAATTTTACTTTATTGGTAATAATGCATCAATGAATCTGTGTGGTTCTTAAAAAACAACAATAGTTGAAATGTGAATCAATAATAATCTGATATATATATCACTTAACTTAATTACAGTCAGTCATTGACTTAGAACCTATGCAACTTATAATGGTTCGACTTACAACGGAGTGTCTGGAGAGGATGTGAATTATGCTGCTCAGCTGGGTAACGCTACAACTCTCACAGCTCTCAATTTGTTATCAGTATATTTTGTGACTGCATTCATTTTCATTTCTGTCTTAATTAAAGAGACTTTAGAATTGAAGGAAAAATCTCCTCCTTGTCTATCTAATCCTCTCTTTCTACAAATAGGATAACTATCTGTTAAAGAAAAATGCTGGAATAAATATGATGAACTTTGGGAGAGATTTCGCAAAGAATTTAAGAAGGGTTCGAAAGAGAGGAAATTTGTGAAAGTTCTTGGCTCCGATTCAAATATTACCACTTTTCGAGGCTTTCCTCAGTGTTGCCGGTCAGTCGTTTCATGCAGTTTTCCGAGTAGTTTCTGTAAATGCCACTGGTGCGAGCGCAAAGTGTTGCGATACATTTCTTTTTGCCACTATACATTTGGTACTTAATAAAAGTTAATCTGGGCCTTTCTGTGGTTCTGAAAACTGTTGTTAACAAGTTGTAGGCTGCTGAAAAAGATGACTATTAGAGATTTTTGAATCTCTAATTATGATCAACATAAATTAAGCCATAATGATTGGTGTAGTATACATCACTGGCAACTCTGGTATGGAGTGCCAATTACTATTCTTCATCTTGCTAAATTATCTAAATTACAGTCAGAAAAAGAAATTATTACACACTAATAACTCACATCCATTTTCCAATGTTTCTGTCACAATTTGAGGATGACCTTACCAAACCTTGACCCTCTCTGCTCATAGATAATTTCGATACATCTAAACAGCAAATGATATTATTTATTCTGAACAATAAAATGTCTATGCATAAAAATTAATTTATTAACTATAAGGGACATATTAAAATTTATAAGCATAATTAATAATCGGTAATTAATCATCAACTGTCTGCAAAAGTGGGAGTGATCTCCATTCAATAACAACTTCCGCCTTATAAAAATTCCTTTTGCAATTGGCACTTAGTAGCAGGAATACTCAGCCAAGCCCATTTGGTGTTTGTGTTGGAAACTTAGCAAAATTGGTTTACACCACAAAAGAACTAAGCAGTGCAATTCAATCCGTCCATAAGGTGTTGGCCATCCCCAAATACAAATTGGTTTCATCATCAGACACAAGACACAGTTGGACCTGAAGTTTCACTCTAAGGCCATCAGAGAGCTCATCTAACTCTGCCTCTTTTCATTGAGTAATTTACTTCTTCTAACTGCATCTCCAATGACTGAAGCATCGTAACTTAGCTGTTCCATCTTGTTTCCTTGCTGATTAACAATTCTCTTTAGTTTGTAATTCAGCCCACTTGTTTAAATGAATGCCATTGTCTGTTTGCAGGCCTTAGTAGTTATTTATATTTCTTGTGCTCCTCTTGCCATGAGAGGCTGAAAGGCACTCAAGAGCACAATGTTTAAATTGCAAGCAGAACGTGAGAGATACATATAGAAGCTCAAGGCAGCATTTACTCCATTACCATTTATGACAGTTATTTCTTTCAGTCTTACTACTTGAATGCCATGAGCCACAGTTAGCAGCACCAAGTCTTCTTGCAAGTTGATTGAGGTTTTTCTCAATTCAGCTGGGAATTTTTCGGCATACATAATGCTATTATTTAACTTTCATTTTTTTTTTGATCCAATGGTCTGTTAAGGTTGTGTAACTGCATTGGTGAAACTTATTGGGCCACATGTCAGTTGTTGTCACGTAGCACTTTTCCTCAATGATGGAAAGTTGGCAGAATTTCAGCCCACTTGTTATCTGATACTCTTGTCAGGGAGCGTGATACATTTGATATACTTGGTAGAAAGTCTTTGATGATGATTGAGCAACATAAACTTCCAGCATTGATCAGTTCTTGAGGCCGTTCCTGGAAGCCCTTTCCCTCTATGAAAATAGACAAGTGTAGATTTGTAGCACAAATTTTCACTGCAGTAGGTGCTACATGTTTATGAGGCAATATACAGTAGAAGTCCGTTATAACGAGAGCTGACAAAAATCGGAAAAGTACTCGTTATAACGCGATACTCGTTATAGCCGATTTCTAACAGTAAGTCTAATTAAGTCCGTCTTCTTGAATCCAAGGTCAGTAAATGTGTCCGAATGGAACTGTATGGTTTTTAATTCCTACGCAAATGCTTCAGAATGCGTAAAAGAGTACGTTCGCGTCAAAAATATTATATCATTGACTCATAAACCATAACCAAAGTGCGTCCTCTAACATAAAATGTGGATCATCATTGCTAAATTATCGTCGAAAGTAATTATATATCATTAGATAATCGTATTAGTTAGGATTTAGTGATTTAGCTTAATAATTAAACATGGCTTTCCAGTAGTGTAAGTAGTTGGAGTCATGCTCGTTAGACGCGAGATTTTTCTCCGGTGCCGGCAATTCGCAGCTGGTGAGAGCAGAATTCCTTCTCCTATACTCTAATGGACACATTTCTCCAGCATCTGGGCACTAACTCCGAATTCAGCTCAGCAGATCCGTCGACAGAATCATTTTCTGTATTTTTTTAAAACCCGAATGTTTGAAACACTTATTCACACTTTCGGGTGATATTTTCCCCAGGCCAATGCAAACCCATGGATTGCCTCCAGGACATTCCATTTGATGCGGGTTTCTTTTGACATTAACTGCTTCATTAACGTATTAACGAGGTGTGATCTAAAATGGCGCTTTGTAGCTCGAATAATGCCCTGCTCTAATGGCAGCAACACACTTGTGCAGTTAGGGGGAAAGAACACAAGCTCTATGTTCGTCAATTTAATGACGGGGTGGGCCGGACAGCGATCCATGAACAGCACAATTTTTCTATTTCTCCCTCCAATTTTGGCATCAAAAGCCTTTAGCCACAGCGTAAAAATTTGTCCTGTCATCCATGCTTTGGCGTTGGACTCATAAGTACAGGGAATATTTCGCTGGCCACAAAAAGCTCGGGGACGCACGGATTTTCCAATAATTATTTATCACATCCAGTCATGTTCGTGTAGAGGAGAACTGTAAGCCTCTCCTTACTCCTTTTTCCACCTTAGCAGCGGTCGCCCTTAACAGCCAAGGTTTTTTCCGGCAGTAAATTGTAAAACAGTGCTGTCTCATCCGCTTTGTATATGCCCTAATTACGTGGAGATTAATAACAGTTTGTCACACTAAATACATGGCCTATCTTACAATTTATAGTATTTAAACGATAATTTGCTTTTTGCATTACTTACCTTTTCTTCGTATTTTTCGAGGATCGACTTGAGAATTGGAAGCCAATTATGTGACGCTTGCTCATTTACTTAACTGGATTCACCGCTAATTATGTGGAGTGATCTCTTCTTCCTTTAAATCGGTTCAGCCAATCATCCGTGCTACGGAAATTGTCCAGTTTCATGCGAAGGGCAAGCTCTTCAGCTTTCGCTTTTATCATTGTTCCGCTGATTGGAATTCCTAGAGATAGCTGCTGAGTGAACCATTCTAATAGAATGGACTCCAACTCCGTATTATCCGTTGGCCGTAGTTTTTTGCACCCTCCTGGAGTGTTTTGCATCATGAATGCAAACTTAATTTTTTCTTTGTTCTTTAAAATCATAAATAAAGTCGACGATGACATGCCATACCGTCTGCCGATTTCAGATTTACTCGCGGTTTCTCTTTCGCACAATTTCAAATTTCTTTGCTAAATCTAAAGCCTTTCTTTTGCTCTCCATCACAGAATTGTCACACTAGAAACACAGTTATTGGAAGGCTCTGAACGGACTCATGTCTAATGATCGACTGATGGAAGAGCGATGGCCATCATGTGGAACCCCCAATTCATATCAAATTTCATTCTCAAGATATTTTTCATACACACGCTTCATAACTAATGAATCGGCGCGAGGGAGAGGTTACCCTGTAAATCCGAAACAGCGCTGCTTATATCTCTTATATCCCTTCCATTAGACGGTTTGGTGCCAAGTTTCGAGTGAAAACAAATCCCACAGGTGGATGCCAATAAAATGGAAACTCGATTCAACCTGCTGACTAGAGGGATTATCGACGAAAAAAACAAGATACAAGGGGATAAGATATAGGAGACGTGAGGGACAAAGGGGATAGTGAAAATCGTGAGCCGTCTTCGATTACGAGATATGCCACCTGCAAGGCGAATATAGGACCGTGACACTCGTTATAACGATACCTCAGATTTTGATCACTCGTTATAATGGAAGTAACTCCTTATCCTTTTTGCTGTGAGATGGACAACGTCCAATGAATCACTCGCTATAACGCAACTCTCGCTATATGCCGTACTCGTTATAACGGACTTCTACTGTATTTGATGTTTTGTTCTGATTGGAAGACAATGCCATATCAAAGGAATTTGATACTAATCCCTCAATCACTATAAAACAGCCACAGGTAGACTAAAAGTTATAGCCATGGCATAGAACCTTTCAGATTGGTATGTCCATTTCCATTTAGCAGGAAATGGACCCATTAACAAGCATTCTGCCTCATTTCCTTCTTTTATGATCTGTGTTTGACGAGAGGAACCTTAAAATTGGAAGAAAGCAGATTTAAGTGATAAAAAACATTTCTCTGCACTCTTTTTTCATCTTTACTTTTTTCAGTGGTCATGATGGAGGTACATTTGGTATTGGTATCAATGTTTCACCCCAACTATAACGTCATTTTACATCACAACTTGTTGCAAGTATTCTTTATAGGTTTGGTCTAACTTTGGGACACAACTTCCAAAATTACAAATAATTTTAACATAATTTTTTTCCACTGATCCCAGTAGTAAACATTTGACAAAGTTTACGGTAGGAGCAGTGGCGGCACATGAATAAATAAACCGGGGGTTCACTTCAAAATTCGTATTTTTTTAAGTGGCCGCGATTATGGCTAAATATTCTGGCTCATACTAGAATATTGCCTCTGCTTACATGGACGCAGTATAATTCACAACAATCGTGGATAAAAGCAGTAGAAATATGAAAATAAATATTTCAGGTTGAATCAATATATGCCTTTGTTGTACAAAATCCCTATATTCTCGAAAATTGGGTTTTTATCTAAATTCTCGATTCATATTTCTCCGTATGTATTTTTAAAGACCAAAATACCTTTTAATAATCAAGTTGCATTTATTTGTTGAAATATCAAATATAATCATAATAAAATAAATCAATTACTTTATATTGTTTTATTCAGGGTTGAAGTATTTGGCAGGACTGTCACCAATAATTTTTTGATATTAATTCCCTAAATCAAATACACCTATTTTTGCCCAGGTCGTGTCCTTGTCTTTCGCAAACAAGGGAAATAGTATAGCCTATTGGAAGAGTCGCAGCTACACATCCAACTGTTTCTCTCATATATCTATTATATATGAGAGAAACTATGGCTTAAACACTCGGCAGTATTGCCTAACTCTGCCACTCCGACTCTGAGATAGGTTCAGCAAAGGAATAGGACTTCCTACTTCTTTTATTGCACATTTCTCTTCAAAAAGAAGAGAGGAAAAATTAATCCCTTTCAGAAATTGGACACTATTCATCATGAAGAGCGAGAAAAACTGTTCACAAACAAGTAACGCAGTAGGTTTAAGTACTGAATAGCAACCACAACACTGGTAACTGAATATGAACACTGAATAAGAAAGAACTCCGTAAATTCACAATATTGCACCATATTATGGATAGCAATTACATAGCTACAGACACCAGTGCATAAAATAACATACAAAGTAGGCAACACGAATGCCACCTAGTGCCAAGATTTTGCCGCACAATGGCAGTATTTGGCGCTGGCAAAAGAAGGAAAAAACTCAAGTTCTACGCGTGTTAAACTACAGTTAGGAAGCGTTAAATGCTAGAGTTTGGATAAAATGTTTCTTTTCAGGAATAGAGTTCGGGAAGGTGGCGGGCCCTATGTTCCTCCTCCTCCAGACATGACTTTGTCAACAGCTAGGCTTTACCATTACTGGAAGGTATCACAACATCCATCAATTTTCAACAAATTAATTCTGGCAGATCTTACTTTAACTTCTCACAGTGCTGGCACAGAGAGAGCTGTGTCAATCCATACCACACTTAAATCCAACAAACAGTCAAGCCTTTCTAGAGAAGCTATAAATTCTAGGATGTACACATCGCAATTAACAGTGTTGGAACTGCATATTATTACCAAAGACCTGCTGTTGCCAATTTCTTAGAGATTAAAGAAAAAAAAGAAAGCTTCCAGATGCAGAAAATTATGAAATGGATGAATTTGTTAAAAAGTTTATTTTCAAAAGATAGTAGTACAACGTAATTATTTCTTTAAAGAAATAATTACAAATGAATAATGTTTATAAATTCTTATTTTAAATTATTTATCCATATATATCACATCGGGAAGGTCCTCAAACGAAATTCTACAATCCACCTGTGAAGTATATGGTAGAATACAAATGGTGCCCCAGCATTGAACCAATGATCATAAGGTAAAAGATA
Organism: Sympetrum striolatum; assembly: GCA_947579665.1. Classification (NCBI taxonomy): domain Eukaryota; kingdom Metazoa; phylum Arthropoda; class Insecta; order Odonata; family Libellulidae; genus Sympetrum; species Sympetrum striolatum. The sequence goes on from OX388350.1 coordinate 83,926,220, forward strand.
AATTGTAAATATGAAACGCTGATTTCTTCTGCTTACATACCTAGCCATATAATTTTCAATTTCTCGGTAAATGAATCATAAAGAAAATTGAAATTCCCACCATACATTTCAAATGGTAGAGCTGCCTGGTCTCGAGCCCAAGACATTTAGGAGTTATGAATACATATAACAAACTGGTAAATATAAAACTTATTCAATCCAAAGTTTTATGTTGATATCAAACTGGGATGGTCCTAAAATACGATTCCATTATCCCCATTTGCAATGTATGAAGGAATGTAAATGGTGCTCTGGAATCGAACCAAGAATAGTCATGGAAACATTAAACAGCGTATATAAAATGTATTTATGATCTCTATTCACATACCAGGTTTTAAGTTTTCATGTCATCATCAGGGAAGACATTTTAAAATAAATCTGAAAAATCACCACAATGCATTTAAAATTGGAGAATATTTGTCCTGACCTAGCATGGGATAATCTTGGAGGGTGTCTTTATAGTTTTCATTGAACATACACGGCTTCCAGCGATCAATCGAATTTCAACTCTCTAATTTTCTGGGAAGTGCCAAAAATAATTTACTAAAATCATATGATTCATGATTCATTCATGATCATATGATATGAATCATTCTCATTGGCTGTTGCTGCATCATAAAGCAGCAATCAGCCCATGATTTAAAGGCCGTATGCCCCTTTTTACCCTCACCTCTCTTTACCTATAATGCGTCATCTGAAGGCATTCTCCCTGGAAAATGAACCCCCACAAAAAGTCAAGCTAGTTAGAACCAAAAGAGGCAGGAATTGCGACTCAACGAAGGAAAAGTTTGGCCCAGTAATTGTTGTTGAGGTCATTTGGGTTATTATAAGAACATTGGTATATAGAAAAATAGTGCAGTAGTTTTCTTAAGGGTTCAGTGAACCAGAGAACCCAATGGACCTGCTGCCACTGGGTAGGAGTGAACAAGAGTTACTTAAATTTCAATTTAAAAACTTTCAAATCGATACACAATTGTTATTTCCACTGTAATCTTCCAGGAATGGCCTGCTTACATGGATACAGAGTACAGTCTTCATCACCAGCAGCAGGTCCTTCTGCAGCAGGGAAACGTCTTTTTGCCTTTGAAGTGCTGCCTCCCCTTGCACCATCACCCACCAGTGACCATCACCATCACCATCATCATCACCATGGAGGAGGACATCATAGGCATCATACTACGGGTCAAAGACATGCATTGCCATGTCATCAAAAGCACTTCCATTTTCACACGGACACAGAAATGGACAAGAAAAGGTATGCCTAACTAAATGTAAGGTGATATTGTCAATCAACGAATGTCATTTGGCATAATAATCTGATTGCAACTGATATCTCAAATTCAAAGCTCTATCCCAATCATTCATTCTCAAAAACTATCAGTATTAAAAGATACATCTTTGGATAATATGAAAGGTGAATATTTGCATTCAAAAGTTTACATTAAGAAAATTATAATTAATTTATTGCAGGGCAAAGATACTTCTTTGAGAAACACAAATACATAAAAATTCAATTTGAAATTCAGAACACCAATTACGGCAATTGCATTAAAACGCAAGATATTGGATTTTCATTATGCAGTAAAAATGTATAGCCAGATAACAATCATCTGAATGAAAATAGAAAATAGCATCACAATAGAAAAACAAGCTGAGTACAAAGGTCCAACCCTCACTCACGTAGTTGTGCCCATTTGTTGGCCTACCACCTCCACCTTCCCTATCATACTTTACTTCCTTTTCCTCCTCTGACTTACCCCTGCCCTTTTACCCCTTCCTCTACTTAGTGTATATATACTGAGGACTTTTTTAGATGATGATAATTCAACACATTCAAACCTAGGTCATTAATGTGTGTATCTAATGTGGTATTATATATATTAAAGTGTTAATTCTACCTTCTGGTATTATTAAAGAATCTTGTCAATATCTGCAAAGCCACAAATATAAAAAGTACTTCAGCATGTTAATGGGTTGACTTTTTGAGGAATAGTTTACTGTTGGTGATGCTAACCCTTGATATATATTTATAAAGAGTAATGAAATTTATATACATTTTCTTCAACTTATATTTCCTAAAATATCTAGCATGTATAGCTTCTCCTGATAAACCTATAGACCTGTATACCTATATACCAATAGACTTATAAGGGATACAAATTCTAACCATGTTCCTCAAGTGTCATCAACTTGAAACTTTTACCACATACAGGCCATAGCGTGTAACCACAAGAAAAAATCTGAATTTCACCCTCATTATCATGGGTTCGATGCCAGTATTGCCAGATGCCCAATTTTTTCAATGAAAAAGAATTGCGGGGATTTTCAATTTTTTTGAGACACTTCTCCGAAAATTAGAGACTTGAAATTTTAGAGATCACTGGAAGCAGCGCAAATCCACAAAAAAATGAAAGACCTTTGCAATGATTATCCTCCATTCAACGCTAAGTCAGGGCAAATATTCTACATAAGAAATGCATATAAAGTTTGTTTTTACTGTTAGCTGGCTTCATTTCATTTGCAAAATTAAATAGAAAATCCTACAAAGTCAAGACAAGTACCAAAAGAAAGGAAATTAAATTAAGATTCTTGTTTTGTGAATTATTGATTTTTTATCAAAATTACGAGAACTAGGGCGAAATAAACAGAAATTTTGTGAAATTTCTTCATAATAAACAGTGTCCCGCAGAGGACCATGGAAATTGTTGAATCCGAGCTCAAGCGTTCCCTCATTTGAATGCACAAGGATATTAAGCCTATACCATGTCAATGGTAAAGACTTATGCCAAAATTAATGAAAAGGTTGCAATTTTCTGAAATTTCAATGTATTTAAACTATGATATGTGAATAGCACGGACAATATTATGGTCATTTTGTTTACAATCTGCAAAATTTCGAAAAATATTTAAGGGATTTTTCGGTAGGATAGAGAATTCAGAATCAGGGATGTCCAAGAGGTTCCTCTATATTAATAATCATACAAATGTGCTTAAGTTTGTCCCCAGGCGAGTGCCGTTTTAAATGCATTGCGATTTTTAAGAATTATTTTAAATCACTTCCGTATAACATGGAAACATAAAACCCAGCAAGTGAACAGAAGTCATTATTACATTTCATAAACGTAGATTATTTTCGGACTTACCAGGTATATATCGACTTCAAACTGGATTAAATTAATGTTATCCCTACCTGGTCCTTATTTTGTAATCACATCTTGCAAAAAGGTACTGAGTTTGATACCAGGTGATCCTAATTCTCCCTTGTGAAATGAATGCCGGTGATTTCAAATATTTCTATGAAGCATTTCCCAAAAAGATTGAAATCCATTACCCAGGACGTAAAGACAAGTCATGAACATGCTTCACAGACGCAATACACAGATCTCCTAATGGTCCTGGTTCGAAGCCAGGGCACCATTTGAAAATGTACATTCATTTAAAGGGGAATACAGTTTCCTTTGAGGACTTTGACGATATATCAACTTGAAATTTTAGAAAGAGACCTTTGCAAAGTCCATTAGTGTAATCAGTTTGTAGGGGCAGAAATACATTATTATTCAGCATGATGAATGCGAACAACTTTTACTCGTAATAAATATATTCAATAAAAAAATCCCATGGAAATACTCCGAGAGCCTTACAGTAATTGAGTAAATTTTTCATCCTTTTTCTTCAATTGACCGTACATCGAAATTTACATATACAAAATTATATACATTAATTAAAAACTGTATTGATTTTTATATTGATATTCATTATTAAATTATTGAGCTTTAAGTAAAAGAAAATTCTATTCTGTAATCCATAGAATTTGCAAAAGAATATTTATAAATTATGCAATACAATATCATTCTGTTTGTATTATTTTGGTTCTAAAAACATTCAATGTCAACAATCTATTAAAGATCAGTATCTTCTCAGTTAATTTCATACCAATTAATTAGAAAAGGGTTGATATTTCCTTAAATTTATAAATTTTTCAAGTATCTCAAGATAAGGACAATTGCTATTTCATTTTAAGTGTATACTTTAAAATATTTAAATTCTATGTTGCCCATTTGGATGTGGTTATGAATTATATTTGCTTAGAAAGATATTTAAGTTTTAAATGAAAATTTATAAGCTTAATTACAAAATTATCCTTTTTTAATGAAGCGAGGCTCACAACTCCAGTTTCGGATTCATTTTTGCAAGAACATTGTATGAATCTAATAATTTCACCACATCTGACCTCAAAGTAAACATACTTCTAGAGTTAATCTATGTAATATGGAAACATATATTTTTTACCATTAAGTAGGTCAATAATTCAAAAGCAATCATCAGGTAAAATTTCTATAATAAGTTCATGAAATCCATTTAAATGTGAGAAAGGGATTACTGTTGTTGAAATATAATTACAAAAAAATAATAAATATCTTTTGTGATAAAAGTTTACAAATCTCACTTTAAAGAAGTACAACACCAAACATTTTCTGTAAAACATAGTTTCCCTAACTGTGTTTCACAAAATATCAAGTTCTGCACGCAATTGATACAAGTGTTCCTCTAAAACCTAAGGATGATAAGCCTCACATAATTCTGCAACAACAGAAGAGTGTTTGAAATTTTAGAATTTCTTGCTTTACATGAGGAATATGCTTTCACTGCATTCTCAAAGTTTGTTAGTTAATTAATCCATGAATAAGATCTGTATTTCCATTTCCTATAATGTATGTGCGACACTGAGTCTATTTAAATTTAGAAATATGCAAAGTTAACTTACTTGGAAATAACACTCTAGTAATGGAGTATTACACCCTAACCCCAATACTGGGAATGAAAATCGAATGTAATGCTCATTTTTCTGTGTACACTCTCAGGTGGCTCGCAGCGCTGGAGTACTCCATTGACCGCTGGATTAAAGTTGGCTGAACCAGTTGTCACGACGAGGGCAAATACTAATTATTCGAGTTAATAAGAGAGAAATGATTTGCAGCAAACACACAGCACAAAGCAAATCACAGGGCTTCGTTTTGCAATTAAATCAAGAACACATTCAGTTCACCATGGAGAAGTTCATCCCTTCTTAATCCCTAAGTTCAGTCAAGTTTTGGAATTAATCAATGCCTACGCAGTTTTCTTTTTCAAGGAATATCAAGAGCCATTTTACAACATAATGAGTTTATCTGTGAGGATATTATTTGCAAAATATGACAGGTTTCTCCTAGAGAATGAGGTAACTTCTGTGAAACAAATGGAATATCATCACTCAGAACCCAGAATTAAATTAAGTCAAATTTCATTGACTGTTAAAAAATATAAAATATAAGGGAAATTTTGTGGGTATTCCTAATTTATATTAATAAATTTTCTAGATGAATTTATTTTGTAAAAGCTTCCTAAATTCTGCACAGTTGACAGTTCGCAAGTTAGGCTATTTGTGCGATTACTCCCCAATGATACAATGCCAGAAGTCACCAGATATGGTTAGCATAAAAACATTAAATGGAAGAAGAGAGAGTCTATCCTATAGATTTGAAAAATTATATTTTGGAGGATGAAACTGGGAAATTAGAGTTCCAGGAGATTCTCTGCCCTAATAAATAAATTACGGGCAGTTCCTACAAAAGTGTGTATATGCCTCCCTGACCAATAACTCATAGCAGGACACTTTGAGCCATATGGTGATGTGATAAACAATTTCAAGAGGTGTAAATCAAAGGAAATGCCATATGTGTTGAATCCTATCTAACCCCAGGAGAGACCCTACCTATGTTTATTAGTGAATATAAACCTGGGAATATTTAGATAGCAAGATACTCGAGGAAATTTATAGGGAATATTTATTAAGTGTAACTCCTCTGAGGAGAGAGAACTTTAGAAACAATGGAGAGAAGCATAAATGTGATAGTGCAGTCGCATTGTTATAAAGAAAGACTAGCAAGTTAAATGTGCGTTCGTTTCTAAAGCTCAAGGAAGTCAAGGAGCTGCTACAAAAGTATATACTTTCAAGTGTGAAAGCAAATGAGTGTGAAGTTTTTTAAGCATTCTGAATAAGAAGAGAAGATGTTCAAAATGACTCCAATCGAGGTGTGAAAAACGTGCATGTAAGTGTAATGTCTATGTTAACGATAGTTTCAAATTAAAACTGTGGTGATAAATAGTAAAAGTGTTTATAAAATGGAGTTGGCTAGTTAGAGAAAATATCTTATGAATATTTCAGTCCATTAATATGGTGCTTTGATTGCATAGATGGTCCTAATTGCTTACATAATTGTTCCTCTTGGAGGACCTTTATCAAACTAATCGATTTGCATGATTTGCAGTGAAGAAAGGATAACTACATAGGGAATTCTCCTAAGTGGTATAATTTTACTAGAGAAAATAATTCAATTGCTTTGTTACTGGAATTGAGTGACAAGTAGAGATCCCCTTTTTATCCCAAATCCCTTTCTTTGTCCTTGCCCATTTTGTTTATCCACATTAATTCATGTTTACACAATTCATCGTTTACGTGAGCAGTTCCCTAGCAACAACATAATCACTTGGTTGAGCAATTCTCAAAAAATGCCATGATCTTAGATGAAAATACAAAAAACTATAGTGATTTTGATGATCAATACAGTGTAAGTTAATGCTTTCTACAAGTGAGATTGATGTTACGTCATAAAAGTTGCCTAGGGATCAACGATAACTTAAAGAGAAAGAAAATAACTCATCCAACCTACAATAAATATGAAATTTAGACATTTAGTTCCAACCTTAACAAATCCAACTTTCTGAGATTAAATGTAATAAATGACTCAAATCACACTAGAAAAAATTTGGAAAGATTTACAAATTTTGAAACAGTTATACATGTTCAATTTTGCTTTCCTCTTCATTTCTAGTCATTTACAAGAACAAAACTCAGCCTTTCCCAACCTTAAACGGGTAATACAGAACATTTTGGAAATGGTTCTGAAAGAGATGATGACTCTAGTTTTAGTAAAGATTATTGTTTACCAATTTCTAAGTAAACCCACTTCATCTAATAATTGCTGAATGATTTTCTATACAAAAGAAAAAGCCAATGAATTTCATTATGAAATTTCAAATAGGAAAGTGAACATTGATTCCCATGTTACCAACAGAAGCAATTATTAGAATGAATTGATGCATTGGATGTACTCAGAGTAGATGATAAACAATAGAAAATCAAATAAAATCTTTACTTAGCCTCAGCATAGTCATGTTCAAAATGTTGTACATTACGAAAGGAAAAGACATCCATTAAACTGTTTGCCATATTTAAATCCTCCACAAGTGCATCTATCTTGTTCTCCTTCCTCATTTCACTTGAGAGCCAGTTCTTACTCTGTCAAGTTTAACTTTAAAGTAAATCACTTGGATACATTTTTTCAAAAACCTGTCTTTCCAACGAGAATTTAATTTTATCAACAGTATCATATTTTTATTTCCAACTTTTTTTTAAGTTAACCACTATTATACATTTTATTAACATTAGAAACTATCATATTCATGAATAACTATAAAGAAACCCATGTTGCTCAATCTTTGAAAATTAATAAACTCTGGGATCCAAAAGAGCATTAACAAAACATTCCAAAAATTCAAACATGAATTTCAGCTGGGATGAGTTTCATATTTTGAGGGTTTGGTATCAAGTGGTTGCATGAGCATGAGCAATGAGCATGCATTCAGATTTTAAAATATTCAAAGAGCTTCAGGATTTGCAGAAATAAATTATTTCCAATTTAAAAATATTCCGAAAATTAAATCCTTATCATTGCATGCAAGCGAAAATGAAAATTACCTATAAGAGGAAAGGACAATATTCATACCCACCAATAAAATTTGTATATCTTACAGAAGTATTACGTAAATCTAATTAAATGATAAAGTCAATTGACTGATTACTTCACAAAATAATCAAAATTGTTTGAATAAATTGACCAAATTATGCATAATAGATAATAACTCTTCTATTGATTGATTTATAAGTAAATGTGTATTCTTTCTTTTTTATAACAAAGTGGCTGATTAAAATTAAAATTGACAGATTTCAATTGAAAATAAAAATTCCAGTTTGTCCTCATAATCGGCTGATTATGAAATGAGTTGTTAACTATCACTACAACATTAATGCTTCGTTTTCACCATTAAGTATTACTATAATGTATAAATGAAATATACAATCATGGTTGATACCTTAAAAACAGGAAATATTAAAATGCTAGCCCCAAACACATAAAAGAAAGAAGACAAAGTTTTATGGCACTGTCACTGTAATATCTGCTCAGAGAAATTTAGCAAATTTGAAGGGTGGACAATGAAGTATCAACAAATAAAGCAAATGATAAAGGGATACTAATCACCCATACTGCAATTACAATTTGGAATCACTGATTTGTTCCAAAAATAAAATTCTTTTGATGATGCATTACTAGGACCATTCTAACGGAAAAACTCTCATTTCTTGAAATTTGTTGAGCTAATGCAGCCTTTTGAAATTGCAAGACTGGACTTCTTTCACTGCATTTGAACTAAAGCTATAGATGAGGCAAAGTTCTCAAAATGTTTATTGATAGAATAGTTCCAAGACATTTAAAAAGGTCAAAGGGACCAGAACAGACTGGTTTATAATTAATGTTGCATTAAAATGGCGAAGAAAGTATTACATTGATTTATTGCAGATCACAGAAATGCTGGATGAGTGTTGGGAGGATCAAGATATATGAAAAATTAGACTCAATTCTAGAACAATAAAGAAGTTATTCATATGGGAACAAACTAGTTTCATACTATGAGGAATGCATATGTCACGGTCTGATAACTCCAGAAAAAGGCAATTTTAAACCGAGTAATTTTCATTGATCAAGAGAGAAATTAAAAAGATGTCTTCAGAAGGGTCAACTTAGCTCTAATTTTATTTCCATCTGTATTTTGATGATAAACAATCATTAAGGTATTTACAATACGGCAGTAAATAAATATCTAAAACTCAACAAGAGAATGTTTTGACTTACAATAGTTCCAGAAATGTATCCTCAAAAGAAAACTTATTCTTGGAACTTTCAATATAATATACAGTTAAAATTTAGGTAAAGAGAAAAATTTCAAGACTCGTGTTATTTTAAAAGTTGAAATAAAAATTTAATCTCTAACTGGTTATAAATGTTAAGTTTACATGGAAATAAATTTATCATAATGTTAGAAAATTTACTCATAAAACTATTTACATTAAAATGATGATGCTAGCCCAATCTAAAAATGATATGCATATATTTTGGATTACAAATAAAATATATTAGATTAGAAGGACTATTGATGGATTGCACTTATACTTGTTTGGATTGGATTTATTTTATTAGAATATGTTTGCAAACTGTGGTTCAGGGTCATAGCATACTACTAAAGGTAAATATAAATTATGATGAGACTTTTGTATGTATTTGTTGTCAATGAACACAGCGTTCTTTGTTCGCACAAAGATTTTGTCATTTTGACTGGAAATGTATAAGGTTAAGAAATTGATAGTTTTTAGCTAGCAGGTTAAAAATGAAATGCCAATGAAAATGGGTTTTCTGTACTCAATTTCATTATAAAGTTTTTAAGAAAGCAAAAAAATTGTTTTTCATTTCCTATATACTGCAAAATATTTCATCTTACCACTACAAATAGAAATATCATAGTCATTTATACCATTATTATATTAACTTGAGTACGAAATTTCAAAACCATATCTTCAGGAATATCTTCTGATTAATATTTATATTTATGAGTAGGTATAGTAGGTGACCTGAAAAAAAAAACCTAAACAGACCTCTTCTAGAAATTTACTATATTTTTTTTGTAAGCAGCACTATCAGCTAGAAAGCTGTCAAAGTTTCAGCTCCATCCATCCATTAAAATTTACCCTAAAAACAGTGTTTTTCCATCTTTTTCTAAGGACTTATTGAACGGCCCTCGTATAAATATTAATGGTTTTTGGGTTCTCTTCCACGTATTTTGTTTTTGTCGGACGACTTTTCGACCCCATTCCAGCAGTCGTCTTCAGGTTGAATGCAATTCATGTTCAGGTCCCCTTTTATATACACTGGCTCTCCTTCCACTGCTACTTCGCGATTGGCCGTGCTCTCTGATTCGTTCTTAGGATTCCTTTCCAACTATTAAGAATATAATAGCCATCCTCTCTGTTCATATTAAGGAGGCTAAAATAATTTCAAAAGAGAGACGATATTACCCACGGGTAATAAAAGAGGCGATAGAAATATTAAAAACGCCAGAAAATATGAGCAGAGAGGACGGCTATTATATTCATAATAGTTGGAAAGGAATCCTAAGAACGAATCAGAGAGCATGGCCAATCACGAAGTAGCAGGGGAAGGGGAGCCAGCGTATATAAAGGGGACCTGAGGAAACATGAAATGCATTTAGACCTGAAGACGACTGCTGGAATGCGGTCGAAACGTCGTCCGACAAAAACAAAATACGTGGAAGAGAACCCAAAAACCATGAATATTTCACTTGAATGCCACGGAAATCTACGAAGTTATAATGGCCCTCGTATAACATCATGGCTGATTGCAGCAGGATCTGTGTACACATATGGTTTAGATTGATTAAGGAAAAATATATGGGCATTAGATCAGTTACTACCTAAAACTAGAGTGTAAAAATGAAATCAAGATTTCAGATCGCACAGAGAAAAACATAGTGAGTGTGTCGTATTCAAAGGATGAAAAAGTCAGAATCTGTTGGAGACTAAGGAGGAAAGAAATGGTTTCTCTCCAACTCTATGAGCCTAAATATTTCAGGAACAACTTGAGGATATTTATAATACATCCCTGCAGTGTATTGATAATATAAGTTAACAATATCTTAGTTATGAGTCAATGAGAAACAAAGTCAAAAGACAGCGTTTTGTACTTATTTTTGATTTCAGAAAGATACAATATTGTCCCAAGAAATGAAAAATGTTATTTTATTCAGTAGAAAGCACGATCAATGAAATACTGACAAAGCTTCTGAAGTTAAAAAAACCTGGAGGAATCGTTCACTAAACAGTATTTTAACTTAAATTGTAAACTAAACTTGTGTACTTTCACATTACTAAATGAGATATAGACACAATTGAAAAAACAGTATGCAGTTACAGTCACAAAAGAATGACTCCGAGATGAAATTTAGCAATATTTTAAAACATGATTGATAAAAGCGATATAAATACTTGTTTGTTATATAGAAACATCTTACTGATCAAAATAGCACACAAAATTACAGAAAAGATTGTTTTTATATAACAAGAAAGGTAGGCAACATTTTTGCGATTAAAAAAGACCAGAAAGAAACCTTCAACTTGCTCAAGATGTAACAAAAACATGACAAGAGCATTCAAAGATTTTTTAAATTATTTTAGAATAAATCATGAAACAATTACGGTATTTGAATACATTAAATAGTTGTGATTACTCATGTCAAAAGATTTGACTCATTCAAAATAAATATTTCTTAATAAGCTACTGCGAAACTGAAGATAAAATAATATATTTTACTTTTATAGCTCAAAAAGATCAACTAAGGCAGCCGTGATTTTGTGGAAATCCATCACAAGGAATAAGGCAGAAAGATATTCACTTTTTCACACAATTTATTTTAAAGAAAAAGGCTACCAGTTTTGGTGAAACTCCACCCTCATCAGGTCGCACAAAACCAAATTACATCAAACAGCAGAGTGCATATAGGAAAGTCTGGGGGGTGGGGTTGGGAATGAGACTGGAGGGTCTGAAGTCACCAATTGAATGAGGGGGAGAGGATAGGGGAGGGGATTTGAAAGAGGTACTCATTAGTAAGACAACAATTTAGTAATACAGAGTGTTGAATAATCACATACAATTTAACTTGTAGACAGCAGATCTAATCAAAGGTTCTGCTTTGTCTTTCTGAATATATAAACATTTTCTTAAGTTCTTTTTATTGCTAAACACTGTCAAAACATTGAATTTTTGGCAACAATTGACAAGTAGGTAGGAAATATAACTTTTGAATGGAGAGACAGCACATCATGTTTCAAGCAGAAAAAGTCAATTGTTAATTATGTGCCTTTCTTTTCGTTTAATTGATTTATCTATTAAGTAAGGAGGGTTAACTTTGGAACAGCTATTTCTTTTATTGTTTTAAGTTCACGAAGGAAGTTAGCAGGAGATAAAGGAATATTAAGCAATTTATGGATAAGACTAGACTAGAGGTGGTAAGCTTGCGTGAGTAGCGGTGGTTGGAATCAAAAGGGATGGTACTGCTAGTATTTTCAACATTCATTTTCAACCAAAAATAATAATATGAGATTTTTTATTAGATTAACACTGAATCAGATTTCCATGAAAATGATTAATTCTCACTTGAGGAAATTCAAATTTTTCATTAGAAATGCAGCAACTGCTGATCGTTGTAATCAATTTTAAGGTGAGAATCACAGGATCTTGGGCATAGTTAATTAATGAATATGAAATAAATAAAAATTAGGTAAAATTTCACTTACCATTATTATTATATGAAATTTATATAATTAAGGTGGAAACAAGGTCAAAAATGCAATATTTTACGTAAAGGTCTTTCATCTACCTAGCACTACCGCTAAGAAAAATTTGTTTAAATAATTAAACTTACATTTCCGATTTGGCGAAAATGCATGACTGGTTCAGAACATTCTAAAACTCAGCTACTATGAGAAAGAAGAAGTAAAAAAGCACTAATAGAAACATATGGAATTTTAAAATTCACAGACACGAGTACTCGAGGGTTAATGGCACTCCTCATGGATTTTGCAATTTGCGATACAGTCAAGACGTTGAAGGATATCACTCCCTGTAAGTCCTCCTTTTAGGCATTGAATATTATGTTGAGTGATGTCTCATCGTCACAATGTCAAAATTAAGATAATACAAAGATTTTAAATATAGTTAAATAAGAAATTTGTTATTTTTTGATAAAAGATGTAATGAGAGATGATAGAATGGTAGAAATGCTTTAATTTAAAGAATGCTGCGATAATTAAAACACACAGATACCAAATCACACAAAGATTTTTGTTTTTAATTGAAGCAAATTTTAATCAATTTCATAAATCTTTGGATCTAAATAACAGGATTTCCTCTTTTAAAAGGAATAAAAATCATCGAAAATTATTGCCGTATTTGACGGCATATAAGACACACCTTTTTTCCTAAATTATGTCTCGAAAAATTCCCCTGCGTCTTATATGTGAAGGTTCAACCTCCACAGGTTAACTTTCAATACTGAATGCTAATTTTAGCCCAGATATTTGGTAATTGCTTTCAATGATTGTGTTAATATTTGGCTTTTACGAAACGTGACAACTAAAAGAAACTACATTTTAAGTTATTGTGGTACCGTACTTTCGCACGGACTATTAAAACTCTTTTTCCTTGTGAGTGGCCAACTTAATGAGGGTGCGTCTTATATGCCGTCAAATACCGTAATTTCACATTAATTAACTGTAATTTTGGGTAGATATTAGAGCAAATATTGTCAAAAATGAATATTTTTTGCAAAAAAAAATATTCTTGTTTTAAAATGAAGTAAATTTTGATCAAATTCATAAATCTTTGGGTCAGATTTACAGGATTTTCTCTTTAATAGGGGATAAAGGATAAAAATCATCGAAAATGGTTAATTTCACATTAAGAAACTAAATTTGGTATGAAAATAGCACGAATTTCACAAAAAAAATATTTTTATGTTAAGAAATTAAGATTCTTCTATTAAAATTAAACATATTTTGATCAAATTCATTAATATTTGGGTCAGATTCTCAGGATTATCTCTTTAATTAGAAATTCAAATTATCAAAAATGGTTCATTTATCTATAAGAAACTGTAACTTTTAGTTCAAAATACAGTGAATTTAGAGAAAAATCAATATTTTTCTTGTGAAGGGGGAGGGTCAAGTAAAATCAACATTTTTGACATTTTTTTGCTTATAAAATTAGTTTTACAACTGGAAAATATTCTCTCAAAGCTTATAGGCAGAATTTGAAGTCTAAGTGTATCTAAGGAGTTGTTATGCTGACGCACTCCAATCAGCGCCGAGAACAGGTATACGACCGCGTGCATGGAACCCATTTCCTTACGGTACTTTGGGACTTTCCCTTGGAACAATGGTTACACTATTTTAACAATAGAAGACAGTTCTTAAGAGATTTGTCTATAGCTTGCATTCGTTTAATGGTACTTATTATTAATAATAGGCCCCAAGTGAAGAGCCAAGAGTATGCATGCATACAGTGCACAGCTATACTTCATGGCAAACAGTCGTTTTCGAGCTCTTTTTATTGAGATTTTGCCCTTTGCAAGTACGGAGATGAACAGGAAGGTTAGTAAGAGCGATCCTAGCTATCGTCCAAACCATCCACGTCGGCGTAGATTTGGTGGAAATCGGTTTACGACCGCCGAAGAATGGCTCGAAGAAGAATCGACGGAAACCAGAGCAAGTGCTTCTGCAGAGAAATCAAAACATCTGTGTCTGATGTTTCTGAGAATGTGAGTTTCTGCTACAGAATAATAGAATTTGTGAGCAATTTCTGATATTGCCGTATGTAGTCAGTGCAAGGAGATTTTGTTATTTGGTCAGTCAGGTGAAAGAGGGCTTGGTTTTAAGGCATCCATGAAGTGTAAGTGTGGCACCACGTTCATAGATTCCAGACCATTTATCAATAATGGCTCTGAAATTAATCGAAGGATTGTGTTTGCGATGAGATTGCTAGGCATTGCAAGAGAAGGAACAAACATAATTTGTGGCATTATGGATTTAGGACAAGGAATAAGCAAGAAATCCTACGAAGGAATCATGCGGCATGTGAGCAAATCTACCAAAAAAATATTCAATTTTTCGTGTAAAAAGGCCATTGAAGAAGAAATGAAGCTAAACGAAGAACATGAGAGGGCACTGTTGCATTTAACAGTTTCGGGCGATGGATCGTGGAAAAAAACGGGGCTTCTCTTCTTTAGATGGTGTTACAACACTTATCTGTTATCACACCAGTAAAGTGATAGACCTTGTAATAAAAAGTAGCTATTGTCAAGCCTGTACCTATTTCAAGAATGCAAAAAAAATGATCCATGATATTTGGAGCATAAAGAGGAATGCCAGATAAATCACTCCGAATCCGCTAGCAAGATGGAAGTGGACGCTGTGCTTGAGATGTTCCAGAGGTCGGAGGAACTTTTTGGTGTAAGATATTGGAATTACGTTAGCGACGGGGATGCAAAAACTTTCAAGACTACTTTAGATAAGAGACCTTACGGCGATGAATTAAATTTAATAAAAAGTGAATGCATCGGCCATGTAGAAAAGAGAATGGGCAGTCGGCTCCATAACGTAATGAAAACTGCCAAGCTCAGAGGCAAGGGAAAGCTAACAGATGCACTAATAAAATAACTAACCATGTACTATGGACTTGCTATCAGGCGACATGCCGATCCTGTCGATGACATGAAAAATGCAATTTCGGCTGCATTTTACCATATGTCATCATCGGACAATGAACTGCAGCACCAACATTGTCCTCCGGGCACCGACTCTTGGTGTGCTTTCCGTGTTGCAGAAACAGAAAAGATATTAAAAGATTATCATTACCCCCTTCTCCTAAATCCAGACGTGAAGAAGACTGTATTCCCAATTTATGAAAATTTGCCTCAACGTGATTTACTGGAGAGATACTTAGGTGACCACACTCAAAATGCAAATGAGAGTTTTAACTCTACTGTTTGGCGCCTGGCCCCTAAGCATCTTAACTGCGGATAAAAAATTATAGAAATTGCTGCATGTTTGGCTGCCAGCATTTTTAATGATGGGTATGCCTTCATTGCACAAGTTATGAACAATATGCACCTTCAAATTGGACTCCGTTGCAAGTAATTCATAGATGCATACAACGCACACCGTGTGCTCAGACAAGAGCATCGTAGCCTTGAAAGCACTCAAGAAGCCAGAGGGTGTTGGCGGAGTATCTGAAAGCTGGTGGAACAGAGATTGCTAATGTTTTAGCACAATTATTCATTAATTGTCTAAAACAAGGAGTGAAGTAATTGTCTAACACAAGGAATAGAACCACACAAGGATTGCCCTTCTGCACAAAAAAGGAAGCAATGAAGCAATGAAGAATCTTCCCCCATCAGCCTCCTTCCAGCTGTCTATAAGACATTCATGAGGATAATAGCTGAATGTCTTAAGATAACCCTGTCTTCAGCCTAGCCTGGAGAACAAGCAGGATTCCGGAAAAAAAAGGCTGACTGTGTGAAACTAGAAATTTACCGATTCTGAGTACATCTGTCTCTTGCACATTATCTATGAAAATGCCACAGCTTCTGTAATGCTGCATGAAGAGACCGATGAATTCAAGATTGAGAAGGGAGTTTGACAAGGTCTCTCTCCCATCTTGTTCGCGGCCATTTTAGAAGGCCTCCCCAAGTACTTTCCAATATTCTCTGTCCTGAGCTCCTTGTTGCCACGTTACACCTAAGTACTTGATGATATCACAATTCCACCTGTCCATGAGACTGGCTTGACTGCATGTCTTAAGGTCATCACACTCATGGGCAAATGATATTTTTGATTTCCAACTCTTGAAATTTGGGGTGCCTATTATGTTCATAGTGCATTAAGTTGGAGTAATAAACAGTATATATAATTGAATGCCACCATTCTATGTACAAATAAAATAATATCCAGTTATGATAATGTAAGTAAATAAAATGATGTATTCTCCAAATGAATTCCAGAGATAAGGCCAAAAATATATCACTAATTATTAAAATTCGAAAATACTAAGTTCTTTAATATATAATTTAGTAAATAGGCACCTGGTAAATTGATCCGGGGGGAATTTATCTCCCGACCTATTTGTACGCGGAGAATTGATCCCCCATGCTGATGTTGTACAAACAACCCAACTCAACCTAACCCCCCCGGTTAATTTATTTATAACATTAACCAATAATCAGGGCGTGCAGATTAAAATAAGACTAAATAACAGTAGTACAACATCAGCGCAGGGGATCAATTCCCCGCATACCAATCTGTCGGGATATCAATTCACTGTGAATGAATTCCCATGTACGAATTCCCTACGTACGAATTCCCCACGTATGAATTCCCCCCGGACCAATTTACCGGCCACATAGTAAATAATAGTAGTGTTAAACATTAACCTATTGACAAAGCTCACTTCAAATTTCATATCGGATATCAGCAGTACAACAATAAAACATGAAACCTGTATTTCAAGATATGTAAATCAAATTTGGATGGAAATAATTTAATAGATATACAGTCATGTTTTTAAGAAGATTTCAATTTTAGCTCAACTCACTGAATATTTATGGAAAATTTCCACTCTATTACAAGTTGACCAAAGTTATCTTCTTCAGGTGCTAAGCTGTGCAATTGAAATGTATGTACATTGGATGCTTCTGAGAAGGTAATCTGAGCTTTTCTGTGCTTCTGATACTGTTGTTAAGTTTTAGACTGCTGGCAAAGATGGCTATTGGAGATTTTTGAACTTCTAATTATGACCTACTTAAATTAAGCCATGATGATTGGTGAAACATCTCGAGCACCTTAATATGCAGTGCCAAGAACTATTCTTCATCTTGCTAAATTATCCGAATTATGGTCATAAAAATAAATTAATACACACACTTCCCTTCTCCAATGTTTCTGACACAATTTGAGGCTATTACGGACACCTGCCCCTCTCTGCTCATAAATAATATGATATATTACGGACAATGCATATAAACATCAAAGGATGGATTTTTCTTTGTTCAGAAATATAAAATAAAATTCCTAGGCATAAAAATTAATTTATTAACTATACAGGATATATTAAAATTGTAATAAACGCAATCTTCATGTGCTTATTACCAGCTACCCAACTCTTCACGTCAGGTTTTCCCTAATTTAAACAATGAAATAAACTTTTAATTGTGTAAAAACAACAATAGTGTAACATCAATTGGAGGGGATTTTAATCTTCCAGACATCGATTGGCAAAAAGACCTAGTCAAGAAAGGAGATTGTGACAACATCTCTTATAGGACTCTACAAAACTTAACGCAAAAGCATTTGTTACCTCATCTAGTCAAAGATTCTACCAGGGAAATAAGCAGTTTTGATATTTTTCTTACCAATAATCCCGAACGTATGTTCCATGAGGTCAAAGGTAAAGAGCAAACTGTTTATTCGTTAAAGGATAATAGCGGTAATGTAGCTAATGATGCTAATGATGCTAGGGGCAAAGGTAATACGTTGAATGAATTTTTCTGAAATGTTTTATCAAGGAATAGCCTGCTTACATGGATACAGAGTACAGTCTTCATCACCAGGAGCAGAGAAACGTTCTTTTATCTCCACTTGCATCATCACCCACCAGAGACCATCACCATAGAGGACATCATACTATGAGTCAAAGACATGCGTTGCAATGTCATCAAAAGCATTCTCATAAAGACACTGGAATGGACAAGAAAAGGTATGCTAAACGAAATGTAAGGTGATATTATCAACCAATGAATTCCATTTGGCATAATGATCTGATTGCAATAGATATCTCAATATTATGGTTATTTATTATGGTTTTAAAGTTTATGGTCTCTTCATTTTCCAATCAACGTTCATTGTAATTTTACCAAAACTTACAACTAGTCCTTTACACCTAATTTAATGGAGTTGCTGTTTGATATGTTGATTGAGGACACAACCTAATCTCAATATGGGATGGTATAGTAAGTTAACATTGATTCAACACATTTCTCTGTGAAGATAGCATCATCAGGCAAAGTTATATACATGGTACATCAATTATAGATACAAAAAGAAGAACAGAGAAGTAGGAGATGGTCAGAGTGCAAAGAGTTTAGTTTTATCAAGTGTTTTGTCTTGTATTAATCAGATGGCCTACTAACTTAAAAATACAATCCATTACTCTAGTAAGTACTTCCCTCCATATGCAATTAAAACCTTAATAGTTGACCCACTTCTTGGCTGATTAACATTTCCCCAGTAAATTATTTTTGATTGGCGTAATAAGTCAACTTATATTATTAATAATGTGATGAAAGAAAAAATGAGTTCAGAAACTACGATGTTTCAAATTATATTGAAGGGTTCGCTTTATAAATTCAATGTATATAAACTCTGATGAAATATTTCATTTATAGAGGTTTTCCTTCAGTAACAACTTCCTTATAGTTACGGCTAGACGCCTTTTAGTCTTGATTTCACTGAATAAAATCAAATATTTATCATCAAACATCAGCAAATAGCAATGACATCATCCAAAAATATTAATACGAGTATTCAGCTAGTTTTGTCAATGATTCAGCTATTTTTATTTTAATACAGCATCAACAACCATCAAACATTCTTCCACAAGGTGTGGAATACACATCTTAAGCTTAGCCAAATAATTAAAATCAGCACTCAAAAGAGCAGTATGGAGAGGCATTAAAAACAAGAAAATGCCATCAAGTAAGAAAAACAACAACAAAGCAGTTGAAATTTTTAAATAGAGTGGTCATTCACTGTCTCGTCTTTCAAGGGTAGTTGAATGAAAGTGTATTACTATTGAACCATTTTTGGAGAAGGATGACAACAACGGGATGCGAACATTAATAAACAATCATTTATTGCGCTTTGAGAATATGTGAGACAAATCTAACCAACTTGCTTAATCTTTCAAAAGAAAGAAGGAAAATAGCTGGAAGCAAGGAGAACATAAATTTTAATGAGGAATGATTTATATCCTTTCCAATGTCCTCTCTTTTTTACTATAAAACAATCGCTATGCTCGAGTTCACTTAAGTAATTTTGTTATTGAAACATTTAAACAACACAAGGCAACACTTGGAAGCAGGAGTAGAGTTAAAACTCAAGAAAGAAGTAAGCACATTCACCGGACAAAGGATTTGCTTATAAATGATTTATTGACAAGAAAACAACTTATGTACCCACCATGACTTTCCGAAATTAGGTGATAAATCAAAAAGTTCGACGCAAAACACTAAATTCATCCAAAAACCCAACTTAACGTATAAATTAACTGGACAACAGGATGAACTGAACGATGCTTTCATCCTAAATGCACACAGAGGTTATATGTAAAAGTACTGACTGAAGGTTTCATTCAACAACGTGACACGTTCAAGCACGTAACTAACCCACCACCTACCGCCGAATGTATTCATTGGTCGATCCTTGGGGACTCCCTCCACCACACTCACCACACTTAACTCTTTTTCCACAGTTGCCACATTTTTTGCAAAGCCCTTCAATGCGGCGCGAGGCTCCAAAAATTCTTTCTTCCGCGAAATAAAAATTTACGCTCAATGCAACCATTACTTATACATTTACATTGAAAATTGCTTTCTAATAAAGATGATAAAAATTACTTTAACTTCTTAAATTAATTTACACTACTACACTGACAGCAAATAACGATTTACCTTAACATATAATTCACCAAAATGTTTAATCTATTATTTCAAAAGTCATATCTCAAACCCATTCTCTGTAAAAATCATCTAATATAGGCATGAACTGAACCATTCATTTCAAATAAACAGATGTAATCAAAATATTGGAGTTATCAGATTATAACATAATGATCAGAAACAATATAAACTGAGAATCAAGAAAAGATGCCATAACTATATGAAATTCATACATTTTTGAGGCCATAAAATATAATCTGAACCCAGCATATTATATAAGTATGAGTTTGTTGCAGCTCACAATCGACTAAATGTTGAAACAACAGCACAAGCATGAATAGCTCATTAAAGAATAGAAAATGTGATCAAAAGCCATATCACCAAGATTGTTTTTATTTGAGAATCTCCAAAAGAATGACAAATTTCTGAAACTGCTTCCCAAGATAATCTAAATCTTTACGTAAAATCTTTAACCCTTATTCATGTTTTACGTCATTGTTACTTATACTGGTATTTGCTTTCTTACCAGCATTTGAAAAGAAAAAGCTAAGTTTGCTCCTAATAACTGAAATTAGAGAAAGAAAATGAATATTTTAAAAATAAAATGGTCTTCAGTAGTGATGAATAAATAGCAAAAGAAGAATCTCCAAAAAGGTTATTTATTTCTTTGCTTTCCACATTATTTCCCATTGTAGTATAACAGTTGAGAATATTGTCTCTGCACAGATAATATTAATAAACTTGCATTAATTTAAACATATCTAGAGATATCCGAGACCACTTTGTTTCAAGGATTTCTGCAAGTACAGATTCCAGTTTTCCATAAGTACAATGGCAGTGATTGTTTCTTCCAAACCCTTCCCTTTTAATGATATTCACGTTCCTACCAACTGTTGCCCTTATCCCATACAAAAAATACTCTTAAAATATCACAGTCAATAGTTCCTTGCAACTTTATGCTTCATTGGCTGTACACCAGGGATGTTTACAAGATAATTCATGCCCAGAATATACGTGAAACAAAACATATTCATTAAGAAATTATTTTAAAAAAACTCTTTCTCCATGATAAATTGGCCATCCTTGAAAATTCATTAAAATGAAAATTTTGATATTTTTAGGATGCTACAAAACTCAATCCTCTCATCAAATTTGACAAGTTTTCACTGGAATAAGAGGATATAAAATATAATCGATGATAATAGCAGATAACTATTTCCATTGAGTATCAAGGATTTCATAATTTCAGAAATCAACTATGGATAAGACAAGCTAGCATATGGGAGTAACCAGATTAATGGCTGGTTTTGTCCAAAATTTATGAATGACAAGAATGAAGAATCTCAACAATGTAAAAACAAAAATATTTTTTAAAATTCCTATGCTGCATCCTGTAATGCTTTGAAAAATCATTTAATCATAGGCTTTTAATTGAGTTCATCTCTTATTCATTTTCCTAATGGTTTGATGGCAGAATCATTTACAGTTTTCTTCACTAAATTCCAAATTTTCAAAGTAGGAGATAGTTATTAAGAGGAAAGATCTGTTGAAAGTGATGGAGACATCTCAAAAAGGTTTACTGACAGTAATTATTATATGTTGAAGAAAATAAAAATATTGAATCAGGCAGATCATCATGATTCACTTTGCCATTCCCTTCCCAATAAGCCATCAACACTTTGCTCATATATTATCTTCTCAGCACTGTACAAATAAAAAACAATTAATATTCAGGTATTTAAATCCATAATTCTCATATAATATCTGCCATTTGTTGAGATTATTTAAATAACTTTTATAAATGAATATCCATCCTCTTCAAAAATTTGGCTCTCACTCACAACACAACCAATAGGAAAACCATTTACATAACACCATGAACACTGCGTTGAGTACATTGTCCAATCACTACATTCGCAATCACAAGTTCGGTTGTAACCATTATCGTGTAAGCATAATAACAATGTTACTAATTAATAATGACTGAATTGATTAAAAATCACAATAGACCCATTTTGGATGGTCATCCAGTAGCACCATTATCTACCATCCAACTTTTCAAAATCAATCCGTATACAAAAATAATGTCATCCAAGCAAGAGATAGGACTATTCACTGACTAACACACACTGACACATGCACTCATACACGCTGGCACTGGTTAAAAGTTTAGGAAACATTGAAAGCTTGATCACTATTCAATAAGAGCATTGAGTCCATATGTCTTCAATTTCTTGCTCCAAAGGAAATAAATTCGTACACAATCAGCTGACATGGCACTTTAGGACAATCATATAAAACACCCCGAGGCTACAGGTTTTTTCATTTTTACCTAGATTCACAGTTTTTCCTTAAAGGATAATTGTTTGAGTCAGATAAGCTGCAGCCACACCAACTGAATTCTTGACATATCTATTATGGAAGTATCCACACATTCAAAATGAATTCAACCATTGAGTGTTCACAGTTTTATTCAAAATTGGGATTGTTGAATAATTTCCAGGGTGAGTCAACTAGCAGCACTGAGTGATACTTTTCAGGCAACTGCCAAGAAAATGGAGAAGCTTCCAAATTGAGCTGCAAGGCACTGCAGACAAAGTACACTCACAATTCTTCATTCTTATTGGGATGAGAAACTTAATGCCTTTCCAAATAATTAGGATTGTTTGCCTCTGCTTAAGACATGATCATCTGAAAAGGAAATTTAGAGATAAATTCAACTAATTATCTTTCAAATAAAAATTTTATTAGATGATGTGATGATGATTTTTTAGATGTATTATAAACCACAGTAATAGAATAATAATGCATTATAATTTATCTTGACATTATATTATAGTATCTAACTTTATGCTATGCACTAATTGCAATGCCAACTACGATTGTAACTCTTTTGTATAGATAGATTAAAGATTTTTTATATAATGTAAAATTTGTATTTAAGGGCAAACTATACAAAAGTATATACAGTAATGATGCTAATGATACATTAAAGTTCAAATAAATAGGAAGAAATAATAACTACTAGAAATTTGGAATATAATATTTTTCATTAATCATAATTTTAATACTTAATAAATTACAGAAAAACTATAGGAGAACATCTAGATATCTAACATGATTACTAAGACAATTGATTCATGCTGATTCATAATTTGGAAACTGTTTATGTCTATTGCCCACTTGAGATATAATTCTTGAGATATTTGACATTAACCTTCCATCTATGTTTAACATTGCGTCAAGGCAAACAATTCACTAACTGAAGTTTCACTGGAGCACTTATTTATTGTATGCAATTAAATGTATATACATACTATGTACTTCCTTAATTTAAGGATTGTTTGGTTTTAGTTTCTTGGCTTTTGACTTGTGTTTGAACTGAGCATATGGTAGGTAGCGCTGAAGCGACCAGCAGTATTCAGCTAACATGGAAGTACTCATAAAAATCGTTCACCATCTCTGTCACTCACTGAGCATAGGTTTTCAGGGAAGAAGTCAAGATGCATGACTAGGAGATTAATTTTGAAGGACATGTTGTAACCTAGCAGTTTGAATGAGCTAATGTACTTCTTCACAACATTCACATAGGCAACAGATTTATAATTTCCAAGGAAATTGTCTACAACTTGAATGTCTCCCACACATCTCTACCACCTAGTAAGTCTTTGAAATGGCTGTCAGCAATGATACATTTTATATGTGGACCTATGAACAATCCTTCTTTCAGTTTTGCACAGCTCAACTCTAGAATCTTGTTGTGCAGGTACAGAAAAGCATCAGAGTCACTGACCAGAGCCTACACAAAACTCTTTTTGAACCCCAGCTTCATATAAAAAGGTGGCATGATAATTTTGTCATGGTCTACCAAAGTCACACAAAGGTTTTTACTTCCTAGCTGTATTCTTTCTCTGATCTGCCTCTTTTCATAATGATGCTTTCTGACTCTGCTGTCCTACTCACAGATGAAGCAGTGCTTGGTGGATGCTGTCTGGATTCCCATGTGAAAACTTTAAGATCACTACAGATACGTCAATTGTACTCGCCATAGCGTATTTTTTTCAAGGAGCAGCAGTATGGTTCCAGTAGTATTTTTCAAGTGGCTAGAATATCCAATTGGTACTGACGCATACTGGTTTCGGTTGTGCAATAATACTGCCTTCATGATGATTCCTTGAGTTATTTTGTTTTGATCAGTTATCATTTGAAGAACCCTGTACAATCCACCCCACTAATCCAACATTTCTTATATCGTACAATTTTACAAGGCATGATAATTTGAAGAAATGTTACTCCTGTTATGCGAGTGATCATTGTAAAGATATTCAGTTTCAAAATTATTTTGGTGTAAACATAAATCATTTTCAAAGGATGGTTCCACTAGAGTTCCGGGCAGGACACTTAAATGTCAAATATGACTCTGAAAAAGATCACAAAACTTTCAGAATAGCTGTAAGAATGAAAAACAAAATTGATATAATGTTTGATGAGCGGTGTTCCTTGCAAAATATTTTTTTTTTTATCTCCACAACCTGATGTGATAGTAAAAAACAGTTTTCAGATTTGAAATCAGCATGAACAACTACATTAGAAAAATACGAATGCCAAGCCAAATATCTACTGCTTGTTTTCAGTGTTATGAAAATATATTCACTTATGTTATTTTATTTCTACCAATAATTCAAATAAATGTCACAACTTTGATTCATTGGAATAACTAAGCCAGCATAAAGTATGGTATTTCATCATAAGTTTAAGTTAATCTTTCAGTTGATCAAATATTCAGTGATATTATAGAGTTGACACTCATTAAAGCTTCAGAATCTACCACAAAACATTACCATTGGAAGCACTTAAGTAACCTCTTTAAAAGTTAATTATCTGATTAACAGATACACTGTACGAAAGGAATAAAGAAGCTGGAATTAGAGGCAAAGTATTAATTATAGGATAATGGACCTTCAGGGGCAGAAACTTGAGGAGGCAAGAACTAGGATTACAATGAGGAGATTGAGTACTTTATCATTTTCATTAATTCATTGAATAGGCCAATAACTCAACTTGAATGAAATTGACTGAAATGGAATGAATGAAGGAAGTGTAATTTTGACTAAGAAATCACGAAAAAGGATAAGAACGGATGTGTAATGTGGTAAGTCAGGCAATGAGATAAAATGAAAAGCTGATTAAGTTTATGAATGGAAGAAAATGCCAAAGAATAAGAAATAAAGATAAATAGTAATATTAACTAAGGGGTACACTATTCCAAGTGCTATAGGCAACTTAATAAGTATATTAATAAAAAGCCGATTGGTCAAATGATTAGTTTGATAGCTAAAGTTAGGACAAACACCTTGTTGTACAATGCTAACAAAGACAGTCTTAATGCCAACTTCATAAATAGTAAAGCCTTGTGTCAAGGTTTTTTCAACATGGAATTTACAGAATTATATACTTTTCTGATGATAAGTTTTGCAGATACAAAAACTGTTACTCATGGAATGAAAAATTTGAAAGATTGTAAGATCATCAAATTCCAAAGTTGGGGCCATGATATTGAAGATATCCTCAAAAAATAAATGAATGAAAAAAATGGTTTTTATTTCATTCAGAATATTATTTAGTAAAAGCTAAATGTTGTGAGAAAATGGTGAATATTTCCTGGGATAGATTATATTGAATTCTTGGGTAAGATGTTATTTTTGGAAAAAATGAATGGATGGGGATATATAAAGGGATCTAAATGTCGTTAGGGAAGAGGTAGGTAGTGTGTGACTAAAAGTTAGAAATGGAAAAAAATATTTATATACAGAATGGAATTTAAGCTGTTTTACTGCAAAAATTAAGTGCATCAGAAGAAGCACAGGAGTAAACTAAATACATTGAACAGGTCAAATTATATCACATGCTAATCAACTGAACTTACTTTACGCTGCACAACCTTATGTCAAGATGAAATGGTGATGATATATCACTACAAATCGAATCAGGAAATTTTTATTGGCCATATGATTTTCCTAGAATAGTCAACCAGCAGTAGAGCAGTAATTCCATAGGGAATCAAAACAACAGCAGCTTGATAAGGAAAGGTAATCAAGTTAATTCAAGTGAAGATGGGTAGCAGTTCAGAGGATGTTGAAGCAGTCACTCAGTTGGCAATAATGCAGCAAATCCAATAATGTACACAGCAGCAGCTCTTGAAGAAATGTCTTGATGATTTCTTCATTCATACGTTGGCGACGGCGGCTCCCTTTTGATAAGTGCTACAGGAACTGATGCAACGACTGCAGAATCTGCTGGTGGAGAATGTATGGCTGGAGACATGGAGAGTGCTGGGTTTGCCACAGCAATTATATTGTTCCCGCTTGAAGCTATCACCTAAAAACAAATTAAAGACACTTACAATGGCCATTCTCAGTGAAACTAAATAAGGTTGAATATATTATCTAGATAGGAGTAATCTCAGCTTTACAATATGAGTATGTTAATAACACTAAATATCATCTTGAAAATGTAATCAGACTAATGTAAATTTTGCAAAGAGAGAAATGTAGACTCTCTAATGACTCAATATTCACTGAAATAAAGTTGTTTATATGTATTATCCATGATAGTTGTATTCAAACTGTAAGGCACATTAAAACATAAATTATTACAGAAAAATGAATAGTCGCATGAACATCAAAATGTAAAATATTTGGCAAATATGTTCTGAAAATACATCAGCCAAAATGCTCTTGGATCCTCATTCCATTTATTATTAGATATCCAGAACTTCAGAAAAGATAGGAGGTGTTTACCTAAAATTAGAAGCAAAGTAATTTGATCTTGCTTTCCTCAACGAGTTAGAATGACACAAGTTGATAAACTATTTTCCAAAGAAGGACAATAACTCAAAGGATATTATTTCCATATCCACTATAGAATACAAGTGTTCATTTCCAAATTAATGATTGAAGGCAAATCAATTGGTGAGCATAGATCTGTTTAGGAGGTTTTTCGTTCAATTTGAGAAAAATTGTGATAAGAAAGATGGCAGTTTCTATCTAAGGATGCTGGAGAGCAGATCACAATTTGCCCTAAACATAAGACATTTCAAAGAGTTATGGTTTCTGAAGAACCTCTAAGGAATAAGTATGCATAAAGAGAGTTAAATCATAATTTAATGAATTTTTGCAGGCATTAATTTAATGCCTGCAAAATTTACAACAAAACAGTTTATGTATAAATGCTTAAGATGCAGGACATAGGGCAGTCCGAGACATTCTTCAATCATATCTCGTTGTTTACAGAGTTAAAAATGCAAAATTGAATCACAGACTGAGTAGAACTCATGACACTCATTTCTTTTAGAATGAGTCGAAGCTGAGATTTAGCAGTTGAGATGTCAATCAATACAGTCCTCTAACATTTTCCTGGTGTATTGAATAATAATAAATTCTCTAATGAAAACAGGAAACCCCCAATTACATCCATTTCAATAATTATTACAATTTACAAAGAAACGCAACCATTCCCTAACTAGATAAATCCGACTGACCAGGATTCGAACCCGGGATCTTGGCCTTGGAGTGCACTAACCACTCTGCAGTCGGGATTAGACTTAAATAATGACTCATTGGTAAAATTAACAACATTTCATGCATCACTATTCTTCATTAGTTTGTAATATGAGCTAGTTCTTGGGTTTTTATAAATGTATTGCAACTTGAATGCTGTTTATTACTCTTTAGGTTTGATGTTTCTTTTTTAAAGAGTTTTTCCTCATTGCGAGTCAAGATTCATATAAATTTCTCTGCAGTTAATTTGGTTCTTTCATTCAATTTTAAGTGGTTTTCCTAAATTACAGAGCAACAGAATTATTTTCATCTTTACTCCATGCAACTACAATTGACTGAACATCTCTTCCTGTAACGGCTTAGCGTGAATGCTTTCCACTCTCCTCCAATAAATTCAAAGTTCATGAGAACCTTCATGTTTCTTTGCAACAAAAAAAATTTTGGGAGTAAAAATTCAAAATTCAACCAATACATGAGTTTACATGGTAAATTTACCGTTATAAACTTCAAACTTTTTACTGCCTAAAATCGTACTGCATAAATTTAAATATATAATAGTGATCCTTCCTACATAAAATAATCCTTTTCAAATATTATGAAAAACCACTGCAGTTTTATCACGCCCTCAATCTTTCCTCTTCAAAATTTTTTGTTGACGTAATTGAAACAAGAAAATCGCCAAATCAACCCAACCAAAATTTAAATCAAACCAGGGAGGAGTTAAATGAAAGAATGCCAGAAACTTAATAATAGGAGTGACCACATGTGGCAGGAGATTGTTGTATCTATCAAAGAAAACTACAAATAAAATTTTATTGATGCTCTTTGCATATTTAAATTAGCCATTCAAATTAATCACTAATCCTTGGAGCACAAACCTTGTTTTCGTGAAAGAAAGACTCTTGGGTTGGGGATCCAGCACCTGTGTCGACACCACTTCCTCTTCCGGACACCATTTCTCGCACCACTCTTAGGCCTTCGTCCATCAGAGTTTCTCGCACCATCTGCAGCAGCATCGCACGTTATGAAAGGAAGATTTAAAATTCAATTATGAATCTGCACTGGATTTTGAAGAATACAGCCAAAGATTCCAGTGGATTACTAATAATTAAGGCTTACAAATAAGCCAATTCAAGGTAATATGGAAAATATTTTACTACCTTCATGTTTTCATACTAAATATATATGTAGGGCATTCAAAATTCCCGGAAGTCACTTGTCCTTGTTAAATGCTATTGTTACGTTTGCCCGTCGTAGCGGTGAACTAATCGAGACCTTCCGTTGTTGGATATTTGCAACATCCGGGAACCTTTTGAACTCCCCTCGCAATTAAACTGTAATTATTCGAAAAATGAAGTAATTTTATTAATGTGCAAGTCTCTTCATTAGTTTGACTTTCGTTATATTCCGTTTGCAAACTGATTTTTTGGAATTTGTCGGCGAAGTAGTTAACTCTAGAATTACCGAGGGAAAAAGGATTAACATTCGGTGTTGAGTTGAAGTTTGAATTAAATTCTGACATTTTAGTGACAGAGTCAACAGTTGATAATAGTTTTTATCGTAAACTAAGGCAGAACTTCGAATGTTCAAAATATGAAGAAAGGATGTAATTAGGCTGAGCCACTTTTAGTGGCCTCAGCTGAGAAAATTTTCTGGTTTAATGCATTAGGACCAATGTTTGGAGCTTTGACTGTATGAAATATTTCATTTTGAGAACTAAACATCGAGGACGAAATCTCGTAATCAGTTATCAGTAATAATATTAATGTATTTTAAAATTATAAGCCATAGTAATTTGTAAGTTATTGGGATGATGTTGGACCATTTTGGTGATTTTAGGATGACTCCCACGTAGAATTGTGGCCACAAATATGTAACCACTGTGATGCTGGTGTGTTATGACTCACGGTTGACCTTCTGCTCCAAAGGCGGCCGGTTTGGTGCTCCTGGAACCTCGGACTGCACACTGGGGTTAGTCCCCACCACCAAAGCGATTGCGACGGGCCTCCGAACGCTGCGTGCAACAATTAGGGTGGAAACAAAGCCAATGGGGAGGTCATGCAAGGTTGCTGCAGGTCGCAGAGAAAGGAGGGAGATTTAAGAGATACTGAAAGTACGAGAAACACTGCAGAATAGGATGCAAAGAGAGGTAGGAGAGACCTTGGGGGTAAGACGTGGCGGAGATAATTTAAGTTTAGAAAAATTTATCTGTAACAGCAACAACGGTAACCGGGAAATTTGAAAGTTTATCTCACTCAAAGATAATAAAGTTCAGAATATGCAACGAGGTTAATAAAAAAAGAAGGAATAAAGCACTGCAGAAGTTTAAGTATTCGAGTTGCATTCTATATACGTTGCTAATCGACACAGTAACTGTTTAAATTTGAATCGGAAAAATAATTCAGCAATTGACTGCTATTTGACAGCAAGACAATCTCGTCACAAGGTGGCAGGATTTCAGTAGCAGAACTACAACTGCAAAAGAACAGGAAATATTAGACTAATTCTTAAATAAATTCTGTTGCATTTAGAGTATTATTGCCACCAATTTTGGTCCTAGAATTCGAGTTTTACAGTCGAACTTTAATTTTTCTTCATGAATAGCCAATTGAGATCAACAACATAAAGTGGTATCAGTGACTGCTGACTGATTCAGAATCATTCCTTCATCATATTTTCTCCCGAAAATGATTAACAATTGTGGAGAGTGTAATAGCAATCACATTGATAAAGCATGGGTTTTCAAAGGCAATCTACAATCGACTGAAGATCGGTGCTGACATATGTGAAAGAGGACAGATTAAAAGAAGATTGGAAGAAAGCATGAAAAATGAGAGTGATTATAGAAGCTGAAATCAGTGTTTGAAGGGCGGTACGTGCCTTCCATAGAACGCGTCTTCAGACAGAGCGGAGGATTTTTAAAGTTAACTTTGGCACAAAACAGCCGAAGTCTTCACCTTTGCTCGTACTGAAAAGCAGCCTTGATGATGAAAAATTGAGGAAAAAGTATGAGAATTGATAACTTAATTAATAATATAATCGCTTTATAATTTATTTAATTATAAAGAGATTTTTTGCCTAAAAACATAAACTTCCGTAAAGAGGCAAAATTAGTAGGATGTAGTATTAGAATAGTATACAGAAAGAAAGAGTGAACACAGATTTATATTTTTCACAAATATTTTTATTAAGGAACTACCGGTTTCGGTATATTACCATCGTCAGGTT
This sequence comes from Sympetrum striolatum, assembly GCA_947579665.1. Classification (NCBI taxonomy): domain Eukaryota; kingdom Metazoa; phylum Arthropoda; class Insecta; order Odonata; family Libellulidae; genus Sympetrum; species Sympetrum striolatum. The sequence continues at coordinate 83,957,542 of OX388350.1, forward strand.
CAAAATAAAACTGAATCCTCAAACTGCCGAGACTTACATTGTAATTTGGGTGATGACAGACAAAAATACAATGTAGAAGAGTTGGACATACCGTATATGACGATGGTAATATACCGAAACCGGTAGTCCCTTAATAAAAACCTCGGTGGAAAAGTATAAATCTGTGTTCAGTTATGTCTTTCCACAGAATCTCGGCCGAATCGATAGATTATATTAGAAAGAAAGAGATTTGCAATAGAAATAAATGTTCGATATAAATAAGAAGAAACATGGCGGTAGAGTATTAGAGGCGATTTGAATGTGGAAGGTGTGAATCCTTGAAGAGTAAGCTTTGGCGGTTAAAAGTTGTATGGTATGTATAAAAGTTGTACCTATAACAGAATGCTTCAGAAAATGGACCAAAACAGAGATGGAGGTAGGAATTAAAAAATGATGCAAAGATATGAATGAATGAGATCTGCTTGAGTTAATCCCCAGTATATCTAAAGAGCAGACAAAGCAAAACAAATGATTAGGTAATCGAAGAAAATAAAATTTAAAATAGAATTTGCGAAGGTCAGCATGGGTTAAATGTGACCCGAAAAATAGTTTTTTTTAACATGCCCTCAAAAGGAGATAGGTAAAGGAAATTTGAATAAGAGAGATTAAATTCTAAGAGGATTGAAAGATTGGGGAATCAAAGAAGTGACGGAAAGATAAAAAGTTGGTTGCTAAGTAATTGGCTCAAATCTAAATGGCAACAGGAAGCGCTGAAATAAACGACCGATGTACAGCAAGACTGGTTCCAAAGACAGGCTGAGATAGACTTACTGAATCCTGATGTTGTGAGAGGTGCTCCTTCTAGGCAGCAGAAAAGGGTGTCTTGGAGGAGTGGTTAATGAAGATGGATAAGAGAGGTGCGGTTGGTGGGGTTATCATGCAGGCGAAGAGCAATCAAAAAGGAGCATGCTTAGGAATGGAGCGAATATTCAGCGGTGAGAGAGATTGATCCACATATTAGGAAATCAGAGCATTGGATTTTGTACACTATGGGGAGGCATCTAACTACAACTAGCAAAGTATGGTATACAATGAAAGAAGCAAGAGAATTTTAGGATTGTAGCAATAAAGCAGATAACAGTTCAAAATATAATACGAAATTATATTTTTTGAATAATCTTAATATGGCAAAATATATACGTAATGTGAATTCAAAAGCTCTAAAAGTGCTAAGCCGTAACCGTGGGGTCCTCCCTCATCGCCCGTTGCCAAGTAAGTCTCTGGCTTGAGGAAGTAATGTTCAAGCAAAGCTGATATCATGTTTTCCAAAATTTCCAAAGATTTAAGACCCTTTGGAAAATGTTAAAAATCTTCATTTTCGCAGAATAACTCTTTCCTGAATTTTAAAGTATGAAAATATAGCCGTTATGTGAAAATATCACTGACGAAATTTTGAGGCTGTATCTATGAATCCATTCCATGAATCGCGAATGAATTCATAAGTTTCATAATCAAAATTTTCACAATGCGAAAGTTTTCAATTGCTCAAATATACAACTATTCTAGTGATTTTATATCGATATAAAAGTGTACTCTAGTTGTACAATATAAAAAATCTCAGTTACACCTCTCTTTGTTATCGCTTTCCGTACTTAATTTTGCATAAGTGAATCTCTCTCTGCCGCTATTTCGCAAGGCAATTGTTTTGGAGAAAAACTGCGGAAAAATCAGCAAGATTTGATTAAAAGAAGCACTTACCAGAGCAGAGATGAGCCGTCGCTATAGAAACCTCACCCACCAACCGCCTTCCAAGCACACATTCACACACACACACTCATCCACCACCTTCATGAGCACCCTTCTTCCAAAGGCTCTTCCTTCACGACAGCACCCACCTGCTTCGAAATGATCTTGGCCGATGGACTCCCCCCCTTTCCCCCCCCATCCACGGACTCCCTCGAGTCGCCTCCGCCAACGCCCTCCTGAAACAAGTGCCCAAATGAAGTCAAACGGCAGAAATGCAACTTCCATAACCATTAAGCCCTGATTGCACAGGTTCAAACCGCACGGGATTCTTCACACAGCGATTTGCAACGATACTAAACTAAAAGTCCGATTATTATCATTACTACTGATTTTCCCCTTCAGAAATGAAGGAATTTAAATTACAGATAGTTACCAAACATATGAATAATCCCGATACTTCGTGGGGGATATGACGCGGCCAGTCTCAATTAACCTCCAAAGAAATTATAGGTAGTAATAGTATTAACATTTTTGGCGCGTCAACCGCTAGGTTATTTGCGCCAGTGACTCAAAAGATGTGGCGGTTTCAATCACTACAAATATGGACAGAACATTGACATATTAAAATCCTAAACCGCTAAAAACATGCAAACCTCACCTGATAATGAGCTAAGACAATAAAAGAAGATAAAATAAATTAATTAATGAATTAAAAGGCAAAAGGCTTTTGCGCAATTGTTCCAGGGTTAGAGACGATGATGCAGGCCTGCTTCTCTGAAGAACTTTAATGCCCTGTCAAGGTTTTCTGGTTTGTCGCCTAAAATGTCTCTAATCTCTCCTCTGATGCGTAATTGATCCCGCAAATCTTGGTATTCTTCGCAATCCGTGAGTAAGTGTTTTATTGATAGCTGACAGTTGCATCTAAGACACATTGGTGCTGGTTCCCCATTTGCCAAGAGGAATGAATGGGCCAAAGCGCAGTGACCAATCCTCCAACGTGCAATCACGACTTCCTCTCGCCTACTGTTCCGAACGGAGGACTGCCAGAAGACATTGTTACGTGATTGTAGGGGAAGGGGTAAACCGCCTAATGAAGCATTGTTGTGCGAATACGGTCGTCGCTTTGGACTCAAATTCAAAGTGGAATTTTGCACAGTTATTTCCACCAATTTATTAAAGCTAATAAGTATATTGTTTATTTAGAAGATATTAGTTTTCCTCTTGGTATGAGCACTTTTCACGACATTTGCCGATAAATAAATTCTTCACATTTTGGAAAAAATTGCCGATTTTTGAAGAGCTGTTTCTCAGAGAGTTCCGGACTAATGTCCACTTAGATTGTGGGAAATTTAATCTTCTTAAAATGTGATAGACATACATTTTCTGTAGAACGCAGTTCTAGTGCGGTGCAGTTACAATTCACACACTTATTTATCTTCAGGAAGAGATGCTTCGTATGCGAACTGTAGCATGGAAATTAGCGCCTGTGAGTGCAGGCTCTTTTCACCCGACTGAGTATTCTGATTTTCTAAGATTTTTGGAAGCACCAAATACCATGCAAGACACGAAAAAATAACAAAAGTAGTAGCTATAGTATTCATTTCACTCTTGGCGAAGAAAAATGAAATCCGAAAAATCTCATCATCAGTTGAATCAATACTAAGTTTAATAAAAGTCCAATTTTTCACTTCTCTATCGTGAAAAGCCTACACAAGAAGTTGCATAAAAGTAATAAATGGATTCAAAATGATCTCATGTCTTGCAGCAGGAAAAGATTACCAAAAAGCAAAGTATGTAACGCTGTCAATCTCAAAACTACCGTTTTAGACTTTTTAAAACGTTCCCATTCAAACGCTGGTCGGATTTACCCCCTTCTCCCCTACTTTAGAGGATACTGAACAAAAATTTAAAAGATCACTCAGATTTCAATGCTATTTTGGGCATTCCTCATTCGGCACAGATCTTCCAAAGCTACAAAATAGGTCACATACCACTGGTCCTAACAACATATAAAAAATCACCCTTCGTTTTAAATCGAACCCTTTTGCAACAACATCATTGCTGTGTCGACCAATGCAGTGAAACATAAAGTGAAGGATTTCAACCACACGAACTGCCTTCCTGTATTTCGTCATATGAAGTTTTCCCTCGTCTTACGAAGGCCATCGCTTTTAGGATGGGGGCCTACATCCTGATTGATTAGATGTTACCCATTGTTCAGTTATTGGCTGAAGACTGCCAATTATTTTATCATATCAGCAGTTGGGACTCGCTCTTCTTTGGTTAACTTATTTCAAATTACGAGTAGTGAACCGCAAGCCCGCAGTGTCGTCAATTCGTCGTTGTTGCTAATTAAACAGATATTTATGATTTAATGAGGAGAAAAAGGAGGTGATGGAGGCTTACCTGGTAGGGCGAGCTCCCTCCCGAATCGGTGTCATCCGTGTCCGGCCTCTCGGGGTCGATGCAGGAAGACGAAGAGGACACCCGACCGCTTCGCCGGTGGCACCATCTGGACAGACAATCACACAGCTCGTGAATCAATCAGTTTGATGAAGTAATTACGAGTACGTTTTATGCTTGGATTGACGATGAATGGTTCATGGTCGAGTGCTCAACAGGTTGTTTGCATGTTTTAACGATTTAAGGCTACTTTTGGTCGTTTTTCCCGCCAAGTATTTGGGAAGCTATTAGCTCTCCAGGTTAGATAGGTATTTTGGTGTCTTACACCCCCTGCCACGCGCCTCTGGCGGATTGCTGGGTTTAAATGTAAATGTGTGAATGAAAAGGAATGATGCTTTGCGCGCTGTGGCAAGAAGTAATCTCATTGAAACAGGTTTTGGATTCAAACCCGGGTCTTCATGAAAATGGGAATAGTTTTTCGAAGCTCTAAACTGCGTACAAATCCAGTTTACCTCTAGAACATCCAGATTTCTGGAATGGAGGGGTAAATATTTTGAAATCGCCAAAATTATACCTCTCGAGAGATTATATTATCTTAACGAAAGGGTTTTCAGTGGATAACTTGACAAAATCAGGGAAAATATAAGATGGAATACTAAAATCCCCTATTCGCGTCCCAAATTCAGTTCTTCTTACGCCATTGTATTCTACCCTCAATTACTTTCAGTTCCACTCCCTCTCAATATTTGACCCACTCATTTCCTCTGCCGACGCTTTATCATTTAAATTAATGCCCTCTCCTCCATCTCTAGCATGGTTTTCTATTAACCCAGCTTACCTTTTGTCCATTCTACACCCCGTCTAAATGACCTCAAATCTTTTGGAGTGTTCGATGTCTTACACCCGCACAGCGAAACCCCCCGTGTCAATCATTCTACTAATTCTTTAACCTTAAATAGTTTTCGTCATCCCTTCGACCTACGAAAGCTTCTTCTTCCGATCATCGTCATCCTAAGAAAGAACATTATCCAATTAGGATCGTCCTAGATTTCCCCGTCTACCCTAAATACTCTTATCTTTGATAAACCAGACGCACCAACTACCAAAAGCCGTCAAAACGTGCCAGGCATAAAGAGGAAGACGAAAAGCGCGCTCAAAACAGAGAATCTGAAAGACTCGCTCTTCTCGAGTTATGCTGCTTGTGTTGTAGGTAGTAACTTTTCTTTGCCCCTTGGTGTACAGTCCTGGCCAAAATTAACGCAGCACCGGCCGTAAGGATCGCTAGGGAGGTGCTGCGTTAATTTTGGCCAGGAGTGTACATAGGATTAACTTCCAGGTATCCGTGAAATACTTTATTATGGGGAAAATCGTAAATTTGGGGCCTTCTAGAATAAAATCAGTGATACTAAGGCTCAATTTTTAGGATCCGGTCGTTGGGGCCCATACAAAGGCTACGTAAATGGTGCCTGTGGTTTTGACTAAGAATTTGCAGCCGATATGCAGCTGATAAAAATATAATAGATGCCAGAATTCCGAAGTGACGTATACAAGTATTCAAATAAGTGTTCGCTAAAAAAATTAAGGGAGCTCGGAGGGTAAAAAGATAGAATTATATCCCAACAAGATAAGTCATCTGTAAAAAAATTGAAGAAAATGATGAAGAAAAGAAAGTGGAACATCTCGAGATCTATAAGATCTGTAGGCGCACGTGTATGGTGCGGTTGTTTAAATCCAATTTTCAGTTGCTAATTTTTCATAAACAGAGGGCCTATGAATTGAACGGTCGGACAATTGCTCTTTAAGCAAAGAAAAAGTTTAGTGCGAATCCGTTCCCCACAAACAGGGCAATTGCAAGATGAACTAGTAATATAAGAAGTGACTAAGAACATTACTATTTGTAAATGAGGACTGTTGTGCGTAAGAAGGGAAAGCGTAAAAGGTGCAATAAGTGCGAGAAGGGACGCACTACATTCATAAGTAATGCACGTAAAAAGTATGAGTGAGCAATTGATAAAATGTACAATTTTTACAAATTAAGTATAACTATTGAAAAAATTCCAAATGCATATGAATTTATATTTAGGTTAACAAATAATAGCAAAAACAAAATTGGAAAATATATTGAGAACTAAAAATGATTTAATCAAGTTTTCATAATCGAAATGTAACAGTTCATCTTGAAAAATAAATTTTTATAAATTTGAAATATTTTCCTAAATTAAAATGTAGCGTCAGTAGAAAAGTTACACTTTATTTTTAATTCTGTATGTTTAATGTAGAATTAATAAAAATGGCGTCATGGTGTAAGAATTAGATACGAAAGAAAATTTTTATTCAAAAGAGTGCATTTTCAAGAAAAAAGCCTCGGCATTCACCATTTAATCGCGGCACTAAAATGCAATGGGAAATACGAGAACATGGAGTGCGAATGCAATTTGGCTAACATTTAAAGTGCCGCAGGAAATGCATCTTCAGAAAATTCTTCGGATTATGCGAAACGGCATTATTTCATTGAAATTAACATACATACGATCATTCTGTATTTGGCGATTGATTTATTTCATAAACCTTTCAGTTAATTTGTAAACGGTTTGAAGTTTCGAGTTCACTGGTTAAAAGTACATTCATTTGATAAATGTAAGCTTACGTTTTTCACTGTTAGAGACATCTACGGAAAGCGCCGGATCTCGTTCGCAAGGATGCATTGGTTAATTCAATTATGTTAATATGCAATCCGTAAAAGCTGCCAAAATACTAATGTCTCCTGTTTCCCACGCAAACACGAGTTGGCCGTAACTGGATTACGTTGATAATTTCTGAATGTTAGGCACGCGCGACATTTCCAAAACATTCGTTCAAGGGGTCGACGAAAAAAAATCGTTAGCCGAAAATATCGGTTGAACTTCACTGAATCAGGCGAGGTGTTGTGGCAATCCATAATGGAAAGAATATAAGAGGGATTTGTACTTTTTACCACAAATTTATTTTTACAAATAACAGTAACACGACCGGGTTCGACGATTCGAAGACTTTCTTCACCAGAAGATGACGATTGATCGTCGAAACCGGTCGTGTTACTGTTACTTGTAAAAATACATTTGTGGTAAAAAGTACAAATCTTTATTAGATTCTTTCCATCGTTATCGGCGTTCATCATAGGCGATGTACCGCCGTGATTCGATTTAACTAACTTGATATCTGCAGGAATGAAGTGCAATGAGATGGCAAAAGTAAAAGGCGAAAATAAACATCCATTAAAGTGAGCCAATTTCTCCCCTTAAACGGACGACACGGATCACAGAGATCATTTAGAATGTTAAATGGTTCGTAACGAGATGATAATGGGCATGATAAGGCGCCATTTATAGATCGGCTAAATCGTCAGATACACCAACTTTCGCCATCGACTTTATCCCTTCTTCTTGGCTATTCATTTGAAATGCAAATGCACTTATGCCGTGCATTCCTAAGAGTGACATCCATAGAGAAAATATTCCAGTTTTACGAGGCACAGCGCGCATGCGCGGCAACTCCCGTGTCTCATAAGTTGTCCGATTAATTTCACCAGTACGTAGCGAATGGGAATTGAATACATGAGTTCTCAACAGCCACGAATTAGAGACTTCATCACTTACAAGAGACTAAATTGACGGTTTTGTATTTGAAATGCTGCAAAGCAGGACACGTGAAGCCATACCATTTCTATTGATGTCGATGATGCCTCTGTTAGAGTTATTCAGATAGGAAGACGACAACTTGATTAACTGAGGATCTCACCAAGTTTTGGAAAAGGGTTAAGGTAAGGTTAAAGGTAACTTTAAGGGCGTGCACCAAGGAAAATTCCCAAGGAAAAACAGACTTGAAAAAGTCTGACGGGGCCGGGAATCGAACCTGGTTTTTGCTTTAAGTTTTGCTTAAACTGTCCTCATGATAACGAGATATTGAAACATGGAATGCGTGTTTTATTCTCAAAGTTACAAGAAGTTGAAAACTCACATTGTCACCTTTTCATTAGAACACTCCTGATGTACCGTATTTGCGATTTTGTTTTCATCCGCATTATCTTCGGAAAATACAACTTTAAAACGACAAAGAAGTATGACTGAGTAATCAAAGACTACTGCGAATGCTTTGGACGATAAAGTGCTTAAAAATGCAATGCACTGATGAATGAAAAGCAGATTTTCATGCGTTCGCCAGTTGCTTATTCACTGCGCTAATGTCTATCAGAAATTCAATGGTGACAATTTATCTATTTGTAAATTCATTGCAATTTGTAAATTTTAACTATCGGACAATTTTTTAAGATCTAAAGTTAGAGGTATACAATGGATGAACAAGGTTCTAAGACACATCAATCAAAGAATAAAAAAACTAATCGAAAAATAATCTGACATAAGGTATCTTCATGGCCTTTTTTTGGAAAATTATTTTAACAATGAATTTTCCTTTCACTTCATGAATTTTTTCTATGAATTTTTCCCATAGTAAGAGTTTCTTTTGCCTGCCTTTAGAATTGTTTTACAGGTGGAATCCCTCTCTCAAATGATGGGATATCTGTGTCATAGATAGTTAAAAATGTATGTATTGGATGAATATTGTTATGTTGCAATAATATACGTACTTGTTGTATAAGTTAACAGTCCTTGCGACAAACTGCGGCGGTTGTGTACAATAAACAAATCAAAGAGAGAAAAAGTCTGAAGTCGCTCCAAAGAGGCACGGAAATGACAATCCAGTTGTTGCAGGTCTCGGTTCGAGCCCAGAGGGTTCTAAGTCCCAAATTTCACTTGAGTTACTGTAATCATTTCAGGTTTTGCAAGCACGTGCCAACGAGACCCAGAGGCATCCTCAAAGAATGTCCTTTCCAAAAATCGTTCCGGGTTCAACGTTTGGGAAATTTTCCAATATAAATATTTGGGACCTTTTTTCCAATTTTGGATGAGAAAAAATGTCGAAAAATAATGACAAAGAGTTCTCCTATGTGGAAATTGAAATTATTCTATTCTTATACTTTGATGCTGCCGTTATCGACGATTTCTTTAGAAGTCCTGAAGATCTCGGATACACCGAAAAGTCGAAGCAAATATTTCTATCTTCTCTCGAGGATGGCCGCTACAGCAAAATGTTTCGGTGGCAAATAAAATCAATCGACAGTTGACACTCGAATGCTACCGTAAACAGAAAAGATACAATGTAGGGATTCAACGCAAATGCATCATTGTTGGGAGAACTATGATCAAAATAAATTCACTTTTCAAGAAATCGTTGAACAAGATAATAATGAAAGACGATTCTTTCATAATTATCTTGTTCCTGCTGTAATAATGTGAAAATTACAGGGGCATTGATTGTGCTACACAATGGAATTGATTCTGATTTAAGAGCAGTGAATATATTCATAATGTGCTGCAGTTGGACGTGAAACACAGGCTCATCGAAGAAAGTTAAACCACTTCGCTCCTTGTGCAGTGAACCTCATTCCCTTTTTTTGTATTAAATGTTAGAGAGGAGCCATTCTTCAAGACTACAGTAATAACACAATTAATTGCTTTGCGAACTCTGAACTCGCTACTTCTTACGACGAATTGATTCGCGAAGCAAAAATTATCTTTAGAGATAATACGCGTCTGGGCATCCGCAAAAAAACCTCCGTCGGGAGCGCACAATGGCCGCAGGTGCAAAATAAACCGGAAAAAGAAACTTCTTTTGTTCTGGCGGAGAAAACAATCGAGGGCCGAAAAAGAGCGGGAAAAGAAAAACGGGCGAAAAGAAAAAATGCGTAAAATAGGGGAAAGGCGGAGGGGATAGGCAGTGCGCTGCCTGGCCATTCTAAAATTAGGAGCTGCACTGAGAATAAATACCGCATGGTGTAAGGAAAGAGGGAAGCCGTGGGGGGTGGCATCCCGCTGCAACGGGAGTGTAACACCACAGCGGATACCCGATCAAGAAAGATTATGGTTTTTGCAGACTTCTTCTGCAAGCATGCGAAAGGCCCATTGTCCCTCCGAAAATATCTCGGTCGGTTTTCAAAGAAGAGTAACGCGAGCGATTCTTCGCTATCGAAAAAATAATATGAGGCTCTGGGCTCGCTTCCAACGCGGTTGGGCAATGGGAGTGCGCGCATCTTTATGGGGACTTCAGAGAGAACCACTGCACTTATACACTGGCGATACTTTTTGTAGCGATTTATGCAGAAACTAGGACTTACAGGCGGCTATTGACGGGATTGGCAGCTGCCCTCTATCGACCACCACTGCAACAACTATGCTCCATTATGAGATTCGCAATTCTCTGGACCAATATTCATTTGTGACTTTAAATAGATACTTTTCGATTGATAATTCTCACTTCTTTCATCTATGAAGATAGAAACTATGTTATTTATGGAATTTCTTTACGTCGTTGGTGATCAATTTTGACTATTGTAACTGCTAATTTTAATTTAACGCGTAAAAATCTAAAGTGTAATGGATTAGAGCGATGCTAAGGATAGCAAATTTCTTCCTCAATATAATCATCGCTCATTCCGAAGACATTGAGATATTGGAATAAAATGCATTCCGATAATGCACGAGTCGTATGAATGAAGTCGTATTGAAGATTCTTCTAAACTACGTGAGACTCCTTATTTCTCAAATACACCCAATAAAAGGCAGATTTTGTTATAAAAATTAAATTGATGAGAAGGAGTTGAGTCAGTCAAGCGAAAAACAACATTATGCCGCTCTTAAGCCCTGAAACAGCTGCCTGAAGGCGGCCCTGGTCATGTACCCCACAAGATCAACTTCGATATTGACTGTTCGGTCACGTTATACAAAATAAAAACAATTTGGAACCGCATTGGTCCATATTGGAGTCAATTTTATAATTTCCTCAAAACCCGTAAAATTCTCTGTTATGAACACCAGAATTATGTGAATAATTTTGTTAACCAATCCTAGTCGATTGAATGTCAGATTTAAATAGCAATAATCCTATTAGTGCAGGTTTAGCATGAATGTATAAATGGATTGAATATAGAGACGAATCTTAGATGAAGGGCATCGATAGAAAATGGAACCTCGACAAAACGCACCTCCAAGGATGCACACCCAAAGGTCCCCTGTACCATAAATGCTTTTCTATTCGACAAGGAAGCAAACATTCACGCATAAAATAAGACATGGAAACTAATAATAATACCTATTGAGATATATGCTCTCATAAATTCGTCAAAACGAAGATATTAAGAACTAGAAAAGCTTTAATAATTCAATTAAAACTATGAAATTTGAAATGATAATATCATTTTTAAATTTGTGTATGAGCACCTTAAACTGTTTGCAGAAGATTGCCTTTGAGTGCCTCGCGAGCCACACGTAGTTTTTACATCTCTGGCAGTAAATTCCAAATATAAAACAACAGGAGATTCAAGGACAGCTTACTCTTCATTACTCCATTAAAACAATCTTTATGACGTTTTTTCCTCTCCAATTACGCAAGAGTTACATCATGTAGGCGCAGAAAAACTTTTAGTAGAGCACAGTTAGGAGCTTCTTTCACCGCGGCATAAGAGCAAACTGGAGGGACGGTAACAGTAAAAGGAAACGAATTCAAAAGCCGATCAAACCGATGCAGAAGGCGTTTACTCGACGTAATAAACGACACCGAGAAAATTTAAGAGCATTTATCGTGTTTGCTTGAGAGATGATCAATTTATAAGTGAATGTACATTTCCTCAAATTCCAGCGAGGCTGGTATTAATCATGCTGCAAGGCAACTCATTCAGTTGGGGCTATCGAAATCATATTATGTACAAGAGTCTATGGATTTGTTTCACAATTACTGCGTGTGAGAGAGTTACGATAGAGAATTTCCTTAAGGGGATAAATACCAATTAGCAAAAGGTGTTAAAATTACTTCTGAGATATTTTGCTCTTCCGCGTTTATTTCGTGGCGATAGTTTTACCTGTAATGAATATGGATATCAACCAACAGCCAGTGTTTAATTTGGCCGGAAATTCTCAAAGTTCCACCTCAAGGAACGCAAGTGGTCACGAACGCAAAGATATCGATCTTAAAAGTGCTTCGGTGTTGTTTTTAATCATTTGAACTAAAAGAGAATTGGTTCTGTCATTGTGGTTGTTTACTAACAGCCGAGCCAACGCAGATTGATTATAATTTTCAGCCAATCTCTGATGCACTTCTCACCACTCGCAGTTCATTCAGGGATGCAGAAGTGCTGGGAGTCAGAAAAGTCTGGGACATGTGCACCGCGGATTTGTGTACGATTGCTTGGTGGCGGAAAATTAAGACATTAAATCATTTATTTAGTAATTTTAGCAGTTCTATCTCATAAAATCAGCCATTTTAAATCAGACGGTTCACTTTAAGTCAAGAAAGAAAATGGTTTCTTTCATTTACAATACTCAATAATATTTTCCATTTAAATCAAAATTAAAATAAATAAAATTTCTTGTACCACTTTCCACAGTATATTTTACACACGACCGGTTTCGTAAGATGACTTACGTCTTCAGGTGACAAGAAGTTCCATCGTAACTTCCTCTCACCTGAAGCTGTAAGTGATCTTACGAAACCGGTCGTGTGTAAAATATACTGTGGAAAGTGGGCAGAATCACAAATATATTGTATGATGAGAGTATGCATGTCAGGAGAGCGTGATAAAGAATGGTATCTGAAGAATAAAATCAAATAAAATAAAATACCTAACAGTTCCAATATTCCCCATGTGAATCTTAAATAAAATTATTAGATAGTTACAATTAGCTATTTGAACCTAAGTTTATGGCCATCGAAAGATGCATTCATTATCATAAGCATACTTCAGTCTATTGCCTTAATATAAAAGTAGGCCTTCCCCCTAATGGTTTCTAGGGATTATTAGAAAGTGATCAACTACTATGTATATACTGTATTTCAGAATATAGTTATTTTTTCTCTCGTGAACTTATTTACGAATTGTTCAAACATCTACAGCCAAATCTCGTAACTTTCACGACTAAAGGCCAAAAAATGGACAATTATTTCTCATTTAACTCGACTGGGAATTCCGCTCAATTTGCACGTCTTGAATGGAGATCGGGCAGCGTCCAATAAGACGCGATTCTCAATTAAGTGGAGGAAAATTAGAAACGAAGAAAGCAATGTAAGCGAACTCCTTCGAAAACTTTTCTACGTCGAACAAGATACTTTTAAGGGAGGGAATCCAATTTGTCTATGCATTCTTTCGTGGGCAATTCAAGAACTTTGATGGGTCTAGATTACCGCGGTAGACTCTGCCTTGCAAACCACTTGGTGAAGACCAATTGCATTTCTACATTATCGAATGCTCTAAAATAAATCTTGGAAATACCGTATTTTGTCCAAATACAGGAACTCCTTAATGTCCAATTGTATGGAGACTAACCATAGCAGAGAAAATTAAATGGCTGCGGAATAAAAAACACGTCTCCTTAGAAACTGAGATAGTTGAGGCGCCCGGTTGTCTAAGCGCCGTTCGCGATGGCCAACTGGCGACCTGCGCCATCACCAGAATAGAGCCTCCGGGGGGGCGGGCGGGTTTGCATTCGTCCTCAAATAATTAAAACTATTGTCCAAAATGAAACACAACTCTGCTTATACTTAAATTATACGGGATTATACGGGTGGGATTTCTTTTTCAGGGATATGGGGTAATTTTCAACCGAATCATTCCATTTTCTCCGTACTCAAATATATGCATCATCCATTACTGCAGCCTGTGGTGGATGCTAAACACATATCCCGATTTATGAAATTTCTCTAGGAAATAGAGCGATTAGATATTAATCACCATATGCACTATGTCGATTGTGTATTTTATCGTGGAAGTTACAAACAAGACAAAGAAGCCATCAAATATCAATATTAGTCGAATTCATGTATTGATGATCATCATTATGACGGGATATCATTTACTAATTTACATGAGAGCAAAAAGTGATTCCACCTTTGCATTGCAAAATCGTGGAATATAATTTACAGTTTTCTTATTTTCTGTGGAATCGTACACATTTTATTGCTTCGATTGTATGTATTTGAAAATGATAAACGAATAACTATGCGTAATTAATAAGTTTTTAGTTCCATTAAGAGTTAATTTTTCGTCCGTTTGAACAGAACCAAAAGATGAATAGCATTTATTGCATGACAAAGTAAACTGTGAAATTGAAAACTGCTTCGCATACGATAAGGAAAAACAAAAGAAATGAAAAGGTGCGGGATTTTTCCTGCAACGAAACCGTTGCGGTTCACAAGAACATGAAATATTCCGATATTAGAAAAAAATGAGTTCCGAAAAGCCTTCTATTCATTCACTAACTTTAACCCACAAAATGTGGAATTCTGCATCAAAAGTAAACATGATTGTGAAATAAATAAATCCGCGATGAAATCACGCAACATAATCTTACATTAAATAAGGTTTCCCTATGTTTCGGAAGATTCATTAAAAGAGAACTTGGTATGGCGTTGGATGAATCAAATCGTCTCACTAAAATAACGACGGCATATCATTGGTAGAATGGCGGTATTTGCTGACTACTGATTCATTAAAAACGATAAACTCAGATGTCTAATTATAAATATTTAATGAAAACACTGCTCAATATTGTAGTCAAAATAAAAATCCTCGACGAACCATTTTCCAAAAGTAGACAATTCCAAATCGAAATTATTTCACTGAACAAAACCATCATCAGCTGCCACTGGACAGGTAAATAACTGAATTAAGTACTCACCCAATGGGCGTGCGATGGTGCTCCGACGGGGCTATCGGTCGGGTGGCTCTGCTCCCCGCTTCCGCCGCACCCGAGCGCAGTGGCGACCGCGCCCTCGACGACGACGAAGATGCAGCCTCCGCGGCCGCTGTTTCAACCGCGCTTTCCTGAGGAGTAAAATGGGGCACTGGACAGCCCTCACCGAGCCAAATAGCCTGATAATGATCATTCCATGAACTCAGGTTACCTCGAGTCATTGTCGCGCGAATTCGCAACGTTCTTCTTCTACGTAGATAGAGAAAAGAAATCATTCACGAGAACTTCACCGGGTCACACATGGCGTGATCAAGGATAAGAGCTATTATTGGTTTGAGGTAATGTCTGTTTCTTCGAACGTTCTGTTTGTCAAAAGTGAGTTATACGATTGACTTTAATTGGATACAAATCCACGGCCTTTTTTCATTACTCATTGACATTGTCGAACGGGCAAATCTCGAAGCAACACGCAACAATTACTGTTCTTTCACCGAAAAATAAATAAGTCTCAACTCCGCGCAAGTATAGCTCGAATTACAGAATTTATCCATAAAGTGATTCAGACCTACTCTGACAAGCTTCAGATAAAGCGTTGATTGATTTTCCATTAACGGGTCATTTTAATCTCTCAGCATACGATATGTTTGCATTGGATATAATGTCTCGCATTAGTAAAAGAGAAGCAAAACAAGCCGCAACATACTTCTGCCATCGAAAATCGGGCCTTCGCATGAAGAGCCTATAGTTCCAGGCGATGTGTATTAGAGGAGAAAGAGTAGTTATTGGATAATACATCAGTTTAATATCGATAATAACGATTTCATTGCATCACCAATATCGTCGCTGAAGGACTAATTGGAAATATAAATTCCTCCAGTTGTAATTTTCCATTAGATTTTATTCTGCTCAAAATGGCTGCAATGCAGGCTTTAAATGAGGATCTCTTACGCACTAGATTAAATGCGATGTAACATGTCTTCAATTGCTTCCGGAATAAAGGTTTAAAGCAGTAATACCTAAACATAAGATTAGCTCTTAACTATGATAAATATTTATTACATTCCTCGTATTTAAAACTCTTCTTACAACATAATTATTGTGAAATATTTGAAACCTAATAGCTAAAGATCGAGCAGCGGATATGCATTCTTTATTCGCGCCTTCTTATCTCTTGCTTTATTTACATATAATATAATTTGTATTTCCTTTCTCAAGTGTAAAATTATCCAGATAATTTGGAAGGCAAAAATATCAGTAGCGTCTAGATATTCCGAAAAATATTAAATTATTTCTAAGAATTGCAACTTTGTAGCGCTAATCCAATAATATAATATAATATTAATAATAATTAATAATAATAATCCAATATCAAATATATTTTATCAGCAAATTTAACATTAAGATTAAAATCAAAGTATCTCCAAACAAATAAAATAATCCGAAGGTATTTTATAAGAATACGTTTTTATTAAAACTCGATTAAACCTAAAATTAAAAAAAGAACTGCTGTTACACGCTCAAAAATAAATCATTCGAATAGAAAAGTCACAACTTGATACGTATAGTAAAGCCCATTTCCCACAAGAGACTATCACTAATTAAATGTGAATGAATAGTGAACAAAACGACTAATCGCGCTCAACAGTTCACAAATCATGGGTACTACGAGATTAAATTACAACTGACATTATAAATATATCGCCTCATTCAAGCACAATAATTAACATATAAATATCAAAACAATAAGTATTTTAAACAAAGAGTTGTGACTGACGAATACTATTAACATAATAAAACGTGGTTCTAGTCTCTTGGACTAATTCCATAACATACAATAACGTTTACAAAATCCTTTACAATTTACAAGGTCCTCTGGTGCGGAGGATGACGCGATATCGGACAATAGTTGCACTCCTATGCGTTGACTAGAACCACATCGACTACAGATTGTAATTGCTAAACGTACGACGCTTCGTTAATAAACAACAAAATAAACATTATCACCCGTCAGAGGTTACAATAAATAATTAATGCCTATCTACATACACGCATCGGCGGAAGTCAATACATTTAAATGTCGAACAAGGATTGCGATAGCAAATACAATACGACGATTACACAAAATCGATTTGAAGTGCGAAATAGAAACAAATAGCGCATCTATTTGAGTGCCATATTAGAGCGGGGTCACCTTCCCCTCAATGTCCCCGCACCCACCTGCAACCTCTTGGCCATCCGAGTCGGGGAGCCCTCCCCCGCCTCCGAGCGAGGCCTCTTGCCGTGGTGAGGCGGCTCCTCGGAGGAGGTCCCGTTGGCCCCAGAGATGCAGACGGAGCGGCAAGAAGGGTCCGAAGGGCAGCCGGCAGACGAGGGACTGAAAAAATAAATCCATATTTAGTATTAACTAAGAATAGCCGAAGTGATAAACAAACGAACGAACAAACAAATTATGCGTCGAATTGCATGTTTAATATTTTAACACTGTAATCATACAAATATAATAAATCGAGTTATTTAGTAGAGTTGTATAATATAGTCTAAATGTTTTTGCAATAAAAGAAATTGTAGTTTTATATTATAATTTTAATTTGCTTATTGAATTCAATTATTTAATATAATAGTTTAAGCGATTTATTTATCTATAGTTACATGATCAATCAACTGGCGACTGAAACGTTATTGCTCTTGAAATAGCAATTTATTTCTGCGATGAACGAAATGAAATTTACTCAATAAAGCTTTCGTTTTGCTTTTTCTGAAAATTGAAATCGGACATACTTTGATCAAATTGGTGATATTCCCACCGAAAACAAAAAATCTGGAAAGTTCATAATAAGATTCATAAAACCAGTAGTCAGAGCAACGCTGATTTTAATGCATAATCATAATCTACAGGAGTAAATTTCACGGTAACGAAACGGAAAAGTTAATATTCGTTACCAGATAGCTACTGACAGAAGGTTTCCTTAATGTTATCAATGTAATTTTGATTGGCTAATATAAAAACAAAATGACATCGGCGGTAGCGATCAAAATGCAGTGAAAGCAAAAGCGATCCAAAAACGCACATCTCCTCTGATGTGTCGATTGATTTTGCTGAGACAATGGGAATCCTCGGCTTCGAGATTTAACGATACATCTACAATCAGTTTCCTTTGGATAATATCGGTCTCCAAGGAAACAGCGAGTTTGCTTTGGTTTCCATCTTCACTTTTTCGACAAAGGTGCAAACTTTGCTTTATTTGCCTTTGCGATTTTGAGCACATTATCGGAGAGGAAAGCACGAAAAATTATCTTTCAAGTCGACTTCAAAAGAATGAGATCACAGAGCTTCATCGTTTTACATTGGATTGCATGGAAGAGATGATTCAGGAACCATTCCTTTGGCAATGGACTCCTACGTTGAATAATCTTTAGATATCCGTAGAGGAGACCAAGATGATTGCCGAAAAATGTATAGCTGAAGAATAGCCAAACAAAAATTTTAATAAATTACATTCTTTGAGGTTATCAGTTAATTTTTTATTGTGACGAAATCATTGATCGATTTCGATTACGAGTAAAAATGATTTCCTATATTTCAAACGATTCTTTCCCTTGCTTAACAGCCTGATTTCTGTAAAACTATTATTTATTACAATGTTCAAGCAATATCCTTCCTTTTACAATTAAAATCAACATCAGACCAAAACAGAAGTTTTCCGCGTTAAAATATAATGCGAGTGTTCGAGAAGAAACATTAATAATAACGTACTTCCGTGTTTGGCGGGTAAAATCACGTCGAGAATGTCAGCAATAACCTTCAAATCGATAAGAAAGATCGAAATATGAGAAATTAATAAATAAACAACTTTATTCGATCGTATATATTATTGTTACGACTTTTCCGCGAACTGAATGAATACATTTATATGGTGATGATTCATGTTGTGGAGAGGGCTGTGCTGCCGAAGTCACGTCGCTAAGCGATGATCAATCACAGGCTAATAACGAGGAGAAAAGCTCTGAGCGGGATTCGAACACGAGCTACACCATTAAGATGATTTGACAACATAATTGCACTCACTGTGATGCTCCTTTGGAGTACTGGTACCCAGAGTCCCTCACGACCTGCCGCGCCAAAGGGAAGAGCTCGTCCCTCCTGCTGAGGAGCGCGGGCACGAGTCTGCAGATCTGCGCCGCAGCCTCGTTCACGGACACCTGCGAAATGAAGGAAACGTGGACTCACTCTTGTATGCGGATTATGCAATTGCCATTCAAATGGATGCTCGGAATTAGCTGCTTATGAAGGCGACAAAAAACACATCTCCTGGATTTCTCTCAATGTCCACGGATTATATTTAAGATGGACTCTTCGAAGGCATTGAATGGAAGCAGATAAATAATTTCGATATATACGAAATCCATTTATCGAGGAGAAATAAGAAAAATCCTGCAAATCTGCCTCCGAAGCTGAGCTTTGCATATATTTACATAATTGCAGAATATGTTATATTATAATATATCTTAAGAAAATAAATGGTTTTTACACTTGATTTCTACGAATCACAAGTCGAAACCTGAATTAATTCATAAAATATTTCCATTTATTTACTCATTCCGATGCAAAAGGTAGCCAAATTGATTTAACATTACAGTGCACACAAATATGACGAATATGCGTAACATTGAATGTTCGCTAAAATTAAAAGATGATTGCATTTTTTCGTTGCGTAACACTGGATTCTTTAGAGCAGGGTTTCCCAAACTATGTTCCGCGGAACCTGAATACTGTTCCGCGACAATTTGAGTCTCAATGGAGAAATGGAGAATAAAAGACATTAAATGCTTTATTGGTTCATAATTTAAGTTATTTATTACAATATTATAGTTTTATATTTGAAAATAATTTCCAAATAAATAATTTGTTGTAATTCAATGATTTTTTTTAAATTTTACAAGTAGAATTACCTAACCTAAATATAAGCGTAGTGTTCCGTTAAACTTCCCAGGGTTGCGAAGTGTTCCATTGCAGAAAAGGTTTGGGAAACCCTGCTTTAGATAACTGAACGTGTAGTACATAAAGAGTACTAAATTAAGGCCAAAGGAAACGAATGCATTGATTCAAACATGCATACGTCTCAAAATAGTCGCTGATTATTCAGCACTCACCTCGTGGAGCGTTAGGGGTTTCTCAGGCTTTCTCTTGCAGTCAAATCGGCCGTAAATGGCGGCGTATTTCCTGATTTCGTCCATCCGCCTCGGGTCGTCCTCCGACATCGCCATCACCGCCTGAAATGTGGTCAAGATTAAATTCAGCGGAAAAGAGACGCCATTTATTGCTCCTTCTCACTTTGATTCGATCGATAGAAATTTTAGAAGTACTTCAAATCGAAGATGAGGAGGAAGAGCTCACCTCGAGATCCCTGCAGATCCTCTTCTTGGCGTTGTGCGGTCGGGGTTCGAACGGAGGTAGACAGCGTGCCAGCCTCTCTGCCGCCTCCGCGAGCCTCGCCACTTGCGCCTCCAGAAGCACGGGCTGCCCCCCTGGGGGTGGGGATTCCGGACTGCAGGGGGGAGGCCATCCGCTGCCTTCTCCCGAGGACTCCTCGGAGCCGAACCAGCAGCCCTGAGAGGAGGCGGGGGGGGCGTGGCGGGGGGCGGTTCGGTTCGGGGGCGACGAAGGGGCGTCCGGGGGCGAAGAGGGGCCGGCCTCGCCGCTGGAGGACCCCGGGGAGGCGTGGGAGGGCGAGGGGCCGGCGGAGGGGGCGGAGGTGGTTGCTTCGGGGGCCTGCGTTTGGGGGACGGCGGCGGGGGACACGGGGGGCCGCGGGGACTGCGGGAGGGTGTGCACTGGGGGCGGTGGAGGGGGAGGGGGCGCTGGGGTCGGAACTGATACCTGAAAGGAAGAAAAGAATAGATCAGTCATTTGAATCTATGCAAATGTCCACGTGTGATCTGCCTAAAGGTAGGTCCAGATGTCCTAAGAGTACATTGCAGTTCAATCTTATGTCAATGGGACAGGATTCCTCCGTGAGAGCCATGATGAAAACGCTAAGGTGCTTACGACGCAGGGGTGGGCAAATTTAGAAGTATCGGGATTCCACTCCAAAGTACTCTACTAGTAGAGTAACAACTTTAGTCAATCTTCGAGGACTGTCGTTATTCCTCTTCTAAACATTCATAGACCCTCACAACTAAACCAACCCTAAAACTTTTTCAGATTTTCCGAAGCATAGGGCTCAAGGAAAAAATACCAAGTCTCGCCATATGCACATATGCTCGCACTTATTGCAATGCTTTTTGTCGTTGTGAATGCTCCACAGTAAACAATCCCCCGCCATTGGTCCACTTCGCTTTTTTATGGTTACCTAACTTTATTTCAATTAAAAGCTCTAAATCACCGTTGTATAGTTTAAAAGTAATCACAATTTACTTCGATTATTCGCCAACTTGGATTTGTTTAGTTTCAGAAAGCGTCCAATATTTGTAAATAAACTAGGAAGAACTGAAACGCAAATCAAATTTAAAAAAAACTGGACCGAGCGTCTTCAATTAACCAGTGAGTTCACCAGGAGATCACTGATACCAGATGCCATCAAGGCTACAAAGAGAGTCTGGCCAGAATAAGATCAACTAAGCCATCGAAGAAAATGTTCTTTTCGTGCCACAAAAGGAAGTTAACGATGACAAGGAGAGTGGGAATCGAAAGGGCGTCTAAAAAGAAGATATTTGCACGAATGAGGAAAAAGGGAAAATCCTTCTCAAAGTGTATTGGCGTAGATTTTATTCTATTCACAACGCGTACGAGAGAGGTTTAAAAAAATTCAATGATGACGAAGCGATTGGAATGAACACAACACTTCGGATAACCTGCTTCAACAATGCTGCGTCGCGTGGAATACCGGTCGCTTAACTTACTGCTTCAATTGTTGACTTTTCCCTTTTGACTAAATATTTCAACAATCGAAAAAATCGAGTGACGTAAAGCTGCCTAAATAACATTGCCTAAATGAACACCTTAAATAAGTCACATTATAGTTATAATCTATATAATATATAAGAATATATATCTTTCATCTGCATCAAAATTGAAACACTACAAGCCGCCTAATGGCGAATGGTAATAACAAAGCGATTGATTATGTTTTTGTTTATTACTAATCGCTGATCGACTGTGGGAAGAATGTGTTTTAGAAATGATTTCGTTCCTCTTGAGCTCGGATCGACCAACAGAGCACGGAGGTTACGTCTTCTGGAAACGTATTTTCTCCCTTTTATTCTCCAATTTATTGAAACAACGATTGCAATCCATTTGACCCACTTTCTTCACAAACGCACTTTCTTACGAGTAATTTCCACCCACGTGAACAAGCACATCCTTAATCTTAAACTATTTCAACAAAAGCGCCCTCTCGAGTTCGCCGGACACGTTTCATCCTTCGAACGCATTCCAGACGAGGAGCATTTAATTGCAAATTGTACAAACTTGCGCTTTTCGCACTGCCAACACGAAGGAACCACTCCATTCAGAAGCGCCGGTGATAGTTCAGCACATCTGTACTGCAATACGTTATCCGTAAGCCTCTATAAAATATAGAAAGCGGCGGAAATAAAAATATTTACAGGAAATTTGTATAATTTGGGTTGTTGCTTATTGCGTACGGAACCATATCAATTTAGATAAAATTAGGTATCCTCGACTTTATCAAGGACGTGATACGGACATCAAAACATTCCTTCAATTAAAAGAATTGCACTTAAAATATGCGTGCATATTGTATGAAGATCTTGATGAATTCGCTTACCTGAGGGGGCGCCACGACCAGGAAGGGGTGTCCCCTGAGGGCCTGGTGTCCGGGTGATGTGGGAGGGGGTGGTGCCGTGTGCGGTGTGAGGGGAGAGGGGACCACGGAGCCTGGGATGGCGCGGGGGCCCGTGGCGGGGGGCGGAAAGACGAGGGGCCCAGCTGGTCCACCGGGAACTAAGGGAGTCTGGAAGGGGGCTGGAAAAACAAAATGGAGGATTAGCAAATCGGGAAAATCTAGAAAACAAAAGCATTACTAGGATTATTTTTACATTATAACAATAATCATGTATTCATAAATATATAGAAATCATGTTTTAGTAAGCACTGGAACGTAGCAACACATTGATTATTATTATAATCTATACATATTCTTTTGACTTTTAATCACGACTTTTAATGCTGTTGCATACGCATTTGCATTAACTCGTGGATTAAATAAGAAATAGAAGTTGTTGCTGTCGGGGATCGTTGTGCGGGTATTCATTGCGAATTTTCAAAAAACAAACTCCGAAGCCCTTTAGCGCGAAGAGGATCCGATTGGAAAAACAGGAAATGTAAACACTAATAATTGGAAGTAAGACGCATTTTTTAATTCATTAAACCGATCTCCATCTTGGAAATAGAAGAAATGAACTTTTCTGGACTGCATCGTTTCCCAATCGCCCCAAATCCTAAACATTAAATCCTAAATAGAGAATAAATAATTAGTTAACATTTGCTATTGGTTTTTTTCCCTTTCAATTTCATCGGCCTTTCGCTTATCCGGCTTACGCATCCGCCGGTTGTTCGGTTGTTGCTCCAGAGTCCCTCAAATCGGACCTTTTCTTATCTCCTCAAGGAGGCGAGTATTGATCCAACGGCCTTTGGCAAAAAACGCCTCACAAAGAGCCAAAAACTTCTAATTAAGGAGGAGTCTTTTAGCAGAGGGCAGCACCGACGTCCTTTTTTGTCCACCACAGATGCACGGGAGGGACCCAAAGAAGTCCTCGTGAAAGGGCCCTTTTTTGGGCCCGCAGATGGAGGGGTCTTAAACAAAGGGCGGTCGATTGGTAACGGACAGAACACTTCGTAAGAAATTGCGCAATGCTTTCGTCTTGATTAATTTCGCAGTATTGCGGCTTATTTGAAAAACACATCTTAAAAGCGAAGTCAAGAAGCGCCAAGAGAACATGCACGTATAGGTGTTGAAGGTGGAGGAAGGTTAGGAAACAGATTAACCACGCAATGGCAAATCAGTTGACCGTTGCTAAGGGTAACGGCAGTAAAAGGGGAGCAAAGGGTTTGAGATTAGTGGAGAAGGACTCAGATAAAGGCAATTATGTCAAAATCAAGGATGAAAAATAAATTTTGCGGAGACCGATATGATACGAAAATGAGAGATTTATATATGAATATAATCTGAACATAGTTAAATTTTTTCGAAGGGATTATCAATAAAATATAAAATACCATGTGAGTTATACTGAAACGACTCGTATACTTATTTGAATAATACATCAATTAATACCTTTGATTTTTACCATCAGCTTATGTTTAGCATTCAAAATTACATATTGTTGAAACATTAAGTTTTTTGCATTCGAACTCATCGTCCTCATCAATCACTCCGTATTCGAATCCATCAATCGACAATTTTATTTCTCAATAGTTAATAAAAAAGTAAAATATATTTCTTCAGCAGCACACGGGACCATTTTAATATATTCCGACGTTTCCATTACTTATTCCGGCGATAGGTCGACTTGGAATATTCGATTGAGCATAAATTCACTTTCAATTAGCAATCGCCTGAGGGCAAAATGATTCGACGGCGGAGAGGAGGAAGCCTTCAACAACCTGAAACAATGGAGTGGAGGGAACCAATGAGGAGAAACCAGTTATCCCGCGCATCTGTAACTCCATTGTTAAGGAAGAATGGGGTGGGAAAGGGTCTACCGGAAGGGTCATGGCAGGGTAGGGAGGACGCGTGCCAGATTGTTTGGTGCGGCCACCGCCAGAGGAACCCTTTGTTTCCACGGACGCGTTTGGGAAACGACAATCGTAATCGCCACGGAGACTCAAATGAGCAATCATGCAAACTGAAACAGAATCACTGTGACTGTGAAGACACGCACGGACGGCTCGTGACTCAGGAGCGATGGCGTAAATATGAATCTAGAAAATGGTTGTTTAAATTTGGAGCCAATACACTGAATCGATTAAAATGAAAAACATTTAAATAGAGTAGTCGGTAATGCTTAGCAATATAACTCGAAAGTTTACCTGCTAATGTTACATTGTTCTAATAATAATCAGCTAATTTTTAATTTCTTTAATTGTAGTTTTGTTTTTGTGAGTGATTTTCCCACATTGGTTCAATGGAAATACGCGAAACGAATGTATCAAAACTAAAAAACGAAAACTCCACATTTCTTTTGTTATTTCGGTCTACTTATTGATGGCTTTACGGGTAACAAGTAATCTTAATTGCACAATCAATCGCTAAAATAACCAAACGATGAATTTTCAGACCCATTCAAAATACCAACTTCCTACAATATTACTGAATAGCATTTCCGTTTCATCCCTTCAATTACAATTTTACATTTAAAAATTCAACTCAAGATTCAGTCCAATGAAAAGAATCTTTTTTTGGCTAAAACGAGTTAACTCCTTTAGTTCCGAAGGGACATTCGAAAGCAGTTTAGACCAAATTAATTCCTAATATTTAAGCCAAAATTAGAGCGCACAGCAAAAAGGAAAGAACTTCCGTTTCTCTGAATACAAGGGTTTTCTAATAACTCATGTCACACGAGAAAAGATACAATGAAATGCATATTCATTACTGAAAATGGTGAGGGACTTCACAGATATTCATATCGCTACTCAGCAATGAAACTACATTTAGAAATCGGCTTTCGTATCAGCACTGAAACAGCTGTTGGAGCTGATTCCTCATTAGCAATCGTTAGACGCCTTCTATCTTTGCTACCCTTTCATGTATTTCACAACCAACTGCAATCCATAAAAACCCACGTATAATTCCAAGAAAGAAAATAATTAACGTGCGTCGTGCACATTGCGTGTTCCAAGAAATGGCTAATTAGTGGAAGCAATACATCCATAAAAATCCAATTATATTTTCTTAGCCCATACGCGATTACTTGTTACCAAAGTCTATCTTGTTGTCTGTTTGTGTAGAAAATTTGTTTAGGTACGAAAACAATGCTCATTGATTTTATGCGTCTCTTATATCCATTATTTTGGCTTATGGCAGGATGTGTCCATTCTTTCATTTTCCTGATTGGTTTACGTTTTACAGAAAAATTAAATTTAGAAAGTTAATTTATTATTTCATACAATCTGGATAGCCTATGAGACAACAAAAAGGAAAAATAAAATCTCCCAAATAGTCCGAGTTAATGCATTGAACTTTATTCGATGAAGCATCTTACCAATTCACCATAGCAACTCTAGCAACGTAAATGAAAATGTAAATAAATGAATTCCTCTCAAACTGCACTTCCATCGCGCTCATTTGATGAAAGAATTCCTTTTTCTCCTTCCTTTTTCTCCCTTTTCCTCCTTCCTTTTTCTCCCTTTTCCTCCTTCCTTGCATCTTCATATCGCCTTTTTTCCGCGTCGCGCATTACTCTCATACCTTTCCATCACAACTATTATTACTGCAATCTTCCATTTTTTGCCGATTTCAAGAAGTCATTCTATCCTACATATTTCGCCAACTCTCATAATACATTTAACTCACACATCATTTGTGCGAGTTAATATATTATAATTATAATAATAAATTATATATTTCGAATCTAAGGCCAAAATCAAGATGAAAAACGGAGATCTGCGAGGAATTCATATAATATATGAATACGAGATTAATTTTTATGTTTGGAAAAACACTATTTTTGCATTCAGAACTAAATTATGAATCTCGGTTCCGGTTGGTCGAGAGCATTTTTTTTAAAGTTAAATATTTTTTTAATAAATCAACGGCATCTACCAAGCACGCGTTTCAATTCGAAGAGACGCTCATATATGACAAGCAAAAAGTCAGCTTCTATAATTTCTTAATCCAAATTTTGAACCTGTCAATGCACGCAATGGACTTCTCCATCTTTATTTCAGTCAGTCCAATATATTATCTTCGGTAGCAACAGCAATAATAAGAATAAATAGTACTGCAAAAGCCCAGAATAGAATATTATAGGAAAATTCAACATGCGATATAAATATCGCTCGGTCTCTTTGGGGTCTCCCGACCTACTCCACGGCCCAGTTGGCGCCGGCGAGGGTCCATCCGTAGGCGCCCCAAGATGGGGAGGTAAGAAAGAGGGAAAAAATCAATAGGAGGACGCATGCGTGCAGCGATGGTGCTTAACCCTTAAGACCCTCCCGCCTCAGAGTTGGTGCCAGACAAACACCGCGGGGGTGGGCAGACGATGGTCTCAATTGAGGATGAATTATCCTTCCACAACAGAGCCTCAATTAGCAGCCGTACACCTGTAACTCTCCTTTGACTCCGTGGAGGTCTCAAAAGGGGCCTTCGATGCGACTGCTGCTACGAGGCCACAAGTGTCGAACGAATTGCTTCTTATTAAAGAGGTTTCAATAGGCGCAATAGTCAAACAACTCCTCTTAGAAAACGGCATGAACCTCAATCTGCGAAAAAGACTACTTTTACAATTCTTAACATTTTTCTTTGTAAAATCTCAAATTAACTGTAATTTCAAAATCACCGGCAAATTATCGAAGAGAGTTTTTATCAATTAATCGACCTTTCAAAATAAAAGGGATCAGCACCGGTAGATATGATAAATCAAGGGAAGTGACTGTAAAGATTCTAAAAATGAATAAATGCAAAACCTCCATCTATTGCTTAAAGCTGCTTTCCAGCGAAGACGGCAACTGACCATTTCGCATCTCAATATTCATTAGAAGAATCATCTGTTTAAATCTGTATGAATAAGTACATCATAACGCAATTTAAAAAATCCCTAAATTAGAGCACATTTACTATGGAATGAAAGAAACTTTAGCACACTTCCACAGACTTTATTTAGTGCGGCATGTTCCGCTAGTGAACAAGTATCATCAGGCGATATTCCATTTACAGTTTTCAGTTGTATAGGAGAAGCGGAGGAAGGGAAGGAGAGGGTTTAGGAAGTAAAGATGTTACTGGGGAGAGAAAGAAGGGGGAAGAGGTGCTCATTATCTATTCTTTGCGTCCTCTAGGAGGTCCAAGCGGCGACCATTATGATCCCAATGAAGTTACTTAGGAGTGAAATCGCTATCGTGTCTTCTTCCAGCAGTTGCATGGCAAAGTTGGACAAGGCGGAAATCCCTCGCTGTTAAACTTTTCCCGGTTTTCCCCACGTATCGGGCATTAAAAGTATCGTACGAAAGTTCATAGACTACCGGGTTCCTACTATCCTCAGTCCTCCTATTGTTGATGGCGAATGGTAAGGGTTTTGATGTTTTCTGGGCAAGGGCATTTCCCAACCGGTATTTTACCAAGGAGTGTTATTCTCCTCCAGGATCTTGGGGTTTTCTAAGGGTCCAGGAGAGATTTTTGGTTCTGCCCGTTTTTTAAATTTCATTTTAAGTCCGTGGAAGTGCACCAAAGTTCCTTCCATTCCTTGTAATGGCCTCCCGCGAAGTAACGCCTTCTCACATTTAGTTTACATTTACCATAAAAAAAGAATCTTTTCTTGCATCTTAGAATTGTCTTTAGTAAGATATAATCCTGATTACGAATGAGCCACGGAAATTTTCATACATTAGACTAATTAGAGAAAAAATACTAAAAGATTTGCGTATAACATAAACCTGCAGGTTTAACCCGAAGACCTAAAGAAAATTCCTCCAGATGAGGAAATTGAGTTTTATCAAAACAGAAAATCAAAATTGAGAGCGTGGACGAAAAAGAAGCTCGCAATTAAATATCACTTTACAAGAATCATAATAGACAAAAAAGTTTGGCTTAAA
The DNA here is from genome assembly GCA_947579665.1 of Sympetrum striolatum. Taxonomy (NCBI): domain Eukaryota; kingdom Metazoa; phylum Arthropoda; class Insecta; order Odonata; family Libellulidae; genus Sympetrum; species Sympetrum striolatum. Next base: position 83,986,216 of record OX388350.1, read on the forward strand.
ATTGATTACTCTTCAACAAAACACGATTGTTGTTAATTTACTATAATTGGCATAGTATTGTTGATACTTCAATTATTACGTATCCTTCGTCTGTGTCGACAATTACTTCCGAGTGTACTTCGCGTTGAGTGTGAGGAATTGAAAAGCGGAAGCGAGAGTGGATGACGTCAGAAACCCAGAGAAAAACAGCTCTTAAATAAAACGCCTCGAAGGATGCAAAACAAAATCATAAACGAGGTGTTCATTTGAAGAGAGAACGAGAAGAAAGTTCTAAAAACACAAAAGAGGGGACACAGCGGAAACCCAAGGAAAGATGAAAGGGAATTATCACTCGACTGTTATCGCTTGTTTAGATTAAAAGCCATGAGTTGAAGCAAGGACATTGCTAAACATTCACCGAATTTTACGTCGCTTGCATTCCTAATTATTCATGGATCATTTCCAAGAAGTACTCGACTAAAAAGTGATCGATTTTAGCGAGGGGCTGTGATACAGTGATTCTCACTTATTCACGAACTTACGACAAATTCGCTGCGAATGTCTCCCTTCACTAATATAATGTTGATTCGCCACTATTCACCACTGATAGCAGTGACTATTAATTTCTCGTTCCATTAAAAACGTATATAAAGACAGTGAGGAGAGGGCGCTGGGGGGCAAATAAGAAACGGTGCTATTTAGCAAAATGGAAAAGGCCGAAAATATCCCTATTCTGCAAATTCCACTCAATTTGAAGTTGATTTTGTCGTGCTCAATTGAAAATGATAAAATAACTGCATCCGATTCAAGACTTACATGTTAATATAGGCATAAATAACGATGGATGGACTAAAAATAAAGAAATTCGCAGTTTATGACCGTCTTTGGCGAAATGTGAGAAGTTAGCGCAGAGAAATTCCTCCCCCGAAATACAATTCTGGAAACATTTCAACTTTTTCCGGGGCCTAAATTATCTTGGGGTGCCACGTTCGCTCTATTATCAGGAATATCAGACTGCGAAATTACAGAGGTTAACTTAGAGCCCATATAACATCGTATAACAATAATATTAAAATCCAATTTATTTTTCGAAATCGTATTGATAAGGTCTGCTTGGTGAATTTGACTTATACTTATAATATTTTATTTACATATATATAATACATTATTTAATATAATATTTAATTATGAATCGTGTCTACTCTTCTGAAATGTTTACGTTTCATTCGATCCCAACCGCGTTTTCATAATCACACCTCGATTCATAACGAATCACTAAAATTGGAATTTCAAATCCCAACAGCTAAACCTTTATTAAATATGGAAATTTCGCAAACACGCTGCTAATCACCTTGGCAACCAGAGTTATCGTTTGAGTCCAACAGATAAAGGCTTCGATCTCCATGAGAACACAAGAGAGTAATCTTTAAAGGTGGCAGAATAAAAGAAAGAAAAATGTGCTCCCCTCTGCTGCGAGGGGACGTTGAAAAATGGACAGCCATCGGCTCGTTGGCGCTCCCTCTGCTCTTGAAAAACTCTTCTACGGAAGACCAACGGAGTCCTCAGCTTCCTAGATCTCGTATAATAAAAGAGGCATCCAAGAGGCGATATGAAAATTCATAGTTTCTTCTGTTGCTCTACTGTTATATAAACAAATGAATGCATTGTATAAACATTTCTGATCGTTTATTGACACGTTGCACACTGACTGCTCGAAAATACTGGAAATATTTCACGCAATAATCAAAGATCGGGCCAAATTAGAGACCTAACGAGTTATCATTGTTAACTATCATGATCGTAAGAAGCATTGTTGAACTTTGTATTCATATTATCTATGTTAACCGTTCCATTAACGAAAATAATTGTTACCCGTTGTATTAATCAGTATTGTTGTTAATTGTTATATCTATGACTAGATTTATTAATCATGAACAACTTTTATAATTATGTAATTGATCTCCAATTTTGTGAGTTAATTATTGAAAATAAAAATAAGTAAATAGGTGGGATTTTTAGTTATATTGTTACTCGCAATCAGTATTGATTTAAAATGGATTATCTCCATTGATTCACGTGCCCTAGTTTGTCTGAAAAGGTTAGTTTAGATATGTTCTGAAATATTACGTACAATACTTTGTTAAAAAGGCACTCCAAATTGCAAGAAAAATTGTAGAAGTGATATCTTTTTCTTCCGTTAAACATTCCGATTTTTATAGATGGTTGTTGTCCATTTCATGCTGAAAGCATGTCTGCAAGCAAACTGTAGCATGAGTTTCTGAGGGGATGCTGTTCTAGTAGTCTAAGACGGTACACGAGCATTAATAAAGATTATCTACATTTTCATTTACGAAGTAGGGTATGTCACACTTATGATAAGCAAAAGAAATCAAAAGAAACTTATGATAAGAATACCCAAGATGCTAACTTTTTATTGTAAAAATCTTACTGTCTGTAGCTAAAACAGGACTGGACTTGATGAGATAAAAGGTTTCTTTTTAAATATGTATTTAAGAACTTTTCGAAGACATCAGTTCGCGGGATAGGAAAAGACTAAAAAAGAACGACTTCTGGAATTGAAGCGATAAAAAAGCAACTCGGGAGGCGTTTGAGCTTCGGCGTGGATCTCTTATAGTTTCAATATTTTGGATACAATAGCTAATGGCTTCTGCGCCGTACCTGGCAGACGCCCAAAAGGTTTTTCCCCAAGAATCTCGACGAGTAAAAAACAAAACTCTTGGTTGCCACCCATCTTCTTTGGCACTTGGCCTCGAATGCCATAAAACAGCGATAACTCGATGCTCTTATTTTTTACGAAAGGTACTCACCAGGGTTGCCGACCCATTCCTGGAGGGCCTTCTGCAGTCGACGGACGTGGAGCGGCTTCGAGGCCATGCCCACCAAAGCCATGATCTCGAGGAACTCCTCTTCGCCTGCCTCGCAGAGCTGCTGGACATCGTCTCCACCTGAAAGATAATTTATTTGAATGTGGCCATCATGGGGGTTGGACACGAGTTGACTTACGCCTAAAACAGTCTTCATCCAATCACGTATGCATTCATTAATATTCTAAAGCATGTGTACCGCCATCGCGGGTATTTAGCAGCAAGCTTATTTTACAAAGACATTTTTAGCATTAATTCGATGAGGACAAATTACAAAATTCTTTGGGAAGGTATTCAATCTCGGCCACAAGAACCGCGTTGGATAGCGAAGGGAATAATCACTCGATGGCATTTCTTGGGACTTCGAATCAAAAATTTCATTTCATAATCTATGTCATGTTTCTCTGCGTAAGTAATTCGATTTCACAGAATTATTTCTCCAAAATAAAACAACACTCCAAACGTCTTAGAGTCGAACCCTAAACTATTTGGTGAATGGTCATTGCAAAAAAGATGCCTGAAATTTATCTCTTGGACTGTACTCATGCCTTAAGCCTAAAATTAAAAGAAATAATTTTATAATTTGAATACGCATTGCATTTAATCCCATCCAAGGAAAAGGTGTCCAAGTGGGTGAGTAACAAAAATTCAGAAAGGAAGCTATGGAATCTTATAAATCGTACAAGCGGTAATCGTAAGAAACAGTTCACAAAACAAGGAATCCGTGCTCAATTAACTTTACAATGCAAAGGATAAGCAAAATAGCAACCGAAAGGAACGATTAGCATAAACATTAGGACTTAACACCACATAGTCCTCAAACGCTATTCCGTTTCAATCGATACAACTCAATTTGCAAACATCCAATAAAATTATTAGATAAACACGACTCGTTTTGCAGTACCGACGAACCAAAAGCATCGCTGCCAAAAAAAAGGATCTCCGATGGAATTTTCGATGAATTTGAAATGCTCAGAGAGCACACGCCACGTGCCCTGCGCACGACAAAAGTAGGGAAAGGGGCAGGTAAAAGGGTCTAGAAAAGGGTACGCGAATGAAAGGCGGAAAAAAGGGACCAGTCAAAATATGCCAATTAAAGAGGGGGGATAATATATGCGAATGCACGGTCACTCTTAAGCTCTTATTCGTGATTAGCACGTTTGTATCTATTCAATGATCACGGTTGTAATGCCAGTGGTATAAGCGGTTCCGGGTTCGATTCTTCTCGATATTAACTCACATCAAAGCAAAATTCCACTTTTAATAAGTCGAGGGGTTGAGATTCACTTTCTAGAAAATTATCATTCACTGTCAAGAAGCGCATTTTAAATTCGCTTTCAAATAATTAATTAAATAAACCGCTTAGGACGATAAATATATTAAAAACAAACAAAAGGACTTAATGACTAAATTTTTAAATTTATATTTACGATCAAAAATGTGATATTGCAGAGGCATGAATGAACTATTAATTCACTGTTATAAATTTAATTTTTCAATGTAAAGAGGATAAACAAATGAGTTTTTGCTGTTTTTAGACTAATTCTAATGGTTGCATGCGAATTATCAGAATACTGCATACAAAGATACGATTTTAAAGTTAGTTAACTTAGCCGATGAGCATTTGCCAATTTAAAGAGAGGCGTGTCACGAGGTTTCAAAGTTATGTTACAATTAACTTATACCCTTTTGTGGGTAGATATCGTGTGTTGATCAACACCGAAGCTTCAAGTTTCCCTCTCTTCGTTTGCTTTCTGCATTTTCTTGTGAAATTTGACGGAATTGTTTTAGCTATTTATCGTTTCAAATGGTCAATCATCTATTAAATTGATTTCTTAGTTTACGTTTCCTCTACACCTCAGTCTTTTATTTAGTTTAGCATCACTGATCTTTCCTTGCAGAGCTTGTGTAATTTTTAATCAAACGTTGACTCATACACGAGGACATACCGTACGGCATCCGAAACTTTTCACGATACCTTTTCACCGCTTAAATAAGATTGATAAAACATGCGTCTCTGATACACAGCGATAGTTCCATAAGAAAACGCCGGGCTTAGCGTGTTTCCTCGTTAGTTTTCGAAAAAATTCAGGGCTTCTCTGGAATCCTAGCTCAGGGTAGAGCAAGAAGTGGATTAAGTTTTTCCAGCGCACCGAGTGAGGAAAAAACTGGAAAAGGATCTCTGGCGTACCTTTCACAAATACTCAACTAATCCCCGTTGTTTAAACAAGTAAAGATAAGTTTTTACCTATTTTCGAGTGCTTCGGTTCGCTGACAGAAGAAAGAAGTCCTGCAGAAGAAATGGTAAAATGCAGAGAAACTGTATCTACCGGTAGATCGAGCTGATAACAAGGACTTAAGATGGAGAAATGATGAGTAGGACTAAAATACGACAATCGGCATAACTAACGAGAAATTCTAAAACGTGATTAGAGTCTTTACTTGAATATAAATCATAAATAACTATTCTTTTGAGATAAAAAGTACAGAAAAACTTTGCGTTTAGAATCGACTGCTTGGGCCGTGACTTGGTGGTATTCCATCAGGAGCGAAAGTGAAACCAACTTTTACTATACCACAGAATATTTGATTAGACTACGACCATGGTTTCGACTCATGGAGTCATCCTCAGGTGACCGCAAGCGACTTTTCGTTTTTTTTAATAATTCAGTTAGAAACTTGATGGTTGCATTATCTCGTGTAGTTAATTTTAGTTTTTAATCGAATCTAATTAAGCAATTTCTATTTCCATTATTATTGCGTAGCGCTTCTACTTTATTAATTTGCAACTAATGAATTTATCAATAATTGTGACCTTTCAATGAATGAAATAACGAATTTACAGATGTGTCTGCAACTTCAGAGGCCAATATCGATATCGATATTGGCCGATATCGATATCGATTATCGATAACGGACGCCAAAATCCTTAAACACATCAAAATTTAAGATAAATTCATTTTATCACAGTGTACGATGAACTTCTTGATTTCTAGCTTTTTGGTGAGAGACCTTTTATACTATTTTCCTATAGTCTAGTGTTACCCATTGATCACACTAGAGGTCACCTCATCTCCTTAATACCTTGAAACAGTACAAACCGCAGATGGATGGTTAACCAGGTTAACCTAATCTTAATTTAAAACCGAGGAAGAGGATGAAAAGAAGATCCATCATATACTGCAGTTGAGGCTTTTGAATGGTTCCAAAGAACGCAACTTACCCATCTCCAGAAGGGTGTCGTAGTACGCCAGGAGACTTGCCCTCTGCATCACTCTGTACAGCTGCAGCTCTGCTTCATTGGCCGGTGCTGAGGTGGCAACAACTGCGGAAGGAAAAATATCCACCAATCAAAATCATTATTTCTTCCAATCGGTCTCTACGAAGACGTTTTTTGTCGGAAGGGAGTGTTTTTCCCCTTAAAAGGAGTATGTCCTGTTGCCAATGGCAGCGGCGGCATGCGCTCGCCAAGGAGGCGGTGGAGACAAAAAAACAAACCGGCGAAAAAGAAGTGGAAAAAATGTGCTGCCATCTGGCTTCAACAATTGGGAAGAAGTAACCATGGAGACGAAAAGAAAGAGTCACTTGTTATGGCGCATTCTGCGATAGCATTGCGACAATGGAAGCGGTAAAAACACTGTCCAAGAAGAAATGAAGGGAGCCAACGGCGAAGCGAAAAAGCCGCGCAAAAAAGGGCATTTGCAGAATCCTTCCGCAGAAATTAAAGCCTCGAAAAAATTACTGCAAAATATCGCGCATGCGTGGACTGAACGGGATGACGTCATTTAATGGATGCCTTTTTGCTACAAAATAGTCACAATCAAAGAATATCGAAATTAGAATAACAAGTAACTGTAGTTCCCACAGTAATTTGAATAATATTGTTATGATGACAATAATAGCAAAATTATAACAAATATTATATTACTTCTTCGTGCCGTAATAATTTTATTGTGATTTAATTAAATTTTAATCATTTTATGACTGCTGTGACAATCGTTATAATATATTTCCCAATAATTAAATTATCTAATTATAATATTATTATAATTAAAATCACAATAATCTAAGGATAAATTACTGATAATCAACAATCATCGATAGAAAAAAGTAAAAAAAACAGCTGCTACCTTATGAACCTGATTATACATACAATAATTGAACTTTTATGCGCTAAACTTCCTCAACGACGATGCTGTACATTACGAAACATTCATCTAAGTGTTTTTAATGAAAGTTGTTTGAGTAATCTTAGAGTAATAGATAGAGAGGTTCGTGGATATTCTATAGAACGCATTATCATCAGTTGCATAAGGAGAACTACCGACATGTGGAATGAACACATTTGGTCTCTGCAATCCACAGCATCAAAGGCGAGGAGAACAAAACGCTGTTCGCCCCCGAAAGATAAACAAAAGGCCAATTGTAGAGTACAAGAAACCCAATTTGGAACGACCAACGAAAAGGTGTTTCTGGAATGGAATCCATAGTAAAGACACAGTTGTGGAGTTGAAATTTAAAAAGAGGATGGAAAGAGGACAGAGCAATTAAAAAGCTGGTATCCAACATTGACAGAACATTAAACATAGCAGAAATGCGCTCTTAATGTATAAATCCAAAGGATCGCCTCATTTGAGTATTCCCATTGTCTCTTGCATTTCTACGAGAAACATTCATTTAAGTATTTGTTGTCTGTGTCTACGTAAGAACCCTGCAAGCCGTCTTTCGGCGTGTGGCAGGGGGTGCAAGCACCTTTACTCTATTTTCCTAAACGGTTACTTTCGCGTATACTTCGCGAAAAAATGAATTTTTGAAGCGATTCGTTCTAGCATCTATTTCCCTAATCTTTCTGACAGTATCAGAACATATAACAGACGGGTTGCATTATATCGGTTACATCATCTGAGAACGTAATTTCTCTGAACTTATTTAATAAATTTATCCTTTGAATTAGCGTTCTATCTTCTAATGATTCCCATCCCGTGTCCTGTAACATCTGAGTAACACTCGCTGTTTTATCGTAGCAATTCTTTGCAAATCGCATCGCCTTTCGTTGTACTTTTTTGTTATTGACTATATTGTTATTAACCATCGAAGAAAGCAGCATTAAAATCGTTGCTTGCATTCGTCTGGAATATCAGGGCAACTAAATAAATCTATAATACATAAAATAATATATTCTTTCGTTCAGTTCACCGTATGGACCTAAGAAATGGAAAAATGATCTGATCGGAGAGCAAAGTCACGTATTGATCGAATTGGCTTTTTCGGATGTTCCAACCCTTTGCATAGACGAATCCCGCGCTGTGTTACTCGAGGGAACATTTTCGCTTCAATCGATCAGTTATGCCAACCAACATTGAGCAAAGTAATTCTAGATGTTCATAAAAGATGGAAATGCACGGAAATAGAGAAATGAGATGGAATTGGTTCGAATAAAGGCCTAGGAAAACCGCGGATGGATGGAGTAAAATTATGAACATTTCAACAACAGAAGACCCAATGATCTCCAGTTGGATCGCAAATCGCACGTCCGCCATCTGACCCGGAGGGATTGCGATAAAGAGAGACAGCAATGGAAAGTGGAGGAATTTTGTTGGGCGCGTCGCAACAGGTTTTTTTCATCACCAACACCTCGACGGCCAAACCCACAGCCATCCGCCACCGAATGCCGCCCGACCTTTGACCTCATTCCGTTCCCATGGAAACGCTCCTACCGTAGCATCTCGGCACCAAAATCCAAACACGCTCTAAACCAATGGCTGACACAATGTCTTTCCGAGGATAAACGTCGCCGAATAAGGGCCGTGGGTCGTAATCACTTCGCTTGAAAGCGCTACATCTTAATGCGTGGCGTCTTTTGGCAAATGGGAAATAAGAGGATATCTTTCTTTTGACTTTTCCGCGAATTGTCTGAAAGTTAGCAAGCAGTTGTCTATACAGAACAATGGCATTCACTTCTTCTTACTTAATATTGATATGTTCATAGGATAATGCGAAAAAACTTATTCATAGGTTGTATGCGATGCTCTTACGAGGAAGTTTCCAATCAGACTGGTTCAAAGCAAAGACCTCATCCCTCATCAGACTCATTCCCCCTTCAAACGTGTTTTGGTGCAGGGATTTAAATCCCGGCTAAATTTAGGTAGGTCAAAATAATTCAATTAAATGCTCAGAAGCTGTATTGTCACCGCCATCCAAATTTAAGTTGAAAACATTCAAAAGTGAAGCAATAGGCGACCGGAAGAGGCAAATGGGAAACTAACTTTTCTTTTATTCGACTTAGTCACGAATACTATGGTGCGATTTGGGATGAAGTAGGTTTAGTCTAAGATGGTCCAGCGTAGAGCAGCTCGTTTCAGAGATTTCAAGTTCGATGGCTGCGTTACGACTATGATAGAGTGGTTGGAATTCGCTCCAGGTGTGAAGATCTGATTTCAGACGGAGACTTCTCAAAATATTCATCAGAACTTTCATACGAAGCAAATGAAAGTAAATGACTAACACGATCTCTGAGAAGGGATCGACAAAAAGGGAAGTAATCGCAAAGACGGATGCTGTTCATTCTCAGTCTATTAGAGATTAGAGGTAGAGATGTTGGTATTTATACACCCCCTGACATACACCACTGTCGGGTCGCGGGGTACATATCTACATCGAAATCTAAACACATTGTCTCTGTAATTTGTATTTCAACGATACACTAATAATCAACAAGATCAGTTCTAATTAGCCACAGCATTTCACAGTTGTATGGCATTAATCCGTGTGTTAACTTTGTAAGTTTCAACTACGAATTAGGCACCAGGCATTGTTGTCTGACTTTATTGATGCCAACAGTGTAGAGCCTTGGTTTCGAAGACAGTTGATTGTTGCTCCTATTCGATGCACAACCGCAATTTACCCGATTGTAAAATTGTTATTCCAGAATATGGGATTGACAATGTAACAGAAGCAATGTATTTTTCGGTGTCTTTCGTGGTAATCGTGTGGCCGAAGCACATTCTCTTTGAAACGATTTCACCGAATCCAGTTTTAGCCCTCCTCCGAGAGATGATGAAACATTCGTTTCGAAACGATTCGTCAACGTTTTATGAACTCTAAAAGAAGATAGTTGGGCTGCGTCGGCAAATGCAACTTCGGAAAGAGTTCTGCGATATTCTCTCCTTCGAGGAAACTGATAAAATGGAAATTTGCTGAAGAAACAAGGTTTCCAATTTTTACAGAATTTTAAACTCTTTCGTAAAGATATCTACTATTGAGAAAATAATGACCACACAAAGTTTTACTGTGTTAAGAACAGCAAATGATGCGTTGGTAATAAAGGTGATCGCTGTAAACCAAGCAAAAGAAATCAGAATTCAAAGCTGACAAGTAGCTCAATACTCAAAAATTAATATCAAAGGCAAGATGACTGAAAACCTCTTCGTGATGCAGATATTAAATAGTTTTCCGGTTAAATCATAAAATGGTTAAGCTAGATCATTCGCAGGTGAAACCTTAACAGCTTCACTTTCACCACTTGTCTCTAATTGTTTTAATTCAAATCCGGAAATTAGTGTTCCCAACAATGTCTGTCAAAGCATTGTAGAAGGCGCTCTTGATATCCAATGAGGCGGCAAAGAATTGCAGATCACTGCACTCAATAAGAGGAGCGTTTAAAGCAACTTTTATGCACATTATAAATTTATGAACGTCTTTAAGATTTAATTATTTATAATACAAATACAAAATCAATATCTTGGGGGAAATACAATTTTTACCGAATAAAATATATTCGCACACTTTTTGCTGAATGGGAGTGAGCCCTCACTCAATACAGAAGATTAAATAGACCTGCACAGTGTTTACGCGAATAATTCACGAGGGAAGTGAATTAAAGACTTACAGAGTTTGGTAAAATGCACTGCGTATTTCGTAATATTTCCAACATAATAATGCAATGAACCGAAGGGATGCAAATGCACGCACATTGTAAATGCCCTCTAAATGCATCTACGCAATGAGGAAATTATTCGTAAAAGACAACAAAAGCATCCATTGTTAACAATAATCACTTTGAAGGGTGATTGTTCCGAAGTCGTTTAGTATCGACGAACTGTTCCGTGACTTTGCAAATCCTTCCGAAAGACGAAGCGATGATCTCGCGTCTCTCGTGCGTGTCACGCGTGACCTAAACGCACGCAGATGAACGACGAGAAAAGCCCGATGTTGAGGATCAAACAGAAGGCGATGGCTGATTTGAAATCGTTAAACATTATCGACAAGAGCTAAACCATCTCGAAGAAGATTCTGAGGCCTTTCTAATGAATTACAACGGTCTGCAATATTACAAAAAGCAAAAGCTCATTGCTTTTCGGTGGATCGCCATCACAAAGTGAATCTTATACTAAAATTCACATTCTCTGGCGACGTCTTGTGGAAATACGTCACGATGAAATATAACAAATTTGTACTTTTCCACAGTATTTATTAGAAACAATAAATGGAAACAAAACACGACTAGTTTCAGAGATCGATTGATTGATTGATTGCAAACTGCATGCGTAAAAGATAAACATGGTAAATTTATATTCATAATGGTGTTTAATGATACCTAAGTCGCATTTTTCTCTTCAATTTACAAGGATATATTTTCTTGAGCAAGAAATGGTAATTGCCTTTTGTTTACTGACTCTTCAAAAGTCTAAGAAACTGGTAGATGTGGTTGCTATGTGAAAAATAAATTGTAACTGTTAGAGATTAAGAATTAAATACCGGAATCTCAAACAATCAAAGTGGAACCTTCAATCAATTACTAACTTGCACCTTCTATTAATATCCAAACAATAACGAAGTTTTTATCAACAATCAAATGGAAAATCAATTTTGCATCTTCAATCGATGGGCAAACTATTCGGTAATTTCAGTCAACAATCAAACAATGAGTCAAATTCAATCAATTAGCCATAACAATCGTTTTGCTTTCATGATGAGAAAGTAAAATTCCCACTTTTATCGTTCTGCGTGAGGAAAAATAATTGAGCAATCAGCTCCGTTCTAAAGCAACAACAAACTAAGGAAGAGACGCATACCAGTACTTCACTTTTCATTGCATTAATTCCTCAATATTTTTGTATGGATTAAATTAAAACGTTGTCGATCGGAACGAGATTTTCAAAAAGACGCCGAAGACACTTCTTGCCGAAGGACTCGCATTGGAACGAATGCTCCCTCGAGCATCAATCATGTATTCACTTTCCGAAATGTCATTACTCCTCTAAGAAAGCCCCTTTTTCCGTGCATCTCACGAGAAATCGTGACCAATTTCGTGCGCCACCCCCGACTCCAGGAGCCATTTCATTCCCGAGGAAAAAACAATTTTCAAGAGCCGCCCTGGGGGGTCGGTGCTGCAAAATTAAGGTCCTGCTTCTGTTATTAGGAGTTGCTGGAAAAAATTCCACTCTGTTATAGAGGAAGTCCAGTACGTGCACTCTGTGTTTACGTTAGGACCAGAGGCTTTTTCATCACGTGGCCCACTTCCGAGCAAATCGGTTCTTCTCTATATTTCGCCGAAGACAAGTTAACGGGAGACAATTTAAAATATTCCCCAATAAAAAAACGAAAGAAAAACCGCGCGCGCGAAAATGACGCATCGGTCGAAATTGCCGCCGATTTTCCGCGCAATTTTATCTCGCGAAAATCGGCAAAAACAATAATCGCCATTACTCTGTAGATGCTCGCTTGTTTTTTACTCCGAGGAAAAGCTCCACCTTTAACGACCGATCGGAGAGACATCTAGCGATAATGAAACGTACCTTGCAGTAAGAAAAGAAACGAGTGAATCCCTTTTCGAACGCGAAAAATTTCACCTCCAGCTTCTTCCTCGGCGGGGAGGAAAAAATCGGTTCTAATTCTGAATCCGGTAGTGACGTCACTTCCTCTCGATAGTAAAGGAGCAATTCGGTGCAGCACAAGGGAGCCAAACTAAGCATTCGGAATGTCTGCGATTCTTCCGCCTTTCCTCCCTTACCGATGCGGTCCTTCTCACCAATACAGCGGCCTTCCACATCGGCCCTTCCGATTTCATACGTCGATCCTCGAATTTCGATATGAAGCAGATTGACTTAGAGATGGTTTAATTACCTAGCTAATATAAGTGTTCTAAACCCCTTTAAGCTGTTGCATGGAATATTTTTGTTGGTCTAAAAGGGAAAAATGTTTGTTTGATTTACTTTAGTCTCGCTTAAAATTGCGATAAGAAATTAGCTACACTGGATAACGGCATAACTTCTTCTCCATGTTGAATAATATGAAAACTGTTATTCAATGTTACATTATGCTTCAGTCACAGGGACATTTACTACTATCAGCATTCTACCGTCGGAAGAGCAAACAACCTCACTCCTCATCTTTGCTAGTAAGCCACATTCCCCCTTCAATGCTTTTGGTAAATAACGGCGGAGAAGTATCTGTTTATTGCAATCAAAATTCTGTTGGTGCTTTATGAAGTTTGCATGAAACAGCACTACTAGACGGATTACTACAAAGAAAGATCCAAAATGGATTCTCTCTTTTGAAGTGTTTTCCGTTTCTTGATTTTCTATGAGACCAACGAAGAGTAGTTTACCTATATTCGTATTTATTTAATATAAATTGAACTATTTCTTAATATTCCAGCAATGGAAAGGGACTAAAGTTGAGTTGGAGAACTGAATTAACAAATCATTTTTAAAATGCGGTTCAATAGGAGGATAAATAAATAAATTCAATGCTTGAGAGTTGCGAATTTGTTCCTCAGTTTTCTTTTTTCATTCTTATATGAGTGTATCTTCTTGAGCTATCCTTAGATCTTGTTTCTCCTAAAAAAATCAAATTTCCATGGCGAATAAGATCAAAGAGTAATTAAAATCGTAATTCAACGAACATAAGAGGAAACAAAAGAAGAAATAGAATAAAATGGAAGTTATGCAACGCACAAGGAAAAGGAAAACGTGACTATGCGCATAAAGACGTGCATCGAGGAAAAAGGAAGAAGAGCCAACGAAGTCTGCCGAATCGCATACCTTAGCGTTATGTAGCTTAATCGTTAGGGCAACCGACAAGCAATTGAGAAAACTGGGTTCGTGAACCGATCAGGCTTTTAACAAATATCGTAGGGGAGATTAATAAACAAAGCGGCGCTGATGGCAAAATAATATTGAGATGTTCCTCTGAGGAAGTAAATACTCGTGATGTTTGATACGTGACTTCATCAAATGCACTTAGGCTGTTGATTTGAGAAATGTGGAAAACCAAATCCCAATGCGTAAAGTAGCGCATCCAATGCAACTTCGTGATCAGTCACCGTGACAATATCACTGGTAATATCTGACCCTTCGAATGTCATAGCAGGATGCTCCTTGGGTTATTTATTATCCGTATTACCATTTAAGTGCCTCCGCGTGTGGTCAAGAGGAGACCATATAGGTTCACTGATCTCGGCGTGATTAGTACACGGAGTCACGATCTGTCACCGCAAAAGGATCCGCACGACCACTCAATGGAATGGATTCATTGGATACAGGAATTGGTTCGATAGGAAGATCCATACCGGAGTTAAAAAGGCCACCTTGGAATATGGAACGATTATACGGTACACAATTCCTACAACTGACAGAACGAGATTGAGGCAATGCGATAATTTTATCATCTGGCTTGAAATAGTCAAAGCTTAACGCAACTTCCGGAAATAAATGTTCCGTGATAGTCTAGGGTTCGAATCCTGGTCGGGACAAGGCAGTGGGAGCAAATTGTAAATGCGGTCTTTCGGACCCAATTTTCACTCATTGAAGACTTGTTTATTATTATATCATTCTCATTTCTGTTTTTTATTTGTTTATTAGAATTCCTTCTTTAGTTAATCATGATAACTATTTTAATTTTTAAAATGAATTAAACTGCATCTACTCACAAAAGCATCGTAATTGTATCATCAATTATTGGAATCGCAAACCTGCGAAAATTAGCGAATAGAGGTAAATTAAATTCCTTCCGAATGAACATAAACGAAGTTTTAATGAAATTTCATAAAAGGTTATTATTTGGATTTAGTTATTGCCATCTTAATAGAACTTAAATACCTTTATTTGGATTTGCTTTAAATTTTACAAAACTGAATAAGGTAAATCGCAATTATACCCGTCATTTCATTACGATAAATAGAAATAAGAATTTGATATTCAAAGCTAAAATTAATGTATTATCCTTGTCATTCTGGTTGATTTTCTTTTGATATAAATGTAATTTATTATAAACGATACTTTGAGCTGTTTTCCTGTCTCTTTCAACTACTTTCATGACATCCCGATTTCTCTTACACCAACAGTTTAGTCTCCAAAAACCTCCGTCTCATTGGACATCAAGAGTGCGCGTTCACCTCGAATCGCAGAGAAATGACTGGTCTCGGAAACAGGGATCGTTTGATTCCCGTTGCGAACTGTTCTCTTGAAAATAATTTCCCAAAGAGAAATTTATTAGTCTCGATCATTCGTTCTGATACGCGATTTCTTCGCCGGAGATAATGTTTTTTGTTTCGCTCCACTTTAGCACAGCGATTTCTTATTTTCCCCGCTAAAAGCGACGAAGAGGGGACGACGGATATGTGCGATCGTGCATAATTGCCTTTAAAGTGAAATTTACTTCTTCTTATGCGCCTTTCGTTATTATTTGATTTCATGAGCATTGAACGCGCGGTGTAGTAAACATAAAGGCCTCCTCTTTGGTGAATCTAGAATGATGGCCTTCAAGCAATGAAAGCCCAATAAGTGAGAAAGACCACATCTGACTGGCAGCGTTCTCGTTGCCGAAGAGCCGCAGGAGGTGACTTCAAGAGGTCTATATATTTCGGGATATCGATTCTAATAACAAATATAGCCAAAATAATCGTGTCGTATAAAGTCACAGAAATGTAAAACATTCATTAGATATGAAAGTACTTATTTGCATAGTTATTATTATTTATTGTTCATTCCGATGAAAACTGCATTATATAGTTATCAAATTAATAAAAAGTAGATACCAAACCACGGATTAAAAAACTAAATACTGGTCATATCTGATTGATTGGAACTTTATCAGATGAGTAGTTAAAGATATTGATGCGATTGTGAAAAGGAGAAAATATTTAGAAATGTGTCGATTGGGTCGTAATGAACGCGTACTGCAGGGACACCCATGCGATGGACCATCTCTACAGTGATCTTCAGTTGTTTCGGCGATTCTTCCGTCCTACAATCGTCTCTGCGTCATTCACTGCTCGTCTTTGCGCCCAAACTGCTTTTGGGATTTACTCATTTTATCGCACATTCTCAACATTGGATTGTACCAACATCATTTTGTGCTTTGTCTACATTTTTATTTATTGTTCATGTGAACAAGTGGTACTTTAAATGATGTGAATATGCTTACAGGTACATCAATCGCATCTTAATTGATATATCGATCTTTTTCGGATATCGATGACTGCCAGATCAAGATGAGACTCGATCCCGTACAGAAGCGTCAAAACTAGTTCTTCTTTTCGTCAGTTAATGTTTGTGACTTTATTAATAATCGCACTATAATCAATTAAGAGTATGAATTTGCTAAGTTAACTCTCGTTTATTCCAGAACTATCCAAATGATTATAAATTTATTAATTCCGTAATTTCAGCAATCTATGGATCTAGGATCTAGGATGATGATACGCAAACGATATCTGAAGTTGAAACATGAATGTGTGGAATGTTGTAGCGTCCACCTTACATAGCAACGACGAGATCTTTATCATTGTTGCAAGATGTTGACTAAGACTGATTATTGAAGAATTAAGGTTCCATTATTAGGATTTAACTCTCGCTACTAAAGTGTCGTTGGCAACAGCATTAGGCTTCAAGATTGTTGTCATCTTAATCAAACGGGACAATCGACACAGCGATCCAATTGTTGTCCGAGTGCACACGTTTACAATGCCCCCAAACAATTGGTGCGGATTGCCTCGGAAACGGAGGGATTTCACTGCAGCTATTGTTGCCGACATACTTAAATATAAATACTTGCAAAATGAATTGGCGAGTGCAGGAGAGAAGACAGGATTCTTCCTAATGAAGATGCGAATAATTATTGTCGATCGAGTTTTCCGAGAAACAGGTTTTGGAATGAAGTCCATTGACATTCTGGACGCGCTTCCCAAGTACTCCCTCAAAAGGGGGATTCTGCGGGTGCCGATAAAAAGTGAAATTGATGTGGGAGGAGGGGCGTAATGTTTGGCTGAAAATGGGACAAACTGATATTGAACGGATGATCAAAAGGTTGAGCACATAACTTCTCTTTAATGACTGACAGTACATAGAATAACAAGTGCCTGAGATTGGCGGTTAAATATGTATGTACATGTAACTGAATTGCCAATCATTATTATAAGAAAAGGCGAAAGGTCAGCAGTAAAAATATCCTGTATTTTACTTAAAATGAAAAATATTAATATAAATAGTAAATGATGAAAATTATAAAATACGAAATTTAACAAATATTAACGCAAATAATACATCAATATATTATAGATAATTTACAAGAAAATATTTCATTCGAGTTGCATTCCTATTTCAATCCGGACAGACTAGAAAATCGAAATTAATGCATTCTATGTTCAGGAAGTTTTCTTGGGTTATCGACCGGGTGATTTTGGATGGCTCCGATTTTAATAATATTCGATATCATCATTCGATAACACATTCGATGTATCGATCTAAAAGAAAAAGTATCGAAAATCGAATATGGAGTCATCGTCTATATTCTCATTATTTCATTTCTTTAATCTAATAATTAAAAGTGTAGAAATATGAAAATGAATGCATTTTAGTGGAATCGATCGTGGGTTGGAAACGCTCCTTGAAATTCGCTGTTCTGCCGAACAAGAGCGACCAATGTGATTTCAGACAGAACAAGTCATCAACAGAAACAAAAGAATGGAATGCAACTGTCAGCATCCGATGGACCCACAAGAATTAACCTCCGTAGAAGTCCTCAACGACACATCTTCATTAGTAAAGATCTCTCGGATGAGTATCTTCTCAAAGTTCGTTCCATAGAATCGTGAAAGATTCCTACCATCGAATTCACAGCATTTCTAGCAGAGTCGGTATATGGACTCGGAACACTGGAAATATCGTACAGATTCGATTTATATAGTTATGGGATATAACTGACGGACACTAACAGCAACTTTTAAGTTCTTATCTCCAAGCAGCCATTGCAGATGTTTTTGCCTCTTCTCCTCATGTTGTACAAATGGCCATAAACATCCCCTTTCGTCTACGCCTTATTATTAACAAACCCGTCTTTTTTCCCTCCGGTCGTTGCTCTGTCCTCCGCAAAAAACGGCAGTCGCGAAGGAACCCAGAAAAAAACTCTCCAACTGCGGTTGATTACGAATGTGAAATATCGACGTATTACTGAGAGCGTTCAGATGTCGAAAAGTACAACCATTCGATTTGTGCGGTCCTTCTTAAAATGGAAACTCTTTCAACTCGTATGGGCAAAACTAAAGGAGGAGCTTAAGAAAGAAAACCTGCGAAGTTACGAAAGAGAGTGAGTAAAACGAAGGTATGGAAAATGGATATAATTCGTCGGAAAAACCACAGTGCTTGGAGGAAACAAGAGAAGGAGGCAATACCTCATACGAAGTAATACACGATAAAATAATTAAAGAACAGAAAGAGAAAATATGCAATAAATCCCATTCAATTATCGAAAGCTGTTTTTTTCTCTGATCATTTGATCCATATCACTTGAAGATACGCAGAATTCTCGCTGTTTCATTTTGGATTTAACTTTTTGCCTGTCCTTTAATTCACAATGCATTTGTTTTGTATAATTTTGTAGTTAATCTACGCTTTTGTGTTGAAGTGATTCCTAAGATTATAAGAGAGACGTTTGGGGGCGTCACGAAAAAGAAGTAAATAAACAACAACTTGGCAACGCCTATAAACAGCCTAACGCAAACGATAGTTAACTATTTAGTTAATCATCACCCTTCACTATCGATTATACGCGTTCATACGATTCTAAATTTATTTCACATTGCTGATAATCTTATAAAATATCAATTCACAAGAGAAGCGTTCTAAAGCCCCGCCAAAATCGAAGTAAATAAACGAAGACGACGTCTAACACACATCAACACAGAGCCATGGGTAAATGTGTTCCTCGATGTCCGAAGAGCCTTTTTCATCCCCCCTCCCCCCAACCACTCCCAGATCCCTTTTTTTCTCCGTCGCCACCACTTGCATTCACCTGCAAAAAACCCACGGGTGAGATAAATATGCGCTGTTGCCGTACTTCCGAGGGGGCCACTCTTGCCGAGGTCTCCGACGTTGCCATCGACCCCTTTGGGCACCATATGGTGTTGCGGTGTGGTGGGTCCTCCCTTCGAATCCCGGGGATGGATAAAGGGTCCGCAGGTGCGCTAGGGTTGTCTATCTATTCCTCGAGGGCGTGATACGCGACCCAATACGAATTCGCCGCTCCGTTAGCTCCCGCTGTCTCTCCCATCTAAATAACGAAATGGCTCTCGGAATTTCTTCTGTACTTAATTGCACGGCTCTCTAAAAGTTTAAAATGCGAGTATCAAAAATTTGTTGACTTTTAAAGCTTTTAATCTTTCAATGGTTTCGAATAAAATGATTTCCTACACCAACTCGAGATATACAATGAGAATTATTTAGATATATTAACGGAGGGATTTGCGGAAGGCCAATTTATTGCCATGACTTGGAGAGCAAAAGTAAATTTGCGGAAATTATGAGTGATTTAGATTCCTCATAGCATTCCACGAAGACAGTCAAGTTGATTCATCGAGTGAGATATTCACAATTAGATATCGAGTACAAATGGAAGTTTATCTTAATGGAAATACAAATTTGGCTGAATTGATAATCATTCTGTTTCATAATATTTGACGAATGTATGAATTATATTTTCTTTTATAATACGTTGTGCCTCTTAATATTCAATTCTCTCTCAAAATGAGTCAAAAAGAAGTTTGCACCTCAAATTAATCAACGGGAGTATTTCTTAAGTAGTACAATGACAGCATGGAGAAATCGTATTAAGCAGGGATTAATGAGGGAAACGCCTAATAATCATTCTTTATTATAACTAAAAAATCCACTTGTATGTAGGCGTATTATTTTAGCTGGTCCTGATTGCAGAAGCTATACTTTTTAGTACTAGAGTAACAAAGAGGTGAAATGAAAATATATAAAATATCATTAGTTACAAATAGTACAGACAATTTTTTTTTGGCTTTTGCAATGCATTGCTGTAGCTAGGACAATCCTGAACTGTAAAGTGTATTTTTGTAGTTTGAAGGTATCTGTACCGCGAAATGTTGCAGCTCGGAGATGTATGCGTTATATTGGCGTATTGTTGTATTTAGGATAATTCTACATTGTAAAAGTGTAGTTTTGTAGTTGTAAGATGTACCGTATTGGTATTATTTCGGAAATTAGTTTCCTCGTTTAATCCAATACGAGTTTACGATTTGATGACGATCCATTTAATTTCCGGCAGTTCTAGGATCTACTTGTGTACCCGCGATGTATCGCATCGTAATTCCAATTAACGCAATCGCTTGGCGTGACTAATCCCACACACAGGTTCGACCCCCGCCTGGGGCAAACACAAGTTTCGCAGCCTCGTAATTCGGTTCTCGTTAGATGCGTGCCAATTTTCAAGGAAGAAAATGGCGGATGGCAAAAAACGCTCATGAAGGTAGGAATTAAAATCTGAAGAAACTCTCCGAGAATTCCCTTTTTTCCGATGCCGACTCGTAAAAATCAGAATGCCCGCTGCGCCCTCACTCGACAACTCCCGCAATTACCATTTTTTTCCTTCCGATTGTTTTCCAGAGGCCTTATTCGGGAGATTTTTATCGAATTATTTTTCGGGACGTTTGAAGATTGAGTTTTTCGTCTCTAATTACTATTTTAATGGGCGTTTTTTTATCCGCCGCGGTCGCCAGTAAGCCAAGCGAACTCATTTATTAATAGACGAATTCCTCGCGTTGGGTAATGAGGATCACCTCAGTGGCGGCAAGTGGATCCAGCCGTACAAGAACCGGGTTCGATGTGCGGCATCTGGTCAAATTCGGTGTGTGACAGGAGCAGAAACCTAGACTGATGGTGGGAATTGAGTGGTACAACGTCAAATGCGATACACGTTGTTTTTTCTTCATTTCTGTTGCACAGATTGCACAGATCACACACACACACACATCTCTCGTGTTATATTCAACTGATTTTGGATGAGAATAGAAGAGTAATGATTATCTTTTACTAATACCCCAATAATCTACTTCTATCGAGACCGCCGAAGGGCCTTATGACAGCAAAAACTTCGATGGATTACAAGAACTACAAAGTAGCCACTTTCATTATCAATCGTTCAATTTTTGCCCAAAATGTACTCATGTACTTTTTACGTATCCAATTATTCCGACAACGTCCAATTATGGTCAAACTTGCTCCAAGTGTTGAATCAAAAAACAAGCTGGTTTTTGCGTAAACTGTCTTTTTTAGATCAGCTATTCTATATTTCTTGCATCGATTGGGGGTTAAACAATTATTAGCGATACTCTACAGATACATATATAGAGCCCTTATGAATTGATGTTCGTATATGATGCATGGGAAGCAAAATGCCTCCTCATAAGAACCAAGATTTCATGAATCCGGATTCATCGGTTCACGTGCAAGTGCATCGGTTCGATCCCATCCGAATGAGCTGATAAAATGTAAAATGATAATTATTGATGCAGAAGTCAAAAACAGTTTTTTAAATGAAATTATTTCGTAAAAATTAGGCTCCTCTTTGTTCTAAATATGAGGACTTCCTCCATAATGTTAAGAGTTGGCTTAAAAGGTACTTTTCCGTTCTCAAAATAAACTATAACTTCTGAAAAATACCGATAGGACCTCCTATAATAAAATGAATCGTGATGCAACATTGGATTTCATCTTTCGTTTGCTTGTGTGACGCCAACTTCCTTTCACTCAACTTGCTCTTCTGTCCTCTCATCGTTCACGTCCATACGTCACCTCTTCATATCTCAAATTTGCTGTCAACAAAATGCCTTTACCTTCGTGATTCCTCCCTCAATTCACGCGATCATAATTTATGTACGTATTATCTTCGTCTGTGGACCAATCTCGTATTTTTTGTCATCTTTAAATTTTATACTAAATGTTATTGAATCCAGCCTTCACTACTTTCCATCGACTGCATTCGACATAATAATAAATATAGTCAATTAAACTATTCGACGCGAAGAATATTATCAAAGCAAAATGCTGGAAGAGATCAATTTTAAAATATATATGAATAAATTTTATGTGTAATAGGCATATTATGTATATACTACTATAGAGTAAGGATCCGTATCTATTATATCCTTACTATGATATCCTTACTCTATGATACTACTGCTCTAAGATACTACTGCTCTAAGATACTACTGCTCTAAGATATCCTTACTCTATGTTACTACTACTCTATGATACTACTACTCTAAGATACTACTGCTCTAAGATATCCTTACTCTAAGATACTTCGTAACATGGAAAATAAAACAAGAAGAGTGAGAAACTGTAAGTTGTATATCGATCGAATATTCGAAATATTCTCCAATAGTGAATTGTTTATCCATATTATATTTCAGGGTATCTTATCACATGCCATTCCATGAATTGTTAATATAGACTTAATCACCCGTTTCTCGCAATGTATAGATCGAAAGTATGGGCTTAATTTTTTTCGCCGTTGGCGCCGGCTGAAATACGAGCTGCCTCGGAATAGATTCGAATGAAAAACGATGGAATCGGACGAAAAACTGTTGACAAAACGTCCGAACCTTTAAGGGAGGCATAGCGCCAAAATATTCCCAACGGGAGATGCCAGTGAAGCGAGTGCCAGTCATTACGCCACACACAATGGGGCACCGAATTAAATGTCGCTTGTACACGATATAGTTTACATCAACGAGGATATTTGTTGATATCATTGGAGACTGATGAATTCTTTCGGCGTATGGGGTCACGTGACATTGACACCTCCTTAGCTCAATAAACCAGGAAGAGGCACCTGTCCTTTGATGTATGGATCCGATATTAGCAATTTCATGCTGGTGAATTTCAATGTGCAACTAGAGGACTATAATTAGGTTTCCCTTATTTCACAAATTAAAATTAATAATAACAGTGTTGGAGCATTTTATCCACAAATCTGTGGCATTTAATTGTTAATAGCAGCAAATCCCAAATAATATTTGTAGAGCTCAACTTTCCCACAACTAATTCGTTTCCTCTTTTAACAGTTCCTCTTCTCACGCATCTCGCTCCAATACCATCTCCGATTATGTCAATGAATAAATAATATTTACGGCATTCAGTTAACCCAATGGTATGTATGTAAAATGGAATAAATATAATAGCAACCGTCTAAAATGGCATCGCCATGTCCCAGAGGTAGGCAAATCTTAAAAATTACATCTGAATCGAAGAAATTGAAGCTGAAAAAGTTCATAACTGAATGATATTCGAGGAGAAGGTCGAATTGCGATATATAGAAATCTTAGATGAATTTATCAACGGGCCCTCTATTTAGGCAGATTGAACATAGATATCGAGGAATGTCAAAAAATGATGTATTCCCACCTATTTAATTATGTTTACATGAAGAATATTGACAGAATTTTTTTCTAAAGTACCTGAAAACATAAATCACTTAAAAATTAATTTAAACCCCGTTTTCTCCGGTAAGATATCCACCACAAAAGTTCGGTAAATGCGCGCGATTTACACATGTGAATAAAATAAATTCGTAGGCTTGGTCATCATTGCATCTTTCCTAACATTATTTCCAATAAACAGGAGAAAAACTGTAAAATGACAGAAACAGACAAAATGGCTTAACATATAAAAACGATTCGTCCGACTAAAGGCCTTTATTTATGACATTCACTCCAAAGAGTCCATTACATACACAAGAGGCATTAATTGAATACAAGCAGCGAATAACTCTCAACGTACGATATACCGCATCAATTATTCTCAGCTTATTCGGAAAAAAGGCACTTTCTCCAGCGGTCTGTCTGAAATTCATTTAAATTCAGTTTCTCCATCGAAGAGAATAAATGGGAAACAAGCGCAAACACACACCCTTTATAGAAAGTTTAACGAGATTTATATCGGTCATTGGGAAGCCAAAAGATACATTTATGATGGTTCGGCGAAATGTCCGTTTCATTCTTGTTCCTTCAAAAAGTGACAAACCGCTGTTAAATGTATTAGATTTATTAATATTTGTACAGCAGGTATATCAGGCTTATTCTATCAATATAACTTTAATTATCCTTACCATTAGAACTATTATATAATATTTAAATTGTGGATTATTAATTACATTATAGTAGCTTATTAATCTCAATATTTAAGGCCTCCATTACGTAAATAGCATTTCCGAAAGCTCTTTATTTTCCGTCTACTCTTCTTCTTCTTTCTTTTCAGGTAATTAACATCCGTGGTCAACCACCAATGAAATTTGCCCGACAATATTGGTCAGCAATTATGCAACTAGTGATATACCTGCGTGTATTTTTTTCCATATGTGTTTTCGCGTTTTTTTTCGCTCCCCTTCTTGTGTGAGCGTTTTCCCGCACAGTGGGTTTTTCTCCGAAAGCCTTCAGCCAAGGAGTTTTTCCCCACTACCCAATTCTTTTATTTTTTACTTCTTCTTTTTATTATCTTTATATATATATTTGTATTTCTTTTTTTCCACCTTGCTTGTAATTAATATTAGTTACCCTTAATGGTTAGGTGTAAGAGAGGTCCTAATGGGCCTAACCTCGCCAAATAAAGAGTTATTATTATTATTATTATAAATGTCTGCATAAACTCCCGTTGGCGAGATGGATTATATTTGAGGCGGAAGATGAAATAGCAAAAGAAGAATGAATTATTTGGAGCCAATCATAAGCACTGCTTGAAAAACGAACGCGGAAGGCATTTCGTGGGTGAATAGAATAAACTCGATACCAATCATTGATGTAGTAATAGTAGTGGTAACGAGAAAAATATCTGATCTTAAGTGGAGGCTTGAACAGCGCATTTAGAGGAAGGCAAATGCAAGTCTGACAAGTAAAGGCAACTACTCGATCTATAGCACGTATTTTAAAACTAAGATCGATTATTTTCGAAAGATGGATCTAATTTTATGTTTATTTGCTATAAGAACAAGGACACAATCTAATTAAACAATGGGAAACAAATAAAGTCGAAACAAACATTGGCAAAGTCTTCAAAACCTTTAAAATGACAATGTATTTTTGATTAAACAATGGACAATTACAAATATATATATAAATATTATACAATTTTAGAATAAATATATTAAAACACTATTTTGAGATAACAATAAGAAAATTTTCAAATAAACTAAGTTTTCGACCCGTGAATTTCGTACGGCAATTTACATTACAACGCATTCCCTACCGATTAAACCTTTGAAACTACCACACGAATCATTCGCATATTTTAGGGAAGCACAGCGTTTTCAAGAGATGTCAATTTAGCTACAGAATCATTTTTTTCATTGTCAGGTAACATATACGTTAAAATTGCGGACTTCATCTGAATTTCTAAATGCAATTATCATAATGGAATGCAAACGAGATCTGATCCAATTACGTTGGCCAAAAAGCACCGTTACAATTATTGGATAATTGTCTGAGGTATTATCGAGAGTCAGTTTACTGGTTTCGATATTCAAAAATGAGATATCGACGAATCAAATTTTATTTCTGGGAGTCGTGCGCACAGCCGCCTTCAATTGTTAATGCGCTTCCGCTCGTAAAAAGCGACGGCAGGTGTTGTTTTTTTCGGACAAAAGAATTAAATTACACGAACCCCGCAAAGAACTTGTCGGAAGAAAAATTATTTTTTTCGGGTTTACGTATTTGTTCGTCGTTAATTAAAAGAGGTTCGCTAAAAGGTTGCTTTTAAAAGGGCCCACTTTGAAACGCCTTCAAGGGCCCTCTTCAATATACATGCAAAGGCCCCTACGAATACTTTCCTTTTGATTAATTTCTGCCGATTAGACGATATCACCAACGCCATTATTGTTACGACGAGACGATTCATTTAATTGTAGCGCAAATGCTGTTTGATTTTTCTGTAACAATGCCATGAGAAAAAATAAGAAGGACAACAATTATGGGGTAATAACAGCGGTGTCTAAACTTCACTTGTTTCGCAAACATTAATATCAATAAAATTCAAATAGAAGAGAAAATTTTGTTTTGTGACGGAGCTCGTCTGGACCCAATAGACGATCCAAACAACAATGCGAATACATCACCACTTATTCATGCGAATACATCACAACAATGTAAGATAACCAACTAAATCCAATACACTAACCAGTAACATAGGCTTTCAATGAACAAGTAAACAACATATATTACTTCATCTTAAGATTACACGTTTTTACTATTATGAATAATTAATCCAGATAAAGACTAGTTATCCCAAAATAACTGGAAAACATTTAATAGAAGATATAATAATAGTAATGCTACATATGAAGTATGACTGGAAGAACGGTATGAGTGAAATATTTATACGAAGTTAACGGTTTATTCTTTAAAGAAAATCTGCCCACGAACTAAACAGATTCCCTCAAATTATTCGAAATTTATAGAACACGTTATTAAGCCACTTATGACGTAACTCCGAAGAGAAGTGGTCCTCAAAAGGGCCATCCCTTCCAATTTCTCTTCAATTGCGGCACAGTCTCCGCGATCAGCCTTCGATTTGTGCCGGAACGACGATTGACATTTCATCTGAAATAATCCTTGACGGAGAGCCAATGGACCACAGATCAACTTTCGTCAAGAGAATCAGTTGGGCGTAAATTTCGCAAATTAATTGAATTATAAACCCCTTTACTGAACGAGAAAAGGCTAGACGCACACCATCACAAATCGGTGAACACTTTAGGGAAAAGTGAATCGTCAAAATGTAATTGAATCGATGGAATCTTAAATCTAAGTTCCCAATTCTGCGATCTCCGGTGGAACTTCTTTATGCCGATAATAATCGGATTTATAAGAAACAGATTTAGGTGAATAGAAACAGACTGTGCATAAAAATGTCAATTTAAAAAAGTCAATGCGTATATTTGTACTTAATACCTATCTCTTTTGGAGAAATCGGTCAGCAAATAGGAATTAAACTGAATCTGCAAAGTTCGTGAAAAAATGTCTAAAGCTGCACTTAAAAATAAATTGAAAAATGGTGGGCCGAATCTTCTGGGAAGGTATTCGTAAAAGAAAGAGCAGATCAGTTTTTCCTTGGAAGGATCCGACATTTCGACGCCAATGGATTGCGACACGAACATGGCTTAACTTTTACGGAAACTTTTTCTTCTTTATTTATCCTCTTTGGTCAACAACATCGTCCATCAAATTTGCTTGGTGAGTCCACTTCCATCAATTTTCATCTTTTAAATAATTAAAATCGACGCCTTCAACTAACCAGTAGAAAGTAAGAGGAGGGATATTTGGCATCAAATGGACTTTGTTTAAATATACTCATAAAAATATAAATGAACTTCGTCATTAGAAATTATCTTCAGACCAAGTCAATTTCTTAAATTCTTTTATAGTTGTAAGTTTGTTACAGAAACATGCAGAATATGTCCAATAGATATTTATGAAATCGTGAAGGATAATCGTGTGTTTCGTGAAGTACTCTAAAAGAATAAGGGAGTACATAATCTTTGATTTCATATCACCTTATCTTTCGAGAGAAATTTCAACCGCTGCCTTAAAAAGAACATAGAATACATGTTCTCTTAGGATAAAAGTTATTATTCAGGCTCATCTTAAGCCACATCTTTTCGCGTATGTTCTTCCTGAGATAGTCCAATATATCGAAGGCACTAATGTAACTGAGAATTTATCCCCGACTAAGCTAATATCAGTATCTGCTTTACGAAAGAAATGACGACATAGACATTAGAATATATCAATATCTGCTTTACTAAATAAATGAAATCGTAAGAATCAATTTTACCAAACGGTATATGATGTTCTTAGCACTCGGCTCCAACGCTGCCACGCCTCATCAGGATTATTTATTCAGCATCGCCCCCAATCGAACACGAAAGCGTAAATCCGCCTAAACGCGCGATTTCATGAAATTCGTTTGAGACAGCAGCCATAAAAGCGATGCGTTCGATACGCGGTTCGCCGTCGACGGTAAAATATAATAAAATTAGATTAACCGGTCCTCAAATAAAAACGGAGGACGAAAACTGCATCGCGCTTGCATTCCAAGCAGACGAAATCGCGAGAAAAACAGGCTCGGAGAAGAAACGAAATGCCCCCCCCCTTTTTAAACCCGGTCGAATGGGGAGGCGTCGACTGCCCCCGGAGACGCCCCCAAGCGTGTGCACTCGTCCTTGAGACTCGGCGTTTTTTGCGGAGGGCGTCTGGGCCCCCACCCCTTCGCTGCATCCACTATAACCAGTTTCTTTCGCGATCCCCGAGTTTTTTGACAGCGGCGGAAAGCGCGATATAAGGAAATGGGAGCGACTGTTCGATCCTCTCCTCGGCTTCGGAGGAGCTCACGCAGACGGTGCTTTTCCCTGCAAATATTTGGGGTGAGTACATCGGCTGCAGCACTCAAAATTAACAGCAGCAACTCCGTTGAAGTTAAGAAAGCGATATTATTTTGAACTATTGAGTGCAGCGCAAAGATATCGTACACGCCTTACAACATTCAGATTTGGGTTCGAGTCCTGGTTACGGAAGATTGACGCTGATTATCGATGAAAAGATTAATAGTGAGTATGGGCCTTAATAGATCAAATTTCGCCCGATTCAGACGTGGTCATTTTAACAACACTTAATCATAAGATATTATCATACGAATTCGATTATATAACTATAACGTTCACATATTTTCGACAAATCGTCATTAGACTCCATTACGCAGTTTATTTATTCTTAATTATTATTCTCCAAAAGAGATATATAAGATAATCTGCTCATAACGAATAACAAAATATTAAAACACAAATATAAAAAACGGATTAAAAACGTCCACTAATCGAAAACTTAAAAAACAATAAATGTGAAGCAAAAACCAATCGACGGTTTTCAGAAGGTAAAAATGGAATGAAACACATACAAGGACGTTTTTAAGTAATGTTATGTGTACTGGGATGTGATTTCTTTAAAATTCTACACAATTTCTTTCAACTGGGTCAGTAGGTCTATATTTAATACACATTATTTTGGTTATTACTGGTCGTTGCGTAGAGATACCTATTTAAGAATTACTGGGAATATATACTTTTTTATTTATGCTCGATAGTCAAATTAATTGCTTTAAGAGAAGATGACCCCATCATAATTGACATAATAATTCTAATTAACTTAAAAGACATCCAATTTTGCAGTCCACACTTTGAACACATTTCTAGTCCCTCGGCCACACCCCACAAATGCAAGAAATAAATTAATAAAAACCCGTCTCGTCCGAACGACATTCCTGCAAGCGGTCCCAACGAAAAGACCTCCCCCTCGGAGGGCCGGGTTCGACCCCTCCCCGCGTCTCTCCGGTGCAGCGGTGGTGTGGGGGGAGGGTGCATCCACCTCGCGGTAAAAAGCACGCATCTCCGAAATATTTCGGTCGTTTTGTGTCTCGTCGAAAAACAATCGCGAATCGGCTTCAAGAACGGCGCTCAAAAACACGTCAAACGGAAGAACGATCTTCTTTTTTTTTCGTTTGATCGAAACGTCTGAGTCCCGAATTTCCGGAAGCCACTTGCATAAATATTGATGGCGCATTACTTTGGATGTTCGCATTAGGAATTCTTGTCCCTCACTGAATTTCGATATATCGAATGCGTCCCGCCGAAAATCGAACCGAAAATGCAGCTAGAGGTTCACAAATCAATTTGTGTGACTTAACATTGATGACTTATTACTTATGGAGATATTGAATCCTAATCGAATATTTGCGAGATATCGAATCTGTCCAATTATCGGCTTTAGGAGTTATTTAGGTAATATGAACAATGCGACAACTACATAAAGAATAAAACTAGAAATTGATACAACAAGACCCTCCAAGGGGGGCCCGTGTGACTGATGCGGCCCACAGTCAACGCGAGTGACTTTTCAAAATATGGCACATAAGAATTATATATATAAATAAAAATGACAATCAAATTAAACAACCAATTAATACCAAAAGTGCGTAGTTTTTGAAATACGAACGTGAAAAGGAAAGAGACAAAAAATAAAATTCTTCGCATGTAAATGAAACTGGGCGAAAATTTTGATTACCCATTCGAAATTCACACGAAATATTTGCGAAGAAATGGCTGAACTTCTTTGCAGCCACAGCGTCTGCGATCGTTACTCGCGAATAGAGAGCACTGACGTGAAAAAGCATTCGCCCAGATCCTGGAAGTCATTTCCTCTCCTGGGATCCGTATTTCGCGTTTCATTTGTCTACGGAAAAAGTCCCGCCATCTTCGAACCCGTTGCACTTCGCCTAAGAAAATGGACCCAAAAAATATCCGGTGAGGAATCCCTTTCCATCTTCCGGTTTAAATTTGGTCCGACAATAAATCGGAAGATCCTTCGTCATCGAATCCCGGTCATTAGCGAGTGATTGACTCTTTTTGTAAGCGATGACGTCACACATTTAATACCAAAGACTCGCTTAAGATTTCTCCTTGCTATTTATACCTTCGAGTTTTCGATGGATATATTGCTATAGAAACGACATTTTTCATAACATGTGTATATAAATAAATAAATATAATATTACTGCGATATATTATGTTTCTTTTGATCACGTTCAACACGTCGCACTCAGCGTGATTTTGTGCATAAGAAATCGGGAGCGTGAATGTGATTTCCGCTGAAGCTGTTTTGATTGAGAGACAGATTCACGTTTTATAAATGCCAATTTTACGAGTGAGAGTTATTTTGCCGACAAATCGATTCTAGATCGAGTTAGAGGACACTTCTCTAAGATAACACAATTGGATCAAAGAATACCAAGTTTTGATGTTCGAAATTAAAGAATGGAATACACCAATCGATATTTCGGTACCACTCAAGAAGATCCATAAAGATCTGAAACATCGGAGGACGGCAATTTACGTCGAAGCCGTTCCGACGTCATAAAGATGGAACCAAGAGGATGCCAATTAATTGTCCTTTTCTCGCTTTTTACAGACTTAGGGGCGATTTTATTTTCGGGATTGAAGCCGTTGTTTGGCGGCGAAATTGAAATGAAAGACGGACTGCCTTATTGATGCTATCATCATGATTTACTGGTGTTAATAATTCATAATTTGGCACGATAATTCGTTAAAAGGTGTTGAGTGACTGATGTGACGAAAGGTGATTCGTTCAGGAATGTCTGTACACGTCACCAATGCGAATTACGAAATAAACTGTGCTAAAAGCAAAGCTAGGCATAATGAATGTTAGTTGCACAATACATCAACAAATCATTGCAAAACACAACATTCGAAAAATGAAAATAGCCCAGCTTCCTCAGGGTCTCTTCCAATAGACAAAATGCCCTTCGGCAGTTTGAAAAATAGCATCCGTGGTCCCAGTTTGCTAATGTTTACAAGAAAAAGGAAAC
This sequence comes from Sympetrum striolatum, assembly GCA_947579665.1. NCBI lineage: Eukaryota > Metazoa > Arthropoda > Insecta > Odonata > Libellulidae > Sympetrum > Sympetrum striolatum. The sequence goes on from OX388350.1 coordinate 84,017,813, forward strand.
TATTTTTTCTTTTCGATTACGAAATCGTACCTCTTTCGGGAAAGAAAACAGTTTTGCAGTTAAACTAAGAACGAGCCATACGCTATTCCTGAAGTATCCCAAGGTTTCACCGTCTTCGAGTATTTTCAAATAGTAAAATTTGAAGCAGTACTTTATCCGAGCAATATTAACATTCTAAAATTAGGTATTCAAAATTAGCACTATTGATTTAATTGGTACCTCGACAGCCTGTTCGATTAATTAATTTTTTATTTTAAATAAGAGGAAGAATCATCAGGTTGCCTGGTAACGAAAGGCTCACTTATTTATTCTATCCTAACTTCCAATTTTCACGGAAATACGGAATTATTAACATGATTTCATCTTTTCATCATTCATTTCAAATATTCCTCAAACGTTTAAAAAGAGCATAAGCCTATCTGTTTGCTTGACTAAATGGCAGAAGCTCGCTACTTTAACTCACACAACATCAACTGACACCCTCAAAATTGATAGGGAAATTAAATCTTCGATTCTTATCGAATATCCAGTTATAACTGAATCGAAACAGTCGACTTTTCAATAGACTCGATTGGGTCAACGGAGCAGAAACCTCAATTCGAAACAAGAAACTAAGGTTAACAAAAAGGCTCGTTTAAAGAATTCTAAAATATAAATCCAAAGTGCCGGAAGACACTGCGAAATCATTGGCACCATTTATCTGCAAAATTGCGAAATGTTAAAAGAACGCCACGAGTTAAAGCGCTGAAACTTTGGATTCGAACTGAAAGAAAAGTTGTGAATGCAGGAAGGGGAATGAAATTTATATAATCGATTTATGTCGACTATTGCTTCTATTGTGACCGGTAGGTGTTTGAAATTTGAATCCTCTCTACAGAATGGGTTTAGGGAAGGAGGCAAAACAGTTCATTTGTGTTAACAGTGATTCCGGCTAACATACGTGTATGGAAGTAACACTTTTCTTTGTTTTGTGGTACAGGAAATAGAATAATATATCTTTCACATGACTTTACCTGCATTTTTCGTATCTATGTTAATAAAAAACATACTGAGGTAAGAATTATACTAAATAATGGGGTGTATATTGCCTAATCCTCCTTATATAAGGAGTGGCTAGAAGCGGAGGTCTTCATAGCATTCTGATTGTGGAATTAATGTCCTCATTCCCCTTTCTTTTGGTTTGACCTCAGGTTAAAAACATTAAAGGAATTGGTCGGCCCAACCCGAAATGGATCAAGTTGTTGTTCCATTATTGTAAAATCATTTATAATTGAATACTTTGAATGTTAGTCATTAATTCTACAAGAACGTAGGAGTCTGATTTCGAGGCAATATCTCGTATCCTAGCAACTCGGCGATCCTCACCACGAACCCTTTTTCATATAAAACCTCCGTCTTAAAGACGACAGTTAAAACCCCTCCATCTTCCTCTCTGGGGTTATTAATAGACGCCAAAAGAATCTAGCACATTCATCCAAAGAAGTCTTCGACATTACAAAAGAGGTCCGCGAAAAAACTTTACTGCATACATAAATCACCGCTTGAAACAAAAGACGGACGTAAAAAAAGAGCGTTATCTTCCGTTGGAGCGAAAAAATGGCGAAATCCCGACGCGAATTTGCGAAATCCCCTCCTGCGTCGCTTTTAAAAAAGACGCTCGGGGAAGAGAGCAAAAAACGGCAGTCGAAGCCGGTCCTCCGGGAAGAATGGCGGTTGAAGAAAACGCCAATAACTTATCAAGGCCAAGGGACTCTGCCATATCGCTGCTATCGATCAGTCGATGGCTCGATTTTAAAGATGTCCATCTCCAACGACAGCACATTCCAGCGATAAAAGTCTTTATGAAATGCAGAAATAAAGAAGTCTGAGGCAAAATGATGGGATGAATCGTATAAATTTAAATAGATTGATTGGTTATATATATATGTATTTAAAGAATTTATTTACATTAAAAAGTGTAAACCCTTATTGTTGAAATCATGAGGCTATATAGCATAACAATGATACTAACACATTGTTGCCATATCTATCCTGGCTACCATTTCAGCTAAGCAGTTACTACAATTTCTTACTTCTTAATTTCCTATAAAACCTCTCGTACGAAGAATATAAACTTTTAGCCTGAAATCGAACCAAATATTACACCGATATACTTCTTTAGACAGCGACGAGGCGTTCAATAATTCCGCCCGTCGAAATTTCTACATTTGATCATGTTTGATAGGGAAAGATCGATACATTTGAGACCATATTACGCCTTTAAAGAACAAAACAATCAGAAAGATCGATCGATACTCCGAGACGTCGATCCGAACAATCGATAAATATAAGATATCTAAAATCGTAGTAATTATGATCGATAAATCGAAGTTGTTGCTGTTCGATATAAGAGAAGCTCAACAGACCGAGGACGAGCAACGATCCCAGGCTCACGAACAAAAAATAATCAAACGAAGAAGATCTCTGCTGTTTTTTTTGGATCCGTCATCCCGTAAACTATTCGAGAAAAACGCAAAGAGTACACGTGGGGTCGCTATATTTCAATCTCCGCTACATTTTCGCACGCCACCACGCCCTAAGACGGGATCGAACCCGGGACCTTCGCGAGGAAAAAAGCCGAGGCGTTCCCGGGGGCTGTAGCGGAGGGGCAGAGCAAAAACTCTGTTCATAATGGAGGGAGCGCCTCTAATCTCCTTGGGCCCGGGAGCAGCAAGAAACAGGAGGAGGGAGTTGAAGCCGGAGGCAAAAAAACAAAGAAAGAGGAGAAATGGGATGGTATCATAAGGGGAGGTGTAAGAAATCTTCGCTCGCAAAGAGAAAAAAGTCGCTAGGCAACGGTTTGTGCGTCGTCATCGAACGCCGCCTAAAAGCAGTCTTCTAGACGCGGATCCTCAGAATCTAGAAAAGTAAACGGAGTCGGACATTGTTGCGTTGGTTAATCGAATCCAAACGCCATTTTCGTGTGCCATTGTTGTAAGTTTCAGATAATTAAAACGACAATGAGGTTTTTAAAGCTGCTTTTGGAGAACGACAATAGATGTCACCAGGATACAGGAATATAAGCAGGGACAATAAAAGGACAAATTTGTGGATTACATACCGTTGAAGATCCTCGCGAGGAAGTGGTTATGCTCCAAGTCCTAAGAAACTCGGGAGCGTTCGAAATCCGTAATTACCAACGCACCGAGAATGTGCGTTAATGTTTTTCAATATTCCTCGACCAAGATTTCAGCAAAAGCTTCCTCACCTCACGGACGGACTGTGGTAAAACAATATCCTAGCGTATTAATCTCCATTGGCAACGCATATTCCTTAGCAATGCAGTCGGAATTCATAAGGAAGTACTTCCCGCATTGACCCACCGCGATCTTTCCTGGAAGCGCGTCCAAAAAAGCGTCGGAAGAATGCTTTTTACGTGAACCGGTAATGGATTGATTTATACGCCTCTGATACCAAACAGAGCCTAAAGAAGAGCGTGGACTCCCAACTAACTGATGTTGTATTTCAAAAGTGAGAAAAGCTTCCGCAAAATCTATTCTGCAGTCTCTAACTATCGATAAATCAAAATAATCTAAAATGGTTAAGTATACTCGTATACTAAAAATAAAATGAAATATCGTAAGGAAAGAAAACGTATTTTTAAAAGTCGCATGGTACACGAATAATACATCACATTCTCCAAGTCTTTCGCCAAAAATTAAAATCCTCAATTTCAACGCAGCAATGCCAAGGCAATGCAAATGGCAATGCCAATGGCAAGGAGGATTCCACCGCCTAGATGCGAAAACAGAAGAAACAGGAATCGCGATACCCAGAGGGAGTACACCTTCGGAATACGTGATCTACAGCAGTCTGCAGAAAAAAAAGATCTTTCTAAAATTCGATTAAGTTTTTTCTCCTCCCTCCGCATTCCAGGGAAGATGCTCAGGAAAAAAACAGACCAAACCGCTTCACGATTTGCAAAAAGAGGATCCTCGGGGCCTGAATTATACTGGGAGATTAAAATTTTTGCCATCCTATGAGCTCATGAACGCAATCTCTCGCAAAATTACTCTCAACAACTCTTATCGTTGTTGTGTATTTGGCTGTCGTCATAGAAACCGCCCAAGGATTCGAGGCTGTTTGTAAAAGTACATATTTAATCAGTTGCGAATTTAAAAAAATGATTAAGATTTTAAATTGAGAGTCAAAATGCATTTCATTCTGCTACTTATTCCTCGCGTAAAGAAGTCATTATTCATTAATTGGATGTATAATTGAAGGGAAAAAATGTATACGGTTTATTTATATTGATAACAAACATTTTGCTATCAAATAATTATTGACCCTGAATTTACCAAACAAAATGCGGAACTTAAATGCATTCTCCGAGGAATGTGGTGACGGATTATTTCCACCAAATGTCACCCAATCATAGGACTCCCGAAAAATATCGATGCACTGATTCTTCCCAAGCAGTCTAATAATCAAAATAGAAATAACTATCAGTGTAGTATAATAGTTACATTTGTGTAGAGTAATACACGTTGCTATTAGAATATTTTGAAGGGAGAGAGATTCCGCCAGAAATGCAACATAAAACACATCCCAATTTATAAAATACTGCTAACAGTATGAGTTAAGGATAATTAAATACTTTACATTTTGGCTAGGTATACATGAAAGATACTTCTGTATAATATATATCTACGATCTATTTACGAATATCTACTAATATATACGATATATCTACGGTCGATTATGAGAAATTTTATTTAGCAATGATTAATCAAAGTAGCGGTGTTCTTTACAAAACAAGTGTCCTCCTCCTGAGTATACGTAAAAGAACTTATCAATCCGCAGTAGATGTGGCATCGCTGCTTCAAATTCATGGAATATATAAGTAGTTCAAATGACAACAGAAGCTGAACACAGACTAAAGAATCAAACGATTCTAGCTACTTCTAAGTTAGCGTATCAACCAGAACTTTCGCAAACTAGCTGTAGCGAATAAAAATACCCATACTTTGCAATTCCCGATCGTTATTTTGCGATAAAAAATGTCGAGGGCACAACGAGCCCCATTCTGACGACGAATAAGAGATTAATAAATTAATCGTCGGTCGGAAAAAAAATGATGGACGTCTTTATTTCATCGTAACGACCGGAGGAAGTTCTTAAAACCTCCCACGACAACGAACGGAATGCAGGCGATTAAAATTTAAGCAAATAAGGAGAGGAATTAAAGATTAATGAAAAAAAGTTAATCAAGGGTGGAGTTTAAATTAGAGTATGAAGATTCTGTTTCGGTATCTCCACAAGGATACCTTTGGCAATGGATACTTCCACAAAGTGAACGGCTTAGGGACGAAATAAGCATTGAGAGGGAGGCTGACGAAGATTATACACTGAAATCCTTCTATGCTGCCTATATTGACGTGTACAGCCCTAAATCGGACACCTGCGTTGCCATTCACGTATATTTGGTAAACTTCGATTCTATATACCTCTGGAGTTTTAGAATCGTTAACTTACTGCCTGAATAAATAATTTCCGTTTATATTTTCGTAGAGCAGTTAATTTACGTCTGGATTTTATTTGTCAGGATAAAAAAGGGACTGAGATATGAACGATATCCTATTAATTAAAGCCTTTACTTGTTGAATTAGAAAAGTGTAGAGTCACCGTACCAATGTGGACAGCTCTCTAGCTCGGTGAGGAAAGCAAACTACCACATTCCTCATCCCGCAAGACTCATGCCCACTCCAAGGCTTTTGGTCTTTTAACAACAGCTAAGGGTTGATTGATTGTAAGAGTTAAGGGAATTCGGAACGATGATTACATTTAATACAGCGCGAATACAATGCTATACTTCAAAAGTAAACTTGAAAATCATTCACTCTGAGAAAGTAATAAATATCGCAATAAACCCATACAAAAAATTAAAATCCTTCATAAAATTAAACATTAAATACGTCCCGTCAGAGTTCCAGTCTGACTGTTTTCATGTTTCTTCTTTCTTTGGAATTTGGTGCCTTAACATGCGAAGTTGCCTTATAATCGTTTCCTAAGTTAAAACTATGTTTTCTTCGAAATACACATTAGAATAAAAACTTTTCATTAGCTCGATGCATTTGTTAGATTTGATTGCAAGCGCGCAAATTCTGATTGGGCTAAATTCTCCTCTAAAAACCTCCACTTTCCACAAGTAAAAGAGCAGTTTGATCAAAGGAATTTACTGCCGGATTCTTACGGCGTTTCACCCTCCGCTTCGCTTAATGGAAGAATCAAACCGAGTCCTCAATTACGGCGGAATCTACTTATATTAGGAATTAATTATAGTAGCGATATTTGTTTAAGACGAAGTCGGTGTTCCATCGTCACTCATCTTCAATCCAAGCGATGTTTTTGGCTTCGGGTCACAGCGGCTTCGTCCGAAGAACATATTTCAAGTCGTATCCTAAGCAAAGTTCTGGAGGATTTAAAATAAATACCAAAAAGGATATTGATCAAGTAGCATTCTAAAAGTGGGACTATTTTTATTCAAGATTTGTTATCGGAGTAACATCCGCCCCTGCACGGTCGTTCTGTCCGCCCAACACTCATTACCACCCTCCTAATCCCCCCTTAATCTCTCTTAACTTTCTAATCCTTGTACACCTTTTAATTTCCCCGGGTCGCCATGCAAATGGCTGTCGTTTTTACGGCCGAAGAAGAGAAAAAAGAGGAACAGACGTAGGCTGGAGTCCTTCCCACGCTGCGGGAGGCAAAAAACACTCAGAATGCAGATGAGGGAGCGCAGCCAGAGGATCGGGCGCCATACCCTTACGGAAAAGGGTGTCCCCTCGCGCACCCCTTCCAGACGGGGAACCCTTTTTTATTCGAGATCGAATTTAACTTTCGAGACGGAATTTCGGGGCTCTTTCGGCGCCTTTTTCCGCGCTTTCGTCTGCACCTCGAACTGCTTTCGATTCATAAACGTATGCTTCATCGATTTAAGACAGTAAAATCGGTAAATTAAAATAGATTACTTCTTTCATATTATACATATTTTAGAGTCGGCAGCCCATGGTATCGATTAATCGATTATGCTTCGACGAGATAACCGACCGATAAGATTATAAAATATTTATCTTAAGATAAGAAAATTGATAATTCGAATAACATAATCTTTTCTGAAACGGAATTCAACATCTTGATTATATGATTCATATTTTTATCGCTTAATCGATTGTTTCTTTTTAATTTTTGTCGTTTGAACCATGTAATGAAACCCTTCGATTCGATAATCGAATGCTTCTTCACAACAATCGTTTTATTCGATAATATAATAGATAATTTCTATGATGTGCTAATTTTTTTATATTATATGTTCGATAGAATCAATCTAGAGAATCAAATAATGAATAGACTTGATAATAATTTAAATTAAAATAAATACTTTAGATTATAGCAGTAATTTTACTATAAGGCAATCCGTTGTTTCGATAGAAAAACGGATATAAGAATTTTTCTTATAATAAATTCGTTCTCATAGTTCTTCCGATGGTCTTCCTTGGATACGAGGAAAGATGCCGCGAACTTTGTCCGCCGTCGCTTGTAACTTGTTACGTTTCACTTTTTTACGAGCGCGGTTAATCGAATTCGCGGTTAAACGAAGCGCGGAAAATAGAGGTCCTAACGTAAGAAATGTAAAAATCGCGGAGATATTTCGGCCGTGAACGCGATCACTTCTTGCTGCGCCCGAAGTAGGCCGTCCCCGGCGGCAAAAAAATCGCCGACTGAAATAAATGAGGTTGATCGCGTCACGTGGTCTCGGCCGTTTGTCTCTGATGACGTCACCGATCGCCGCGTATGAGTAACGTCTTGAGGAGGAAAAATCATTGACAGCCCTTCGAACTGCGTGCACCCGAATGCGTTTTACCGGAAGCACAACCACGCCGCGCCCAATTTCATCATCTTTAGCGAGCGAATTAACTCGCACCCCGGTAAATAGCCGATTCTTAATTAGAAAGCTTCGTGGAGTCTAAATAATTCCACAGAGAAATCAAGTAATAATTTGCATAAAAAGAGAATGTTACATAAAAATGTATAAATGTTTGGAACATAAATCACTGATAATATCAATTTTTCTATCGTCGATCATTTCGTTAACCCTCGACGGACTACGGATGCCATATGGCATCATCCGACACCTACTATTTCATTTTGTATCACAGAATAGGAGAGCTCGATGACAATGTTGCAATTTTGTATTTGTTTGGCTTGTTTTATGTGTCGCTTATGTATAATATTTTATGTGTATAGTTTTCAGACAATCACAAAGCGAAATACGTAAGAAATTTAAAATAGTTACAAAAAAAATAATACCGGCCTTGGAGGGTTAATTTGAACTTAAAGAATAGAACTTTAGTGAGGGTTATGCAATTCTTACTTCGTACTTCAATTGTTTTTTCCAGTTTTAGATTTAAAAAATATAAATACTCCCTAAGCATAAGCTTACAGAAATTCCATTCTCCCTAAACTTCTCTTGAACACGATTCTCATTTTCGATAGCACCGACTGAGCCACTACAATTAACTCAACATTTCAGCAACAAAAACTCAAATGATCACGTTCTCAGTCGTAAGTTAACGATGCTCTAAACAAAAGAGGTTTGAAAATTAACTTTTCCGAAGGGATCTTTAATTAAACGCTGCCTGAATGCGACATTATCATTCTACACAAAGAATGGAAAGGAAAAAACTTTCTTAAAATTAGAGCCAATATTTTTCCCTGCCTTCCGGATTCCAAGGCATATTACATCTTACGAATGAATCAAAAAAAATCTCTCAGCCCACAATATTTTTTTCCCCAGCATTCCTTATACGTCCGGGTCTTCCCAACCACCTTCGTCCTGGATTAAGCCGCAGCATCACTCTTACTAATCTGCAAATGGACCACTCTTTGACCAATTTCAGAATCAATGAAATCCCAATGTTTTTGGGAACCGCAATTATCAGGACAGCCAATCAGGTCGCCCTTCCCAAATCAGAATACACTTATTTGCACGGAGTTCGTAAAACGAGAAGTTCGTTATTTAAAGGCTGGAATTCCCTTTGTAAATATCATATTTCATTCATTTTATTGTAATCATTTTCCAATTCAAAGAATATCCGATGACCTATCAATAACAGTCCTATGCTCTATTCCTAAGAAACATTTTTTTGTATCTCTCTACCTAACATTTATCTTTACAATAACTGTGTAGATCTCTTTCTTTCCTATTGACATGATCCATAGGAGCGTCTCTTCTATTAGTCGATGTAATGATACGAACGGGTATTTTCTATTAAGACTAATGTTTGGAAAGAAATAGATTGTACCATTAACCAATGTATACATACTCCCTATTAGCCGTAGCAAAACAGTACTTCAATATCATCGATATTTTGATGATCACCGTTTTGATAGATTATATTTTATATGCTCTAAAAGAGCAGGGCATCATCATTTTCTACGAACACGTGGTCGGTTTAATCATGCCTAAGTTGTCAAGGGAATCAGGATTTTTTTCAGAGGGATTCATATTCTGTATCTTCAACAAACTTGGGAAGACTTAGGTGAATATGAAAAGTTTCAGATCGATTTTTGCGAACATGAACCTTAAGATATAGAGAAAGAAGAATTTAAACGGAGCCAAAAATGGCACATCGCTTGAAAAGGACTAAAGTTGTCTCTTAGGCTTTTTAAAGTAGAGTAAAATCCTTGAATATGCAAACGGGAATCGAATCCAGGACAAAACACGCAACTATATCATCCACACGATATCCAACACCAACTCACGGTATTCGCGTATTCACGTTTTTGCGCATTTTTCTTCCAACGCACGCCAAGAAAAAGGGTCGTAAATCTGTTCCCCCGGCGAAGGCCTCTCCTGTTCGAACCCTGCCTCGGGCGTGGATTTATCTCCTTACTTTGACGCCGTTCGTCATAATGTGTGGTCTCCGAAAAAAACAATTTAAATGAAAGAAGAGGAAATGGCCCTCTTAGAACAGATTGGCGAGCATACCCAAGGAAATGGAAGAGGTTTCTTCAATTTGTTTTTGGAAGGAAATTCTCATAGTGGGAAAATAAACATTTCGCATAAACAAATACGTACAGAGGAAAACCAGTTATGAAATCAAACAGTATCAACCATTTCACCTAAAACGAATTCACAAACAATTTGATGTTTAAATCGAAACAATCATGCCCGATAGACATCAGTTGTAGAAAAAACGGTCTCACGAGTCTTTCTGATGTTTCATTTTAATCAAATTCGCTCGCAAAGAAAATGAAATTCCGTCGAATTCATCTCAGCCACGGTGGTCGGCAGCTGTGTTCCAAATTGCTGGAATTTGACTGCAGTTCATTCATGTCCATTATTGGATTCAATCGACCAACAAACGACTCATACGCCTCCGTTGAAGTTTAATACTTAACACCACACACACAACCCCCTGCCACAATCCGAAAGGCGGCTTGCAGGGTTCCTACAGAGACAATACAAGGAAGGATCAAACTCGATCAATCTGGAAGTGTGTATAACGGCTGATGAAAACTTGAAGTAGTAAATCGGCGTTAAAGATATGTGTTATTACCCCAAAAGAACTGTTCAAAAGACGCGAATGTAGTTTGAATGAGATTTGATGAAAATATTACTCTATGAGTACAAAATATTTTGATCATAACAGGTAACATAGAGAGAGTGGAAGGAGGTGTTTTAGGTGGTCGAGGCCTCGTTCGGAATTATGGGCGATTGGAAATTGGTTGCTCGTTCGCGTGTGGTTATTATTGATACTCAACACCAACAGCTTCTTTCTATTTAAAATTGAGGATCATATGTGTGCATGCTTCCATGAAAACATACTTCACGATACATTTCACGTGAAAGGTTGGATTCCTTCTTAATGCCATATTTACGATATTATATCTCAACTTATGCTCATTTAAACTTGGATGATAGAATATTTTTATTTTAATACTATCCTGTATTTAGTTAAATGTGCTCATATCTTGCTCCACATTGTGTTATGTAGAATACATTCAATAGATGTTTATTCGCAAACGTAATACAAAAATTGTAAACAAATCATCAGGTTTTCATGGCTCCGTGGAAAAACTGTGCAATACTATCGGCAATATACTCGATTGTGCAATAGACCAAAAATATAAGCGAATAGATTCAAAAAGTGAAAACAAATATTGACGTCAATTTTGACGAGTGATAACCGTTCAATTTTTTCTTTAGAATTTCTAATTGAGATCATTTCCTGTGATCAGCATATCAACCCCTTTATTCGCACTTCTTTTCAACTGTATTCGACAGCAGCACTTTGGATCAATATAATTAGTCATCATTTGCAAGTGAAAATGATGATTTACAGTTAAACCCTGCAATCCACCAGTGGCGCGTGACGGGGGTGTAAGACACCGACATCCCTATCTAACCTGCGGAGCTATTAGCTTCTGTAATACTTCGCGGGAAAAACGACCAAAAGTAGCTATCTGTCCTGGCAACTACTTCCATGTATCGCTTTTTTGTTTTCTCCCGAAGATCGCGTAGGTATATAACTGGGATAACAATATCAGTTATCTCCTCCAAGAAATCGGTAGTAATAAATTTATCAAAAAGCTATGATCACCGTGGCCATACGTTTGAAATTACTTGGAAAAGAAACTTCGCCAAAATTCTAAGAAAACGTAAATAAATCGGACGTCCAACACGCCATGAAACGTGAAAGCACTGGAAAAGCATTGAGTAAATGTGTGCAATTGATTGACGATTCAAGTGCGACTCGAATTTCGTGATCCACTTGATGAGACGACTGTTACATTCCAAATGGACCTCCCAACTCACGGCAGAGCCATTGGGAGGCTGAGCAGCGCTGCTCTCTCGCACATTCGACCGACTATTGTCGCATGTCTAAGCTAAATGAAGAATTTTCCTATTTCTTAAGCCCAATCAGTTCGCGATGACGAATAATTCCGCTTCTTAAATACTTTTTACTGAGAACGCGTGCGTGCGCACGAACACATTGATACTTCAAATATTTCTAAGCATCCCCTTTAAGATATAAAGTAATCTAAAGGAAGATTCTCATACTTTCTAACCAGAAATCTGGCAATAAACTGCTGGGTCTTGACTGAGTTCATTTTCGTTTCACGTTCCTTGCAGAAATAGTTCAATAACGACAAATCCTACCAAGAGAGACAAATTTGGCTTTACGTTAAATCAAAATATTGCAAGCTTTTAATCATTCAATGAGAGTATGAAGAAAATATTGTTTAAAGTATTATAAAACAATTGTGGACTAGGTAACAATCTCGACAGGTCTGAGGTCACGAATCTTTGGCCCTAGAAATCAAACTTCTCGGCAGATAACATCATCAACCCTCCGATGAGGAATATTGCACTTCGATACAAATTGTAGTACCGAAATTCCAATGTTGGGATACTAGAAAAGGATGAGTAATTATACTACAGAAGGGTTCCTTATCTCACTACATTTAACAAGTTATTTACACATAGTCATTTTACACTTATTATACAGTTAGGCCTAAGACTAAGTGAGAGTTCAAGACGATACCTTCCGTCAATCTAGATATCAGTTATACCAAAGGCCGCATTAAGCGCAGGGAAAGCCGCGCGCGGCCTTATTTTGCCGCGCCCATGGCCGCCATTGGGGAAGACACTTGTCTGCAGAGGAAGGGTTAGGCGCCAGAATAAAAGGGAGCCCCTCACGAGAGGGGGTGGTTTTTTTGGACCCCCGAAAGGGTCTAGGGCCCCATGGAAGCCCGAAAGGGGTGAAGATATCACGTATGCGCCGAGCCCTCTTTGTTTTTTAGGATTGCAAAAAACAAGCGGCGAGTGGCAGGGGGTGACAAAAAACGACCTCATCTGCATGGACCCGATGAAAAAACACTTCCTCTTAATTCCAGCGATCGCTCTCAACCCACCAAGAGTCGCCCCTCCGGTGATAATCTCGCGAGATGAAAAAACATTCTCCATCCGTGAGAAACGCCTTGGGAGAGAAAAAAAGCAGAGAAATCGTTACTTTAAGGTTTGGTCGCTTTTTGTGTGCGTCCGCCTTATAATGCTTTTTTCCTGCATGGCCTGAATTCGAGGGAAGAGCATTTAGCATCGACTCACTCTTCGAAAGAGGCGATGGAGGAATGGTGTTCCTCTCCGAGGCAACCGACGTGCATTTGTAAAGGGAAAAGCTGTCCTTTGAGATGCTTAAAACTCTGTAAACTATATCTATGTAGTGTATATACGAACGTTCGAGTATGAAGGTTTATCAGGTTTCATTAGACATAATCAGGCATCTTAAGATACCGTTTTGAAAAATAGTACATAGACGTTTAGTCTTGATCTCCAAAATTCTTTTAACTTTGTCCAATGGTTTGAGCGGGTAAAAAAGATATTTACTCGAAAAGCGTGACAATTCACAACTTAAAATTGAATTATATATAGTTTCACAAAAGTTGCGACGAAAAGTAAATATTTAAAAAGATGTTAAAGTGAAAACAACAACAGGAGTTTGTTAAAATCTACATTTTCGGTGAAAGTTCTGCGATTTTTACATTAAACAGTAGAAAATCAAAACGGTTTTAAATCCTCAAATACGAGATTTTTTGCAGTAGTAGTATTGTTTTTTGTTACTTAACTGTATTGTTACTACTATTAACTTGAAAATATACAAACGATTATGTTATCTCTTAATCATTAGACTATTTTTCATGATTTCAGCCTTATGAAGAATCATATAAATAACTACATAGCGAATTAAATATTTATTTTTGTTACTAATGATAAGAAAAGAGCAATGCTAACATAACAGAGGATCGTGTCTGCCACAATGAATAAATGATCCATCATAGATGGAGACCATTTCAAATGACATCATAAACACCGCATTACACGTCATAAATTATCTAAGCCACGCATTATTAGTACAGTCCAACAAGTGAAGTCGGACCGATCAATATCAGCAGAACTACTTCTAATTCATCCACAAATGACAATAACTAATTCATAATTAAACTTTGCACTCTTCGAGTACATCGATTCAATTATAAATAAACCACGTAATTAATATCCAAAACTAGTAAATATCCCTCGTCATGGCAACCAGGGTACGAACAATAAACCTCAAAACCTTAAAAAAAAACACTTTACAGTGGAATCCCAACGATTCTTTCCTAATCCCTTCTGCTATTTCCAAACCGAAAATGTTCGGTCATTTGGTATGCGTCTATGAACAATGAATTCCGCTCGAATATCTTAGCCATTTTTTCCGCTGCTTTTTTCCTCCTGAGGTTCGAGGGGTAAATGAAAATGATTTTTTTTGGGAGTGTCTTTTGGCGAAATTCCGTTTTGAAATCCTTTCGCAATGTGGCGGGAAGCGCGTATCCGATAGATTAATTGGTTTCGGAGGAAGTAGATCTGGGTTAGCACGGCATTCCCACGCCTGCACGCGGATGGTTTTCGACGCTTTAATTGGAGGCTGCGAAGGAAATCAGCGCCGGTTCAACGTACTTTGGGCCCTCAGGTGCTGTGCTTTGCTGTATTCACACAGAATGCCGGTTTGAACCTTCCAGCACAATCTACCGTTGGCTAAGATGAGGGAATACCTGGCAAGGTGAGGAGTGAGGTAGTTTTCCATTGCTTTCCTAACTGAGCCAGAAGCGGAAGACTTTAGGCAATTGCTCATTTTAGAAGCACAAGGAAATCGAATTCCATTTTACACCGCATATTTGTATTATATTACCGGATAGTTATATTTTACCTGATAATTTTCTACGATCAATGCAAAGTAAAGTACTTAAGGAGGAAACACGCTGTTTTCTTCCAAATTCCAGTTCAACCGAAACAAATTAACCACGTGGTTGATCTCCTAACCAAGCAGTTCAAAGTATTCTTCCTAATGAATCAGTATATCTTTCAAACACGAAAAGGTTAATTTCCTTAATCACAAGTAGTGTGACTATTATAGTCATAAACTGAAGATTCCAACGCATGAATCCGATAGATAAGTTGTTTTCCATTAAGAAGAGGAGATTTAATAATGAGAGGAAAGGAATAGTAAGGTATTTCTGATAAGCATAGTAAGAACGAAACACCTTTATAAAATCTTCAGATGATCGAGGCCATTGTCCGCGATTTCTAATCACTTCAGAGTTTCTTAGTTTACTTTGAGACAACGATAAACGCCTTTCTAAACAAGAGATAAAACAGAAACCTCTAATGTGATGACGTAATTCAGAGCGACGAAGGGCATTTCTGTCTCCGACAATACTCGAGACAAAGGTAATAATGAAACGTCTTCTTAGTCTTTAAAAATAAATTATCTTTCGAAAATTATAGCGATTGATGCTGAACTCTCTGATATAAATTAACTTCTCCCTTTGGTAAAACGTGGCATGTTGCGTTTTATTCTGTCTTCCATTTCCCCAATAGTAAGATAACAATTTTTATCCAAATATTGGAATAAAAAAGTGTAAGCGGACAATATTTTACTGTACACTACAGATGAATTATTCAGAATGTGGAGAAGTCATTCCTTCGAATTCTTGATTATTTTTAAGAACATAGAATTCTATTCTTAACAAGTTGAAGGTTCTAAATCATGGAAATAGATTCAAGTTAAATGTAAATAAATATTGTCTCATCATACACCATCGCCATAAGAACAACACACATTATTCAGATTCGTCGCCGTATCAATTCTCTATCTCCTGCACTGTTTTTATTTTTATGGGCATCTATCAGAAAATTATCGGCTTGAAAGTTCTATTGCTTCGTAAATTCTTTTCTACGGGACGCAAAAACAACTGAATGCATACATAATATATTAGGGAAAATAGTACATTGGCCCGTAAAGATACCCTGACTGAACTCCCGAAGGCCCCGATGAATACCCTTCCGACCCGCCCGGAAAAAAAACAAAATGGCGTCAGGGCCACGCGACGAGGACCCCTTGTCCCGGGGGAAGAAAAGGATATTAGAAAAAACACAAGAGGGTGCGGGGGTGTTCTTGTAAGGAACCCTCGGCGTCATCTGCATTTAAATTCTGTCCCAACCGCGGTGCCCAAAGGGTTCGGGAAGGGTCCGCGGCGGAGTATGGGAAGGGGTAGGGCAGGGGGAGGGCAGGGGTAGGGCAAGGAGAGGGCAGGGGGGGGGGTACACAACCCTTTTGTCGGCCCACCTCAGAAGCAGGTGAGAAAGAAAGGGGTCGAAAAAAACAACGGGAGACCCTCGGAATTTTTTGTTACGTGGTAATGAACGCAGAAAGTGTACGCATCTTCTCGGCCTGTATCGAACCAAGGCTCCCACGATTCCGACGACGAAAAAAATAGAACAAAAAACCCACGAAAATGTTATAGCGATGAGACTGGATTTGAATGTGTTTTTTTGGAAGGTTTCTGTTTTTTTCTCCTTCTGAGAAGAATCCGGGTGTGTAGGTACGCAGAGGATGCTGGGAAAATTCTCGTCCTTGTTTCTCTCCTCGGAAGGGCGTGAAATCGGAATCAGCCGAATGGTATTTGGAAACTTAAAATGGTAATTACGGAAAATATTATAGTACATTCATTTAAGACCTAATTAACTCCTAAAGTAGTTAAACAGTTTTGGTACTATAGAAACTAATATCTTCCCTCGTGGAGTATGATTATTATTCGATTGCAAACATACGACCCTTAAATGTATGTTCGTGGCAAGAAGTTAATTTTCGTGATGATAAATAAAACACTTATCTAACACACTCGTGTCCAAGGTATTCTTACGTTATGCTGATAATTCAAATTACGCCATTTTTATTTAAAATATTTTTTTAAACACTTCGATTGATAGTAACAAGTAATCATGAACATGGACAAGCAAGGACGGGCTTATTCTCCATGATGTACTCAACCAGTAGCTTAATTTCCTCATAATTTCTATGATAATGGAGAGGATGAAATAGATTGGATTTGGAAAATTTGGATATCCTTAAAATTTAGGTTTAATGCATTATGCTTAACACAAATCGCCTTCATTCTGGTCAGTTTAAGATGTTAATGTTTGCTGTATCTTGTAAACTCCTATTTCTAATGTACGTGCACTCAAATATATAAAAAATGTCATTTGAAGAGATAGTTGGGATACATTAAATCCTGGATTAAGAGTCTCTAAACGAAAAAGAAAACATGTTCCTAGTTAAACACATCAAAAAAGGAGGCAAATACTTCTTGAACGTTATGAATGTCGTAATACCGCCATTAATCATACGACAGATGATCTTTAACAGTATTTGAAAACGCTGCTTTTAGTTTTCACTAAGTAATAACATACTCATCGCTAGGGATGAATTACTCAAAAATCATCGAGACAATTCCTTCTTGCAGGAAAAGAGATAATAATTACACTAAGATACATTATAAAAATACACTGCTTCAACAGAATTTC
Organism: Sympetrum striolatum; assembly: GCA_947579665.1. NCBI lineage: Eukaryota > Metazoa > Arthropoda > Insecta > Odonata > Libellulidae > Sympetrum > Sympetrum striolatum. The sequence goes on from OX388350.1 coordinate 84,035,262, forward strand.
CATATAAAAGTTGGGTGTGAACATTAAAGCTCACGTCGGAGAATTGAACGTTTCTTCGGCAGAAATAATAATTTAACCAACAAAAGGAATGCACGAGGTGAGTGAATCATTCCACGAGAACCGATCAATCGAAATTTTCCTATCCACAATAGCGCTTTAATATCTTGACAAATGACAATCTTATGGATCTTAAAAATGACGATGGAAGGCTGAGGGGAGGATTTTAAGTATTTAGAAGCGAAGAGTTGAGTATTGAGAAGTGAACTGATAACTGATGAAATGTTAAGGATTTTGGAATATCAGGAACTGCATCGGAAAATTAATCAAAACTAATAACTTTTCCGATGACAGAATCGAACCCTATAATTGGAACAGAATTTTCCTCAAAATTGTCCGTAACTTCAAGAATAAATGCAATCGCAGGTCAATACTATTTCACAACATGAAACATAAAGCAGTAAATGGCAAATAGTGTCTTTTACTAGTGTCTCCCCACCATTCTTGCCCATCTCATGAAAGACGTCAATTGACTTGAGATTTAAATCGAGTTCTTCACGTATTGCAGGATTCTCATTTGAGATAATCCTCCGCTTGAGAGACACCGAGTACTCACTCGTTCCGTTGGCGTTCCTCCCGAAGATCCTGGCTGTTGGCGCCGACTGCTGCAGAAGAGCGGCGGCGACCGCAGCCGCTGACGTGGTCGGAGGCGGTCCGGTTGGGACGACGACGGTCGTGGGGGCAGAGGGTGGGGCGGAATTGGGTCCGGGGACAGGCATGCCGTTGCCGCCGGGGTCCCCGCCGCCTGCCGCGCCGTGGCACTCGGCTGGCGTCGAACCGGGGACCGCGACTCTCGAAGGAGGCAGACGGCGGGGGGCCTGCTGGTGCAAGGGGGCGGCCACGTGGTTCTCCATCAGGCGTCGGGGCCCGACGCGGGGGCCATGGTGCCCGGAGGCGGGAGTCGAAGCGGAAGAGGTGCTCGAAGGCTCCGTGCCACCCAAGGGACACGTGTTGTGAGCTGAAAAAGAAAACAATGGAATTATAACGGCCGCACTGGCGGAAATGCACCTGGATAAATATACCGGATTCGCCTGCGCAGTTTTTTTATCTTGACTTACATTTATTATATATTTAACCGCCCATAAAGCCAAAATTGGCAATTGGGCTCAATCACCAGAGTCAGATCAAACTCTCTTATATTTAGCTTGTTGGCACAAATAATTACTGCGTTTTATTCGCGGGAAAATCACTAAATCACACACAATATGCTCATTTACATGTTTATGATGCGATTCTTAAGTTTAAGACTTTGAGGTAAAAAATCGAGCTGACTTTATTCATAATATGTCGCTAAAGTATGAATAACTACAAAATTTGTATTTTCCAAGTGAAAAATAAATTATACTGTATGAATAATGGGTTACGTGTGGTTAAGGGTTTAGGACGAGTCAAACATCTCTTCACAATATTTGGTTGATTCAAAACAATTGAGAATCAATCGAAATAAATTATTCGCGAATAAAAATGTAAGAGAAACGAAGCAACAATCCACAATTAAACGGTGAAAACCAATTAAATGAATCGAAATATTCAAACAGAGAATATACCTTAATTATGTGGAAAATCTCATTAATGATCTCACTGTGCTGTGGATTCCAACGCAAAACGAGCTCAACTTGAAGAGGCGCAAAGTGCTCCTTCTCTTGCACCTCTTGAGAAGTGCATTGTAACGACCATTGCAATTCGGTTAATTAATGCAACAGTTTGCATACGGCACAATATACTGGGATCCTCAACACACCGCTGTCCTGTTGCATGCGATATAATCAATAACAGGAGGAACTGTTTCAACACCCATTGTCTCTTGACCCTATAATGATTCGTAATTGCCTTAAATTTTGATCTCGGCAATGCTCTCCGTTTCCAACGTGACGTCAAACCTACAATTCAGACTTTGTTACACATTCATGCCTATATATTTGATTAGTATATAATTAGATAATCTTGAAATTGTAAACTCATAATGGAGGCTTTTGTTAAATGGAAATTAAATTTTCTCCGATATTTTAAAGAATGCTCATCCATTCCGTTTCCATGGCAACGTCAAACAATTAACGAAGAAACTTGTTCAAAACGAAGTCTTGTCACGGATTCCTTTGGAATAACCCTAAAGATATACGTCAATATTTGCATCATTTATTGCTCTGATAATATTCGAGGAGTAATTGTAAGAAAGGTATATTTATCAATACTCATAACCGATGAATGCCTTCATAATATTATTAACTCGATGATCAAACAAGCGACTGACCGCAGAAAGGTATGCATTGAAAAAAGACCCGGTTGGTTAATTGCCCACCTCAGCTGACCTTTCTCGATGACAATGGAATAAAGGTGAGGTCAAACGAGGGGAAGGAAGGTCCAGCCACGTGCTTATGTAAAGATCCGAACAGCAGGTCAGGACCCGTGAATCATCAATGATCTTCACACGATACCTTTGTATAAGAGGTGTGCCGTCAATGCGTGTGTCCATCTTTAATTAAGTTCATACGAGATATATGTTAGTAAGTTAGTATAGGGATCACGAATTTCGTAGAAACGAACATTTTCTTTCGCAAAGTGTGATTGTTACGTGTCAGTGTTTTGCTGGAGGTATTGTTCACCCTATCCATTGTCAGATACTTGTAACAATGCTACACTGAAATACGTCTCGGATTTATTTCAATTTTTTGTTATTCAAGACGGGATAAAGCTACATCCTTAAATCGAAATGTGATAAATATTAGTTTCGTTATATGTTCCGACTCAATATTTGGTACAACATCCTTCCGCGCACCTTAATGCGATTGAATCAACATTTCCTTCTCAAATTTAAAGGTCAATAGTACAGATGAATTATTAATTGTAGAGTTTATTCCCCAAATCATTCAGGATCAATCTTCACTCGTGTTGTAATATTAATCGAAGAATGTCAACATAATTCGAATGTCCTGCTAAATTAATAATCCCGTGAGCTTTGGAGAGCATTTGTTCGGCAAGTGGTCACTTATATAACTCCTCCAATTTTGCGGCGAAACAAAACAAGAGAAAAACGAATTTCAGGATTTTTGTTCGTTTACGTAACGTTGGAAAGAGTTCGGAGTCTGCTTCAGATCTCCCCAACGACAAAAGCATACATTTTCTTTTTAAATTTTATGATTTTATACGTAATACCAAAATTTTCTGTTTTCATTATACACTTATTATAATATTTTTATTGATCCGTAAGGAAAAGTTCTCTTAAATTGAAAATTTTAGGTTTTAACAACATAATAGGAATTCACACAATCGTAGAAACAGACCTACACATCTTGTATTGGTATTATTTGGTATGAAATGGAAAATTCAGAACAATAGTGATTCGAATTCATTTGTCATACTGAAATCGTAACAAGAAATTATATCTGACTTGAAAGGAATTCCAACTTCTCCTTTACAAAATGAAGCACAACACTACTCACAGAATGATTACTAGAGATTTAATTCTGTAATATTCCGTATCACATGGAATGCGAAGGCAAATCCACCACGACTTTACGGACAAGATGGAAGAAAATTATTTTTCCCCAACTTTTATGCCTACATCTTCATTTGAAACCCTGCCCTATTAATACCCTACTCGCAGTAGTGAAAACATCAAATCTACTGAAGTATGAAATGTGCTAAGGTGATTCATTTACGTCTCTCCTAATAGAATGTAAAATGTTATTTATATGGTGATTGCACGACTCTTGCTAAGTATTTCATAATAATAGTAAAGGACTTTATTCAGGGCGAGATGGAGACTATATAGTCTCTTCTTACACCTAACCCTTTGAGAACAGAAATAAATCAACCAGAATCAGAGTTCTAACTAGCTCAAACTAGTTTTGTCAATTAAATGTTAAATTATATGAACATAATAGACATACTGATCATTTCATACTATTCTGGATGAGTGGAAATACTCATCTTGCCTCATTCCCTCGATTTGCTGGAGGGATTGAGGGTTAATGCTCGGGATGATGACTTTAATGAGAGTAATAGAAGAGTAGGTTTTATCGGATCCTAATATATTCTCGCCAATAATTCACACTCATTCACTGATATTCGAATAAACTTGAATTTAAATTCGACTAGTAGTTTTGATGCTCAACGACATCAGAAAATGGAGTCAAACACGTTTTTAGCGATTTTCACGCAACTTTTAAAAGTAGCACAAAATTTAACGTGCATAAAGGCGTTAATTAACGTGATACGCATAACTGCTTTGCCTTTACATTCACCAGAACATTTTGATACACGAATAACGCCCATGCCACAGAGAGAGAAATCAAAACAATGTCAATCAGCACAACAATGAGGACAACAATGTCTACCGACGACATGAGCATAGAGAACAACAATGTCTACTGACGACACGTCGGACACAGACGACGATATCGGACAAAGATTTTTACCTGAATCGTGTGAACGTCGGAGTAAACGTCTCTTTCTTCGTCGTTTTTTGCGTTTCCGCAAGTTTGAGCGACTGATTTACTGCGACCGCTGAAAGCGGAATAAATTTGTCCATTACAAACACACTCCGTCGACGGAGGAATTCTTAGAAACTGAATTCTCCGGGAAATAACCGCAAGCAAAATTGAGAGCAAACGCTGATCATTTACAATAAGAATTTGTACGATTCTGTGCCAATTATTTTGGCCGGAATTCAAGAATTTGGTTTTATTAGGTCAATAATATTGGTCTTACTTAGCACCGGTGGCTTTTGGAATGCTCATACAAATCGAAACATTAGCTGATGTCAGCAACATCCTGTACATATTATGTCATTTAGAATAAATACATGAGCTACGAATGTACAATAAATAATGAATGATAAATAAAAGTCTTTCGGAGATTTTTGACCCAGTTCTAGAAGTAAGCCTCCTATTCCACTTATGAAAATGGTTACATTGTACACAGACTAACTTCACATCTGATTCATTCAGTGTAGATTAAAAAGGGTCTTCTAATGGCGAACACAGCAATAGAATTGTATTCTAATTAATGAATCATTCCTCCATTGTAGTACTTCCGATTGCAAAAGTAAGAGAGAAAATATTCACCACGAGTTTGTGGCGAGGCCGTTGATTGCTATTACACCATTGATATTATTACTTCTCATCTAATGTGTACTTATTAAATTTTAAAGGGGTAGAGCGGAGAAAGATTCCCTTCGTTCAACTTACAGGAGTATCAGATCAATCAGTTAGTAATAATCAGAAATACTCCTGATTTACACTTGAAAACTGATTCACGAATTTCTGGGAACTCGGGACGGGCTATAAGAAGGTAATGGATCCAAAATAAGAGCGAGGATTGGTCGCTAATGTAAACAATGCCAAACAGGAAGCAATATGGCAGCCTCCGCACTGTCACGAGCGAACTTCCGCGAAATAAACAAAGAAAGTCTATTTCCGCCGATGAATGACAACAAATTGTTTCCACTGAGGAACGGACATCAAAAGAGTCCTCCTCGATTATTTATCCTCAAAAGCAATGATTCGTTAGACACTAACAGACTCCGATAAACAGTTCCTCCTCCACCACCGTTTAAAAAGCGTGCAGATTCGGACCGTTTTTACCGAGAATGGATTGAAAGTAAAGATTGTTGCACGTCCATGTTTCTAGAAGGGTTCGATTGTTTAGGCGACAATGTAAACAAGTATCCGATTCCCTCTAATAGAGGGAGTAACTATGCAATTTCTATATCTTATTTTATTCCTTGAGTCTGTAATACGGCTTTCGGCGTGTGGCAGGAGGTGCAACCGGCAAGCGACCAAGCCATTACTTCTATTACCAATGTTATATTGTTTTCGCCACGAGGAATTATTAAGCCAGATGAGCTCCGTTGACTGATTTTTCCTCGCCTTTCTCATTTTACCCTCAAATTATTTGGCAACAGCTGAGGTCCTCAACCACAAATCCACTGAAAGAATTAGCGTGCCGCTTAACATTTCCTACATTTCTCCTTACTGGTTCTGTAGCTCGAACGTGAATTTACAGATTATTTTAACTTTTAGAAATCTGTAACGATATTATGATCCAACAACAATGCTATTAGTAAATTATATTCTGTATAAAGACAAACCTTTTTCCAAATGAATTCGGATGAAACTGTTGTAATTGTATCCTGGAAGCCGATTATACGAAATAGGTTGCGTTTGGTATCAATTTAGATAAGCAGTTCGATATTTATTCGAAATTATTCACAATTAATGCATTTACATTACAGCTAATTACTGTTGCGTACACTCGAAGAATGGCAACAAGTAGAAGAGCTGATTATAATAACATCTGATAACTTATTTTCCACACAAATAAAAGCAAAAAGGATTCCTCAGATAATAGCTTTGCACCGAAGTATATCAATTTAGGATTCCCAATCCTATCTTTCTAGATTAATGATTCGGAAAATCACAATTATGAACAGAACCGGCAGCGTGGCGTATAGATTTAGGAACTTCACGGAAGTATCACCGCTATCTCAGCATCTGTTTACAAACCGACTCAGAGATTTAGTATCTGTACCTTCGTTAAAGATATATTAAATTAATTTTGCTTCCGTTCGTATATTTAAGTACTTCCTTCTTCGTCTCCTTCCTCTTAAACCATCCCGACTCGAACACAAACAAAAACGAAGCGATATTCGAGGGAGACGCGTCTTTATAGAGGGCGGGCCGAAGTCTGCATTGTTGGTAAGCCAACGCTGTTGCGTCCGTAACAATCCGTAGTGACCCCTTCCCCCGCTCATCCTTCAAGACCTCGGCGTGGGTGTGTTTCAGACGTTCGCTGAAGTCGGAAAGACGCGCCCACAAAAAACGCCGTTTTTTTCCTACGCCCGCTTTCGTTCGGACACATACGTGGCGTCCTTCCGAACATTAAAGATAAATGAGAAAGTCCTCCAGGTTTCGTAATTCGGACACAAAAAACCAGCTAACGGTTTTGAAGCCAAACGTAATGACGGGGCTAAATGAAGAAAGAGATGGTGCCAAATATTGATATTAACCAACCGTGTTATGTAACAAATACTCCGGTAAACTCCACCGAAATCCATCCTCAGTGTCAATGTATCTGATCTAAGATGGACTCATTGCGATTTTGATGTGATGCAGACGCACCAACTCGCTGACCTGTTAAAACTGTCCTCGTGAACGCATCCGAGGCTATTTACAATGACGGGAAGAATGCTATCGAAGGCTGTGTTTACGTGAGAACGGCGAATCGCCGGTAGAAGGCGTGCAATCGTCGATTGCCCAATCAACAGCGTGCGAAATGGTCATCCAGTTCGTAACTATGGACGGTTTTCATAATAAATACCCACTCGAGACTTGCACCGTGCTTAAATACAGCTAGAAGTGCGTGAAATGAAATTCATAACTGAGACCATCAGTACCACCGAAATACATCAATTAGCACAGTTATTCGAAACAACTCTCGATCGCAGAGCGCCAATTGATTGCATTGTTTACTCCGCTCATTTCTCCCGCGTCAACTCCATTGTTGACGGCAACGCAACAATGAAACGTGACAGCATGAAATATGGCGGCGCAATCGCCACATTAATTTCGGCTGTACGCCGACCCGTGCACAACGCTCCTGCAATCTGTTTTTTTCCCCTTAACGACCCATTGTCCAAATTAAACATGGCTCACCCAACTTACGTAATTCACTAATTTTGAATCCTCCCGTCGCTTATTTCAGTGCTGGCGGTGGGGGGAATAAACTTTTCGATCCACTCCAGGGGTAGTCCTCGGGCCCCCCGCGGCTCCGCCCCCGCGGGGGTTGACTTTCTCCGAGAAACAGGGACTCGACAAGAACGGCCACACCGACGGACATCGGTCGGGAAGGGAGCACAGAAAAAGCACTATTTCACTTGCCCACTAGAGCTCCTTCTGCTGCGAAGTCGGGAGAGATACTGAGCGGGGCCGTGGGAAGGGAGGGGTAAGACGGAGGGGCCCCTACTTGTCGCCCTTGGAGAAGTTTCGCCCCACCCCTATCCTCACCAACAGTAGACGTTGGCGCTCCGGTCGGGATTTTTGATCTCGCGGGAAAGCGCTTGATTGGTTCGAAATAAATACTTTTTCAATTGTCCTTCTGCAGAGAACGTGGGGAAGCGGCGGTGCGACGTGGAAATGAAAAAGAGTTAAGAAGGCTTAAATTAAGATTGCGCTAATATTTTCCATTGTATTTTTACCGAATGGTTTCCTCGGTGTTTATCGCGAAGGAAACAAATAGGAATGGAAATAATTGAGTGTTTAATATCCTTCTATTGTCACCGAACTTGAATTATGACTCAACAATAGAATTTATTGTCAACAGGAAAGCATTCAAAATACAAACATCAATAAAGACGTAAATTGCCTTATAATGACCACGGAAGGAATTTAAATAACAAGAATGGCTCTTAAATAAGAATTATGAAAATAAATTTGCAATTCGTGATTTTCATTAGGAGATGATAAACTTGGTTTCACCAAACATAATCCAAACGCAATCGAAATACTTACAAATCAGTTTTCTTTTTCTTTGGAAATACTGATTTTAGAGGAGTTGAACATCAATCAGTGAATATTCGATTATATTTTTAATAAATTGATATTCAATGTTCATTTGTCTATTGAATCACGATGAAACTCTGCAGAGAGCGTTAATATTCGTTGGATTAATTACCGTAATAAGGATATGAAAATCTGCGGATTATTTCGAAATACATTAACTCAAATCACTTTTGGATTCCTAATTTATAAATTGGGAGTAGTAATGTTAAAAGTGCTTCGACAGCTTAGGTCATTTCGCAAATTGGCTCCCACCGAGAATCGAACATGGGATCGCTCTCATCGAATGCGCTGCCCACATGGCTATCCGGGAAAAAAATATTTTTATAATAAATTAATTTAGAATACGTAGCATTGTATTCCATGTACATTTTATATCGTGTGTATTTGTTGGTAAATTTTGATTTTAAATTAATCACTTCCTCTTCGCAATGACATGTTATCCTAATACGGTTGTTACGGAATTAATTTTCATCGTGAAGTGCATGTTTTTCATATCATTGACAAATATTAATAAACAATTCGGTTAGTAAATCGAGACTTCTTCCGGAAATACTCAGTGCTATTTTCCACGCCTGGAAATCTTTTCCGTGCGACTTTTCCAAATATCGTGTCGCAGACCTCTTCGAAACAGACTGTGAATGCGCTTTATTCTAAGAAGGAATCAAATTCAATTTCAGGAATATGTAATTCAGGAAATTTAAGAAGTTATGCAAGCTTCAATTACCAACCCGTTAATGAATAAACTGAAAAGGATCAATTAATACTCGTATTTCAATTCAGTTGGCGAAGTTGTCGTTGTCATCGTGTGCTGTCATCTTTAAAAGAGGTCCATGGATTTACGAGAGTAGAGAATGAAAGGCTTCCATCGATGGACACTGACTAAATTCCGAGAATAAGTGTGAATTTATGAAGAATTATTCGCATTGAATATTATTATTCGAATATTCTCGTTTAAAAAACTAAGATGCAAAACTATTCCTGCAAACACCGCTCTTCAAAGCGACGACTCGAGTTGGCATCAAAGGTCTGCCGAAAGCCAAATTTAAGCATCAACTGCCTTTTTTTCAATTGGACAAAGGAGCAAATGAACTGCAACAGGAACATTAAGAACCTGGTTCACGCTGGTGTTTGGATGAGTTTTAATTGAAATCTTGAGCTCTCTCGTAAATTAATGAGACTGACGCAAAATCACGCTTATGCAACGAGCATTGCTATACACCAAACAAATGTTACTGATCTAAAATTTAAATCCAAAGTAATAAGAATTTGAGCCCGGAATATTTTATCAGTAGCTGTGGGGTTTCGAAGCATATCCCGGAATCCCTCTTCACCGAAGTAAGAATGACAACTGCGCACATTTGTAGCAAAGGCATTATAAACAATATCGTGCAATTATTGTCACTAGCGTGGAATAGTAAATTTCTCAATTAAACCCGTTTTAACGAAAGAAAAGAGATTTTTCCACAGTTTTATTTTATCCTCTATTCCGCTACTAAATGCCACGACGCCTTCCTCTGTGGATTTTAATGTAAACTCATTTTTATAATCATTAATTAATTATACACAATTCTATAGTCGTGGCATCAGAATGTAGAAGTACACGGTATTACGCAGTCCTTTGACTAGAAAAGGACATGTTTTCGATGCTTCATTGTGAAGTGTGTGGAGCTGAAATCTTTAATACGAGGAACATCGGTTAATATGAATTATATCGAACAATTTGGGGAATGACGAATTGTATTTTAAAGTGAAAACCGGATCCGAACCGGAAAATTTAAATTCACTGTGTGAAAGTGAACCAAAACCGAAAAGTAATTTACTATCCTTCGAAATTAAATTAAGCGTAACAGTAGTTATATTAACTGTGCGTTGCACTGATTGATATCTCCCTACTTAAGATTTGATTTATACAATTAATACGAGGCTTAAAAAAACATTTCATAAAACGAGTTTTATTCTAAAATTAATCTAAATAAAACGTTCTTAAATTCTTACACGATAAGAATCTTTCACGACGCCTATTATATATTTATAAGTATTTATATTTCAATTTATTTATGAATCAAATATATTCATTGAGCGATAAGCGAAAAATACCGATTCGATGGTTTATACCGGCGTAAACATTCCATTGAAGAAAAGCGAATAAAAGTGCGGCACCACGGAGGAATGGAAAGCACTACAGCGATGCGAGGCGATTCCGAAGAAAATCAGTCGAAGCGAGAGCCTTAATCTACGTAACAATGCAAAGATGCGAACAGAAGACGAACGGCAAGCGATAAAAATCTTAAAAGGACCGCAGGAAGCATACGGAAAGAAGGATGAAAAAATATTCCCTTTTGTCGCCCCCGCTTCTTATTTAAGGGGCAGATGCGGAGGCCCTTATACCCTGGAGGAGGATGTGAATTTTATGCGAGGTAATCCATGCCGTAGAGGAACAAATTATTAAAAGGAGAATCCTAAAATTCTTTCGTAGCTATTAAACGTAATCCTATGTTTTCAAAGAATAAAATAAGCACATTTTCCTTTAATTCGGATCAATTTTTATTCAAAAATTACATACCTACATATAATGCATAGTAACCCACATAGGAAAGTATTTCCAATGAATCTCATATATTAGATTGACCGACATATTATGTAATTCGTCTAAAATAATTCTGGAAATTGATTTTCCAAATTAGTAGGGCTAATCTTCGTGATGCATATATGCTTCAGAAGGGCCACCTCATTTCAAATAGTATATAAGTATTAATATTCATTCATCACACCCGTAAACATTTACAGTTCCAATTTGGTGATGGATTGACATATGAACCAGACTTACGATATCTGAAAACGAATATCCCAAAATGTAAGTTACATAGATTCATTTGATGTAGCATTAGTTAGCGAATGATTGAGAACTGCCGCACGAATGATTGTAAACTTCGCATTTCCCACAGGATAGCAATATCCCATGTCTATACTTCTTCCAGCGATTGTGTATGCAGATATTGGAATTGATGTATGATTTCGCACATCTCCAAACCATCGACATTGCATGTGGATTGGAGGCTAAATATATAATATATAAATATCTTTAACCTAGAAGGCCAGGGTTCGATAACATGAAAAGTATTTTTTTAATCACCTGCTCCCTTGAATTAATGCAATTCCAATGACATTAAGATGTTCCATAAAATACTTGAGGTCAACGATACGATCTGCTAGAACCGCCTCGAAAATTTATATTTGTTAACTGTAAGGATGTGATTCTTTTACGGATACACGGACAAAATTCTGACGTTATTTTGGTACAAATTAAAAAAAAACGAAGAAAAGAAAACAATAGTGAGTGATTCGAAAGATTATACAGAGACCCGAAAATCAAATATATTGAATTAGTTAATAAAATTCATCACTTAATCATTACGAGTTAAGATTCTCTAGAATGCAAGTTTTACAATTATTTTTATAATAAACTAACATTAAAAAAATCGCGACAGTTACTGTTCTTGACTAACGCATATTATCGCGTTATAAAGCTTCTTCACTAAAGAAAACTTATGAAATCAATTTCCATAGAATACGCAGAATAGAATATAGAAAAATTAAGAATCGTATTTCATAGAAAGAGCCTTTCGCAAAGAGAAGACGTGAATTCCAATGCGCCGATAAAACAAAACTGCATCGAAATAAAAAACGAAATCTTCTAAATTGAAAACACATTCGCGAATGAGGATTGCTGATCGAGAGTTCGAATCAAAATTCGCGAAATGGAGAGACGCGGAAATTAAGATAATTCCATTTTCGATTTGCGGTCGAGGAAGGCGCTTAACGCCAAAATTCAGTGTGAACAGAAGAAAGCTTTATCCGTCATTCAATGCATCAATGGCACATCATCTCGAATGAATTCCATCCCCAAAGGCATCTGCAGATATTCCCGGAATCAGTTTCAACTGACCACCCTAGAAGGGAACCAGGAAGGGCTCCTTTGTTAGGGCAACCCTCGGAGAACCCTAAACAGCGACCCTCGTTTGCATATGAAGAAGAGGGATTACAAACCATCTTCGACCCCTTTCACTTTCAGATATTTTCTCCCCGAACTTCATCTCATTGGAAGGGTCGGAAGTTGAGTCACTTAGTGACTGTGAACGCCGTCACGTATCCAAGTTTCATTTGATCAAAGGATACAGGAGCATATGGACACCTAAAAAGGGCATTTTAATTATAATCCACCAATCGCAAGGAAATTTAATTTAATTTATTTTCAGCTCTCTTAGGACATAACTATCATAATAGAAGGTTGCCGTAATTTTGTATTCACATTTCAAATCACGTTTGCTTTCCGTGTTGGTCAATTCATTGGCGCCATTACTTACAGAAATCTCTTTTAAGTTTTTAAAATCGGTTGTAACTTCTTCTTCGGTATGGGTGATACTAGATAATGGTTGGTTTCTCCTCCTTCGATGAAATGTTACGTCTTTTGGGTCATACGGCGATGTACCCACTGCCTTCAGGATACTCAGTGACGATGGCAAAATCAACCACACTCCCCAGAACTTTCTAAAGCTACTTGTAATGGAGGGAATTTAACCGGCTTCTGGACTGCCTTTTATACAAACAGAAGATGACTTCGATTCGATGTGAGTCGAAGGAACCCGAAGCAGCGCAATTAGACATCTTCATAACGAATCGAGCGACGGATGATCAGTTAATATGAAGAGAAAATCTAAGACGAGATTACTGCGAACAATTTAGTTCTTAACCACATGTGGTGCTAAATGTGGCTAGTTCATGTAACTGTAAACTGCACGTAGGTAATGATGAAGAATAACAATTTGTACTTTTTCCACAGTATTTATTAAAAACAATGAATGGAAACAAAACACGACTAGTTTCAGAGATTGATCTCCATCATCAAGTGAGATCAATCTCTGAAACTAGTCGTGTTTTGTTTTCATTTATTGTTTTTAATAAATACTGTGGAAAAGTACAAATTGTTCCTCTTCGTCATGCCGTATTTCCACAAGACATCGCCAGAGACTGTGAATTTTTGTTCGTAGGTATTTTCTTCGAAGGTAACGATTGTCTTGAAATAACCAGTGTAAGAGCAATGGAGTGAAATAATCTAGTTTTATTCGGCGAACTTCTATATTTCGATCGTTTGCGTGAATTAATCTCAATTTGCGCACCAAAATATACGCTTTCGAAATGCGTTCAATAGTAAAATTCGGAAATAGTTCTTTGGGCTGCAAATCTTGGAACAACGAAACCGTCAAGGCAAATATTCGGCCGATTTTTTATTCTCTCCGCACTTTTCTCTGATTTATTTCTTTCGATGACCTTTCCTCCAAGTACTACATGCAAACAATTCCTTAGGGAAGCAACTCCCGCAGAGAGAAACAAGAAGTCCTCTTTTCCGAGCCTCACTTGTATATTCAGGACATTTTCGGATTTTAAATCGCACGATAACATGGCGACGAATTTCTCAGAGCATTTTGGGAATATTTAGGAAGTAAAAATAATAATCATTATTATTTATTTATCCAAGGACATACGTATGCATGTATGGGATAGGATATAAGCAATGGAGAACTTGAATGGTGTTTCAAAACCGTTTGAGAAATTAAGCTCTACGGAAATAATTAATATGCGTATGTTACTTAGCATATTTAAAAATCGCATTATTTCGGTAAATGGAAAAAATACAAAGCAATGGAAGGACTTTAAGACGAGAGGTTTTATGGCCGATACTATTCACGATCGGCAATGGTCAGAATCAGCACAATATCGAAAGAATAAGAAAGAATTTCCTCATTTTAGCAAATTTTTCTCCGCTAATGAGAATACGAATTGAAACATTTTCTTTAAAAAAGATAAACCGCGGTTTTCTTCAGATCGGCCAATTTCCAACGCTATCACAATGTAATATAAGCATTCAGTCTTTTTTTCCAGATTTTTTATCAGTAATGCATCGGCGCGGTCCAGAGAACGCAGCATCTACGCTGCTCGTTTGACCGTGAACGTCTAAGCAGGTTCCTTAGGTGATCACATATATAAATAGTCAAATAGCTTCTTTAGCAGAAGGAGACTGAGATCAGCCACTGATTCAAATTTCGACAGTTTCAGTCAGCAACTATTAATTATAAAATAATTTGCTATTTATAAATGCATGTTTATATGTTGTAACTTCCTAAACCCTGTACACGTATGCATTCAGTTTTCTCGTTAATATTTACTCCTACCAATTAATTTCTAGGACCATTGTGCTGCTCCTAAGTATTACAATCTAACTCGATGATGAAAGAAAGGATAAACAGCAATACGCCTAAACTTCCATAATAAACCTCGTTCCCTTTCCAAACCCTTCAGTAATGATGGATTTTGCCTATTTATTATTATTATTATTAATTATACCCCCCTGTTATAGGGGCCTTTCTGATGCTGCCAGAAAGATTTGGGAAATAGATGCTAGAACGAATCGTTTCAAAAATTCATTTTTTCCGCGAAATATACGCGAAAGCAACCGTTTAGGAAAATAGAGTCAAGGTGCTTGCACCCCCTGCCACACGCCGAAAGGCGGCTTGCAGGGTTCTTACATAGACGTATTGGTTTGGCTATTCGTGAAAGGATTGAGGGTTTCCAGTCTTCTGGCACTCATTAGGATACGCTTAGGACAGCAAGAGGTCTCCCCCAATCGGTGTAAATGCGCCGAACTTCAAATGCACATCGGACAGCGGCAGACAAAGCGATTCCTCGAAGACGCAAAAAGCGCCACTTTAATTAAATGCGGACGCGGGTTGCAACCGAAATCGCACACATCGGTGGTGAAAAACATGTCTAGGAATAATTATCGATTTGCAGACGAATATCATAAGTTGTAGAAAGCCGAAGAAAACCCGTTCCGATGGAAAAAGCGAAGGAAAAAGTGAGGATCGAGATGCGAGGAAAGTTAGACAAACACGAGGGAATTCAATGGCAGTCATGAAGTTTCCCACGTTACGGATCGGAGAAAGAAAAACGACGACGAGAGAGGAATGAGTCGAAAAGGATTTCCTAAAAAAAAGACTCCATTTTTACTGGAACAACAGTAGCGGGACACCGACCGAAATAAATCGCGTCGGTGCCGCAAGATGGCAGCAGGGGCGTCATTCTGGGGGAACTTTTTTGCATCAAGGCGAAGATCTTTACTCGGGGGAAAATCTTTTGAGGATCTTTTAAGCAGAGCATTCCGATGAATTCGTAACTGAGGGAGCCGGGATCGTGCTCCGGTTTGCCTCACTAGGGCTAAATCCTGACTCCTGGACCATGATCGGTGTTCATCGGACAAAAGACAGCTTCTCTTTGTAAGGATTAGCAATAAAAGTCGGATTGGGACTGATTTTGAAATAAATATCGTTGTTTGAGTGGTTGAGAACACAATGTTATGTACCACGTTTGAATTTCGATCGCAATAGCTTGCTACGGCAAATAGTAAACAACTTAGAAAAAGTAGTAAATTGGAAACATATTTTACAGTTAGAAAAGGCTAACAGAACTATTGCCTTACTAGATCAAGCAATTTGGACATAATTCTGAAATATTTTTACACCCGCACACATAATTCTAGGCTCAAGGTTATCATCACCCAAGACCCAGCTAAATAATAATTCAAATATCGTATCATAGCCTCATAAAAATATTTTAAAATCGTACAAGTAAAGAGGGGGCATATGATTATGACAATACACTGCAATTACTTTCTTGTATACAAGACATAAATGATTAGAAGTATGCTTACCAGAGACATACTTTATTATGAGAAACTAATGCAGCTTTAAAACCCTTCCGATTAATTGTGAATTACCCGACAGGCAATTCAAGTTCTAAAACTCGTTTAATATGAATTGTTATAAAAATTAAAATTTACAATCGGTCGATCTCAATATTATATTACCGATTAAAATAATAGATTCATCAATAATTAATTGAAATAAATATGAAATGCTCGTCGTAAATTCATTATTCTAGACTATTATTTAAATCTCCAACAAATAGTTAGATACATTTTTATATCTCGTCGAATTTCCATTCCGAGCATCCAAACAAAGTCTTTCGAATTGAGCTCCACTTATTTATCTGACGGGAATGCGATTTGGCAAAAAACACGCGGTTTCAATAGAAATCCCTCGATGGAGTTGCCAAGAGACAATCCGGTTCTCTTTATGAATTTCGCCATCAATTATTCATCGCGAATTAGAAAGCGGCGTTGATGAGCACAAGACGTACGTGATGTGAAATTTTCCCGCCGAATACGAGGGGAGAGGCGTTCTTGGGAGTGATAGTTCACACGTTGGCCGCGTGGTGGTACTGCATATTGTTAGCGGTTATCAAAGGGCGGCATCCTTCCCTCGATTTGAATATCGTGCGGTTTAGAGCTTTGTCATATAGGCAAGCTCTTCTCTGCATGAGTTTCACAAAATTAAGTCCTCTAAATATTGCAGCGTTAAATGATGATACAACTCGTTATGATTCTATGCATGATTATAGATGGTGCATCATCAGTGTAAGTATTAGGTGGAAGTTCCAATCTCTCCCAAAGAAGACATTATTTAAATATTTTTATCAGGCCTATGCAGGTGTAGTTTACGTCATTATCTGAACCATCAAACAATGCTGTAGGCACATATTAGCCAATAAAAACAGCTTCCTTTATTCTGCACCAATAATCATGAAAAAAAGATGGAACGTCCTCAAATATTTGAAATACAATATATTCACTATTTAAATTAATTGACTGTTTATAGTTTATCTTATGCTATGCTTATCGTCCGAATGGCTTCTAAAACATAGTTGTTGCCTAAATTTAATTAATAAAGAAGGAAGTTCTAAGCACAAAATTAAAATATTTTGTAAAATCACTGCGATGCCCCGTTTCGCCGTGAATATATGAAGTTGTTACAAGTTGTACTGTTACAATTACATGGGAAATACACAGAAATATATGTTCCCTCTTTCAAAATACGAACATTTGGCAACTCTCACATTGTTACAGGCCAAATAATGTCTTCTGGCTCACTGTTTACAAAGCTCTGTGTCACTACTGATGCATATATCGGCATTCATAGTTCCATTAAAGTCCTTGCGAAGAGCACAATTCAGGATATGAATATAAAGGAGTTTACCCTTACGTTTGATTTCAGATCCCGAAAACTAAGCAGTAAATGAATCACTAACAACGGAAATGTACATGATCTTTAAGGAAGCGATAGGCCCCTGTGCCTAATACCGCCTAGTCGTGTTTTCGGCACCATCGATGAGTTTATGTAGACGTCCCGCAGCGCCATCGACAAGATGTGTGACAGAAATAACAGCATTGCGTTTGAAGTGTTCGAAGCTGTGTTGCACGTTCTTTCTCCTCCAATCCGTCCAGGGAATGCCCAGGTAAGTGTGTCGCAGTCATGACTTTCATTATATCCATTGAAATTACATTAAATGAGGATTATAAAGGTGCTATTATTTTAAAGAAAATATTGGTTTTAACCTCCGAAATGTGTATATTTGTGTTGACTGAGTAATGTTCCTAAAATATCAACCCGATCCTAATGCACTTCAGCTGGAAGCACACAATTTGTGATGCAGCGAGCGAAATACAAACGTTAGTTTTGTCTGACAGAACTAAGTATTAGAATCATGTATTATTCTAAGTATTAGTTGCTTTCTTGACTATATTACGATGTCAGTTAATTTTACACACATTTTTTTAAATAAAAGATTGAAACATTTGTCTTTGTCCTTCTTTTTAATTTAAATCCTTCTTGTTTTCGTAGGAAACCTTTTAAATAAGTTTACAAACCTTACGTGTGTTCTAGCAACTCGTTTTCAACAGGTGCTCTTAATTTAGCCTGGTGGGTGGAATAGGAACAGCCGATATTAGGAACTCCATATTGGATAATTCTCTCGGGTCATTTTTTTTTAGTTTTGCAAATTACCTAAAATTGCATAGGTTATAAGAAGCGATTCGATTCCTGAAAACCTAAGAAAGATCGTTCCTTGTGATATCAAATTAATCTCCAACTTGATTTTCCAAACCAAGAGGCTGAGATACAGTGAAATAGTTATGGTAGGCGATATTTGGGGCACTAACCCTATTAATAGTTATGCCCTTTTCTCCTACATAAATCGCACAGTTTCTGTCGGGAAATTAGAGGAAATATAACAAAGACAAAAACTTGATCCCATGTTCATTAGAAGCAAAAATCATTGAAAGACAATGAAAAATTGAATTGAAGGCTGAGGCTACTTCGAAAACAGAATTAGGTCAATCCACTAATTAATCCATACTTAGCATGGAAACAGAACGCTTGAAAAGCCCAAAAGGGATTGTAAAGAATGCCATTTAAGAACCGTAGAACTGTTTCGAAAGAGTGCATCCCGACAATGCAGTATAAGACGATAAAAAGGTTATGATTGAGTAAAAATGGAGGAAACAAAAAATAAGCAATTGACACAAAAAGTAAGCGGAGAAAAATACAAATGTGTAGGAATAGAGCATGATTGGAATTTAGACATAATATCTGAAGTAATTAAAATTTATTCGGTGGTCATCATCCACTGACATCGTGATAATTGCATTTATCGCATCCATTAGAACTGTTCCTCCGGTACAATTCCATCCAAAAGAAGATGTTACACTATTCTTAAGAGAAAACATCCTGATTCAAGGAAGAAGTTAATGACGATAAATATAATCGGCTATAAAATAGATAAGAGTATCATGGAGAGGCACCGCATTGAAAAATTAAATAATAAACTCTAGAAATAATACTTTCAAATTAATATTAAACACTCATATTCTCTTTATCTGCATCGTATAATGGATAAGTCAATATAAACATTCATCCACGTAAGCAATCGATAAATACTTTGAAGAATTTAGCAGTAATTGTACATTTTCTAGGAGGAAATGTTAATTGCTAATAATTGATTAAGATTTTGTCATATTAATAACTGTATGTACTCGATAGTATACGAAACCAATAAAAATGCCCATATTAAACTAGTGACTTTCCTTCAATCTCAGGAATAGGATACTGTAAATCATTCAACATTCATTCAAAACATACAGCTAAGTTTAAAATTGAAATAACACTTTGTTAAAATTGAATAATCTACATTCTACAAAATAATTTAAAAAGAAAATGTTCTCAGACCTTGAAGAACTTTACGATGTAATTTCATAAAAATCCAGGCGCAACCAAAAATCCGTTAAAAAGAATATTCTGCCGAAGTAAGTGAGCAAAATATTCTGTTATATTGCAACCACTCAATTTTTACTTCAAATTAAAACCTTTACGTTAAGCTATCCAATGATTACGACAAAGTAACGCCGAATAACCGCCATGTTTGCAATCAACAAGTACGCATCGCTTCGAGAAAAAAAGTAGCGTCACGCCACAAAAAAAGGAAAATCGAAAGAGCTTCACGTAACGAAAATAAAAGCGAGCGTTCAAAGGATTAAAGCATCGTTCGACATTAGCACGATTCGTAAGCCGGAAAAATATCCATCCGATTAAGTGATTCTAAATTGATGACATCGTCGATCGAGCGTCGAAATCTCCAATTCAGAAATTTCAGACTCGGGCATTGGAATCTCCAATCCAAAATAACTTTTCCTAAGAGCGTCAAGCTTAAGTTTTTACTCTCTAATCTCACAAATTAAGACGGAATAAATTAATCACGAAGGATAGAAGCTTGGGAAAACAGCTAAAAGATTAGAGCTTAAAATAACAAAATTTTCGCTCTGTACCCTCCAAGACTTCTCCTCAACTCATCACAGCTTTTAACTTCCTCTTCGAAAATCGATTCCTCAACTTTTTCCCATTCTGCCGTCATCCTCCAGCGTTATTGACTAAATATCCTCAATTAATGGATGCAAAAACGTTCGTCATTAGCGATCGGGGATTGCTATCCGAGATGGGAAATCGTTTCCGGGAGAAGACCGTCACTTAGCGAACTCGATCCGAGCAAAAACTTAAAAGGACGAAGCGATCTTTTTCCGCGATTTTTTCCAATTTCAATCACCGTGAGCGCCTTACTAACCTTTCGAGGTGGCAAATTTAGCGGATGGCATCCGCGCTGTTTCTCTTCCACTGTGGTTCCACCGTCTCCCGAATTCCTCAGCAGGGTGTACTCCAAGGGATTCTCTTAGGTCCCTTCTTTAACAAGGTGTCTACGGTACCGAGGTGAGTGCCGTACTGACCCCTTAGGATTCGCTATGAGGGGTCAGGGCTCGGAGGAGGGGGCTTGCACCCCACGGACCCTTAAGGGGGGGGAAGGGGTTATGCCCAGAAACAACTTTGCATAAGCTGTTCGGCTAGTGGCCGATGAGGTCAGTGGGGAGATCGGGGCGTGAACCGCGGTGGATGGGGTTGAGGAAGCCAGTTTAATTTTTGCGAGCAGTTTTACGGGTTGGATTTTGGGTGCCTTTATTCCGTGGGCCACCTCCTGAGACTTTGGCGAAGGTATTTTTTAACGGCAAGGACTGGACGAGAAGTAACATAAAAGATGTGACTGATATCAGCCTTCAAACGCAAGTTTCTTCTTCAAAGATGAATTTATTTAAATGTTGACTCAAATAGAAAATTCATCAATTTTTCTAAAAATTAAACGACCATTTTGTTCTGAAAAGAGACAATTTTTTGGCAGTTATGTATCAAAAGAGAGGAGATCATCGAAACAAAGGTTTAAGGCTACAGTAAAATATTCTTAATTTTATAAATTAACCATGTATCGAGAAACTTTAAATGCATGAGCACCAAGGAACGTTGGAAGTGAAATTTTACTTCATAATTGAATACTTAAATAAAGAAAATGCAGGTTACTAAAACAAAAATTGACAATATTCCCCTTATTTGGGAAAATTCCGAAATATGTGATAATTTAGCCTGTTCCTGACTTAAAAACAACATCCAAGTGTTACTAACTCAGCAACGCAATCATAAGTGGTCTTGAGGAAGATATACGGACTTCCTCCATAAAGATATGTATCTGTATAGATAAAAGAAAGCCCTAACGAACGTAAAAGTTTTAATAAATTGTTCTGTGAATGGTATTCAAGATATTGTATAAAGAGGAATTATTACGTGGTTATTAGAAAATAAAATATATAACTTGTATCCTAAACTTCGCATGGGGACTTTATGGCGCCCATTAGCTGTTTCATAAAGGGGAGCATATTTCCCTTCTGTTTTCCCCTTCAACTATGGTAAGTAAACCATCAGGGCGAGATTATGGAGAGCCCAAGATAACAGGCAGGTTATACAGGTTGACGAAGGTATCCGATTTCATATATTCCATATAAGGCCTTTATTAGCTGTTTTATATTAAACTAAGGCTTTTCCCTTCATCATTGTTGTACACATTGGAGATTCGATTTACACGATGAAACCTTCCTCTAAGGGCTCTTTGGCAACTGATAAGGAATCTTTGCAGTTTATTTTAAAACACGTTGATGATCTGTCTTTCTTTATTCCAAGCTGAACTTATAAAAGATGTAATTCAATAATTCAGTATAAAATCGATCATTTTTAAAACCTTACAAATTTTAGGTAAACTCTTGAGATTCTACGAAACAAACTCACTGTTGATATTTACTATCTTTTGGTAGTGAACTTTACTTTCTAATCTCTTGTCGCCTAACCACTAGCCCACAGTTAATTTAAAATTAAGGAAGAACCGTTCCTCAACGTGAATGGATTTTATTAATATAAATGCTCGCCACCGGCCGTGGTGAACATGCTAGCGCGTTAACGCCCCAACCTCCCGGGTTCGAGTCCAGGTTAGTCGGATTTTTCCTGTTAGGGAATGGTTGTCCGTGTATGTTGTGTGTGTGTGTGTGTATGATATTAATAAATAAAAATGAATAAAATTAAGGAAAGGGGTTAATTATCCTTCCTTGGCTAAAATTCGCCCAAAAAATAAGACGGTATTATTATTATTATTTTATGAATTATCAATATTTAACACGGATTTTATTGTCACTAAGTCAATACTGTTTATTTTTCCGATTACATTTATTTTCCTTAATTTTAAAATGAAGTGAAGCAGAGATATCCTGAGACCCCAAAGAAAAGAACTTTTACGAAAAATATAGACACAAAGATAAAGCTGTCTGATAAAAAGAAAGAATGTATAAATGTCGTTCTACACAAGGAATCTCCAAAGATACGCGAGATACATTGCAGCACAATTCGAGAATAGTTTCTATGAAGCATTTCCCGAGAAGATAGAAATCCCAGAGTAAGCCTTAACATGTTGCGCTAAACGTTTTCCTGAAGAAATATATCATCAATGTGCTTGCAAAATGTAAGCAACTTTTACTCGTATGATAATACAAGTACGTATTTAGGTCATAAAAAGGTTTTCTATTCTGTAACTACGAAAATATTCTATTTATAAACAAAGAATTCTACTCTTCGATAATTCACCTTTCGCAGTAGACTTATTAACCGCGATGAAAGACTGCACTTGGATATTTCATTGGATAGAGTGCGGTTTCAAAGCCAATTCACTACTCTTAATCGATATAAAAATCCAATAAACTAATCTTGCTTCGCATATACTCCGCTTAAAAGCAAATCTTAAAAAAATACTTAAAATTCACTTTAACGTAAAATTTTTAGCATAATTATATAAGTAATTATTTTTGATTGAAAACTCTTCCCTGCCTCATCTGTTAGGAGCAATCGGGGAGATGAGGGGGCAGTCACACGCCTCAGGATTGGGCCCCCTGAATCATTTAATCCTCTCCTCAAAGGAAAAAATGCCTCCTTACTGCGACCAATGTGACTGCCAAATCAGCATCAGACACCTCCTGCTAAAATGCGTTAAATATGAAACAACCCGCAGCTTCTTAGGAATCAGAGGTGACATTAACACAATTCTAGGGGATGACTCAATACACAAAGTACTGAGCTTCCATAAGAAAACTGAGCTCTTCCAAAAACTTTGACCACGTATCCGAGAAAGATATCAATACTCAATTCCATTCTGTTCTCGTGCATTAAACTCTAAACACACTAGCAACTACGACTATTGTGAAGATGCGGTCACAAGGATGCCAGTGTTAAACATCAGTGACTAAAACGTAAGAAAACTAAGAGTACAAAATGACCTTAGCCGTCGATGCACTTTAAATATATTACTACTACTACTACTTTCTACGGGAACAATACTTCGGTGACGAACTTTCGCGGAGATTTTTGACATCGTATTAGACGACATTCGCTACATTAATTGTGAGAATTAATGGAAGAATAGATCGAACTCCCAAGATGGAATTTCGAACGTCAGATCTTCCCATCAACTGCAACACCAAACATGAGTAAAAAATAGGAAACGGATCCTCTTCACAATCATCCCCATCGAAAAAACGTCCGAAGGAAAATTTAACGATATGAGAAAATCAGGCATATTTTACGCATGAATGGTACAAGACTTATTTTTTAATTAATTCGGAAAAAAATATTCCCTTCCGATCGGATACATAAATGCATTCTGCGTCATTCGTGCTATAAATCTCGAGGAATTGCGAAAAATGTACAAAGATGTCTCCGAGGTCTTCTTTAAGGACTGCGATAAAAGTGCACTCAAAGAGAGACCGGTTTTCAGATCGTGGAGATATGAGAGCGGCAGAAAAAAGCAACGCTCCCACGGAAGGAAAGAAAACGGAGAAGGAAAAAAGAGGCGTAATGATGTGCTTCGGAATATGCCAGGGAAGAAGAAAAATGACGAATGGAATATTTGGATATAAGAAGAGGAAAACGTGGATGAAACAGTGAAGGATTAGGTATAAGATACAAAAGATCGACATATTTAAGTAAGCGAGTCTCCGAGAAGTATTTCTTAATGTTTCAATCACGTATGCACTTTCCGCTTCGATTTGATAGTCTGCATGTTTTATGCACGCGTGTAGGCTTCAGCATCAACTATGATAATCCGAAGACGTATTTGTTTGCACTCCAAAAACCGCAAATACAATCTTGGTTGGACGAAAGATTCTTCAGCCAATGCAACCATAGGATAACTTTTAAATCGGTAGCCCAAATTTTTATACAACACAAATACAAAATCAAAAGCATCTAAAAGGATAAAAATGCTGGATTGAGGAGGTCGTAATGAACCGGAATCCCTGGAGATGATGACAGAAAGAGGTAAGTTAATATATATTTGACACGACAGCGGGTAAACGAAAACAGTGACTTTGGCTCCGGAGGGCTGCACCATCGTTGGACGAGAAATTATACAGCATCATGCAGCCTAACAAAGGCAGAGGTGTATTTATTAATTATATGTTTATATTGAGAATGAAATACTTGCTCTGATTCTCTTAAGTCAATATTCCTCGCTTCTTAACTGCATTGCTTCATTTACGTGTCTCGTAATATATAATATGTTGGATAATGGATGGATAATCTGTCCCTGAAAGTTATCGTATTTAATATCCATCGATGCATTCAAAATCCGTCTCCCAGGATTCTCATCGTTGCACTGGTAGCTGCCCTGTTGGGGGAATGAGGCTTACTCGCTAAGAGTTTACGTAAGTGTCGAACAATAAATAGAATATATCGCCTCCCTTTAATCAAAAGAAAGGCTGATGGAAATATAATATTTCTCTGGAAGTACTACAGATGCTATAAATTTTATCAAAGCAATTACTATCCTCAGTGAACAAGAACAGGAAGTATGGTATACTTTTGAATCCTCCCGCAAGCGCATCTTCATGAGCCCCCGATTAAGAGCTGATAATCGTCAGCGGTGACCATCAGTCCTGGAGCGAACAACTTGCGTTCCCTTGGGGATGCAACCGTGATCTGCAATCGAATGTGGGCGTAGTCGGGCGAGGCGAAGAGGGTGGCGCCCAGTGAGGGACAGACGGACCTAATATGGAAGAAGCGAGGACAAGGGAATACCGTTGCACCGAAGAAGCAAAAACACCGAGGGGGGAGGGGTCTCGCATTTCCGCGGTTCCCGTCAGCGGGGGGCGTGGGGGGGTGGGGGTGGGGCGTGGGGACGGTCTCTAACGAATAATCGATGTGTAAGTGGCAGTCTTGATGGATTCTTCGGTGGAGTGTCCGATGGACCGGATTCCTCCACGGAAGGAATGGAGGGGTTGTGCAGAACAAAGGATGAAAATACAGAGGAAAAAATAAAGATGGAGGGGTTGCAGCTTAGTATGCAATAACGGAAAAGAGTTGTTATAACTGTGGATAGTGTTTGTGCGAGTGTTTCCGTCACAATCAGCCAAAACACAACCAAATCATTAGAATTGAACGCCATTGAAAATCCCACTTCCTATACTGATTCCCTCAGATTCAGACTCCCTCAGAGATAGAGGAATAATAATATAAATAGCCGATTGTTGAATAGTTCAACGTATTTAAGCTTCTGATTTTAATCTCTTATTTCATTCCGAAGATATGCATAACGACCGTCCATTTACAATCCGGTTTATTGGAATCGATTGCACGGCGATGGATTGCTTACAAAATTTAAAACCGTAGAATTTTATTGACAGTTATTATTGCCAGTCGTAAGAAAATTCGACCAGCCCATGGTGACTGCAAACGGGAAAGAAACTTGAACAACTCCTCGGTCGCTAATAAAGAAGACTTACGTAATAGAAATATTAGCAGCGAAGAGCTTGAACACTTTGAGTCGACAGCAATGAATAGGAGCATTCATCCGAGAGTAGAATAGAAAGAGATACAAACGAATTTAATTTAGATACGGAGAAGAGTTCTTGGTCAAGAAACCACAGCAAATGTAGAACTGTAGCAAAGCTAAAATTTAAATCTCGAATCGAAATTGTGAAATTAGCAATAATAATAGCAATAAAAATTTAATAGATATTTTGTTGCGAATGCCATCGAAATAATATCTACAAGGGTGACCAGCATTAGAATATATTCTTATAAAATGTCATACTTCAAATTACTAAGAGATTAAAATAGTTTAACATTCAATCATGATCTTAAATTTACAACCTGAATCATTCAAACCATTTCTTGTTTTGAATTTTTTCTTAAAATTAAGTTTACACATTAATTACTTCCTATATTCACTTTAATTTCTTCTAAATAAAGGAAGTATTAGAACCGTCTGTACCAAAAGTGATTCCTCACTAGAGTTCGAAATAATTCACTCAAAACCCAACTTAAATTACGTTAGAAGAAATAATTAGAAAAAGATTGATACACTAAATGATAAAATAACTTTGTCAAAGTTCCACATCTTAAACTTTTCAATGTTATTTCATTACCTTGTGTTTAGTTATGTAGTTCCACAAAGTGACAGCTCATTCGATTGATATAAAACTTAGATGCAATAGGTCAGCTCTCAAAGGATTAACGGCAAATATACAATCCAAGAAATCGCTTTAATCAATTATTGCCCGATTTCTTGTCGACCAATGCCCATCCGTTGTTCTCGCATCTTTCAATTTGACAGATCAATTTTTTGTCTACGAAGCGACAACCCGCCAAAGAAACAGGTACTCATAGGCACGCACCTGGGAAGGGACTGCCCCCAAACATGATAATGAGTTCCTTCAACAAACGGCCCTGTGGGGTTACATTGACCCTGACCGACGGGCACACCCGGTTCAGTGGGGGGTGAATTCTCCCTAATAATCCTTAAGACATTTGACTTTAACCAATGAACGACATCCCAGAAAAGTTTGGGAGATCGTGAAAGCTGTTCATTATAATCTTTGACCTTAGGAGTTCATGATAGCGATGAGTTAACGCTGGTTTTCTTATGTTACAAAATTGTTCTTGCCAACGAAGAAAAAAGAAATTATAAAGAGGGACACAAATTGGATTATTTAAACAGCAGTTGAACAATCATTTACGTATTTTAAGCTTAAGATGTGCACAACAGAACCCAACGACTTTATTGCAACGAAGATTAAGCAGTCAGCTTTTAAGTCACAATTAAGGCCAAGTTCATCTTGATTGCTGATCAAAATACATACAGAAAATGACATTTTATGATTACATTGATAGAAAGTAATACGTAACATTCCATCAAGGAATGCGTCTACGCCTTTGAACGATATGAAGGAGTCGATTTTTTTTTTAAATATCCTTTAAATTTATTCTCATTTCTGATGGCTCATAACTACGATAAATTATGAATTAAAGTGCATGACCATCATTCCGCCATTCTTTGTTTGCGGCTTGAAACGTAATAAGTTAATTAAGTTAAAAATTAGTATGAATGCCGAAACGCGATACGGTCAGAGAAATGACTAGCAGATCCAACGTAAGAGAGACAAACCGTCATTGCGTTAAATGGAATTCCGATATATGAAAGTATTTTGACCAGGTGCGGCGTATAAAGTGAGTTCAGTGGAAATGAATAGCTCACAGCTTCAAAACTGTTGTTACGAGATAACAATTAATTTTCCAATGTCCAAGAATCAGTTTGATGCCAAACCAAAAATTGTTGCACTTAATGCGACGAAAGGACTTATTAAATGCCATAATGAGAGCCCCTTACGGATGAATCCCTGCTTCAGCACATATTGGTACGTCAACCAGCGTTTCCGAGTATTAGAAGACCCAAAATTGTCACCTTTATAAAGTGAATAATTTGTTACTTAAATACTAAGTAGGGAATTAATAGACTGAATTTACGAAAATCTAATTCATGCTAATGCATTGAAAAGGCGCAAGAAAAAATTAAAATTATGGAAAAATTATACTTACTCGGGATCTTTACCGCGACAACCAAGAGAAGAAATGGACGCATTATTAATCTTATTTGTGGAAATGTCGGAATTCAATGTACACCCAAACAATGTTCCCTTTTTGCTCGTCGAAGGACACTCGTGAGGACGTGATTGCTTCCGAGGAATATCGAAAAGGAACGTGCCAGTGCGCACGGAACGCTTGGAATTCTGGGAGTTTAAACTCTTAAAGAAATAAAAAGGTTCAAGTTGACGATTAGCCGGTGCGGACACCAAAGTATGAAGCGTCCTCTATGAGCGGCATTTGACGGTCATCCGAGGGCGACAGATGGCTGGGATGGTACGAGGATGGCACGGAGAGGATGGTCCATTGGAAAGACGTTTTCGTTAGCTAGGAAGTGGAAAAATTTAAGTTCAACTACGAGGAAGTATAGAGGAGAGCGAGACTAGCTGATACAGGGGAAAGTTGATACACTGTAATTTTTTAAATACCCTCTAATCGCAGCACCTCTGAATATTTACAGACGCCTTCCTTAGACCCTATGGAATGCACTCGTGTAGTTTGAGTGCTGCTTCGAGGAACGTCGCTGTGTTCACTTCAGTGTTTTTGAATGTGAAAAGTAATATTTTTCATCGTTGTGTGAATATCTCTTGTAACAACTGCTTGTGGGTTCAAGGCAACACGATTTGTTTGTAATGTTGAAATACTTTTCACTTTAAAATAAAGTATTAGTTTGCGCTATTGGACCTTCTGTTAAACCTAAAAAATCGATTTATTTGCAATGGCGGCTAAAGGGGCAAGTTGATACAGGACGGAAGGGGAAGGTGGATACAATGTATCTTATATGTAGCTTTCCCCATATTTGTACCAGTTTACAATTTATTTCTTTATAGCCCAGTCATGGTCCGTAAATACAAAAGAAAAACATTTGGCTTTGAAAGGAAAAATATCGTGTGCAAAAATAAGGAAATTTTACTATTTTTCTAGTAAAATTAATTTTTTAATATTGAATTTATCTTAATTTTCAAAATTGTTATTTATCTTAAATTTAAACTTATTAAATATAACTAACACGTTTTATTGTTAAATTTTGTTTTTACCAACTAATTTGATGATGTATCAACTTGCCCTAGGAGGGGGTAGGTTGATACACTGTGGATATCATTGAAAAAAGACGATTGAGGAGTAGTTAGTTAAATGATAGCCCAGAAAATAATTATATATGCATTAAAGATTCTTCAATCTTATATTTAGTCACACTATGGGTGAATTAGATTGTAACTAAAAATTATAAAAAATGAAAAACCTAAAACTGTATCAACTAGCCCCACTCCCCCCTACTTATAGTGTACATGGATGCAAATCCATAAAAGAGCACCCTCGTCTTCTAATGTGATAAAATTAATACAGGAAAAACTTAGCAGTATAGCGGGCACTAAAATCGGATGCCGGATGAAAATGTTTCGAAAACCAGCTCTGAACTTCAATAACGCGAAATATTATTGCTCTGGCGCTTCACTCCTACAGAATTTCAAATCTACCTGTCCTAACTATTGAGAGGTCTTTATTCACACTTCTTCTCAATAATGTCAGAAGCCTAACTTGCCTCTGTTTCAGAGTGTTTCCATGGGAAACCAAGGAAATAATAATAAACCAGAGATTATTTACTGCCTGTGCTCAAGTTAAAGAAAATTTTCCTCTGTCATCTAAACAAAGCACATCGGTCAACGAGTCAAGAATAAAGCGTCGAATCTAAGATCGTTTACATAACATTCCTATGTCTTCGAATAAGCGTTTGAATCCGAAGAAACGCTTTGTGGATTTTGCGTTAATTAAAACTGGAATTTAAAAATTTTGCCAGGCAAACTACGTTTAATAAAACTAGGCTACCATTCCACGCTGAATAGCTGTGATCCTTATCCACCGCAAAAAGTGTTTTGCATATTTCTGTTTTAAATTCTTCCTACTTGGTGAACAGTTTCCTGATGAGTAAATATTAAAGGTAATGAACCTCATAGAATAACTACGATTATAATTGCGAGGACGTCGTACTTCCCACATTTCCTTCAGAAAAGCAGATCACGAGGATCAAACAAGTCCGTGCGAATGACGTGATTTCAACGCACGAGCGTCGCTTGGACGCACGCGAACGATTCGTCATGATCATCTAAAAAAATAAAAGAAATTCGATAAAATTAGTACTCTAAATTAAAAGATCGGAAAACCCTCAAAGAAACGAGAGAATGATTTGCAATCCGATGTCTGTCCATCTGTTCGGTATTTATAAACCGTTTTATTGCCGGCAATTCTCATTCCTCAGCGAATTCTGAGCTCAAATGAATGGGATCACTGGAATATATTCTAATAGTGGCTAATTCATAGAATTCGTACTTCATATGTAAATACAGCGCCTACTACTCGAGTTTAAGAGTACAATCTTTTGTAAGTAAATGGAGAATACTCAAGCTCCAACGATTAACAGGTTTTCCAAATTATAATGTCAATAAACAATCATATAAATTTTGAGGAGATATTAAAATTCCCGGATTATACCATAGTTTTGCCCAATTTATGAGTTTTTTTATGACATAATTAGTGCGTACGGTGTGATAAAGTTGTTTTATTCAGCCACTAAATCATTACCTTCAATATTTCCGAATCACCAGAAAGTTTCTCTTAGTCTTTCTTTGAAAAGGACAAAATGAATAACTGGAGGGGACCGTACGTCCAAACAGAGACATTTCAAGTAAAAAGTTACCTCTTGAAAGGGTACAAATTAATGCAATAATACGTAATTTCGTAGAGGAAATCAAATTCATTTCATACTTTAATTTCTGAACGTAACCTTATAAAAACATATCACCTCTTTCAATGGTTTCATTTCCAAAATACGATTCGTTAAATATGAACCGTCCATTACGTGGAAACAAGAAAATCTCACTGTTAAATCCCTAAATGCAACTAAGAATAAGACCCAACTATTATTCACGTTTTGCCCAAAAGACGTTAATTTTGTTAACATAATACTTACTGCGGAGGCCCCTGGATATCATCTAGATAGGCCTTCACGAAATATGAACTCAGATGGATGTTTTTCTTCTTCGATGGATTCCCGGAAAACCCTAAAGAGGACAGCCAATAAACGAGGAGACATCGCGTGCCTTTTCTAGGACTCCATTTTGATGCACCGCCATGCATCCGGAATGACTTTTTGCTCAAAATAATAAATAGTTGGAAGAAGACCAGATTGACTACGCCCTCTTAAGGATCGAGGAGGTTTTAATCCGATGCTCGAGGATTTGCGATGAGAAAACATTCTCGATTCCAGGTACGAAGTCGATGACAACGTGAAAGCAGACATGACAAACCACTCCGGGGGCTGTTAGTCTTCCAGATCGTAATATCTGCAAGCGGCGTGGATGTCGCTTTAATGGTCCCACGTTGATGGCGTCTTTTTTGCCCACAAACAACGGTAATTCTTCTCCTGTCGATTCTGTGAGATCAGGTCTTCACGACCGATGTGCCGTCCGTGAACGGCGGATGATAGCGAACTGCACACTTTGATATTTAATGCGTACGTTCGCTAAATTTCGTTTCTTGGTGAGAAATGGGGCAAGTCATCAGACCTCAATAGATCCTCCTCATTACGCTGATCATACGGAAGCTACTGATGTAGGAGTGATGCTGAATGATGGATTCCACCCTAATTGAATCATAAGAGTTAATAAACGGGTTCATAGTATCCTCTAATTTGGACTTTATCACAATGTAATCAAGGAAAAACTACCTCCAATCGTGCATCATCCGGGGCTTATTGAAGCTAATCGTGGAAGGGGAAGAGAATCAAACTGGCCAACTGTCTAATTACTTCATAGACACGAATATATCCTTAATTTAACGTTGGTAATAATATTTTTTAATGCATCTTTGATTACGAAACTGATTTGTTACTTTAATTCAAATGTACTTCACATATAGAGTAACGGAGATCTAAGGCTGAGGACCCCGTCTTTCCCCAGGACTGCCTACGGATTTCTCGTCGGGTAATACGATTCTAACTTTACCTAAACTGAACCTAACAATTAGTTATCCGCAACATAATCAATTCAAAATTCATATCAAACCTATAATTCAATTTGCCGAAGGGTTTTGTTGAAAAGTGTGTGTGCTGCGGAAGAGAAGTCTCTGGTTGAGGGTCTTCGGCGGGACAACGTGAAAGAAGTCTTCCAATGCGAGTGCCTTTTGGAAGTTCCGCAGTGGAGTGGATTTAATTCAAGGCATGCACGGTGGGAGGTCGGCAGTATGACGGCAAGTGATCTCGATTTCCTTTCGAGATGTCAGCGACGTTCGCTTCAGATTTGAGATCTTCACTATCAACTTTGATAGATGTCCATGTGATGTCGCGGCACCGCGAAAGTCTGGACGGGAAGAAACTCTTGTAGTGTTCTACGTAAATTACATCTTCAGACAAACAACAGAATGAACCTGTGCGTACGAAAATACTAGCTTATAAATAATCAACGAGTTTATAGGTGAATTTAGGGGGAGAAAATGGTAATACACTCCCTCTAAAACAACTTGATAGTTCAAGGTGTACATAGAACCTTAAAGTGATTCTTAAATGAGAAGTTTTAATTCTGACAATTTTCGGTTTCATCAGTTCACAATACTCAGTTACATCAGTAAGCATTCCTTCGTCTACATCAAGGATTCCTTAAGATGAAGGGACTGAGCGAGTCAATTTTTTTTTATTCCAGCTCTACTGTAACAGCATTCTATATATTGGGATTCTTTTGAAAAAATGAATCTCATTTTTTTCCTTTATAAAGGCTACATCATTAGATTGCTCGGCGTTAAAAGAATATTTACCTGAACTGACTTTTGGTAGTCTTTTTGACTCATAGCCGTTGTATTATTATGTTTAGTTGAGAAACGCATCTGCAACAACGAAGAAAATAGCAGGGGCGGATCCAGGCATAAATTTTGGGGGGGGAACTTCCAGGAAGGGCCATAGCGAGTGGGGGGGAACTTTAGCTTCAGTCGTTCGAGGGAGAAGAGGAGTAGACAAAGTAGAACTTCGAGTGCAAAGCAGTCGCCGATTTCAAACATTGTGTTTCTTCCTTACAACTAGGCGTTACAATGTTGTCTCACGGTCGGCATTGCCACCGCATGCGACTGAATGGCGGCGTCCAGTGGCGCGTCTGATTTTGTGCCCGCTTCTTGTGTGAACTCCTCCATTTGAAACAATGTTCAGCTATGAGTGGCGCGACTAGGAAGCAGCACAGAATGGCCTCGTGTAAAGGGCCAAGAGCATGCGACAACATTGCTCCGGCAACCGTCACGCGTCATCTATAGACGACGCTCGGTGTATAAGTATTAAATTATTGGCCTTGGAAAATATATTCTCTTGGATTTGGGGGGGGAAATTTCCCCCTTTTCCCCCCCCCTGGATCCGCCACTGGAAAATAGTGGTACCACCAAGTCGAAATACGCAGGATTTACGCAATTATGATAATAATGGCACTGCACCGAACTGCCGTGTAAACAGAGAGCACATTGGCGACGATATTATAATTACACTCAATGATGCCATGAATGTACACTCCTGGCCAAAATTAACGCAGCACCTCCCTAGCGATCCTTACGGCCGGTGCTGCGTTAATTTTGGCCAGGACTGTACGTCGCCTCTTTCATAAATCATAAAATTGATTGGATTACTATGAAATGGAATAAATTAGATATCAATATCTTTGACTCTAATCTGAACCTTTGATCATTTGACAGAAATTTGGCCAAATAAACATGACGATCACATTTTAAACAAATTGACGCATTACTTTATTTTACTTCTCTTTAATTAATATATGCCTATTTTAAGAAATTCATCGACAGATAAATATAAAAAACATCAAACATCATACCTCTATAATGCCAGATACATAATACCCATTGAAGATAATGACAGACATACCGTTGAGGACTCGGAAGAAAATAATCCCTGGCAATGGGAGGAAAAAACGCGAACAAATTGGGACGAATTTTATTCATAACAGCGAAACTGTATTACTCCTATGGATGAGCATAAATGGAACAAGAAACATAGTCATTTTTATGCCTCAAATTAAGATCAAACAAAGAAAAAAATCCTACAGTTTCTGTAGATAATTCTTGAGGTATTAATAAAAGAAAATCAATTTTGGTGGAGGCACTGGTTGGCTGTCGGTTTCATTTCTGAGCCAATATTTTCTTTATCTGTTAATTTTTTCAGGAAAGCATAGTTTGGCGATGTATTGTCCCATTTGAAAAAGAGGCGGGAAAGGAGATGGCGGATTTAGCTCCTCCAGGTGGATGATTATGGAAAACCATCTTCTTCCTCTTCTGCCATCTCCTTCGCTAGCTCCAGATCCTGCTGCTCTCTTTCTCGCCGCTCCTGAGAAGAGAAAATCTTAGTTAAGCAGAATGAAATTTTATCATGAATTCCGTTTCCTGTTACAATTTTGTGGGAATATTTCAACTGTGAATTATAAATTCTTTTATGTTAACCGTTGTTTCATTTTATCCGTATGCGTACAACGAATCGAAAGTTAAAAGAAACGGACACATTCCTCAGTACCATCAGTGTTATCCATTTTTGTTAATGTCAGACATTAAGAAGAATAAATTAACACCACCTGCAGTTAGCACATCGCAAAAGAAAATTGATTATTTGCTGACAGTTACCAAAACGAAAGAAAAATCGCATTAAATGAATATGCAGTGATGAATTTCGCAACTTTGAATTAAGAAAAGGACTACGGCATGGAAGAGGAAACTTCACTCGTTGAAAAGCAGACTATTTGAGCGCATATGAGGCCGTAGTCGCCTCTCCTGCATTCGAACAGTTCAACACAAAAGAAAACGAAAGGAATTACTAAATTATCAAAGGCAGACAAAAATAGTTATACACGTGCATATGCTTTAAGAAGAGAGAACAATTAGGCTATTAAAATACAGATCTTGCATAATTTTTCCTACTGCCTACTTTGTGAATTCCAATTCCGACCGAAGCGAACAAAAGATCGGTTTAATTTGGCATAATGTGGATCTAATGCGTAGCAGAAGAAAAATAATTACGAAGTACCGAAACTTTCGACAGATATTCTAAATAGTTTTAGCCGTTCTCATGGAAATAAGTTCTTTTTCCGTTAGACCGCAAGATCGGCGAATTCCTCCACTCGGACGAGGGGCGCATCTGTGTGAGAGAATCATCTCATCCTTCCATCGGATCCTCAAACTAGAAACATTGGCGAAAAAAATCACAATCGGCCGAGTTATTAACGGGAAGGTCCGAGGTACGGTCCGCTAGAGACAGAGTGGAGAAATGGATGCGGAAAAAAAACGGGAGACAAAGGACGACCCTTAGGGAAGGCGCTCGTTCAAATCACCGGACATGGGCTTAGGGGTCAAGCGAACCACCGGTCAACCCTTTGAATCCCCACAGCGTTCCCACACACAGAGAGCAACAGTTGGCGGAATGGACAGCGGTCAGCCCGGAGAGAGGGGTGAGCTTTGGGTGACGGCTGTGACCGGATACCCATGGGGGGGAGAATCTGTTCGCTTTTTTTATTCGGAATGGAGCGACCGTTTCTACGGAGCGATCTCCGAATTTTGGCGCTGCGACCGCCCTAATCGCATATTCACAGCACCTCCGCATACGACAGAATCGCCAATGACCATTGACGATGATATGACTGAATTATTCGGTTTATGACACGAGGCCCGATTTCATGGAATAAGACATCAAAGCGGGCCCTGCACTGGAGCGAGCATATTTAGATTTTGGGGCGCCGCGTGTAGATATTTGGGTATTTATGGAACTGGAGGAGTTCAAACACCGATGAAGTTTGTTCACCATTTATAATATCTGCATTTGCAAAATTGTCTATGAAGCGTTTAGAATTGCATAAAAAGCTGTGCCGCTTAAATAACATACACAGATGAACCCTGCAAGCCACCTTCCGGAGAATGGCAGGAGGTTGTGTATGCACTGAAAGATTATACAAATTAAAGGATAAAAATATTCAACCTACATACAGCGCGGATGAAATTTACTCGAATATCACTGAATAATTGCAGAATTTTAACCACTGAGGTTCAATATTCGTTGAAATATATGCGTTGAAATTTTAATTCCCTAAAATGGAAAACAAGAGGACTTAGACTAAAATAAGTTCAAAGATATTACTTTTTAGAGTTATGTTATTCCACACACAATGATGAGTTATATATTCCACATTTTATTATTAATATTTGAAGTCCAGTCGTACTGCATGACATGCTAGTTATTCTGACAAATAAATTCAAAGGCGAAAAGAATCGAACTTTAATCAACTTGATATCACAAAGGGCGAGAAAAGCAGTGGGAGACGAAAATCAAGAGCCCCGGAGTATTGAGGTACTTCAAAGATAATTTATTACGCTTAACATTGACGGTTATTTCGACGGCATTGCATTTCCTTTTCATTCGGAATTTTACGCATTTGATCTCTTTTTTAAATCATAAAAGCGCATCTTTAAATTATAATATATATTAACCAAATCGTAGTTCGGAAGTTTTTTTTACAATCGAACACAGTACAGAACAGGGTCATCCCACACTAAAGAACAGCGCAGTCAATACGAACAGATTAATTTAACACACACAATACGATAAACAGTACAATATATTTGGAAAAGCTCGGATCGGATTGACTTAACCGAAGAGTTAGATTATGGAAGCTCTTGCCGCAAGCGGGCAATTCCATGCGGCTCAGTAGCTTAATATTTCTTTATGTTTTTCTACCGATTTTCTTCTCTTAACAAAGTGAAAAAGGGCGAAAAATGTTATCATCTACTGAAAACATGAGCAGCTTCAAAGACCGCATTTCGTAACTAGCTCACATATTGCCTGGGAGGCCTCACTCGCGGTCGAGGGGATGAGGTCCCGACCGACCTTCGGGCTGAATACATTATAGACAAATATTATTGTAAGAAAGCGATACAAAGAGTGATTTTTATGAATTACTGTTAATTTCAAACAACAACAAGTTAGAATGTCTGTAGCCCTCGGAATCTCTTCACGAGTTATCGTAGACGGTGAGGTCAAAAGCTTTGTCAAGTTTAAAGAATGTTGAGGAGAAATCCAAGAGAATGAGGGATTAATTAGGATCCTTGAGAACGATCAAAGAGATAAGAGCAGTATTATACTTCGATGAACGGACACTAAAAAGCTTAAGAATTCTCGGTGCACCGAGACATTGAGGAATTCTGCAAAAGTAAAGATTGCGGGTGGTCGGGAATCTTCGCTGTCGGAAAGCGAAGGGGTAACCGACGACGAAAGGGTTTTGAAATGCTACCGGACAGCGGTCAGCGAGTGAAAAAAGGGCAGATGCGGAGGCCGCGGAACAGAGGCCGGACAAAAAGCTTTAACTACCGCCTCTAAAAATGCCCGCGTAACGAGATGTGCCATTGTGCCTTCGATCGCCTAAGGGATTTCGATGCAAAGGGGAATCGACAACGGTCACACTGCGATGTTGGCAGCACTGACTGGAGTATACTAGTACTTGTATATAGTGGTACTAGTACATATATAGATATATTCGGACGATGAACCATAAGACGATGCATCCGTCAAATTTTCCAGATAAGAAAGGCGCTCGTGGTTATGCTGTAATGAATTATGTGGCAAACTTGAAAATAAGAGTAAAAGATGCTAATTCGGACGATGAAATATGGCAATGATATAATTATTAATCGCTTGAATAAGACTTTACAGATATCAAAATGTACGAAGGGGTAGACTATTGGGAGGATAATTGATTAAAATGCCGGAGGAAAAGGAAAACATGAGTTAATTTAGTTTTTGTTTTTTTTTTCGAATGTCATAATAATAGTTTTTGCTATACATACATTTTGTAGAGTTATATTTTCTACGCGATTGCACTATCTTAGATCAAATTATATGTGACAAGCGGAGCCTGAGTAACAAGCTCCTATTAATTACACATGGAAATTCCGAAATATGAGGAATATACACAGAGATTAACTATTTATTGCCGATCTTGAATCGAGGATTATTTATTTTTTAAATTAAAACGAATCGCCATGTATCTATGTCCATGTAAGAGCCCTGCAAGCCGCCTTTCGGCGTGTGGCAGGGGGTGCAAGCACCTTGACTCTATTTTCCTAAACGGTTGCTTTCGCGTATACTTCGCGGAAATAATGAATTTTTGAAACGATTCGTTCTAGCATCTATTTACCTAATTTTTCGAGCAGTATCAGAACGGCCCATATAACAGGGGTGTCGCATTATTTCGGTTACATCATCCGAGAACGTAATTTCTCTGATGTATTCGGTGATCACCCTTGACATCAATACTTACGAATCTTAAGTCATCGAAAATTAACCCCAACTTTTCAACTACGTTTATCAATCTAAAATTTTAGCTTTAGTAAATATTTTATTATTATATTAATTTTTGGAGCAGTTTAACAGTTATATAAGTACACCGACTTACTTAATAGATAATTCATAATTTTATCGCCGATAAAATTGTATATTAAAGATATCACGCTTCAGAATTTAACATGATTTCGACGAAACATGCTGAATTAATAACTGTCAAATCCGAGAAGAGCAACAAATGTGATGTGAATATATTGATGACATTTTCGACCGAGAATTTCAATAAAGTAAAAATAAGATAGATAACAGTTATATCAGTCGTATAATCCAAGAACAATGTTAATCAGTCACCTCTCAGAAAATAATAATAATTCCGGCCGATAATGCACGAATTGATATAAACTTCTTTTCTACTTTTGTTTATGACGATTTGTGAAAATAAAACGGAAGGCATTCCATTTACTGTGCAATTGCTTCTCCTTAATCAATTGACGACAATTTTAATGAACGCTATTCAAGAGCGACAAGATGATAAGCGGCCTAATGGTCTCCAAACACGCCCTAGTGCTGTCCTTCAATGAAAACTCACATCTCTCTTAATAAGTAAGAATGCGTATTACGACCTCTTTACCATTAGCTAATATTATAGAATAGAAAATGGCACGGAAAGTGAGGTACGAGTTAGTTTTCCCTTCATCGCCGAGTCTAAGTGCAATAAGAGGACATTTTTCGTCGCAATCGATATAAACCTTAATCACCAATGTCTCAGTACCTTTCATATCAACACAGCAATGAGCAGTACCGAATCGAAAGTAGAAAAAAGGCACATTTCTCAGTATCCTGTTCCAAAAGACGAAATAAATATTCCTTTCATCAAAATGTGGTAAAAACAAAACGGAAGATTTTTAAACACCCACATTCAATTGTGCAAACAGCCCGACGACGGCTCAGAAGACTGGGAACATTAACGTCTGCAAGCAACTCCATCGAAATGCTGTTTTTTTCCGGAACCAAGTACTAAGTGCAGGAAAGACGGTGATGAACGACGTTCCCAATTTCCGCACTTTTTCCACAGCCGAGCTTTTTCCTCCGAATCGCCATTTCGGACCAAA
The DNA here is from genome assembly GCA_947579665.1 of Sympetrum striolatum. NCBI lineage: Eukaryota > Metazoa > Arthropoda > Insecta > Odonata > Libellulidae > Sympetrum > Sympetrum striolatum. The sequence goes on from OX388350.1 coordinate 84,075,133, forward strand.
TACAGAAAAACAGGAAACGGAGAGCTCCATTGCGCTGGAGGCACGTTCGGACGGAAATCGGAACGGATGCTGCGACTGCAATTACGGCGACCGACGGCTCAAGACGCCGTTGCAATTACGCCCATTTCGCCGAACGGTCGCCAATTATAAAGAACAAAAATCATACGCTTAAAATGAATCGATTGAGGAAAAATAAGACTATCTTCTGCAGAAGAGTTTTCAGTTTCTTCGATCGTTATTTGGGGAGTAAATTACGAGTTTTGCGGCCCAAATCAGCGAATTTATCATTCAAACTGCGTAAAATAATATTTTTCTGAGAGTTTTTCAACTTGAGTCGCGGTTCGCCAAAAATATCTGTTATGAATAATACCCGATGAAGATTTGAAGCCCAGGATACACATTATAGCGAAAACTAGCACAAACGAAAGTGATCCTCTTATCATCCACCGATTTTTCCATATCTGGTATCCTACAGCATTTCAGGATCGTGAGTGCTTAACGGGAAACAGCTGATTAAAGATGCAATTGGAGCAGCGGAATTGGCGATCTGAAAGAATGCCATTTGGAGTTTCCAATACCCTTCGTTAGAATACTAACACGATCATGTCCGATTTTATGGATACAGGTCTCTAGAGAGAGATAGCAGAGCATAAGAGAAGCCATTAAATGGGAGTGGTTAAAGAATCAGAGAAAACTTTGAGCACTTTTAGACATTCGGTGAAAAACGTCGTGATACTTTTCAAAAGCAAAATTTTAAAATAAAAAAAAACGATACTTCTTATGTAATTATGATAAAAATTTCACAATTTATGTTTATAAATAGGATACAAATGCGAAATTTAATTTTGATTGCTAAATGCGATATACATGCAGTCCAGTTTTCCGCCCTGTTGTCCCGTAAATTGTAGAAAAAAGATTTTTGGATCCATAAATTCAAAGCAAAGCAAGCAAAGCTGTCTTCAGAAGCGAAATACCACAAAATAGACACAAATTTCAATTAATGGATACGATACCATCAAACGAAAAAATTAAGAACACTTAAATGTATACAATTATTAAAATTTAAATGCGAATAAAACGTATTCTTCATTTATCACCTTTAAACAAAATAATAGCTAGGATATTGCAATTTTCTTTCAGAGGAGAAAAACACGAGTGCCAACATAAATGACATAATTCAGGATATCCGATTTATTGTATAAACCTACTCAAGGATATTCTCATATAATTTAAGTGTATTTATTGTTGAATCAGCCGATAGCAAGCATTTTTTTCATTCTCCTAAAACCTCATCTTTATCAAATCTGATCATAATTTACCATCAAAGTAATACGGGAAGGAGTTTTCATCTTATTCTTTCATAAGCCGCGACACATCGCAGTTGGCATACGCTCGACATGGATGAAAACGGCGATCGCAGACTGGAAGGAGAGGAAATTTGAATCCCAACGACGACAATTCTGCCATCGTGACTCCTCGATAACGAGTGCTCGAGGAAAAAAATCCATCAAAGGAAATGGTCCGACGGCACGGATAAACGAACGAGAGACCGAAAAAAACAAAGAGTAGCGCACCTCACGTGGGAAATTCCTCTTTGAACAACACCTTCGACACCCATCGGTAAGGGAATTCTCAAGAAGGATATCGAACCCTGATGGTCAAAGCGATGGTGGGGGGCCCCACTGCAGCCGCAAAGGTGCCATCGACTGGAAGGAGGTTCGGGGAGGGGGTAAAGTCCGGCAATCGGTACCACTACCGGGGGATGGGGGACTATCGTAAAGGAGTGAGACCACCGATCCTTACGGGGGCTGACCACTCACTAGCCTTCCCACGATCCCGAGGAAAAGGGTTGACCCCTAACCATTGCTTCGGAGGCCCCAAAAAACCGATGACCATTCGCTCAAAACTCCGAACGATCAATCAAGGGATACATCGCCGAGGAAGAGTCGTCCATCGGAAGGCGCTAAAAAAACAAAGGGTTTTATATAAGCCGGGGCTATCCGTGGGAAAGGTTAGGTGGGGGAGGAGCGAGGGGATGACGGCTCTATAACAGTGGGAGGAAACCCATCTCCTCTTCCTAATCCGATTGGCCTCCTATTACGGAAGCCTTTTTCCTTGACCCTTTTTAACTCCCGTCCCGCGGTCTCCGGTTCGGTAACCGTCCGGCACAGCACGTAAACGGAGTACCGTTCATTAATCACGACGGAGGCCTTCTCTTTCTGTCGCCGCCAATTAATGCGTACGCACGCAGATCAGGAGGATCGCAAAAAAGTTTACGCTCGCGTCGTGAGCCTTCGTTTTTTCCGCGTGAAGACGACTCCGATGATATCGAGGATACGTCCTCCAATCGACGGCTCCGTGGGAGACTTGAACGATCGACGGAAGCGGAGATTTGCCTTTGCGATAAAAGACCGAAGGGGGGAATTAGGATGGGAATAACGGCGAGCTTGGTACTCCTCATTTACACTGAAACACTCGCGAGTATCACTTTCACCCACGACTGTTACTAAGTAAATAAAAGTTAATGTATTTTAAGTAGTAGAAACTACATAAATATTCAATATCATCCTTTAACTACGCCGATAAACATACATACTCCACGATTTTATTTATCTCGTCCGCATTAAACAAATCTTTCAACTTTTAAAATGAGGGAAAAATTTCAGTGCAAATGCGTGAAATCAAATACTTGTACATGTGATATATTTCGCTACCGAGCAAGCATTTTCAGGAGTTCATGAGTCTGCCTGAAGATGCAAGTTCTAGCGAAAAGCGAAATTCTAAATTCGAAATTAAGTTCGATTATATTACGGTAGCGCACAAAGTCTTCACCCATTATTACAGCATTTCCCGAGATTCCGCCCTCCCATATTGAATATAAAGTACAAATTTATACAGTTAATTTCGCCAGATGGAACTCCGTAGTAGCAACACCTAAATACGCGCTATTAGAAAAAAAATCAAATTCTCGTGAATCACGGATGAGCGGGAGTATAACAATACTCAACGATAATCGCTAATAAAAGAATCTCCACAAATACATTGAACTCGTACACACCGAAAGACGCATAAAGGAAGAAGCGCAACGGAAAAGGGTCGGAGAAATGCATCATCCGGAACAGAGCCGTGAAATCTTCCTTCCCAGAAGATTCAGTAAACATAAACACAACCTTGAGAGTGAAATTCGAAGGCGCTTCCCCAAACGATATTCAAATCCAAGATCGCCTGGAATTTACAATTCAGATTCCCTTCCGATGACCCTCGCGAAGGCCAACGGCCATCCAAAGAAGAGAAAGGTATTGGAGAAATTCCGAGGGTCAGGAATACGAAATGAGGGATCGGAAGGAAATTTCCCGAATCGAAAGTCGCTCTCTTTCGGTGCTTTACTTTATCGAAGACTCGTGAGAAACTTGTTTCTCTGAAGAAAAAAAGCGAATAATAAAGAAGGAGATTTCAACGGCCGAAAATGAAACCGCCGAATTATGCGACGATGTTCGATTTAAGCACCTCGATCCCATCGTCCTGATTTTAACAGAATGCAAACATGAAAGCAGAGCATGAACAGCGACTAAGATGCAGAATAAACCATAAGGGTCTTGCATTATTGACTACTAGACAAATATCTCACCACTATTTATAATTACAATTTATTATTATCGCTATTTCTTACTCTGCTGTACAATAGCTACCGATATCTTCATGTCTACTAGGTAAGGGAAGGAGCTTAATAAAGAGTTTTATAACGTTGGCTTAGTTATCTCTATCTGCATGTGTGACGCTGCCTTTGCCACTCACTGGCTTTTTTCAAAATACGAATAAACGGAAAATATCTCCCAAGTCGACTAATTATCAACTATTTCGATACGGCAATATTAAACTGTATAAACATAGAAACAATTTTAAATTCATTCAAGCGATACCAATTCACTCGATTTCATATTTTCTTAAGAACCAATATTCGAGACGAAAACCTCTTACAAAACGAATTCTCAAGATACTAAGACAGTTAAAACACAAAATATAAGTGCAAAACGTACTTAAATGCACAAACCAGTCCTTCAAATCAAAATTATGTCCTTTATATACAAATTTGATTGTTTTCATTTTATTTGACTTTGTGGTATTCAACTGCTATATTTTCATCTGTAAAAACATTATTTATGATAAAAAAAATTGAGGGAATTCATTGAAAATATTCCGTTCCTTAATTTTATCACAATGACACTTTCAGTGCCTCTATTTTTCTATAATAATTCCTACATCTCATAAATGGGAAATCACTCGATTTTTACAAGTAAATAATTTCAATTACTGAACATCATTCTCAGGTTCGACTGAAACCGGGGACCCAAATAGCCCCGACGACAGAACAATCAATAATTAATTACGTACGAAGACCTATTCGACAACGGTGTCTACGACGCACCTCCGAGAGGGCTTCCTCCAGAGAAAAACCAATGAAAGATCGCCATCGACTTCCGCCGTACGATGACAGTTGGTTTGAATCACCCCCCGCAGAGTGAAGAGCCATCAATCGAGAAAGGGGCAGAATGGGCGGAGTTCCTCGGGATGGCCTCACTAATCCGCGCATTATCGCGCTTGGGTGCCCTCCACGCCTCCGCTTCCTTCCCGCCAACGTCCAGTAAGCATATGCACGAGCATACCTACGGATTAGTCGGGCCATCTTTCGCATCGTAAATCATCGGTGAAAAATTCCGCAAAAAAGCTCCTTCGATAGATTGGTGAAAAAACGATCCTGTACCGGTCGGCGAAGAAGTACCGACGGTTCTATGTTACCCACATCTCCTAAGGAAGAGACAAGTACAGTTGAGCGAGGGACTTCAATTCCATTCGTAGCTACGAAATTTATCATTTCTCACGTTTTATCGGTATTTTTCACATGTAATCGTCTATGTATCGAAAGATAAATCCGCAAACTATGGCGTCCATCTATCCCTTAAATAAAATCTTCCATCGAACCCCAACGACAAAAGGGTAGACCAAGTCCTCTTGCGCGGGCTCTTGGAATATATTTCCTCGATATTCTCAGTAGCGGAATAAACCAAACAAGTTTAATACTTTACCTTTTCTATAGTTCTCACGTTTCTTTAATTAAAAATCAAATACTAAAGAATATAATAAATAAATGAGAAACGGAATTAGTTTCATCACATAGTGCATCGTGAGGCCCGCGTTAATTGAACCAAATGCGGCAGTTTGTCACATCTACCGTAGCTAAGACAGGAAAATCACGGACATGGTGTTATTAAACATTTTCTTTACTGCTCCTGATTTTTACATCATATTAATTTCATGAAACTCTTCCAATATAGTTCCATTTATACCCTTCTCTGAAAGAGAAATACGATACTTTTGTTAAAAATAAACATGAATAGAATAATTAATTTTTACATTATTTTCGGTTAGAAGACACCCGAGCAGTAATCGGTGAATGTCTTGGGGTCTATCGTCCACTTCGAGGACTCTAAAATCATGCTTTTAATAGAGTATATTTTTGCCCTCTCCCATTGGGAAACATTGTTTGTGATTCACCCTCTTCGCTCAACTTTTTAACCTCTTTTATCCCTATCTTAAATATATCCTCTTAACTCTAGACATTTCTCAAGGTTCTGACGATGGCACTCGGTCGCCGAAACCAGTAAACCTCTTTTTGGGCTCTATTTATGGAATTTGTACAAGTTTTATCTTTTGACTTTGTCATTTAAGTTTTTAATATGAAATTCCCCCAAGTAACGTTTGACAATATTAATTTGAATTCTCGGCTTAGAGAATATAAACAACAGAATATACAATAACCTGCTTCTAGTATTGCAACGAAACTCCTGAATATTATGGAATCTTTGTACTTATAGTCCTTAGAAATTGTTTCATTGACTAACCAAATGAAATCCATGACGGGAGGATCTTCATTAAATTCTACCTCAAAGAGTAAATGTTATTAATTCCAGAATAAATACTTCCAGTTCACATTTGAAAATATCCTATTTGCCTGAGATAGAACATAATTTTCATTACTAAAAGACGTACCGAGGAAATCAGATCGGCAATGCAATTGATGAAAAGCCAAAATGCTTAAAGCCACACTTGTTCCCCCAACTGCATCCTGAAGGCGACTCGCGAGGAAGTTTTTTCAAAGCGAGTCACAATATTTCCGTTTCTTCTCAAGGAGCGTGTTCAGAGATTCGTACGTTTTATCCGTTAAATTGGCGTGAAGAAGTCGTTGGAGAGGGGCGATGAACACCCGACCAAAGCCTCTTCGATTCCGGGGGAGCGAAAAGGGAAATTGATGGAAGGAGGGAAGGGTTAGAATGGGGTCCAGTTGTTGAAAAGATTGATTCAAAGATCTGACCAATGGAAAGGTCTTTGTCCTTCCTAAGGAAATGCAATCCCCAGGCAAGGAAGGGATGCATTCAAGAAATGTCATAATTTTAAAGTGAAAAGGAGTTTAACGGCACATTAAGCTCCTTACGCAGGTCACAATTTACGAAATCAGTTTGAACAGTATCACTCTAGAATCATTCATTATAATTTAAATTTTTACAGCGTTATTTTAATTATATTTAGTCAATTGTTTTTGGAATTTACCGAAGGAAATAAACTATAACTGCGGAACGAGTTAACAAGAAAAAGCTAAATAAATCCGTAAAAATAAGTCATAAATATTTTTACAAAGGAAATTCAACAAGAAACTATGGATGACTATAAAAATTAGCTGATTCAGGCCAATGAATAACGAAGAAATAGTTACGCGCCTAAAAATAGCGGTTAATAAAATAATAAAAATTAAAATATATAACGCAATGACAGCTGTAGCTTCAGATTTAACACATTGTTGGATGATAACATTTATATAAATTATCATACATATTATACCATAACAATCGCCATTTACAAAACTTAGAATCAACTTCTTAATTAAAATATATGGAACATACATTAATTCATAACTGATAATTTAAGCTATAAAACCACCGTATTTTATTCCGTAGATCAACTACGTTAGGAATAACGGAAATCAACGGTGAATCCACCATCCTTCCATGTAAATATACTCAAATTCCCTTCGTAACCGCCTTCATCTCAACCCGGACGCTCTCAAAACAGTTTCAAAGTACGCGCCTCCAACGGTCGAGATGAAACCGTCCGTCGACGCAACGAAAAGATGGAAATTAATTCCACCCAAAGACGTACTTAAACTCTTATGGTAAGTCGGTTAATTTCTTATTCCTAACGTCCACCGAGAAAGATCTCTCCAACGGTCTCCTACGATACACTGACAAAAAGATCCAGAAACGTCAAACCTTCCAGAATACGAGAGAACGGCCGAAAGCACCGATTAATTCAATTTGGAGAGGAAAGCGATGCGATTGGTCACTCGATGGAAAAAGGCGTTGGAAAATTCGCCGAAAAAAGGCATAGCGGATGAAAATAGTCAAATGGGACCGAAGATGGCCGGTGGAGAAGGGTTGCGTGGGTATAAAGTGGGCGTGCACCGGCCAAGAGGTCCCCTTCGCTTAAGATGGTCAAATGGCATCGGTCGTAAAAGTACAAATACATCAACGGACATTGGCCAGTCCTCCGATCACAGGTAAGAAAGGACCCTTTCCATTTCTATCAAGGAATCGCCCCCTGCCATCGACGCATGCTGTGCGGTCCAGAGGGGCAAAGGGATGTCTGAGAGAAGGGAGTGAGGGAGGACCAGAGGATTGAATATGACGACGCATCCTCTACAGGGTGACACTGCTAATCTATTGAAATCGGCCGTACAGTGCGACGAACCACGTTCTATGGCTGTTTACATTACGTTTTGATACTTAAAATATCAAATATGATGAAATCAAAATATAGCATGATTCTATTGAATTAAATTTTTATAAGTAACAAATCTATTTCAATTTGCATCATGTATACCCTCCCTATAGTCTAGGGGTTGGGAGCTTCTCCTCAATGAAAGGCAGTAGTATTATTATTGTATTATTCGGCAGCAAAAGAAACAATCGAAGCTCACATAAAACCGTTGGTTCATACCTGATGATCAAATTGTTCAATATCTAAAACTGAACGAAGGAAAACAAATTCCATCAAAAAGTATATTTAATTTCCACTTAGCGAATATAACAATGAGAGCGAAATAGTTAGATACGCGAAGAAAGAGAAACGGTGGACGCTCTTGACCTCTGCTTCAAATGAAATAAGTTGTATCGAATCGGCGGAGGTTCACAGAAATACTTTCGAACTGCAATTGCATAATCATTCTTAACTATACCACAGCAAATATCAAAATAACCCATCCAAGCAACAGAAGCAAAAAATAAATTCCGGACTCATTAAAATGTTCAACAATGGATAGCATTATATTTAGATTTTTATAAAAAAATAATAACCATAGAACTAGATTTTAATAAACAAATAGAATTTTATTAAAGTACAGAGGTTGTTTCCACTATATATCGAATTGAGTTCGATGTAAGAAAATGGCAGACATGGTAGCTCAATGGCACACTCATCGACTGTGAAACATCCTTTCCATGACTGCGAGAGACGGACATCTTCGGACAGAAGAGAGACATCTCCAGACAGAAGAGAGACATCTCCGGACAGAAGAGGGACATCTCCGGACAGAAGAGAGACATCTCCGGACAAAAGAGAGACATCCCCGGACAGAAGAGGGACATCTTCGGACAGAAGAGAGACATCTCCGGACAGAAGAGGGACATCTTCGGACAGAAGAGGGACATCTCCGGACAGAAGAGGGACATCTCCGGACAGAAGAGGGACATCTTCGGACAGAAGAGGGACTCTCCGGACAGAAGAGGGACATCTTCGGACAGAAGAGGGACATCTTCGGACAGAAGAGGGACATCTCCGGACAGAAGAGAGACATCTCCGGACAGAAGAGGGACATCTTCGGACAGAAGAGGGACATCTTCGGACAGAAGAGGGACATTTCCGGACAGAAGAGGGACATCGTTCAAAAACCTTGCCCAAATCGGAGAGAATAACGGCGGCAGAATGGAGAGAGGAAAATGAAGCTGTTTGCAAAGGAAAAAAGCAAGGAAATGCGGCTGAACCGGTCGAACGCTAAAAAAAGGGAAAATCACTCTTTCTTCCGGCGAATTTTTCCAGACGCCGTTTCCGATAATTGCGAAATTACGCCCAGTTTGTCTCGCCAGCAAATTACTCTCGGATATTAATTGTACACAAAACAACGAAAGATACAGTACTTTAATCTCTCGCCATTTAAACCGAAGACTCTATCTGTCACGAAAGGAAATATCGGTCCTGCTTCTCGTCTTCCTACTTATTTGGCGAATATTCGCTCAAACTGCATTATTAGCACACTCGTCCTCTTGATGGAATCTGCAACAAATTTCACTGAACTTTTACTTAGGTTCTGTTGAAGTTACGCCTCAAAAGGAATGGAATTGTTTTAATTAAGATTCTTCATTGGGTAGATGGAAATAGTTTTAAAGTGCATAATCCCTTAAACATTTAGGAAGCTAAATTACTCGTTTCAACAATCCTGAAACAAAATGGAGTGTAAGTATTATCTTACCAATTCCTCAGTTAAATCTTACCAATTCCTCAGTTTTCAACATCTGAATATCAAGAAATCAAACAGGTCTCCTAAGAAAAAATTTTCCAACCTTTCTTTTCTTTTAAAACTTATTAAAATTAAAACACATGAAAATAAAATATTACGCTTATTATATTAAAGCTAAAAATTAATTACAATTACATAATTTTAGGCAGGATGAAACATTCCAGCACCATCATCGCAAAATTTGGTGCATTTCTGCAGTAGACCTCAAACACTGACTTCTGCTTACAGTAAGGTGGTCTGACAAGACAATCAACCAATCTGACTTAACCCAGAGCTGTTGGAGAATGTACGACAGGCTCAAATAATTCCTTCAATCAATTCCCCAATAAGGCTGGTTATGTTTGGTTGAAAATTTTGGTCAAGTTTTCATGATGTCCTTTTTAATGTTGTATATATCTATAGTTCCTGCTACCATATTCTGATGAATGGAATACATATATTGTCATTTGGTACAAGGTTGAGAAAAATGTATCTTACATTTACTGTCTCAATCTTGATCATGGCTGAGATGAAAGGAAAGGGTTTCAAGTCCGTTTTTGCTTGGGAATGAAATGAAAGCTACTGAGGTATGAGTGAATAATTGCACTGGTCTCTCGTTAGGAAATGACAAGTAAAGTTTTACTCGTAGAGTCACTGTATTTCACTTGTGTGGACAAGTTCCACTTACAAATTCTGGCTCAAAGAGGAAAGAGAGGGCAAACAACCTCACTCCTCATCCTGCCTACTGAACCTCATTCCTCTCAAAATGAGGCACCAAACAGCCTTAGGGCCGAGTACGTTACATATTACATTATTAAATATGTTGCAATGATTTAGGTTTCCCACAAAAGTTAACAATCCTTTAAACAGTAATTTGTATGAAAAAGAATAATTCTCGTAAATGTGCACCATCTCAATTATGACAATGTAACTTGAACATGCGTCAAAACAATGAAATCTAATACAACCAAAAATATCAGTTTAAAATTGGAATGCTGTGTTTTCAATTAAGTTTTTCTGAAGGTTGTTAAATGTCTTCCTTGGGCAGGTAATAAAAACCTTATTATACACCTAATTGTCCTTGGTTCGACCACAGATTAGCCAAAGAGATCCCATGAAAAGTTCATTTCATCAGCAGCAGGTTTTTTTAAAATTAAATTAAACAGAATCGAGACATGCACCAAATAAAGGGATACTGACTAAAGATTTTTATTTTAATGAAAAACAACTTTTTAATTCATTTGAAAGAAGCCATATCCCTTAGGGCCAACAATATTATTGAAGTCCAACTCAAACACATTCCCATAAATATACATTGAAAACTTAGGTTCATACAAAAACAATGGCAAGATTTAGTATATATATATTTATAGATTGCACAGAAAAATTTGGAAGATTTGATGATTAACAGTTATGATAAACAAATGAGTGGGTCACACACGGACACGTCAAAATATTCATCAAGTGTTCTTCCCCAAATTGACGATGGATTTCTTACAACGAAGGAGACAGGAATTAAATGATATTTATCAGTGCAGGGACAGGAAAGGAATACGAGGGTCGTTCAATAAGTTCTTAGAAAAAGATGGAAAAACACTTTTTTTTGGGGTAATTAATTTTTATTTCTCAACATAATCTCCTTTCAGCTCTATACATTTTTCTAAACATTTTTGAAAAATTTTTATGCCGTCCAAAAATAGGATTGATGTGAACAACTTTTGTTTGTTTATAACAATGGAGAAAAATGAATTTCGGGCTGTGATTAAACATTAGTATTTGAAAGGTTTAACGCCGAAAGAAATCAAAGCTGAGTTGGATGCAGTTCATGGCGCATCTGCTCCTGTGTTTGCAACTGTTTACAATTGGGTGAATGAGTTTAAAAACGTAGCCGTTCATCCACAAAAGATGAATATCGTTCGGGACGCCCAGAGGAAGTGACTACTTCCAAAACAATCGACAAAATCCACGATATGATTTTGAGTGATCGATATCAATCGATCGAAAAAACGATAACAGGGACGTATTATGCGTCATTATCGAACCGGTTGAGCGATGAAAACAAAGAAAAAAGTCCACATTTGAATAGGAAAAAAATCCTCTTGCATCAGGACAATGCGCGTGTGCTGTTTCGATGGCCAAAATTATGGAATTAAAAATGGAATTGTCCCAAAATCCACCTTATTCATGAAATTTGGCCCCAAGTGACTATTTCCTGTTACCGTTAGAAAAAATGGCTTAGCGGATGACGGTTCGCTTCCAACGAGGAGATCATTAAGCAAACGAATGAGTATTTTGAAGAACTTCCAAAATCCTATTTTTCGGACGGCATAAAAATTTTTAAAAAACGTTTAGAAAAATGTATAGAGCTGAAAGGAGATTATGTTGAGAAATAAAAAAAATTTACCCCCAAAAAAAGTGTTTTTCCATCTTTTTCTAAGTACTTATTGAACGACCCTCGTACTTTACGGGGAAGTTTTAAATTCCTTTAAATTTTTGTCGTCACCTGAGAGTGGATTCACTAAATTCGGCTACAAATTATGAGAAATCTTTTAATATTTAAAAAATATATAAAATCGTTTGCTTTCAGTATTACCTCAACAAACTAAGCTAAGATGAGATATTTTAGATTCTCTTCTATACAAAAGGATTATTATATTTTTCTTACATTCATTTTCCAAGTTCAGGAATTCTTTCGAAAAATTTAAGATGGAAACATTTTTTTGTTAAGCACATGGGAGACGATACACATTTTCATCTCATTTTTTTCTTTTTATTCATTTCTTTATTTAATTCGTCAATTTAGTACCTTTCTACCCCTCCATTCAATCCTCAATTTTATACCCCACACATACATTCCAAAGATGCAATATTCTCTTCTGTGCAAATAGAACCACTTTATTCAATCCGAATTTATTTTTCCCACTCAGAATCAAACACATACTTCAGCTAATAATAAAAAATCTTATATTTAATAATAAAAGTACTCAAAATTCGAGAACATGATAATAACAGGAAGATTATTACAGTCTGAATGTTTCATAGAGCGCCAGCGAGCGTTGGCACACCAATTAGGAATTTGAGGTCAAATAAATTTCGACTGTTTTTCGTAATAAAACCACACGAATAAAAGGCACATTGAGCCAAGAGAGCGCATCCCAGAGCTCCTCTTCATCACCGATGTTCGTTCTTTCGATGATTAAAAGGGACTCACCTCGGCTGATTCGAGGTCCTTGGAGTACGATTTAGGAGGATACCTCATCGCACGTACGCTCTGGTTGCGAACTTGCAAGCAGAACGTGATCCGCTGGTGGAAAGCGAGCTGGGGCTCCCTCGTCCCGTACACGTCGGCTGATTCCCTGCTCCTCATGAATCCCTTCTCGTGATCGATGGTGGCCTCTATCACGCCATCACGAATCGCCTGCAATTCACAATCAGATGCTGAATCAGCGTTTTATATCAAATATCTAAACAAATCGCATCCTAACCTGGAATTATACCTTTCAACCAACTCGTAACCACTCTGTGAATAGATTTTTTAGAGTTTCACAAGTCATAGGCCTCATCAAACTGCAGCAAATGATATTCAAATAAAAATTATTAAAAAATAAAAACATTGCGAAATCATCCAATTTAGGGAAGGTACAACTTTTAAGCTGTTACTAAATATACAAATATTAATACATATCTATTATATATAGACGCTTCTCCGGATATACCTAGATATACACTCATTCACTCACTGGGGATCAAAATTCTAACCATGTTCCACAAGTGCCACTGACTTGAAATTTTTACGACGTTATGGCCATGACGTGTAACCTCCAGGAAAAAGCCGACATTGAACCTCGGTGTCATGGGTTCGATTCCAGAAGGCCCCAAAGTCGCGATTTTCCCCATAAGGATACATGGCGGGGATTTTCGAAAAATTTTTTGAGGCACTTTCCGGAAAAGTAGAGAATTGAAATTTAAGGGACCACTAGAAGCCGTGCATCTCCAACGAAAATCAGAAAGACATCTTCGAATATTGTCCATGGTTCGATGCTAGGTCGGGGCAAAAATTCGCCGTTTAAAATGCATTGTGGCGATTTTTAAGATTTTTTTTGGATCCTTTCCCGATAACATGGATACTTGAAACTCTGCACGTGGATAGATATCATAAATATATTTCATAATCAAATTTTAAATGTTTGCTGATGGTCCTTGGTTCGATCCCAGAGGGCCATTCGCACTTCTCAATGCATTTCTTACGGAGATAACGGAAACAAAATTTAGGTACTTCCCGGCATGCTATCGCCTTAAAACTTTGCATGATACAAGAGCAAGTCTTTACAAATAACACTGTGCATTCACAGCCTACAATATGTACTGGGTTCGACGCCAGTTGTCTCTGCAATCAGAATTTGATCCGATTTTTAGGAATTATTTGGAAACCTTTCCCAATAATATAGAAACTTGAAATTTGGCATATAGATAGAGATTATAAATAACTTTCAGAAACATGTTTTAGATTTCCAATATCGTCCTTGGTTCGAATCCAGAGAGCCATTTACATTCTTGAAAAGTAGAATGTCGTTTGAGGCAGTTGCAGCCAATATTTCTGCTTGAATTTTCTCACATAGTTTGAGATGGTGATCTTCTGTTGTGCTGCGTAGTAAGTTCACAGTAAAGACCCGGGTTCGATGCCAGACGATGAAATGTCAGCGAATTTTCAGAATATTTTCACTCCTTTTCTTGTTGAGGACCGTCCCGACATGATGCCGATATGAAATTAGTATTGCCGATCTGCTTGCAGTATGCAAGCTACATTTTATTCGTATTACAATAAATATGTTTCCACCCTCACTTTGATGTTGGCGGTCCACACCCAAATATCGCCCTCTAGGAACAAGGCTGCCTTGTTGGAAACACGAGAATGATTTCTACGTTTAAAGGGGATCAAAATTCTAATCAAATTCCACAAGTGTCACTGGCTTGAAATTTTTACGACATGGTGGCCATATTGCGTAACCGGCAGAAAAAGTGCTATTTCGAACCTCAGTGTCATGGGTTCGATTCCAGAAGGCCCCAAAGTACCGATTTTCCCGTAAAGATGCATTGCGGGGATTTTTGAAAATTTTTTTGAGGCACTTCCTGGCAAATTAGAGAGTTGAAATTTGAGGGATCGCTAGAATCCGTGCATATCCAAGGAAAACATACAAACATCTTTGAGGATTATCCTTAGTTTGACCCTTAGTCAGGGCAAATATTCCCTATTTGAATTGCATTGCACCGATATTTAAGATTGTTTTTGATTCACTTTGTGATAAAATGGAAACTTGAAACTTGGCATGTAGATAGAGATCATGAATATATTTTATGTACGCTGTTTATCGTTTCGCTGATAGTCCTTAGTTCGATCTCAGTGAGTTAATTACATTCCACAATGCATTTCTAATAGGAAAAACAGAATTCTATTTTAGGTTCTTCCCGGTGTGATATTGACATCAAATTTTGCATGAAATAAGATCAAGTCCTAGCAAGTCATAATGTGTATTCACAGCTGCCAATAGGTCCAGGGTTCCACTAAAAGCGTCTCTAAAATTAGTAACTGATACAATTTTTATGATGTTTTTTGAACCCTTGTATATAGTTGGTGAATGGTGGAAGACCCTAGTGGCAGTGCTCGCAGCCGCGATCAAGGGTTCTGCCACTGCTATCGGTGATTATTATTCAAATTGAATTTTTTCCCCTTGCAGAGTTCCAAATAATGAGGGTTTGTCTTAGATTTGTACTAATACAGCCACTTCATCAGAATTATGAAATATTAATATTCATAGTTTTAATAGAAAAAATCTGATGTGGCCAGCACATGACTTTCTCCATATATATAAGATGTGAATATTTATCTACGACAGCAATTTCGAACTCTATATTCCATCTAAACTTGGAAGATGAGTGATTAATTTATATATTATTATCTTTTACGTCACAAACATTATAAATAATGTTTTTCGGGACATGCTGGATGAAAAACGATGAAACTGGCCTTTCGCCCATAGAGCCCAGAGCGCCCACAACGTACATAATCAGCAACTTCCAGTTTATCAGTATTTCATGAATAACTCCTAAAAAATCAATGATACAAAAATATGTTTCATACAAAAGTTATAGTAAATTACATTTTCTAAAACATTTATAAATAATAGTATATACCTAAACTAGTAAAATGTTGCTTGCATACTGCAAGCAGATCGACAACACTATTTTCATGTCGGCATCATATCGGGACGGCCATCAAAAGAAAAAATGGATTGAAATTTTTCTTAAAATTCGCTGAAATTCCATCGTCTGGCATCGAACCTGGGTCTTTACTGTGAACTTACTATGCAGCACAATATAACATCACCATCTCTAACTATGTGTGAAAATTCAAGCAGAAATATGGGCTACAACTGCCTCAAAAGACGTTCTAATTTTCACGAATTTAAATGGCTCTCTGGATTCGAACCAAGGACGATCTTGGAAATCTAAAAAATGTTTCTGAAAGTTATTTATGATCTCTATCTATATGCCGAATTTGCAGTCTCTAAATTATTGGCAAAGGTTTCAAAATAATTCCTAAAAATCGGATCAACTTTTGATTGCAGAGACACCTGGTGTCGAACCCAGGACCCATTAATAGCTGTAAATGCACTGTTTGTTTTTTATGGTTTTGATCTTTCTATATGCAAAGTTTGAAGTCGATATCGTGCCGGGAAGTACCTAAAATTTGTTTCCATTATCTCCGTAAGAAATGCATTGAGGAATTTAAATGTCCCTCTGGGATCGAACCAAGTACCATCAGCGAATATGTAAAATTTGATTATGATATATTTTTATAATATCTAACCTCATACCGAATTTCAAGTTTCTATGCCATCGGAAAAGGGTCAAAAAAAAATCTTAAAAATCGCCACAATGCATTTTAAACGGCCAATTTTTCCCATGACCTAGCATCGAACCAAGGATAATATTCGTAGATGTCTTTATGGTTTCCTTTAGATATGCACGGCATCTAGCGGTCCCTTGAATTTCAACTCTCTCCTTTTCCGGGAAGTGCCTCAAAAAAATTTTCGAAAATCCCCGCCATGTAATCTTATGGGGAAAATCGCGAATTTGGGGCCTTCTGGAATCGAACCCAAGACACCGAGGTTCAAAGTCGGATTTATTCTGGAGGTTACACGTCATGGCCATAACGTCGTAAAAATTTCAAGTCGGTGGCACTTGTGGAACATGGTTATAATTTTGATCCCTAATGAATGAATGAGTGGTAGTGATAGGTATATCCGGAGAAGCGTCTATATATAATAGATATCATATTTAAGGAGATATTTTGAAAACCGGAAATGAGCTTTAATGAATGAAGCTCAACTTCCGGTTAACCTATTCACTCCAAAAACTAATCAACTCTGACAGCACACACCACAGTACTATATATGAAGTTTGGTATTGATACGACTAATAGTTTTCACGTTAGAGCGCCCACTATCACACACACACATACACACACACACACACTAACACACACACACACACACACACATACACACAGACATCATTCCCAAAATGGTCAAAACGTGTTCTAGGGACCCCAAAACATGTATTTCCGTTGAAATCTCGAAGTCGATTTTTTCATGAAAACAATACTTTCTCAATACTTCGTATATGGAGAAAGTAAAAATATATTATCCGGAGAGAGACTTCAAAATTAATAATTTACCTAATATTGTTTTTAATAAAAAGAATTTAATAAATTACAAGGTGAAAATCTCATATCTGTTAATAATAAGTTCTATTGAATTTAGATACGTTAAAATATATATTACATACACATTTAAGCATAAAAATTTCTATAAAATTGAGGTCATGTTGATCAACTAACTTCCTTTTAATCTTTTCTATGGCTAAGGAAGACAAGTAACTGATTATTCCAGACACCTTTTATCAACAGAGAATCTTAATTAGAGTAATTAAAGAAATTTAAAAATAGATTCAGCTTGTGATCAGAAGAGGCAAAATGGCCTAATCTTCCAGTTAATGGATGTGAACATTTTTAATTAGTATAATGTTGGTCACTTGAATTCCAATGAAATTAGGTTTGACTGTAAAAACATTAAACAATACAAATATTACAATACCTTAGCAACAATGAATTCTGCATCCTCAGGGGAGTCCAGGGTGAGCTTCTTGGCGATGTCAGCCAGAGATATTCTTGAGTACGAGAGTGCAACCGATCGCACAGCAGTTTTAATTACATTGTGACGGAGACGGAGGATGAGGGGAAAGGTGTGCTCTGTACGGAACTGCGCTCCGTACGCATCTAATACTTCACCAAATCGGCGCAGGTTGCCCATCCGTACGGCTAAAAGAAAACAATGGGTAATAGAAAACATTTTACACATAAAAGTAGTTCATCACACATTTTACATGCTATGGTAAATTTTTGTTTATTCAATCCAATATATAATTGAAAATACCGCGTAATTCAGTCACCCAATTAATTAAATCATTCATTAATTCAATGTTCTATGACAACTGTTTGCTTTATATCTCTCTTTTGAAAGGAAATGTTCAAGGGAATGAGGACTTAGCCAGCCACTGACATTACAAACAGATGAAATATAAAGACTAATTCTACAAAAGAAAATTAGCAGAAGAGGAATATGTCCCAGCTATTAAAAGGAATTCATTATGAGGAGATAATCAATAACAAGCAAACATATTTCCACCACAGATGCTAAATGTACAGTTAGTTCCAAAAAAGGGTAGGATGTAATCCATACAAGAGACGTGAAGAGAGCGAGTCCACAAACAGCTCTGCTTTGAGCGTGCATTTTGTCATTTTATTCAAGCTAGGAACGTTTGAAGGATATTGTGACTTTATAACTTTTATAAATGCAAGCAACAATTCATTGCTTTTGACACTAACTAATATAGTATTATAATAGAATGGATATCTTGAATTCTACCTGTATCTATTTATCTTGGTAATACCCTCAATTAAATTTAAATTCACCACACCATATAGTACTTCTATATAAATCTAGCTATAAAATATTAAACACCTTCAATGAATTCGAGGTAAAGAGCCCACAAACACTTGGTATTGTCTCCAGGACTATACATATATCAAACAGGCTCTGCTTTCAGAAATTGAATGAAAAACATAGAAACCGCAAGATCATTCAGGACTAAATTAGTTCTAGAGCTAGTTTGGGTGCATCATATCAGGCAATGTTTCACTATTTCTTTTTGTCAAATTTTATTAACTCAAAGCTTATCCTAAATCAATCAACAACAAAACAAAAATGTTAGAGAAATAGTGACTTGCATTTATTAAATTCTTATTCAAAAATATCATAGAATGCATAGTGTTTTCTAACATTATTTCTAATATGATTGGCACAATGATTATTTTCATAGTTTTTAGGAACTTGTAAAAATTTATCTAAAAAGCTATCAAATTTCTCTCACCTGATAAACAAAAGTGTTGTGCTTTCAATTCACATTTTCAATCCAATCACATAAACACCAATAGATGAGCTCCTCATCAATAACTTGACAATTCTAAGTCAAGTACTGATGTGTCTAAAGTTGGGTTGATTTTAGATCAACCCTTGGCTTGTTAACGTGGCAATTCTATAGTTACCAACTTAAATATTTTAATAATAATAAGTATGAATCAATATCAAAAGTGGAGACTGATTTAGGACACTACTGCACATTTACTAAGAGTTTGGTTATCTTCTGGTGCATGGTTATTGTTCCACAATCATATAAACATGACAAAGTTGTGAATTTGCACAAATATACGATATTAATTGCATTAACTTTGACTTAAAATATGTGGAGAATCAATCTTCTCTCCTAGTGTGTTTCAATTCAAAGGAAATAAATAATTAATAAATCATTTGCTCTTTCAAATGATACGTAAAACATCTGCTTATAATGGCATATAACCATTAGGGAATATGACAAATTATGTGTCCATCCATACGTGTTCAATCCAATTGTAGATAATTCATTCGTGAGTTTTCTACCTTTCAGTAGGTTCATGTACTCAAAAATCCATATTAATCGCCATCTCCTTCATATCCTTACATTTAACCCCATTCCTTATTTCATCCAACAACTTCTGTCTCTGTCTTCCCCTCTGTTTTTTCCCTGAATCCTACCCTCCATTACAACCTTTACCAATCCCTCTCCCCTCAATATATGACCCACCCATTTCTTCTGTCGATTACCTCAATTAAAGTCCTCTCCTCCCCAACCATCTCCAGCACCTCCATGTTCATTTTACTATCAACACAACTAACTCTTTCCATTCTACGCCACACCCACATCTCGAAGGCCTGCAATCGCTTGACTTCTTCCTTTCTTAAAGTCCATGTTTCGCACCCATAAAGTAAGACACTCCAAACCAAGGATTTAACCCAAGACATTTGGTCATCAATTCCTTTCACTTCATTAAGACTTCCTCGGCCATGGTTATTCTTTTACCGACCTCATCATTACATCTTCCACCCCAAGAGTACTTCCCAAGTAAGAAAATTCGTCCACCTGCTCCAGTTTTTTTTCCCATCCACCCTTATTGTAAACTTTGCTTTCTTTCCCTTAGTGAACCTCGATACTTTAGTTTTACGTTAATTTTCATTCCAAACTCCTCTGCTTAATTTTTAAGAGTTTTACCAATGTTTGCAAACCCTTTATGGAATCACACACAATAGCTTTATCGTTTGCATATCTTACAGACTTCACTACTTCCCCACCAACCTTTACTCCCTTGTCTATTTCTTCCTAGGCTTCTTTCACCATTTCCTCTGCATGTATATTAAACAGTGTTGGTGACATAGGACACCCTTGTCTTACCCTTCCCAGCTCATCCCAATCCGATTCCTTTCCACTACTTTCTAAGATACGAGTTTTTGTATGCACAATGGAACAAAGTAAAAATCGTGCAAATGTACCATTTTTGTAGATAATAGGATGTGAAAAGTTTACTTCTTTGCTTCCTTTCTTTTAAGATATTCCAGAACAGAGATCCCTTAGTAGGAGTTTCCTAAAATGCTATTCTATCCATTCTAAAACTCCAGTTTTAGAAAAAAGGTCATTCAATCAGTCACTCAATCCTTCCAAATGATGCACAAGTCTCAAATGGTTCCCTTGTAGTGTGGGAGTGAATCAACATACCATACAAATCTCTTTTAAAAATCATACAATCTGACCTCTGTTTTTTTATAAAATTCTTTTGCCAACAACAGGTTAATGATGCCCAACAGTGAGAGAGTGAATGTAATAACAATAATGAAAGACAATCGCTACAACACAATGCTGCAAGTGGACCTGCATAGTAGACCATCTTTTTTTTCTCTTCTCATGGCTCGGTGCCTGTTAAGTGGGTTGCAGCTTAGTTTTTTTTTCTAACTAGCGGTAGTTTATATAGATTTAACTAAATGAAAGTTTACTTAAAATATTCAATTATTAAATACCTCGTGCGTAAGTCAAGTCTAGGTTTTCAGTAATTAGGAATCACTATTAAGCACACGCAATAGATAAGTTTTAATTTCAGCTTGTTTGCTTTTAAGTCTCACCTTGAGTCAACTGGAAGTATGGAGCCAGAGCTCTCCTCACAGTTGCATGACGGAAAATCTGTCTGTCCGGGATGTCTCCCAGCAGAAGCTCCACTGTCACAGCCAACTTTTGGACCTGGAAAAATTGTTAAGTATTCAGAGGACAGCTTTTCTTTGCTAACGGACTCTATTGCCTTTTCTTTTGTAAATTTATTTTGATAAAAATCCACAAATATTTTAAGAAACATTTACTTTTCTAAGCAAAGAGCATTCTTTTATTTATTGATAATTTAATTATTCTTTTAGAAAGAATATTAAACACCCAAATCTACGTTAGTTAAATTTTATGATACATGAGCAGTGAAAATTAACAAAGTCGCTCAATCGTACATAATTGATTTATTATTTAACACGTTCAAATCTGACCGACGACAATCATCGTCCTCTGGATGCTATCAGTGGACGGCTGACGACGATCATAGCAAGAGGAATTGCGTCAGCTTTGAGAGTAAGGTAATTAAATATTTCTATTTAAATTTCAATTTAATATGTAATACCTCCGAACCTTGTTGATAGCCACAATGCTACTTATAAGAGAATATTTTGTCTCCTAATTTTTATTTTTCATTTATGTAGTACAGAGTGAAGAGTTATTCGCACAGAAGGGAAATTATAGTTGCTTTCTGTATTCAGCCATTGGGGGAATTTTGTAATTAAATTTGCAAATCCATCATTTTTTACCATATCCTGCCTTTGTTTTTCAGAGAGTTTTTTGTTTTCTAATTTAAAATATTTTCAAATACTTTATGTAGTCTGGAGTAAAGAGAACAGTTGGGAGAGAAGAAATCTTTCAAAGTACTCACAGTTTGCTTGAATCCAACGGCTGTGTACTGAGGGGCCTTTCGGGCAGCCTGCACCAGATGCTTGTGAGCAGCAGAGTACTCCAGTTGAGTGGCTTTTATGCGACCCAAATAGTAAAGAAAACGAGCCCATTCATTATTGCTTGCAGACTCTGGAAACACACTCTTCGACACTAGCTTGTCAGCCTAGATAAATAAAAAACACAAATAATTTCTAAATAACTAAATATCTACAGAATATTAGAAGACAATCTAAAGTAATGAATTTAAGAGCAAGTGTTCAACACCCAAAAATCCACACCGTGTTGTACAACAAAAAAATCTAGGAACAGTTTTACTGAAATATAAAAGTGATCAGCAAATCAGAATATTATACTGCAACTATCTAGTAAAGAAGAAAATAGTGATATTATTATCAAAATGACAACTGATGGCAATCTAAACACAGAAGCACAAGTAACTCTGATGAATTATCAAGAAACAGCCTTCTTATGAACATTTCATCACTCAAGAGGAGAAAAACAGGCAAACGTGAAGTAGAATGAATATTCTATTTCTGTGGATGTCTTCTTACGCTTAAAAAGAAATCACACCTTTTATTTTCTAGAAATAGCATCATTTCCAGAGAAGTACAAACATAATTTTTACAGGACATTCTTAATATAAGTCCAGCAACTAACAGGAACTTATGTATTTATCAGTAAGTATCAACAAACAGCACGAGGCCAATTACATTTGAAGAAATAACAAGAAACAAGGAAAAACCAACAATCAGTGAGAACAAAATAAAGCAAATCAAAAACATAATATAATAAAAATTACTTTAAATAATGAATAAAATTATAAAAATTCAATCTCTTGCAACCATATTTTGGATGGATTTAAGAGGAGAGAAGAAGTGAACGTTGGAAGAAAGGGAGTTGATGGAAAAAGAGTGGTCGTTTTACAGTTGATGGAGTGCTCAGAGAGAAGGTATCAGATAGGCGAGTTGTTCTTGAAGGAACTCGGAAAGAGAGAGTAGGGAAGGAGAATTAATTCTGCAGTTAATTTTACTACACAGGAAGGAGATACCGGAGGAAGTATGAGAGGCTTTGATAGTAGGAAGATTGAGGTGATTTAGAAGATGAGCTTTAGGCATGTGTTTGCAAGATGGCGCTCAAAAACAGAATATTTTTAAAAAGAAGTTTAAGACACAATTGAGAGTGGAGAGGTTAGAATCGGAAGACATGGTCCATATTGGAGAGCAGTAAGTGAGAAGAACACAGCTTGAGAAGTAGGTGCGAAGAGAGATACCCGATGTTGGTAAATCAGCATCCCCAGGCAAGACATGGTTCTTTTTTTAACATAGTTTATATGCTCAGAGAAGTTAAGCTTTTCATCAATAAATACCCCAAGATCTTTGCATGAAGTAACTTTAGGGAATGAAGCTATTGTTTATGAGGTAGTCATTACACTTTTTTTCTTTTTAAATTTAAATTATTTGGGCTTTAAATTATGTTGAGCTATTCAAATATGTACAGTGCTAGCCAAAATCAGTGCACCAAGTGGCTACCTGACGTGATGCTACTTGCGCACACTTTACATGGCAATGGTGGTCAGAAAAGACGATGTTTTTACGTGACCAGGGCTCAGTTAAAAACGATTAACAGGAAGATACAAGAGAAGAGTAGAATATCACCGAGTATTCTAGCCTAGAAAATACTTTTCATGACTTAGTGAGGATTCTCGTAGTTCTGAGCAGTGGATATCTTTGATCCATGAGATTTCAAAATCCATGCTCTGTCCAGAGAAGGTGAATGACTATGAATATTCGGCTGCGGCACTCATAGAACATTTTTGTGTCTAAGCTTTTATTTAAGATTTTGTAATTGGGAAAAGAACCATCTATGAAGAAAAATATACAGTTGTCCATCACCCCTTTGCAGCTTCACTTTATTTCAGCTTTTTAAAATACAGGGTGTTTACCGGGAACCGCATGATTCCCCCTCCCCTCTACACAATAGGACCTTCCCAATCGCCATCCCCCCACTACTTGCTGTGTACTACCCAAACCAAAAATATGTGGTTCCCGGTAAACACCCTGTGTATGTAGGAAGTTTTCTCGGGTTTCCAGCCGGGTTACAGACAGGAACGGGTCCGACGTTTCGACTATTATCTCAATAGTTATCTTCAGGGATGAAGTGTCGAGTAATGGAAGAAGTCCGGTATATATAGGGGGGACTGAAGTCCCTTTCACTTTTTTCATTGGCCGTGGCAGTGGTCTGCTCCTTTGGCTGGCTGCTCACTGCTATTTTGCGGAGAATTGGTTTCCAAGTCTTGTGGAGGTCTTGACACCAAAGTTATTTGCAAAGCCCCACGTTTTTGGGACCGACTGATTAAAGAATCAATCAAAATTGAACTGAATGAAAATAACATCAATAGAGACGGAGGATACCCCCTCCACAAGACTTGGAAACCAATTCTCCGCAAAATCGCAGTGAGCCGCCAGCCAATAGGAGCAGACCACTGCCACGGCCAATGAAAAAAGTGAAAGGGACTTCAGTCCCCCCTATATATACCGGACCTCTTCCATTACTCGGCACTTCATCCCTGAAGATAACTATTGAGATAATAGTCGA
The DNA here is from genome assembly GCA_947579665.1 of Sympetrum striolatum. Lineage (NCBI taxonomy): Eukaryota > Metazoa > Arthropoda > Insecta > Odonata > Libellulidae > Sympetrum > Sympetrum striolatum. The sequence continues at coordinate 84,099,803 of OX388350.1, forward strand.
AACGTCGGACCCGTTCCTGTCTGTAACCCGGTTGGAAACCTGAGAAAACTTCCTACAGCACCTGCACCAAGAAAGCACCAGATCCTTCTTACCCTGTGTATGTATATTCATAAGTTATGATATTTGTGATGTCTAATGTCTTATTTTCTATTATTTAGTCTAATATATAGGGTAATATGAGCGTAATGGAGAATAAAGTGTGTGTTATTTCATGTTTAGAAGCTCTATTAATGTAAAAAAAACATAATTAGATTATAAATAGGTTTTCTATGCTCTAACTACGAAAATACTGAATCTTACACTGCAGCAATTCAACTATTGTGGTAGATACTGGAACTGATAAACTGCAATATGCAAGGGACAACTGTACTTATGCCTTCAAACAACTTCCAGAATTCTGAGGATCTGATATACTAAAAATTGCCCCTTGTGTCTCCTCATTTTCAAATCATTTGATTAAAGGTTTCATAAGGGGTATTTAACTGGATTGCTTGCGAAGAGTGATTCTCAAAATGACTGACTATCCAAATCCTTTTATTCTCAGTTCTCTTTATCTTTACAAGCCAATTTTAGATTATTCTTAGAATTCTGGAAACTCTGCAAAGGAGAAACAGTAATTCGTCTTTGCGCTCTTGGGTGAGCCTTCGATCATTTGTGCCTTGAGTTCCACTTTTGACAGTGCTTCTTTTTGTGGATTTGGTTTTCTTAATTGGAGTAGCGTTGCCTCAATCCAAGGAAAAGAATTACAATGGGGTTACTACAAAGTGGAGTTCCGTGCAGGGAAATTACGTGGCGGATGTTTTGTCTTCTAGCATAGCGAGACTAAGAAATAGGGATGCCAATAATACTCCAATATGCTCATTCTTTTGATTGGGTGAGTACTACTTTTGCGCTAAAAGTTCTAGAAACACAAAGATGCAGAGTACATTTGTCTCCTACACAGCATTTATGAAAATGCTGAAGAAACTGAAGTATTCAAAATTGAGAGTTAGACATGGCCAATTGTTTTTATTGTGAATCTGGAAGAGATTTTTAAAACCCTACACTGGAAGTGGAAGGGTTTATGGATAAATTGGAACTATATCAGTCATCTGCCTTTTGCACGTGGTATTGTACTCTTAGCAACTTGTAGCGAAGATCTGAGAAGAAAAGTCACAATTAGATACTTTACAATAATTAAAATGGTTGCTTTACATTCACTGGTCTACTTTAGTTGAAAACTACAAAATAACATTTCATAATAAATATAATAATAACGACAACTTTATAAGGAGAATTTTAGTCTTGAGAGAGAAAACAGTTAACCTTTTCAAGTACATAAACAACTTTGCCCTAATTATGATGTGATCCCTAGCATTGCTAGGCTAACACAGAGGCCACCAATTTCATCGATAATAATTAATTACTAACCATTTCTTAAAAAAATATAAAAAATAAACTGAGGACTGGATAATCCAAAAAATATTTAGGTGTTATTTTATAAGCAAATCTCCTTTTAATCATGGAATGGCACCATCTTTTAAGTAAATTAAGGTCCCAGTAAGAGCCCTAGGAATTAGTTTATTGAAAAAAATGCCTCTTACCTGATCATATAAGTTGTAATGAAGGTAATTTCTCAGAAGACAGTTGATAAGTACAGCCTGGCCTTCAAAATCACTACGCAAAGTGGCCGTTTGCAGGCGTTTATGGAGAAATCTGAAGAGAAAAATCGACAAATCTTAGAAAATAACGTATTATAAATAAAATTTGCGTATTTGCCATGGGAAGCATATGGAGGAAGGAAAACTAATGCAAAAACATATTATGAGTTATCAACAAACTTTAAAAAAATACCCTGAAGTGAAAACTGCTGTAAAATCATTTAAATGCTCTAAAGAAAATAAAGAATGAACAGTGATACCAATCCAATTGTATGCATCAGCTCCAGGTTTAATTACTTCCTTTATTCTTACCACTAAATCCACATGCAATCAAAGAACTATAGAAAATAGCAGTGGAGCTGTTGAAGTTCTACAAAAGGCCTCAAATTCTATGGCAGAGAAGTGTTCCATTAACACCTTATAAACAATGTCATCAGAAAATCTATTTATAACTTTCTTAATTTTGTAGATCAAGAAGTAGTTTTACTAAGTTTCAGACAATATTTATTTGCAAAGGAAATAAATTTTTCTGACAATAAAATGAACTCAAAGTGTATTTCATATGGAGGGTTTAGTGAATGACCCATCATAGAATAATTGAACTCATATGTCAGTTTTATTTGTGTGCATAGATATCTATATCTACGTTTCCATACATGTTTATATAAAAACATACTATAATGCATACATTTACCATGCTTCACACACACACAGGCATATAAGATGCACCCTAGTTCTGAGCACAAATTTTGGAAAAAATCATAACTCTTCTGCTACATTTTGATACTGTTTACCTTGAAACTAAGAGGCTATTTGTTGTTAATTGATGTAAGCAATTATTAAGCAATCATTAAGGGATAGGTATTAAATATAAATTATATGGAATTAAATTTAATTATTAGGCAGGAAGGTACTCTTCGGGAAAAATCTGACATTGACCATATGGGAAACAGGATGACTTTTCATGTGTATTTTTCCTAAAAAACACTTCTTGTAAGTTCGAAAATACAATACATGAATCTATTAGAAGTAGCGATTGTATGCAAACCAATATCAGCAGATTTCACATCATTATCAGCCAACACTTAAATATATGTAACTCACCACACAGTTAATACTAATATGACTGCTAAATTTTTATAAGTTTTCAAAGTTCACAAATTTTAATCTTTTCTCCATCAAATCCAAATTAAGTATCTGAATTATGCGTTATAATGGCCATTTTTACAATTAATACAATACAAGTTACAATTCTAATATTATTACAGACTTCAAGAATCAGTTCCCCATGAGTCTGATGGAATCATTCAAATGATTCGGAAATGAATAAAATTTCAGAACTTAGAAGCTCCCAATGATAGAAAGAGATATCAGAAAAATGTCAAACTTACCCTCTTATTTTATCCAACTGGTTTGTAAGTTCATAAGCCCTGGAGAAGTAAAAGTAGCACTTGGCAGCAACAAGGTCAATGGACCTACGATTCTGAGACGACACCTTCGACATCAGAAGATCTGAAAATGACATGATTCACATCATTGAAAGGGTAGTGAAATGCCAAGGACAGCCAAAAAGTTTTAACAAGATGCTCATTGCCGATTGTGTAAAGCTATTGTTACAACAATTGCATGCCTTTCCTCAACTTATCATTCAAAATATTCATACTTGCAATCAGGAAAGAGGAGTTTTGATTTTGATGAAGATTCTGAAAGGAGTAGGAATCAGATATGCTTTATCAACACCCTTTGGCAGATAATTATTACTGCAATATTTGTCATTTTTGACAATCCCTTTTGTTATATACAAAAAAGCAGCCAGTAACTTTCCTGGGATCTTCCAGTATAAAACTATTTCCATCTGGCATAACCAAAGGAACAATGATCAACAGATGCAGCACAGGAGTGAACATCTTTATTGGCACTTACCAGAGCACCTGACAGCTTCTTCATACTTGTGAGCATCGATGAGTTTGACGAGAACCAGAAGATGAAGGTAAGCATCCACTTCCGGAAGGGGCTGAGCTTGTTGCAAAGCAGATGCAGCTGAAGCAGCTGCAGCTCGCTTTGAAAGTGGTCTCACAGGCGGAGGGGCAGCTTGGGCCTCAGATTCAGTGGGCTGACAAAAGATACAAAATCTCTATTTAGGGATGACCAATTAAGTAAAACAATCAGTTATTTCCTAGTTAAACTAAACAAAAATGATAATAAATAATTAGAAATTCAATTAGACTCAAATCCATCCAGACATTCAAGAAACCTTGACATTAAACCTAATTTTATTTGCTTCAAATTAAGACTATTATGCCTATTTTTAAGCAGGAAGGTTGTCCTTTCAATATATATTAAGAAGAATTTTATTCAAATATCATGTACTGTACAATCTAGTGGGAATTTATCTCAATAACTGGCATTATAATTGAAATTCCGAGGAGAGTGATCCATATTATTACCTCTGAAATAATTTAACTATCTATAGCTGACTGCATTGAAAGACTAAAAAGATTGCTACCCAATAATAGTACAATATCCAGTATTATAGTGACATTTAAATGTAAATCGCAAAGAAGATACATCGAGGTGAATCCCGAAAGATGAGTAGTTCATGTAACCAATAGCATGAGATGGCATTTATAAATATTTTTGCTGTAACTGTTCTTAAGCCTTATACCAAGCTGTGTAAGGAAATGAAAGGGTATGTAAACCACCATTTCGCAATAAGTGAAAGTTATCTGCAATTGCCTGGTAGTAATTGTAGAAGAGACTGCAACCTTATCCTAATGGAAATAATCACAATGACTTAGTTTGTAAGATGTAGCTTACCATTAGAAATACTAATTTTCATAAGATATTAATAGAAGTTACTTTCACTTTCAAATTAGATAAAAATTATTAAAATGTAATTCTGAGTGACTTTCAACTGTGTTCAAGTTGTATTCGAATTTATGCCAAAGAAAAGTTAAAGAATTGCGCATTTTTCATTTATTAATGAGAAAAGAATCATTGCGAAAGAGTACAATAAATTTATCTTAATGTGTATGATTTATTTGTATGTACTACTTTGGAGCATCTATTTTTTAAAATAGGTCCTAATCCTAAAAACTAAATTATTCTTGGATTAACAAAGCATTTGAACTCTACCACTCAAATTGCAAGACTTTTCATGTTCACTGCATTATGGAGGAGAGAATATTGAATCCTACTCAGTGAAGACTCTATCTCTAGGCTTAATGAGATTACAAATGCTGACATTTCATTCATAAGACTAACCCTTTTAGCTTTCACACTGACACTGTATGTAGTGTATTAATGAGTTGACTTCCAAATTGGCACACTTAAATACATCAAAGTACACCTACTTCAGTCACATGTTGACTTAATGAACTGCTAGATTAATTATGCAAGAACTTTCATAATTTGTTTTTATAGAAAGATATCACTTCTTTAGATATTCTTCCCTCCTTTAAACGGTGTTAACTTGTTCTAATCCCACATTTTTTTAAATATCTATTACCCTGACGCTGAATACTTCTATTCTTACGAATATCAACATTTTCAAATACTTAAACTAAAACTGATAAATGACCCATATATGGAAACAATGCATAAATATACAACATCCTAACAAAGCTGCATTCAGAGTTTCTATTAAGATTCATGTACTCTGGGACAACCTTAGAGAAAAAGTATAAATTATTCAATAAATAAAGATTAAGATGATTTTTAATAAGTAATATCTTTAAAATACCTCATTAAGAATGAATCATCACACAACATAATTCCTTCGACGTGGGCTTATTATCATTGCAGTCAAACACTTAGTTGATACATAAATTTCTATATAAAATTTTCATGGGCTTATAGAATTAAGGTTAAATGATAACGAAAAATCTCTAATATTTTTTGTATGATTTTGCATCAAAATTTCCGATTTACATCCAACTTACTGCCTTCTAGTAAAATCTATTTGGTGATTATTAAAATAGGGTACAACAATATTTGACCACATTAAAACTGTGAAATATAAACATATTTGGGGGAATTTAAAGTGATAAAAACTCACTTCATCTACAAAGCTAAGCAGTACATCTCGTTGATTGCCAGAGGTGTAGAAAGCATTGATGATCCGACGCAAAGTAGGCTGGGTCAGACGTCTGCGAGTGTGCGGTAAGGAACGAAGAACACGAAGTGCAAAACGTGGTTCCTTGCTTTGCACTGCTCGTTCCATCTGCCGGGTATGCTCCCTTATGTCTTGGAGAGTAAAAGGGAGAGAAATTTATCAGCCAAAACACTCTGTGTCTCCTTAGTTGTTAAATAATTCTGCTACAAACACAAAGTAATTAACATTTCATATTTAAGTCAAAGTTATCACAACCAATTGCGATTATGAACATTTTTTAGGTTATCCAGTCGTGTTAAAAGAAAATCCATCAATTGATATCATCTCTTGAAAGGATCACAATTTCCCAAAGATCCTACTTCCCAGTGATGGTTCATTAATGACTTTAATTAACTGCAAACAGTATATGTAGACCGGAGCCTTTAGAGACAATTTTTTGGCATAAAATGCTTGTTGTGAGCAATGAACAGTAAGCACACCTTCAAGGGTAATCATATCCGTTTCCTTTTTATCAGCTCCATCGTCTGCGAGTGGGCTGTCAGCACTCTTCATTTCCACATCTTGAACCGTTTCAGCAGCAGCTACCATTTCTTATTAATAATCAAAGAAAATGACAATAAGCAATCGGGAAGATAGAAACTTCAAACATAAAAATACATTGCAGCGATTAATTGTTAAAAAATAATGAATTAATTAAAAACTTCAGTCAGCTGCCATTAGCACTTATAAGAAACAGCCATACTTTAACATGAAGTAATGTTTAGATGCTGCATCATCGCTCACCGTGGTGAATCGATTATCACTTTATCGTCAGTTAAATCATAAGATTAACACCAATATTTAAAATACAGAAAGAAGAGATATAAAGCAGAATTATAATTACAACTAAACAAGCTACAATTATATCCCAAGATCTACATGCAATAGAAACGTAGCCCAAATACCGCACGAATCAGAAAGTAATGGAGATTCTACAAAGTTTTATCACCTAATATACCAAAAACATGTAATCTATCAAAGTTTGGAATGAACTTTATGATATACTTACTTTATAATTGAGAACCTTAATTTACTGAAACTCCTTCCGCCGAGTCACTCAGTGACTTTTACAACATTTGCCGTTTAGCAACACTCAATTGTTCTTATCGGTACGCGCTTGTTTCCGAAGTATTGAATCGCGCGAAACGAAATATATTGCGATCTACGAGATAATCTGGAAGTTTAAGAATATTCATCCATGTTAGCGTTTCTGTTACGCTGCCAGCATATGGGCTAGGTTGTCATGAATAACTCTGGTTCAGTTTCTTGTAAACTGGAGGTATCAACCCCCCACCAACTCAAGGCTTTAGCAATTAAAAATATTCAATATCCCATTGTATTGAAAGGATTTCTATCAAAATGGGCACCGATGCGTTGGACCTCTAAAGAATGGATAGAGAAGTTTGGTAATAGAAAGTTACCTTTCCGCGTTGGAAGAATTGACAAATCGAAACAATTTAGTGAACCTCTTTGGGAAAGAAACTGTGAGACTGAGTTAATGACTTTGAAGGAATTCCTTAACTGGGAAGCAAAAGAGGATTACCATACTAGAAATAAATGGATGTATTTCGATTACAAATATATGCATGAATGGTTCGCATTCGATCAGAATTTCCTGAAGGTTATTAGTTGTTCATTTTTATAAGTAGTTATTAATGTTTCATACTGGCTTCACGAATTCACCTTTCTTTCTTGCTCTCTTACCTTTTGAAGAAAGGTAGAGAATGTTTTATCCAGGCTTCTCGAAGCAGATGCATTGATATGTTACGAAAAGTAAAATCTCGTCTGTTACTGACTCCTTCAGGAATTTGACTGGGGAAGCTTGGGATTCACTGGCCGCGATGGTAGAGACTCAACTCTGTGGATTGGTAGTCACGGGGCTCATACACCTTGTCACGCAGATACATATGGATTTAATTTAGTAGCCCAGCTCATTGGTAGGTTAGTTCACATATGCTTACTACTTTTAAAATTCCTTATTTTTTACACATTTTATTAGCTGTGTATCTTAATGCATGATTTGGAGCTCAAGCTAAAACTTAAATCCACACTCATTGTAACGATTACTTATTTGTTTTAATGAGGTAATAACCGTAGTCTCTTACCTTATTAAGGTTTGAGATTAAGGACTGAACAAGTCATCCTCACCTACTCCTTATAAATGTTGGCATCCTTCTTAATTTGAAACAAACTAACAGTGGTGGAACTACAGGTATATCCCTATAATTGCTTTTATTTGTATCCATCTAAATCATTTTGCTATAAATATCCTACTATTTAAGATCATTTCTCTATATTTATAAATCATATTCGTAAAAAATTATCTAACTAGCAATAAAGACTAAAGACTATTAGTTTTTAAGAGAACAGAGTAAATTAATACTTGCAAGTGAGATCTTTGAAGAGATAGTTAAGTAATGTGTAGTGAAGGTTCACTGTTATGGATGTTTCCTGCGATGTCTAGATTATGAAAATAATATTTAAATCTTATTATTAATCACCTCTATACATGTCTAGGTTGTCAAAGAAAAGCAGAAGGAATAATTAATGACAAATCTCTGTTTTAAGTAGCTTAGGTTGTAAGTTGAGAATAATCTGTATCCTAGAAAATTGGTATTATTCAACTGATTCTTAAATTTCAACATTGATGAAAGCCTATGAAAAACTTAATCATTTCAGGAAACGATGGCTTTTGTTTCCACCAGATTCGAAGCAGATTCTCAAACGAGCCACTAGGATTCCTTATGAAGAGTCCAGCATATATGTGAGAGGTCATGCAGAAGGTGGTTTAAGTGGTTCACGAGGAGTTGTGCTTTGTCCGGGTGAGGTACTGCTTGTACCGAGGCACTGGTGGCATCGAGTCGATGTCGAGGGGGGCGTTGCCTTCAGCGTTAATTCTTGGATACCATTAGTAAGTCTAAAATCTCTTTTTTCCCATTCATGTCATATTCAGTTTGAAACGAAATGGTTCAGAAAGATTCAAAATTATCACTTACACATTGGGGAAAGATACTGTATGCTGAGTTGATTACGCTTTCATCTTTGAGAAGGAAGCTGAGAAGTAGTTGATTTTTCACCATGAGCATCAAAGTATTTAATTAAGTCATTTTATTTTTTCTACTTTAGTTAACAAAGGTTTGCATATAAATACATATTGATGAATATACCTTGAATGAATGAAACCTTGAGGAAGTCTCATCAAATTGGTTAAAAGAGTCAATTCCACCAACATGATCTTTAACTGTGTTATTTTTTTAGAGATTGTGGAAATTGAAGATTGAGTGAAAGATGAGAGTTTAGGGATATTGAAATGTAAAAGTGAATTAAGTAGTCATTAAGTGTCAATTAAATTATAAATGGACACAGAATTTACAATCGAATCAAGCTCGCATCGATTGTGGTAAATTTTCATCTATCACAATTTGATAACAATTGACAATTAGAAACTAATAAAATTACTGCAGGTGCTTATTTTATAGAGCTACTACGGCATTGCCAAGGAAGATTTTTAAGTTGAAATTTTTCTTAATTTCTTCATTTTGATTACAAAATTACAAAATTAACTGTAAAATTAATAATATGTAAAATCATCAAAGCTTTTGCAAAAAATTAAGCTACAGTTCTTCAAATTTGACATTAAATAATAGGCCTTAAACAAATTAGTTAGGCCATATGTATGTGTGGTGATGATATAATGTTATTGTATTATGATATTGAGCAGTTGCCCATGCGTGTAGCTTAGAGAAAATCCTTCCTGTGACCACTGAGTATTACCTGGGCTTTCATAAAGTATGTTGAAAAACTGTTTTGGATTAGGAAGATTTGTGTGAATATTATAATGAGGTTATCAATTATTGCAGGAGCAAGACAAAGAATCTCGTGTAGAGGAGTCCTTGGTCCGCTTCCTTTTTGCTCTGTCGTCGCAGCATCTTTCACCAGAAGACCAATTGGCTCTCCTCAATCCAAATGAAGTATGTCAATGAGAAAAGAAATTTTAAATGCCTCCTATTCAGAATTAATTTGTGTTATTTATTTTCGATAGGATTCATTAACAAGGATTCCATTATCGGACTGTTTGCAGTTGGTAGAACAAAGCTTGAAGCTTTGTACTTCTCCACAACCAGCGGTAAATCGCTCAAATTCACCAATGAAAATGGGAGAAAGTGCTGAAGATCACTCACCACCAGAAAAAAGGAGGAAAATTGAGGAGGATGCAAACGTGAAGCCATTTGTGAAGTTAGTTCCTTTGGTTGGAGAAAGTTGGCCCTCGTGGGACTTAGGACCTTCTAGTTCAAACGTGAAAGACAGTGGCCTTGGAATGCACACTTTGCATAAGATACTAAATGCCTTCAGTCACCCTGAGGTTATATCCTTAGTTCGGCAGAAGATGATGCAGGATATTTCCCATGATGACCCCTTTCCAAGAAATACCTCATAAAAACGGCAATGGTATGATACATGTAATGTATCATACCATTACCACTGCAGTGGACACACAATTGAATATTTCATTTTATATATCTCCTATCAAATGTTTTAAATATGTATATATTAGCATCATTAAAATATTTCTTTAAATTAAAAAATATTCATTAATTCTTTTTACCTGTGAAATAATTGTCACAAAGTACCAAAACAATCAAAAGGAATGAATCAGGGCATTTCACTCTGCAAGGGAGCATCTTCGGAGGCAAGAGGTTCACTTCTTGTGACATCTTGCTTACCTTGGGTAGCATCAGGCTGTTTCATTACTTTTGATGGTTATGGTACTTTGTGACAATTATTTCACTTATGTCACCATCAGGGTGACATCATGTCATTATTCGTTTTACCTAATCAACATACCAATCAAACGGCAATATTCCTCAAGAATAACGCATCTCAAACAATAGCTTCAGCCAATGGTTACCCTGTTTACCTCATTGATTGCATCCTAACTAAGAAACAAAGGAAATAAAATCCATCCCATATTTATAACAATTTCTTGCATACCGTTTTTAGGCATATGCGGTCGTGTAGGGCCACGTCAACGAATCCAGGTAGAAATGCCTACAACTCAACCCATCGGCTTTTAGCCAATGTTATCTTTAAGTTCAGAGACTATGACAACAATTATATATGATTTAATTAAAGGAACCCCACCCACCCCATCCTCTTTTAGTCAAAGTTATCTTTAAGTGCCAAGTGGAAAACAATGCTGCTGTGCGATCTAATAATTATGGCATGTTCCATTGTCAATCTGGCCTTAAACGTTGTCAAATGGTGTAATATAGCATAAAGATGATTGACATTTAACCAAATTATTGCATTCTATACAGGAGTAACTACAACAATATGAGCCATTGTCAAAATGGTTATGCCCCCCCGTGAAAATTCCACTGTGACATTTTTACTGCCCACAGAATTCCAGCGTAACATATTTACCGTGGCATTTTTACCTATCAAAAACTGTGGTATTTTTACCTGAGACATTTTAACCATGCACCCCGTCAACTTAGGGGCCCCGCCGCCAAGCCATGAAAAGGACAAAACGTTTCAATAATTAAAATTTTTATTAAATAAATAAAATTAAAATTATAATAAATTCAATTTCCATACCATATTATGATATATTAACATTATATTTCGCTAGCCTCACATGGAACAAATTTAAAACGAAGTGGTTAATTCAACTGTCATTGGGATGGTGCAATCATTTTTTTGAGCTATAAAATTAATTTTTTTAATGGGATTTGGAAGTCAACTTTTTACAATGAATGTAATATGTATTCTATTAAATTACTATAGAGGGGCAGCCTGGCACTGGGGTCTATAGTGCCCCATACAATAATGTTGCGTAAGGCCCCCAAAATTATAAGAACGGGCCTGTTCATGACCCATAGTATAGAAAAATTTCCCCTCGAAATATCTTCTCAATAAAGATAAATTTGATAATTCCCTCAAATCCAGGGTTTTTAAATTAACATGTGACACTTGCAGGTCAATTTACATTGGGTAAATGGGCAGAGATCTATTCATGATAGTAAAAGAACACAGACAACATTTCATAAATGGTTCACAAGCATCACACTCTGCAGAACTCATCACATCTCCGATCACTTTTACACAATTTACCTAAAGAATACAAATTAAACATTTTTGAGCAGTTGGAAATATCACATACAAAGTAACTACACACTTATTATACATCTATTCAGTGCCCCCTCAACCTTCGAATTCCCCTTTTTCCATTCAAAATACTTTTGTCAGTTGTGGCCTAACGATAACAATGAGTAGTTGAAACTGGTCGCAATAAACAAAATCTTATGAAATTCATCTTGGTTATTTCCATAATTAGTTCCATTTTTACCTAATTGTTTAGAAATATATTAGTATCTGTTTTCAACAATCACAGTATTCTCACAAGCATGGGTATTACAATTGAAATGTTTGGAAATAGAACCATTTTATTCCACCTGTCTAACTATTTCTATTATCAATTGCCTCTGGCAAGGATATCTTAAAAAAATGTCTTTGTATTCTTTCCCAACCTATATTTGAATAGATATAGAATTTATGAAAACAACATTTACTATATTACAATGTGGGTATTATAAACAATCCCTGGTCATGTCACAAATAAAAATCACACTTTCCTATGCATGGCTATTCCCATATCTATTGGTATTACTCAACTATTATCAAGGAATGGGAACAGATCACAACCAGACTTTCTTACAAGTAACTAAACTGTATGCTAACAAAAACAGGTAAGTATTCTTCAAATTCTGCACAATTCTCTTCTGTTAACTGAAAAAACAATAAGTCTTCAGAGTTGTCTGCAGAATTTTGGTTGATGTCAACTTCCCAAGCAATCTGATTCACTGAAATTAGACCAAATGAATCAGAATGAGCGGTCAAAGGCAAAAGATTGTATAGCCTAAATTTGATTTCAACTTCTAATAATTGCCTGGTTGACATTAGGTACTGGAATCCTGCCACGATACTGCATTTTAAAGCATGTGCTTCTTATCTTGATTAAGCCTGGCAAAATGTAAGTCAATCTTCAATCTTAACATGAATATGAGATCCATCTTGCAGTACCTTAGAGGCAGATGGTCAATGCAGCCTACTACTGCCACTTCTTGATGCATCACCTTTGTCCTGCACCTGAGAAAGCAACAATACATTGTGGCGCATCATCTTTCATGGTAGTGCACTTCAAATAGCAGAAAAACATTAAATGCAAAAATTATCGTCACCTAATTCATGCATTTGTTCCCACAACTCTCCTCACCTATTCTCTATAGAAATGCCTCAGGGAGCTTTGATTAGAGAATTCTAATGAGTTTCACTCTCCCTTTTGCCCCTTCATAAATCCGTCTCGTTACTTTTCGGAGATGACAAATGAGACTCATTTTCAGTGAATCAGCTCGAAGCTCACTGAAAAGAGTCGCTCTCAAAAAAGATTCTCCCGGAGTCATGTTAGGGGAGTGGGGGAGATTAATAAAGAAGCCAAGTGATTGTTTCGATCATCACTGCCTTAGGAAAGCTTACTTAATAGCAGAATAGAAATTATTATTTCTTCATGGCTATGATAGATTGACTTGCCTTTAAGTATCACACACAAATTACAATGCTGAAATCTATCTGAAAGTTCATACACCAATTTAGCTCGATGCGCCACGAGTAATGCTTAATTCTCTCTGCAAAACCCCTCTACTTTGCTCACCAAGCCATTGTTGACTTAAGTGGAGAAAACCCCTTTCAGGATGGACTCGAACCCGAGACTGATATATATTGCTTGATGCCAAAAGGGCTATTAATGTGAAGCAAATAAACTGCATTTTATGTGTATTTTTCAGAAGTTTGAAAATTATCAGAATAATCCTACAATTTTTTATATGTATACCTTGCGTATTTAGTTCTGTTAAGAATTATTAACAAAGTGTGAATAAACTTAACACATTCCGTGTGGTGTCGATTTCATTGGTTGCTATCCTATGGTTGAATACTTTTAATATAATATATATTTAATAAAATAATAATATAATATAATAATAAAATATATAAATAATATTTCAATTATACATAGAATGTTAGCTCTATATGCTGCAATAAGTTTTTTTAAAATAATGCTAACATTTATCATTTTTTTTAATATTTATGGTGTGATATGCTGCTAACAGCCACAGGATAGGAATAATGTGAGCGGCATATGCCGCTCTGCTACTTGTCTACTCACAGATGATGAAAACAATTTGATAGAGTGTCACAGCTGTCACTGGGGCTATTTATGGATTGATTTATGAACTTGGACCAATAAAGTCAAGGAGAGAGATTTCAAAAAGCAGGACTTTCTCATGCAACTAGGAAACTGAGGCTTATAGTTGATCTAATACCAGCCAATTATAGTCCTCGAGTTAAACAGTAAGTTCCCATGTTTTCATGATTGGTGTTTCTAACTATTAACAGATTAGCATAATCATATGAATTTTGGGTAGACATTATTGGTTCTAAAAATGTTTCGGGTGTATGAATTAGGTATGTTCATCTGACATAGGATTTGAATCTCTATGAAAGGATCATGATTTGAAAGATTCCTCTTAAATACTGAATTTGTACGAATAAATGTATTACAATAGATCTTTTCACATTGAGTTGACATTATTGGTCTTGTGATAAATGCTGTTTTTAAACCTACTGCTCACATCCTGAGTACCACGCCTAATTTAAATCTGCTACCCTGAACATTTAAGAATAAGCATATTGGAAAGCTCCTAGAGTTAGGTTTTAGAAAATTGAGCATGTATGCATTATGAAATTTAAAAAGATCAAAAAGGGGGGTATAAAACACTCCCAAAACCATCAAAAATTATTATATATAATTGCTTCTCCGGATTCATTCATATAGATAGCAATATAGCTATATAGATAAGATACTAATTCACAGGCTAAATTAGAGGTGTCATTGACTTGAAATTTTTACGACGTATTGGCAATAATCCCTGGAAAAAAGCGACTTTGATTCTTTGTGTCATGGGTTTGATTCCATAGGGCCTCAAAGTCATGATTTTTCCCATTTGAATGCATTGCTTTGATTTTTGGGAATTTTTTAAAAATACTTCCCGGATAGGTAGAGAAACAAAACTCAAGGAGCCTATATAGGTCATGATATATCAAAAAAATAAATGGCTTTTAAGGAAAATTTCTTAGGTTAGATGCTAGGACAATGCAAAAATCTGCCGTTTAAAATACTTTGAGGTAGTTTTTCATTATTTTTTTTGATGCACTTATTGAAATGTTAGGAAGTTCTTGCCCATATGGAAGATGTATATTAAGCCTAGGGTTTTGATAAAAATTTAGTTAAGGGCGTACTGTTCCTGGGTTCGATGCTGGGGCACATTAAAATTTCTCAAATAAGGAATATATGGGAAACGTAAGACCTCGTTTGAGGCAGTTGCAGCCAATATTTCTGCCTGAATTTTCACACATTGTTAGAGATGGTGATCTTCTGTTGTCCTGCATAGAATGTATTACCACAAAGACCCGGTGGTATATATATCCCCGATTTAAAATACATTGAGGTAGTTTTCATTATAGATTTTGATGCACTTATCAAAATAATAGGAAGTTCTTGCTTAGACAGAAGATGTGTATTAAGACTCGGTTTAAGAAAAAATTTTGGGTAGACCATACTATTCCTGGGTTCAATGCCAAGGTACATTACAATTTCTCACATAAGGAATATAAGGGAAAAGTAGGATGTTGTTTGAGGCAGTTGCAACCAATATTTCTGCTTGAATTTTTTCGCATAATTATAGATGTTGATCTTCTGTTGTGCTGCATAGAAATTATCACCAGGAAGACCCGGGTCTGATGCCAGACGATTAAATTGCAGCGAATTTAAAAAATATAGTTTCAATCCTTTTTTTTTCTTTTGATGGCCGTCCCGATTTGATGCTGACATGAAATTAGTATTGTCGATCTGCTTGCAGTATGCAAGCTACATTTTACTCATATATATATATATGTATATACACACACACACACACCATATTTATTTGGAAATCATGCACCATTGAATGTAATGTGCACCTTAAGACAAGTGGTAACAGCATTTGAGGTACCATATAGGTGTTTACGATACATATATACGGTACTATATATGTATATTTATACACATACAAGTAAAGGTTGCTTGCATTCTGCAGGCATATTGATAATACAAATTTCAAGTCGATATCAGATCAAGAAGGTCCTCAAACTTAATTCTGTATTCCCCCTTGGAAATATATGATAGAATACAAATGGTGCCCCAGTATTGAACCAATGATTATAAGGTAAAAGATAAACTATTATTACAAAACATTCATAACTTTTCTTCACATGACTGGCTATAGAATTTCCACCATCTCGGTAAATGAATCATAATAAAATTGAAATTTCCACCATGCATTTCAAATGGTTGAGCCGCCTGTTCGCTAACCCAAGATCATAGAACCACAGATCATTAGGTAAATATTAAACAGCTTAAATGAGATGAATTTTTGATCTATATTTTCATGCAAAGTTTTAAGTTTTCATGTTATCAGGAAGGGTTTCATAAAAATTCTAAAAAATTGTTGTAATTTATTTTAAATAGGAAAATATTCATCCTGATGGAGTGTCTAACCAAGGACAATCTTCAAAGATGTCTTTGTGGTTATTCGTTGGATTTGCATGGCTTCCAGCGATCCCTCAAAATCAACTCTATAATTTTTTGGCAAGTTCTTAAAACAAATCTCTGAAAATCCCTGCAATGCATCCTTATGGAAAAAATCTGGATTTTGGGTCTTCTGGAAATGAACCCATCCCAGATAGCACACATGCTACAGTATACACCACATATACATGTAAAGTATGTATACAGTAGAAGGTACATGTATATGGTTTACGTATACAAACCAGCTACATTGTATCTACCAAGTGTATACAACATATGCAAATGTCCTCCTACCACATGTATACCATATACAGTTTACATAACGTATACGTGTGATCAATATTCCATACAGGCTTATGAATATTATGATTTAATAGTAATGAAAGGGAAACTTAGCAGTTTAATTTAAGTTTATGAATTATTACTTTCAATTATATGTTGGCAGAAAATGATGAAGAAAAATATTCAAGGGATGGCAGTACATTATCTCCATATCTGTTCAAATAATATCTTCTAAACTTATTTCAACACTTTCTTATGTAGTTCCTTTATAAACACCTGGCATAATTTTTACTTTTATACTTTTCCAGGAAGAAAACTATGCATTGAAAAAGTGAAACCTCAGCCAGAACTGCACCAAATTTATTCCTCAATGACTATTTCATCTAAACTTAGTGACATGCACGTTTGAGGCATAAAAGCTCTTTAGTTATCATTCTAAGCAAAACATGGGTTCAGTAAATAATTATGTCAATGATTAATTTTTCAACATTATGAAAACTTTATTCAGATATTCAGAATCTTCTGAGATCGACGTTTTGCTTTTCCCTCTTCAGTCCTATTTTTAGATAGCCTGAACCACTCCCCCATTGACGGTTATTAAATCTGTGGGTGCATTTTTCATGGCCAGTAACTTGGCCTGCATTGAATCTGAAAAGTTAGACATTATAGAAATTAGACACTGGTCTTTAAGACATATAAAAGTTGTATACACATGCCCTTCTACCACCTGAAGGTCTTAGTCCATAGGGAAGGTTTTGTATCATTATCTAATAAATTCAGTAATGATATTCATGAATATTTCCCTTTTCAAAACTTTTTCAGAAACTGAAAGATTAAAGACATTGATGGAGAAGATAAACCAAGTGAAAAATTTGTAACAGAGGCAATAGCACTATATGAAAACCAAATATATAGGCATAAAACAGGAAAAGTAATGATATATCTTTTAATTAAAGGAATTTTTAAATACCAATTTAAATTAAACTATAGACAAAATTTAATAACATAGGTGAAAAAGTTATGTTAAGTATATGAGAAACAATACCATATCCTAAACCCATATCATATCCCCTAATACATTAAAAGGGTACAGAACACTTCCAAAACCATCCAAAAAATTTTTTTATGGTTTTGGGGGTGTTTCGTACCCTTTTAATTTACTGTTGTACCCATCAGTGGCCTTTATCCAATTATCATATCCTTCATCCCATTGTCTGTTACTGAAACACTCCCTGCCACACTCCTCTGTGGTGGCTCACAGTTTTATATAGATTTAAATGTCTCAAATCATACACTCCATTTCTCATTTACCTCCTTCAAAATGATCTCCATGTATTTGCAATAATTTTAAAAAATATGGAGTATTACAATCTAGATTGCTAGTTGGCTCGTTCAAGATGTATGGATAATTATTTAACATTAACTTTAAACTTTTCAAGATACCAATGTGACTGTACGTCCCACCCTCTACTTCACGGACTGAACTAAGTTTGGCGGTGGCCCTTAACCTTCGACGATGCCTTGCTGATACGTCTTTAATACGCTTGTACATACCCCGTGGCATTTCTATTTACCCACAAACTTAAGATTTAAATTTTACGTACTACACTTTCTATTCCCGACTATGTAGCAAGAGAGAATTCCTTGAGCAACTTCTAAACTAAGATGAACTAAGAATAAGCCAGTGGGTTACGGACAGGGTTGTGCAAGTACTATCCTTGGCCAATAGAGGGGCCTGGAGCATATTAATCCCTTCCCCGCCGGCTAGATAGTGCTGGTGGCGCTTTCCCGAAGAAATTTCTAGTAGAGAAATTTACCGCATATTATGTACTTTCTAAAAAAAAACGAAAACATTACATTTTCAAGTCATTATCACAATTAAATAGGCACGGCAATGAATTAAATCGCACAGAAAATTAATAGTTACATCGAGTTCGCCTTCATTTGGTAGGTTACTGAAAGAAAAATAAAAGACGAAGAAAACCCCAGGAAATATGCTGTAAATACAAAATTTTATTGATGTAAATTCATTTAAAACATAGACATACATACATAGATACATTCCTTTACTACTGCAAATGACAATGAAAAATGTTTTCTATAATTAAATACGAATGAAATCTGAACAAGTCTAAGAGAAGTAAAACGATTAGTTAAATTGAAAGTACAACCTATTCCCCATTCACTGATGAAAGAAGAAAAATGTATATTCACCATGAATAACGAATATTTCAGAGAGACTTCTTTTTACTACAAGTTTTTAGTACAACTAGAGGAATAAAGTTCATTTAATTACACTTCTCACTGTATTCAACAATCTATCTCGACCATGTATAGTTATCACATGCCTATAATCTGCATCAGGTTAGAAAAAACCATCAACCATCACTGGATAGACACAGATATTTAAAAAATTAAACAGCAAATATTCCCAATTCAAATCAGGGAAATAAACAACTGCGAAAATTATTAGTAAATCCATCAGTCTAAACAAACATTTTCACCTCAAAAGGGAACAGAATACAAAATAAAATCAGTCAGACAACATCCATATATTTAGACTAAAAATTTCTCACCTTATATGCCAACATTCCCATAGATTTTAAGTAAATATTTATTAATTCACTGAATTGATCTGAAGGATGTTAATGTTAAGGATAATCATGGTGTTTAACTTCAACTATTGGCAAATGCAATACTCTAAACTAATAATAGATTCTAATATAGATATAATAGTCAAAATAAACATAAAAACACTTGGCGGCTTTAATTAAGTTGTCAATAATGAAGAGTAATGAAAAAAAATAGTATTTATGTGGGGGAAATTTATGTCTATTTTTGATAAAGGCTGAAAAAATATTTTAGCCTATGATAAATGATTGAAGCTACATAGTATATGTACGAGTAATATACTCCGATGTCGTGTGAATAATTTTAGGGAAGTACATCACATTCAAAACCAAATAATGAAAAAAGTAACTCCTGCATAACCACCGGAAATTGTTCTAACAATATGACTCCTAATAATTCATAATAATTTTAGCTTTATAGGAGGTGAGAATGATAAACTGCCTCATATGGTAGAAAAGGAAAAGTATGAGAACATAATGAATGTATCTACAGCTAGTACTGCCTTAAAAATAGATTAAAATTCACGAATATGAAAAGATAATTCATTTAATTGCCTCGCAATACTTACAATATTAACAAATAGCTCAACATAAAGAAACCATTGCGGAAAATTCCTTATGATATCTGCTTTCGTCACTGCAGTTAAGGTCTTCCTCTTGTGTGTTTTCTCAGGTGGAGCACTTTATCACAGGATAATCCTTCTAATAACCAATCTCTTTCTCTTCCTTAGAAGCTTTTTTATTCTAGCAATTTGTCTGCAATGAATCCATCAGATTTCTGACACATCTCCTTGTCTTGCTCTAAGAAATCAACAGAAACCGAATAATTAAAAATTTGCTTCTCACTACAAAACTATCCGTGTTAAGTAAAATGCAAAGAAACAAACGTGAGTGGCAAATAAAACTTTCAATGATAGTAGTGGTGAGTTTTAAGAGGACTAAGGTAAAATTCATTCAGATATAGGAAATTAAGTTGTTTGCGTAAGTAAATAAACACAACTATAACAAATGTGGGAAAATTTAATCAGAAATGCTTCTTGTAAGCAAACTTAAATGTTAGGTTATTAAGTACTAAAAAAATTACTAAAGACGGTAAAAAGCTTCACTTACCTTTCCTTTACCGAGCTTAACAAGAGCAGATAATCTCCGGACTTCCAAAATTTTCGCGGCATGAATAGGTGTACGTGCAAGATTTAACCTAACCGAGACTTTACGTAGAACATGAAATACAATGTATAATAAAGACTCCGGAAGAACAACCAATATCATCGATAAATCATATGGATTCTCCTGTAAAACACAATTAAGAAATTATATCAAGGTGGAATTCTGTTTGGAACGTATGATATAATATAACAAAGCTAACTACATTTACTTACAATTCTGCTTCTTCCGAGAGTGAAAAGGTGGCATTAACTCACTACTTCTGTGCAGTTACAGTATATGGCGCAACATATCTCATGCTATATTTCCGAAACAGTTTTCGATAACTTCAAAACATTCCGAAACCCATCAACCGTAACTAAATAAAGATACTACCAAAGAAAAATAAGAACAGATTGAAATTAGTGCACTAGTGCTGCCATCTCTGCTCCCTGAAAAGGGAAGGGACTATTATCCATAGAGCTTACTGGAGGGGCATAAGCTCTCAGGGGTGAAGCCAGGCGTAACGGTATCCTTGCGCATTTAGACATATTGTGCAGCCCAGCTTCGTGGATTTGCCATAAGCCTACGTGTTAAGAAAATATCAAGTTTTTCTGAAACCAGTTGTTACGGAGGTCATATAAAGGTACGTAAATACATAATAGTGTGTGTATTTTTCTGAAAATTATTATCTATATCCGAAAACATGCCGTCAGGTAGATAAATGCTATGCTACCTTTGCATTCGTAGATGGTTTGCTGCTCGGCTTACGAGTGCATTAATCGCACAGATAGAAGAATAACTGGACTTACCTTCCACCGGTAAGTTAAAAAAATGCAAAAAATTGTCATACCAATGCAATATTGCATGAAATGGACGCTACACCTGATAAATACTGAATTTCTTGCCTACCATGTTGCATGTGCATTATAAAGTGAGTAGTTGATAATAATTTACCAGTCAACCGCAGTAATTATGTTATTTTATCAAATTTACTAGCATGTTCAGCTAATTTGTTATGAGAGTATAATATTACCGGTAGGAAATAATGAGACTGAAATGTTTGCCCTACCACACACCTTTATGATGGCTTGCAGGGTATTATGCAGATGTTATGCGGAACCAAGAATGGTGTTACACAATTTCACAGCTATAATCTTATAGAAGCTATGATGAGTAAGATGTGTGGAATAGTATTTATTTCAACTAGAGGGAAAGAACTTAGGAAAATGTGGCCTTCACGTGCCTTTATGCTTTGCTATCATCGGTACTCAATGCTTAAAACGGAGAGAAAGAAAGTTTGACGAGGGATTAGTTATTGTAAGTTTGTGAATCACGTTCTTGGTACAGAAATATTTGCAGGGAAGTGTGTTCATTTTGTAATATATAATATCAACTTTAGCTGGTCAATTAACCGTTAACGAACCTAGTATTATGATATGAATAAGGCGAGAATAGCGTAAGTGCTCATTACTTCTCGATTTAAGTTTATTAATATCCCGTGTAGTAAGTTATCAGTGAAGTGAATTAGTCATTTTAAATTCCAAACGATGATATCATTTTGAGGTGATACCTTGGGATCATTATTTCACTAATGTTCCTAGAATATCTACTTGAAGGGAAAGAAAGTGGTTTTGGTAATAAATTGTCATATCTTGATATCTTTCCCTAACCTATGGCAACATTTTTTTGCATTTTATATTTCCAAAACTTATGCTTATCTATTAGGGAATATGCTGTTTTTTCTTTACAAGTACCTATTATTTGTCATGCAACCTTTCTTTTTTCCTTTTTCAGGATGTCCTTGCAAGTTTGCTGTGCCTTTTATTAAGACATTTACTTTTCTGTGATCAAGCATAAGGAGTGGCAGTTACTGACTGGAACAGTTGTGAATTGCTTTATACTGTTTGCAGATCGGTTTTGCATTTTTGACCTCACTCATGCATTGTATATGTTTACATTTAATGTTGACCGGTTAAATAAAGAGAATTTTGTACTTGAACAATCTCAAAATGGAATTGTATCGTAAATTAATGATTTTGTAATTTGAAATTGTAATAAATGTTTTTGCTTGGAATTTTTTGTCATTCACCAACAAAATGTTTCGCCCTTCTTGTGAAGTTAAATTTAGAGGCACGCATTTTGTTGAGTTCACTCTAGTACAAACGTGCATTACGTGAGGTAGAACGGCTCTTTTCCCAAGGTTTGATAGTGAAAATGGAGTAATATAAGTAGAAAATATAGTCATAGGGCGATTCGGTATTGTGCCATCGATAAAATTATTTTATCTTTGGATTTAGTTAATATTTATATCGTACAGTAGCAGTTCTCGGCGAGTATAACGGTGACAAATTACGTTCGCAGAAGAAACTATTGTTGCATAGAAATCTCTCCAATCCATCTTTAATTTCAGGAATACGGTTCAGAAATTTGAAATTAATGTAATTTTTGAATTGACAGCTGTTATTTTGCCAGTAATATTGAGTCATTATGTTTGACAAAACACCTAATTGTCCGTTGATAATCCTGTTCCTGCGGGACACAACGGCTATAATCCAATACGAATTAATTAATTTTGGGATGTATTACTAGTTAATTTCATCGCACCATCCGCGAAAAATTCCCAAAGGCATTATTTTAAGAGTAAAGATCAAAAATTAATCGTTGCCCCGTAAGAATTAGTGTTATACCTGGGCTTCACAATATGGCTAAATGCGCAATTATGCCACGCCCCCATGGCTTCACTCCCCGTCATTGCGGAGCATAGGGAGCGCCCTCTCCAGTAAGCTCTATGCTATTATCAGATTTGACAAATGACTGTGTTGCACAGAGTTGGGCGTCGCCCATGGCGAGGCATCTTCGGGTTAATATCTTGGTAGGCTGTTTCTCATTCCCTCCACCTTTTTTTTCCAGCTCCTGGAAGTTATGCTAGGCACCGCCGCTAGCGCTACTGGCGTAGTAGTTCATCCTCATGCTGTAGCGATGGCGCTACAGGCAGATTGCGGTATCTATACGGTGGTATTATCAATAATATTGTTGTAAATAATAAGTTACTGGAATTTTAATTTAATCGTAAATAAGAATTTAATTTCTATAAATTACAATTTTAATTTGTTATTCATGAAAAACTTCATACCTTGACTCCATGGTTTCTTCAGGCACGCCACAAATACTGATAGCCAGTGGGATATGGGTAGAAACAAAAATATACATGCATATTTAGTTTTTGTACATTTATTGCAAGTATACTTCCAATACTTACAGTCAAATGTTATGACAATGACAAATGGGTAGCACATCACAAGGAAAATATAAGTCTAAACATCAATTCCAAATATAACATATCTTAATGGTATTTACGAGCAGCTTCTGTAAGAAAAATTCTGTAAAAAAATTTTTTTTAGATTTGCTTATTATTCCACTACCACCTAGGAGGTTATCAGAAAGTTAGCGTTTCTCTTTTTATTTAGGCTTCATAAACCTAAGTGGTTAAGAGATTCCCCAGGAGGCATATGAGAAACCACTAACATAAAAAACAGTTTAGCAGGAGAATATTTAGTACAAGCGTCCTTAAATGCACCTGAAGTAAAAGCAGTAGCAGCCAGCTACATTGATTTAAGATATATATATACATATATATGATTTACTTGACACATCAAAACTTTAAAGAAGCACGTATAATCTATTAAAACATTTCTCAAAGAAATCTGAAGTTTAAACGAAATGGTCACAAAATCACTTATCTTGTATAGAACTCAAGACAAGAACAAAATACGAGGCATGAATATTATATGGCAAACAAAATGATGAAAGAACGACTGAGCCCATAATATTTCTCATGATAAATAGAAATCCTCAAAGCTATAAAAAACTATACGACGCGGTCAAAATGTGAACAACGAACCACAAAAAATATTTGCTGATGCATAAAATACCAATTAAGCATATAGCAAAATAAAGTATTCTTGTTTCATAACCCGAATAAACAAAATCGATAATGAAATTGAGTTATAGGCATCAGCGACGTTAAAAATGATTGGATGTAAATAGAGCGGCTTATAGATAATACTTTGAAAATGCAGATCATAGCAGTGAAAAGATGTTTCCTCAGAGAAAATCACACAATGTACACCATGAATCATTGAACACAGTATTCTTCTAAAATTTTTACTGAGAAAACAGCAACTAACCGTCACACTGTATCCAAAACCATCTCAGGATGCAGATGAAGAGATTTCTGAGATTTTGATGTAAACTTGGTATCACTAGTCACAAAAGTCTGACTGAAATTCCTTCATTCAAGAAATTTTCCTGCAGTTTCCTTAACTCTAAATGATTTTCTATCTTGCAAAAAACACCGCAATAGGGAGGATTTTGTGGTAGGCATCGTCGGGTTTCCTCAGTAACACTACTTGAAAATAAGAAATACTTGATAAATAAAGTCGAAACACAGATCCAATCATTACATATTTAATATATCAATCTCCATCGATTACGCGCTTTAGTTTAACTAGTATCACAGAAACATATCAATGCAAACCTTTTCTTATTAGTGATAACTTGCTAAAATCTTTTATGATAATATGCCACTTAACATTTAAATAAAGATCTTCGATGTCATTTCGTAACTAATTAACAGATAAAGTTAACACCATGAACAAAGAACTTAAATAAGGAATCCACTAGAGGCGAGGCTAAGTAAACATTACATCAAAGAATGCATACTATTACATCTGTGCTGTTGAAAGTGATACTTAATCATATTAACTAAACTTGGTATACTTAATGAAAAAATATCTCTTAAAATTTATTAAATATCTTTAGAGTTTGTTAAAAGCGCGGGCTTTATTGAAGCTAAGAAAACAGCAAAACAGAGGAACTACAACAGTTGAAATGAAATCAGTTTTGGGGGATTCTTCGGGGCACAAGACGCACACAACCTAGCAGGACCACTGACGTGGACTGAATGGGCGTGTCCACTCGGAGGATCTCTCAGAAGACCTCCCGCGGGATTAGACACTGCTTGCGCCCCGGGCGCTGAGCCGTTGGCGGGAGCGAAGGGGGTGCCACAGCTACTCCCCCCCCAATGAGCTTCGCCTGGGGCGAAGGGAGTGAAAACCGGACGGTCTTGATGGGGGTCGTGCTCGGAGGTGGATGTGATGAAGGCTGCTGAGGGTCTTGTGCTGGTGGTAGGTGCTCATCTGCCTTTGCGAGGTAGGCAGGCTTCAGGTGGTCGGTGGAGAGGGTCTTGGCAACTCCGTTGACGTCGATGACGAAGGTGCGGTCACCAACCCTCTTGATGATGCGGTGGGGGCCGGTGTACGGTGGCTCCAAGGGCTTCCTGATTGCGTCAATGCGGCGGAAGACATACTCGCATGTGGCCAGGTCCGGGAAAATGAAAGGACGGCGGTTGTCATGCCTGGCCGCCGGAACAGGGCGAAGAGCGCGGAAGAGGCAGCGCAGGTCGGTAACAAAGTCAATGGGACCGGTAACAGAAGCGTCCTGAGGAGCGATGAATTCGCCGGGGATACGCAGCGATGTCCCGAAAACCATTTCAGCGGGGGATGCTTGCAGGTCCGCTTTGAAGGTAGTGTGGAGGCCAAGGAGGACCGTAGGGATAGCCCGAGGCCAGGGGGTCTCGGGGGTGCACTTTAGGGCTGCCTTGAGGGTCCGGTGAAAGCGTTCCACCATCCCATTGCCTTGAGGATGGTAGGGCGTCGTGTGGATGTGGTTCGCGCCAACGAGGTTGCAGAGCTGGGCGAGGAGGTCGGACTCGAATTGACGCCCTTGATCCGAGGTGATGGTGAGGGGAGTGCCGAAGAATGAGATCCAATGATGAAAGAGAGCACGAGCGATTGTTGGTGCTTTCGTATCTCGAACAGGGACTGCCTGCGGCCAACGAGTGTACCGATCGATGATGGTGAGGCAGTTCTCGAAACCATCACAGAGTGGCAGCTTGATCAGGTCCACATGGACGTGATCGAACCGTGCGTCCGGTGTTTTGAAGCTGCCGAGCTCCGCTCGGTTGTGGCGGTGAACCTTGGACAGCTGACATGGCACGCACTGCTTGGCCCAACGGAGGACGTCCTTTCGCAGACTCGGCCAGAAATATTTAAGCGCTACGCGCTTGGCTGTGGCACGTCCGCTGGGATGGGACAGCTGGTGGACGGTATCGAAGGCTTGGCAGCGGAGTGTGACCGGCAGGTACGGCTTGATTGTGCCGTCGAATGCCAGGTAGTACGCCGCATGGCCGTCGAATTCGAACCGTTGGAGATTAAGGCGCTGGCAGGACAAGAGGTGAGGCAGTTGTTCGTCGGAGGATTGCGCCTCGCTTATGGCCCGAGAGGACAGGGTGGGTGTCATGGAAACGGTTTCCACGCGTGAGAGGGCATCCGCCACCACATTTTGGTCACCGGGCGTGAACACCAGCCTGGTGTCGAACTGACCGATGAAATCGAGCTGCCTGCTCTGACGAGGTGTAGCCTTATCAGAACGCTGAGTCAGCGCTAAGGAGAGAGGGCGGTGGTCAGTGTATATCACAAAATGTCGTCCTTCGAGAATTCGTAGGAAATATTTGGTAGCAACGAAAATTGCTAGAAGCTCACGGTCGTAGGTAGAGTACCGCTGCTCGGTCTCCGACAACTTCCTGGAGAAGAATCCCAACGGAACCCAGGTACTATCGGCGCGCTGCTGATCTAGGGCCGCACCAATAGCCGTGTTGGATGCGTCAGTACGGAGGGCAATTCGTTGGGAAGGGGACAGGAAGGCTGAAGTGGCAGCAGTGGCGATGCCCTGCTTGCAACGTTCGAAGGCGGCGTCAGCCTCGGGTGTCCAGATGAGCTCGGCCTTCTTGGCGGTGCAGCCCTTAAGGAGCTGCGAAAGAGGGGCCTGATGCTCGGCAGCGTGTGGGACGCAACGGCGATAGTAGTTGATGACGCCAAGGAAACGTCTCAGCTGCGAGGAGTCCTGTGGTTTGGGGAACTCGTTGATGGCCTGCACCTTCGGTTCTGGTGGACGGAATCCCGTTTTGGAGACGTGGTAGCCGGCAAAGATAACCTCAGGGAGACCGACTTGGCACTTGCCCCAGTTAGCCTGAAGCTTGGCTGTCTGCAGGGTCGAGAGGAGTTGCCCAAGGTGATGCCGGTGCTGCTCGTGGTCATTGGAGAAAACCAGAATGTCGTCTTGGTAGATGCGGACGAAATCCAGCTTACGGAGGAGATGGTTCAAGGTCCGCTGCAGGGTTTGAGCCGCATTGCGGAGACCAAGTGGCATGCCTACGAATTCGAAAAGGCCAAAAGGCGTCGTGACTGCTGTTTTGCAGATGTCCTCAGGAGCAACCGGGATCTGGTAAAAGGCCCGATGTAGGTCGATGACCGAGAATACCGAGCCGCTGGTTTCCTGAAGTAGATCCTCGATTATCGGCAGCGGGTAGCGGTCGGGGCGGGTGCAGGTATTGAGGTGGCGATAATCACCAGTGGCACGCCATTTACCGCCAGGTTTGGGTACCATGTGCAGAGGGCTGGCCCACTGGCTAGAAGAGGGCCGAATAACGCCGCGTTCCATAGTAGATGGAACTCCTGTTTCGCTGCGGAGAGACGTTCTCCCGCGAGACGACGAGGCCGGGCGAATACAGGTGGGCCGAAAGTGACGATCTGGTGGTGGACTGGAAGGTCCGGAATCGTAGCCATTTCTCCGGGCAGAACTGAATCCTGGGAGAACTTGGCGATGATGCGCCTGTAAGGTTCTCCAGCAGAGCCTTCTGGAAACGACGGAGAGGAGACGGCGCTGATGGTATGGACTTGAGGAGCCGGGCCGATAGAGCAGGAGGTAGAGAGGCTGGTGAGACCGTCGAGGAGACGACGGCGGCGGAGATCAATGAGCAGGCCGTGGTGTTTCAGAGCGTCGGCCCCGAGAATAGCAGTCTGAACGTCGGCGATGATGAAGGGCCACTGGAAGGGCCGGCGTAGGCCGAGGTTCAGGGTGAGACGCTGCGTACCGAAGGTAGTTATCGGCGTCCCGTTTGCCGCCTGCAGTAGGAGGCTCTGCTTCTGAAGTGGCCCGGTGATAAAGCGTTTGGGGATGATGGATAAGACGGAGCCGGAGTCCACGAGGAAACGGGTGGCCGTGCTGCGGTCAGAAATATAGAGGCGGTTTTCGGTAGAGGTGCCGACGGTGCCCGCCGAGTATAGCGCCGGCAGTTCTAGTTTTCCGGGCACCTGTCCCGTTTAGCGGTGGATGCGGCTGGCGTAGAAAAGGAGCACGGCTGTGCGCAGCGCAAGGCGAGGGCGCCGTGCTTGGTGTGGTACCAGCAGAGCCCTGTCAGCGGGTCTGGCCCCAGTGTGGGAGAGCGGGCGCGCTCCAGACGGTTGCCACGCGAGTATGAGCGGCCACGTGGCGCGGTGGGGGTTGCGACCCGGTGAAGAAGATCGCGGGTGATCGTGGTTAGCTGCGCTAGGGCCAGGCGTGGGGCAGCAAGCTCAGCAGCGACCTGATCCGGCGGCTGACGCGGCGAAACGTCGGCTGGAAGCGAGGCGGCCATGACCGAGGGGCCCATATCGTGCACCTCATCTGCGACGGCGGCGAGCTCCTCCAGGGTCTGGTGCTTGATGAGTAGCAACATCTTGCGCGTCTGCAGCGGCAGTAGGTCAAACCATTTCACTCGAAGAACGTCGTCGCCGACGCGGGTGCCTGCCAAGGATCGCATGTGTCTGAGCAATTGGGAGGGGCGTCGGTCCCCGAGTTCGACGCCCGTGAGCAGTTGGTGCAACCGGGCGTCCGGAGAGTCCGTGAGGCGGGCGAGAATAGTGGCTTTAATGGCCGAATATCGGTTGGTCGCGGGAGGCGAGCGGATGATGTCGGAGACGTCCGCGATTGTATCTAGGTCGAGGTTGGCCACTATCAGGTGATACCGGGCGGCGTCGCCGGTCACTTTATGCACCTGAAATTGAGACTCCACTTGCAGGAACCACAGGTCTGGGCTGGCTCGCCATAAGGGCGGGAGCCGACAGTGTCCGACGGCGGTCACTGTGGGGGGGAGCGAAGAGGTTGTCGAGGTCGGGAGACGCGCCTCGGGCTCGGATGCCACGCGCGCCTGATCGGCGTGGTCGCCATGGGTGGCCATGGGCGGGGGTGGGGGAGACGAAGAACTCGGAACGGAGAAACGGGCGGCCCTGGCGGGCGTCACCGAGATAAGGGAAGAGGGCAACGGCCGAAAAGGGGGCGATAGGGGGCTAGCGCAGCGACGATCACCCCTAGGATGCTGCGCACAACGAAGAAAAAAGGCCCGCGACACGAAGAGACACTGGACGAAAACTCACTTGATACGGGGTCACCACTTTAGAGTTTTTTAAAAGCGCGGGCTTTATTGAAGCTAAGAAAACAGCAAAACAGAGGAACTACAACAGTTG
The DNA here is from genome assembly GCA_947579665.1 of Sympetrum striolatum. Taxonomy (NCBI): domain Eukaryota; kingdom Metazoa; phylum Arthropoda; class Insecta; order Odonata; family Libellulidae; genus Sympetrum; species Sympetrum striolatum. Next base: position 84,129,742 of record OX388350.1, read on the forward strand.
AAATGAAATCAGTTTTGGGGGATTCTTCGGGGCACATGACGCACACAACCTAACAGGACCACTGACGCGGACTGAATGGGCGTGTCCACTCGTGGGATCTCTCAGAAGACCTCCCGCGGGATTAGACGCTGCTTGCGCCCCGGGCGCTGAGCCGTTGGCGGGAGCGAAGGGGGCGCCACATATCTAAAGCAACTAACACGTACTGATCTTACCTCTTTCGCGACGCTGAAAAGACCTTGACCGTCTTGTTGGTCTTCTTCCGGTTCAAATAAAGGGAGGTTATTAAAACATTTTATAACCCAACTTCGACTTTAAAAGAACTTCTTCAAATTATTCAAACACAACTTACACGTACAATACATTGACAAGCACCACCAAGCACTGACGTTAAGATAGGCGCGGAAAAGTAACAATAGAAAAACAAAACTATGAGACACTATGAGAAATTAGGTAGGAGAAGTTGCCTCTCACTATGAGAATTATAGAGGAGGAATAGCCTGTTATAGCTGGTAGCACCTACAGCGCTTACTGTGGTGCCTAGTGATACTACTAAGGCCGTGAAAACAGCCTACCTAACGCTCCCATTAAAGATGCCCGACCATGGCGTCGCCCCAGCGAGTTTTAGAGAAGGGAGAAAGGGATAACCATAGAGTAAGGATGGGGTAGAGTGCTGGCCAGGCTGCACAGTAGCCGAGCCGATGTTACAGCATTAAACCACGTGACTTCTCCGTTTTCTAGCGGCAATTCAAATACGCTGTGGAGATTCATCTTGAAAAATCGAGTTTTTAAGTAACTCTGAACTACGTAGTTAATGCGTATATTATTTTAATAGATAGTAGAGTTTCCACTTAAAGTTTTCTTATTATAATAATCAACGTCGGGTATATATTTATCATTGTTTAAGAATATTTAGATACCTCTCGTCGAGTTCTTCGGAACGAGTATGAACTCATCAAGGTTTACTCGAGTAGCAAGCAAGATAAATACAAAATAACAAAATTTCAAATAAATTCCCAGTTATCGTTGAGTTTTTCGAACATATCCGGAGAAAATTACGTTTAAGTGGAATATTAAGATACTTCTCGTCGAGTTCTTCAGTTTCTTTGGAGCCTATACAGTTTATGACTTGTTTTTGAGATGGCCCTGGTTCATCATCTTTGGATTTGGTTTGGCATTCCTAATTAGTTTCGTAGGTGGAGAGCTCAGGTTTGATTCACATGCAATCATAGGAGTAGGCCTATTCTGTAATAAAAATGAATGAACCTTGTGGACATGCTTACAAAGGGCATAATTATTACTGAATGAGCAGTGATACATGTGGCAGAAAAGCTCTCAAGGCAAGAAATCTCATCACACCTTATAAAACACAAATGAGGAAAGAGTCATTTCTTAGATACAATAGTCACATTGTAAAGTATAGATGAGTCAGTTTGAGATTTGACATGCCAAACCTTTTCAGCAGATGTTGGCATAACATCTTGATCTGAGATTCGAATTCCTTTGATATGATCATTAATATGAAGTCCTTGGAACCCTAATGGTGGATCTTGGTCATTCTTTTGTAACTCGGTCCAAAATGTCAGTCAGTCAGTCTTTTGAATTGTAATAAGAACTTGAATTAAGTCATCAAGGCGCTGATTAACTTTCCTGTTGGGGTAATGGCTCTTCAATTTGTTATGGAATGTCTCAACAAACTTGTTCGTCTCATTTGAAGCATGAAGAAAGTTCTTATAGCACATTGCCCACTTCTTTTTCTTATAACAAAAATAAACTATGAAAAATTTTTCACAAGTAGCTGCAGAATCCTTATATTTTTCCATAAATGAGTTTAACATAGCATTGAATGTGGCATCATTGTTTTCCTCAACCAAAGTTTCCAAGGTGTCATTAATTTCCTGTGCAAGGTAATCATTATTTCTGCCAATTCCTTGCACATGCAGAGTAAATGTTTAGTTTCCTCACCAAAAACTATTCGCACTGCATTACTTAGGGCTTCATCCCCATCCATCATGTACATACATATAAGTCTGGGGACCTTCTCCTAATACTTTTCAATTATTATTATTATTTATTTATATATGGGCAGAGCCCTATTACACATCATGGTTACAACTAAACTTGATGATCTTTGAATATTAAACAATACAAGATATATTCACAAAAAATAAAAAGAAATATATAAAAAATAAAGGTATAAACATTTGTATACCCAATTAGAAGGATAAATCAAATCACAAATACAACAAAGTTAAAATTATTACAGAAACTAAACTACATTAGAGGTAAAAAAAACTCCTGAACATACAGTTCGAGATATTAAAAAAGTCAATTCTATTTCAGTATTTATTGGCCATCCTCAAGATGCAATAGAATGGTAAATAAAACATGTAATTTCTAAGTAAGTATGGAACATTAAAAAGAGCAGGGTTTCTGATAATGACTAAAGGACAATTAAAATTAATAAGAGAGAGTGGTTCAGAACATTTAATAGAGCCATTTAAAATATTATGTAAAAATAATAGACCGAGCTGCTTCCTCCTAGAAGAGAGAAGTGGTATATGTAGTTGACACATTAGTCCCTCATATGCACCACTTTCTCTATAAAGATTAAATTTATGTGCAACAATCGTAAGAAATTTTCTTTGAATCTTTTCAAGCTGTAACTCATACTTTGTGTAATATGGATTCCAAAATACTGAGCCATATTAAAAAATAGATCTAACAAGTGATATATATATAATAACTTAAGACAATTTATATCATAGAAGTCTTTGGTCACTCGAGCAATGAATCCAAGCATATTGAATGCCTTAGTGGCAATAGTCTGTATATGTATTTGAAATCCTAATTTTACATCAAAAATAACCCCTAAATCAGAGATAGATTGAACTCGCAAGTAATTCGCAATCAGTAAGTCTACTAATTACTACCAATTAGTTAGTCAAAGTCTCTTCATCTAGATGACCGGTGATGAAATGAGCTATAGGGTAGCCGACACCATACTCATCAGGCTCAATTAAATTTAACAAATGAAACTTGTACTGGTTAGTACCGTGAGTTGAGTCTATGCGCAATATTCTACCACAGCCCGCCAACATCTCAGTGCATTGAAGTTTCTGCTGAATACCAAAAACAAAAAGTTCAGAAGCATGCTGTAAATTGTCTAGACCTTCATCTCCTATTACAGTACCTGAGCCAAGGGGTTTATTAACTAAAATAGGGGTGGAAGTAATGAAATGTTCCATAAGGGGTAATACACTATCTAAACTAGGATCTACAGGTTGAAAATATTCTTGAATTTTACGTGCTATTTTCTTATTAATTTAACATTTTGCTCCAGAAGGGAATATATCTGAAATCCTATTTGTTTTATTACACACTTGCAGTACTACATCATTTTTATGGTGATTGTTAAACTTTCAGATAAAGTACTGAAGTTTACAATCATGAATCACATGTTCCCTATTGCGCTTTACTAAAAACATGTTATTGAGATGACAATGATTATCCTTCCAAGCATTAAAATCATGCATATCTTTGAATTCATATTCCTCCACTGAAATATCATCTTTGTGATGATATTTCTGTGCTCTGCAAATGACAAGTCATGACAAATTGATTTTGAAATTTAACATTGCAGTCATAATGTAGACGTTTAATATACTTGTATCCTTCACCACAGTTTTTCTTATGATGGCTATTGGTGCTTCTGTTTTAATAAGATACTTGGCATTTTGAGCATATTCTTGGATAAGTAATCAGTGTCATTTTTCTGTTTTAATGCAAGTTGACATGGTGACAAATAAGCAAAATACGTAATGATCCTGATAAAAGATACGCTGAAATCAAATATGTATGCAGTTACCATCAGGTCTCCTTCAGATTAATCTCTTGAGAAATTTGTTCTAATTGAAATGTTTCTAATTTGTAGAAGTTCTGCTTTCAGACTATCTTACATGAATCAGTGCACAAATTAATTTGTACACTGAGTGTTTTAGGCCTAAAGTCTACAAGATGGAATCAATATCATTAGAAAAAACTAAGTCACTTTCATGGGAGAAGAGAATTATTACAGATACGGATTAAATGTGAAACTTTAAGGTTCTTTTCCAAAACTTACAATCGTGTTGCAACTTGCATTGCAGAATTGGGATTCATCTTGGTTCGTGAAGTATTGTGAAAGTAAATTTAAAAGAAAAACATGTTTCATAAATGATCGTATCCCAGATTCTTTTTATTATATTTATGGCGAGATTACTCTGAAATCCTGCTGTGGATCTATTTTACCAAGATATCACCTTATTGTTAGTTATTTTTTACATCCACTCCTTCTAAAATTTCTCTCTCCATTTCTATTCACCTACACAGAACTTTTTATGTATATAATATCAGAACAAAAGGTTAGGTGGAAGAAAAGACTTTTCAGTCTTTCGCTCGTTATGAATATTTCTTTATTCATTGTCTGCACTTTCATTCAGAAAAGTTGAGAGTTGATATTGAAAGAGCAGGAATTCGCGCCTCTTTGCCTCTTCGCATTCCTTTTCCTCATTTTTCCACTTCTCAATCACATTCCTCTGATTTCTATGAGCCTTACAATCACATATACACTCGTATACATCGTCACCGAAAACATGTCTAACCTCAACAGAGATTTCCAATCGCTTAAGCATTTCTGCGATGCGGTTGAAAATATTCGGCTATCACTTAGCTATGTCTCTTTGAAATATGTTTATTTTGCAGGATATTTAATCTTTAACCATCCAAAGTCACATCGTCCAAGACAATCTGACTTCTTATTCAAGCACATACAACCACCCTTATTTATTATTTTAATTTAATTTCCTTTTCGTTAAGCATTTCGCATTACGGGTCGCCTATAGGAGGTCTTTCTGTGCTATTCGTTGCATTTTCTTCGTCAATACCTTCTTTTATTTCTTTAACCAAGAGTCCATAAGGTAGAGTGAAAGGAAATAGTTTTATCAAGATTTACCAGACAAATCAATGAGTGTTACTTAGAGAGACTTGATGAAATTGGAAGGGAATCTTTCGAAGATAGAATACTCAAACTTAGGCATATCTTACTCAGTAAATTTTATGATGATTCATCAAGAAAACTCAAGTGAGTTAGATGCTAGAACTAGTTGAATCAACGCACTATTTTTTCCGCGAATGTTGCTCAGCAATAACCGATTAGGGAAATAGAGATATGGTGTATGCACTCCAAGTAACATGCCCAACTACGGCTTTCTGGGCAAATCTATGTCGTGTGGTTTCTCACTTCGAAAAATATTCACTTTGCCGGACTACAGACTCTATAACATAAATCGAATGGTTTAGCAAAGAAAATATAATTATTTGTAGATGGGAAGAAATCATTTTCCAGGTCAATATTATTTTTATACCATTTCAAAAATAATTATTTAATTATCTTACTAAACGGGCATAAAATCTTTCTAAATGAGCAAGTCATTTTCATTACGTATCCAAAGCGAATGCGACATTCCGGGAGAAACCATGGAGAAATACTGTTAACTGTAGCGAAAATTGGGCTTTGGTTGCGGCACGAGCAGCGCGATTGGTATATATGTATTGAAACCGTGAAAGCTTGTTACCCGGCATACCAGCAAGGAATGGTGTCTTGACAAATGCCTTTATTCGCGTACCGTTCGGGTGAGAAGAGGAGTCCCCGCACCCCGCCGCGCCTCTCCTGCCGCACTCGGATCTTTTGCGGTTGTTGCGGCGGTCGACTCCGGACTCTGCATCGGCGCTACTTCCCGCAAATACGCGACTGAGGACACGAGATTACCGAAGCTCTCTCAAGATCCGATAATTCCGTTGAAATTGACCTATTACTACGGGAATGCCTTCTAATGAGAGCGGAAGTGACTTAGAATGAAGAAGATTTTCAGTGGTTTGCTAGAAAATTGGAAAAGATACTACGCGACAAAGTATCGCCACGCCAGACTTTTAATTATCACCGAGTTAATCCCGAATTTACTACTGAAATCCCCTTCGAAGAGTGAAATGCCAACCCCAAATGTATTAGTTAGTTTTAATACTTAATTTATACTTAGTTTAAACTTTATGCTAATATCGAAACTTATGCAAGAAAGTGTGAAAGTTCTCTTTGAAGAAAATCTTTAATCTATTTAAATTCTGAATTTTGTGAGCACAAGATCTTAAAAACACGCAACGCTTAATGAGGAGATTTTTTCGTTTCTAGTTACCTTTTTGAAACAAATCATGCTTAATTCTATCCTCCGTACTTATAAACAGTGTTATTTCGTTGCTTTAATCCCCTCAACTTATTTATAGCTCTTTGAAGTTAGGTTCTTGTTCTCCTTTTACTTTGATTTTATCTACTATCATGAAATATGTCATATCCCTTCAGATAACTATTTCAAATTTATCTAAAAAGCACTATAGAGATTACCTCCTCTATTTTTGTAGAACAGACAATTTCATCCGAAGCCGCGCAATTATTAATATATGAATCATCTGAAATTGTGATTAAAAGATTTATATTTACTATTTTTTCAAAAAAATGTAAAAAATTGACTCCATTATATAAATGGTGAGTAATTAAAATTTTGATTGCAATATCTGTTTTCTTTTCGCTTCCGTCCAAGGAAAAAGCCCTTGTCGAAAACCATCCGTAAGCAGGTATTTAGTTATAATGCAGTGAACATTACTTTTTGAGTATATACTCATCGCTCGCGATATTAATTTGTTTAAATAACCGTAAGTATACAATACTTATTACTTTCATCTATACTTTCGTAAAAATCATCGTTATACCGTCACCAGAAGCCAATTTCAAGTGCTGAAGCGATCAATGTTTCTGTAGTAACTTTCCATCTTCCCTTCATCGGGCACGTTTTTCTACCAAATACGTAATTCATTAATTACTCAATTCTAATTCAATATTTCAATGCATTGCTCAAATTACTCGATTCAAACTATTTACCATCACAGCTTTTTGGAGAAATAACGGACATCGCATTCTTTGAAATTCGTCGGAGTCTCTTTAAAGGAAGCGGCTGCTTAGCAACGACCCCCTCTGCATTTCAATCCATCGCACATCCTCCTTGTCCTGTTAATTTACAATGAAACCTACTTCTAAACATTCCGCCAAACTTTCTTCATCCCCCTCCCTGCATCCGTCCCTCTGCGCCAGCCCTTCGATTTGCGTAAAATGTTCCGATGAGGGTTGGCCGAAGGGAGGGATAATGATTAGCAATATGTTGTGGGCGATCAATGGCATACTCCAAGAGATAGGTGGAGGGATACCAATGAATCACCTTAAAGATATCAGATATAAATTTCTTCTATAACGTGGTCCGCAATTTTCTAACGTAAAGTTTGTAAATATTCAACGGTGATAATTCAATTCAAGTCTTACGAAGGACAAAGAGAATATTTATAAAACTATATTTTACCTTATGATTGTCGTCTTTTAGGTTCACCTTCGGCTTAAAGTTTAAGAAATACGACAAAAATCGAAGAGCGGAATTTTTCGCTAAATTTAATCAACTTCGACCTCCTGTGGAATATCAAGGCACGGGAACGAATATAAATGACCTCCATAGATGTACACAGAATAAATTCAAGATTAGTCGTGCGAAATTTGAAAGCCCGCGCTAATTTCCGATTCCGGCCGCGAGCTTTTTAGTACGCGCAAGTCTTCGTTTGGCGGCGCTGCGGTCGAGATGTGCCTGACGCGCGTAACGTTCTCGGTTCAAATAGTCTAGGAAACTTTGTCCAGTGTACAATCAATACAGCCCACAAAGACCCGCAAAATTCCCTGTGATCGTCCTCCATTTACGACGAACCCCTCCTCTTGGAAGGGTGCTCCGTATTTAGCTCGTTCGATGAGAATCGTGTTATTGTAAAGTAATATAATAGATGTTTGGAGTTGAACTAGTAGTTTACCAGGGTCTGTATTTGTATAAGTAGCAACATCCGGCGCAAGGTCAGGAAAATTGTTACTCAATTTAAAGATAAATTAGCAACCGTCGAGAATGACATTGTTAAACAGTTATGGTGCTCTGCCGCTAGGAAAAGAAAAGAGAATAAAAGACACAAAAGATATTTGCAATACCTGAGAAAGAAATAGATAAGAAATAATTAAAAAAGGTAAAAAGTTATTCAGCGACACCACCTAAATTAGTGTTAAGGTTTTGTTCGGAATTAGTGAAAACTTGCAACCATTAGATATTAAGATTGTTTAGCACCTAAGCCTGGTTTTAGTTTTCTCAAGATCCAATGCCGATTCTGTGAATTTTTAAAATATGGTCAATAAGAGGGCGATAAATGGTATAATGCCACTTGAGGTACGGAAGCATCCGAACAGGGCAACAAGTCTGCAACAGAAGCCATTTCAACCGAAGAAGGCCAGAAATTATTATTCTTAAATTATTTACATTGTTACGTTACCTATTGTCTATTTATTTCATTAGAAACGGAGCTCATTATCGCGGTAGACGCCATTTAATGAACATAGGATTCGATTGAAGTATGCTTTGCACTGAACCGAGTACTACAGGTAACAATTCCTCTATCGATTTCTCGCATTTTTATCTTAGGAAGATTTTTATTCTAACTTTACTTCCTGTAACTGTATTTCCTTAATTGAATTTTAGGAATGCGTATTCATCAAGGACTCAACTCCACAACTAACGTATCAAATGAACGTGAAAGGCCTCCGAATTAATTCCAATATTATTCGATGAATCTCGATCTCACCTTTGAAAATCAGTATACGAAAGACAGCGGCATAATTAAAAAGAAACATAAATATATATTACTATATCATCGACGTATAACTCATCCCTTACTAATTTATTTGCTTGCAATATGCAAGAACCCATGTCCTAGAGGGGATGGGAGAGGGTCTCTATGGGATGAAGCAATCGAAGAAGAGGGCGGGAATGGCGTACTTAAAGCAGTTGGCGCACTGAGTGCCCACATTTTCATTCGTATCTTTCCTTGTAATCATTCTGCGTCCCTCGAGTCTTCCTACAACAATGTTCTCCATGTACAGATCATCATTTCAATTAGTTGTACTATTTTCCAATGTATATTTTGCACACGACCGGTTTCGTAAGATTACTTACATATTCAGGTGACAAGAAGTTACAATGCAAGATATATATAAGGAACCAAAAGGAGGAGGGGTTGTGGGGAAATCCGGAGTGTGGGTTCAAGGAAGAGGGTAGAAGAAGTGGGCAGGGGAGGAAGAAGTACCAAGGGATAGCAGGTGATCTTATGGACAAGGGAGCGGGGGGTTGAGGTTATCTGGGAGAGAGAGGTACGAAGGGGAATGAGGCACAGGAATAATTTCATGGAAGCAATTATAGAAACCGAATATTCCCTATGTTCTAAGAAGTTCATTTTCGGACCTTTGCGAAGAATGTGTAGGATTTCGGGAGTAAAGGTGGAGATATGGAGGATGAGAGTTCTTCTTCCCACTCTTTCTCTCTTGATTTTATTTCAATGCGATATTTTCAGGAAGAAAAAACCAAAACCTCTTTCTGAATGATCACTTCGAAGGAGACGTCGGAAGCAGTCCTATTGAGAAGGTCCAACTTGTTCATTTTATCAATATCAAGACGAATGGGATATTTTCTATTATCAAAGAATATCAGGAACTTTATCTTTCATTTGGGTTTGTCTCGGAATCAGTCATACCTGCGAATTCATGAAAGTTCTTGAGATATAAGTAAAGCTAACTAACGTCATTCGTACGCGGCTTTTATCGTCGAATCCTCAGGAAAATGACATTCCTTGGGAAATTGCTGTTGGAGGTGGGCCAGTTACTCCAACAGTTCTCTGGATAAATAACGAAAGCAAACAACCACAATTCTTATCTTGCTTAACGCATCTTATTATATAAATCATGATGAACTCAAATTTGCTATGGACCGTATGCTGTAGAGGGCAGTTAATTTAACAACTCTGAAATTCATATTTAAAATTCATACTTTTATTTTTATTTTATGATTGGAACATATAATTGAACATTGAAATTGTTTACTTTCTGCAATTGTTATAGGCTTTATTTTTTTCTTATTTTAATGCAGTCTGAATAGACTTTTCCCAGAATTTGTCACAATCGTCCACCTTAAACTGCCCACTCTGATTCCCCATCAAACATCTAACTCGCTGTGAATGATTCAAATTCGTAATAAATCATGCTCATCTCCAAACAAACCCAATAGACTCCAGCCTATTGCTAAATTTTGTAATCGTACTTTATCGAAGTCAGCAAATGAACTCGCATGTCCCTCAAAAACTCGAGTATTGGTTTTTCACCTCAGTCGCACTTATTATGAACTACGCCGTCTTTTATTTACTCTTAGCTTTCTCTCCTTCTCAGTACTTAAGAGTGAGTATTATTATTCTTTAAAGTTATATTATTTAATAATTAAATGGGTAAATACTATAACTAAGTCACTCTTAATAGTGTATGAAAGTGAAAGAAGTGAGTGAAATATGTAATAACTTAAAGATATTTCATCTTTATCTACGTATTTATAAATAATTTATAATTCTTCTCATGTCGTCACTCACTCACTGCACCGCCTATTTCTCTCTCCTTATTTTGGCCTTCATTAAAGGCGAGATTGAGGCTGAAAAGTCTCTTCTTTCATCTAACCTTTCGTCAATGGTATTATGAACATACAAACTTGTGTATATGCGAATAGAAATAGAGAGGAAAATTTGGAGTGGAAATAAAATAAAACCTTTGGTGATATCTTAGGAAAACATATCCACAGCAGGAAAACACCCACAGAGAAGGGAGGTGTGAAAAACCTGCGCAAACCTACTGATAGTACAAGCTAAAAGATGTTAAAGAGAGCTGTTTTTAACATGGAGATTACAAAAGCACTAGTTCTATAGCTAAATTACAAATTAATAACAAAATCAGAAACAGGAAAAAACAAAAAAAACTTATCAAACCCGGGTGTGCTTTGACCAAAATCGAACGACCTTCTCACTTGGCTATGAAAGGGCAATAAATCGCTGTCCATCCTGTTAAAGAAAGGGGGTAAACGAGGGTGTTTCCAGCGCTAATTCGCCGTCGTTCTTATAAAAAAGGACGCAACGCGTCGAAGATTACTTTCTTCGGCCGAGAGCTCTTAGCGTAGTTCAGAAATTCATCCTTCCTCGGTTTCCGTGATCATCTAAATTGGTCCAGCGCGTACTTATGGATTATAACAAATCTAACTCGAGATAATAATACAGACTCCTGCGCCGAACATAACTTCCTACTTTCTACAATACTTTCAAAGGAACTGCTGCCGTTTCAAAAGAATAGAACGCGATTTGTAGAAAGTATATACTGCGACTTTATTTCCTTAACTATTTTTAGACGTATTCGCCATCGGATTGAGACATTTGTCGTTCTGTGGGACCAAGTCTTGTATGTCCATGTCAAAGAATGTCTGGAATTGAAACCAGGGAATCGAACCGGAGTTTCCCGCATTCATTGCTCCGGTTAGGAGCGAATGACTCAAATGACGCTCCGGTTCGGAGACTCGAGCCTCCGCTGCGACAATCGCTCCACTCCGAACCGCTTCGTCATTGGAACTAGAGAAAACCCAAAGAGAGGCTTCGATTGGTGATGGAGTGGTTCCAACGCGTTCCCTAGCGTCGCCGAGCTTCGAATTGAAGCCTTTTTTTACCCCTCCGACTGTCATACTTTTAATCTACACAGCACCCACACCTTCCCAGCCCTTTCGCCCACCCTCGACATTCGACCACAGAGAGAGTCAAAGTTTTCATTGAGGAAAAACTTGATACCCTAGTCAAGACTTCCCATTCTTTTCACCAGCTTCCCGAGTAAGTGCCCGTATATTCTATTTGAACTGTGTTATTTCTTATAGCTATAGAGGAGGGAGCGGTTCATTTTTTCACCGGTTCAGCTCCGGTTCGATTCCCAGATTGAAACCACTGAGTGACAACCGCCTCTCCATCACTCTCGCGGATGCTGGCCGGAATTCTTTGGGTGCAGATAAAGATAGTCATCACTTGGAGAGAGGTCCGGACCGTCGGGTGGATGATTCTCCCTCGCATCGTCCCACCGTGCGCGTCACTTTCCGCGCCTCTGTTTGAATTTCGTCTTACAGGGAGTGCATTGATTGGCCTCTGGGGTAAAGTGTGCGATCCACGTTTCATCTCCTGTGACGATCTGGACATTCAAGTCACTTAACACATCGGCGGGAGCTTGAAAAACAGCTTCCATCTTCATTAGCTGTGGCAATGCTACTCTAAGAACCTGGGAAGTTCTGCTATTGCATGTGCCATATCATTTTACTTTTTCCATATACGTAGTATAGAGAAAGTATTGTTTTCATGAAAAAAATGGACTTCGAGATTTCAACAGAAATACATGTTTTGGGGTCCCTAGAACACGTTTTGACCGTTTTCGGAATGATGTCTGTGTGTATGTATGTGTGTGTGTGTGTATGTGTGTCTGTGCTTGTGGGCGCTCTAACGTAAAAACTATTAGCCGTATCAATATCAAACTTAATATATAGCATTGTGACGGGTGCTGTCAGAGTTGATTAGTTTTTGGAGTAAATCGGTAAACCGGAAGTCGAGCTTTATTCTTCGAAGCAAAGTTACGTTTTTGCAAACTATCTCCATAAATATTATATTTAGGTATATACTATTATTTATAAAAGTTTTAGGAAATGTAATTTACTATAACTTTTGTATTTAACATATTTTTATCACTGATTGTTTAGGAGTTCTTCGTGAAATACTGTAAAACCGGAAGTTGCTGATTATGTACTTTGTGGGCGCTCTGGGCTCTATGGGCGAAAGTATAATTTCATCGTTTTTCATCAAACATGTCCCGAAAAACATTATTTATAATGTTTGTGACGTAAAAGATTATATGATATAAATTAATCACTTATCTTCCAAGTTGAGATTGAAGATAGAGTTCGAAAATACTGTCGTAGATAAATATTTACATCTTATATATGGAGAAAGCCATGTGCTGGCCACATCAGATTTTTATATCACGTACTCACAGTCCATTTTCGCTTGATATCGTTTTCCAGCAGTGGAATCAGAATCAATCAATTTTATTCAATCTCCGAAGTTAAGATTTTCATCTCGTCTCAACCCATGACAGATTCTCTTTTTGTTGGCGGTATTATAACGTCTTATTATACTACCCCTGTAATTTCACTCCCTTCCCGAACCTAATCAACCGACAGCCTAATTGAACAGCCTCTCATCCTTCACTCGGTTTAACTTCTCGATATGCCCCCTCCAAATTACCTCAGCCTTGTGAAGAGCAAAAGAATAAATTTGGTTTTATTGGCCGATTACAAAGTCACGGTTGAACAACCTGCTTGTAGATAAATCTCCGATCAAACTTTCCATTAATTATTCCACCACTGATCAAACTCTTCTTCATAGGAGGCTTTTGAAAAGTAAAAAACCTTTTTCCTCAACGACAATTTTTATTGATTCGTTAGGGAGAGCAGTATACAAATATTGAGTTTAAATTACTCTTTAATTTTCATGTGACTATTAGCGCCGAAAACATTTCCTTTGTCCCCTCTTCATTTTGCTTTTCCTCTTTCTTCTTTATTTTTATAAGACCAAGAAAGTTTGTAAGGAGCGGTAGTTGAAGACGATGATGGTTAAACTATCGTCCTTTACTGCAATTAAAGACGGGAAACCTTAATCAAAAAACGTTGGACCTTCTTACCTTCGTCTTTGCTTCGTTTACATGTCAATAAAATCCTTATCTTATCAACACTTTACCCACTTAACAGTATTCAATGTTCTCTTATTACGTATTCATTGTCATAGTTAGCTAAGCCAAGAACTTTATTTGAAAGAATTGAAAGACAATAAGAAAAGTTTCATAGCCGTCCTTGTAGGCCGAATGGTTAGCGCTGTCGCTCCAGCCCCAGGCAGGGAGGGCATAGCCAACCTCATCCTCACTATCACCCAAAACCATTAGTCATCAGCCAACCCCATAAATTATGGGAAAAAAGCTAAGAGGAAAATATATATATATATATATATATATACACTAGTAAATGGATGCTTGCAAACTGCAAGCAAAGAAAATTATTAAGGGATACTACCCTGAGTTATGGGTCTATATGTTATATTTACCTTTCTTTTTAATGATACCACTGTCTATCGTATACCTAATTTCCAAATGTGAGATCAAGTTTCATCAAATGATATAATAATAGAATAAGTACTTGGAAGGCCTTTCACGTTCATTTGATACGGAAGTTTTGGAGTTGAGTTCTTAATGATTACACATTCTTTAAGTTAAATTAAGGAAATACGCCAAAAAAAGTTAGAATAAAAATCTGCATAAAATTAAAATGCGAGAAATCGATAGACGATGCGTTACCTGTGATATGAACTCGGTTTAGTGCAAGACCTACTCCAATTGAATCCTATGGCCGCGGCGCCTGCTTCCGGGCAGATCACCATATGATGATGAGGACAATATTGACGTCGTGCGGAATATTATCAAATATCCTTTCTGGTGACACTAACACCCTGATATTTTCTGAGGAACGTACTCTTCCTAGCGCGACATAAAGCTGGCAATGTGAAAACACGTCACTTCTCAAATCAATTCCTACCTTACTTAGTTTTGGATTTCAGTCCTTAATGAATATATAAGGTCGAAGATTTCCACGGCGAACGGCTGATTCCGTGGTATCTCTTTCGGGATCCCACCGCGATGAACGTAGCAGCGGCGACGACGACGGTTTAATATGCATTCGTAAAACTAAATTAAAGAAATAAGCATAAGAATGTTAAGTTAGAATGAATATCTGCATAAAATAAAAAAGCGAGAATTCGATAGACGATTCGTTACCTGAAGTACTCGGTTCAGTGTAAGACATACTGCAATTGAATCCTATGTTCATTAAATGGTGTCTACCACGACAATGAGCTCCGTTTCTAATGAAATAAAGAAATAGACAATAGGCAACGTAATTGTGTAAATAGTTTCAAAGAACGTAGAGAAAGAACTTAATTCTAAAGCTCGTTTGGAGAAGATGGGAAAATAATATTCATACAATGATACATGCAAAGATTGTTTTTACTAACCAAGAATTATCCAGCGTAGAACAACGTAATCAGAAGGTCGTTGAAGGAAATCAGTGAATTTTATGTGTATATATCCGTTTTTAATTTTGATGAAAGTTGAATTACGTAATATACTACGTACTAATTGTGTACAACGTATTAATTAAAAAAACGTAGAAAAAGAACTTAATTTTAAATTCTCTTTGGAGAGGATGATACAATAATTATATGTAATTAAAATAGAAAAGAAGAAATAAAATAGGCATATAATAAAAAGCACAGAAACTCACACACGAAAAGCAATCCACCATAGACGTAGAAAAACGATATCGTAACATCGTTCAATGATACCATGTAATTCCTGAGTAGATATTTGTTGCTCAATTAGATAAAAGTTACAATTTCTGGATATACAATGATAACATGGACCTTCGAGAAAGGCGGGCAGCAATGGGTTTAGTTGCCGGTATGAGCTCTTAGGTGACAATATATCACAATGTATGTATGAAGTATGAAAGTGAAGCATGCACGGAACTTTTTAGTCTGAGTTTAGTAAATGATAAATGTATTTGGTTAAGTGAACTATGAAATAAAATATTACTAACGTATAGTGTTCGTGAAACTAATGATTCGTAATGCTTGCAGTTATGTTATTTCTAAAGATGGTTGTTAAACCTTTTAATTTACATTAATATCCCTATTTGTTAATTTATATTAACATCTATGTAATTCATTCTCAAATAATCTCACTACTTACATGACTTTTCCGATTATCTTGGTTGATAAATGGTCCCGTATTCTCTACATAAACTTATGTTATCACAGTATGTATTCACGATTAAATTCATTCCCGTGCAGATATCCACTGTCTATTTTGATGAAATGTACAATTTTCAGCATTCAGTAATAACATATATCGAAAGAAACATTTAAAATAATTAAAAATGCATCAAACCTTTATCATGGCGTATGGAAATAGGATCGTAAACAAACTTGTTTTCGATTCAAACAATGGTTGTTGCCATAGATTTAATTTTCAAAATGAGGAGAAAAAAACGTAATAAATTGGCGTTCAAACTAAAATTTTGCAAATTTCGTGCCGGAATGTTAAAATCGGTCGCAAGAAAAGTAAATTTTGAACTTTTAGACGTCATATAGATCAAGTCCCACTGCTTTACGATTACGTTTTCACGTTTTAATTAACTAAAGAAATTTGCTCTGCATGACCATTTTTCGTTTTCCCCGTTTAAATACCTTGAAAAATATAATCGTCTTTGGGCTCAAACCTAGGACAAAATCTGGGAGTTTTCGATTTTTTCCTGACTCGACTGTCAATTATGTCTATGTCTATGTCTATGTAAGAACCCTGCAAGCCACCTTTCGGCGTATGGCAGGGGGTGCAAGCACCTTGACTCTATTTTCCTAAACGGTTGCTTTCGCGTATACTTCGCGGAAAAAATGAATTTTTGAAACGATTCGTTTTAGCATCTATTTCCCTAATCTTTCGGGCAGTATCAGCACGGCCCATATAACAGGGGGTTCGCATTATATCGGTTACATCATCTGAAAACGTAATTTCTCTGAACTTATTTAATAAATTTATCCTTTGAATTTTTCTTCTATCTTCTAATGATTCCCATCCCGCGTCCTGTAACATCTGAGTGACACTCGCTGTTTTATCGTAGCAATTCTTTACAAATCGTATCGCCTTTCGTTGTACCTTTTCTAAATCCCGAATATGACATTTCTCGGCGGGGTCCCATACACTACATGCATACTCAAGGTGAGGCCTAACTAACGCTAAGTAACATCGCTCGCGAACCTTTTCTTCGCTCCTACCGACTATTCTTTTAACGAAGCCGAGTTTCTTAAGTGCTTTTCCACATATATTTCGGATGTGGGCACTCCATGATAGATTATTCGTGAGAGTTACTCCAAGATACTTTACCGATTCTACTGTCATTAGGTTTACCCCTCGGAGACTATAAGAATAATCATTTATTATAGATAGAATTATAAATCTCTCCTGAAAATTTCAGCCTTATATCTCGATTAAAAATGCCCAGGAATTTGTGTCAATGAGTCGGATTTGCAGCTTTATATATAGTAATGAATCCGGAGAAGCATCTATATATAATAGTTAGATATAGGTATATCCGGAGAAGCGTCTATATATCTATTATATATATAGATGCTTCTCCGGATTCATTCATATATCATATCTATTATATATAGATGCTTCTCCGGATTCATTCAACCACTAGCGTCATTGACTTGAAATTTTTATGACATATTGGCCATAACGTGAAACCCCCAGGAAAAAAAGCGACTTTGATCCTCAGTATCATAGGTTCGAATCCAGAGGGCCCCAAAGTCCCGATTTTTCCCGTTTAAATGCATTGCCGTGATTTTCGGGAATTAAAAAAAAATACTTTCCGGATAGGTAGAGAAATAAAACTCAAGGTGCCTATATTTATGGTCTTGGAATTTCGAAAACATCAATGACTTTCACAAAAAATATCCTGGGTTCGATGCTAGGACGATGCAAAGATCTGCCCTTTAAAATACATGGGAGTAGTTTTTCATTATTTTTTTTGATGCACTTCTCGAAATAATAGGAAGTTCCTGCTTAGCCGGAAAGTGTAAGGTAAGAATTGGTTTAAGAAAAAAATTTTCATAAGACCGTACTATTCCTGGGTTCGATGCCAGAGCACATTAACATTTCTCTCATAAGGAATATAAGGGAAAAGTAAGACTTCGATCGAGGCAGTTGCAGCCAATATTTCTGCTTGAATTTTCGCACATACTTAAAGAATAATATCTTCTATTATGTTGCATAGAAACTTTCACCAGAAAGACCCGGGTTCGATGCCGGGCGGCAAATATGTCTCCCGTTTAAAATACATAGGGTTAGTATTTCATTATTTTTTTGATGCACTTATCGAAATCATAGGAAGTTCGTGCTTCGCTGGAAGATGTATGGTTAAAACTGGTTTAAGAAAACAGTTTTCAGAAGACCGTAAAATTCCTGGGTTCGATGCCAGACCACATTAACATTTCTCTCATAAGAAATATAAGGGAAAAGTAGGACGTCGTTTGATGCAGTTGCTGATAATATTTCTGCTTGAATTTTCACAGATAGTTAGAGATGGTGATCTTCTATTGTGCTGCATAGCAAGTATCACCAGGAAGACCCGTGTTCGATGCCGGACGAATAAATTGCAGCGAATAATCAGAATATTTTCAATTCATTTTTTTTACTTTTGACGGCCTTCCCGATATGATGCCGACAAGAAATTAGTGTTGTCGATCTGCTTGCAGTATGCAAGCTACATTTTACTCGTATGATATATGAATGAATCCGGAGAAGCATCTATATATAATAGATATAATATATATATATATATATATATATATATATATATATATATATATATATATATATATATATATATATATATATACGAGTAAAATGTAGCTTGCATACTGCAAGCAGATCGACAACACTAATTTCATATCGGCATCATATCGGGACGGACATCAAAAGAAAAAAAAAAATTCAAAATATTCGTAGAAATCGCTGCAATTTAATCACCTGGCAGCGAACCCCGGTCTTCCTGGTGTACTTACTATGCAGCAAAATAGAAAATAACCATATCAAACTATGTGTGAAAATTCAAGCAAAACTATTAGGTGCAACTACCTCAAACGACGTCCTACTATTCACATACACTCCTTATTTGAGAAATTATAATGTGCTCTGGCATCGAACCCAGGAACAGCATGGTCTTATCTATTTTTTTTCTTAAACAAAGTGTTAATATACATCTTCCATCTAAGCAAGAGCTCCCTTACATATCGATAAATGCATACAAAAATTATGAAAAGATACCCCATAGTATTATATATGGGTGATATTTTTACCGCCCGGCATCGAACCCGGGTCTTTCAGGCAATACTTTCTATGCAGCACAAAAGAAAAACACCATCTCTAACCGCGTATGCAAATTCAAGCAGAAATATTGGTTACAACTGCCTCAAATGACGTCCTACTTTTCCTTTATATTCCTTATGAGAGAAACGTTATTGTGCTCTGGCTTCGAACCCAGGAACAGTACGGTCTTATAAAAATTTTTTTCTAAAACTTATTCGTACCATACATCTCCCAGCCAAGCACGAACATCCTATCATTTCGATAAGTGCATCTAAAAAAATATTGAAAAACGGCTCCCATGTATTTTAAAGGGCAGATCTTTGCATCGTCCTAGCATCGAACCCAGGATAACTTTTGTAAAAGTCATTGATGTTTTCGAAAGTCCAAGACCATAAATATAGGCACCTTGAGTTTTACTTCTCTACCTATCCGGAAAGTATTTTTTTTTAATTCCCGAAAATCACGGCAATGCATTCAAACGGGAAAAATCGGGACTTTGGGGCCCTCTGGAATCGAACCTATGACACTGAGGATCAAAGTCTCTTTTTTCCTGGGGGTTTCACGTTATGGCCAATATGTCATAAAAATTTCAGATCAATGATGCTTGTAGTTTAGGCTGTGAATTTGTATCCTATCTATCTATATAGGTATACGAGTAAAATGTTGCTTGCATACTGCAAGCAGATCGACAACACTATTTTCATTTCGGCATCATATCGGGACGGACGGAAAAATGGAATGAAATTTTACTTAAAATTCGCTGAAAATCCATCGTCTGGCATCGAGCCCGGGTCTTTACTGTGAACTTACAATACAGCACAATAGCACCATATCTAACTATGTGTGAAAATTCAAGCAGAAATATTGGCTGCAACTGCCTCAAACGAAGACCTTCTTTTCACGAATTATAATAGCTCTCTGGATTCGAACCAAGGAGGATTTAGGAAATATAAAATATGTTTTCGAAATATATCTATATGTTCTATATATATGCCGAATTTCAAGTTTTAATATTATTGGGAAGGGGTTCAAAATAATTCTTAAAAATCGGATCAGTGACTGATTGTAGAGACGCCTGGTGTCGAACCCTGGACGTATTGGAAGCTGTAAATGCACAAAATGTCTTGCTAGAACCTGATCTAATTTCGTACAAAGTTTGAAGTCGATATCATATCGGGAAGTACCTAAAATGTGTTTCCGTTATCCCCATAAGAAATGCATTGTGGAGTGCAAATGGCCCTCTGGGATCGAACCAAGGACCATCAGCGAATATGTAAAATTTGATTATGAAATGTATTTATGATTTCTATCCCCATGCCAAATTTCAAGTTTCCATGCATTCGGAAAGGGGTCCAAAAAAAATTTTAAAAATCGCCACAATGCATTTTAAACGGCCGAGTTTTGCCCCGACCTAGCATCGAACCCAAGATATTTTCCGTAAAACTCATTTATGTTATCGATAGATCATAACCATATATAAAGGTTCCTAGAGTTTCGATTCTCTACGTATCCGGGAAGTATTTTTTAAAAATTCCCGAAAATCAAAGCAATGCATTTAAACGGGAAAAATCAGGACTTTGGGGCCCTCTGGAAACGAACCCATGACACTGAGGTTCAAAATCGCAATTTTTCTGGAGGTTATACGTTATGGCCAATATGTCGTAAAAATTTCAAGCCGTTGATGCTAGTGGTTTAGCCTGTGAGTTTGTATCCTCTATATATATATATATATATATATATGAATATATGATACGAGTAAAATGTAGCTTGCATACTGCAAGCAGATCGACAACACTAATTTCATATCGGCATCATATCGGGACGGACATCAAAAGAAAAAAAAAATTCAAAATATTCGTAGAATTCGCTGCAATTTAATCACCTAGCAGCGAACCCCGGTCTTCCTGGTGTACTTACTATGCAGCAAAATAGAAAATTACCATATCAAACTATGTGTGAAAATTCAAGCAAAACTATTAGGTGCAACTACCTCAAACGACGTCCTACTATTCACATACACTCCTTATTTGAGAAATTATAATGTGCTCTGGCATCGAACCCAGGAACAGCATGGTCTTATCTATTTTTTTTCTTAAACAAAGTGTTAATATACATCTTCCATCTAAGCAAGAGCTCCCTTACATATCGATAAATGCATAAAAAAATTATGAAAAGATACCCCATAGTATTATATATGGGTGATATTTTTACCGCCCGGCATCGAACCCGGGTCTTTCAGGCAATACTTTCTATGCAGCACAAAAGAAAAACACCATCTCTAACCGCGTATGCAAATTCAAGCAGAAATTATGGTTACAACTGCCTCAAATGACGTCCTACTTTTCCTTTATATTCCTTATGAGTGAAACGTTATTGTGCTCTGGCTTCGAACCCAGGAACAGTACGGTCTTATGAAAATTTTTTTCTAAAACGTATTCGTACCATACATCTTCCAGCCAAGCACGAACATCCTATCATTTCGATAAGTGCATCTAAAAAAATAATGAAAAACGGCTCCCATGTATTTTAAAGGGCAGATCTTTGCATCGTCCTAGCATCGAACCCAGGATAACTTTTGTAAAAGTCATTGATGTTTTCGAAAGTCCAAGACCATAAATATAGGCACCTTGAGTTTTACTTCTCTACCTATCCGGAAAGTATTTTTTTTTAATTCCCGAAAATCACGGCAATGCATTCAAACGGGAAAAATCGGGACTTTGGGGCCCTCTGGAATCGAACCTATGACACTGAGGATCAAAGTCTCTTTTTTCCTGGGGGTTTCACGTTATGGCCAATATGTCATAAAAATTTCAGATCAATGACGCTTGTAGTTTAGGCTGTGAATTTGTATCCTATCTATCTATATAGGTATATATATGAATGAATCCGGAGAAGCATCTATATATAATAGACGAGTAAAATGTAGCTTGCATACTGCAAGCAGATCGGCAATACTAATTTTATATCGGCAACAATCGGGACGGTCATCAAAAGAAAAAAATAAGGATTGAAAAAATTCTTATAATTCGCTGCAATTTCATCGTCTGGCATCGAACCGGGGTCATACTGGTGATCTTACTATGCAGCACTATAGAAGATCACCATCTTTGACTGTGTGTGAAAATTCAACCAAAAATATTGGTTACAACTGCCTCAAACTACGTTCTACTTCTCACGAATGTAAATGGCTCTCTGGATTCAAACCAAAGACTATCTAGGAAATCTAAAATATGTTCATGAAATTAATCTATGATCTCTATCTATATGCCGAATTTCAAGTTTATATATTATTGGGAAAGTTTTCAAAATAATTCCTAAAAATCGGATCAACTTCTGATTGCAGAGACACCTGGTGTCGAACCCAGGACACATTGATAGCTGTGAATGCACTGTTTGATTTGTATAGACTTGATCTTTCTATATGCAAAGTTTGAAGTCGATAACATGCCGGGAAGTACCTAAGTTTTGTTTCCGTTATCTCCGTAAGAAATGCATTGAGAAGTGCAAATGGCCCTCTGGGATCGAACCAAGGACCATCAGCGAACATGTAAAATTCAATTATGAAATATATTCAACATATATATCTACGTGCCGAGTTTCAAGTATCCATGTTATCGGGAAAGGATCCAAAAAAAATCTTCAAATTCCCCACAATGCATTTTAAACGGCCGATTTTTGCCCCGACCTAGCATCGAACCATTGACCATATTCGGCGATGTCTTTTTGATTTTCGTTGGATATGCACGGCTTCTAGCGATCCCTCGAATTTTAACTCTCTCCTTTTCCGGGAAGTGCCTCAAAAAATTTTTCGAAAATCCCCGCCATGTATTCTTATGGGGAAAATCGCGACTTTGGGGCCTTCTGGAATCGAACCCATGACACTGAGGTTCAAAACCGCAATTTTTCTGGCGGGTATACGTTATGGCCAATACGTTGTAAAAATTTCAGGTCGATGACGCTTACAGTTTAGGCTGTGAATTAGTATCCTATCTATCTATCTATCTATCTATCTATCTATATCCTTGAATGAATCCGGAGAAGCATCTATATTTAATAGATATATGAATGAATCCGGAGAAGCATCTATATATAATAGATATATAGATGCTTCTCCGGATTCATTCATATATCATACGAGATAGAGAAAGTATTGTTTTCATGAAAAAATTCGACTTCAAGATTTCAACGGAAATACATGTTTTGGGGTCCCTAGAACACGTTTTAACCATTTTCGGAATGATGTCTGTGTGTGTGTGTGTATGTGTGTGTGTGTGTGTGTGTGTATGTGTGTGTGTGATAGTGGGCGCTCTAAAAAGAGAGATGTTTGAGGCGAATCCGAGTCTTCGCATTAATGTGGATATCATTGGAATCGAGTAAAATTAGAAATCGAGAATTCAGAATTGTTTTTTCGTCGTATTGAATGGCTTGCGAGAAAGCATTATCCTATTGGAGCGCAAACTTTTCTGCTACCATATGCTAATAAATAGCATATCTTTCTCGTCTTTTTGTACAGGATATTGTGAAATTTATCTTTCGTTTACTTTTGCCTCACTCTTGTTCATATCTGTGTTAATATGAAAGATACTGAGTTATCATTGATGCTGATTAATAGTATTCTTTAAGGCAGGGGTACTCAACCTTTTTTGGTGCCCGAGCACCCGATGGCGCTTCCGAAAGAAAAGCGGGCACCACATGTAATTTTCTCAGTCTTATTTACGAAGGAGCTTTTTTCAAGCGAACTACGGACAACTAGTAAAGTGATAATATTGCCAAGGTATGGCTTGAATATCAACCTGGACGGGAATGTTAATATATATAATTTCATTAAAACCTCACAACATGTCTTTATCTCCGAAGAAGATTTGATGACTGGAAATACGAGGGTGGTCTGAAAAGTTTCCGACCCCAGATTTTTCAGAAATCTTCAGAAATTTTTCAGATATCTTCAGAAAACATGTCGAGAAATGACGAAATGTCGGAAACTTTTCAGACCACCCAAATAAATCTGGTATGAAGGTATTCGCTGCATGAGCACCGTTGTGTTTTGAAAAGCAGCATTTAGTCACTGATTACGGGGAATTAGATACCCTGATAAGCCACGCTGAATCTTCACATTCGCATTATGAACAAAATATGACATAGACACTTGTCTTGTTAATCTGGACAGAGGCGATAAGAGGGATAAACTTTAGACACGACTTCCACTCAGTCCCCACTTGTGCGTCCCAAGAAATACTGTTGAAGCAAATAAAAATAATCTTTTTACCGAAGCGGCACTAGGTTGAGTATCCCAGCTTATCTCCATGTAATAATAATGAAAATTCGGGTGAGATAAAAGTCTCTTCTTCGTTCTAACCCATCGCCATAGATTATGCATATCCTTACAGATTACTACAAAAAGTGTTTCTAGAAGAGATATTTTGCTTCTCTAACAAGGAATTTTTCCGGTGATGACATCCGTTTGGGAAGCATGGGCAAACTACCGCACTCCTCATCTTGTAGAGTAAGCTTCACCCCCTCCTCCTTTTTGCATCTAATGGGTGAGGGGATTGGGCTCAAACCATCCTTCGGGATGAAACTCTGGAATTGTGTAGATAGAGAAAAACATGCATCCAAATGTGTTACTTTTTGTTCGTAGAAGTTTGTTGCGGCGATCCGAAATAAGGAAGAAATTTAAAACGCGATGTTACACGAAGAACGTTGTAAGTATGAGGCTTGTCCAGAAAGTAAGTGTACTGAATTTTTGAAGGTTACAAAAAATTTTATTTGAACAAAATAATTACCTGGTTACATTAGTACATATGTAAGCTATTATTCGACATAGGCACCATTCCTCTCAATGCAGATGGTGAACCGGGGTATTATTTTTTTGACGCCTTCCTCGAAGTAGTTTCCCGCCAAACCCTTCATCTACTTCCCCACCTCCCCCTTCACCTCCTCATTGGTTGAAAATCTTTTTCCACCCATGTGCAGCTTCAGGGAGGTAAAATGATAGTAATCTGAAGGTGCTAAGTCAGGGGAATAGGCGGGATGGTCAGGACATCCCATTTAAACTAGGAGAGCAGTTCCTTCGCCCGGTCCGGCCTCCACTCGATTAAACTTGTGTTGGTCTGTCAGCTGTTTTGGGACGCACCTCGCAGACCGTTTCCGATATCCGAGGGTTTCTGCGATGGTTTTGTGTAGCAGAGATCTGGAGATTTGTGGAAACATCGCAGAAAGTTCATCCACAGTCAATCTGTGATCGTCACGGAGCGCATTTCCGATTTTTTCCACAATTTCGTCAGCCACAATTGAAGGTCTTCCGCTTCTCTGATCATCATGCACAGACGTACGACCGTTTTTAAACTCGCAACACCACTCGAACACACTAGTACGATTCATAGCCTTATCACCATATGCAGTGTTTACCTCATTATAAACCTCAAACGGAGTTTTTCCCTTCCAACCAAGGTAACGTATGACTCCGCGTATTTCGCACTTGGCGGGAGATTGGGTTGACATTTTTTCACGAAACTTATTGTCGCGTCGACAGTTCTCAACGTACTGACATTAAACCAGTCTTGTCGAGGAAGGGAGGAATCTGGCTACACGGAAGAGTAGCCAATATGTCAAAAACAAAATCCCTCCGGCCGTGAGAGCCTCAGTACACTTACTTTCTGGACATCCCTCGTATATAAATCACATCTAAATGTGAATGCGATTTCTTCAGGAAATCTCAGTCCTTGTCATCTATGATTTTTTAAATTCAATATTCGCTTGTGGAATCTATTAGATCTTAAAAGGTTGTCGGTGAAATGCTACCTCTTCTCCTCTCAACTTCATAGAATGAATTACTGCAGAGGGAGCGATATTCTTGCATTATTTCAGTTTTGGAAGTTCAATTTGTCCATGGAAAGAACGCAATCGGCGAAAATCGTCATCCGATTTATCGGGAGGCAAATAAAACATTAAGAATTGGTGTTATTTCTCAAATTAGGTTACGAGATATAATAGTAATCTTCCAACTAAACCACTGTTCTTTAATATAAATAAAAAAGGCGTAGACAACTCATTAAATACTGAATATAGATCCACGTAGACGATTCGCATTGAAATACAGTCGTTTCAAAACTATTTTTACGGCTTCTGCTGATTGCGTTTCCATTAAATTCGCAGGAAATTCAAAATTAAACCACTGTCTACAGTACAACTGTCTCTGCGTGCGGAATTCTTACCCTGGGGCATGTCTAAGGCGCGAGTGCCATCGCTTGGTGAAATTGAAATCAATCGAGGATGTCGAACCCCCACATCCGGTGATAAAGACCGATAATAGCCCTCGATTCGGTTATAAACGTAAATCTGTTCCATAATGCAGAATATTGAAGTTTACAAAGTTATTGAAAAATTATCGCCATTTGAAAGAATCATTGGTTTCATTTTTATATTTAGGTCAATGCCATTCTTTTATGCATCAAGGTACCTAACTACAAAGTATCCTTCCGAGAAATTTTCGAAAATGGCAAAGAACAAGCCATATTGCGATTGCTTTATGTGTCTCCGAATTCTCGATTGAGTTGATATTGCGGATAAAGGAGAGGCTAAGGTTTCTTTGCCGTCTGCTCGCGTTTTCTCCACTCCCTAAATCTTCCTTTTCTCTTTCGCGTTAACTGCGCTCTTTTAAAAAAAATCTTATAAATTTCTCCGGAATCTTTTTTCGGTATTTTCACGCGCCAAATAAGACTTTTGGTTCCGATGACTCCTCCAAAACTCCTTTCCGTTTTTACGCCTCCTGAAGAGAAGAATTATGGCACTTTTTACACCACACTGCCTATACGTCCAATGAACCGCCGGTAGAAAGAGGGAGGCCATCTCTGAAGGCACCAGGTCGCTTAGGCCGTCGACGCCTTTTTATACATCGCTGTATTTGTGTGCCAAACGCACTCAATGAATACAATTCCGTCGGCGGATTCGACAGAATTCGAAAGAAAAGTGTTGGGGTCATTGGAGTGAGTTTTTTTCGCTCGATTGCCAAAATTCCTCGCCATAAATATCTCCACTCGGATTTGCAGGTAGTCGGTGCTGTCCTGTTTCATATTTTCTAAGATGTTAGATGATTGAATGCTTTTAAGCTTCGTTAATCACTCCAAAACCTAAAATGAAAATGCGAGTATTTTTCCTTCACCTACCATTAACTCGCTGACAGTAAAACAAACAGCAGAACAGACCAGATAGAATGCGTAATGCAACCAAGACTCGAACCGGGAAAGTTAATGACTAGTATCCATTTTTCATAATGATCTAAACTTGAGTCTAAAGCGTTGATAGAAAATACCATGGCCGCTACACCATCTTTTCGTAAAATTTGTATAACTAGCCTTAGTTGCACTTGATAAAGCTAGTGTTAAAATTTCTGAATGAACTTTTCATTCACGGGACTTATTTCTTAAATTACGTACATACATAATTAATCACATTAAGAATGGAAGAAGTCAAACGTTTAGAGGTTTTCGGAATGTGGGTATGACGTGGACTAGGAAAAGTAAGTTGGGTTGATATGAAAACAAGCACGGAGGTGCTGGAGATGGTTGGGGAGATGATTGAAGTAGTCGAGCATTGACAAATGGTCAAATATTGAGAGGAGAGGGGCTACTGAAGAATGTAATTGAGGGTAGAATCCAAGGGAAAAAAACAGAAGACAAAGACAGAAGATGTTGGATGTTTTAAAAGGCGTGGTTAGTTACAAGGAAGTGAAGGAGATGACGTTGAATAGGGATTTTTGAATGCACATAACCGAAACGTAGAGCACTCACGTTTGTATGTTTAAATTTGATGTTTCATCTCCTATAACATTGCGTTTGTTGCGAAATGCATAACCTTCTCCACAGCTACTAAACGCTTATTCTTTAAGAATGTAAGTCGAAGCAAATGAATTACTTAGAAGATCCCAAATTGCTCACAAAAAAGTATGCTCCACTAAAATAAAAGAATTGATCGATGCTTTTTGTTCTCCATTCACTTTGTTTCTCATCTCGTATGCTTGTGATTGGAGCAACCGCACATTCATTGAAAAAACGAGGCAATATAATAGGAGTGTATGTTCCTTTTTCTTCTCCCAGAAAATTCTTATTTTGGTAATTATCTCTTTTTGATCATTACACACGGTGTTCCACTCTCTGCTGAGTGAAACAGTTGAATACGTAGCTCAAATTTCTAACTTATAACAAAATCACAATTTGTTAATCAGAATTATACTTTTAGAATGGTTATAACTGTCTCAATTATCAAACAAAATATCAAAATCTTCTCGCGTCAGTTTAATTTAATCAGATCTACCGAAAGACTGGGACAATTAATATTTCTAAGAATTTTAAGCCTAATCACTTAAAAGGTTTTACTACTAAGTATACATCAAAATACTTTTGACTTCGAAAGGGATGAGTTGTCCTTGAATAGCTTGAGTCACCTGAACACCGCTGAAACAATTCCATTGCGCCATTAGACTACGTAAGCATTATATCATACTGTAAACAGATAAGAGGTGACATGAAAGGAGAATTTCGTAAACAAGAAATATAGAAATGCTTTGCCATTTCGTCATTTTTCTGGCCTCCGTCTTTAGTTCCTCTCTTGTAACCGAGTTGTTCACATCGAAAACGGATATTCATTTTTCAGCAGACTTGTCGACATTGGCAATCCGTGCTCGATCATTAATAAATTGTACTTCCAGTATTAATTGCTAAACCTTCAAGGATTTTAGTTGGCTTAGGGAGTGCTACGGAAAATGATTCGAGTGCGGTGCTAAATAAAGAGGAGCTTTACGAAGTATTTGTGACTGTAGTGTTTAATTTTAAATATCAGTCAATTTCTCTTTATTTTGGGTGCCACAGCACAGTTATTTTCTTCTTTAAGTCAATGCCGAGTGTTAAAGAAGTGGCTGAATTCAGTTCTGCTCCTAAGTGTATCGCATAATGTATTTCGCCTCTCTTTGTACTTGGATGTTATGCGAACGGAAAGAGCGTGTTCAGTTATTCCTATGGATGATTTTATCTGCACTGTTTTCACCTACTGTGACTTCGGTTTTGGAAAATCCGGAAGAGGTGTTGTGAATGAAAACGGATATACAGTGAGCTTGTGCTAATTTATTTTTTAAAGTCGCCAGTGCTCATCAGAAATTTTGTAATGATTTGCTCAAAAGAAGTTGTTTAACGAGCACTGTGATTCGTTAATCGTGGACTGCACAATTAGGACATCTAAAAAGGTAAGAAAATACCAACAATCAGGAAAAACCGTAATTTTTAACGATTGCAATATTTTTTTTTCTTTTGAAATATCAACTTTACTTAGTGTATTTCTCACTTTCTTTCCATGATCTTCGATGAAAGATATTTAACCTCATTTTAACTGGGACTTCGCAAACAATTAATTTCAATTGGACTTTAAATTGATCTGAGCAACGATAATGGTAGGGTTAGTTTTCTTAGGTTATTTACGCAAAACACAAAAGTTTAACTCAAATTTAAATGATTTGCCTTCTATTGAATCGCGATGAGGACCTTAAATAATGTGATGCATCAGCTGGTACGATGAAGATGCGTACATTATATCTAATCCACTCATGTAAAAGAAAGCTTTAGACATTGAAAGTCTTTTTTTATGTAAAATCCGAACTTAAACAACTCATACCTATTGTAATATTTGATCGAGTAGAATTATTGAAAGCTACTAAATCTTAATATCTGCATAATAGATAGTTTAGTAAATCAATGGTCCTAATGCCAAACTGCTATTTTCTTAATTTCTAATCCAGACGTATATATTTAAAACATTGACTTTGGAGAACAATATTATTTAATATAACATTTTTAAATAACTCAATATGTTTATTTAAATTAAATTCAAATATAATGAAAATAGATTTTATTTTGACAATTAAGTACTGACGGGGTCAAAGTCCTATTGAATACTATTTCGTTTATTTTAAATTAAGATGTTTTAAATTAAACTGGTGATACTGGAAAGCGTTATTATTAAAAATAAGATTTTTCAACGCATCCATTTGTTTATTATGTTGAAAGTAGATGATAATGAAGATAGATTTTATTTTGACGGCACTGCTAGAGTCAACGAGTGGCTATTTTCTTGATTTTTATTTAAGAAATTTAAATTTAAATCATTGCCATTTAAATACGATATTATTCTAAATAAGATTTTCCAATACTTCTATTTATTTATTTAAAATAAACAAGGAAGAAAATATAATGTTGTAGTTTGAAAAGCACTGAATTCAAAGTCCTATTTTTATAATAATATATTATTTACTTTTCTTCTTATTCCTCCTGTACCAATGTGATCCTTGGCCTTCTCTGCAATGCTCCTCCAGGATTTCCTGTCCTTGGATTCTTGCTCCCAATTTTGTACACCCATTTTTACCTGTTTTTTATAACATCATTCTTCCATCTTTTCTCTTGCCCATCCTCTATTTCCATCCACACTCTTTTTAAAGACTTGTTTAATTATCCAGTCATCATGCAATCCTTCTATCTGCAATTTTAGCCCAGCTTATTCTTTGTGATCTTACAAAACGTTCTATCTCCTCATTATTTATTACTTGATTTATTTCTTCATTAAGTAGTATCCTCCATTGACCATTTTCTAAAACTGGACCATATTCTCTTTTTATTCTTCTGTTAAATATCCTTAAAGAATTTCTATCAGCTGTTGTGAGTACTGTATGTTAAGCTCCATAAGTTGCTATTGGTCTAATTACTGTTTTACATAATTTCATTTTTGTAGATTTTAAATTACTTGTGAGTTGAAGTTAGCTTCATAAATATGATGTTTTGTTAACTTGAAATAATATTTAATTTTAGTCTTGTACAAATTCTCTTGCTTGGTACATATCATTTAATTACTATGTATTTGAATTCATAAACTTAACTATACCTGAGGATTGCAGTTTTATGATTTTAATATTAAATAATTATGGATATTCATAATCTTTTTACTCTTAAAAAGTCACCCCTTTAAACTCAATTTAACCTCTTACATAATGTTTTGAGTTTATTAGGTAGATTATATAGTATCATTGATATGATGAGCATTTTATATTTACCATAAAGATTAATAAAGAATGGCAAATATATATTGGTTTATACTTTCCATGCTATGTGTATTTGCTTTTTGATGAGGATCATTGAAGTAATTAACCTGTATTATAATATAACTTTCAAGTTTGTCCACCACCATTTATGGATTTATACATTTATTTAATGTTCTGTAACTGTGGGTGATTTCAATAGTATTATTTTGGGTGATGAAATATTCGTTTTTGTCTTCATAGCTAGTAAGACCATATCTTAAAATTGATTCCACCATTGCATAGAACATTATTAGTAATATTTTATTGATACCATATCTTTCATATCATGGAATTGATAACTAACATATTATTATGGCGTTATTATTCTTACATGAAAGTCAAATTTCAAATTACTATTATTACTAACTGCCAAATGCTTAAAATTCTCAACATGTTCAAGGGTTTTCAAACATGAAGAGAACAGTCTGTACCATTAAGATAGCAATAGTTATATTTATTTATTTATTCAACAGGAAATTTGTTACAGAAAATTTCACAGCACCAATATCACATAGCAGAATTTAAAAGTATAAAATACAATAAACAATAGGATTTTATAAGTATAAAATATCACAAATATGGAAATTAATATCACAAATTATTCAGTAGCAAGTCAGAATATACTGAGTCAAACTGATTATTATTTTTAAAGGACTTGTAAATCTTTTCAGTGTAGACCATTAAGTTGGTGGTACTAGATTTTTCTTAACAAAAACCATGCTGTTGTGTAGAAATAATACTATTCAGTTGTGGTGATGTTAAGTGTGAAACAAGTTTTTCAAATAACTTGGTTAAATAAAGTGTATGACAATTAGTCTGTAATTTTTTATGTTAAATTTGTCACCTTTTTTAAAAAATGGTACTGCATAACTCATTTTCCATCCGTCTGGGAAAATTCCAGATGAAAGAGACTTATCGAACAAGATAAATAAAGGTAGAATAATGCTCTCAGCACATGATTTGATTAATATAGGAGGAACATTATCTGGACCAGGGCCTTTGTTAGTTGCCATTTCAGAAATTGCTTTCATAATGCTGGCTACACTAATATTTAATGAATTCAAATTTACAGAAGTATCATAGTTAACATTAGTATCTACATTGTTTAAATACTCATAGACAGAAGAGATATGTATAGCAAAAACATTGACAATACTTTGACCATCTTCACCAGTTTGCCCATCAAGATACACGTATTGCGGCAATGAGTTATTAACCATCAAAGTATTTACATGATTCCAAAAGGTTTTGTTGTCAGTGACAATAGATTTCTCAATATTTTTAAGGTATACTGTGAAACAATTAGCTGCTAAGGCTCAAAATTCTGAGCGTAGTTTTGCAAAAGAATAATAATCACTTGCTGACTTACTTTCCTTGAACTTTTTATCTGCTAATTTCTTGTTTGCAATTATTTTTTTCAGTTTTCCAGAAAACCATTTTGGGAAAAAAGATGTGTATACACAACTTTGGGAATGTATAATTCAATCCCCTGGTAGAGAACTTCATAAAATGAAAAATGTGGCTTCATTTACACTTAGGTTGTTTAGCATACACCAGTTTATTGACTATATAAAAATTGAGAGGCTTGAGTAATCACCCTTCTTAAAGTTGTAGGATTGTTTAGAGTCATAGGTGAACATCCTCTTCTCTGAGTTTATATTGATTTCAATTTCTTGTGGTGGATGATAAGAGTCAATTTTGGTAAGGGCTTCATTAGCCTTGGTTACATGAGCATCAGAAAAATTAGTAATAATTAAATCAAGCATCCTGTTATTGGAGTTTAAAATAGAATTTACATGCACTAAGTTTAAATAATCCAATGTGTTATTCAATAAACATAAGTTTTCATTTGCTTCTTGGTTGTTTAAATTAAAGTCACCTGCTATTACAAAATTGGCCAATGGATTTAAATAAAAAATACAAACAATGTCATTGCAAAATTCTTCATATAAACTAATTGGAGAATTTGGAGGGAAGTATACACAAACCATAATAGATTACAGCCAGCTTTAAATATTCATTAAAACAACTCTGTTATTTCAGAACTTTACACTTCATTATAGTATTAATATTAATTATATTCTTTTAAATTATTAGAGGGTATCTTTCTATCTTTAAGGTCTCACAACTTCTTTGAATTAACACTCATAGGCCCGAGTGCACCAATCTCGGTTAAATCCACCGTTAGCTGACTGCGGTTAAATATTAACGGCGGTCAACTTAAGTTTGGAGTGCACCAACAGTAACCGAGGTTTTCGTAACCGCGGTTAGCTGACGGCCGATAAACGTCCCTGTGAATACGTTGAGTACCGCTTAGTGCTCGCCTAAACGTATATCGCAATTCATTTGTCTTTGTTGTTGATATGGTTGATACAGGTTGATATATTGGACGACTAGTAAATAATGATATAAGTGGACTTTAAAGTGTGTACACTTTGTCAGTGGAACAAATAGTAAAGAATCGCTGTAAGAGATGGACGTAAACGATAAAAAAGGCAGAGAACCCCTAATTTTAATGAATATGAAGCTGAACTTCTGATCGATTTGGCTATAAGACAAAAAGACATCATTGAGAACAAGAAGATAGATAGGAAATAATTGAAGGAGAGAGAGTTGGCATGGCAAAAGATTTTCTTTGAATTCAATTCCCTTCCTGGTGATTTAGGGGATATTAAATTAAATAACGATTAAATTTGTTTAAGCGATATTTCTTGTAATTTTATCGTACACAATGAAATACTTATTACCTGTCGCTCTTCATTTCGAATGCTTTTGAATGTTATCAATGTGTATTTTTAGTATTAGTCATTAGTACAATGTTATTTTAGTAATCTTCTATATTCTATATAAAAAGATAATTAAATTCGTAACAGCAATTATAGTGTGCAGTTGAAACACTCTTATAACTTAATTTTCTCACTAATTTTAATCTTATCCAAATAACTTCTTTAGCTTGCTTAAATTTTAAAATAACATGAGTGAATTTATATGGTGTTGTTAAAAGATCACATGGCCAATTGAAAACATGCTATGAGAACATGAAAAGAAAGACAAGGAAAGATATAGCAGGTGAGAAGATGGAAATGTATAAGACTGGATAAGAGGAGGGCCATCAAATGAAAAAAGAATTAGAATTAACGAAAAGGTAGCATTTATTTTGGGTCTTAATGTAAGACCCTTTGATTCAGATGCTTTTTTTCGTAGTAATGGTCAGCATAAAAATATTCATACCAGTTACCTAAATAAAATGAAAAATTAATCAAATCTGGTTACTTTTTTAGATCAGTAGCATATTATCATTCTACCACAACATGTATCAAATTCATCAGAGGTAGGGTTACAGGTAACATAAGTTTACACCTTGTATAAATCATGAGTATAGTAGCATCATGGTTTCTACGCTGTAAATTATTGTGGCTTTCTAAATGCAGGAGTTCATCTTCAAAACTATCAAATCGTAACGCCATAATTGTTTACTACTCTTGTTGCTACACCGATTAAGTAACTTAACCGGTCGATTTCGGCTGCCCGGTTAACGCTAACCGAGGTTCGTGCACTTGAAAATGGCCTTAACCGTGGTTAGTTAACAATTTAACCGCGTTTAAGCCTTAACCGAGATTGGTGCACTTGGGCCATAGTGTCCTCTAGGCAATTAGAAATGTTATGCGTTTCTTATGAATGGGGAAAATATGAATTCTCTATGAAATTCTTCAAAATCAACTCTTGTGTTGAGACTAACATTGAAGTAGTGTTTTCAAAGTCTTACAAATGACTTAAAAATTGCATAATAATGGCCATGTTGCATTTTAATCCTTCTCAGTAATTTGCATTAGGTATTTTCTTAGAGAGAATAGAAAATTTAATGTGCTTACTTCTATTTTAAGCTATTCAACCATCTAATTTAACAAATAAAAAAAAAATAATTTTTTGAGCTTGTTCACAAGTAACGCTATTTTTTTCAATCCATACAAATAACATTTTAGCCCTTTCAGTTTATAATTTTCCACTTATACACGATTGTGTAAATTATATAAGATATAAATGAAATTGAATTGAAAGCAAATTGTCATATATAAGATCCAAAAGATATTATAACCAATAGGTTCTGATAAAAATGCCTATTACTAATGCTCCACTTAAGTCTCACCCAATTTCCATTGTGTATCTATCCAGCATTTCTTTATCATTAAATGTGTTAACCAGTATGATTTTTTATTACTGGAATAGATTTGTTAACACTCTTATGTAGTATTCTACTATTATAACTGAAAATTGAAAAGAATTTGTTAAAGGGCTATATTAGGGTGTAATTTTAAATGTATATAATCTATGATTGAATCGAACCTATATCTTGCATGAGCTGCTGATGTATATAAAAGGATAGAGCCACAACAAGAAGGTCCTCTGCATAGATCTCAAACGAATTTCGCATACTACTTTAACCTTTCTATGACAGAATATAAGGCTGTGAAGGTTTCATTTTGACAAAAGGACCAGGTTCGAGTCCAGAACGATAGGAAAGGCTTCCATGAGAAACACACGTGGAGTTTGTTTTCATTGTATTACAGGCTTTTCTTCTTATTTTAATTGGGAATAGTGTTCCTATGAAATGAAAACAAGTACCAAAAGAAGGGAAAATTGAATGTAGAGTTTAATTTTGGTCATTGAGTTTACTTCTTGTGTTTAAACTACGAGATATATGTCAAAATAAACTATGAGAAATTTCGGAGTATTTAAAAACCAGTCCCCCTGACGACAAAGGCGATTGTTGAATCCAAGCTCAAGCGTTCTATCACAATAAAACACGGGGCATTCAGGCCCAACATAATATTCTTTTATTCACATTTTTATATACATTTTGAGCTGATATGCTCATGCATTGGTTCATTAGAACCAAATGGTACGTACATGTGTAAATAATGCATGCGAAGAGTGAAATTAGAACCCGTCCACTTGACGGCAGAGTACACTTTTGTATCAATACATACATATATGTCACTTACACATCAATGCATAGCCATCTTAAATGACAATAAGGCCAATTTGACTTTGATGAATTACAATAATAGAAGGAATATGTAATAAATTATCACAATCACTAAAAAGGAGCTTGTTACATTGTTCTAATCAACATTTTGGGACACACCCAGTCTAAACAACACAATACCATAAATTAAGAACTAGCTGCTTTATCTAATAAATATATTAACCAAACTAATTGAAATAATCTGCAATTATTTCAATGTCCCTCTTGCATTATTTCCATTTCACTTTCCTTCAAGAGTTCTTCGAACAAGTCTTTGTCTAAAATTCCTTCAAAATATTTAATAATTTTCTCCATATCTTTATAATCCATTTGTAGAAATGTTTTTCCCTCGTTATTCCTCACCCTCAATAACTTATTAAAAACATCAATTGAAAATTTATGTTTGGTTGACTTAAAAATATTAAATACATCATATGCTTGATGGATGCTTTTGGATTCAATCATAGAATGGATGAATGTGTTCCCATTGTTATCTTGTGCCAGAAGAAACTCTTCAAAATGTCTTTCACGTCTTAGCAACTGATGTGCATAATTTATTAAATCCGTTAGGTTTGTTCCCTTACATCTTGCTGCATAATGCAAACATGTCCGACCAAATACATTTTCTCTCTCCAACAAAAGGTCTGTTATTTCTTTTTTACACAAATTCAAACTCAGAAAAGTATATTCTGTTATATCACCATTACCAGCAGTGAAATGAGATATGTTTTCATTTTCAATAATTTTAATTTTAAGGAACCCTTTGAAAGTATCATCTCTAACAATGCCCTTGACACTATTTAAATTGTCTATTAATATTTCAGGAGAATTTGATCTAAGTAAGCAATGTATTACATTACCATCATTGTTACTTTTGCTAAGGAGCAATTCATCAGTCTCCTCTTTTCCTAAAATATTGTCACAACATTGGATAATACCTTTTAGAATTATATCTCTACAAGCAGTGAAATGAAATATGTTTTCACTGTAAACATTTTTACTTCTAAGCAACTGTTTGAAATCCTCTTCCCCAGTAATTCCCCTGACGCTATTCAAATTGTCTATTAACATTTTAGAGGAATTACATTTAAATAAGATATGAATTACATTGTGGCCATTGTTATCTTTACTAAGTAGCAATTCCTTAGTCTCCTCTTTTCCTAATATATTGTCACAACATTGGATAATACCTTTTAGAATTATATCTCTACGAGCAGTGAAATGAAATATGTTTTCATTATCACTATTTCTAGTCTTAAGCAAATGTTTAAAACACTCATCGCCAATAATTCCCTTGACACTATACAAATTGTCTATTAATATTTCAGGGTAGTTACTTTTAAATAATAAATGGATTACATTACGATCATTGTTATCTTTGCTAAGGAGCAATTCCTTAGTCTCCTCTTTGCCTAAAATATTGTCACAATATTGAATAATTGGATCTAGAATTTTATTCCCACAAGCAGCAAAATTAAATATGTTTCTTTTATCACTACTTTTACATTTAAGCAACTCTTTGAAACTATCATCGCCAATATTTTCCTTTACATTATTCAAATTGTCCATTAATATTTCAGGGGAATTGAAATTAAATAATAAATGAATTACATTATGATCAAGTTTATCATTGCCGAGGATTAATTCCTTAGTCTCCTCTTTTCCTAAAATATTGTCACAATATTTAATAATAGGATCTAGAATTTTACTCCCACAAGCAGCAAAATGAAATATGTTATGGTTATTCCTATTTTTACTTTTAAGTAACTCTTTGAAAGTATCATCACCAACAATTCCCTTGACACTATTCAAATTGTCTCTTAATATTTCAGGGGAATTAAATAGAAATAAACAATTAATTACATTATGATGAGCTTTATTTTCGCAAAGGAGCGTTTCCTTCAGTTCTTCTTTTTCGAGACAATGACCAAAAAATTGTATAATTTCACCAAAATACTTATCGTATTTTATAGCAGCAAAATGAAGTGCATTGCTTAAGTAACTATTTTTACTCCTAAGGAACCTTTTCATGGTGTAATTATCTTTCAATACCTTCTCGACGACATTCAAATATTTCACCGTTGCCGTGTGTGGACCACTTTGCATTATAATATGTATTAAGAAATCACCACGAGAATCACATCTAAGGAGAAGTTCCTTCAGTTGTTCACTGTCTAAACATTTCTGAATTATGCTGATCACTTTCTCAAATGGATGAACTTTTTCATGCATATGATCATTTACATAAAAAGAGTTCTCAATTAATCTTAATTTAAGATCATTGTCAATCAACATTTCTGTTTCATAGTCAAAAACATTGTGCAATGCTTTGATGAAACTGCATAATTTATCTATACCTGCAATATTCATAAAATAATCTGTTTCGGTCTTATACTCATCACTTTTAATTACCCTTTCAAAAAATTGCTCCTTTCCTAAATGATCTCTGAAAAACTTTAAAATATGAGCAAATATTTCAACTCTTTCAATCCAAATAGCATAGTTAAGTAAACCATTTTTGTGGTAATCCCTATGACTTAACAACAGCTCAAGACGCGTACGTATAACTTCTTCCAATTTTTTGCTACTCCCAGGTCCCCCATCACTTCCAAATGGAATGCATTCAGTCAGTACATCGATTACTTCATCAGCACTATCTACAAATCTCACAAAATGTAGAACTAAAATAGAGTTAACCTCAAAATTTCTATTCAACAGATATTTCATCATTGAAACAGTGAGAAAACCCCCAACATGAATCATACTCTCTATTCTTGATTCAATTTCCTCAAACAACTTATTTACCACGCTTTCCTCTACATTTTGTTCAAAATTCACAAGCAAACTTTTTATGATCTTAGCAGAACAAAAACTGTCAGAATTATAACCCATAACCAATTTTTCAGCCTTTTCCATTACATCTGAAAGATAGCATATATTAAAGCATTCCTTTGAAACTTTCTCAAAACTATTATTTTTCAATGAACTGGAGAGAAATCTCCTAATTACTTTGTACTTATCGTCGGATATCAGTTTTATAATGTTCTTTTTTCGTACGTTTTTCCTCACTGACTCAGCAATGAAAAATTCAGCGAACGTCCGGTGAAGAAAGCGTATTTCTCCTCCATGTTCGTAGACCACTCCAAGACCAATGCAGAGTTCCAGGTCATCTTTGTCCAAATCAGAGGCTAGACATACTTTTCCCTTTTCTATTAACTGAATTGACAAATCCGTGTGAATTCTAAAAGCATCTTTTCTTGTATTTTTCACCATCTTTTCTTTTTGTTTACTTTCCTTCCTCTGATTTTCTTTATCTTCAATATATATTAGTATCTTCAGATCTAAGAACTCCTTGTATAGGCTATAGATGTCATATGCGGTTTCAACATTAAAATTCTTATTGAAATGGATGCTCCCAATCATATAAAGATGTAATGGAATTCCTATGAACTCCATTGCTTCCTTATCCAACGAAGACTTCTCTAGAATAAACTCAGCAAATTTTGAGAAATCTAAATTTTCTACACCAGATAAAATTGAATTTAAGTCTTTCCCCTGATCCATTTCTTCAAGTGCATGTATTAGCTCTTGGTATTCTAACACAGTCCCTTCGTTTTTTGATTTATCAATGATATTTTGGATTTTTTCTGTGACCTCTTTCTTGCTTCTCTGGCATCCTTTACCCTTTGGATCCCTTAATTTGTTCTTCCAAAACTTATTCATGAATTCTTTTTGATATTCCTTTGATAGAGGCACCAATCGATGCGAGTATGTGTCCAACATTTTCTCCAATTCTTCCTGTTGATGCTTTCTCGTCGTTATTATCAACTTAACCTCAGTCTTTTCCTTTAGAGTGGAAAGGATTTTAAGAGCACTGTTCATGTATTTTGATGGAATTTCATCATAACCATCAAAAAATATGAAACAGCGCTCCTCTCTGCAGCTGAATTTCTTGAAAAGGTGTTTCTCAAAGCCGTCATTCAATCTTAGCATTAGAAACAAGTGATCAATGACTTCTTCATCGTTACTGCTTGGATTGAGGTTAGCCAAGGAGAGAGGATCCTTCTCACTATTAGAAAACTTATTGAAATCGATTCTCCATATCCAAGAATCGGACCTGTTTTTCCTCACAGTACTGATAAGATTGGACACGACAGTAGATTTGCCACACCCTGCGTTATCAGATATTATGAGAATTCTTCTACTTTTCAGGAAATCCAATATCTCCTTTTCAGGGAATGACACATATTTCATATGCCGTTTGAATTCATCGCTAGTCGAATTTGTGTTTTTCAGATAAAACACTTTATTCTCGTGGTGTAGCCAAATAGTAGTTTTTCTTGGGTTTTTCCCTACTAAATCTGTAAAAGTCGTGAAATCATTATTACTAGAGATATATACTGATTTATCTTCCTGCATTGTATCATCTGATTTCTCCAACCACTGCACTCGAATGTTTTTTATCAAGCCTTCCTCGAAATCCTTCTTACTGAATCCTGACAAGAAAACACTAGTGTCTCGAGGGATATTGTCAAAAAATTCTTCATTAACTGTAGTTGCCGTAAATGCTCTCTCAATATACGTCTCAGGAACGTAATCCTGTGAATATAGATCCTTGCCATCATCTACTTTAATTACTTCACCGATTATTTGCATAATTTCATCCTCATTAAAATACTTGGGAAAATCTCCCTTCTCAACATATGTATACTCCTCCTGTCCCTTGAATATAAAAGTTATACATTGAAGTTTGGATTTGTATTCTTCCGTCAAGTCATCCCACTTATAATTTACAGCCCTTTCAAAGTTAAACTTCTGATCAATGGACTGGGAGCTTGTAATTATTATTATTTTCATTCCTTTGAGTAAGAATTCATTGAAATAATCTACGTAATCAATGCTAAATCTCCATAGATTCATTTCCTCCTTATCCATCATGAGTATGAGGTAATCCCAAACATAACCTTTCAATGCATTCACTATTTTACCATTTTCCCTTTCAATGCAATTCCTAGAGAAGAAGAGCACTTTTTTCTTCAAGAAGTCCCCGTATTTCTCTTTTAATTCATGGAATACGTGTAAGGTGCACAGTTTTGTGCAATTCGTCGTTAACACAAAAATCCCTTCTCTCTTCAACTTCGTATGCTCTGGGAACGACGGGAAATCCTCCAAGTACTCACTGAATGGAGGAAATCCTACCTTTAGTGGTCTTACTATATTTTCTTTGGATGATATCGAATCATGCTTCTCCATTAACTCTTCCATTATCCGGTGAGGTTTCGTGTTTACACTTGGATCTGTCCACACTCTGCACTTAGGAATGACATTTTCTTCATAAAAGGAAAGTAGTCTGGACAATTCAGAAGATTCCATTAGAATCCCTCTCCCAGTTTCTTCGCCGTAGAATCCTATGACATATGGTACACGTGCTATTAGCTCACACTCCCACTTGCACTCCTCATAATCTGTGAAAATTGTTGTAATAGACGATTCTAAGTGACAGGAGCGACCTGCTAATGATTTCACTGCTCTGATGATATTCCAGAAGTCCTCTGACAACTTGGTTTGATCCTCTCTGTATGGCTTCGCTTCATTTTCATACAGAGTCGTCAAGGCCAAGTGACTCATTTCCTCCGCCAACACACCGTACACCTTCGCCCTCTTATGAGGGTCAGCGGACATCAAGTTCTTGGCTCCTATATAGATTTCTTTCAAATTTGACCTAGACAATCCTACGATTTCCATCTCTTCCACCT
This sequence comes from Sympetrum striolatum, assembly GCA_947579665.1. Taxonomy (NCBI): domain Eukaryota; kingdom Metazoa; phylum Arthropoda; class Insecta; order Odonata; family Libellulidae; genus Sympetrum; species Sympetrum striolatum. The sequence continues at coordinate 84,171,666 of OX388350.1, forward strand.
CCAGACGATGAATTCTATTTACATCCTCGGAGTCGAAATCATAAAATACATCGAAAGCTATAGTCTCCAAGACCATCATTAGCAATTTGATGATTTCGGATTCAAATAAATTATTGTACATGGAAATCACGGCCTTTAAACGTTCTCCATCTAAACCCTGAGGAGACTGGCTTAAAGAAATTAATCGGAAAATGCAGGATTTGTCAGATTTTTTGTTAAAATGTTTAAGAAGGTGGTTTACACGAGTTAGATCTATTTCCAGATCATATAAGTCATCTATTTCGGAATCATGAATCTTCGCTCCTTTAGAAATAAGAAGTGTGGCTATCTCATATTTCTTCTCTGAGAATGCATGGTACAGAGCGGAGTCTCCTTCATGAAAGAAGTACTGCTCAGCTGCGTGGTTCTCTATCAGATGACTCACGAGGTCGACGTCGCCTTCCTCGATGGCCTCGTGCAATTTCCTACACTCCTCGGCGTCCATTGCAAACACTTCCAACTGCACGAGGTCCACACCACAATGAGATGGCACTGGAATAAAATGCAAGCTTTAATAAACAGCTGAATTGACCTGAGTAATATGATTTAGTTTCTAAAATGTTTTAAGCTACATCCTGGTGGGGAATTCAAAATCACACAGGCCCCTGAAAATGCGCTCTCTTATATTTATATCTATGAAATTGTCACCAAATATAATTGATTTCGACGGCAGGCGGGTGCATAATTCTCCTATTTGTATACATTGTGGCGATATTTAAGAATTTTCTTGAATCCCTTTTCCGATAACATGCAAACGTAAAATCCGCCATGTGTACAGAGATCATAAATACATTTAGTATAAGTATTTTATGGTTTCCCCATAGATTCTTGGTTCGATGCCGGTGCGCCATTTACAATCCTCTATCTATTGCAATGGGCGATAATGGAATCTCATTTTAGGTTGTTCCCGGTATGATATCCTTTCAATGCTTTGGATGAAATACGTTCTATTCCGTGTTGTACTTGCATCCTACGTATACTGGTAGGTATTATGGCTCTTTTCGGTGTCGCTCAGTGTGATATCTATTATATATAGACGCTTATTAGTAATCTAGAGAGACAAAAGTAAATTTTCTTACTTGTCAAATCGGGTCAAATTTTTGTATGGTTATGAAGGGAACAAACCATACTAACTGGATCTAAGGTTTATATTCCATAAAACCGCGCCAACCAATAGAAAAAAGGGTCGGACCATCTGAACTTTGCATCTCAAGTGTTCTAAGCGATCGAGTCGTTCGTTTACTCTAAGAATACGGAGTGTTTCTGTGTGCTAGTAGCGGTTGCTTTTTGCTATTATCATTGTAGAAGTATCAAGGTTAGTTTACATAATATTTTACTTAAATTTGTGTTTTAATTTAATCACGAGCATCATTAGAATTGATCGTCGTTTTTTCCGAATGACAAAAACGTATGAGTCACTTTGAACTTGAGTTTTAGTTTACTATATCGCATATCGTTTTTTGCAGGATTTTTGGCAAAATTTAAGGACTTCAGGATTTACATAAACCAAATTTTATATAAATCGGACTTTTTCCAGTAGTCCGTAATTCTGGAAATTTGAGTATTCCTCATGTGAAATAATAAAGCAAGAAAAACATTTAATTCTTCTCTATTGAATTCTTTCCATTTAGTTATTCTGGCTCTAGGAGAACACGAACGTAAAAAAATGTTTTCTGCATTTCGATTTGTTTCTCGCAGCACTAGGGTGTAGAAATCATCATGGAAGAATGAATTAAAGAAATCCCTCGCATTAGGACCAGGACAATTGATGAGTAGGACAGGTTTCTCAAGAAAATCAGTTCCACATGAATTCGGCTTATCTGAAATCCAATTCCTCTGGTCAGTTTTCCGTTGCACTTTAGTTGATGACACGGAGGGATAATGGAGAGCTTGCTCACCTTCCTCATCTTCACCGCTGCTGTTACCGCCTTCTACTTTAATATCTGAATCTTCGGAAGCTTCCTCTTGTTTCCGACGTTTTGGAGATGCACTTGAAGTGGAAGCTTCTTCCAAATCTGTCTTTGAAATAGTTCTTTTTCCACCTCCTTCCATCGTTTTTCTGGATGACATTTTTTTATGTAAATATTAACCTGAAATTTGAATATCACATGATTATTAAAAGTGCGAATAACCTCAGAAATTGACGGATCCATCAATACAATCGAATCCGATAAAAAAGTCAAAATTTTAAAGTTAACCATAACTATTATCAAAAAGTACTATAAATATTGATTTGTAGTTGTATTTAACTTTAATATTTATAATTTTTGGTACTCTACATCTATTAAACTCTTCTTTTTACATTCCTATACTTTTAGTACCCAAATGGAACCTGCTGACAAGCACTTTGCTTGGCAGGACCAGACTGTTTTGTTTTTATGTAAGTTTGAGCTGTGTATGATAACATATTCTTTGTATATTATATATATATATATATATATATATATATATATATATATATATATATATATTTTTTTTTTTTTTTCTTTCATTGTTGTTTATTGTACTGTTGTATTTTTAAAAATTGTATTGAATATTGTATTGAATAATTATTATCTCATATATAATAAAATAATATTAAATTTAAAAAATATTAAAATATAAAAATATGAATTACAAAAGGAATTAAAATGAAGATGAAACTAAGCTATCCGAGGAGGCAAATTCCGATTCTTCGATTCCGAATAATCAGAAATATTTATCGAAGTGTCTGATTTTGATTCCGAATAATCCTCTAATTCATATTATATATTGTATAATATTATATTCCTTATTTTTCCATTCGATTTGCTTTGTGATTAATAATTATTTCTTACCATTTTTATGGTTTACAGTATTTTATTGCGCATTGAACATCGATCATCTTGTATTGTTATTATTCATAATTATATTACGTTAAAATATATGTTTACAATTTATTTCCTGAGATTCAAATAACCTCACATCCCTCTCCTTGCTCGGAACTAGGCCGGCCGCTGCCATTTGCGCCTTATCCCTTTGGGCCTATGTGTGCCTTTTTTTGCGTGTGGTTGTGTTTACGCTACATGTAATCACTTCTCTCGCATTCCTAGGCTCAACTCCCGTTAATATTTCAAGAAACACTAGAGGATTTATTTTCCAACTGTGCTAGATCCGCGTACACATATAAGAAAATTTACTTTTGTCCCACCAAATTACGCTATCGCACTGTGCGTTTAATTTCGAAATGCAATTCACTCGAGGTGTTTTTGAGAGTTGAGGATGGGGTAGGGGGAGGATGGGAAGGAAAGGAAGAGAGATGAAAACAAGAAAAGGGCCCTCTTTTATCTTGTTGTATTTTATAGATACATTTTGTAACTTTTTTAATAAATTTTTTAAATTTAAAAAATATTTTTTCCCACTATTTCTCTTAAATTATGATATTGCACGCTAAATTATTTTCGTGTTCGAATTTTCTGATGGCTGAGTTTTACGTGCAGTGTTTCTAATTTTTTGGCCATTAAAGACCAGTAAAGAATTGTCTTCAAAGTTTAATGTATTCACTTTGCGTTCCCATGTTTCATTTCTATGTTCGCGTATTTGTTTTCCGGCGCGTTTTTGTAGTGCCTTGTACATTTCCCTGTCGAGTGGTAATCGACATTGTCGCCAGTTGCGTCAGTATTTATTTCTGTGGTTGATTGTCGTTTTGGTGTCGTCCGGGAGGTGCCTGTAATTTTCCTCATCTTGCGAGGCGACGAGGAAGTGATGACGTCACAGCGTGGTCTGTCTCGGCGTGTCACGTGTTGAATGTTTATTTCGCATTTCCGCTGTCCTTCTGATGATTAAAGCGTGGTTGGTGTACGACGTTATTGGTGCTGTCTGAGAGTGTTCGCTACAGGCGATGTCGGCGATGATGGCTAGATAGCTAGATGATAATTCACGGACAGTAAGGACGGAGTGTTGACGAAGTCTTTGTATATTGCTAAGTGTTATATTATTAAGTGTTCGCGCCGCACATTCAGCTTTGACACATCTTTTTAGATGCCTCTCATTCGGAATTCACCAATACGATTGCTAAATCTCTTTTCACCTTCTTATGTAGGATTCTGTCCCTCTACTCGTTCTATTGTCTAAACGGTCGCTGCCCGCGGTATCGTCTAGCACCATAGGAGGTATCTCTACCTAACCTCGACTTGGGTAGTCTCCACATGCACTTGGTGTGAACCGGCCGGATCCCCACGTTAGGACTTAGATATCCCTCCCGCCCTCCTATTCTTTTTCAGGTAAATCCCCAACCACACTCTCCAATAACACCCTTATAGTGTTTATAACTCTCTCGTCCATCCTTTATTCAGTTTAACACTTGAATTTTTCATTCTAGCTCCCCATAAATTGTTTTTATTGCCTTTTTCCCGCCGGAACGCCGGCAATTCGATTTATTTGGCTAAATATCCCGTTTTTACGATCTTTTTCCACGATTTTCCGCCATTCCAACACTTTCAGCCAATGAGTCGTATTTTTTCCCGCATCCAAGAGTCTTAATCCCTTTGACTCGTGTTTTGAGCATTAGTTCAGCATTTGTCACAGCGAACCATCAGCGGTTCAAACCCCACCCTTCCTAAACTTTTTTGTCTTTATTCTTACCCAAATTCCTTTAAATTTCCTTCCCACCTGGAAAATTTTATCTTTCACTTAAAAATTCGTTTTTGAATCCAATTTTTTAAATCTCAGATAGTCTTTGCTCTCTATCCTTTTAAGTTCCCCTCATTTTTTAAATTTTCGTCGCTTTAATTTTATTCTATTTTTATTCCTTTCGTCCATAGATAAAAAAATCGTTCTTTTTGCTTAAAGTTTCTCTTTCCGATTCTAAACACTCCTCAAGTGTCCCATTAATTTTATTTCCTAACTTGGGTTGTTACTTTCAGCTACTTATATGATTTTTCCATTTTTCACTTAAAAACAGTTCCTTTTTTACTTTCTCCATATATGTACGTAGTATAGAGAAAGTATTGTTCTCATGAAAAAAACCGACTTCGAGATTTTAACGGAAATACATGTTTTAGGAGCCCCAGAATATGATTTGACAATTTTTGGAATTATGTCTGTGTGTATGTGTCTGTGTGTGTGTGTGATAGTGGGCGCTCTAACGTAAACACTGTCAGTCTTATCAATACCAAACTTCATATATAGCACTCTGGCGGGTGTTGTTGTTTTAGAGGGCTTAGAACGGCCAGAGGACATTCCTCGCCAAGCGGGCTCTAGACTGGGAGGCGCCTCATCGTCTACTTTGTTTCCCCCCATTTTTCCTCATAGGCCACGCGCCTCCTCTCGCCTGCCTTTTCACTGCCCATAACTCCTAAGACAAGTATCTCCGAGGCACTGCTAGTATCCTTTCCTTCTTCTATAACCTAGTTCAATGTGCCTCGCTTCCATTTTCCCTCATAGGCCACGCGCCTCCTCTCGCCCGCCTTTTCACTGTCCATTACTCCTAAGACAAGTATCTCCGAGGCATTGCTAGTATCCTTTCCTTGTGTCACGTGCCTCGCTTCCATTTTCCCTCATAGGCCACGCGCCTCCTCTCGCCCGCCTTTTCACTGTCCATTACTCCTAAGACAAGTATCTCCGAGGCATTGCTAGTATCCTTTCCTTCTTCTATAACCTTGTGTCAAGTGCCTTGCTTGGTACAATAGACTCCCTTGATAGACCAACTGAAGCCCTTCCATTTCTCTTTCCCCCTGGCTTCTTCTATGAACTTGCTCCACGTGCCTCGCTTGGTACAATAGACTCCCTTGAAAGACCGACCGATACTCTTTCTACTTCTCCCTCCCACTAGCTTCCTAGCTTCATCTATGACCTTGCCACGTGCCAGTTCCCTTTCTCTGGGCTCTTTTTGACTTTGTGCCACGTGCCAGTTCCCCTACTCTTGACCCTTTTCTTCCTATATATAGGAACTGCTTCTAGCACAGAGGACCATTACCATACCATTTCCTTTCCCTCCTCGCAGTGTCTAAGGTCCCCAGACCCGGCACTGCGAGGCGATTCCTTTCCTTTCTCTCCTCGCAGTGTCTAAGGTCCCCAGACCCGGCACTACGATTCCTTTCCCTACTCGCAGTGTCTAAGGTACCCAGACCCGGCACTACGATTCCTGTCCATCCTCGCAGCGTCTAAGGTCCCCAGACCCGGCACTGCACTCCATGTGCTACAGCGGCTCCGGCTGACCAGTGTTTGAGCCTGCTCCAATTGTGAACATACAACAAACTGTAAACTATTAAATAAATAATACTGCAATCTTAGAACTGTGTTCTTCAATTCGACTATGTCGCGTCGCAGACTAATCAGTGCGAATGCTGCGTCACGACATTAATGGTGTCAGGTGTGAAAGCTTCAGCAATTTTCGGATTTCTGAAACATTTTTTAGCTCCCTTTCGAGAATTTACTTGTGTGCCGTTTTTTTAGTTATCTTTATTACTTCATCACCATGGCTTGGGCTAGTACAAATCCCTTTTCTCCATTTTACGAATGTTCTTCCTTTGCAACAACTCCGAGAAATACTAACTTAATTGACTTTGCCTCTCGTTTGAACGTTATCGAAGAACCGGCCTCCCCGCAACCATCTCAAAGTGCCCCTTCCCATAATGCCTTAGGTAGTCATGCTTATTTTATCCCAACCTTCAGTGGGGATGACGATGTTACCGTAGAGCATTTTTTAGAATGTCTACGAATAACCAGCCAGCTCAGTGCATGGAACGAAATTCAGACTCTTAGCATCGCGCGGTTACGTTTAAGTGGTTCTGCGGCCGAATATGTCTTCGCTAATCCTCATGTCTTAGAGGGTTTCGACACCTTCTGTTCTCTTTTGAAGCGAAGATTCGCTCCAAGACTGTCCCCTCTTTCCCTAGAGAGAATGTTTAGTATGTGCTTACAACAACATCTAGAATCAGTAACTTCCTTTTCCACAAGACTTAGAAAGATCGCTCGTCAACTGCAAGGCTCATTCAAGGATCCTAATTCAGACATTTCGCGTTCGATGATGGAAAGTAGGTTACTAACGCAGTTTTTGCTGGGACTGCGAGCAGAAATCGGACGTTTTGTATTAATTCGGAACCCTCAGAGTCTCTTGGAAGCGGAAGAGTTTGCCTTAACCGAAGAGGCAAACGTGAAAAACTACGCCAGTCAAACGGCAGAAGCATTCTCCTTAAGTCCTCTTGAAAATCAATGGCATTCGTCACAATTTCAACGAGGCTTTGCACATTCCCCGCAGAGGTTAGGACCTCCTCCACTCATTCCGCAAACAACTAGGATCGCGTCCGATCAACGTGCCCCCAGCTTCCGTCGTGACTTCAATACGCAGGGTGATAATCAAATTTCTGAAACCTTTGTGCAACTGTGTCGGCAATGTGGAAAGGCAGGGCATACAGTTCGTGAGTGCCGCTCAAAACAACGATATTGCTATTCCTGCGGGGACTCAGGGCACTTTTCGAGGTCTTGCCCAATGGTTTTATGTGGGGTTTGTGAGCAACCTGGTCATCGCCCTGTGGACTGCTTAAAAGTTCCAAAGCCATTAATGGCTTCGGGAAACGCTACATCCCCGACCACACGGTCGGGGGAGAATTAGTTCTTGCAATTGCCCCCACTGCTGGCCTAACTATAAGTGTAGATATTTTGGATGAAAGTCACAAGTTTCTTATAGACACTGGTGCCGCAGTGACGGTCATGAACTTACGAGCGTTCCCGTTCGGACAATTACCCCTCCAGCCCTGTGACTTACCAATAAAAAGTGCTTCGGGTCATTTCCTACCGATAGCAGGACAATGTTGTGTCCCGTTTATGATCGAGAACTTGCCATACCCTCACGACTCTTTGATTATTGACCTCGGTCACACCAACTACGGTGGAATTATCGGCTTAGACTTTATGAAACATTATGGTAGCACAGTATCCATTAATGAGGAGATCATGCAATTAGATGACCGAATAATGGTTCGGCTAATTAAAAATAAAACCCAATTAGGAGTGGAACGCATTTCATCGAATGAAATTAGGGGGAAAACGAGTATTTTAAACATCTGTTCTCTTACTGACAACGCACCGGAAAAGCATAATCAGAAAGGCAATGGGAAGATCGATGTTGAGGAAGCCGGAGTGAATGCAGAAATACTGATGAAACGGGAGACAGGCGATGCTAATGCCGATGTGGACGGCAATACCGTAGTCTCACCGGGAGTGACTGTATTACTGATGAAACGGGAGACAGGCGATGTTAATGCCGATGTGGATGGCAATACCGTAGTCTCACCGGGAATGAATGAAAACTTACCGATGGAACGGGAGACAGGCGATGTTAATGCCGATGTGGACGGCAATACCGTAGTCTCACCGGGAGTGAATGCCGAACTTCTGATGGAACGGGAGACAGGCGACGTTTATGCCGATGTGGAAGGCAATACCGTAGTCTCACCGGGAATGAATGTCGAATTTCTGATGATACGGGAGACAGGCGACGTTTATGCCAATGTGCAAGGCAATACCGTAGTCTCACCGGGTGTAAATGTAGGATTCCTGCTTCGAAACGGAGTAATTGGCGAAGTTGTGAAAGGAGATGTGGACGCCGAACCGTCAGTAATGAGAGGTCCCGTGAGTCCTTTGAAAAGGGTGAGCTGCACGGGTGCTGACGACGTCAGGGAGCGGACCACAGCCTCCGAAGGACTTATTGAAGGTTCCCCAAACGAAGGCTGTTTGGAGGTAGCGCAGAAAGTTCCACTCGTGATGCAAGCAAGGAGTGTGGAGTTAGAACACGAAAAAGTACTCCTGGTCACCAGTAAGGAGGAAGTGCGATGGCAGCTGGCAGTAATGCGGAAGACGGAGTTCCAGCAAAAGAGGCAGGACTCGCAGCGACCATCGACGGATACGGAGCCAGTACCAGGGGGTGCAGAGAAGCAATCAACGGCTGCGAATCAGCCCCCGACGGATGCTGAGCGAGAGCCAAAGGATGCGGCGCGGCCACGGATAAGAAGGCAGCCGTGGACAAGGCAACGAGACACGAAGCAGCCCATTCAAAATCAGCGGATGGAAAGCCGAAAAAGGAGAAGGAAACTCAGGAGAAGTGGTTTCTGCGTGCAGTCAGCGAGGGAGCGAGGGAGTCGGACTCGAGATTAGGTGGAGCGGACAAAAGAGCTACGTAAGTAGTGTTCTTAGCTGACTATGCTGCCGGAAGTACTCCTAACTTAATCATCTCGTTGGAGAAGGAGATAATTGTGAAAGTGACCCTTCATGGTGACCAAAGACATGGACATAGAGTAAAAAGTAAAGCATTTTTTTATTATTGGTATAGTTTTTTTTGCTTTTGTGATGTTTTGATATTTTTGGAATCTGAGTGAACTTTGAACTAGTAGTCCTTTGTGTGTTTGATATTTTTGGAACCTGAGTGAACATTGGTGAATGTAATAGTGCTCAGTTTTTATATTATTTTCCTTTTGTATACTGGTTTAACTACTTTCCTCCACCTCCTGGCTTTAACTGACAAGGGGGTGATGTTGTAGAGGGCTTAGAACGGCCAGAGGACATTCCTCGCCAAGCGGGCTCTAGACTGGGAGGCGCCTCAGCGTCTACTTTGTTTCCCCCCATTTTTCCTCATAGGCCACGCGCCTCCTCTCGCCCGCCTTTTCACTGCCCATAACTCCTAAGACAAGTATCTCCGAGGCACTGCTAGTCCCCTTTCCTTCTTCTATAACCTAGTTCAATGTGTCTCGCTTCCATTTTCCCTCATAGGCCACGCGCCTCCTCTAGCCCGCCTTTTCACTGTCCATTACTCCTAAGACAAGTATCTCCGAGGCATTGCTAGTATCCTTTCCTTCTTCTATAACCTTGTGTCAAGTGCCTTGCTTGGTACAACAGACTCCCTTGATAGACCAACTAAAGCCCTTCCATTTCTCTTTCCCCCTGGCTTCTTCTATGAACTTGCTCCACGTGCCTCGCTTGGTACAATAGACTCCCTTGAAAGACCGACCGATACTCTTTCTACTTCTCCCTCCCACTAGCTTCCTAGCTTCATCTATGACCTTGCCACGTGCCAGTTCCCTTTCTCTGGGCCCTTTTTGACTTTGTGCCACGTGCCAGTTCCCCTACTCTTGACCCTTTTCTTCCTATATATAGGAACTGCTTCTAGCACAGAGGACCATTACCATACCATTTCCTTTCCCTCCTCGCAGTGTCTAAGGTCCCCAGACCCGGCACTGCGAGGCGATTCCTTTCCTTTCTCTCCTCGCAGTGTCTAAGGTCCCCAGACCCGGCACTACGATTCCTTTCCCTACTCGCAGTGTCTAAGGTACCCAGACCCGGCACTACGATTCCTGTCCATCCTCGCAGCGTCTAAGGTCCCCAGACCCGGCACTGCACTCCATGTGCTACAGCGGCTCCGGCTGACCAGTGTTTGAGCCTGCTCCAATTGTGAACATACAACAAACTGTAAACTATTAAATAAATAATACTGCAATCTTAGAACTGTGTTCTTCAATTCGACTATGTCGCGTCGCAGACTAATCAGTGCGAATGCTGCGTCACGACATTGTCAGAGTTGATTAGTATTTGGAGTAAATCGACAAACCAGAAGTCGAGCTTTATTCTTCGAAGCAAATTTCCGTTTTTGCATAATATCTCCATAAATATGATATTTAAGTTTATTCTATTATTTATAAAAGTTTTAGAAAATGTAATGTACTATAACTTTTGTATTAAACATACTTTTGTATCACTGATTGCTTAGGAGTTATTCGTGAAATACTGATAAACCTGAAGTAGCTGATTATGTACTTAGTGGGCGATTTAACATGAACACTATCTGTCGTATCAACACCAAATTTCATATATTTGTTTGTGTCGTTAGAGTTGATTAGTTTTTGGATTAAATCGGCTTACCGGAAGTTGAGCTTTACATTTCGAAGCTCGTTTCCGTTTTTGCAGAATATCTCCATTAATCCGATATTTAGGTATATACTATTATTTATAAAAGTTTTAGAAAATGTAATTTACTATAACTTTTGTAAGGAACATATTTTTGTATCACTGATTGTTTAGGAGTTATTCATGAAATACTGATAAACCGGAAGTTGCTGATTGTGTACTCTGTGGGCGAAAGGCCAATTTCATCGTTTTTCATCGAACATGTCCCGAAAAACATTATTTATAATGTTTGTGACGTAAAAGATAATATGATATAAATTAATCACTCATCTTCCAAGTTAAGATGGAATATAGAGTTCGAAAATACTGTCGTAGATAAATATTTACATCTTATGTATGGAGAAAGTCATGTGCTGGCCACAGATTTTTTGAATTCCCGCCGGAGCGCCGGCGCTTTAAACTATTTCATTCGTTCCGGTGATCTTTTCTCCACATTTCTTCGCTTTTTACGTCCGAAATTTGTTCTTTCATCCCACAATTATCTAGCTTCCTGGTTAATGTTTAAATTTCCCCTCCCTCATTTTTCTTTTGCCTTTAGATTTCTCTCTTCTCTTCATAAATCATAGCAGTCCTTTCCCCCTTTTTTGCAGTCGGAGGCCCGAGCACGTCTATCTCCTCTTTCCTTACGAACTTTTATTTCTTATAATGAGCCATAAGCTCCCCAATATCCCAAATTCGCGAGACCACCGAGACGTCGCTCCCTAGTCCGGTCAATGTGAGCCTTTGAGGCTCACCACCATACCTTTTAACAATTTACACGACATCGGTAACCATCCAGTTGCTAAAATTTTTTGACTTCTACTTTTATGTAATTATATACCTCATCCGAAATGGGATTTTTTTTCTCCTAGCTTGTATCACTTTGAAAAAAATAGTTTTCCGTTTCAGCACTCAACCGGGCAAGGTGAGCTTGTAAGGCTCGGTAAAAGGTTTTCATTTACACAATGGATGATACGTATCATATGGTCCCTATACTCTTTCCAACATAGTGTTTATGTTTTTTGGTGAACACTAGGTATCTGAGGTCATGACGTAACATTTTTTTTCTTTGAATGATTTTGTCTACAGTATTCGCTTCACACACATTGTCATTTTCAACTATGTTCCAACGGGGTCACCTAACACATTTGAAGTTAAGGTATCTGTAAAATGACCGACGCCGATCAATTTCAATGTCTTTGCTTCTTTGTATTTTCTATAAATATCCCATACATATCCACTATATAAGCGTAAGACAGCTTCGTAGCAGGACAGTGTTACTCGTGAGTGAGAGACCTAGCGCATCCAGAAATTGAACTCTACCGGACCTCCTCAAGCCTGTTTTGATATTCAGAAGGATTTTTCTCAGAGGTATGAGGATAAATGGAAAGTTAGTGGAATTGTGTAAATAATTAGTTCATCGAAAAACTAATTAATTTAAATTACTTTCAGTAAAATTCATCAACCGACGAATAGAAAGGAACCCTACCTATTTTTCATCGCCTTCCGCGAAACTAGCTCCGTTGGAAGGTAAGAGGATACATGATTGAGAATTCTTTCATAAATCGTTTTCATTTTTCCAAATCAAATTTTCACGGATCATATGTTTTTTAGAATGACATCAATCAGTGAGCGAGATATTCTAAAAATTTTGGAGGATCCTGGCGCTGATGAAGATGATGATATTCCTGATGATACTTCGAGTTCATCCTGTTCCGGTGACGATTATGTAAGTGAGGCCTCAGAAGAGGATGACATACTAGAGGAATCCGAAGATTCTGACGATAATGAAGTTCTGAGCACAGTGGAGTATGTAGGAAAAGACGGCACTACGTGGTCATCTGCTGCCCTTCCAACAGGACGAAGTCGGCAGTGCAACATTATAAAAGGCCCCGTGGGTAAGGTTATCCTTCCTCCCGGCATGGTGCTAGAGGAACCCCGGGATTCATTCATGCTTTACATGACTCCATCTATGATATATTCAATCGTAAACTATACAAACATTGAAATGATGCGCGTTCGTGAGCAATCTTCAACGCAAAGAAATTGGCAGCTATGCGATAGGAAGGAAATCTATGCATTCATTGGGCTCTTATTAACTGCTGGTCATCTAAAATCAAATTATTGCAATTATGAATCAATATGGGATAAAATATATGGACCACCAATTTTTAGGGCCACAATGAGTCTAAATAGATTTAAATTTTTCCTAAGATTTTTGCGGTTTGATGACAAAAATACTCGAAATGAGCGTAGAAAAAAAGATAAGCTCGCCCCTATTCGAGACTTATGGGAAGAATTAAATTCTAAACTGAGGAAATACTATATTCCGGGAGAAAATTTGACCGTTGATGAGCAACTAGTGCCCTTCCGTGGTCGGTGCCCTTTTAGGCAATATATGCCTTCGAAACCTGACAAATACGGAATGAAAATATGGTGGCCCTGTGACTCAAAAACATTCTATCCTTTGTGCGGTATACCATATTTAGGCAAAGTTGACAAAAGGGCACACAATTTAGCATCATCAGTTGTTTTATCGCTGACAGAAATGTTCAATGGAACAAATGGCAATATTACTTGCGATCATTATTTCACCGACCTGGACTTAGCTAAAACTCTTCTCTCTAATGGCCTAACGATGGTAGGTACCGTGAGAAAAAATAGAAGATTTATTCCTGCTCAATTTCTCCCCAGCCGAGCAAGAGAAGAGAATTCCTCTGTTTTTGGTTTCACTAAAGACGCCACACTTGTATCATATGTGCCCAAAAAGGGAAAAAGTGTAATTCTTCTTTCAACAATGCACCACTCTAGAGTTATATCTGAGAATGGTAAACCAGATATAATACTGTATTATAAAGATACAAAAGGGGGGGTGGATTCATTAGACCAACTAATTCATGAATACATGAGTAAAAGAAAATCCAATCGTTGGCCTTTTGTTTATTTCATGAATGGAATAGATGTGTGTGGTATTGCTGCCTACATTATGTGGTGTCATCGAAATCCAAAATGGAATGCGAACAAAAAAGATAAACGTAGGTTATTTCTTATTTCACTCGCCGAGGCTTTGATAATACCTCAAATTCAGTCTAGGAGTATCTCGGGATTGCAGAATGTTACGATAAGTGCAATCGCAATATTTAATACCTCCTCCGAAAAATCTGACACTGAAATGGCTAACCCACGAAAAAGGTGCTACATTTGTCCATCCAAAAAGAGTAGGATGCAGAAACAATGTTGTAAAAGATGTAAAAAAAACATATGTAAAGAGCACAGCTCTTTTACTGTTGTATGTGATAATTGTAAATCCTAATTATAAACAAAAGCATTATATTGTAGAATTATAACGAAAATTACATAAGAATATCTAGATTGTATAAGAATTATAGTAAATAAATATAAACAAAAATACAGTGATATTTATTTATGATACCATCATTTTCCTACGCGAGCCTATAAGGCTCACCTCGACCGGTTAAGTAGTTGAATTAGCTTGACCGGAGTAGGGTTAAGACGGTCTCATTCCCTCACCGGAGGTAGATTTCCTAGTAACGACGCTTTTAACTATTTAAACAGCCTTCTGGATAATGTAAAATCATCTAACGATAACCCAAGTAGGCATCCCTGACCTCGGGATGCCGATATTCTAAGTGTCGATATTTCTGGCAACAGCATTACCCCTAACAATGCCACGTCTTCCAATTTAGCTGATCAAAGCACTATTCAAGCATCGTCAAAACTTCTTTAAAAAATTCCTTCTGGCAATTGCGGTGAGACGGCTCGCCGCAAATCTATTGCCAAATCAAACTCCAAAAATTCTCCCGAGCTGTCAAAGAGATAAGCTAGCATTGGTGCATCATCAGAGTCCGTTGAAAAGAGAGGGAAAAAATCCATTAAAGCTAAAGATAAAAATCGCACTGAAAGTCCAGTTAATTCAAGTCACGTCCCTCCCGCCACTCCTGTTACTATGGGCTACTTTAATGAGGAAATTAGCGCTCGTACATTAGATATGACGGGTAGTCAGTCGTTGATGTTGGGTGGGGGGTCCACTCCACAGCCCCGTAAACAAGTAGCTAATATAAGAGCACGCATATAAAATTTTATAATAAATGTAATTAGTTCAGAGTGTAAATTATTAATATGAAATTTCCAGTTACAGTTTTCATTGAGATATATTCCCAGGTACTTTATATGTCGAACTCCCTAAATCCCAGTACAGTCAGTAGATGAAATTGAATTGACTTTTATACACTACATGCGTTTATAATACAAGCGATTCTAGTCAGTTTCATCTAAGAATTATTAGTCGGCGTTAGTTGAAAAATTGGTGTCTTTCATTAGCTGAGTTCTCTTAGAAGGGCGTGTAGGAAAATCATTATTGTGTGTAATGTCGTCGGTGCGTTGTTGTTCCCCGATTTGTATGAACCATGTAAAACGTTCCGAAATGCTGTTTGCGATCTTCCGTTCGGCTGCACGACGTGGCAACAGTGTTCTCGGAGTGTTTAATCTCGGTTGCGATATCGTAGGAAGGGCGTTGGCAACCGAGTGACGTGATGTTGAAAATGCGCAAGGCGGAACTTGCTGGCTTTCTGGGATCGAACCAAGGACCATCAGGGATACGTTAAATAGCGAATATTAAATTTATGCATGATCTTTATTGACATACCAACTACCAAGTTTCTATTTTATTGGGAAGAAGTTAAAAAAAAATCTTAAAATCGCAGCAATTTCTAATTTTAAAGACGCCTGTTGTCGAACCCTGTACTTATTGGCAGCTGTGAATGAGCATTATAATTTGTTAGCACCTGATCTTGTTTAATGCAAAGTTTGATGTCGATATCATGATGGGAAGTACTTAAAATTAATATCCTTTATCACCATAAGAAATGCATTGAGGAATGTAAATAACTCACTGGGATTAAACCAAGGACGATTAGCGGAACGTTAAACAGCGTACATAGAATATATTTATCACGTCTATCTACATACCGAGATTCAAGTTTCCATTTTATCGGGAAGATATTAAAAAAATCTTAAAAATCGCCACAATGCATTTTACATGGGGAAATATTTGCCCTGACTTAGCGTCGAACCAAGGATAGCCAACAAAGATGTCTTTCAATTTTCCTTCGGATATGCACGGCTTCTAGCGATCCCTCGAATTTCAGCTCTCTGCTTTGCCGAAAATGCCTCAAAAATTTTCGAAAATCCCCGAAATGTATATTTATGGGAAAAATCGTGATTTTGGGACCTTCTGCAATCGAACCCATGACTCTGAGGTGCAAAATCGCCTTTTTTCTGGAGGTTACACATTATGGCCAGTACGTCGTAAAAGTTTCATGTGAATGGCACTTGTGGAACATGGTTAGAATTTTGATCCACTATATATTGGTATGTCCGCAGAAACGTCTATATATAAGAGATATGTTAATATCTATAATTGCTTATAGAGTTTAAAATAAGGCGTAGCTAGTTACCTCGAAGCCAAAAACCTCGAAGAATGACTGCATATGAATACGAAAATACGTTTTCAATAGATCAACTATCTCATTTCAATGCGTAGCGGTTGGGTACGAGTCACTTAAGTATTTATTCTTTACATCCGAGATTCTGCGATCCAACCGACTCGTAGTTTAACATAAAACATTCACAAACATGGATAGATTCAGCAAGTCAATACTGTTCACCAGAAAAGGTAAGAAGTATTGTTACAGCAATATCGAAAACGAAAGCAAGTTCAGACTCACCTTAAAAAGCAAACTCGGTCGATCTCAACGCACTTCCGGAACTAAATAATTTCCTCGGGAGGTAAATCCACACAAGTCAATGTCGACAACGACGAATTCAACGCAATATTTACAGAAATCTGAATTATCTTACAAGTGGCACGTAGCTTTGAGGTTAAAACGAGAGACTTCGGTGTACCGTTGCCGATGCTTCCTATTGTCTGCTCGTTCACTTGCTGACTGTGACTACATCACGAAGTGCGGCCCATCTTAATCTTTCGCCATTAGGAGAGTTGGGGGCAGATTATAATTATAGCGAAATTCACCAGATGGAGCTGATGGCGCTTTTCCGGCGACTCCGCTCTTCGTCGCTTTCGAAGGACGCTTCCGAGTCAACGCCAAAAGATTTACGTATTATTTAGTACGAAATATATTTTACGTTAGAGGCATTTTGATGTTTTCGTCTACATATCGGTTAATCGGTACCATTTATTCCCTCCTTCTCAAGGAAACAAAGGGAGCTTCTCCGTGGGGGAGGAAAGAGAAAGGGTCACGAGTTTACATATATTTTATAAATCTGTAGGCAGCACCACATTTAAGGAGACATCTTCAGAAATACACAAATGGATATCGGAAACGATGATTGAACACGACAGAAATATATATCACTCTAAAACCACCGATGAGTATTCTTTGCAGAAAGTAAGTGTATTATGGAGCTGACTTGTACCCCAATACTAAAATACGTAACATAAACATGCAGCTCATAAATTAACACAAATGCAATCACATTCCCAAAACAGAACCAAAGATTAAACACCGATAACAGAAAGACAATAAATGTATAAGAATTGGAAGCACTCAAAAAAACACAATGAATAACTTTTTTATTCTGCGCATATCAAATCATAAACTTGCTTTACCTCTTCGATAAACAAATAGGATGTTGGAGAGTTGCTACAGCTTTTCAAATCGCCGTTTACTCCAACACTAATCTTGGAAATCTTTACGATATTAACTAAATCCATTTTTGCCAATCGCTAAATATTTATCGATGTAATTTGATAAGTTTTAATACTCAAGAAATGCAGAAGATTATATTTAAAAAATACAAAAAATGCCATGTTTCTTATACGCATTCAGTTGTTTTGATCGAGAGAAAGCAATTTCATCTAACAAACTACTGTAAACCCATTTATCCCACGAAATAGTCATTAAGCAATTACGTTGATATGAATAAAACTTGGTTGCTACAGACGCTTCCATAAAATTCAAAATATTTCTTAAATACTAGTAATCGTATGTTTGTACGCTCGATTCTTCACAGTATATCGTTCATAGCTGCAGTTACTAATACCTCCTTAAATTTCTCCCTCTTCATATAATCTATCACTTATTCCTAGCATTAATTTGAGTTGGGCATATTTTCTCAATGTGTTCTTACCGATAAATACATGAGCTGGGGACTCAACAATCACCTTCATTGTCAAGGGGGATGGGTTGTTTACGATATCAAAATGTTGATAAAATATTCACGCAATTTACCAAAATGTTCGCAATTTCAATTAGTAAACGATATTCCGCGACCAAAATATGAATCCTTATTATATTCTCCTTCTTTTGGTGCTTGATTCGACCTTCTAAGATCATTATTTCTAATTTAATTTTTAAAAGAAATGAACCCTGCAACGAAAAAAATAACCTTTACTGGTATTTCTTATGAAAAGGTTTTGACCAGCCTGGGTTCAAACCGTGGACTTAAAGTAAATCAAAAGTAGCCTTCACTCTGCGCGGGGTCGTCTTTAAATAGTGTAGAAATTTCAAAGTTTTGCGACTCTTGGTTCTCGAGTTTTTAGTGGACATACAAACACACACACACTCTCTATTTTATATTAAAGACGTTTAATGAAAAGTCAGATTTTAAAAGATTAGCATAACAGTGAAAATCTCTCATACGAAAGGAAATTACTTATAAAACACGTTGCTATGAGTAAGGTTAAACGATAAAAGAACAACATTCGCTCACGAATGATTGTTCGCATAAAATCTTCAATGTTTTGGCACGGTTTCGGTCAAAATACAAGTATGCCAACACGAATTGTGATTCGTTTTCAAAATCTCAACTAGATCATTCCGAATATTGAACAAAAGTTTCATTTATGCTTGCAATTCACTAAGAAAATGGGAAAACCATGAATTTTTGCGAACATGTTCATTTTTTGGCACTATTTTGGTTAACATTAATGTAAACCTAGCCGAATTTAGTACTTGATTTCAAATTCGCAACGAGATCTTTAAAAATTGAAAAAAAGGAAAGGGTTAAAGGTACTTTGTACATAAGGGAGTGCACCCAGGTATATCGATTTTTTTCTCATTGTTGCTTAATATTCGAGTAAACCTAGTCTAATTTGGACTCGTTTTAAGGATTCAACGTAATATTTCTAATTATTGAACATTATATTAATTTACTTCGTAAATTTACGAATAAATCGGCTAAAACATGGCAATTATTTGGCAGACATTTTTATTTTTGTGATTCTATTTTTCTTAAAATTTGAGAAAACCTAGCAGAAATTTAGACTTCCTGATGGTATCCTCGATAAATTTCCAAATATTTAAGTAAACGTTTATTTATTTTAGCAATACAGGATGAAATCGACGAAAACCAAAGCAAATTGTCCAGAATTTTCAGTTATTTGGAACTTTTTCGCTTATACAACGATAAACCTTTGTCAAAATATGAATCCTTTTGAAGATCCTTACGAGATATTTCCAAACATAGGACAAAAATTATAATTCCTCTAGTAATTTACGAAGAAATTCCGAAACTAAGAAATGTTTGTTTTTTTGGCCCCTGTTGCTTAAAACACGAGTAAAAATAGTCGAATTTGTACTCTTTTCGAAGATCTAAACGAGATCTTTCCAAAATAAGAACAAAAACTTCCCTCTTATGTAGCAATTTACGATAGATAATCCGCTGCTATTCTTTCTCCGAAGGAGGTGAAGTAGTCGCAAATCTTCGCTTTGTTAATCTCCCTCATGGATGACTTAGCCATAAAGGAATTCCAATAAATGAGACGTTCTTTTTTAATTGCAACTGAGGTCGCAAGAAGCATGATTCCGGTGTAACGGGGTTTATTTATTCCCTTTGTCCAACTGTACGGACATCTTACACTGATTCCGCCTCTGTAATATACGACGAACATAAATAGAACGCTTTCTTGACTATCTTCCTCTTCCGCGGCTCTGAATTTTAAATCGCTTATTTTTCCTCCGATTCCAGTGGAATCCATTACGTAGCGGAAATGACGTCACCGTTGCGATATCCGTTTTCCTTCGAATTGAAAACTGGCTCCATCTCGCTTTTTCGCATACTCTTTTTCCGCTCGGGATTCAGGTTTATGGGTCTCTTGTCTTTTGGGGGCGTAGTCATAGGAATATCTAGAAGCGTTTTTATTAAACGAGTAAAATGTAGCTTGCATACTGCAAGCAGATCGACAACACTAATTTCAAGTCGGCATCATATCGAGAGAGTCCTCCAAAGAAAAATGGAGGATTGAAAACATTCATAAAATTTGCTGCAATTTCTCTGTCCGGCATCGAACCGAGGTCTTCCTGGTGATAATTATTATGCAGCACAACAAAGGATTACCGTCTGTAACTATGTGTGAAAACTCATGCAGAAACATTGTCTGCAACTGCCTCAAACTAAGTCCTACTTTTCCCATATATTCCTTATGTGAGAATTTGTAATGTGCTCTGGTATCGAACCCAGAAACAGCATGGTCGTATCTAATTATATTTCATAAAGCAAATCTTAATATACATCTTCTATGTAAGCAAGAGCTTCCTATCATATCGATAAATGTATAAAAAAATTATGAAAAGTTACCCTAATGTATTATATGGGGGATATACTTACCGCCCAGAATCGAACCAGGGCATTTCTGGTTAAACTTACTATGCAACACAAGAGAAAATCACCATCTCTAACTATGTGTGAATATTCAAGCAGAAATATAGATTGCAACTGCCTCAAACGACGTCCTAATTTTCCCTTATATTCCTTATGAGAGAAAAGTTATTGTGCTCTGGCATCGAACCCAGGAATACTACGGACTTATCTAAACATTTTTCTTAAGGCAATTCTTACCGTTCATCTTACAGCTAAGCACGAACTTCCTATCATTTCGATAAGTGCATCAAAAAAAATAATGAAAAACGACTCCAATTTATTTTAAAGGGCAGATAATTGTATCGTCCTAGCATCGAACCCAGGATATTTATCGTGAGTGTCATTTAGGTTTTTGATAGATCATGACCATAAATATAGGCCCCTAAAGTTTCGATTCTCTACCTATCTGGGAAGTATTTTTTACAAATTCCCGAAAATAAATGCAATGCATTTAAATGGAAAAAATCTGATGTGCCCAACACATGACTTTCTCCATATTTATTGAAAACAGAAGCCTATGCCGGTAATATATAAATAATTCCAAAACAATGAGTGTTACAGGACAATGTTTCATAAAAATGTTGTAGTAAAATACATAATTTATAACTTAGGTACATAATTGTATATACGTACATTGCACTCTGACAGAGATATGTATGAAAAAGTTACATTTCTGGATAAACAACAACTTCCGGTCAAACATTATTCAAGAATAACTCCTAAACAATCAGTGTTACGAAAAAATGTTTCATACAAAAGTTATATTAACTATAAAAAAAAAATACTTTCCGGATAGGTAGAGAATCAAAACTCAAGGAGCCTATATATATGGTCATGATCTATCGGAAACATAAATGACTATTACGGTAAATATCCTAGGTTCAATGCTAGGTCGATGCAAAAATCGGCCATTTGAAATACATTGAGGTAGATTTTCATTATTTTTTTTCATGCACTTATCGAAATGTAAGGAAGTTCTCGCTTATATGGATGATGTATATTAAGCATGGTTTTTTGAAAAAAATGTAGATAAGACCTTACTGCTCCTGGGTTCGATGCCGGAGCACATAAAAGTTTCTCTCATAAGGAATATAAGGGAAAAGTAGGACGTCATTTGAGGCAGTTATTTTCTACACTAATATTTCTGCTTGAATTTTTACACATGGTTAAAAGATGTGATCTTCTTTAGTGCTGCATAGAAACTATTACCAGAAAGACCCGGGTTCGAAGCCAGATGGTAAATATATCCCCCATTTAAAATGCATTGAGTTAGTTTTCATTATTTATTTTGATGCACTTATCGAAACAATAGGAAGTTCTTGCTTCGCTACAAGATATATATTAAGAATTTGTTTCAGAAAAAATTTAGAAAAGACTGTACATTTCCTGGGTTCGATGCCAGAGCACATTATAATTTCTCTCATAAGGAATATATGGAAAAAGTAGGACGTCGTTTGAGGCAGTTGTAGTCAATATTTATGCTTCAATTTTCACACATAGTTAGAATTAGTGATATTCTGTTGTTCTACTTAGAAAATATCGCCAGAAAGACCCAGGTTCGATGCCGGGCGGTAAATATACCTGCCATATAAAACACATTGGGATAGTTTTTCATTAATTTTTGATGCACTTATCGAAATAATAGGA
Source organism: Sympetrum striolatum (assembly GCA_947579665.1). NCBI lineage: Eukaryota > Metazoa > Arthropoda > Insecta > Odonata > Libellulidae > Sympetrum > Sympetrum striolatum. The sequence goes on from OX388350.1 coordinate 84,193,929, forward strand.
AGTTCTTGCTTATATGGAAGATGTATATTAAAACTCGCTTTAAGAATAAAATTTAGATAAGACAATGCTGTTACTGGGTTCGATGCCAGAGCACGGTACAATTTCTCTCATAAGGAATATAAGGGAAAAGTAGGACGTCATTTGAGCCAGTTGTGCCTAATATTTTTGCTTTAATTTTCACACACAGTTAGAGATGGGGAAATTCTGTTGTGCTGCATAGTGTGTATCGCTAAAAATCCCGGGTTCGATGCCGGACGAATTAATTGCAGGTAATTTTAAGAATATTTTCAATCCTTTTTTTTCTTTTGAGGACCGTCCCGATATGATGCCGATATGAAATTGGTGTTGAAATGAAATTAGTGTTGTCGATCTGCTTGCAGTATGCAAGCTACATTTTACTCGTATAATAGATATATAGACGCTTCTCCGGATATACCTATATACAGGGTGTCCCAAAAATCATGGACCAAACGAAACACAGAGGTAGAACATCACTTGGGCTACATCTTTGCAATTCATCTTGGTGTCCGATCTTCTTTTGTTTTCGAGTTACGAATTTTTTTCGCATTTTCTGAGAAAACCATGACTTTCCAGTCATTTGTAGTCATGGTGACGTAAGTATTTGAGATGCATTGTTTAATTTTTTCTCTAAAAATGCTTAATAGTTGTTGTAACTGACAAGAGAATAGTTTTTACCCTTACTCATACCGTTTAGCCAAAATAAAATTTCAAATTCTTAAATTCTCAAAATTCCGAACTTTGACAAAATCTTTGAGGGCAATTTAAAAAAAAATTCATAATAAAAAAAATTTTTGCCACGTATCTTAAAAACTTTTTCAATGCATCAGCTATTTACCACATAAATTTTGTTGGGTTACCTTTACGGCATTATACCTAAAATTTGATTCGAAACATAGTAAGTCGATGATTCCCGGTTCTAGCAAACAAGTCAAAGCCTCAATAAACCTTAAACTGGAGTCATTAATGTGTTTAATTATCGAAAAAAGAAAACGTTTTACCATTTAACATGGCTGTGGCACTCTTCCGCGGTAAGTTAAAATACCCCCTTCCCTCATTACTTGCTTTAATCAACAACAATACCCTTCGAGATTACTTCAATGTACGGACGATTGTTGGGAGCCGCGGCGTAACTAAGCTTTCGCAACAATGCAGCTCACGGTCGTTTCAATTCCATCGTAGTCATTGCTGACTAATATTTGTTGTGAGCGTTGCGAAGGTAACCAATTTTTCGACAACGATCTTTCTTGTTTCTTTGATCATTAACCTACGAATTGGCTTTGTTTACCGACTTCAATTGATATCATCCCTTTTTAGACCTGTGCTAGTTATTTGGACTCCGATCTTACCTGTGATCAAAACTTTGAAACTTTGCTGAGATGCCAAAATTGTACACACCGCGTGAATGTGCAGAAATACATTTCATTTACGGATTGTATGATAGAAACGCTCGGCAAGCTGCAAGGGAATACCAGAATAGATTCCCGGGTTGCAAACGCTATCCAGATCATAGAGTGTTTGTGCGTGTTCACAATGCGTACATTGAAGGCGTGATTCCTGGTAGTCGAGATTGCGAGGGAAGGCCTACGTTGGACGCTGAAGAAGTGCTCGAAATGGTAGAAGAGGACCCTTCTACAAGCATACGCCGCATCTCACGAGCTGCGAATTTATCAAAATCTACAGTATTCGTCATCATCGTAAATCATCGTATTTTGAAACGTAACGCTCTACACCCATATCACGTGCAACGCGTTCAAGCGCTAATACCAGCCGACTACGCTCCTCGCGTGGCATTTTGTCGAGAAATTCTGCGACGTTCCCGAGTAGATCCAAACTTCTTCGAAACCATTTTATGGACAGACGAGTCTTCATTCAGAAGGGTGGGAATATTCAACATACATAATTTGCATTACTGGGAGCAATCCAAGAATTATCTGCAATGATCGCTTCCAGCATCTGTTTAGTGTAAATTTATGGGCTGGAATATTCGGAGGAAGGCTCATAGGAACATTTGAGCTGCCACCAAGATTCAACGGTTGACAGCACTTAACTTTTGTTAAACAGGACTTGCCAATTCTATTGGAAGATCTGTGGGGATATTTCAAGGAATTAGTTTACACCAAAGAAAATGTAAATGACCAGGAGCTGCGCAATAAATTAGAAGCCACAGCACAAGCTATGAGAGGTAATTCGTAGCCGGAAAAAGTTCCGCGGGAAAAATTTCCGCCGGAAAAAGTTCCGCGGAAAAAGTGCCGCGCGGAAAAAGTTCCACAGGAAAAAGTGCCGCCGGATTGCACAAATAGGAGATTAAACCCTTGATTTTTGTATAAAAACTGCGAATTTACCCTTTTTCGTCATTTTCCCTCTTAAATTATAAATAAAAGCTCGATTAGATTATATTGTTTATTTAAATTATAAAAACATTATGAACAATGAAATTATTGCGGGCACAATCTATTGTTATGGCTGACAGCCCTTAAAAACTGTTCCAAGTTTCTAGAATTGTTTATAAATTCAATGCTGGTATTTCTTAACGTTTACTGGAGCCTGGCGTATGCTGGACGAATCCTTGGTTTTGAAACCGGCACGACGTTGATTTGTTCTAATTTCGTATAGTCTACGGCCAATTCTTGTTGCATTTTCTTAATTAAAACCCAAATTGTTGGGTGTTTCATCCCCACTAGATAGCTGAATCTGTTATTCCAACCTGAAACAAAATCATTTATTATTTTATTTATAAGGGCGTAAATACAAATACATATTTACAAGTCTAAACATGAACAGCGATACATTTTAAATGCAATAAAAACTAACCTTCGGTGCTGTTGTTGGTTTTATCCTCCCAGGCAATAACAGCCTCGTGGACATTCCGGTGCGCGGTAAAAATGTCACAGCTAAACTTGCCACACTTTTTTATAGGTAATAATGCCACGGTAAATAATAACACTGAAGTTCTATGGGCGGTAAAAATGTCACAGCAGAATATTCACGGGAGGACATAACCATTTTGACAATGGCTCATATTGTTGTAGTTACTCCTATATAGAATGCAACAATTTTGTTAAATGCCAATCATCCTTACGCTTCAATGCACAATTTGATAACGTTTAAGGCCATATTGACAATGGAACATGCCATAATTATTAGATCGCATAGCGGCATTGTTTTCACTTGGCACTTAAAGATAACTTTGGCTAAAAGCGGATGGGTTGAGTGGGGTGCGCGGGGTTCCTTTAATTAAATCGTTTATAATTGTTGTCACAGTCTCTGCACATAAAGATAATGTTGGCTAAAAGCCGATGGGTTGAGTTGGGTGGCATTTTTACCCGTGGCATTTTTACCGTGGCATTTTTACCTGTGACATTTTTACCTGGATTCCGCACGAACTACGTAAAGCTGCATGAATAGTGGCGGGGTTAAAAAGGAAATTTCCATCCATGTACAAGGCTGAAGCACTGGCAAGTTTTTCTAACTGTTTATCAGTGGAGAAAATAATTATTCTGCCATCCTCTTCAGTTGCTTGAAATGTTTTATTGTCTACAAAAAGAAATCTTTCTTGCAATTCATGCACTTATTTATCTTTAGGAAGCGGTGTAACGCTTCGAATGCGAACTGTAGCATGGATATGGGTGCGCGGTAAAAATGGCACAGGTAAAGGATACTTGGACAAACAAATATCAATATATAACACTCCTATGGACCTCCAACGACTCCCAAAAATCTATAATCCTATCACGTCGGGAAGTGCATGAAATTAATGTTCGAAAATTTCTCCCATGTATTTCTTACGGGAGTTAGTGACATCTGATAGATAAATATATACACATCGGTGATTATTATATAAGATACGTATACAAATACAAATAAAAGTAGCTTGCATACTGCAAGCATATGTTTAAAGTACTATAAGTTAAGGATATAGGAACCCAAATTTCTCTATAAAATCGAATCTGTATCCAAGTGACATGGTGTCGAACCCAGGACTTTTTAAAGATGAAATTGCTATTTGTTTTTGGATAATCTGACAATTTCTAAGATTCCAAGTTGATTATCGGGAATGCCATGAAACGAAATTCCGTATTTGCATTTAATTGAATGGTAGAATGCAAATCGTGCCCAGGCGTCTAACCGATGACCATAAGTTAAAAGATTTACAGTGTTTATGAAACATTCATTACTTCTGTTCACATTCATGGTCATAGAATTTCCTCATTCTCGGTAATTCAATCATACAAAATTTGAAATTTCCGCCCTCCATTTCAAATGTAGAGACGTTTCAATGGTAGAGACTCCTGGTGTCGAACCCAGAACCTTTTGGAAGATGTGAATACATATAATGCCCTGGTAGAAATAAAACTTATTTAATTCAAATTTTGAAGTCGATATCATACCAGGAAGGTCTTAAAATGAGACTCCAATATCATCATTTGAAATTCATGGAGATATGTAAATGGGATCGAACCAAGTGCCATCAGGGAAACGTAAAAGAGCGTATAAGAAATGTATTTGTGATCTCTATTCATATGCCGGGTTTTTAGTTTCCAAGTTAATGGGAGGGCATAAAAAACTTAAAAATCGCCAAAATGCATTTAAATAGCAGAATATTTACCCTGGCTCAGCGTCGAACCAAGAATAATCTGCGAGGATGACTTTGTAGTTTCGAATTTCAACTCTCTAAATTTGCGAGAAGTGCCTCAAAAAATTCCGAAAATCCCCACAATGCATCCCTATGGAAAAAATCGGGACATCGGGTCCTTCTGGCATGCAAAAGAATGCATTACCTTTGTTTTTGTTAGGTTTATCCTTTCTTCTGCCCCGCTGCACAGTGGTCCAAAATCGAAAAAAGCCGGACAAAAGTCCAAAATTGCTTTTTTTGAGATACAAATTTGAAACTTTGCATATATATAGCCAAATGATTGCTGATTATGGAACAGTAAGTCGTTTTCCATAAATCGTATGCGTTACTTAGATACGAAGAGTCAAACATGACTAAACTTTCAAAAACACGCCCGATTCTATTTTTCGTCGAAAATCTTATAAGTTAAGCTAATAGTGGACTTGTGGAAGGAATTTAGTGGAATAAAAAACATTATATTCGATCAGAATGGTACTTTATCTATACTATCCATCAGTTTCAAGGATATTGGTCAATATTTGTGTAGTGTTCCATCACAAAATGGCGGACGCTTTTTTCAGACAAATTTTGACATAAAGTAGTCGATATCTTTTGTTTAAAAAATATGTGCAGCGGGAAATTACACCAGAGTATTGGGTGAAGACAGTTTAAGAATATCCAGCATAGATCTTATATGAACGTTACCGACCACGAAAATAAACGCGATTTTTCGATCGCGCTGCACGATCCGGGTCCGAGCTGCTGGGTCTGGAAGCACGGCGGCTTCGTTGGATTGTTTTAGTTTTTAGGACCTTAACTCTTTAAAATCGCTGTTTTTAAGCTAAGTAGGCAGTCACTATCACTGTCACCGTTCATAAATTCCATATCGAAGATATGAAGAGGATATTTGATCGTGCGAATGAGTCAATGGATGCGGTACTCTGGTAAATACGATAAGTTTTGGATACTTTACGGATTCTTGCCGCAAGTTAGAAATATCCTTCTACTTTTGAGACACTTAGTAAGTTCGAATGTACGGTAATGGGTTCATGCATTGCAGAAAGGGCACCATCTGATTGTTTTTGTACCACATACCCTTTCCGCCCTCGCTGACGAGAGCCACGCGAAAAGGGGCTTTTGTGACACCGCGCAGCACTTAACGGTACTTACTGGGTATTTCCACGGACGCATTTCATGGAAAATTCTTAATCCTCAGAGAAATTCTCGTCGTCACTACTGTCTGATTCCAATCCTTCGCCGTCTTCTAAAATCAGCAGTTCTCTCAATTCTTTCGGCATCTTTCTGTCTCTCTTCGGAATCAGAGTTATTTTGGAGGAAAGAAATGGATCAGAAGTGATCAAGAACCTTTTAAATAAATCATCGTTGGTGGCCATCCTGGAGTGTTTTCTGCTGAATCTTTGAAGGAATTTCTAGCGTCCTTATTGCGAGCTTCCATCGCCTCTTCGGAGAGCTGCACTAAGGGAAGAATCGCCTCCTTCGAAATTTCACTTCCATGCATAAGGACCTTATGTACCGTGGTTGGCATATAATACCAGGGATACAAGTCTACATATAATTCGGCAGTTCTCTGGCAGTATTGTGAAAATCCCTCATTATTTATCGATTGTCCGCTTGATATTGCCTTAAGGATGATGGAAATTTTTTTTAAGAGGTCGTAATTAATCCCTGTAATGAAAATAGGAAAAAATTTACATTAAACTGAATGGTATTTCTAAAATATGTATCAAAGGGACTATTTACTGAGGTATTTAAAGTAGCTGTATGGTATAATGTATGCATTTTACCTATGCATGGCTATTACTGAGAAGCTAAGTCTACACACATAATTACCTGTCAATTCAGCTGCCAGTTTTGGAGAATCGAAGAAACGTCTTGCAGTATTTCTATCGTTAGTATTTCCTGATCCCGGCTTTGGTAAGTCCACAATTAACCCCATCCTTTCTTTAAATAATTTCTGTATATTTTCCTTTTTCTTGGAAAGCTGTATTTTAAGATTACCACGTGCCTAGAAAAGAGTCTCATTATAATTTAGAGATTTATTTAACCAAATAACAAAAATTAAAGCCAGAATTTCGATGCTTATTCACCTGCCACTGTTTAAACTCCAGTCGATACGTTATGTGTAAAAGACACTCAAAAATACGAATGTAACAATGTAGCGTTGATAAACCAAAAGCATAATTGTCCACATCTACTGGTCGATCCTTCATTGCCCTCCATTCATTTCTGAAATTTTAGCTCCGCAGATGTAACATTTCATGCTAACACTCTCAGTCAATGCATTTCATACCTAAAATAAATGTTTCTGTTAGATCGATAAACATTAACAACTGCCATTAGGAAAGAACTCATCTTGCTCTACTTGGGGTGGTCGTCGTTACTTCGGTAATAAGTTGAGCGGCTGCAATATCGCCTTCCTCCCTTAATATGAGAGAGGTTGCCAAGGCGAGCTCAGAAGCAGAGGAAGAAGTTTTAATATTTTGAACCTTTCTTCTTTTGGATCTCTCAGAGGAAGAACTAAATTCTTTTTGTGGTCGTCCTAATGTACCTGATATGGTAATAATTTTAATAAACAAATCTCACGTGAAAAACAATACGGCTGAATGATTGCTATAGAATTTAAACAGCAAATACATACCAATAGCTTTAGACGTACCTGGTAGGTACTGACGGATAGTTTCGGGGAAAATGATTGACTCTGTGAGCCATGCCTTGTGACGAACAAAAAATCGCTCATTATTCCAAGAACATCCTTTCCGCCTTTTTTGATAGGGCACCATGAATTTTACCCTAATAAATTTACGGAAACAATCTAGGGCCTCTTTATGAGCCTCTAAATTTAAACTCCGCGATATAAAATTAGTCAAATATACTATTTTATCACTTAATGCTTTCTCCTTCATCTCAATTATTCGTTTGTGGAGCTCAAGACGCGTGATCTGGCATGAAGACATTTCAGCGCAGAAAAATGGACCAAAAACCTGCACGAAAATCCGGCTAGTTAAAAATAATTTAAGGAAAGTTTGATGATATTCGCACTTTCCTATTGAAGTTAGCAGAAAACAATGGCAATAAAACATTGCAGAGTAAAAAAACACATACGATCTTGTGGGTAGAATGTGATGAATAAACACGGTTGAGTTAAACAGGAAAAAGTACTCACCTTAAGAAAAGGGATGAACTGTTGAATAATCAAAAACACCACAATCCAACACAGCTACCAGAACTATTGCGATGATTCACGAGAAAAATCACCAGACACCCACAGATTTTAGCAATACGTCAGAGCACAACAAGAGCAACACTACTTCACCGATGCCAAACTAGAACTGCATGTTAAGATTCATTTCTTAAAGGGAAAGGAAATGAATTTGTGGAAAAACCCGGTAAATGCCGTTAAGGGCTGCGCGGTATCACATAAGCCACTTTTCGCGTGGCCCTCGTCGGCGAGGGCGGAAAGGGTATGTGGTACAAAAACAATCAGATGGTGCCCTTTCTGCAATGCATGAACCCGTTACCGTACATTCGAACTTACTAAGTGTCTCAAAAGTAGAAGGATATTTCTAACTTGCGGCAAGAATCCGTAAAGTATCCAAAACTTATCGTATTTACCAGAGTACCGCATCCATTGACTCATTCGCACGATCAAATATCCTCTTCATATCTTCGATATGGAATTTATGAACGGTGACAGTGATAGTGACTGCCTACTTAGCTTAAAAACAGCGATTTTAAAGAGTTAAGGTCCTAAAAACTAAAACAATCCAACGAAGCCGCCGTGCTTCCAGACCCAGCAGCTCGGACCCGGATCGTGCAGCGCGATCGAAAAATCGCGTTTATTTTCGTGGTCGGTAACGTTCATATAAGATCTATGCTGGATATTCTTAAACTGTCTTCACCCAATACTCTGGTGTAATTTCCCGCTGCACATATTTTTTAAACAAAAGATATCGACTACTTTATGTCAAAATTTGTCTGAAAAAAGCGTCCGCCATTTTGTGATGGAACACTACACAAATATTGACCAATATCCTTGAAACTGATGGATAGTATAGATAAAGTACCATTCTGATCGAATATAATGTTTTTTATTCCACTAAATTCCTTCCACAAGTCCACTATTAGCTTAACTTATAAGATTTTCGACGAAAAATAGAATCGGGCGTGTTTTTGAAAGTTTAGTCATGTTTGACTCTTCGTATCTAAGTAACGCATACGATTTATGGAAAACGACTTACTGTTCCATAATCAGCAATCATTTGGCTATATATATGCAAAGTTTCAAATTTGTATCTCAAAAAAAGCAATTTTGGACTTTTGTCCGGCTTTTTTCGATTTTGGACCACAGCGCGCTGTGTTTAGTTCTTCAAGTCTTGAAGTTAGATCTTATGCGATGGCTGCAAATAGAACTATATCATCTGCAAAACGGAGGTGACTGATGAATTCTCAATTTACTCTTAAGCCATTCTCTTCCCAATCAAGGGTTTTAAAAAACTTCTTCTAAAACGGTTGTGAACAAGATGAGAGAGAGACCGTCACCTTGTCGAACTCCCTTATTAATCTTGAATTCATCAGTCTCCTCATGCAGCATTACAGAAGCTGTGGCATTCTATAGATACTGTGCAAGAGACGGATGTATGTACTCAGAATTTATCCCTAGATTCTTCTAAGCTTTCAGAGTGGAGGAGGTACTTACCGAGTCGAAGGCCTGTTCGTAATCCACAAAGCAGAGAAAGAGTATATATCAATAGTTATATCAGGAGAAACGTCTATATATAATAGATAGGTATATCCGGAGAAACGTATACTTATATATAATAGATAGACACATCAATGATTATTATATAAAATTCAAGGGTTCAATTACCAGTTTATGACTTCGTTAATAACGAAACTGAATTGTTTTCCTTTTCGTTGATGACAATCTTAGCCTGTGGTTGAGTTCTCATTTTATAACGTACTTCTGAACTATGGCTATATTTTTATTTGAAAACTTTAAGTAGCTTTTGCGTAAATTAAAACCGTTTATTTGACTATTGACAAATATTTGGTTAATTCCTGGTAAATCACAACCCCGCGGTGCTATTCGAATAGTCCACTGTTAAGTGCAACCATCTAATTACATATTTACAAAGAATTAGACTTGCATTTCATCTTGCTTTTTACACTAATTTTTTCAATTTTTCCCATAAATTTTAGATTCATTAATTAGCCGCGGCACTTTTCCGCTTGGCACTTTTTCCGGCGGAACTTTTTCCCGCGGAACTTTTTCCGGCGGAACATTTTCCGCGCGGCACTTTTTCCTGGATCCGTCGAGTGAAGCCATATTTACGGAAAACATTTTACAAAATCTTGGAGCCAGTTTGAAGAATCAGAAGATTATAGGAAGGGAATGTGAAGAATTTTGCGAAAAATCGAAATCTTTAGTCAAATTTGGTCAGCTTTGACACCTGTAGAATTGAAATGCGCGGGAGTCTACGCAAATGATTTCGCGGTTGTAAGCAAAATTTACTCATGAATGCCTATGCGAGATTCCAAAGTCCGCACTAAAAAAAAACACTTTTTTATTTTTGGCCAGCTATTTTCGATTCTAGCCCACTGTGCGGCGTATGTTTGCCCTAACAAACAGACAAAAGGGTTGATGTTTAAGAAACGGAAATCTCTGGCACTTTTAACGATTAATATCCCGCGGAAAACCCTACATTACAATGTTCGAGCATCGACAGCTGATGACATAGAGAATCTGCTACGATGGGCTTCAAACAGTTTTAGTTTTTACGAATCAGAAGGGATTTAAACACGAGTTTAATACGTGCACACGCAACACAAGAAAAGCCTCGAAGATGAGGAATCACTCTATGGAACCTCAAAACACGTCGGTAACAGCAAAGCGTATGACCCCTGACTGCATAGTATATATATCATCAGTATAACAAAGTCTCTATTTCTCTCACTTTCGAACATAAATTGTGATGCATTGTATTCATTAGGTGACCAATACCCACCAGTATATCTAGAAGGTTGACCTTTATAGACTAGATAATAGCTCCTATTCGAGGGCTCTCAATTTCGCCATACCACACGGAGAAAGATGAGAAAGATACAAGAATTGTATTATACAGAAATTGCAGCGAATACAACTCCTTTGAAACGGCACTTTATTCACAACAGAACGTTTGAAGAGTTTCTTCTGATACCCCTTAGCAACAATTAAGCCTTTGTCGAATTCATATTACCATATTTTCGAAGTTGATTGGTTTTTCGATTTTTGTTTTAATAAAAGATAACTAAATTACTTGAGGATAAGACTTTTGAAGTTATTATTCATGGACCATAGAATTTAGGGAAACATTTTTATGTTCGAAATGACTGACTGTTTCCTTGGAAACAGGTCAGTTTCCAAGGAGATGATAGTTTGGATTCGTTGTCAATATTTGTAAAATGTTGAACTTTAATTGTCCGATAATAACGATTAGAACTAGGCAACGATGGACTCAAATGACTCTTATACTCAATGTGAAATGATTTCACAATGTCCTTGAGGAAAGTGGTTCCGTTTTATTTTCCATTTAATTATGGATCACCGTGTCTAAATTAAACCGTGAATTTAATGTTATACTTATTTGAGAAAGACGTAGTGAAATAAATGTGTCCTTTCTTATGACGTCTTTTATATTTTTAAGCGGCTAATTTTTCATCATAGCCAACTCATCGCAGTCTCGACTTCAGCCGCACATACTCTCTCCACCCCTCTGTAGACAGGCGAGTGAGCCCACAAGCGGAAAATGAATTTAGGAGAGCGGGAGCGTGTTCCTGAAGGGGTGTTTGGGGAAAGAAGGAATTGGACTACGTCAAATGATCATAGAGATCATTAGGTAAGACAGCATATAGAAAACAAAAAACTCGCTGTTTATATTTTCCCAACTCTTGAAACTCTTAGCATTATTATAGTTTATAAGGTACTGGCTGAGGCGCCCGTTGATTCTAAACGGGGCGAATGTGAGATATTTAACACGATACTTATAATTATACGAAACTATCTATCAGATAGCAGCCTTAGTTTAATTAGATTAAATGTTAATTATTAACTTAACTCAATGATACTCTTAGGTACCAAATACAGAGAAGAGATGTGGCAATTTTTACGATAATCTCGTGCCGACGTGACGTTCGTGGCTGGAGTGGCTCGGCGAAGGGTGGCGCCTTCGACTCTTGATCGCTTTTTATACCAAATGGTGGAAGAATACAAAATCTCTGTGAACAGTTTGAGTGTCGACGTGATCATACTCCGCGCTCACCTCGGAAAGGCGCGCCAGCCAGCGGTCAATGTCTGTGTTCCGCTCGCACTGTGTACCGTGAGCTCAAAGGCGAGTCTAGATTTCGGCTTTCTGCTGATCGCACATTCGAAGAGGGCACATGAAGGCTGACGGTTGTTTAGAGAGGAGTTCTTGCGACGTCTTGTAAGTTCGGAGTCTTCCCGAATTGACGTTTGTATTCCGTGATTTTTGGTACTAATTGTCAATGAGCAGTTCAATTTAAGTGATATTTTGTTGTATGATATTGTTTGAGACCTTTATACTATTACTTATTATATTTATTTTTGAGACTTATTTTCTGATTGATTTCCTGATGTCGTTATCCCGAGCTGGTTGCTGTTCAGAGTAGTTATTGAGTCACCGAATGTTTTTCAGTTTCTTTCCAAATTCTGATCTACAAGGTGGCACAGAGTGTTGTTAAGGAGGATACCGCCAAACAGCTCGTCAATTAAGAAATGTGAATGAAAAAGAAACGAAAAGGACTCAAACGATGTAATTGGCGTCCGAAGAGAATTAAATTCAAATACCGCGCGAACTAATCGATTCACTCAACCTTCATCGTCTGTTGCTGCATTTTTAATGTTACAGGAAGAATCGCTTTTTAAGGAATCATAGAAAGTAAGGAATAGAGGAGAAATAATAATAGAGAGAACAAGACATCTGAATTCCCTCATCAGTAAGCTGGTTATCAACCCTTCCTGACTATAATTATGTACCTTCAATTGCTGGTAACCTTCTTTCAGAAAATCTCACGTTATCCATGTAATATATCGTCCTGTGCAATCATCAGCTTTATGGGCCTCGAGTATTTTTACGGGATAACGCATCGGATTCAACAATGGGATCTGTCGTCAGGGGGATGATTTGTTTACAACCTCCAATTTTCACAGATTCTACGTATATTTCACCGATATTCTCGCAAACCCGAATGGAAAGTTAGATTCTACGATTAAAATAAGAATCTTCGTTCGAATTTCTTTCTTTCGGTGTTTGTCTCGATAACGTGCGACTATTCTTCCTAATTTATTTTTGCAAAAGAAAATTTTTGAAAAAACCCTGCATGCGATAAAAATGAGTTTTACGTGTATTCTTTATGGAAAATTATCTGAGCGATCTGTGTTTGAAACCCGTTAATTTGTCCAATGAAAAGGCAAAAGTGATTCCTTTCAGTTAGCTGCGGACACGTATATAAAGTTTGAAGCAAATCGGACGAACAGTGTGGACTCCAATCTAAGACAAACACATCGCACAATTTCGATTTTGTATATATTGATAAGCAAACAGTTCCCCTGACGACTGAGGAGATTGTCAAACTGTCATACATACACTTAAATGATAAAGAAAATCTATGGCGGAAGATACCAAAAAATACATTTGCAAACTTTTGTGAACGACCTTTAGTCTCGTATTTAAAAAAAACAGTGTATTCTGTCGACGCACAGTGTGATATTTTCGTAATCAAGAGGGACAAAAATAAATTTTCTTACTTGTCTAAGCGGTTAAAATGTATAGTTATGAAGGGAAAAAACCATACTAACTGGATCTAAGGTTTATGTTTCATAAAAACCGCACCAAACAATAGAAAAAAGGGTCGTACTATCTGAACTCAGCATGTCAAGTGTTCTAAGCATTCGAGTCGTTCGTTTAGTCTAGGAATACGCTGTGTTTCTGTGTGCTAGTAGCGGTTGTTTTTTGCTATTATTATTGTAGAAGTACCAAGGTTAGATTCCATAATATTTGACTTTAATATGTATTTTAATTTAATCACGAGCATCGTTAAAATTGATCGCCGTTTATTTCGAATGAGAAAAACGTATGAGTCACTTTGAACTTGAGTTTTAGTTTATTATATCGCATTAAACCAATATGCAATGGTGTTTTCCTGGAAGAATGACTTGTAAACTATACAAAATACTTAAATTTGCTTGCGCCTATCTGCGATTTTCATATAAGTGTACTTTGTTTCTAATAAAATTTTGCAAAAGAAATTAAGGCTGCAAATGACGAAAATGAGCTTTTGGAGCATTTTTAATGGTTTGACCCATCTGGAGTCGAACTGGGGGCTATAGGGAACCGCATAAACCAGTGAACGTCTCGGTGCTGCCATTAACCACGCGAATGCCTTTTAAATATGACTAAAAATGCAATGTAATCAACAATCACACCGTCCGTCAGGGGGACGGGTTGTCAACAGTCTCATAACGTGTGGACATTTCTGCAAATTTTGTTGAAATTTTCAAAACCTCGATTCGGTAACTGTATTCGACGACCTAAATAAGAATTTTGATTTATTTTTCGTTCTTTTGGTGTTTGTCTCGACTCTGCAAGTCTTTTTCTTCTAATTTAAATCTTCAAAAGAAATAAAGCCAGCGACCGATTAAGTTAAGTTTACGTGTATTCCTTATGGAAATATATCTGAGCGGTCTTGGTTCGAACCCAGCAAAGTTATCGAATAAAAATGAAATGCTATTTCCTTCCTGATCCCAAAGAATACTTATGCAAATTTTGACACATGTCGGGCAAATGGTGTGGACCGTAGTCCACGACAAACACACGGATCCACAGAATTTCTGATTCATTCATATAGATTGCTCTAATAGATTTATACTAATGCTTGCAATGTAATGTACTCCCAAATACATCTCTCATTATCTTTCCAAAATATGAAAATACAACAATCGTCAGGGGAAATGGTTGTTTATTCCCAATAATTTACACTAATATTCCAGAGTTGTGTTATCATGTAATGCTACCATTGTACTTATGGAGCTGCTGGGGCCTCATCTACCCCAGCATTATAAATAAAACATAAGCCTCTCTCTTTGGTAAGTGAGGCGTCGTTTGTGAGGAAATCGTGCATTCCTCCCGAGGAAATAACAGCTTCCATTGAGGTACATATAACGGACACATTGGGCACAAATTTCGACATTTAATTCACCAAATACATTGACGTTAGTTTTAAATGCCAAATTTGCATTTGAAGGATATTTTAAGATGGATAGATTCTCGATGATTGGTTTTTTAAGTGAACTTTCTCTTCTTTTTAGGAAGAACTGAAACCTCTTCAGACCAAACGATATTTATATGTCACTCCTATTCAGTGATTCTAATGTTTCATTTGTTTCATACAATTTATGTTTACTACATTTACATGTTGTCTCTTGTATCGGAAGCCATTTATAGATTCGATGGAATGGATCGCTCCAAATGAATAGGTTTTGGAAGAATCGTCCTCATTTATACAATCAATACACAATCAGATGTCGTTGAAACATTCCCTGGCTTGCTATTTCATTAGCTTCTGATAAGTTCGTGCTTTGTCTTAAACGCATTAGTTAGAGCTGTTTTTTTAGCTTCCATTCATAATCACTGCTCCTGTCCCTTCGCAAGAATTTTATATTTTTATGTATTCCATTCTCTTTTTATCGTTATTTTGAAAATACCTATATGTACTAAAATAATTTTAATTCTTCTTCGTTAATGGGAATTCTTAATCCAGATTTCAGTCGTATGATGACGTTTATTTTGTCTTGTGATTGTCACTGTTTGTCTGTTTTGAGGAGTGATTCATTCACGAGCGAATGAGAGGAAGAGTCTTGATGGACCGAATATTTTGAGTTTGTGTCGATTCACTCCTAAATAAGTACATTTAGAGGAGAAGATTCGAGTTTACTCCAAGCGGACATTTGCATTTTGATGATACGAAATCTAAATTTATGATAGAGTAGTATTCTCTCGCCTCAATCTTATGCATCCGACTCCACAAAAGTGCATCTTGAATTGCCTGTGTTTCAGGACGAACAAGCATTTCATTCCTTTCGTGTTACGTATTTTGAAAACCTCGGGTGTCCACCAAATGATGAAATTTCGTCGAAAACCTTCGTCTCCCTTCTTTCCGTTTGTTCACTCGATCACATTGATGTAAACTAATTTCAAATGTTTTCAACCAATTCTTCCAAGTTAATTCTTTCTTCTAAATGTTACTCTTTCTCGCATCAAAACGTTCCAATAGATAAAACATCGTCGTATTCTTCACATTAATCTCATATTATTGTGTTGATCCGCTTAATGCACGATGTTTTCGCTCGGTCTGTGATCAGTTCTCCAATTAGAGATTATCCTTAATGACTTTTCGTATCACACGATGCAATTGCTGGAAATTCCGTTTCCATAGTGACTCAGCATTGCTGCTGCGTCACCGCACCATCGTCGTTGAATTGCTATCGACTAATAGCTTAAAAAAGGCGAAAGTTAACTCCACTTTAACGTAATTCGGTGACCATTTCGATTCTAATTTTGCATCAATTCAGCCCCTCAACGACACTCATCCGATGGTAATCTTATTTCACAATTTCAACTTTGTATTTAAAATAGAAAACAGTCATTCCGCTGCACCTCTTCTATTCGTATTTGCAGCTTTCATTGCAGAAAAAGACAACTTCAATACGATTATTCATTTGTTCAAAATTTGATAAGTTTGCTATTTTATCGATGCACCTGAATTGAAATGGCCCAAATTTTTCATTTTTTTTATAATTCAATATTTTATAAATAAAATAATTAAAAACGTGCCTAATAACGCGCCTAACTGCTGTCGTAACAGTGCGTTCCGTCGCATCGTCGTTGCGATTTTCTCAAGGCCGTGGTGGCGGCGGAGTGGTTAACGCTCCAAACCCACGGTCCCGGGTTCGAATTCCGGCTGATCGGATTATTCCTGTTAAGGAATGGTTGTCTTTGTATGATATTAATAAAATGCAAAAAAGGAATAAAATTAAGGAAAGGGGTTAATTGGAGGAATAGCCTTCCTAGGCTAAAAAATAAGACGGAATTCCTCCAATGCTTGACTCATAAGAGTCCAATCCTTCGACTATTCAATCACCTATTTTCCTATCGTGCGTGTGCCTTTGGAGTAAAATCGAAAGATATCACTGAAGAACACGATAAAATGAATTATTGTTTTCAAGCATGGCTTTCTCTAATGATGAATTAAGAAATGAAAGTAATCATGTATTATTTAATGATTTAATACAAGTAATGTTTCCTTAATCGATCCATAAATTAAAAACAACTTGTGCTTACTAAAAAACAACAACTTTATTATGATACGTAAGCTTATGCCGGTGTTTTTAATTCAAAGGAATTTTATGCATTAATTTTATCTTTTCACCTTTTATGTCAACATTATTTTACCATATCACTTATTAAATAATGTTATGAATGCAGCTTGTTGCCACGTTCCTTAAAATTTCCCATTAAAATATTCTGGTCCTAGGACCTCCGGGACGCAAAAGTTCGCACACGGAATATTCTTACGGCACTCAAACAATTTTTATCTTGTTATCTAGAGAAAATTTGGCGTTTCGCTACAAAAAGTTTGCCAACCTCAGCTATGAGCCAATGGAGTCGTCACGAAAGCTGTCTCACACAGTCTTTCGGGAAAAAAGAAGTCACGCCAGACTTTTTCACCTCTTACACCATATATCTATGTTTCCTATATGTTTCTATATGTCTGTTATGTTTATGTAATTTAACATGTAATTGACAAACTAGTTTAAGCTAATTAGAAATATATAGCTCAATTCCAAATTACTTATGCTTTTGTGTCGGAATTTTATGTTAATTTGTTATAATTTGCTCTTTTTTGTACATTCTAATGACTTTTTTTGTCTTATATAGCTCTTTTATCTACTACCGTATTTAAATTTAGTACTCTATATGTAGGTTTCGTAGGTTTTCCCCTTCCTGAGGGTGTTTTCCTGCAGTGGAAATATTTTCCTACACTCTTAGCATAGAATTTTTAATACACATAGTAGTTTTCTACTTTTGCAATCTCCTTCTTTCTGTTCTCACATGAAAAAGGGTAAGAAGCGACTTCCTAGTCTCTATATCACACTGAATAAAGCCCTTTTATTATTATTATTATCCGTACCTATATCATCGTTTCAACTACTTATTTATTTAATTTCGAGCAGAGCCGTGTGTTTTTTCACGTTAACCTTTTGTCGGGTAAAAACGTATTCATAATTTTAAATTATTCCGACACTTTTTGTTTCATCTGTCCTCTTCAACCTGCAGCGCCGAGTGTTCCATCGCGTATCTCTCTTCCAATCTTTGGTTTGATTTTTTTGAGCTTTTTTGAAAATTACTCAATTATTTTGATTCAATTCCATAATTAGAACAGATGATAATTCTTCGCTCCAATCGACCGGACTTAATCGAACTGTTTTGTTCGTCTCCAGAGCCATCTCTCGTTCACGAAACATAATAATTTATGAATCATTATTTGAACACTCTTATATTTATAATGACGTAAATATTAATATTCTACGTATGTTAATGTATGCACTACCGATTGCAATACTTCATTATTCAATGAAAAAATGTTTCATCGACGCTTAAATGAAGTTTCCTCATGTCGTCGTAACGATGTTCCATTGTTGTTGTGATTTTCAAAATTTAATAGCTCCTTCATTTCAACTCCTTAAAAACATTTCCGAGTCTTCTTTTTAAAATTTTTCCTATAATTCATTTTTTAAAATCTGAAATTCTACCATTTATTTCATTTTTAAATTTGTAACCATGCAGTTTTAAAATTTTGTCCTATTACTTATAACGTTCATTTATTTATCTTAAGCAGTATTTATTTCCGTTTCGAATGTGTGAATATCAAAGTATTAATCTAATCGATTTACATTTATTACAGAGAATATACTTCTCTCAATTGGTTTCGATCAAACACACATTATTATGGATCAAAATCGTTAAATCACGTCATATTATGTATTAATAACAATTGGATATTCTCTTTATTTATTATTAATATATTTGTTGTGTAAATAATAATATAAATGTTTGATTAAATTTAATAATTTTTACTTTAATTAAATTTATTTTTTATTTTATCAATTATTACTTTATTAATTCACGTAGACATCGCTATTACCAAAGGATACTCCGCTATTCATAGTTCATTTGTTTCTATTTCAATCGCGATATCGTTACTCTTTTGTTAAACAAGTTCCCTAATTACAGGTAAATCGAACTCATTCGGACTTCAGCTGTTTCGTTTGAATTCAGAATATCGTCTTTCTTTTGTCTTACCCACTCTTCTCCTTTAAATCTTCATCAACTCCTGCTATTCGCAATTCAAACGCCAAATATCGTCGTTCTTCTGTTTCCGACACACCGCTCTTCACTTACTTAACTCGCATATTTTCCTCTTTCATTTGTTTCCAATTTTTTTAATCCGTCGCTACTCTTTTGTTTCTTCCCGTATTGTTTTTCGCCTTCCCTCTGTCGTCATGGTTACCGCCTCTGCTTCCCATCCCCTTCCCCCTCCACCACTCATCTAGACAACAACTCCGACGAAATATAATCCGATGCAAAACTACTCCAATTTCCCCTTAGAAACCGTAACCAAGCCAAGGCACTTCCTGCCAATCGAAGGTCTTGCAAGAATTAGCCTCCTTCACAGTATTTCAATACCGCGAAGAGCCACACTAATGCTGGATTCATAGTTTACTGGTAAGAGAGTATCGAAAAGCCTTCTGTCGTAATTATACACAGGAACCTTCATAGGAGGCTATCGGAGAAGCTCCTTTCTTGGGAATGACCGTCTTTAAAAGAGAGCGTTGAGGTGTTTATAACTTTCTCCCAAAATGTACAGGTTTAGAACATTTTGGTGTTTGCAGTCTCTATTTATATCGCACTTTAAAATTAGAATTAATGTCCTTAGGAAATCGAGACTAGCACCGATAGAAAGATCATAGAACAGAGTGTCTTATTTATGTATTTGAATGCCATTATAACGTCGAAATTGCGAGGATTTTGATTAAATAAACGGACCTTTTATTCGATTTTTAGGCATTTGTCAACCTGTGGAGAGGTATGGGATTGTCAAATCCCTGGGTTTATCCCCCGTAAGAATACATTGGGGATAGCTTTGGTGAGTGGAGGGGGAAGGGAGGGAGGGGAAGGGAGGGAGGGGAGGGGGATTTTGTCCTCGTCTATTAGATACGGGTATGTATTTGGATTGCAAGATTTCGGTCGCCCCCGGAGTGTCGTTCGTCTCAGAGGGCGTTGACAGTGTTCGTGATGCGCTGAACCACGTTTGGCAGGGATGCTGTGCTGGATTCTAAATAAAATAATAAATATAGAAATACACTTTTTCTTATGTTTCAAGTGATTGAAAGGTTTAATAATGGAATGTTAATTATGTTATGCTCCATTAATTTGAATACTACTTAATTTCGAATAAAATAATTTATAGTTTAATTCATAAATTAATTTTAAATAAATTAACTAATCAAGTATTAGATTTTGGTCTCATTTTTCAAATGACTTAATGGTTAAAAATTGGAATGTGGATTATGCTGAAATATAATCTTTATAATAAGTTCGTCGTTCATAAATCTTTCATAAATCTCTTTTTAATACGATTGTCATTGTTTGAATGCGGAAATAATGAATACTTGAACTTAGAGTATCAAATGGGCAATAAATAAGTGTTTAAACCCATTTTGCAGGTTACATAACGACAAAGAAATAAATTACCGAAATTAAGATTTACAGAAAACCTCTTTTTGTCTAATTTGGGAACTATCTTTTAGAAATCTGTTCGTTGCATCTCATCAATTGTTTTAATGTAAGCATAATTATACCGCCCAGAGGACAATATGATTAGCTATGTTGTAGTGCATATTTCTTTCTTATAGTATACCAAGTGATGAGGCGTTATATTAATAAAGGTTATTCTTACGTGAAACCTCATTGAGTCCAAGGGCTGCGAACCGTCTTTCACAAATCCCCCGTTAACATCGCTGTCATTTGTTTATTATGAAAACTAGAAAAATACACTAAAGTTTCTATTTGTCTATTATTTCATGAAACAGAGCACTAAATGATCTATAGTGTAGTATTAATTCTTCTAGGTTGTGTAGTGACGGAGTGATGACTCACCAAAGTGCAATTTACGGAGAACTGTTTTTTAGTCCTATCATGATGGATTATCTATAATATATCGTTATACCACAATTCAAGTTATTTCATCCTTTACAATTATTCTAATATAATATGCAATAACTCAAATAACAATTGTTGCAACTATTACGATTAGCACAGCTCTTGAGTAGTCTCTCCTCCCCGGACTCCGTCAAGTTGTGACGTAATTTTTTTCACGCGATAGACTAGCTCAGCGGGCGAGAGGGTCGGCTCTTGTTCGGCTAAGGGAACCGCTTACTCGTTATCAGCTGTTGACAAATATAGAGCTGGAGAGGAAATCTTCACGATATACGAGTGGGTAAAATGAAACTCAAATTATTTAGTGTGTCGCTTGCACTCAACAGTGGTCGACTTGGAGAATGGCTCTGCTAAATATCTTACAAACACTAAATATGTCTTGTTTGTGTTCTTCTGAGATCATAGCTACGAAAAGGACATTCCTCAGTAGGCTCATTTCGCAGCAGTCTTTCTCAGAAACTCACAACACCTCTGCTGCACAGTTGGAAGAGAAATATTAAAAAATAGGGGATTATTTTCAAACTCCAGTGAAAGTGAACCCAAAGGTGGGGTAAGGAAGTACGACCAATATGAAACAGAAGAGTTCAGATGGAGTAAACTGGGGAGGGATCCTAAAACTTTCACTGATATTTCATTCAATCAACATGTAGGCCCAAATATAGCTCCGGAAGAATTACATTCTCCGCTAGCATTTCTCTTATATTTCATCACAGATGCATTTCTCAATGGAACTGTAGCACAGTCTAATTTGTATGCCGAACAACACAAGCAGAATTTGGAACTAACCGTCGAGGAACTCAAAGCATGGCTAGGGATTATTGTTTTTATGGGATTCCATAACTTGCCCAGCATCAGGTTGTTTTGGTCGACAGATGAAAACTTTCATTGTGAACGAGTTGCTCGTATCATGTCATTGAATAGATTTTTAAAAATATTGCGCTTTTTACATATCAATGACAACACTAAAATGCCTTCCCGAGGGACACAGAATTTCGACCGCCTCTATAAAATTCGCCCGTTGCTGAGTCAGTTGTCTGAAACATTTCCTTCGGCATATTCACCTTCTAGGTTCCTTTCTATTGAAGAGAGTATTCAAGGGGAGATCCACTGCAATGAAGCAGTATATGTCTCTAAAACCAATGAAACGGGGATTCAAGGTGTGGCTTATGCGTTGTGCTGTTACCGGCTATTTGGTTTCTTTCGATGTATATACAGGGAGGGATGCTGACGGATGTCCCACTAAAGGTCTCGGAGGAAAAGTGGTTAGTAAACTTAGCAAAGGTCTTGAAGGATTGCTCTATAGTCTTTTCTTCGATAGTTTTTTTTCTTCTTTATTGCTTATATTCGATCTTTGGAAAAAAAAATTATTTAGTTGTGCAACAATTAGAAAGAACCGAAAATATTTTCCTGATGGCGAGCTGGTAAAAAATAATAGGATGAAGAAGATGGATATTGACTATGCCATGGCAGGGGACATTAGTGTATGCAAATGGCTCGATTGTGGAAAAAAACTGTGTGTAGTGAGTACGATACACAATCCAGCAAATCCTACTAAAGTTCTGAGGAGAAATAGAATTGGCAACCGCGAATAAGTGCCATGTACAGAGGCTATTGTGGATTAAAATAAAAACATGGGTGGAGTAGACAGGTTTGATCAATACCTATCTACATATAGTATCGCGAAAAAATCACGTCAATGGTGGGTAAATTTTTTTTACTATTTTTTTGACTGCGCCATAGTGAATAGATTTATTGTATATAAAGAAATACTGAAGCATAAGGGGCAAAAACACGTGAGTCATCTAAATTACAGTTCAATATTGGTGAATGAACTAATTGGTAACTATTGTTCTAAGAAAAAATCAGGTTATATGCCAATGAAAGGCTATGCGAAATCAACAGTAAAAAATACAATCCGACTTATGAATGTAGGTTTGCATATGCCTGAAAAAATTGAAACATATTGGAGATGTGCAAGTTGTAGTACCAAAAAGAAAGAGAAAAGGAGCAACGTAATAT
Organism: Sympetrum striolatum; assembly: GCA_947579665.1. Classification (NCBI taxonomy): domain Eukaryota; kingdom Metazoa; phylum Arthropoda; class Insecta; order Odonata; family Libellulidae; genus Sympetrum; species Sympetrum striolatum. The sequence goes on from OX388350.1 coordinate 84,216,936, forward strand.
GTAAAGAGTGCAATGTGGCTCTGTGTAAGGACTGTTTCAGTCCATTTCACAAGTCGTGATGTGCAAAATGATATTATTTTTAGAAGTGAAAAATTCTTTATTTTTATTGTAAAATATTTTGTAAATGCAGGAGCTAATAGTTCATTCACTCTCACAATAAAATATGTTATCTAAAATAATTTGTTTATATTTTATCAGAAATAATCAGCACAGAAAGGTTTATCATTGTACCAAAATGTATAAGATGATTGCCCCTTGAACGAAACGCAACCCGCAACGCGTGAAACTGCAATTAGTTCGATGTTAAATTTACAACAAAGGACGAAGAAAGAGAAAATTGTATGAAGAGGTATTAATTTATAAAATAATAATAAATCATTCAGTAAAAGATGGTGGCTTCAGATAGAAATATAGAGGACATATTATAGTTGCAAAAACTCGCAATTTTTAAAGGTTTATTGTAAAAAATAACATTTAGGGGTAAAAATATAGAAAAAAAAATTAAATTCAATTATGTAAAATATAAATTATGTACCCTGCCAAATTTCGTAACTCTTTTCAAATCGCAAGTCTTTTGACCGTTAAAGGGTTAAACAAATGTTGTCTTTATCAGATAAATTGTTCATTCAAAGGATATGAGTTCTAATATATAGGTGTCTTTGAAGATTTTATTTTAACTTTTTTTTTGTATATTGGTTTGGAAATAATTATTGCCTTGCATTTGCTGTCCAGCTAAAATAATGAGGCATGTGTTATGATCAAGCGTGTACCAATAGTATTTATCAATTTAAATTTCCCCCTTCAGAGTCAATGAGCACTTCAACTAGTCTTCTATATGAATATATATGTAAAATATAAAATAGTGTGGGTGTGTGTGCGCTCACTGAAAATTCGAGAACCAAGAGTTGCACAAGTTTGAAATTTTCTATGTTATTAGTTAAACCTACGCAGAGTATAGGCATAGAGTTAGGCTACTCTTTATTTCCCTGAAGTCTATGGTTCGTACCCAGACAGGTGAAAACCTTTTCATAAGAAATACTTGTCAATGTAATTTTTTTGTTGCAGGGTTAATTTGTTTTTCAAAATTAAATTAGAACTAATAGTTGTAGGAAGTCAACTTAAGCACCAATAGAAAGAGAATAGAATAAGGATTTTTATGTTGGTCCTGGAATATCGTTTGTAATTCATATTTTGGCACATTTTGATAAAACACGTGAATATTTTATTGAAATTTTGAGGTTGTAAACAACCCATTCCCCTGATGATAAAGGCAATTGTTGAGTCCCCAGCTCATGTATTTATCAGTAAGAACACATTAAGAAAATATACCCAAAACAAATTAATGTTAAGAATAATAATTATAATAATATCATTTATTTGCCAAGGGAAAAGTATTAAACATACATTGTTATATGCATACACAAGAAAGTAAACAGATGCAAAATATTTAGCTATACAACAGAACAAGTAGACAGAAAAAGTTACATTGACAGATATTCATTAATAGAGTAGAAACAATGGGTCAATAAAAAATCTTTTAGTTTGTGTTTAAATAACATGAATTCCATAGGGGTTTTATGCACATTGGGAAGTTTGTTAAATAAGTGATAGATTATATGAAGAGGGAGATATTAAAGGAGATATTAGTAACTGCATCTATAAACGATATACTGTGAAGAATCGATATTACAAATGTACAAATACCAGTATTTAAGAAAGTTTTCTCAAATTTTATGTAAGCATCTGTATGTAACCAAGTTTTATTTATATCAACATAATTGTTTACTGACTATTTCGTGGAATAAATGGGTTTATAGCAGTTTGTTAGATGAAATTGCTTTCCCTCGATCAATACAACTGTGAAAGTTTGAATGAAATTGGAAGATATTCATCTTATTGGCCACAGTCTTGGAGCCCATGTTATGGGATTGGCTGGCAAAAATGTGGATTCTGGATAAGTTGCCTAAATCACAGGTAAATTTAATTCTTAGAAGTTCCCCATATCTTATGTAGATGATACATTTATAATTGTTTTAAAAGTTGGCTAATTTGCAATTGCAATGGTTTCACACAATATTGCAACAAAATCATTTACAAGATGATCCTAATCAAATGTTACTCCAATTTAAATGTTGGCTGCAATGTATTCATGTGTATATATATATTATAAAAAAATATTTTAAAAGTCTTTCACCCATTTTTTTCACAGAGAATCTCTGAAAGATTTGGATGTTTAACAGTTTATGTGTTTTACATGATTTTTTATAGATTCTCTTCGAAGGATTGGGAAGTCATAGATAGCCATAGATAACCCAACTAGTCTGAAAATTTCACATAAACTAAATGTAAATGGTTTTCCACAAAATTTTGACAAGAACTTTTATAAAATAACTTAAATCAACTATAATTCAAGGTAATCATTGACTCCCGAACAGCAAAGTAGGTACTTTAAAAAAAAGGGTCATTATGTTGAAGATAACAGAATAATTTTTGCTTGGTAAAATTTCTGATGAAGGGAAGAATGGAAATTCTTATTTCCTGAATGAAAATGTCAAAAACAAATTCCTCATCTTGAATAAATTTACAAATTTTACATGCAATGTTTTTGGGAACAATGCCATGCTGCAGCTATTAGTATAGTAATAGTTAGTGGCACAGCCAGGATTTGCCAATGGGGGGGTCGAAATAAACAAAAAAATGCCTAACTTACAGGGGCTAGTATATTCATGCCCGTTAATTACTACAAATATGTGAATTCTTTCAAAAACTAAATGCACTGAAAACTATAGGAGTTTTAAGTTTATATGGCCAACTTATTAATCTTTCCAATATAGTTGTTTTCATAACCAAACTATTGGAAGCTTATCTTAAGTGTTGTTTGAATTTCTAGATTGGATACGTCCAATATCTATTGGAAATACATTTTTTTCTGTGCTGAAGTATTTTGGTGTTGTTGTTATAAAACGTTCCCAAATCATTGAGAGTTCTTTCTTCTAAGAGGTTGCCAACCGTGAGAAGGAAAAAAGTAGTAACGATTATATGGCAAACGACATAAGACGTAATATCCACTCATTAGATCCCAACATTGGCACTCCAATGCTTATTTGAATATCTTTCATTATTAGACTATATCATCAGCAGGTTACTTATTCCCTTGTTTTTAAAATTAACTACTCTTTAAATAAACAAAATATCATTTATATCAGATGGTTTCGCTTTGTTAAAAAATCATTCATATCATAATTTTCCTGTAGGCTTACAAATAAGTCCGATTACGTTATTTATGTATTAGCTAAGTTTTCAATTGAAGGCGTCACAAACCGAGCATTAACAATTTGGCTGCATTAAAAATACACTATACTCTTGATTATAGTTGATATTATAATTAAATTTGAAGAATTAAAGTTTCATAACAAGGTGAAAAAAATGAAGTTGTCAACTTACAATTATTTAGATTAAATAATAGTTAGGTTGCATAATCAGCAGAGAGCTGATGCAAACCCAGTCTTACGCACTGTGTTCAAAGAAAACAAATATTTTCCATGAATTGAAATTTTGAAGGGGCATTGCATGACCACATGGTTGACAAGATATGCCATGAGATTCGTTGGATTGTATTACCAGAAAAAATTGGCTGCATCGAAAAGGAAGCTAGAAAATTTAAGTCGCAGTTTCAACAGTTCATCAAATTTATTTCAAGCCACTATGTCACTGTTCTGATGAATCTGTGCGTACCTAATGCGCACAATACCTTTCAGCTAACTGATTTGCTTCCAAAATGGTATATTATTAATTATATCATCAAAAATAATTTTTAGTGATATCTTGTATTTCTCCAATAATTCTTCAAATTTCTATGGAAATTCAGTTATCGAATTATTTTCTTGAATATACAGCAAACTAACAGATAATCATAGAATAAGGATTGGTATATTTTCTATCAGCCCGAGTAATGAAGAGTCTACTGTACAGACTTTAAATCGTCCGAACGCTTAATAAAGGAACCTTTGGAATTGTCACTAAACTCATCTTCTGCTGTGCCCTCCGAAAAAAGCCCTAAAAAAGGCAATCCTAATTTATGCATCTAATAATGGTCACTTCAGAAAAATACACATAGCCATTAACTTACGTTTTTCCGATGGAGGCCTTGAGCTATTCGCGTACTGTGAAAAAATTTTCGGATGTCCATCTGTACCTTATGAAATCCAAACTAAACTCTCCTTTGAACTGTTCACTGTGAATTTCTCAAAAGCAGTACTCACGAGCCTAGCTTTGCATTCACACCCTAAAAACAGACACATGCAGAAGATTTAACCAAGCGTTTTATCAATCTGTTTGTTTCCAAGCATATTCTTAATCTCTGTTTCAGGGTGTAAGTTTCAAATTACTTCTCAAATGTTCTCTTGTATTTTTGCGAGGAGTAAACGAATCAGCACTTTGGAATTTCTCTTATGGGAATCTTATCTTATGGTGAGAGTCATCTAACTATAGGATAGACTTAAGAAGTGCATGTGTTGAACATTGTGTGCGAAACACTCGTATCGTAGCGCCCCATTGATATCGATGTCAGCTGTAGGCCTACTCTGCTTTGAAAAGATCACCTTAGCTGAAATTGGAGCCATATTTACGGGTATGCAAAGCTTTTGCTGAATTTATCAAGCAAACATGTGACTAGTAGTGTATCTATATATAAGACTTGTGTGATGATTGGAGTTTTGTACTCTTCAGCAGAAAAAAAAGCTTAGAGCTAGTCGTAGGACTTGACTCTTGGGGGGGGGTTTGAACCCCTAAAACCCCTTCTCGCTGCGCCACTGGTTAGCTAATATGAAATATTATTTAAGAAATTACAATGCGAAACACCTACATTCACATTCAATTAATTCAATCTTAGATATTTCCTGAGTATCAATCATAGCCTACAGACATCATTATTATTCATTAGATTTAACTTTGCAAGAGTGCAATCACAGTTATATTCAAACATCTATGGTTTCACATAAAAATGGTGATAACAAAAATGCATTAAATTAAGTCCAATTTGAATATAAATGTGTAGAAATCTTATTATTGCAACAAGACTCAATGATATTCTATGTCAGAAGAATTGAAGAAAAGTTTAGCAATTTTTAAGAAAATATTTTGAATGAAACAATGCATTTCCATATTACTAGTTATTAAAATTTGGAGTTATTTCATAGAATATGATTAAATGTTTGATATTATTTAAAATAGGACTAGACCCAGCTGGAGTCCTGTATAACGTAAAAAAGAAAGAAACCGCCTAGCTGTAGGAGATGTTGAATTTGTGGATATAATACATACATGTGGTGGACACCTGGCCTTTATTGAACCACTTGGAGATGTGGACTTTTACCCCAATAAAGGAAGAATGCCTCAAAATGGATGCCATGCTGAAGTTTGTAAGTAAATAACAGACATCCATTTTGCACCATTGGTTCAAAAGTGGTCTTAATTGCAGCCCACTCATGGAAAATGCAGAAATACCACAGTAACAGATTTACAAGCTCTTATAATCTATATCAACTGTCCTTTCCTAGCCTTAATACTCCCATCTGATAAGTACTCAGCTGATGATGAAGATAGTGAATTTGATATTGATTTTTGGGACCAGATGCCCTTCCTGCTACAAAGCAATGTTAAAAATATAATGCTCTCGTAACAATCAAACCAAGGACCATTTCTACCATGGACTGATGCACTATCATATTAGATAGACAGTAGTCCATTCTATATTAACAATCATATCATATTTATTACAATATATTTTGTAAGGAAAAATCAATCAGATCTAACCCTCATTCGGGTGTACCGCACATCTCCAGGCAAGAATTGCAAGCGCTTTTATGAATGTGACGGTAAACTACCTTCCTCGCGCCCGGATAAAGGTTAAAATATATAAGTAATCAATAGTAAAATATCATTCTAAGAAAATTGAATAAAAAATGATATCACCTGATAAACATTTAAAGGGATAAAAAATTACATGAGGTAATAAATAGTAAAATATTTGAGAAAACTGAAAAATATCTATTGGTGTGCACAGTATTTTCTATTAGGGGTTCCAATGATAAAAATGCCGCCTTTTGACTTTGCCCATGACCGTAATCATAACCTCTAGTGCTCGGGTGAAATCCTGTTTCATAATGCAACTCCCACAACAAAATTACTAGGCCCCAATGTTTGTGTAAAACAATATATCTACATATTTCATTTGCTTTAATTTTCGATCCTATGATAAGATATTTCGTAGTAATTATTTTCGAAAAAATGCAGTTAAAAAAAGCTTGGTAATATTTCCTTAAATAGCCTAACTTGTCTGTTGTTTACCTTTTATCAAATACAAGAAGACCCATTACAGGGAAGAAAATTTGATAAAAAATACAAAATACTTTTTGCAATCAGATTTATTATGAGAAGAATAATGTTTTTGAATGTTCTAATAAACTCTGAATTTTATTCATTCTATTACAGAAGATATAGAATCTAAAATTATAATAATCTGAAAAATAAACAAAATATCAAAATTAAAGATTCTTTTTACTGATCATTAAAATGATAACTTAGTCAAAATACATAATTATTCAATTTTGGCGCTCCTCCAATATTTTGGGTGACGAGGAACCCACTGTGTGCACGTCTATTTTCATTTCATTACTACAAAATATAATTCAATATTACTTTGGATAAATAACTATATAGAGAAATGCATGGAAATATCAATTGGATTTTTTATAATAATTTCATTTAGATTGTATGTCTCAGCTTCATTTTAAAAGCCTAATTGTTTATCACCACAATATAGATTATTTCTTTAAAATGATTTCCTAAGTATCAAGTAATGGAATTGTAATGGGACTGAAAACATATTTTCAAAAATTTTCATCACACTTTAAAATCTAAAGAATGAAATTAATACTAATATTTTTTCTCAATTATGCAGATGGTTCCTGATCTAATAGTAGTGCTTGGAAGTACTTTGCAGAATCTATTGGATCTGATGCTTTTAAAGCTGTTCCTTGTGATTACTATTATAATTACAGGGCAGGAAAGTGTCACAATTTTCCCAAAGTCTCAATGGGACACCCTTGCACAAGCAAGTGAGTACTTCGAATTCCTCTTTTAGCTATCCATAGAACATTATTGAGGTGTAAAATTTGTGGGAGTAGTTTGGTATTAATATATAAATTAGTAAGTCAATATTGTAAGGAAAATGAATAAGAATTATTATTGAACTGATGATTCAACTCGCAATTAACTCAAAAGATAGGGGATGTATTAGAATATTAACTGATGTTAAACATAAATTAGTATTTTTCAAGACATGTGGAACATAGTATTTGGCTACAAAATCTAAATCACCATTTGCGCTTGGATAAAAATCCTCAACATTGAATAAATAATTTTCATTGTACATCAAGAAAGACATATTCTATATAATTAAAGAAAGAAAAATTTTTAATCTCAAAAGTTATTCCTGATTGAAAGTCAAACATTTTATATAACCTATATCTTACTTAAATTTTAAGCCCTGTCATTCAACACATGATGAAAATATGCAGAAGTTTAATTGAAAAGGAATAATTATAATAATACAGATAGTTTCCCATTAATCATAAAAATGAATGATTTATTGTATACCTGAAGTAGTTTATTCAGTATTTTTTCTTTCATAAATCCAGGTAAGACATTTTTTGTGACACTGTTACAACTTTTCCACGGATAAGATTTACAAAAAATACTCATACTTAGTTACATAAGGTTGAGTGCCGGTAAACTCTTTATCGCGAGAGATACAATGTATTAGCACAGGGATGACATCTCCGTTACCCCAATGTGTATAAGTTTTGCAGCAGCACCACATGCGAGATTAAACTAAACGTGCTACATTGTATGCATTTCCGATTTGCCTTTGAATTTTTTTAAAAGAAGTTCTGTCATTGAAATATTATAACTGTATTCCATTCCCACTTAATCAAAAAAGTGTCATTATCGAAATATGTAATAAACTGAACTATTTTCAATGTGTAATACGATAAAAAATACTTAATGGTATGCATTGCACCCGGCAAACTGGCTTGCTAATTATACGGCGGAGTTATACCTTTTATGCCATCGGCGCAGACTGATTTTAGAACATATTTTGGAGTAAAAAAAGTGCATCTTATATGCCGGGAAATACGGTAAATGAGTGTAATTTAATAAGAATTAAATTTAACTATGCACAAAAATTTTCCAGTTGATGCATAAGAGACATGAAAGACGCATGAATACAACTATATCAGTGCCATGAAAGTTCCTGATCTTTGAGAAAGCATCAAAAATTAATTTAATCTTTGTTCATTTTAGAATTATTATGCAATAAATTGTATGATTGTTAAGAAAAGAAAGAGGGCAAAATTCCTATAGAATAATATCACTACTTGCATTAATCTGGTTGAATGTGTAGGAGGTCAATACAATATTAGGTCTAATCAGAAAGGGAGTAAAACTACTGCAGGTTCTGACTTAAATGGGATTACATTATAAATCTCCAGTTATTGGCCCAAAATCTGTGGTTCACAACCAAGTGCCAGGTGATACCTCTAAATTAATACTACACATTACTCATGTAGAAGGTCATGCTTTCATATCCTTATATAAGGAATATTTTTCATTAGTCTTTTGTTGCAGGATACAGAAAAATGTGTCTTTTATTTACTATTGTCTCGGTCTTATTCATGACTATCATGACATGCAATCTACTAAAGTATGAATGATACTGAATATTAGCATTAAGTTCCCTCTTTATGGAATGCCAAGTGAAGCGTTACTTGTAGAGTTGAAGAAAGCAAGAAGTAGCTACATCACTCCAAATTTGCCTAGTTGTTTCATCCTCCTCTTCAACTGTAATGGTGAAGAGGGTAAGGTTCAAATCAGCCTTCAGGTTTAGTATGTTACTGTTGTGTCCTTTGAGTTCAACATTGTAAGATTCCTAAGGAAGAGATATCTGCTCCAATTTATGGCTCAATGAGTCTAATTGTATCCTTTGCTAACTTAAAAATTTAAAACATTCATGAAGAAGATCCTCAAAATGTTATATCAAAAATTATATTAGAGTAAATTACAACATAACTGAAAATAATTTGCCATTAATGTTTAAATATACAAGGAATTGCATGCTCTCTTTATTTAATAAAAAATATATAAGATGCATCATACAGTCAGTGTGTATATCAAGCATATTTTCTTGGATAACTATGTTACATGTTGATAAATACAGTAATTACATTTCTATCCCTTTAGTTTTTTATAACTTACGGTTTCCTGAAATAAGGAATTTTATAAATGACTTATATTAAATTTTGCTAGTTACTAATTTATTTGTTATTTGAGGTTTTCCTAAAAGCAACATGAATTATCTGATGTAATTTTCAAATCTGTATTATGTGCATGATGTTGCCATGAAAGAAAAGACAAGTTATCTCTTCTTACTTTCATATGAGTGCTTTCCTAGGATAACAGCCTTGCATCCATTTAAAGCAGTGCTCTTTCTTATGCCATACTTTGGGAGGAAAAAATGATCTCAACAGCTGATACTGTAAATACTACTGTATTGTGAAGCAGATCCAATCCATCAATGGGCCAACCATAGCCACAAATGGACGAAAAAGACCATTGTTTCCTGCCGAATAATGTGATAAGTAATTTTATTTCTTCCTTATTATTTCTATTCTGTCATTCTTCTTTCTTATCTTCAATTTTGTGAAGTTGAATGAGATGTCTACGTAAAAAGTTCAAATAAACAATCATTTCATTTTCAGAAATTATTTTCATGATTTTTAAACTTCAGTTTTTCCAATATTGGCTAATGAAACCTGAATTATTATATTTAGGTATATAAGGCTATTCTGCGCAAGGCTCTGGACACAAGGTGGTTGAGCTGTCAGTGACCCTCCACCGATAATAAGGAACCATTATTTTAGTATTTACCAATGAAGGTCAGCTACAGGGTAGGAGGATATTAATTGCTGTGAGTCCTGTGATGGAATTGGAATGAGGGATATCTTTTGAAGGCACATATCATTGGGAATACATGGAAAGAGTTTTTTACTGTCACAATCTCAAGTTTATTTAAATTTTACTCATCTATATTTTTCTAATTTATAATTTCATTATTAAATAATAATTTTGAACAAGATAACCTCCACCGCAATGACCATAAGGTACATTTTTAATGCCTGTGATAGTATTCACATCAAAAGGGTAACTTTCACTCTATTAGAATTATCCACTAAGTATCGACTATGCACAAAAAAACTTTTTTTAGTGGATCCCCTTAAATTTGATATCTTGTGAAATTTCATAGAATCATTAAGTGATTGCTTAAGAAAATGATAGTCTCATTGAAACAAATTCTTTCTTTGGTTTACCATTATAAAATTTGAAAATACTTAAAAGTAAGATGATCTGTGAATTTCTATGTATCTTTCATTTTCATGAAATAATTATCCTTTACTATCATTAAGTTTTTGCTGATACACACGAAGGATTAAGCTCGGTTCACACGGTGCATGTTTTCTAGCTTGATTCCTTGCGTGGAACCCTGCATGCTCGCTAGCATGAAAATTTCGTGTCTGCCTGCTGCTGGGCATGCTCCCTTGCTTGATTTTGAGAAATAGGACAGGTGCTATTTTTCCTGCATGTTTCGCTGATGGTTGGTTGCTATGCGTTGCTAGCTGAACTATTTACTGCTAGCAAGCATGCAGAGATCCACGCAAAGAATCAAGCTAGAAAACATACACCGTGTGAACCGGGCTTTAGCTATATATGTAATTAACTATGAGGGTTAATTAACTGTTTGTTTATTAGTTGTTAGACTGATTCTATAGATTTGTCTCCTAACGTTCTTTTACTTAATTGATATGTAAAATTCGAGGAAGGTTTAAGGTTCTTATTTCTTACAAAAGTCTGAATTTTCTGTTCTATTCATTACTCGAGAGAAAGTATAATTTGCTCATCATCGGGTCAATTTGTAAAAATATAATAGCATTACTAATAACAATTATTTAATGGTCCAAAGATAAAACATTCTTTTATATAGGATAGGTTTAATGGGAGATAAAATACAATAATACATACATACAACAGTGGATCACTCAATTTATTATTATTTAAATGTTCAGGTACAGAACATTAAAATGTTATATGTAGAAATTCTTCAAGTTTAATTAAAAGGAGTCATATTCATATTTTACATACTTTAAATGATGTGGTAACTTATTACAGAATATAATGCCAATTTCTTTTTGGCCTTTTTATACAATGTTTATTCTGATAGAATTTTGATGTAGATTATTGTTAGTAAAATTAATATCAGAAGGTTGGACTTTGTAGAACACTGTGACGACAGAATCAGGAGAGTATGCTTTGTATGCTCCTCAACATATTTTTATTTATCGGGAGAGGATCCGGAAAAGAAGGGAAAGAAGGAAGCAAGGGTTAGAAAAGGTGTAGTTATTTGTAATGTGGGTTTTATGGGAACGAATTTCAATTATTTCTAAAGAGTCCATTTTTTTTTCATATGGGACTCGGTGAAGTAATTTCCCCTCCAAGGAGCTGGAGTCTCCCCTAGCCCATACAGCACAGTCCGTGGGACATCGGTTTAATTAACATATAATGTACGTATAACAGATCGTATAAAAGATGGTTCCGTGGGTATAACTAACGTACAACTATGGTATAATTTGGGGCGTCATGTCCGTGCTGCGGCGTTTAAAATACGTATAACCCCACAGGAGTGCTGACGGTAATGACATCTGTCGGCAGATGTCACTACTAAATTATTTTATTTTCGCTTGATGGTACTTCGTATTAGCTATTATATACAGTATACTAGCTTCGTATTACCATGGAAGAAGGATAGGAAGGTAAGGTGAGACGTTTTCCCGTATAGCTGTAGATGCCGTTCAAGATTGCGATCGCAGCGCCTCTAGCTGGATTTCTCACTGTCGTTTTGGTTTCGGTCGGAGTAAGTAATAAGCGGGAAAAATATCAAGATGGCACGTAACGAAGGAGGTTGTGGCTCGAAATCTAGAGTTTATTGTGCCGCATCATGGTGCGAGAATTTCTCTGGATGTAGGTTGGACCAACCTATAGCATTCTTTAGATTCCCAAAGGATGTGAAGAGGTAAATACCTTTACAGTGATTTTTTTTCTAAAATTTAGTTGAATTCGCTGAAATTCATAATGGCGTTTGTTATTCACAGGGCCGAGGAATGGCTGAAATTTACTCTTCGCGAAGATCTCGACGGAAGAAGTTTATCAAACCAGCGTTTGTGTAGTGAGCATTTTAGGGAGGAGGATTTGAAAACTAGAAATCCTCGAATGCTGCTAAAATGTGACGCCAAACCGAGTCTGTACGATTTGGCACCAAGTCGACCACATGGTAAGTGTTTAAGTATTTCTTTATAAAATTATTCATAATTTAATGAGTTCTTCATTTTATAAGTTCACCATTTAATATATGCAGGAATTTTTTAGGTAAATTCATCCTGATTATGCAAATAATGTGACTTATTAAATTAGAATTGCTTGCTCTTGCTATTATTTCATTTGAATGTTCGGAAGATCGAAACAAAGTTTTAATGCAAATTTAAATTGCAGGTAAAGAAACCAATGGTATGGACATGATAGGAGTTACTACAAATCCACAAACCCAGGAATATCAAGAATGTGGTAAGTCGGCTTGAAAATTATTCTGAAGATGTTTTGTTCATTTTACAAGTTCACGATGTAATTCATGCTACAATGTTTGTTTATTTGAATGATTTATAAACAGCACCAGTTTTCTAATGAAACAATTACTCATTTCAGAAACTCTGCCCGATATTGAGCCACAAGAGTTTATCTTAGAAAATACAGTATGTTCTGAGAACCTGGAAGTTGAGGCAAATTTGTGTAAGTTTTTAAAGTTAAATATATTTTCTGTGTATTTTTCATTTTATGAATGTCTCGGAAGGGATTTAAATCTAATATGATTTATTTTTTCTTTGGCAGTGGCAGACTTGCCTCAGAATACTGAGTTGCAGACTCCAGGGACTCCGAAAAGGACTTCTGGCTTGGGAAATGGTGTGTGCAAGTTTATAATCAATTTTCTAATCTGCTGTTTTATATCTTGCAGAAGTAATAATTAAGCATGTATTGTTTTTGTAGCAACATCAAGCCAGGGAAGGTCAAGAAGTATGCCCACTCCGCGAACAATGGGGCGGCTAAGGAGGTATCAAAGAAAAATTGCTCTTCTCCGAGCAAGAGAATTTAGAAAGAAATTGTTTAAGGGTGATAGCTCACATGAAAGGGAGCAAATGATTGTAAATTGTAGGAGGTACTTGCCTAAATCATCCCACCAGTTGTTTATAGCACAAATGAGACTTGGAGAAGGTAGCAAGTTTGGGAGGCGTTGGTCCCCTTACATGAAGGATTTCGCCTTAAGCTTATATTACCATGGGCCTAGATCATACAGATTCCTACAAAAAACACTTTGTCTTCCGTCAGTCAAGTCATTAAGGAACTGGCAGAAGAAGGTTGTAGTGCAACCAGGCATTGATAATAATGCTATGGAAGCACTGAAAAGGCACCGCAGCAACCTTACAGATACTGATTCTATTGTTTCTCTGATAACAGATGAAATTTCAATTAAAGATAATTTATTTTATGATGTTAGTTTAGATAGAATATTAGGATTTTGCAACTATGGTAATGGTGAGTGTTCTTCTGTTATTGGAAATCAATGTTTAGTTGCTATGATAAAAGGTATTAATAGTAAGTGGAAACAGTGTTTAGACTACTGGGTTACTCACAATGGCACAAATGCAGACACTTTAATGAATATTGTATTAGATTGTATTAATAGACTTACTTTAATTGGCTTTAGGGTTAAGGTTATAATTTGTGACCAGGGGCCTCATAATCAGGCACTATGTAGGAAGCTGCTGGTAACACCAGAGGTTCCCTCTTTTGACCATGCTGGGGAGAAAATTTATTTCATGTTTGATCCTCCCCATCTCATGAAATCCATGAGAAATAACCTGCTTAGGTATAATTTTAGTTTTGATGGTACTTTAGTTGAATGGTCTCATTTCAAAACCTTGTTTGAGTTGACAGATCCTCTCAAGTTAAAAATGATTCCAAAGATTAAAAAAATCCACGTTGAGACCAGAGCTTTAAAAAACATGAAAGTTAAACTGGCTACTCAGGCATTTAGCCAAAGTGTTAGTGTTGCAATGTGTGCCTTTGTTGGGATGAAAAAACTCGGTGAGAATGCACTAAACACAGCCCAGTTCTTTGAATTTATGGATAAATTGTTCGATTCTTTCAACAGCAGTCAGTTAAGGATTCACCCTTTCAAATACAGGTATGCCATGATGGATGGTAGTCCCCATGTTGAATTTTTGAAGGACGCATACCGAAAGTTGCAAGGGAGCAATTTTGTTGGGTGCAGGAGGCAGCCAGCCTGCTTGAAAGGGTGGCTTATAAGTATTAGTTGTTTAGTAAGTTTATATTTAGAATTGAAGGATCAATTTAGTATCCCAAAACTCTGCACTAGGGTTTTGAATCAGGATGCATTGGAAAACATGTTCTCTGTGATCCGACAGCAACATGGGTGTAATGACAACCCAACAGTCGTGCAGTTTGGAAAGGGATTTAAGCATTTAATGCTCACATCACTTTCCAAATTGTCATCAGAGTCTAATTCTGAATTAGACTTGGAGGGATTTCTTGTAAAAATTAATGAATTTCTATTAACTAATGAACCAGAATGTAACCAAACTGCTGTGAGAGAAGATGATGTAACTGATTTCACTGTTGATGTAGATTTAGATGTAGGTGAGTTAAATGTTTTATACTATGTTGCTGGATTTATTTGTAGAATGTTTTTTAAGAGGCATAATTGCTCTAGGTGCAAGGTAGCTATGGTGAATCCTTCACAAACTCCCGTAACATACAATTACGAATATTTTGCTTACTTGAAAGGATATAGACAACTGGGTGGGGATTTTGGTCACCGCCACCTGCCAAAGGCCACTATTTTCAATTGTATTAAGGAGTGGGAGGTATTGTTTCAGGGCCTTTTCCCTGAAAAATATCAATTTGAAAACATAAGCTGTATTTTAAAAAATGTGCTAAGAAAGTCTCCTGGATATAGAGCCATATCTCTTCCTTGTGAAGAATCTGGCGAGATATTGCTGCAATCATTTGTTAGATGTAGGATTTTTTGGGGGGTTAGGTTTTTGAATGATTTAAGGGTTTCGCAATGTTGATTTTCATGAATGACATGTTAGTTTTAAGTAGAGTAAGTAAACATAATTTGTATCTATTGCATGGATACCTGTAAATATTGTATATTCTTTTCTTTGAAATTCATTATAGTTTAATTAAGTCCTTCCATATGGTCCGCAATAGGCGATTGCGGCTATTACTACAGAGTATTCCATGAGACAGAAATGGAATATAGCAGTTTTTACGGTTTATTCTTGTTTGTCGATGATTATAACAAGATAAACTTTGTTTTTCCGTTTAGGAATATTATTCCCTTCGGTGCATATTCAATATTATTGCTTGAATCGAGTTCATTGGAGTGCTCGAGTATATTAAAGTGTCGCAGGCTTTTCTCGTTATTTATAATTATTAATATTGACTTTATAGCTTCCCAGAAGATCATGAAAGGAGAAAACTATTGATTCTCAGCTTGAGGAGAAAGGATTTTGTGCCCTCTAAACACTCTAAAATCTGGAAAACTTTCCTGAAACCCTACATAACGTTATTTTGCATATACAGTAGAACCTCAATTTTACGAAGTTGAAGGGACCCAAAAATTTGCGCTTTGTAAAATTTGGGCTTTGTAAATTTGAGGTTTTCTTTCAACCAATCGAAATCTCTACAATACCCAACCAGGTTCAGTAACACAGTGCATAAAGTCAAATGGGATTTAAAGGAAGGTAATATTTCAATAAAATGAATTATACATCCAGTTTAATGTTTAATACAACAGAAAAAATTCAAAATTTTTTACTTTTCAAAATAACCATAAATAATTTTTTGTTTTTTGGAAGTTTCAATGAAAGATGGGGTGATTTTCTCAATACCTGAAAGGTAATAATTGAATAAATCAGGTACACCATCAGTAAACATTTGAAAATTGTGAAGAACTTTTATTGTGTCTTAATTCATCCCTTGTAGGGAGGGAAGGTGCTTCTGGGTCATCTTCATAGCTTGTAGAAGAGATATCTAAGTTCACTTCATCCTCATCTTCTTCGTCTTCACTAAAGTCACTGCAGTCATGCGTCATCACATGAGAGTCACACTTGACATATGACTCAACATGAGAGGATGTATCTGGGATGTTTTGATTTAGTTGTGCCATTTCACAAGGAAGTAATTTAGATTCAACTGGTGTTTACACCCCCTGCCACACGCCGAAAGGCGGCTTGTAGGGTATTAATGTAGATGTAGATGTAGATGTTTCTTTACTTAGGAGGTCCTGTAGTGTGGGACCTCTGTCTCTATAATTGATGTGTCGCCAAAACCAGCAGATCTCCAACAGTTGGAAATAGTGTTTGCAATGACACTGTCCCATGCTCTGGAAATTCGTTGCATAGCATGGAGCAATGTCCATGAAGGCACATCTTAAATGTATGCGTACCAAAGCTGTGTTTACAGAAAGCTAAACTATGCAGGTCTAAACTTGACAAATAATTATGAGGATGAAATAAGACTAATTTCTGTTGCAAACAAGAGTCACAAGCTCATTAAATCAGAACTGATTCCTCATGAGTCATGAGCGTTACCCACATGGCTCTCCAGGAGCCAATGTGCAGTATATTTGCTTCAAATTGAAAGGATTTAAAAATTAGACTACGATTATACTGATTCCCTTTATAGCATAGACCTTATTTCAAAGCCTAGGAGACTCACTTAAGTCAAAGTGAATGAAACTCACAGCCTTGAATCCCAAGAAACTAGCTCGTAAATATTTTAAGTCATTTAAGAACTTTACTTAAGTTAATTTGAAACTCCCTCTTTTTTTATAATCGTTCTACTACGCTCACGTTGACTACGCTGACGTTTAGCGGTGATTTTCGAGAATTGCTTACTCGCGGGTACTTTAAACGATCTTGTCGCATGACAAATCACAAGTCGCGATCGCAAATTCTTACCTAACGACGTAAAACGCTTTTAATTAATAAATTACGTATTGAAAATGCATAAAAACTTAAGTAATAGTGACGTATTACTACAAATTTAGTATTCTTTAATTAAACTAATTTCCATGACTGCTGCAACAAACAACTTCCACAGGAATGCTACTTTCAAGTAAAAGTAGTAGTATTGTTAAAAGTGCTTCGACATTTTAGGTCATTTCGCACATTGGCTCCCACCGGGAATCGAACCCGGGACCGCTTTCACCAATGGCAAACGCGCTGTCTACATGACTATCCGGGAGCCTTCAAGTAAAAGGTTTCCCAAAGTTCTGTGATGGGGAACTTACCAAGCGTCCAAAGATAGTGCTGGTCGAGAAATCTTCGGTAGTGGACTTTAAAGCTGTTAATTATTCCTATGTCCAGCGGTTGCATCTTACAGGTGCTATTTGGACTCAGAAAAAGTACTTTCTGCAAGAAGATAATTTGCTTCTGAAATATGTCCGTCGCCATCCATGCTTTTTTATTACTTTCATACAACACAGGCAAATTTTTCACGTTCTTGAAGCAACGCGGAGCTCTTGATTTTGCTATCACAACTGGTTTCAACTTTTCGGATCCATCTTTGTTACATATCAGCATTACTGTAACCCTATCCTTAGATTTTTTTGCCTCCGCGACATTTTTTACCATGGGTCCCGAGGGTGGAGTCAGGTAATGCCTTGAAAAACAAACCTGTTTCATCCAGGTTGTATATATCTCGAGGGGAATATTTAGACACAATGTCATCTTTTATTTCATACCACTGCGTTTTTTGTGTGGACGTCACCTTCTTCTCCACAGATTTTCATTGAAGTGATTCCGTATCTTTTCTTGAATCTATCAAGCCACCCAAAGTTGTCGCACTTCAGTTTAAGAGCCAAAACCTGAGCCTTCTCCCTCAGGATTGGTCCACATATAGGCAATTTGCACGCATGACACTTAAAAAAAATTACGCAGCTGATTATCAAATTGCGACGATGAGATCTCATCATCTCACCTCGAGGTACTTTGTTTTTAATGATATTGTTGTGAGACTCAAAATTTTTTCACTTGAATGATACTTCCGAGAAATTTCTGTTTTTGTCTGCCCACGATCACGTACTTCCTTGATAATTTACATTTTGGTGACCAAACTCAGGGACTTCCTCTTTTTCTTGGTCAGCGATGTTTTATCCATTATTTTACTAATAGGCACACGGGATATCACAACTGATCACAACACAGGCCACCTCACGCAGAGAGTGATTTTCACTGTACGCGCACAACTTTTCCTCGCTTGGAGACCAACATTTTTCAGGGTGTCCACCATCCAACCATTATTTTTCAATCTTTTACTAACCAATTAAACATCCGAAATCCCTGCAGCAGCCTTGAGATTTTATGTAGTCGCACTCCAATTTAGCATCCAAGACCTGAGCCCAAAACACCCCAAGTCGAAAACAAATTCTTATCATGCTCTATTCTCTCAATCTGTCCAAATAGAAACCATATACTCCTGGAAACTGCTGATCTATAAGATCCCAGGTCGCTGATTCGCGATATTACCAGAAAGCTTGATGAAGAAAGAAAGAGCACGGCTACGCCATATTAGCTATAATTGTTTGCGAAAACTGTAATCAAAATGTTTGTATCTCACGAAATTTTTACATTTTCTCATCTAAAATACATGGGATGAGAGTCCTCCCAATATAGACGATCTGGATTCAGCTGCTCCGGTTTACGGCGATCGTCATCCCATTGTATTGAGCTCAGTGCGAGAAAACCATTTCAGATACTTCGTAAAACCGGGGTTCATTCACTCCTAGGGACCGGCATCTCACTTCGTAAAACATGAAATCGAGGTTTTACGTAAAACCGAGGTCATTTTACATGTACAAAGATCGGGACCGGCGAAATGGTTCGTAAAACTGTGTCACTTCGTAAAATCGAGGTTCGTAAAAACGGGGTTCTACTGTAATTATTTTAATTTACATAAATAACTTGCCAAAAATTCTTATATCAAACATCCCTTTATTTGCTGCCAATTGTAATATTTGTCAAGCAATTAGAAACCTTGGAGATTACACCGCATTAACCTTACAAGTTAACCTTACAAAATTGCACGTATGGCTTCTTAAAAGTAAATTACAATGCAATGCTAGGAAATATAAACTAATGAACTTCAACTGAAATAAATTTAAATTCAATTACAACATGTAGTAATGTGAAGTATCACGTAGCAGAGAAATGGCTTCCTTTACATGTCTTGTTTTAGAAGCCTCTGTGAAAAAGATCTCGGATGGAGAGATGGCCTGTTGCGTAAAATTAAACTTTCTGAATCTTTGTCTTACACTTACCTTCTGTAAACATAGCTGTATTGTTTTTAAAATATGTATTACTAAGAAATGAAACCTGAGGGTGGCGTTAGCCGAAACCGGTCGTTTTTAAATAAATAACACAGTGTGGAAATTACGAAGTGCCTTATTTATTTCTTATTATGGCTTTCCACGAAGTCCGGCCTAATACCATAGAATTTAATATGTATTAATTTATAATTTATATCTAAATAATGATACTTAAATATGAATGAATTCTAAATGTGAGAAGTTGTCAGTGATGCGGCAGGAGGATGTTTCCTAAAACTTTGTTAAAGAAGTGATTATTAAATATTATCAGAAAAATCCCACTGTAATTTCATTCCATTCTAAATCATTTCCTTTATTTGGAGCTATACCTATACCAGTAGTTGATTCAACCGGAGGCATATCAAGGTACAGTTTCCAATTTATTCAATTTACAAATATTCGCAAAAATCGACGAACCTGTCTCGTTTTGAAGACTCGTAACTTTTGAATGGAGGAAGTTAAGTATCTTGTTCTTTCATTCGTTGAAATAAATTGAGTGCGTTTCTATTAAATTATTCATGAAATTTCCACATTGTTTAAATATGAAAGAAAATGTTAACTGTGATATTCGACCACTTAAACCCAAGTTTGCCTTAGTTTTAAACGTTACTCTAGCTATATGTGTAATTTAAACTTAACAACACTTAAACGTCATTTTTTCCAGAAATGTTCGAAAAAATCAACGAAAACTGGGAATTTATTCGAAACTTTCAGTTTTTTTGCTCTCTTCCTTTCCTTGCTTGATCTTGCTTTTCATCCGAGTAAACCTAGTCAAAATGATTCTCTTTTTGAAGAACTCGACGGAAGTATCTTAATATTCCACTTAAACGTAATTTTCTCCGGGTATGTTCGAAAAACTCAACGATAACTGGGAATTTATTTGAAATTTTGTTATTTTGTATTTATCTTGCTTTTTACTCGAGTAAACCTTGATGAGTTGATACTCGTTCCGAAGAACTCGACGAGAGGTATCTAAATATTCTTAAACAATGATAAATATATACCCGACGTTGATTATTATTATAAGAAAACTTTAAGTGGAAACTCTACTATCTATTAAAATAATATACGCATTAACTACGTAGTTCAGAGTTACTTAAAAACTCGATTTTTTCAAGATGAAACTCCATAGCGTATTTGAATTGCCGCTAGAAAACGGAAAAGTCACGTGGTTTAATGCTGTAACATCGGCTCGGCTACTGCGCAGCCTGTCCAGCACTCTACCCCATCCTTACACTATGATAACCACCGTCCCCCCCTTCCCAAAGTTAGTTAGCTAAGTCTCCGCATCGCGGCGCTGTGCGTAAAGCAAATTTGAGATTGGGCCCAAACGGCACAAACTTGATAGTTGGCGGCAATTAGCATTCTGTTGATGTCTTGGACGCTTCCGTACCTACAGTATATCTAGTTTGCAGTTTAGAGAGAACATTTTAAGTTCCAGGTTCGTATCATACTTCATCTTTATATATCATTTACATTTATTCTATCGCTGGTTTGTATCAATCTTCACATTAATGCTTTCTTTCATTGATTTCGTTTTCTTTGATCTTGTTTCCAGGCCATTAAGAACTGATAGTGCAAGCAGGAATTAAGTGTTGGACGAAACCTCCCTATCATCTATCAAGGTAGGATTACAGTGATTTCTCCTTTATTATTTGCTTTGATTTAAGATTTTCATGATTTTTTTTTGTTTCTTTAATTCATTTTCCACATGTACTCTATATTTATTTGATCGAAACACTAAGGATAATGAAGTCGAGTGAAGTGAAGTTGTAGTTTCTCCTTGATTAATTGCTTTGATTTAAGATTATCATGAAGTTTTCTTGTTTCTAGAGCGGAGGAATTGCTGCCCATCTTATGCAGGTGTGATGCTGTGACTATTTTGTTCTGTTAATGTTATTAAATAAATAAATTTATTGAAAATTTAGTAAATGTTTCTCATGCAATAATTTTCCCATCCAAATCTCAACTATTCGTCTACGTTCCGTGATTTCTTAATTATAATGTATAACAATTTAAGAGTAATACCATGGAACAATAATAGGAAGGGAAGCTCCCATAAGCCCCATAGTATAAATTAGTCAGTGCTGCACTCTGGTGAGTCAGCGGGACGAAATTTGCGGCAATTCAAACCCATTGGTTTGCATTTGCTGGTAAGCATCCTCAAGAAGCGTTACAGATTTTATTTACTTGTATTTTTAACAAATGACATGAGGCTAACTTTTAACTAATTCTCAAATATATAGCAGAGATATAATTTCAATAAATTTGAACGGATATATCTTAAACCATCAACAAAGGAAGAACTCAGAACAAAGTATGATAAAAACAGTATTTATTGGCATTGCAAGTATTGCACAAAGACAAGAATATACAGGATTTACAGGCAATCATACTGTGATACTTTTCACTAATAAACATACTATATACAATGAATCAAAACATACTAATACAAAATATGGAAGGACTTAATTAAACTATAATGAATTTCAAAGAAAAGAATATACAATATTTACAGGTATCCATGCAATAGATACAAATTATGTTTACTTACTCTACTTAAAACTAACATGTCATTCATGAAAATCAACATTGCGAAACCCTTAAATCATTCAAAAACCTAACCCCCCAAAAAATCCTACATCTAACAAATGATTGCAGCAATATCTCGCCAGATTCTTCACAAGGAAGAGATATGGCTCTATATCCAGGAGACTTTCTTAGCACATTTTTTAAAATACAGCTTATGTTTTCAAATTGATATTTTTCAGGGAAAAGGCCCTGAAACAATACCTCCCACTCCTTAATACAATTGAAAATAGTGGCCTTTGGCAGGTGGCGGTGATTGATTACCCTTTGAGAAAGAGATGAAATAAAATGATTGGGAGAGGGGCGTAATTTAGTGCGTGTTGGGTGGGTTATAGAGGAAGATAAGGTATTGGGAAGGAATGGTATTCCAAGTACGTTGGGCATTGGTGTTAAGGGTCTCGGTGGAGCAGTGGGTGGGTTAAGATAGGAATGGTTGGGATAGTGGGATAGATAGAGTGGTTGCCTTAGTAGGGTAGAGGGAGGCTTGGGATTGTGGGTAGGGGGTGGGATGGGAAAGGGTGGGTAGAGGGAGGCTTGGGATTGTGGGTAGGGGGTGGGATGGGAAAGGGTGGGTAGAGGGAGGCTTGGGATTGTGGGTAGGGGGTGGGATGGGAAAGGGTGGGTAGAGGGAGGCTTGGGATTGTGGGTAGGGGGTGGGATGGGAAAGGGTGGGTAGAGGGAGGGTTGTGATGGTGGTTAGGGGGTGGGAGAGGGTGGGTATAGTAATGGTTGGGATGGTGAGTAGGGGGTTGGATGTGAGAGGGTTGGTAGAGGGAGGGTTGTGATGGTGGTTAGGGGGTGGGAGAGGGTGGGTATAGTAATGGTTGGGATGGTGGGTAGGGGGTTGGATGTGAGAGGGTTGGTAGAGGGAGATAGTCCCTAGAACACGTTTTGACCATTTTCGGAATGATGTCTGTTTATGTGTGTGTGTGTCTGTGTGTGTGTGTCTGTGCTTGTGGGCGCTCTAACGTGAAAACTATAAGTCGTTTAGATACCAAACTTCATATTCACTGTGGTTGATGCTATCAGAGTTGATTAGTTTTAGTAGTAAATCGGTTAACCCAAAGTCGAGCTTAATTCTTCAAAGCAAATTTCCGGTATTTATTTGTATACTTTAGTTTATAAAAGGTTTGGAAAATGAAATTTACTATAACTTTTGTATGAAACATATTTTTGTATAACTGATTGTATAGGAGTTATTCATGAAATACTGATAATCCGGAAGGTGCTGATATTGAACTTTGTGGGCGCTCTGGGCACTGGTTCGAGAGGCCAATTTCATCGTGTTTCAACGAATATTTGCCGAAAAACATTATTTATAATTTTTGTGACGGTAAAGAGAATAATATATAAATTAATCACTTATTTTCCAAGTTTAGATTGAATATAGAGTTCGAAAATACTGTATTAGATAAATATTTACATCTTGTGTATGGAGAAAGTCTGGCCACATCAGATTTTTTTACATTTGCATTTAACTTTAAACCCTGCAATCCGTCAGTGACGCGTGGCAGGGGGTGTAAAACACTGACATCCCTATCTAACTTGGAGAACTATTAGCTTTTCTGATACTTCGCGGAAACCAAAAGCAACTATCTGTCCTGGCAACTACTTCCCTGTATCACTCTTTTGTTTCTCTTGAAGAACGCGTAAGACTGTAACTGGGATAACAATATCAGTTATCTCCTCCCCGAAATCGGCAGTGATAAATTTATCAAAGAGCTTCCGTCAATATTTAAGTCTTCCATCAACAAGAGAGTTCCATCCGAGGGATTCTATCATAGCAGAAACACTGCTGCCAAATCTGAGATCTCCCTTGACGAACTTTGCTGCTCTACCATCCCAAGATCGGAAATTAATGCTACTTCGTGAGGATCCCAAATCGCACAGCAATACGCAAGTAGAGGTCAAGGAAAAGTACGCTATTTCTTTTACTCTCGATGAACATCCCCTTAGAATTCCAATGGATAATCTTTGTATCCCATTCGCATTTTTTATCACCCTTCAAATATTTCCTTTTTGATGGAAAAATTACTGCGGAGCGTTATTCCTAGGTATTTGTGATGCATCACGAGCTCCATATTCTTTAGCCATATTTTAATTGCAAATCGAGCAGAAATAGTCATATCTGGATTCATTTAGAGGCTTTGGAAGACATACCTCCAAAAAATATCAAGTTTTATCTTTCCCGGAGATCACAATAAAATGACGAAATCCCAAAAATTTGCGTTTTGATCATTTTTCTTAGAATTACAGTAGTAGTAGTAGTACTGTTAAAAGTGCTTTGACAGCTTAGGTCATTTCGCACATCGGCTCACACCGGGATTCGAACCCGGGATCGTTTTCACCAAAAGCAAACGCTCTGTCCACATGACTATCCGGGAGCCTTTAGAATTATAGATAGGCTGGATTAGTATGGATTTAATTAGAAGCTTTGACGTAGTTATTCCGAATTAGGAACAGATTTTATTTTTGCGATGCAAAATCCCTAAAAAAACGCCCGTAAATGATTAAAATGTTTGCTTAAAATTCGAAATAGATTTAGAAATTTAGAATCATTAAAAGCTTGTGACGTTCTGAGTCGTGAATAGATATTTTCTTACGAGAAGGAGTTATTACAAAAAATAACACAGAATACTATAGGAAAAATTTCAGTTTCATCTGCATGATATACTTAAGTAATTAAAAAAACTTATCCGTCAAGTATC
Organism: Sympetrum striolatum; assembly: GCA_947579665.1. Classification (NCBI taxonomy): domain Eukaryota; kingdom Metazoa; phylum Arthropoda; class Insecta; order Odonata; family Libellulidae; genus Sympetrum; species Sympetrum striolatum. The sequence continues at coordinate 84,241,854 of OX388350.1, forward strand.
CGGAAAAGGAACAGATTTTTAAATAAGGGTAGCTGAAAACCCTGAAAAATTAATAAAACCATTATTTAGTTTAGCCATATTTTGATAAAATATCGAGCAATACTCGAGGAATAATCCAAATTACGAATAAATTTTCTCTTTTTCGTAGTAGTATACAGAAAAAAACTCATCGGAAAAATGATAGTTTCTTGCAATAGGTTGCTTAATAATTTTAATTAACTATTCCAATTCGGACTCTTTTAACGATTTTCTACGGGATCTATCAGCAAAAGAAATACATTAGCACTCTTTGCGAGCAGAAAATTCCACAAACTTCAAAAAAATAATTGGAGAAACTTCAGTTTTTCTGCTACAATTTGCCCAAATATGGATATTAATGTTATGAGGTTCAGGGCCGTGCGCAGGATTTGCTCGTGCGGGGAGTTTTTCTCATTAAAAATAGAAACTATTTTAATACAACTAACAATAATCAACGTACGCGAGAACGTACAGGAGTCCTGACAGACGATAACATGAAATTTGAAAGAGGCACTACATTTTGGAAGGAAACGTTTACTAAATGAATCATTAAATAATGTAATTTCATTTTATCCTATCTTCAGTTCATCATTCGTGGAACATTTTGTATGAAGGATCCTCATGGGGGGAGTTCGAACCACCAAGCCCCCCCCCGCCCGTGCGCACGGGCCTGGTGAGGTTGACTATGTGGACGCCATTCAACTATATTCAAAGACCAAAATGAGAGTCTTTGTTCAATTTCCTTTGTAGAATTAATTTCCGATCTCGAGATGGTAGTGCAGTTAGTCAAGGAAGCAATATCGAAAAAGAGATACAGGGAAGTAGTTTCCAGGAGAGATAGTTTCTTTTGATCGTTTTTTCCGCGAAATATTGGAGAAGCCAATAGCTCTTCAGGTTATTTAGGGATCTCGGTGTTTTTACACCCCCAGCCAAGCGCCACTGGCGGATTGCAGTGTTTAATTGTAAATTATAGCTTGTAAAAACCTTATTATAGAGATTATGTTTACTAGATAATGCTTACTAGATTATTTTTACAAGATTATGTTGTTTTACATGAAAAAAGGCAAGAAAAGTAAAGGTTTTCAAGATATTTTACTGGTATTCAAGAATGTTCACGTCAACTGCCTTATTAAAATGAAAAGTTTACTATTAATTAGGGGTATCTCTATAAACTCTATAATTTTAGTCCTATATTGATAATTTTATGTCAATATATGAGCACATAACGACATTTATATATTTCAGATTATTTTCAGGATTTTACATTTATTGATTTAACTGGCGCAAAAGTAAATATCTTATCTATCTTAATAGCCAATATGTGTATAGTTTACTTCGATATTCAATCAAAATATGGTAAAAATATAAATTTTTTTCAATTATTTTCTACCCATATACCCATAAAACGTCGACAATCCGTGAGTTAAGGGAAAATTCCGTGTTTTGGCAATATTTTGCTTAAATATCGAAATAAACTGTTCAAATTTGCACTAATTTTCAAGCTGTAGACGAGATCTTTCCGAAACAGGAAAACATTTTCACATTCGCGGAGCAGTGAGTTCAAAAACGCGAAAGCTCTTATAGGAATTTCAGTTTGTTTTGCTTTGATTAGTTAAGGTATTGATATATACTTATCAAATTATGAAACATATTAGATCTTTCATCGAAATCCCTCATCTTTTGATAAAGTTGTCTATTTAATCGAGCAGTAGATGCAAGAATCCTTGAAAACCAAAATTAAAACTTGAAAGATTTATTTATTTATACGTTTTCCTTAAACATTATAATTAAACTGGCATTTTAGAAGACATTAGGAATCTTTTTGCCTTATCGATCCAAATTAAGAGAAGATATACTTTTTCGCTGGGAATTTAACCTGGTAAAGAAGGATGTTTTTCCGAATGTTTTCGGGTTTTCGATGTTTTTTTGAGATTTGTACTCCGCAAAATTTAACATCTGTTCCTAATTCGGATGAACTACATAAGCTTTACAATGAATCAAAATTTGTGTATTTAATCTCGTTTTTAAGCAAATTACGGCCAAAAAAACTATATAGTGTGTAAAAAAATCTATATACTAAAAAATTGCATATTTTATCTCGATTTCTAATGAAAAGGTGGTAGGAAACAAATATTTTTAATCATTTTCTGGTTTTTGATATTTCTTGGGTTACCTTCCCCGCGAAACTGTATATCTTCGAAAACATTTCCAAGGAAATCATTCTTATATTTTAAATCACATAATCTAGTAAAATATTAACTCTATAATAATTATTACGAGACTCCGCCAAAGATAAACGAAGATAAACCCACAGAATTTCCGCTTTCTATATATACAAGACATCTAACTTCCCTCATCAGTTAAGTGGTAATCTCTACCCTTTCCTGACTGTCGTTACGTACCTGCATTTGCTGGTTACCTTCCTCCAGAAAATATCTCGTTATCCATGTAATATATCGTCCTCAGTTTTATGGGCCTCGATTATTTTTACGGTATAACTCTTCGGATTCAACAATGGGATCGGTCGTCAGGGGGATGAGTTGTTTACAACCTCCAATTATCATAAAATGTTCGTATTCTTCACCGATATTCTCGCAAATTCGAATCAAAAGTAAGATTCCACGACCAAAATAAGAATTTTTATTTAATTTTCTTTCTTTCGGTGCTTGTCTCGTTGAAGTGCGACTATTCCTTCTAATTTAATTTTGCGAAAGAAATAAACCCTGCATGCGATGAAAATGAGTTTTACGTGTATTCTTCATGGAAAACTATCTGAGTGATCTCGGTTCGAACCCCGTAAAATTGTGGAATAAAAAGACGACAGCAACTCCTTACAGTCTGAAGAGGACACATGAATAAAGTTTGAAGCAAATCGGACGAACGGTATAGCCTTCAATCTTAGACAAACGCACTCACAGAATTTCGATTTCATTATATATCTACGCGTAAAAGTCGCTTGCAATCGGTAAGTATGTTGATGAATTATATACTTTTGACAGCACCTGGAAACTACAACTAATAGACTTTAGTCTGTGGCGGTTTCAAAAATGTGAAGTCGATATATTGGGAAATTCCTCAAAAGAATCTCTGTGTTCAACTTTAAATGAATGTCGTTTACAAATTTGGTCATGGATTCGAACCAAGGACCGTAAGGAGGTCAATGTCGAATGTTGACGACTGCTCAGCACATACCGGGTCTATTTTTTCGGGAAATGCGTCATAGAAATAACTGAATCTCTGGCATTCATTCCGTCTGAAAGAATTAAGATCAACTGGTGTCGAACCTAGGACCTTTTAGCAATACGTGATTAAGTATAACAACTGGGTAGGGATAAAATTAATTGAATTCCTAGTTTGAAGTGGATATCATAAAGAGTGGTTCCAAAAATTAAATTCAAGTTTACCCAATTCGAATTACATGACTAAAAGAAAATGGGGATCTAGCATCGATCCCAGGATCAATAGGAAAACAGTACACTGCGTATATGAAATATATTTATGACGTCTATTCACATACCTGGTTTTACGCTCTCGTGTTATCGAGAAGTGTTTTGATACAATTCTCACTCACCTGGCGTCGAACTCACGGACATCTGAAGACATTTATATGATAACTATCAGGAGCGCCCGTTGATTCTCAACGGGGAATATAGAAGTAGATTAAATTCAAGTTGCCGGTCGTGCAATGCGTAAATTCCCTTTAGAATACACTCTGAAATCCCATTCTATTCTTACTATACAGAAAAATTCATGAGCTCGGGACAACAATCGCATTGATCGTCAGGAGGATTGGATGTTTACAACCTCAACAATTTAGGATAATTTACGCGTATTTTTTCGAAATTCTCGAAATTTCGATTCGATAACAATATTCCACGATCTAAATTAGCATATTCATTTAATTTCCGTTATTTTTCTTCTCGTCTCGACTCTGCTCGACTATTTTTCTATTTTAATTCCTCAAAAGAAATATAGCCTGCTACCGATTAAAGTGAAGATTAGATTTATTCTTTATGGAAACCCATCTGAGCGATCTTGGTTCAAACCCAGAAAAGTTTTCCACTAAAATTGAGACAGTACGTCCTTCCTGGTCCCAGAAAACACGTACGCAAAGTTTTGACGCGAATCTGGCAAACGGTTTGTACTAAAATCGAAGATACACAACATACAAACAAACGTATAAACCCACAGAATATTTGCTTTATATCATACAAGACATCTTATTTCCCTCATCCATGAGCTGGTAATCTCTTAACTGCAATTACGTACCTGCAATTGCTGGTTACCTTGTTACAGAAAATTTCTCGTTATCCATGTAATATGTCGTCCTCTTCAATCATCAGCTTTATGAGCCTAAAGTCCACGAGTATTTTTGCGGGATAAAACATGAGCTCGGATTCAACAATGGGATCGGTCGTCAGGGGGATGAGTTGTTTACAGCCTCGAATTTTCACGAAAGTTTTGTATATTTTACCAATATTCTCGCAAATTCTAATCGAAAGTAAAATTTCACGACCAAAATAAGAATTTTTATTCAATTTTCTTTCTTTTGGTGTTTGTCTCGACTCTATACGACTTCTCCTTCTAATTTAATTCTTCAAAAGAAATAAAGCCTGCAACCGATAAATGTGAAGCTTACGTGTATTCCTTATGAAAATCTATCTGAGCGATCTTTGTTCGAACCCAGCAAAATTCTTGAATAAAAATGCGACAGTACTTCCTTCCTGATATAAATGGACACGTATGCAAAGTTTTAGACAAATCGGGAAAACGGTGTGGACTCCTATCTAAGACAAACAAACAAACACACAAACCCACAGAATTTCTGCTTGATATATATATAGATTACTATATAGTCCTCCACTGGGACATACGTGATTCTTATTTCTCTATCATACCGTGAAGTTCATTAAATATTTTTCGACATTTCGCGGAACGTAGCCAAAATGGCCGTAGTATTGTCCTTGCTATTCACATATCATAGTTTAAATACATTGACATTTCAACATATTGCATTAATTCTCACATAAATCCTTACCATTGACATTGTATTGACTTAAAATCCTTGTGTATTCAAATGAGAAAATGCTTGAGCTCGGATTCAACAATCGCCAGGGGGACACTTTCTTTACCGCATAGAAATTTCTCGACATTTTCGTACATTTTGCTATAGTTCTCGTAAGTACGTCTCGAAACGATATTCCACGACCAAAATAAGAATATTCATTTAATTCTCTTTCTTTTGGTACTTGTCTCGACTGACGTGACCATTATTTCTAATTTAATTGTGCAAATAAAACGAGGCCTGCAAACTGTAGAAACGAACTTTACCTGCATTTCTTACGTAGAATATTTGCACTGACCTAGCGTCGAACCAAGGATAATCATCGAAGATGTCTTTGTAGTTTTCCTTGTATATTCACGGCTTCTAGCGATCCTACGAATTTCAACGCTCTACTTTGCCGGAAAGTGCCTCGAAAAAAAATTCGAAAATCCTGTCAATACATCTTTATGGAAAAAATCGGGGTTTCGGGGTCTTATGGCATTGAACCCATGACACTGATGTTCAAAATCGCTTTATTTCTGATAGCTGCACGCTGTCCAGTTCGTCGTAAACATCTCAAGTCAGTGACACTTGTGGAAAATGGTTAGAATTGTGATGAATGAGTCAGGAATGTAGCTTAATATATTTTAATAGTGATATATTAAAAGGCAAAGAAAAAACTTTTTCCCGATTATAAGCGTATTGAGCACATGAAGTAAGGTATGTTTAGGCATACTTAACCTCTACATGGAGAAGTACTGGCAAAAGTTATTATCTTTGTCACAGTATCCTTGGTTCGACTGTGGACGACTGGCAATGTCGGAAATTCAACCGATGCAAATTAAAATTTTATCAGACGTTGAACAAGCTTTTACGAAAACATTCGTGATTTCGAGCGAGCAAAGAAAGCGTATTTTGGCTTACTCAAACTGAGGATATTATTGATATAAAATACAGCTTGAGTAAAGGCGTAAAACATCCGCGAGCCCTTTGTCTTAATCGTTATAACAGCATCGATAACCGACCACACAAAGGTAAACAATTCCGACGCTACACAAGAAATTGAGTTGTACTCACTTTTCCAAAGAAACCTCGAAGTCCCTTGAGTCATGCTCGTTGTTCATGGAGTAGTTCACAGAAGAAACGAAGTCGCGGGTTCGACACGAAGCTTGGGCGATGCCTTCTTCAAAAGGGCGAAGGTTTACAAGTCCAAAAATCGATGATTAATGAGAGATTCATGAGCTGCCGCTTAGGATTTGGTGCGAGATTTACTGGATGCTTTTACTGTAATTTATGATTACTAATTCCGCGAGGGAATCGTTTTTACTCGTCCAATTCACGAATGAACGTAATTAAACTTTTAGCCTCTTTCAAGTTCAACTGCATCTTGACACGTCTTGCTTTCTTTTACATGCCTCTGTTTACTTGTTTTCGTCAATACTACAGTTAATGTTAGATAGCTATAAATGCTTAAATTACCAAATTCAATTAGAATCGTTCGCGACAGAGTGAAAAATCGGTTTACTCTGACAACCTTTCGCTATGAACGACCGTCGCTCACTAAAACTCTGCAATTTCTTGGGTTGAAAGGTTGGGCACCTTTGGAAGGCAACGTGCTATCCCTCCCAAGGTTGAACCGAATAGTATTGAAGGTCGATACCCCGCGGAAAGGTATCCCAAACAATTTGAAAATGTTTTTTTACGATCGATTATTAAGAGATGAAAATTTAAAATGGCCATCTCAGTCATTCCTAGATTGGTTCCCAATAGAATTTATCCTGCAAATTATTTTTCGGATCTATGCACACGACTTTCTTTCCCCTGAAAGTCTTTTGAAAGAGATAAATTCGTTTACATTCAAAAATATTGAAGGCCATCTCTAAATCTTTTACTTCTTCGAAAAGAAAAAATTACGTCCAAATCACCCGTCAATGGAATTAATATAAAAGTAGTAGATTCAGTTGAATATCTCGGGATCAACATTACTAATAACTTAAATTGGAACACGCATGCTCGAAAACTCTACGGCGAAGCAAGTGAAAGGATTTGTAAAGCGTAGGTAAATGCGATGAAAAGGTGAGAGAGCGATGTTATTTTACCTTGGTCAGACCCCTTCTGGAATATGCGGCAAGTATATGGGACCCGGCGGATGAAACTGGAGAAAGCGCAGCGTAAAGCGGTTGGTTTAGTTAAGAAATACTACGATAAAAAAACACCAAAATGCTCTCAGACGTAGGTTGGGAATCCCTGAAAGAAAGGAGATTGGAAGCTAGGCTGCGATTGCTTAATAAATTCAGGGAAACTACATTTTCCAAAGATACAATCGGTATCATGATACCCCCCTGCTACCTTGGTCTATCTGATAATGAACGTAAGTTAAGAGAAATAGATGCAAGGACGAATCGTTTTAAAAATTCATTCTTTCCGTGAACGATACGCGGCAATAACCGAATAAGGAAGTAGTTTAGATTCAACTGGTGTTTACACCCCCTGCCACACGCCGAAAGGCGTCTTGTAGGGTATTAATGTAGATGTAGAATAATAGCTTAATAAGCACACAAAGGTGACCCCAAATACGTGTGCTATAATAAAATGGACGACAAAAACACAAAAATGTGGTAAAAATACAGTCAGGAATAAAAGCAATAAAAAAGACAAAATAATAGGATAATGCTTCTGAGTTATTACCAAAGTTTAATATTTTTACTTTCTCCCTATACGTAGTATTAAGTATTGTATTCGCAAAAGAATTCCACCCCCAGATTTCGACGGAAATAATTGTTTTGGGGCCCATAGAGTTCGTTTTCGCTATTTTCCCGAACATGTCTGTCGGTGTGTCTGTGTGTGTGTCTGTCTGTGGTAAAAAAGTTTGTGGGCGCTCTATCTTAAAAATCAATTATCCGATCATTTCCAAAACTCATATTAAGTATTTTCCTAACAATGCCAAGACGATTAGATTTTGGTGAATATCGCTCAACCGGAAGTTCCAGCTTAACCGGAACAAACAAAAGTTGTTTCTTAAATATCTCTGTCAGAATGCAATGTAGGTATATACAATTACATATAAAACTTATAGATAATGCAATTTACTACAACTTTTGTATGAAACATTTTTTCGTAACACTAATTGTTTAGGAGTTATTCCCCAATAATGGTTAACCGTAAGTTGTTGTTTATCCAGAAATGGAAGTTATTCATACATATCTCTGTCAAAATGCAATGTAGGTATATACAATTATTTACAAAAGTTATAGATAATGTATTTTACTACAACTATTGTATGAAACATTGTCCTTTAACCCTCATTGTTTTGGAATTATTTATGTATTACCGGCATAGGCTTCTGTTTTCAATAAATATGGAGAAAGTCATGTGTTGGCCACATCAGATTTTTCCTTGTTGTATTCAGGAAATTACAAAAGAAGTCCACAAAGTTTGAGAGTTCAATAACAGAACTGCTAATTCTTGGGATAGGCGAAAGCTTGTGCACGATTTTCTTGCGAAGGGAGTTGTCAAAAGTAACGAATTTAGAGTTCTTTTAGGTGGTACAGCAATTCCAAAAAAGTTGATGAGTTCCCAAATGGAAAAAAACGTACTTGAAAAAAGTGTAACAGGGCCGGGAATTGAACCCGGGATCTTCCTCTATCTAGCCTACCTAGATGGTTAAGGCAGCCTCCGGGATAGAGGAAGATCCCAGGTTCGATTCCCGGCCCTGTTACACTTTTTTCAAGTCTGTTTTTCCTTGGGATTATTTTTTCTGGGTGCACGCCCTTATGTGCAAAGTCAACTCAACGCTTTCTTGAAGTTGGTAAGTTATTACAGCCCAAATATTCACTGCTTGATCCCATAGCGATGTGGAAATTGAATAATAGATTTTAATATGCTCCGATTATTAGGAATGATATTAAAAATTAATTTCGCGGTACCTCTATTTATCTTAGAGATTATTCATCTTATTCTTAATACATCGCAATCTCCGAAAACTATTTGACGACAAGCTACAGGAAGAACTTTTCCAACGGATTCTAAAACAGAAATAGAAAACAGATGCGAATCCACACGGTTACTCATGCGCTGAGCAAAACCACATCTTCACTGTTTTACTCAATTACATCTAATTATTAACACTAGAACTAGCGATGGAGTCATTTTGACTCCACGCGAGCTTTATTTCTCTGCCATGACTAAAATTTTTTGAATTTTGGCTTGAGATTCCGTGACTTTTACTAATTTTTGACACAAAAGAAGAATTTGCGATGAAAATAGTTTTTGATGAAAGCTTTTTAGAAACAATGATGACTTCACACTTACTGTATATCAAGGTAAACCAAACAAGAATGTCATAATTCTTAGCTCCATCCATCCCGATTTCGGCGTTCCTACTGATTCCGCTAAGAACAATCCTGAAACGGTGAAGTTTATGATTGAAACTAAATACGGAGTAGATGTCGTAGACCTAATGGCACGTAAATATACCACAAGAACATGTACTCGGCGATGGCCTGTCCACTCGTTAGAAAATACTCCTACACTTAGGGGGTATAAATTATAAAATTAATATCAATAAAAAATTACAGCATTTTTTGTTGAATTTTGATCCCCTATGAATGAGTGAATGTGTATATAGGTATATCCGGAGATGAGTCTATATATATATACGAGTAAAATGTAGCTTGCATACTGCAAGCAGATCGGTATTACTAATTTCCTATTGGCATCATATCGGGACGGCCCTCAAAAGAAAAAAAAGGGATTGAAAATATTCTTAAAAATCGCTGCAAATTAATCGTCTGGCATCGAACCAAGGCCTTCCTGGTGAACCTACTATGCAGCACAACAGAAAATCACTATCTCTTACTAAGTGTCAAAATTCAAGCAGAAATATTGGCTCCAACTGCCTCAAACGACGTCCTACTTTTCAATAATATAAATGGCTCTCTGGATTCGAACCAAGGATGATCTAGGAAATCTAAAACATGTTTTTCAAATGGATCAATGCTCTCTATCTATATGCCTAATTTCATGTTTTAATATTATTGGGAAGGGGTTGAAATTAATTCATAAATATTGGATATTTTACTGATTGTAGAGACGCCTGGTGTCGAACCCAGGACATATTGGTAGCTGTGAATACACAGTATGATTTATTAGGACTTCATCTTGTTTCATACAAAGTTTAAAGTCGATATCATGCCGGGAAGTAACTAAAACCTTTTTCTGTTATCTCCATAAGAAATGCATTGAGAAGTGCAAATAGCCCTCTGAGATCGAACCAAGGACCATCAGCGAACATGTAAAATTTAATTATGAAATATATTCAACATATATATCCACGTGCCGAGTTTCAAATATCCATGTTATCGGGAAAGGATCCAAAAAAAATCTTCAAATTCGCCACAATGCATTTTAAACGGCCGATTTTTGTCCAAACCTAGCATCGAACCATGGACCATATTCGGCGATGTATTTTTGATTTTCGTTGGATATGCATGGCTTCTAGCGATCCCTCGAATTTCAACTCTCTCCTTTTCCGGGAAGTGCCTCAAAAAAATTTTCGAAAATCCCCGCAATGTATTCTTATGGGGAAAATCACGACTTTGGGGCCCTCTGGAATCGAACCCATGACACCGAGGTTCAAAATCGCATTTCGCATCGCATCGCATTTTTCTGGTGGTTATACGTTTTGGCCAATACGTCGTAAAAATTTCAAGTCGATGACGCTTCTAGTTTAGGCTGCGAATTAGTATCCTATCTATCTATCTATCTATCTATCTATCAATCTATCTATATCCTTGAATGAATCCGGAGAAGCATCTATATTTAATAGATATAATATATATATATATATATATATATATATATATATATATATATATATATATATATATATATATATATATATATATATATATACGAGTAAAATGTTGCTTGCATACTGCAAGCAGATCGACAACACTAATTTCATATCGGCATTATATCGGGACGGTCCCACAAAAGAAAAAAAAAAAAGATTGAAAATATTATTAAAAATTCGATGAAATTTCATCGTCTGGCATCGAACCCGGGTCTTACTGGTGAACTTACTTAGCAGCACATTAGAAAATCACCATCTCTAACTATGTGTGAAAATTCAAGCAGAAATATTGGCTACAACTGCCTCAAAAAGACGTTCTAATTTTCACGAATGTAAATGGCTTTCTGGATTCGAACCAAGGACGATCTAGGAAATCTAAAACATGTTTTCAAAATTTATCTATGTTTTCTATCTATATGCCTAATTTCATGTTTTTATATTATTGGGGAAGGGGTTTAAATTCATTCTTAAAAATTGGTTACTTTACTGATTGCAGAGACACCTGGTGTCGAACCCAGGAAATATTGGTAGCTGTGAATAGACAGTGTGACTTATTAGGACTTCATCTTATTTCATACAAAGTTTGAAGTCGATATCATACCGGAAAGTACCTAAAACCTTTTTCGTTTATCTCCATAAGAAATGCATGGAGGAATGTAAATGGCTCTCTGGGATCGAACCAAGGACCAACAGCGAATGTGTATAATTTGATTATTAAATATATTTATGATATCTAAACCCATGCCGAATTTCGAGTTTCCATGCCATCGGGTAGGGGTCCAAAAAAAATCTTAATAATCGCCAAAATGCATTTTAAACGGCCGATTTTTGCACTGACCTAGCATCGAACCCAGGTTATTCTTCATAAAACTAATTTATGTTTTCGATATATCATGACCATATATAAAGGCTCCTTGAGTTTTAAGTCCCTACCTATCCGGCAAGTATTTTTTTTAAATTTCCGAAAATCAAAGCAATGCATTTAAACGGGAAAAATAGGGATTTTGGAGCCACCTGGAATCGAACCCATGACACTGAGGATCAAAGTCGCAATTTTTCTGGTGGTTACACGTTATGGCCAATACGCCGTAAAAATTTCAGGTCAATCACTCTTGTGGTTTAGGCTGTGAGTTTGTATCCTCTCTCTCTATATATCTATTATATATAGATGCTTCTCCGGATTCATTCATATATATAGCCATATAGCTATATAGCTATATAGCTATATAGATAGGATACAAATTCACAGGCTAAACTACAAGGGTCATTGCCTTGAAATTTTTATGATGTATTGGCCATAACGTGAAACCCCCAGGAAAAAAGCGACTTTGATCCTCAGTGTCATAGGTTCGATTCCAGATTTTTCCCGTTTCAATGCATTGCCGTGATTTTCGGGAATTAAAAAAAAAATACTTTCCGGATAGGTAGAGAAATAAAACTCAAGGTGCCAATACTTATGGTCTTGGACTTTCGAAAACATCAATGACATTTACAAAAAATATTCTGGGTTCGATGCTAGGGACGATGCAAAGATCTGCCCTTTAAAATACATGGGAGCTGTTTTTCATTATTTTTTTTGATGCACTTATCGAAATGATAGGAAGTTCGTGTTTGGCTGGAAGATGTATGGTTATATCTGGTTAAGGAAAACAGTTTTCAAAAGACCAAACTATACCTTGGTTCGATGCCGGAGCACATTAACATTTCTCTCATAAGAAATATAAGGGAAAAATAGGACGTCGTTTGATGCAGTTGCAGGTAATATTTATGCTTGAATTTTCACACATAGTTAGAGATGGTGATCTTCTATCGTGCTGCATAGTAAGTATCACCAGGAAGACCCGGGTTCGATGGCGGACGAATAAATTGCAGCGAATAATCAGATTATTTTCAATGCATTTTTTTTTCTTTTGACGGCCTTCCCGATATGATGCCGACATGAAATTAGTGTTGCCGATCTGCTTGCAGTATGCAAGCTACATTTTACTCGTATCTATTATATATAGATGCTTCTCCGGATTCATTCATATATCTATTATATACGAGTAAAATGTAGCTTGCATACTGCAAGCAGATCGGCAATACTTATTTCATATCGGCATCATATCGGGACGGTCCTCAAAAGAAAAAAAAAAGGATTGGAAATATTCTTAAAATTCGATGAAATTTCATCGTCTGGCATCGAGCCCGGGTCTTACTGGGAAACCTACCATGAAACACAATAGAAGATCACCATCTCTAACTATGTGAGAAAATTCAAGCAGAAATATTGGCTACAACTGCCTCAATAAACGTTCTAATTTTCACGAATGTAAATTGCTCTCTGGATTCGAACCAAGGACGATCGTGGAAATCTAAAATATGTTTCTGGAAGTTATTTATGATCTCTATCTACATGCCGAATTTCAAGCATTTATATAATAGGAAAATGGTTCCAAAAAATTCTTAAAAATCGGATCATTTACTGATTGTAGAGACGCCTGGTGGCGAAACCAGGAATCATTGGTAGCTGTGAATTCACAGTTTGATTAGTAAAAACTTGATCTTATCTTATGCAAAGTTTCAAGTAAATATAATATCGGGAAGAACCTAAAATGTGTTTCCGTAATCTCCATAACAAATGCATTGAGGAATGTAAATGGCCCTCTGGGATCGAACCAAGGACCATAAGGGAATATGTAAACTTTTATTATGAAATATAATTATGATATCTAACACCATGCCGAATTTCAAGTTTCTATGCCATCGGAAAAGGGTCCAAAAAAAATCTTAAAAATCGCCACAATGCATTTTAAACGGCCAATTTTTGCCCCGACCTAGCATCGAACCAAGGATAATATTCGTAGAGGTCCTTATCGTTTCCTTTAGATACGCACAGCATCTAGCGATCCCTCGAATTTCAACTCTCTACTTTCCCGGGAAGTGCCTAAAAAAAATTTCGAAAATCCCCGCCATGTATCCTTATGGAGAAAATCGCGACTTTGGGGCCTTCTGGAATCGATCCCATGACACCGAGGTTCAAAATCGCAATTTTTCTGGTGGTTACACTTTATGGCCAATACGCCGTAAAAATTTCAGCTCAATCACTCTTGTGGTATAGGCTGTGAGTTTGTATCCTCTCTCTATATATATATATATAGATATATATATGGATACATGAATGAATCCGGAGAAGCATCTATATATAATAGATAGACGCTTCTCCGGATATACCTAGATATACACTCACTCACTCATTCATTCATTCACTCACTCACTGGGGATCAAAATTTTAACCCTGTTCCACAGGTGCCAACGACTTGAAATTTTTACGACATAGTGGCCATAACGTGTAATCTCCAGGAAAAAGCCGACATTGAACCTCGGTGACATGGGTTCGATTCCAGAAGGCCCCAAAGTCTCGATTTTCTCCATAAGGATACATGGCGGGGATTTTCGAAAATTTTTTTGGTGCACTTCCCGGAAACGTAGAGAGTTGAAATTTGAGGGATCGCTAGAAGCCATGCAACTCCAATGTAAATCAAAAATACATCGCCGAATATTGTCCATGGTTCGATGCTAGGTCGGGGCAAAAATCGGCCGTTAACAACGCATTGCGGCGATTTTGAAGATTTTTTTTGGATCCTTTCCCGATAACATGGATACTTCAAACTCGGCACGTCGATAGATATCATGAATATATTTCATAATCAAATTTGACATGTTCGCTGATGGTCCTTGGTTCGATCCCAGAGGGCCATTTTTCATTTCTCAATGCATTTCTTACGGAGAAAGCGGAAACAAAATTTAGGTACTTCCCGGCATGCTATTGACATCAAACTTAGCATGATACAAGAACAAGTCTTTACAAGTCAAACTGAGCATTCACAACTTACAATAAGTCCTGGGTTCGACACCAGGTGTCTCTGTAATCAGAAGTTGATCCGATTTTTAGGAATTAATTTGAAACCTTTGCCAATAATATAGAAACTTGAAGTTCGGCATATAGATAGAGATCATATATACATTTCATGAACATATTTTAGATTTCATAGATAGTCCTTGGTTCGAATCCAGAGAGCCATTTACTTTCGTGAAAAGTAGGACATCGTTTCAGGATGTTGCAGCCATTATTTCTGCTTGAATTTTCACACATAGTTAGACATGGAGATCTTCTATTGTAGTGCATCGTAAGATCACCAGGAAGGCCCGGGTTCGATGCCAGACGATGTCAGATTTCAGCGAATTTTAAGAATATTTTCGATCCTTTCTTTTTTCTTTTGAGGACCGTCCCGATATAATGCCGATATGAAAATAGTGTTGTCGATCTGCTTGCAGTATGCAAGCAACATTTTACTCGTATATATATATATACGAGTAAAATGTTGCTTGCATACTGCAAGCAGATCGACAACACTAATTTCATATCGGCACTATATCGGGACAGTCCTCAAAAGAAAAAAAAAAAGATTTAATTTTTTCTGAAAATTCGATGAAATTTATCGTCTGGCATCAAACCCGGGTCTTACTGGTAAGTCTAATATGAAACAAAATAGAAGATCACCATCTCTAACTATGTGTGAAAATTCAAGCTGAAATATTGGTTACAACTGCCTCAAAAGACGTTCTAATTTTTACGAATGTGAATGGCTCTTGGGACTCGAACCAAGGACGATCTTGGAAATCTAAAAAATGTTTTTGAAAGATATTTATGATCTCTATCTATATGCCGAATTTCAAGTTTCTATAATATAGAGAAAGGTTTCAAAATAATTCCTAAAAATCGGATCAACTTCTGATTGCAGAGACACCTGGTGTCGAACCCAGGACACATTGATAGCTGTGAATGCACTGTTTGATATGTATGGACTTGATCTTTCTATATGCAAAGTTTGAAATCGATATCGTGCCGGAAAGTACCTAAAATTTGTTTCCGTTATCTCCGTAAGAAATGCATTGAGGAATTTAAATGTCCCTCTGGGATCGAACCAAGGACCATCAGCGAATATGTAAAATTCTATTAAGATATGTTTTTATGGTGTCTAACCTCATACCGAATTTCAAGTTTCTATGCCATCGGAAAAGGATCCAAAAAAAATCTTAAAAATCGCCACAGTGCATTTTAATCGGCAGATTTTTGCCCCGACCTAGCATCGAACCAAGGATAATATTCGTAGATGTCTTTATGGTTTCCTTTACATATGCGCGGCATCTAGCGATCCCTCGAGTTTCAACTCTCTCCTTTTCCGGGAAGTGCCTCAAAAAAATTTTCGAAAATCCCCGCCATGTAATCTTATGGGGAAAATCGGGACTTTGGAGCCCCCTGGCATCGAACCCATGACACTGAGGATCAAAATCGCAATTTTTCTGGGTGTTACACGTAATGGCCAATACGCCGTAAAAATTTCAGCTCAATCACTCTTGTGGTTTAGGCTGTGAGTTTGTATCCTCTCTATATCTATTATATATAGATGCTTCTCCGGATTCATTCATATATCATATATATATATATATTCATACGAGTAAAATGTAGCTTGCATACTGCAAGCAGATCGACAACACTAATTTCATATCGGCATCATATCGGGACGGACATCAAAAGAAAAAAAATATTCAAAATATTCGTAGAATTCGCTGCAATTTAATCGCCTGGCAGCGAACTCCGGTCTTCCTGGTGTACTTACTATGCAGCAAAATAGAAGATTACCATATCAAACTATGTGTGAAAATTCAAGCAAAACTATTAGGTGCAACTACCTCAAACGACGTCCTACTATTCACATACACTCCTTATTTGAGAAATTATAATGTGCTCTGGCATCGAACCATGGAACAGCATGGTCTTATCTATATTTTTTCTTAAACAAAGTGTTAATATACATCTTCCATCTAAGCAAGAGCTCCCTTACATATCGATAAATGCATAGAAAAATTATGAAAAGATACCCCATAGTATTATATATGGGGGATATTTTTACCGCCCGGCATCGAACCCGGGTCTTTCAGGCAATACTTTCTATGCAGCACAACAGAAAAACACCATCTCTAACCGCGTATACAAATTCAAGCAGAAATATTGGTTACAACTGCCTCAAATGACGTCCTACTTTTCCTTTATATTCCTTATGAGAGAAACGTTATTGTGCTCTGGCTTCGAACCCAGGAACAGTACGGTCTTATGAAAATTTTTTTCTAAAACTTATTCGTACCATACATCTTCCAGCCAAGCACGAACTTCCTAATATTTCGAGAAGTGCATCAAAAAAATAATGAAAAACAGCTCCCATGTATTTTAAAGGGCAGATCTTTGCATCGTCCTAGCATCGAACCCAGGATAACTTTTGTAAAAGTCATTGATGTTTTCGAAAGTCCAAGACCATAAATATAGGCACCTTGAGTTTTACTTCTCTACCTATCCGGAAAGTATTTTTTTTTAATTCCCGAAAATCACGGCAATGCATTCAAACGGGAAAAATCGGGAGTTTGGGGCCCTCTGGAATCGAACCTATGACACTGAGGATCAAAGTCTCTTTTTTCCTGGGGGTTTCACGTTATGGCCAATATGTCATAAAAATTTCAGATCAATGACGCTTGTAGTTTAGGCTGTGAATTTGTATCCTATCTATCTATCTATCTATATAGGTATACGAGTAAAATGTAGCTTGCATACTGCAAGCAGATCGACAACACTAATTTCATATCGGCATCATATCGGGACGGACATCAAAAGAAAAAAAAAAATTCAAAATATTCGTAGAATTCGCTGCAATTTAATCACCTGGGAGCGAACCCCGGTCTTCCTGGTGTACTTACTATGCAGCAAAATAGAAAATTACCATATCAAACTATGTGTGAAAATTCAAGCAAAACTATTAGGTGCAACTACCTCAAACGACGTCCTACTATTCACATACACTCCTTATTTGAGAAATTATAATGTGCTCTGGCATCGAACCCAGGAACAGCATGGTCTTATCTATTTTTTTTCTTAAACAAAGTGTTAATATACATCTTCCATCTAAGCAAGAGCTCCCTTACATATCGATAAATGCATAAAAAAATTATGAAAAGATACCCCATAGTATTATATATGGGTGATATTTTTACCGCCCGGCATCGAACCCGGGTCTTTCAGGCAATACTTTCTATGCAGCACAAAAGAAAAACACCATCTCTAACCGCGTATGCAAATTCAAGCAGAAATATTGGTTACAACTGCCTCAAATGACGTCCTACTTTTCCTTTATATTCCTTATGAGAGAAACGTTATTGTGCTCTGGCTTCGAACCCAGGAACAGTACGGTCTTATGAAAATTTTTTTCTAAAACTTATTCGTACCATACATCTTCCAGCCAAGCACGAACATCCTATCATTTCGATAAGTGCATCTAAAAAAATAATGAAAAACGGCTCCCATGTATTTTAAAGGGCAGATATTTGCATCGTCCTAGCATCGAACCCAGGATAACTTTTGTAAATGTCATTGATGTTTTCGAAAGTCCAAGACCATAAATATAGGCACCTTGAGTTTTACTTCTCTACCTATCCGGAAAGTATTTTTTTTTAATTCCCGAAAATCACGGCAATGCATTCAAACGGGAAAAATCGGGACTTTGGGGCCCTCTGGAATCGAACCTATGACACTGAGGATCAAAGTCTCTTTTTTCCTGGGGGTTTCACGTTATGGCCAATATGTCATAAAAATTTCAGATCAATGACGCTTGTAGTTTAGGCTGTGAATTTGTATCCTATCTATCTATCTATCTATCTATATACATGAATGAATCCGGAGAAGCATCTATATATAATAGATATATGAATGAATCCGGAGAAGCATCTATATATAATAGATATATATATATACGAGTAAAATGTAGCTTGCATACTGCAAGCAGATCGACAACACCAATTTAGTGTCGGCAACCTTTCGGGACGGTCTTAAAAATAAAAAAAATATTGAAAATAATCTTAAAATTCGCTGCAATTTTAATCGTCTGGCATCGAACCCGGGCCTTCCTGGCTAACCTATTATGCAGCACAACAGAAGATCACCATCACTAACTATGTGTGAAAATTCAAGAAGAAATATTGGCTGAAACTGCCTGAAACGACGTTCAACTTTTCACGAAAGTTAATGCCTCTCGGGACTCGAACCAAGGACGATCGTGGAAATCAAAAACATGTTTCTGAAAGTTATTTATGATTTTATCTATATGCCGAATTTCAAGTTTCTATTTTATTGGGAAAGGTTTCAAAATATCTCCTAAAAATCGGATCAACTTCTGAATGTAGAGACGCCTGGTGGCGAAACCAGGAAACATTGGTAGCTGTGAAATCACAGTATGATTAGTTATGACTTGATCTTATCTTATGCAAAGTTTCAAGTAGATATAATATCGGGAAGCACCTAAAATGTGTTTCCGTAATCTCCATAAGAAATGCATTGAGGAATGAAAATGGCCCTCTGGGATCGAACCAAGGACCATAAGGGAATATGTAAAATTTGATTATGAAATATAATTATGATATCTAACGCCATGCCTAATTTCAAGTTTCTATGCCATCGGAAAAGGGTTCAAAAAAAATCTTCAAAATCGCCGCAATGCATTTTAAACGGCCGATTCTTGCCCCGACCTAGCATCGAACCAAGGATAATATTCGTAGATGTCTTTATGGTTTCCTTTTGATATGCACGGCATCTAGCGATCCCTCGAGTTTCAACTCTTTCCTTTTCCGGGAAGTGCCTCAAATAAATTTTCGAAAATCCCCGCCATGTATCCTTATGGAGAAAATCGTGATTTTGGGGCCTTCTGGAATCGAACCCATGACACCGAGGTTCAAAGTCGGCTTTTTCCTGGAGATTACACGTCATGGCCAATACGTCGTAAAAGTTTCAAGGCAGTGGCACTTGTGGAACATGGTTAGAATTTAGATCCCCTATGAATGAATGAATGTGTATATAGGTACGAGTAAAATGTAGCTTGCATACTGCAAGCAGATCGGCAATACTAATTTCATATCAGCAGCACATCGGGACGGTCCTCATAAGAAAAAAAAGGATTTAATTTTTTCTTAAAATTCGCTGAAATTTCATCGTCTGGAATCGAACCCGGGTCTTACTGGAAAACCTACGATGAAACACAATAGAAGATCACCATCTCTAACTATGTGTGAAAATTCAAGTAGAAATATTGGCTACAACTGCCTCAGAAGACGCGCTAATGTTCACGAATGTAAATGGCTCTCGGGACTCGAAGCAAGGACGATTTTGGAAATTTAAAAAATGTTTCTGAAAGTTATTATTGATCTCAATCTATATGCCAAATTTCAAGTTTCTATATTATTGGAAAAGGTTTGAAAATAATTCCTAAAAATCGGATCAACTTCTGATTGCAGAGACACCTGGTGTCGAACCCAGGACACATTGATAGCTATGAATGCATAGTTTGATTTGTTAAGACTGTTTCTTCTATCATGCTAAGTTTTAAGTCGATAACATGCCGGGAAGTACCTTAAACTTGTTTCCGTTATCTCCGTAAGAAATGCATTGAGGAATGTAAATGGCCCTCTGGGATCGAACCAAGGAACATCAGGGAAAACATAAAAATCGATTATGAAATATATTTATAATCTCCAACTCCATGCTGAATTTCAAGTTTCCATGCCATCGGGAAAGGGTCCAAAAAAAATCTTAAAAATCCCCACAATACATTTTAAACGGCCAATTTTTGCCTCGACCTAGCATCAAACCCAGGATATTTTCCGTAAAATTCATTTATGTTTTCGATAGATCATGACCCTATATAAAGTCTCCTAGATTTTCGATTCTCTACCTATCCCGGAAGTATTTTTTAAAAATTCCCGAAAATCAAACAATGCATTTAAACGGGAAAAATCGAGACTTTGGGGCCCTCTGGAATCGAACCCATGACACTGAGGTGCAAAATCGCAATTTTTCTGGCGGTTACAATCTATGGCCAATGTGTCGTAAAAATTGCAAAGATCTGCCCATTAAAATACATGGGAGCCGTTTTTCATTATTTTTTTAGATGCACTTATCGAAATTATAGGATGTTCGTGCTTGGCTGGAAGATGTATGGTACGAATAAGTTTTAGAAAAAAATTTTCATAAGACCGTACTGTTCCTGGGTTCGAAGCCAGAGCACAATAACGTTTCTCTCATAAGGAATATAAAGGAAAAGTAGGACGTCATTTGAGGCAGTTGTAACCAATATTTCTGCTTGAATTTGCATACGCGGTTAGAGATGGTGTTTTTCTGTTGTGCTGCATAGAAAGTATTGCCTGAAAGACCCGGGTTCGATGCCGGGCGGTAAAAATATGCCCTATATATAATACTATGGGGTATCTTTTCATAATTTTTTTATGCATTTATCGATATGTAAGGGAGCTCTTGCTTAGATGGAAGACGTATATTAACACTTTGTTTAAGAAAAAAAATAGATAAGACCATGCTGTTCCTGGGTTCGATGCCAGAGCACATTATAATTTCTCAAACAAGGAGTGTATGTGAATAGTAGGACGTCGTTTGAGGTAGTTGCACCTAATAGTTTAGCTTGAATTTACACACATAGTTTGATATGGTAATCTTCTTTTTTGCTGCATAGTAAGTACACCAGGAAGACCGGGGTTCGCTGCCAGGCGATTAAATTGCAGCGAATTCTACGAATATTTTGAATTTTTTTTTCTTTTGATGTCCGTCCCGATATGATGCCGATATGAAATTAGTGTTGTCGATCTGCTTGCAGTATGCAAGCAACATTTTACTCGTATATATATATGAATATATATATGGATACATGAATGAATCCGGAGAAGCATCTATATATAATAGATATAGGTATATCCGGAGAAACGTCTATATATAACGAGTAAAATGTAGCTTGCATACTGCAAGCAGATCGGCAATACTAATTTCATATCGGCATCATATCGGTACGGTTCTCAATTGAACAAAAAAAAATATTCAAAATATTCTTAAAATTCGCTGTTATTTTATCGTCTGGCATCGAACCCGGGTCTTACTGGTAAACTTACTATGCAGCACAATAGAAGATCAAAATCTCTAACTATGTGTGAAAATTCAAGCAGAAATATTTGTTACAACTGCCTCAAAAGACGTTCTTATTTTCACGAATGTAAATGCCTCTCTGGATTCGAACCAAGGACGATCCTTGAAATCTAAAACATGATTTTGAAATTTATCTATGATATCTAACTACATGCCAAATTTCAAGTTTCTATTTTGTTGGGAAAGGGTTCAAAATTATTATTGAAAATGGGATCAGTTACTGATTGTATAGACGCCTGGTTTCGAACCCAGGACACACTGGTAGCTGTGACTGCACAGTTAGATTTTTATGAACTTGATCATATTTTATGCAAAGTTTGAAGTCAATATCATGCCGAGAAGTACCTAAAATCTGTCTCCGTTATCTCCATAAGAAATGCATTGTGGAGTACAAATGGCCCTCTGGGATCGAACCAAGGACCATAAGCGAATAAAAAAAATTTGATTATGAAATATATTTATGATTTCTAACCCCATGCCAAATTTCAAGTTTCCATGCATTCGGAAAGGGGTCCATAAAAAATCTTAAAAATCTCCACAATGCGTTTTAAACGGCCGATTTTCGCCCCGACCTAGCATCGAACCCAGGATAATTTTCGTAAAACTCATTTATGTTTTCGATAGATCATGTTCATCTATATAGGCTCCTTGAGTTTTAATTCTCTACCTGTCCGGAAAGTATTTTTTTTTAATTCCCGAAAATCAAAGCAATGCATTCAAACGGGAAAAATCGGCATTTTGGAGCCCTCTGGAATCGAACCCATGACACTGAGGTTCAAAATCGCAATTTTTCTGGAGGTTATACGTTATGGCCAATATGTCGTAAAAATTTCAAGCCATTGACGCAAGTGGTTTAGCCTGTGACTTTGTATCCTCTCTATATATATATCTATTATATATAGACGCTTCTCCGGATATACCTATAAGTTATACGAGTAAAATGTAGCTTGCATACTGCAAGCAGATCGGCAATACTAATTTCATATCGGCATCATATCGGGACGGTCTTTAAAAGAAAAAAAAAGGATTTAATTTTTTCTTAAAATTCGCTGAAATTTCATCGTCTGGCATCGAACCCGGGTCTTACTGGTAAACCTAGTATGAAACACAATAGAAGATCACCATCTCTAACTATGTGTGAAAATTCAAGCAGAAATATTGGCTATAACTGCCTCAAAAAACGTTCTAATTTTCACGAATTTTAATGCCTCTCGGGACTCGAACCAAGGACGATCGTGGAATTCTAAAATATGTTTCTGATAGATATTTATGATCTCTATCTATATGCCGAATTTCAAGTTTCTATTTTAGTGGGAAAGGTTTCAAAATAATTCCTAAAAATCGGATCAAATTCTGATTTCAGAGACACCTGGTGTCGAACCCAGGACGTATTGCAAGCTGTGAATGCAGAGTTTGATTTGTAAAGACTTACTCTTGTATCAAGCAAAGTTTGAAGTTGATAGCATGTCGGAAAGTACCTAAATTTTGTTTCCGTTGTCTCCGTAAGAAATGCCTTGAGAAGTGCAAATGGCCCTCTGGGATCGAACCAAGGACCATCAGCGAACATGTAAAATTTAATTATGAAATATATTCAACATATATATCCACGTGCCGAGTTTCAAGTATCCATGTTATCGGGAAAGGATCCAAAAAAAATACTCAAATTCGCCACAATGCATTTTAAACGGCCGATTTTTGCCCCGACCAAGCATCGAACCATGGACTATATTCTAAGATGTTTTTCTGATTTTCGTTGGATACGCACGGCTTCTAGCGATCCCTCGTGTTTCAACTGTTTCTCTCCCCGGGAAGTACCGCAAAAAAATTTTCGAAAATCCCCACCATGTATTCTTATGGAGAAAATCGCGACTTTGGGGCCCTATGGAATCGACCCCATGACCCTGAGGATCGAAATCGCAATTTTTCTGGCGGTTACACGTTATGGCCAATGCGTCGTAAAAATTTCAAGTCAATCACGCTGGTGGTTTAGGCTGTGAATTAGTATCCTATCTATCTATCTATCTATATAGGTATACGAGTAAAATGTTGCTTGCATACTGCAAGCAGATCGACAACACTAATTTCATGTCGGCATCATATAGGGACGGTCATCAAAAGAAAAAAGTGGATTGAAATTTTTCTTAGAATTCGCTTCAATTTCAGTGTCTGGTATCGAACCCGGGTCTTTACTGTGAACATACTATAAAAACACAATAGAACATCACCATCTCTAACTATGTGTGAAAATTCAAGCAGAAATATGGGCTACAACTGCCTCAAAAGACGTTCTAATTTTCACGAATTTAAATGGCTCTCTGGATTCGAACCAAGGACGATCTTGGAAATCTAAAACATGTTTCTGAAAGTTATTTATGATCTCTATCTATATGCCGAATTTGAAGTTTCTATATTATTGGGAAAGGGTTCAAAATAGTTCCTAAGAATTGAATCAATTACTGATTGTAGAGACGCCTGGTGTCGAACCCAGGACCTACTAGCAGCTGTGAAAACACATAATGACTTGGTTTGACCTGATCTTATTAAATGCAAAGTTTGAAGTCAACAACTTGTCCGGAAGTACCTAAAATTTGCTTCCGTAATCTCCATAAGAAATGCATTGTAGGATGTAAATGGCCCTCTGGGATCGAACCAAGGACCATCAGCGAGTTCTAAAATTTTATTATGAAATATATTTATGATATATATCCACGTACCAAGTTTTAAGTTTCCAGGTCATCTGTAAGTAATTAAAAAAATCTTAAAAATCGCAATGTAAATTAAACGGGAGAATATTTGCCCTGGCCTAGCATCGAACCAAGGATAATATTTGTAGATGTCTTTCTGGTTTCCTTTAGATATACACGGCATCTAGCGATCTCTAGAATTTCAACTCTCTTCTTTCCCGGGAAGTGCACCAAAAAAATTTTCGAATATCCCCGCCATGTATCCTTATGGAGAAAATCGTGACTTTGGGGCCTTCTGGAATCGAACCCATGACACCGAGGTTCAATGTCGGCTTTTTCCTGGAGGTTACACGTTATGGCCAATAGGTCGTAAAAATTTCAAGTCGGTAGCAATTGTGGAACATGCTTAGACTTTTGATCCCCAGTGTATCTATTATATATAGACGCTTCTCCGGATATACTTATATATATATATATATATATATACACTGGGGATCAAAAGTCTAAGCATGTTCCACAAGTGCCACCGACTTGAAATTTTTACGACATATTGGCCATAACGTGTAACCTCCAGGAAAAAGCCGACATTGAACCTCGGTGCCATGGGTTCGATTCCAGAAGGCCCCAAAGTCGCGATTTTCCCCATAAGATTACATGGCGGGGATTTTCGAAAATTTTTTTGAGGCACTTCCCGGAAAAGCAGAGAGTTGAAACTCGAGGGACCGCTAAATGCCGTGCATAGGCAACGAAAATCGGAAAGACATCTTCGAATATTGTCCTTGGTTCGATGCTAGGCCGGGGCAAAAATCGGCCGTTTAAAATGCATTGCGGCGATTTTTAAGATTTTTTTTGGATCCTTTCCCGATAACATGGATACTTGAAACTCGGCACGTCGATAGATATCATGAATTTATTTCATAATCGAATTTTACATATTAGCTTATGGTCCTTGGTTCGATCCCAGAGGACCATTTGCACTTCCCAATGCTTTTCTTACGGAGATAACGGAAACAAATTTTAGGTACTTCCCGGCACGATATCGACTTCAAACTTTGCATGTAGAAAGATCAAGTCCATACAAATCAAACAGTGCATTCACAGCTATCAAAGTGTCCTGGGTTCGACACCAGGTGTCTCTGCAATCAGAAGTTGATCCGATTTTTAGGAATTATTTTGAAACCTTTGCCAATAATATAGAAACTTGAAATTCGGCATATAGATTAAGATCATAAATAACTTTCAGAAACATTTTTTAGATTTCCAAGATCGTCCTTGGTTCGAATCCAGAGAGCCATTTAAATTCGTGAAAAGTAGAACGTCTTTTGAGGCAGTTGTAGCCCATATTTCTGCTTGAATTTTCACACATCGTTAGAGATGGTGATGTTCTATTGTGCTGCATAGTAAGTTCACAGTAAAAACCCGGGTTCGATGCCAGACGATGGAATTTAGGCAAATTTTAAGAAAAATTTCATTCCATTTTTTTCTTTTGATGGCCGTCCGGATATGATGCCGACATGAAAATAGTGTTGTCGATCTGCTTGCAGTATGCAAGCAACATTTTACTCGTATATATATATATATAAGTATATCCGGAGAAGCGTCTATATCTATTACGAGTAAAATGTTGCTTGCATACTGCAAGCACATCGATAACAAAAGTTTTTTGTTGGCATCACATAGAGTGAGTCCTCAAAAGAAAAAAAAAATGGTTAGAAAATATTCTTAATTTCCGCTGCAATTTATTCGTCTGGCATCGAACCCAGGTCTTCCCGGTCATACTTACTATGCAAAACCACAGAAGATCACCATTTGTAACTATGTTTGAAAATTCAAGCAGAAATATTAACTGCAACTGCCTCAAACGACGTCCTACGTTTCCCTTATATTCCTTATGAGAGAAATGCTTATGTGCTCTGGCATCGAACCCAGGAATAGTACGGTGTTATCCAAATTTTTTTCTAAAACCAATTCTTTTCATACATCTTCCAGCCAAATACGAACTTCCTATCATTTCGATAAGTGCATCAAAAAAATAATGAAATACTAAACCAATGTATTTTAAACGGGAGACATATTTGCCGCCCGGCATCGAACCCGGATCTTTCTGGTAATTCTTCCTATGCATCATAATAGAAGATCACTGTATCCAGCTATGTGTGAAAATTCGAGCAGAAATATTGGCTGCAACTGCCTCAAACGACGTCCAACTTTTCCCTTATATTCCTTATGAGAGAAACGGTAATGTGCTCTGGCATCGAACCCAGGAATAGTACGGGCTTATGAAATATTTTTTCTTAAACCAATTCATAATATTTATCTTCTAGCTGAGCGAAAAGTTCCTTACATTCCGGTAAGTGCATCAAAAAAATTAATGAAAAACTATCCCCATGCATTTTAAATGCGGGATTTTTACATCATCCTAGCATCGAACCCGGGACGTTCTCATTAGTAGTCATTCATGTTTTTAATAGTTCTTGACCATATCTGCAAGCTCCTTGAATTTTGATTCTCTACCTGTCCGGGAAGTATTATTTAAAAAATTTTGAAAATCGCCACCATGTATTCTTATGGAGAAAATCGGGACTTTGGGGCCTTCTGGAATCGAACCCATGACACCGAGGTTCAATGTCGGCTTTTTCCTGGAGGTTACACGTCATGGCCATAACGTCGTAAAAATTTCAAGTCGGTGGCACTTGAGGAACATGGCTAGACTTTTGATCCCCAGTGTATATCTATTATATATAGATGCTTCTCCGGATTCATTCATATATCATACGAGTAAAATGTTGCTTGCATACTGCAAGCAGATCGACAACACTATTTTCATGTCGGCATCATATTGGGACGGCCATCAAAAGAAAAAAGTGGATTGAAATTTTTCTTAAAATTCGCTGAAATTCCATCGTCTGACATTGAACCCCGGTCTTACTGGTGAACCTACTATGAAACACAATAGAACATCACCATCTCTAACTATGTGTGAAAATTCAAGCAGAAATATAGGCTACAACTGCTTCAAAAGACGTTCTAATTTTTACGAATTTAAATGGCTCTCTGGATTCGAACCAAGGACGATCTTGGAAATCTAAAACATATTTCTAAAAGTTATTTATGATCTCTATCTATATGCCGAATTTGAAGTTTCTATATTATTGGGAAAGGGTTCAAAATAGTTCCTAAAAATTGAATCAATTACTGATTGTAGAGACGCCTGGTGTCGAACCCAGGACCTACTGGCAGCTGTAAAAACACATTATGACTTGATTTGACCTGATCTTATTAAATGCAAAGTTTGAAGTCAACATCTTGCCAGGAAGTACCTAAAATTTGTTTCCGTTATCTCCATAAGAAATGCATTGTAGGATGTAATTGGCCCTCTGGGATCGAACCAAGGACCATCAGCGAGTTCTAAAATTTTATTATAAAATATATTTATGATATATATCCACGTGCCAAGTTTCAAGTTTCCAAGTCATCTGTAAGTAATTAAAAAAAATCTTAAAAATCGCAATGTAAATTAAACGGGAGAATATTTGCCCTGGCCTAGCATCGAACCAAGGATAGTATTTGTAGATGTCTTTAAAGTTTTCTTGAGATATACATGGCATCTAACGATCTCTTGAATTTCAACTCTCAACTCTTCCGGGAAGTGCCTCAAAAAAATTTTCGAAAATCCCCGCCATGTAATCTTATGGGGAAAATCGCGAATTTGGGGCCTTCTGGAATCGAACCCATGACACCTAGGTTCAAAGTCAGCTTTTTCCTGGAGATTACACGTCATGGCCATAACGTCGTAAAAATTTCAAGTCGGTGGCACTTGTGGAACATGGTTAGAATTTTGATCCCCTATGAATGTATATATATATATATAGATGCTTCTCCGGATTCATTCATATATATACCTATATAGATAGATAGATAGATAGGATACAAATTCACAGCCTAAACTACAAGCGTCATTGATCTGAAATTTTTATGACATATTGGCCATAACGTGAAACCCCCAGGAAAAAAGAGACTTTGATCCTCAGTGTCATAGGTTCGATTCCAGAGGGCCCCAAAGTCCCGATATCTCCCGTTTGAATGCATTGCCGTGATTTTCGGGAATTTAAAAAAAATACTTTCCGGATAGGTAGAGAAGTAAAACTCAAGGTGCCTATATTTATGGTCTTGGACTTTCGAAAACATCAATCACTTTTACAAAAGTTATCCTGGGTTCGATTCTAGGACGATGCAAAGATCTGCCCTTTAAAATACATGGGAGCCGTTTTTCATTATTTTTTTAGATGCACTTATCGAAATGATAGGATGTTCCTGCTTGGCTGGAAGATGTATGGTACGAATAAGTTTTAGAAAAAAATTTTCATAAGACCGTACTGTTCCTGGGTTCGAAGCCAGAGCACAATAACGTTTCTCTCATAAGGAATATAAAGGAAAAGTAGGACGTCATTTGAGGCAGTTGTAACCAATATTTCTGCTTGAATTTGCATACGCGGTTAGAGATGGTGTTTTTCTGTTGTGCTGCATAGAAAGTTATTGCCTGAAAGACCCGGGTTCGATGCCGGGCGGTAAAAATATCCCCCATATATAATACTATGGGGTATCTTTTCATAATTTTTTTATGCATTTATCGATATGTAAGGGAATTCTTGCTTAGATGGAACATGTATATTAACACTTTGTTTAAGAAAAAAAATAGATAAGACCATGCTGTTCCTGGGTTAGATGCCAGAGCACATTATAATTTCTCAAATAAGGAGTGTATGTGAATAGCAGGACGTCGTTTGAGGTAGTTGCACCTAATAGTTTTGCTTGAATTTTCACACATAGTTTATATGGTAATCTTCTATTTTGCTGCATAATAAGTACACCAGGAAGACCGGGGTTCGCTGCCAGGCGATTAAATTGCAGCGAATTCTACGAATATTTTGAATTTTTTTTTCTTTTGATGTCCGTCCCGATATGATGCCGATATGAAATTAGTGTTGTCGATCTGCTTGCAGTATGCAAGCAACATTTTACTCGTATATATATAGGTATATCCGGAGAAGCGTCTATATATAATAGATATTCATATATATATACGAGTAAAATGTAGCTTGCATACTGCAAGCAGATCGGCAATACTAATTTCATATCGGCATCATATCGGGAAGGTCCTCAAAAGAAAAAAAAGGATTGAAATTAATCTTAAAATTCGCTGAAATTCATCGTCAGGCATCGAACCCGGGTCTTACGGGAGAACCTACTATGCAGCACAATAAAAGATCACCATCTCTAACTATGTGTGAAAATTCAAGCAGAAATATTGGCTGCAACTGCCTGAAACGACATCCTACTTTTCTCGAATGTAAATGGCTCTCCGGATTCGAACCAAGGACGATCTTGGAAATCTGAAACATGCATTTGAATTATATCTATGATTTCTATCTATATGCCGAATCTCAAGTTTCTATATCATTGGGAAAGGGTTCAAAATAATTCATAAATTTCGGATCAACTACTGATTGTAGAGACGTCTGGTGTCGAACCCAGGACACATTAGTAACTGTGAATGCACAGGTTGATTTGTGAGGATCTGATCTTATTTTATTCAAAGTTTGAAGTTGATATCATGCCGGGAAGTACCTAAAACTTGTTTCCGTTATCTCCATAAGAAATGCATTGTCGAATGTAAATGGCCTTCTGGGATCGAACCAAGGACCATCAAGGAAAACATAAAAATTGATTATGAAATATATTTATGATCTCCAACTTCATGCCAAATTTCAAGTTTCCATGTCATCGGTAAATGGTCCAAAAAAAATCTTAAAAATCGCCACAATGCATTTTAAACGGCCGATTTTTGCCTCGACCTAGCATCGAACCCAGGATATTTTCCGTAAAACTCATTTATGTTTGCGATAGATCATGTTCATATATAAAGGCTCCTAGAGTTTCGATTCTCTACCTATCCGGGAAGTATTTTTTAAAAATTCCCGAAAATCACGGCAATGCATTTAAACGGGAAAAATCGGGACTTTAGGGCCCTCTGGAATCGAACCTATGACACTGAGGATCAAAGTCGCTTTTTTCCTGGGGGTTTCACGTTATGGCCAATATGTCATAAAAATTTCAAGTCAATGACCCTTGTGGTTTAGCCTGTGAATTTGTATCCTATCTATATAGCTATATAGCTATCTATTATATATAGATGCTTCTCCGGATTCATTCATGTATATACCTATATAGATAGATAGATAGATAGGATACTAATTCACAGCCTAAACCACAAGCGTGATTGACTTGAAATTTTTACGGCGAATTGGCCATAACGTACAACCACCAGAAAAAATGCGATTTTGAACCTCAGTGTCATGGGTTCGATTCCAGAAGGCCTCAAAGTCGCGATTTTCTCCATAAGGATACATGGCGGGGATTTTCGAAAATTTTTTTGGTGCACTTCCCGGAAACGTAGAGAATTAAAATTCAAGGGATCGCTAGAAGCCGTGCAACTCCAACGTAAATCAGAAAGACATCGACGAATATGGTCCATGGTTCGATCCTAGGTCGGGGCAAATATCGGCCGTTTAAAATGCATTGCGGCGATTTTGAAGATTTTTTTTGGATCCTTTCCCGATAACGTGGATACTTGAAACTCGGCACGTGGATAGATATAATGAATATATTTCATAATAAAATTTTACATGTTCGCTGATGGTTCTTGGTTCGATCCCAGAGGGCCATTTGCACTTCTCAATGCATTTCTTACGGAGATGACGGAAACAAAATTTAGGTCTTTCCTGGCATGCTATCGACTTCAAACTTTCCATGATACAAGAGCAGGTACTTACAAATCAAACTGTTCATTCACAGTTTACAATATGTCCTGGGTTCGACACCAGGTGTCTCTGCAATCAGAAGTTGATCCGATTTTTAGGAATTATTTTGAAACCTTTCCCAATAATATAGAAACTTGAAATTCAGCATATACTTAGATATCATAAATAGGTTTCTGAAACATATTTTAGATTTCCAAGATCGTCCTTGGTTCGAATCCAGAGAGCCATTTAAATCGTGAAAAGTAGAACGTCTTTTGAGGCAGTTGTAGCCAACATTTCTGCTTGAATTTTCACACACAGTCAGAATTGGTGATCTTCTATAGTGCTGCATAGTAATTTTACCAGTATGACCCGGGTTTGTTACCAGACGATGAAATTGCAGCGAATTTTAAGAATATTTACAATCCTTTTATTTTCTTTTGAGGACCCTCCCAAAATGATGCCGATATGAAATTAATATGCCGATCTGCTTGCAGTATGCAAGCTACATTTTACTCGTAATAGATATAGATGCTTCTCCGGATTCATTCATATATATACCTATATAGATAGATAGGATACAAATTCACAGCCTAAACTACAAGCGTCATTGATCTGAAATTTTTATGACATATTGGCCATAACGTGAAACCCCCAGGAAAAAAGAGACTTTGATCCTCAGTGTCATAGGTTCGATTCCAGAGGGCCCCAAAGTCCAGATTTTTCCCGTTTGAATGCATTGCCGTTATTTTCTGGAATTAAAAAAAAATACTTTCCGGATAGGTAGAGAAGTAAAACTCAAGGTGCCTATATTTATGGTCATGGACTTTCGAAAACATCAATGACTTTTAAAAAAGTTATCCTGGGTTCGATGCTAGGACGATGCAAAGATCTGCCCTTTAAAATACATGGGAGCCGTTTTTCATTATTTTTTTAGATGCAGTTATCGAAATGATAGGATGTTCGTGCTTGGCTGGAAGATGTATGGTACGAATAAGTTTTAGAAAAAAATTTTCATAAGACCGTACTGTTCCTGGGTTCGAAGCCAGAGCACAATAACGTTTCTCTCATAAGGAATATAAAGGAAAAGTAGGACGTCATTTGAGGCAGTTGTAACCAATATTTCTGCTTGAATGTGCATACGCGGTTAGAGATGGTGTTTTTCTGTTGTGCTACATAGAAAGTATTGGCTGAAAGACCCGGGTTCGATGCCGGGCGGTAAAAATATCCCCCATATATAATACTATGGGGTATCTTTTCATAATTTTTTTATGCATTTATCGCTATGTAAGGGAGCTCTTGCTTAGATGGAAGATGTATATTAACACTTTGTTTAAGAAAAAAAATAGATAAGACCATGCTGTTCCTGGGTTCGATGTAAGTACACCAGGAAGACCGGGGTTCGCTGCCAGGCGATTAAATTGCAGCGAATTCTACGAATATTTTGTATTTTTTTTCTTTTGATGTCCGTCCCGATATGATGCCGATATGAAATTAGTGTTGTCGATCTGCTTGCAGTATGCAAGCAACATTTTACTCGTAATAGATAGATATTCATATATATATACGAGTAAAATGTAGCTTGCATACTGCAAGCAGATCGGCAATACTAATTTCATATCGGCATCATATCGGGACGGTCTTTAAAAGAAAAAAAAAGGATTTAATTTTTTCTTAAAATTCGCTGAAATTTCATCGTCTGGGATCGAACCCTGGTCTTACTGGTAAACCTACTATGAAACACAATAGAAGATCACCATCTCTAACTATGTGTGAAAATTCAAGCAGAAATATTGGCTATAACTGCCTCAAAAAACGTTCTAATTTTCACGAATCTTAATGCCTCTCGGGACTCGAACCAAGGACGATCGTGGAAGTCTAAAATATGTTTCTGATAGATATTTATGATCTCTATCTATATGCCGAATTTCAAGTTTCTATTTTAGTGGGAAAGGTTTCAAAATAATTCCTAAAAATCGGATCAAATTCTGATTTCAGAGACACCTGGTGTCGAACCCAGGACGTATTGCAAGCTGTGAATGCAGAATTTGATTTGTAAAGACTTACTCTTGTATCATGCAAAGTTTGAAGTTGATAGCATGTCGGAAAGTACCTAAATTTTGTTTCCGTTGTCTCCGTAAGAAATGCATTGAGAAGTGCAAATGGCCCTCTGGGATCGAACCAAGGACCATCAGCGAACATGTAAAATTTGATTATGAAGTATATTCATGATATCTATCCACGTGCCGAGTTTCGAATATCCATGTTATCGGGAAAGGATCCAAAAAAAATCTTCAAAATCGCCGTAATGCATTTTAAACGGCCGATTTTTTCCCCGACCTAGCATCGAACCATGGACTATATTCTAAGATGTTTTTCTGATTTTCGTTGGATACGCACGGCTTTTAGCGATCCCTCGAGTTTCAACTCTTTCTCTCCCCGGGAAGTACCTCAAAAAAATTTTCGAAAATCTCCGCCATGTATTCTTATGGAGAAAATCGCGACTTTGGGGCCCTCTGGAACCGAACCCATGACCCTGAGGATCAAAATCGCAATTTTTCTGGCGGTTACACGTTATGGCCAATACGTCGTAAAAATTTCAAGTCAATCACGCTTGTGGTTTAGGCTGTGAATTAGTATCCTATCTATCTATCTATCTATCTATCTATCTATCTATCTATATAGGTATATCCATGAATGAATCCGGAGAAGCATCTATATATAATAGATATATAATAGAGAGGATACAAATTCACAGCCTAAACCACTAGCGTCAATGGCTTGAAATTTTTACGACGTATTGGCCATAACGTATAACCTCCAGAAAAATTGCGATTTTGAACCTCAGTGTCATGGGTTCGATTCCAGAGGGCCCTAAAGTCCCGATTTTTCCCGTTTAAATGCATTGCTTTGATTTTCGGGAATTAAAAAAAAATACTTTCCGGGTAGGTAGAGAATCAAAACTCAAGGAGCCTATATATATGAACATGATCTATCGATAACATAAATGAGTTATACGGAAAATATCCTGGGTTCGATGCTAGGTCGGGGCAAAAATCGGCCGTTTAAAATGCATTGTGGCGATTTTAAAGATTTTTTTTGGACCTCTTTCCGAATGCATGGAAACTTGAAATTCGGCAAGGGTTTAGATATCATAAATATATTTCATAATAAAATTTTACATATTCGCTGAGGGTCCTTGGTTCGATCCCAGAGGCCCATTTGCACTCCACAATGCATTTCTTATGGGGATAACGGAAACACATTTAGGTGATAACAAATATCCTGGGTTCGATGCTAGGTCGAGGAAAAAAATTGCCGTTTAAAATGCATTGTGGCGATTTTTTAGATTTTTTTTGGACCCTTTCCAGATGGCATGGAAACTTGAAATTCGGCATGGGTTTAGATATCATAAATTTATTTAATAATCAAATTTTACAAATTTGCTAGGCCGGGGCAAAATTCGGCCGTTTAAAATGCATTGCGGCGATTTTTAAGATTTTTTTTGGATCCTTTCCCGATAACATGGATTATTGAAACTCGGCACGTCAATAGATATCATGAATTTATTTCATAATCGAATTTTACATATTAGCTTATGGTCCTTGGTTCGATCCCAGAGGACCATTTGCACTTCCCAATGCTTTTCTTACGGAGATAACGGAAACAAATTTTAGGTACTTCCCGGCACGATATCAACTTCAAACTTTGCATGTACAAAGATCAAGTCCATACAAATCAAACAGTGCATTCACAGCTATCAAAGAGTCCTGGGTTCGACACCAGGTGTCTCTGCAATCAGAAGTTAATCCGATTTTTAGGAATTATTTTGAAACCTTTGCCAATAATATAGAAACTTAAAATTCGGCATATAGATAGAAATCATAAATAACTTTCAGAAACATTTTTTAGATTTCCAAGATCGTCCTTGGTTCGAATCCAGAGAGCCATTTAAATTCGTAAAAATTAGAACGTCTTTTGAGGCAGTTGTAGCCCATATTTCTGCTTGAATTTTCACACATCGTTAGAGATGGTGATGTTCTATTGTGCTGCATAGTAAGTTCACAGTAAAGACCCGGGTTCGATGCCGGACGATGGAATTTAGGCAAATTTTAAGAAAAATTTCAATCTTTTTTTTTCTTTTGATGGCCGTCCGGATATGATGCCGACATAAAAATAGTGTTGCCGATCTGCTTGCAGTATGCAAGCAACATTTTACTCGTATATATATATATATATATAAGTATATCCGGAGAAGCGTCTATATATAATAGATACATGAATGAATCCGGAGAAGCATCTATATATAATAGATATATATATATAGGGGATCAAAAGTCTAACCATGTTCCACAAGTGCCAACGACTTGAAACTTTTACGACGTATTGGCCATAACGTGTAACCTCCAGGAAAAAGCCGACATTGAACCTCGGTGTCATGGGTTCGATTCCAGAAGGCCCCAAAGTCGCGATTTTCTCCATAAGGATACATGGCGAAGATTTTCGAAAATTTTTTTGGTACTCTTCCCGGAAACGTAGACAGTTGAAATTCGAAGGATCGCTAGAAGCCGTGCATTTCCAACGAAAATCAGAAAGAAATCGCCGAATATGGTCCATGGTTCGATTCTTGGTCGGAGCAAAAATCGGCCTTTTAAAATGCATTGCGGCGATTTTGAAGATTTTTTTTGGATCGTTTTCCGATAACATGGATACTTGAAACTCGGCACGTCGATAGATATCATGAATATATTTCATAATAAAATTTTACATGTTCGCTGATGGTCCTTGGTTCGATCCCAGAGGACCATTTGCACTTCTCAATGCATTTCTTACGGAGATAACGGATACAAAATTTAGGTACTTCCCGACATGCTATCGACTTCAAACTTTGCAAGAAACAAGAACAAGTCTTTTCAAATCAAACTTTGCATTCACAGCTTACAATATGTCCTGGGTTCGACACCAGGTGTCTCTGCAATCAGAAGTTGATCCGAATTTTAGGAATTATTTTGAAACGTTTCCAAATAATATAGAAATTTAAAATTCGGCATATAGATAGAGATCATAAATAACTTTAGAAAACATTTTTTAGATTTCCAAGATCGTTCTTGGTTCGAATCCAGAGAGCCATTTACATTCGTGAAAATTAGAACGTCTTTTGAGGCAGTTGTAGCCAATATTTCTGCTTGAATTTTCACACATAGTTAGAGATGGTGATCTTCTATTGTGCTGCATAGTACGTTAACCGTAAAGACCTAGGTTCGATGCCAGACACTTATATTGAAGCGAATTCTAAGAATATTTTCAATTCTTTTTTTTTTTTTCTTTTGAGGACCGTCCCGATATGATGCCGATATGAAATTAGTGTTGTCGATCTGCTTGCAGTATGCAAGCAACATTTTACTCGTATATATATATATATATATCTATTATATATAGATGCTTCTCCGGATTCATTCATGGATATACCTATATAGATAGATAGATAGATAGATAGGATACTAATTCACAGCCTAAACCACAAGCGCCATTGACTTGAAATTTTTACGACGTATTGGCCATAACGTGTAACCTCCAGAAAAAATCCGACATTGAACCTCGGTGTCATGGGTTCGATTCCAGAAGGCCCCAAAGTCGGGATTTTCTCCATAAGGATACATGGCGGGGATTTTCGAAAATTTTTTTGAGGCACTTCCCGGAAAAAGAGACATTTGAAATTCAAGGAATCGCTAGATGCCGTGCATATCTAAAGGAAACCATAAAGACATCTACGAATATTATCCTTGGTTCGATGCTAGGTAGGAGCAAAAATCGGCCGTTTAAAATGCATTGTGGCGATTTTTAAGATTTTTTTTGGACCCTTTTCCGATGGCATAGAAACTTGAAATTCGGTATGATGTTAGATACCATAAAA
The DNA here is from genome assembly GCA_947579665.1 of Sympetrum striolatum. NCBI lineage: Eukaryota > Metazoa > Arthropoda > Insecta > Odonata > Libellulidae > Sympetrum > Sympetrum striolatum. Next base: position 84,279,236 of record OX388350.1, read on the forward strand.
ATATATCATAATCGAATTTTACATATTCGCTGATGGTCCTTGGTTCGATCCCAGAGGGACATTTAAATTCCTCAATGCATTTCTTACGGAGATAACGGAAAAAATTTTTAGGTACTTCCCGGCACGATATCGACTTCAAACTTTGCATATTGCAAGATCAATGCCATACAAATCAAACAATGCATTCACAGCTATCAATGTGTCCTGGGTTCGACACCAGGTGTCTCTGCAATCAGAAATTAATCCAATTTTTAGGAATTATTTTGAAACCTTTGCCAATAATATAGAAACTTCAAAGTCGGCATATAGATAGAGATAATCAATAACTTTCAGAAAAATTTTTTAGATTTACAAAATCGTCCTTGGTTCGATCCAGAGAGCCATTTAAATTCGTGAAAATTAGAACGTCTTTTGAGGCAGTTGTAGCCCATATTTCTGCTTGAATTTTCACACATAGTTAGAGATGGTGATGTTCTATTGTACTGCATAGTAAGTTCACAGTAAAGACCCGGGTTCGATGCCAGACGATGGAATTTTAGCGAATTTTTAGAAAAAATTCAATCCATTTTTTTCTTTTGATGGCCGTCCCGATATGATGCCGACATGAAAATAGTGTTGTCGATCTGCTTGCAGTATGCAAGCAACATTTTACTCGTATATATATATGATATATGAATGAATCCGGAGAAGCATCTATATATAATAGATAGAGAGGATACAAAGTCACAGGCTAAACCACTAGCGACAATGGCTTGAAATTTTTACGACATATTGGCCATAACGTGCAACCTCCAGAAAAATTGCGATTTTGAACCTCGATGTCATGGGTTCGATTCCAGAGGGCCTCAAAGTCACGATTTTTCCCGTTTAAATGCATTGCTTTGATTTTCGGGAATTAAAAAAAAATACTTTCCGGATAGGTAGCGAATCAAAACTCAAGGAGCCTATATATATGAACATGATCTATCGAAAACATAAATGAGTTTTACGGAAAATATCCTGGGTTCGATGCTAGGTCGGGGCAAAAATTGGCCGTTTAAATTGCATTGTGGCGATTTTTAAGATTTTTTTTGAACCCTTTCCCGATGGCATGGAAACTTGAAATTCGGCATGAAGTTGTAGATCAATAATTCGTTTCAGGATCAAATTTTACATATTCGCTGATGGTCCTTGGTTCGATCCCAGAGGGCCATTTACATTCCTCAATGCATTTCTAACGGAGATAACGGAAACAAATTATAGGTACTTCCCGGTACGATAAGGACTTCAAACTTTGCACTACGAAAGAATAAGTCCATACAAATCAAACAGTGCATTCACAGCTATCAATGTTTCCTGGGTTCGACACCAGGTGTCTCTGCATTCAGAAGTTGATCCTATTTTTAGGAATTATTTTGAAACCTTTGTCAATAATCTAGAAACTTCAAATTCGGCATATAGATAAAGATCATAAATAACTTTCAGAAACATTTTTTAGATTTCCAAAATCGTCCTTGGTTCGAATCCAGAGAGCCATTTAAATTCGAGAAAATTAGAACGTCTTTTGAGGCAGTTGTAGCCCATATTTCTGATTGAATTTTCACACATAGTTAGAGATGGTGATGTTCTATTGTATACATACATATGGATACATGAATGAATCCGGAGAAGCATCTATATATAATAGATATACGAGTAAAATGTTGCTTGCATACTGTAAGCAGATCGACAACACTAATTTCATGTCGACATCATATCGGGACGGCCATCAAAAAAAAAAATGGATTGAAATTTTTCTTAAAATTCGCTGAAATTCCATCGTCTGGCATCGAACCCGGGTCTTTACTGTGAACTTACTATGCAGCTCAATATAACATCACCATCTCTAACTATGTGTGAAAATTCAAGCAGAAATATGGGCTACAACTGCCTCAAAAGACGTTCTAATTTTCACGAATTTAAATGGCTCTCTGGATTCAAACCAAGGACGATCATGGAAATCTAAAAAATGTTTCTGAAAGTTATTTATGATCTCTATCTATATGCCGAATTTGCAGTTTCTATATTATTGGCAAAGGTTTCAAAATAATTCCTAAAAATCGGATCAGGTTTTAGTTGCAGAGACACCTGGTGTCGAACCCAGGACCCATTAATAGTTGTAAATGCATTGTTTGTTTTTTATGGACTTGATCTTTCTATATGCAAAGTTTGAAGTCGATATCGTTCCGGGAAGTACCTAAAATTTGTTTCCGTTATCTCCGTAAGAAATGCATTGAGGAATTTAAATGTCCCTCTGGGATCGAGCCAAGGACCATCAGCGAATATGTAAAATTTGATTATGATATATTTTTATGGTATCTATCCTCATACCGAATTTCAAGTTTCTATGCCATCGGAAAAGGGTCCAAAAAAATCTTAAAAATTGCCACAATGCATTTTAAACGGCCGATTTTTGCCCCGACCTAGCATCGAACCAAGAATAATATTCGTAGATGTCTTTAGGGTTTCCTTTAGATATGCACGGCATCTAGCGATCCCTTGAATTTCAAATATCTCCTTTTCCGGGAAGTGCCTCAAAACAATTTTCGAAAATCCCCGCCATGTATTCTTATGGACAAAATCGCGACTTTGGGGCCTTCTGGAATCGAACCCATGACACCGAGGTTCAATGTCGGCTTTTTATTCGAGGTTACACGTCATGGCCATAACGTGGAAGAAATTTCAAGCCGGTGGCACTTGTGGAACATGGTTAGACTTTTGATCCCCTATATATAACTTATAGGTATATCCGGAGAAGCGTCTATATATAATAGATACGAGTCAAATGTTGCTTGCGTACTGCAAGCAGATCGACAACACTATTTTCATTTCGGCATCATATCGGGACGGCCATCAAAAGAAAAAAATGGAATGAAATTTTTCTTAAAATTAGCTGAAATTCCATCATCTGGCATCGTACCCTGGTCTTTACTGTGAACTTACTATGCAGCACAATAGAACATCACCATATCTAACTATGTGTGAAAATTCAAGCAGAAATATTGGCTGCAACTGCCGCAAACGAAGACCTTCTTTTTCACGAATGTTAATAGCTCTCTGGATTCGAACCAAGGACGATTTAGGAAATATAAAATATGTTTCGAAATGTATCTATAAGTTCTAAATATATGCCGAATTTCAAGTTTTAACATCATTGGGAAGGGGTTCAAAATAATTATAAAAAATCGGATCAGTGACTGATTGTAGAGACGCCTGGTGTCGAACCCTGGACGTATTGGAAGCTGTAAATGCACAAAATGACTTGCTAGAACCTGATCTAATTTCATACAAAGTTTGAAGTCGATATCATGCCGGGAAGTACCTATAAATGTGTTTCCGTTATCCCCATAAGAAATGCATTGTGGAGTGCAAATAGCCCTCTGGGATCGAACCAAGGACCATCAGCGAATATGTAAAATTTGATTATGAAATATATTAATGATTATTAACCCCATGCCAAATTTCAAGTTTCCATGCATTCGGAAAGGGGTCCAAAAAAATACTAAAAATCGCCACAATACATTTTAAACGGCCGATTTTAGCCCCGACCTAGCATCGAACCCAGGATATTTTCTGTAAAACTCATTTATGTTTTTGATAGATCATGACCGTATATAAAGGCTCCTAGAGTTTCGATTCTCTACCTATCCAGAAAGTATTTTTTTAAAATTCCCGAAAATCTAAGCAATGCATTTAAACGGGAAAAATCCTGACTTTGGGGCCCTCTGGAATCGAACCCATGTTACTGAGGATCAAAAACACAATTTTTCCGGCGGTTAATTGTTATGGCCAATACGCAGTAAAAATTTGAACTCAATCACGCTTGTGGTTTAGGCTGTGAATTTGTATCCTATCTATCTATATACCTATCTATATATATGAATGAATCCGGAGAAGCATCTATATATAATAGATATACGAGTAAAATGTAGCTTGCATACTGCAAGCAGATCGACAACACTAATTTCATATCGGCATCATATAGGGACGGACATCAAAAGAAAAAAAAAAAGGATTCAAAATATTCGTAGAATTCGCTGCAATTTAATCGTCTGGCAGCGAACCCCGGTCTTCCTGGTGTACTTACTATGCAGCAAAACAGAAGATAACCATATCAAAGCATGTGTGAAAATTAAAGCAAAACTATTAGGTGCAACTACCTCAAACGACGTCCTACTTTTCACATACACTCCTTATGTGAGAAATTATAATGTGCTCTGGCATCGAACCCAGGAACAGCATGGTCTTATCTATTTTTTTCTTAAACAAAGTGTTAATATACATCTTCCATCTAAGCAAGAGCTCCCTTACATATCGATAAATGCATAAAAAAATTATGAAAGGATACCCCATAGTATTATATATGGGGGATATTTTTACCGCCCGGAATCGAACCCGGGTCTTTCAGGCAATACTTTCTATGCAGCACAACAGAAAAACACCATCTCTAACCACGTATGCAAATTGAAGCAGAAATATTGGTTACAACTGCCTCAAATGACGTCCTATTTTTCCTTTATATTCCTTACGAGAGAAACGTTACTGTGCTCTGGCTTCGAACCCAGGAATAGTACGGTCTTATGAAAATTTTTTTCTAAAACTTATTCGTACCATACATCTTCCAGCCAAGCACGAACATCCTATCATTTCGATAAGTGCATCTAAAAAAAAATGAAAAACGGCTCCCATGTATTTTAAAGGGCAGATCTTTGCATCGTCCTAGCATCGAACCCAGGATAATTTTTGTGAAAGTCATTGATGTTTTCGAAAGTCCAAGACCATAAATATAGGAACCATGAGTTTTACTTCTCTACCTAACCGGAAAGTATTTTTTAAAAATTCCCGAAAATCACGGCAATGCATTCAAACGGGAAAAATCGGGACTTTGGGGCCCTCTGGAATCGAACCTATGACACTGAGGATCAAAGTCGCTTTTTTCCTGGGGGTTTCACGTTATGGCCAATATGTCATAAAAATTTCAAGTCAATGACGCTTGTGGTTTAGCCTGTGAATTTGTATCCTATCTATATACCTATATAGCTATATAGCTATATATATGAATGAATCCGGAGAAGCATCTATATATAATAGATAAATATATGGATACATGAATGAATCCGGAGAAGCATCTATCTATTATATATAGACGCTTCTCCGGATTCATTCATATATATAGATAGGTACGAGTAAAATTTAGCTTGCATACTGCAAGCAGATCGGCAATACTAATGTCATATCGGCATCATATCGGGACGGTCCTCAAAAGAAAAAAAAAAGGATTGAAATTTCATTGTCTGGCATCAAACCCGGGTCTTACTGGTGAACTTACTATGCAGCACAACAGAAGATCACCATCTCTAACTATGTGTGAAAATTCAAGCAGAAATATTGGCTACAACTGCCTCAAAAGATGTTCTAATTTTCACGAATGTAAATGACTCTCTGGATTCGAACCAAGGACGATCTTGGAAATCTAAAACATGATTTTGAAATGTATCAATCATTTCTATCTACATGGCAAATTTCAAGTTTCTATACTGTTGGGAAAGGGTTCAAAATAATTATTGAAAATCGGATCAGTTACTGATTGTAGAGACGCCTGGTGTCGAACCCAGGACACATTGACAGCTGTTAATGCACACTTTGATTTTTATGGACTTGATCTTTCTTAGTGCAAAGTTTGAAATCTTTATCGTGCCGGGAAGTACCTATAATTTGTTTCCGTTATCTCCGTAAGAAATGCATTGAGGAATTTAAATGGCCCTCTGGGATCGAACTAAGGACCATCAGCGAATATGTAAAATTTGATTCTGAAATCTATTATTGATCTCCAACTCCAAGCCGAATTTCAAGTTTCCTTGCCATCGGGAAAGGGTCCAAAAAAAATCTTTAAAATCGCCACAATGCATTTTAAACGGCCGATTTTTGCCTTGACGTAGCATCGAACCCAGGATATTTTCCGTCAAACTCATTTATGTTTTTGGTAGATCATGACCATATATAAAGGCTCCTTTTCGAGTTTCGATTCTACCTATCCGGGAAGTATTTTTTAAAAATTACCGAAAATAAGAGCAATGCATTTAAACGGGAAAAATCGGGACTTTGGGGCCCTCTGGAATCGAACCCATGACACTGAGGTTCAAAATCACAATTTTTCTGGCGGTTACACGTTATGGCCAATCTGTCATAAAAAGTTCAAGCCAATGACGCTTGTAGTTGCTACAATGCTAGGTCAAGGCAAAAATCGGCCGTTTAAAATGCATTGTGGCGATTTTTAAGATTTTTTTTGGACCCTTTCCCGATGGCATGGAAACTTAAAATTCGGCATGGAGTTGTAGATCATAAATATATTTCCTAATCAAATTTTACATATTCACTGATGGTCCTTGGTTCGATCCCAGAGAGCCATTTACATTCCTCCATGCATTTCTTATGGAGATAAACGAAAAAGGTTTTAGGTACTTCCCGGTATGATATCGACTTAAAACTTTGTATGAAATAAGATGAAGTCCTAATAAGTCATACTGTCTATTCACAGCTACCAATATTTCCTGGGTTGGACACCAGGTGTCTCTGCAATCAGTAAATTAACCGATTTTTAAGAATGAATTTAAACCCCTTCCCAATAATATTAAAACATGAAATTAGGCATATAGATAGAAAACAAAAATACATTTTAAAAACATGTTTTAGATTCCCTAGATCGTCCTTGGTTCGAATCCAGAGAGCCATTTACATTCGTGAAAATTAGAACGTCTTTTGAGGCAGTTGTAGCCAATATTTGTGCTTGAATTTTCACACATAGTTAGAGAAGGTGATCTTCTGTTGTGCTGCATAGTAAGTCCACCAGGAAGACCCGGGTTCGATGCCAGACGATTAAATTGCAGCGAATTTTAAGAATATTCATAATCTTTTTTTTCTATTGAGGACCGTCACGATATGATGCCGATATGAAATTAGTGTTGTCGATCTGCTTGCAGTAAGCAAGCTACATTTTACTCGTAAATGCAGTGTATGGGACAAGTGTCATATCCAGGAATTAGAAAAGCACAACGAAAGTGGATACGTTATTTAAAGATTTTCTATGTTAAAAGAGTAAATGTTACTCAGATGATAAAGGACACGGGATGAGAATCTTTAGAAGATAGAACATTTATACGAAGGATAATTCTACTAAATAAGTTCAGAGAAAGTACGTTCTCAGAAGATGTAACTGATATAATGCAATCTCCCTGATATGTAGGCACCTTCTGATATTGCGAGGAAGATATAGATGCTATAAAAAGAATCGATTTTAAGAATTCATTTTGTCCGCGAAGTATACGCGAAAGTAACCGTTTAGGAAAAAGAAGTCAAGGTGCTTGCACCCCCTGCCCCTATTCCGGATTAAACGAACTGGTATTCCAATTAATACGATCTGATATTCCGGATCAAACAAACTGATATTCCGGATTAAACGAAATGGTATTCCTCATAAATCTAACTGAATTCTAGGTAATAGGAACTGAATTCTGGTTAAAACGAAATTTTGTACGGATTAAACGAAATGGTATTCCGGATTGAACGAACTAGAATTCCGGATAAAACGAACTGGTATTCCGGATAGAACGAACTGGTATTCCGAATAATACGAAATGGTATTCCGGATAAAACGAACAGAATTCTGGATAAAACGAACTGAATTCTGGATAAAACGAACTAGTATTCCGGAAAAACGAAATGGTAATCCGGATTGAACGCACTAATATTCCGGATAAAACAAACTAGTATTCCGGAAAAAAGAAATGGTATTCCGGATTGAACGAACAAATATTCCGGACTAAAAGAACTGATATTCCGGATAAAATGAACTGGTATTCCGGATTAAACGAAATGGTATTCCGCATAAAACGAAATGAATTCTGGATAAAACGATCTAATATTCCGTATAAAACGAACTTATATTCCGGATTGAACGAACTGGTATTCCGGATAAAACGAACTATATTCCGAATAAAACGAAATAATACTCCGGATAACACGAACTATTATTCCGGAAAAACGAAATGGTATTCCGGATTGAACGAACTAATATTCCGGATAAAACGAGCTAATATTCCGGATAAACGAACTGGTATTCCGGATTAAACGAAATGGTATTCCGGATAAAACGAACTGAATTCTGGATTAAACGAAATAATTTACGGATTAAACGAAATGGTATTTCTTATTGAACAAAATAATATTCCGGATAAAACGAACTAATATTCCGGATAAAACGACCCAATATTCCGGATAAAACGAACTAGTATTCCGGAAAACGAAAATGTATTCCGGATTGAACAAACTAATATTCCGGATAAAAAGAACTGGTATTCCGGATTTAACAAAATGGTAATCCGGATAAAACGAAATGAATTCTGGATTAAACGAAATAATGTACGGATTGAACGAAATGGTATTCCGGATAAAACGAACTAATATTCCGGATCAAACGATCTGATATTCAGGATAAAACGAACAAATATTCCGGATAAAATTTAATGGTATTCCGGATAAAATGAACCGATATTCCGGATGAAACGAATTAATGTACGGATTAAACGAACTGATATTCCGGATAAAAGGAACTGGTATTCCGGATTAAACGAAATGGTATTCCGGATAATACGAACTGAATTCTGGATAAAACGAACTGAATTCAGGATAAAACGAACTAGTATTCCGGAAAAACGAAATGGTATTCCGGATTAAACGAAATGGTATTCCGCATAAAACGAACTGGTATTCCGGATAAAACGAACTAATTATCCGGATTAAACGAACTGGTATTCCGGATAAAACGAACTATTATTCCGGAAAAACGAAATGGTATTCCGGATTGAACGAACTAATATTCCGGATAAAACGAGCTAATATTCCCGATTAAACGAAATGGTAATCCGGATAAAACGAACAGAATTCTGGATAAAACGAACTGAATTCTGGATTAAACGAAATAATTTACGGATTAAACGAAATGGTATTCCGGATTAAACGAAATGGTATTCCGCATAAAACGAAATGAATTCTGGATAAAACGATTTAATATTCCGGATAGCACGAACTAATATTCCGGATTAAACGAACTGGTATTCCGGATTGAACGAACTGGTATTTCGGATAAAACGAACTAATATTCCGATTAAAACGAACTGATATTCCGGATAAAACGAACATATTTTCCCGGTTGAAACTTTTTTATATTCCGGATAAAACGAACTGGTATTCCGGATTAAACGAACTGAATTCCGGATAAATCGAAATGATATTCCTGATAAAAAGAACCGATGTTACGGATAAAACGAACTAATATTTAATGGATAAAACGAACAGGTATTCTGGATTTAACAAACTGGAATTCTGGATTAAAAGAACTGAAACGATTTTGACTAACTTCGTATTTTCATGCGGATGTTGCAAAATTGCAAAATCTTACCATAAGATTTGATTCGGGAGGCGGGACTCCACCTTTATTCCTATTGGCTCCCACGAAAAGAGAGAAAATGCGATTGTCGCTCTCTCTCTAACACGCAAGTATTCAGTGAAAAAATAATATAGTCTATGGACTATAGTATTTTTACGGGATAACGCATCGGATTCAACAATAGGATCGGTCGTCAGGGGGGTGAGTTGTTTACAACCTCCAATTTTCACAAAATTTTCTTATATTTCACCGATATTCTCGCAAATTCGAATCAAAAGTAAGATTCCACGAATGAAATAAGAATCTTCGTTCGATTTTCTTTCTGTTAGTGTTTGTCTCGTCAACGTGCGACTATTCATTCTAATTTAATTTCGCGAAAGAAACGATCCCTGCATGCGATGAAAATGAGTTTTACGTGTATTCCTTACGGAAAATATTCCGAGCGATCTGGGTTCGAACCCAGCGAAATTATCGAATAAATATGCGACAGTACTTCCTTCCTGACACCAAGATACACGTTTGCGAGTTTCAGTCGTATCTGAACATTTTCTTGTTCATAGAATTGACTAAATTTAGATTGATAACTAAAAGAGAAACGGCATATAAACGTGAGAAGCCATATTGATGAATAAACCCGACGACCGCGCCACGTAGCGAGGGATCGGGGAAGCAAAAAATACGCAACGTACATCAGCGGGTGATAAAAAAGCTATATTTAAGGGCGGAAGTGTTGAGAGATGAGAGATACTGGAGTCGGAAGCTGTGGATTCACTCCGGAGGCCATTGATTGAGGCGCCATCTGAGGGGAAGCGACAAAAGACGGTCGAATATATTTACAGAAGGAGGAAACGCATTAGGGAAGTTGAAAATGGGAAAATATTAGGGAAATTTGGAAAAAATAGAGGTTGATGTTTTTGTTAGATATTACCGGGATGTCTTATCTTGTGAGATAGTATAATTATTTACGTAATATTCTTATATCATAATTATTGCTGTGTATATATTTTTGTATTTGATATCGGTAATTCCCGTAAGAAATGCATGGAAGAAAATTTCGAACATTAATTTCATGCACTTCCCGACATAGGAGATGATTATAAATCTTTAGAATCGTTAATGGTCCACTCACTGGGGTGTTATATATCGATATTTGTCAGTCCAGAGTATCCTTGGTTCGACTCTGTACGACTCGAATCGTCTCTCTCATAAGAAATGCACGTAAAGTTCGTTTTGATCGATTGCAGACATTTCTTCTTTTGCAGAATTAAAGCAGAAATAATGGTCGTACGAAATCGAAATGAACACCAAAAGAAAGTAAATTGAACAAAGATTTTTATTTTGTCGTCGAATATCGTATTTGAGTTGAAATTAAGAGAATTTAGACAAAAAAGACGAAATATTCGTGTGATTTTGTGGCCATAAACAAGTCCCTAACAACGAAGGTTATTGTTGAATTGAACTCTCACAGGAATAGGTGGGATACGTAGGTACGGTGTGTTGTTGGATATTAAACAGTTTATACAACAACAAATACTTATTCCTCTGTCATTATTTGCCGTAGACAAAGTATCGTACTTTTAAGCTAAAAAATTATGAAATAGGTCGTATTGCATTATCATAAATGGAGGAGAAATTGATGAAACTGTTTTCTTCCAAATGGTATTCCAGGAGAACTGTTGTAGTTACGAGGCTGAAATTTTCATCAATTATAGAATAGACTGTCTTCTGTGTTTTTCTGATACGACATTTTCAGGAAAAGTAATCGAATTACGAAAGAAGCGATGTTTTTCAAGATGGCCGGCCATTGGATGCACTAAATCTGTTTTTATTAACTCTGTAGACGAAACTATTAGAGCTGAGAAGTCGAGAATTACACAGAGCATAGAGAAAAGAACGCAGAGTTTAGCAGTGACAGTAATTTTGGAGGCCTTTGTGAATTTTGCAGTAAAAATTAGAACTGAATTCCAAAATTAATGATAAATCGAAGATGGTAGTGGCCTAAACTCCCCCTTCGTAAAACTAAAACTTTTAAACTCATTAGTTATGCCTCACTTCGACTATTGTGATATAGTCCATCAGGATCTGATCATAGCCATCAAATTACAGCGCATGAAAAACTCTGCCGTGAGTTTAATTTCAACTTAAAAAAGTACGATAACGTTTCGGAATATTACTCCAAGCTATCTTTGCTACAACTAGATTGGAGTCGGAAGTATCACATTTTGTCCAGCACCAATAGATTTTTAGCGACAATTTATTTATGTATTTATTTATTTATTTATTTATTGTTTATTTATTTTTTATTTATTTATTTAATTATTTATTTATTTATTTATTTATTTATTCAAATCTTACGTACGGCATAACAATGCCAATTTAAAGTGAAATATAAAAATATACATATAGTAAAGTAATAAATATAAATAGTTAAAAAGTGACATAAAATATAGAGAAAAAGAAAACATATATAAAGGTAGATGTTACAATTTTGTGGATCTGGTGTGTGGTAAGCTCAGGTTCAAAAATGTCCGTTTAGATAGGGAGAAAGGGTCAATAGAAGGAGGAATTGTGTTCATCTGAAGACGAAAGAAAAGGGAGTTCTTAATAAGTGAAAGTCTAAGAGTAGTATAGTGAAGTAAAGATGTCAAACGGGCTGTTTAGAACACGATAATTGATAAGTTAAGGCAGGGCAGTCATAAAGGGAGTTCAGCAGTGAATGTAAGAAGGATAAATCATGTTCTGATCTATTGACAGATTCCAAGGATAGTTAAGATAGAATTTTTAGAGGATTCACGGAAGGAACTCTGGCTTTTACAATTCTGAGAAAGAAGTTCTCTCTAATGAGGAAAGAATTTTAGCAACAAGATCACCTAAATATATTAACTCCTTATTCACATATTTTGGATTCCATTCATGACCGCAAAACGAGAGGTTGCAAGAAACTCTTGATTCCCCAGCACAGAACTGAAATGCTCCATAAATCGATTACAGTCACAGCTAGCAACCTCTGGAACAGAAAAAATCCGATGTGTCCAGCACATGACTTTCTCCATGTATAAGATGTAAATATTTATCTACGAAAGTATTTTCTATATTCAATCTAAACTTGGAAGATAAGAGATTAATTTATATCATATAATCTTCTAACATTATAAAAAATGTTTTTCGGGACGTGATCGATGAAAAACGATGAAATTGGCCATTCGCCCACAGCGCCCAGAGCGCCCACAAAGTACATAATCAGCAACTTCCGGTTTCACGAATAACTCCTAAACAATCAGTTACACAAAAATATGTTAAATACAAAAGTTATAGTAAATTCAATTTTCTTAAACCTTTGTATTTAATTATCTATACCTTTATAGTATATTTACGGAGATATTGTGAAAACCGGAAATGAGCTTTGATGAATGAAGCTCGACTTTCGGTTAACCGATTTACTCCAAAAACTAATCAACTCTGACAACACACATCACAGTACTATATATGAAATTTGGTGTTGATACGACCAATAGTTTTCACGTTAGAGCGCCCACAAGTACACACACACACACACACACAAACACACATACACACACACACAAACACAGACATCATTCCGAAAATGGTCAAAACGTGTTCTAGGGACCCCAAAACATGTATTTCCGTTGAAATCTCGAAGTCGATTTTTTTCATGAAAACAATACTTTCTCTATACTACGTATATGGAGAAAGTAAAAAAAGCGATACGGGGAAGTGGTTGCCAGGACAGATGGTTACTTATGGTTCCAGCGAAGTATTAGAGAAGCGAATAGCTCTCCAGGTTAGTTAGGGATGTCGGTGTTTTACACCCGCTGCCACGCACCACTGGTGGATTGCAGGGTTTAAATATGAATTAAGGCTACGTTTACATCAATTCTGTGGACCAAAGTATTATAGCTAGGGGGTAAGGCAAGTATTTATACAGTACATAGAAAAAGTAACGCAAAGTAAATTCGCGTTGTGCACTTTTTATTGGAAAAAATTCTAAACTGTCACGTAAAATCTACATGAATGTAAATGCTGACGGAATTTTTTTCAAATACTTATTCAGATAACTATTCTAATGACGTGGATGGAAATTTTATAAATTATATATTTGCATAGTAACTCATTTACGAAAAATGTGATTATTTCAAATACGAAGAAAGTGGACTGGTCTGTTTCAATTCATTCCGTAGACCAAAATAAAACAGCTAAGTAGTTGAGAATTTCAGAGTACGTAGAAAATGTGCCATTCAATTTAAAATTGTTACTTTCTGTGGCTATACCTCAGCAAGTATGGCTGTGGAATTTATACTCACTTCCGAAAAATTGGATTCGTGAATTTTCTCTTCCGAGCCAAACTTTAACAGACAAAGGGCTGAAAGTGTTTCACCTTTCTTTGACTGTTGTAATCAATTCCGTAGCCGAAACCTAAAGGAAAGCAATGGCAAACTACCTCACTCCTCATCCTGCCTAGTGAACCTCATTCCTCCTGTAAGCTCTCAGTAGCTCATGTCAGAGGGGATGAGGTACCAACTGGTCTTCGGGCTGAATTCTTTTACAGACAGACACCATTGAAACTTTGACAGTTTGTAGAAAAAAACAAAGCTAATCTCTAATGGAAAAGAAATTAAGGAAATTTTCACTTTTCACGCACATCCAAGCAACAATTGGGAAATATTTAAACGATTGTGTAGTTATGTGATTATTATTTGAGGTTTTCTTTAATTAATAATCGATTTCGTTGTTATATCTCCAATTATTGCTATAATTAAAGCAGTTGCCATAGGTATCCTAGATACAAAGCTCATAAGAATTGATTACCTAGTGATATATTAAATTAAATTAATTTGTTATCCCCATTGGTTACATTGTTATATTTATAAGAGTTGCCATAGCTATTTTATCCTAGATTCAAAAGGTAGAACATTTGAGTTCTGATGAAACCTTTTGTCATACATGGTCATATCTCGTCGATTGCATCAAAACGGGTCCATATTTGACTAGATTTTTCACAAGTATAAGCAATTTACGGCTTAGAAACTGAATTTTTTCACCGGAATTTCGACTTTTCGATCTCTTTATCGCAAACTGCGAATGAAATGGAAGACTATCCGTCGTATTTATGAGTAGATTTCGTCCGGAGCCTCAAAATGACTCCATACTTGACTAGTTTTGCTCGATTTTAAGGAAATAGTGTCACAGAAAACGGAAGTTTTCTGATTATTTTCTGGTTTTCGACGTTTATTTTAGGGATTTCAAATCCGTGAAAGATTTGTTCGTAATTTTAGGAAAAATAAGGCCAAAAAACGGAAAATTTTCGAAAAAAATCCCATTTTTTGTTGATATTTCCGTAAATTGCTAAGAAAAAATTGAATTTTTGAATATTTTGACTGATCTTGTTGAGATCTTCAAAGCGATTCAAATTTGACTATTTGTCACGAATTTTAGGAAAAATACATACAAGGAAAGGGTTTAGGTGACTTTGCACATAAGGGCCTGCACTTAGGAAAATTCCAAAGGAAAAACGGACTTGAAAAGAGTCTGACAGGGCCGGGAATCGAACCCGCGACCTTCCTCTATCCGAGAGGTTTTCTAAACCATCTAGGGTATTCTGGCCGGGTATCCAACGGTCCGGGTTCGATTCCTGGCCCCGTCAGACTTTTTTCAAGTCCGCTATTGCTGTTTTATTTATTTCAACCAGAGTTCAGTACTTTTGACTGCAAAAATTTTCATAAATGTCGCACCGAGTTCAAATGAATGTAGGAAAATTGATGAAATTCTTTTTTCAAAAGCTATTTGAAGAGAACTGTTCTAGTTAAATCACTGAAAATGTCATACGCTAGAGATTTTCGTGCTTCCTCCATGTTGCTGATACCACATCCTTAGGAAAAATAAACTGAATGACGAAAATTGTATGTTTCCAAAGATGCCTGACCATTAGTGAACGAGCACAGTTTCACTGAATTCTGTAGCCGAAACTCATATTGTTAGGAGGTGAAGAATTTCACAGATCGTAGACGAAATAATATAAACATTGACATTATTAATGCTTGTATCCACATATTCGGAAGTTTGGCTAAGTAAATTAAACTAATTTCCAAAAACCTTGTTTGTGTCGAAGATGGCCGAATGGGATGCAAGCATTATTTCAATTAATTGTACAGACGCAACTTTATTAGCTAAGAAGTTAGGAATTTCGCACTTTATAGAACAAAATACAATATTCAAAATGTTGAATTTATTTATATGCGAGTAAAATTCTGCAGGCAAATGGTTTAATTTTGAGTAAGATTAATAAGGAAAATATTTCTTTTGAATCAATACTACTTTCTTTGATCAAAATAACCTGTATGGTCACTGCTTCAAATCTCAGCTGCTCATAAAATGTTTTTCCTTAGGAAACGGTTTTTTCTATAGCATAACATAAATATACATACACATGCAAAGTGCCAACTGTCTCTCTTCACAGTAAAGACTCCGAGAGAATTATGAAAATTCAACCAATATGTTCTAAATGGGAGATATGTTTACCGTCTGGCATCGAGTCCGGGTCTTCCTGGTGCTACTTCCAATGCAGTACAACAGAAGATCACTATTTATAACTATGTGTGAAAATTCAAGCAGAAATATTGGATTGCTAATTTGTTGAACCATCCATTTATATATTTTGTACCCTACAAAAAAATTTTGGAAAAAAAGGATTTTTTTTAAAGTTTTTACTTTTATAGCTGTATTTTAAATAAATTTCGGGGAAACCTAGTCGTATTTGGACACGTATTGAAGGGGAAAGCGAGATTTTGTCTTATTTTCAACAAAAATCCCACATTTATCAGCAAAGTTTGGAAAAATCAACAAAAATTTGGCATTATTCGATCGGTTTATCGGTTTTCAGTTTTTTTGGCTTTTTTGCCTTTAATCCGAGAATACGACATTATTCGAAATGTATGACATATTTCTGTATCACCTATTGTTTAGGAGTTAGTTTTGAAATACTGATAAACCGGAAGTTGCTGATTGTGCACTTTGTGGGCGCTCTAACGTGAAAACTATTTTCCATACCAATCTTCATATACAGCAGTAGGTCTATAGCATACAAATCAGCATATAGGTAGATGCTGTTAGAGTGGATTAGCTTTTGGAGTAAATTGGGCAACCGGGAGTTGAGCTTAACTTTTCGAAGCTCGTTTCCGTTGTTGCAAGATTTCTCTATTAATCCTATATTTAGGCATACGCAATTATCTACAAAAGTTACGAAAAATTTATTTTTCTATTAGTTTTATTAGAAAAAATATTCGCTACCAACCACCAACAGTCTTAACGTAGTTACCCAATTTCGTGGTTATTGCGAGATATTGACGTCAAAACGTCGTTTTCATTTATACCTTTTCGTTATCATGTTAAATACAACATGATTGCTATATTTCTTCAAAGTTTTATTTGGAGGCTGATTATAAATTTAAAACACGCATATTTATTTCAAAAAAATTATTCAGTTATAATATTTGAAATTATAACTGTGAGCTGACTCTCTTGCTGTAGATTGAGCTATTGCTGATTGATAAGGTTTAAGAGTTTTCTCCTTTGCTTTTTATTCCATTTGTCTTTATTGGTTTTCTTTTCTGTATATTGTTAATTTTCGACTTCTCTGTCACCTTTTAGGCTCCCACTGTTTAAATGTGTGGTCTTTATTATTATTAATAGTTTTTGTTTGTAATTTGCTAAAAGTTTAACACTTAATGTATTGGAGAAATTTATAATTAATCGCCAGTTTTATCGGTTTTCATCGAATATGTCCAGAAGAGCATTATTTATCATCTTTGTGGCAATTAGTTAATATAATATAAATTTTAAAACACTTATACATCCCAAGGAATAACGGACTTGAAAAAGGTCTGACAGGGCCGGGAATCGAACCCGGCATCTTCCTCTATCCTACTTCTCATATACCGTATCTTCTTTCCTTTTCTTTTTTACAGGCACCTCCGTTTAAGGAATTTAGGAATTACCTATATAATGACAAGGACTTCAAGACAGTCCATGAAAAAATCTATTGACAAATGCATCCGGCTGAAGAAACTTTATAAAATTCTTATTATACTATGTTGTAGCTTATAGAATACCTATTAGATTATTAATTTCTTACAGCTTTTAACTTTTATTATAACTAAATCAATTAGGTCTTCTATACCTTTTGCTAAATTTACTTTCTAAAATAATTGTTCAAATATAATCTTTTTCGCTTTTCATATATCTATGTTTGTATATATTATTGTATTTATTTCTATTACTGTGATTTCGCGGGTTCTTTTCACCCCCCTTCTTTGTGGGTGTTTTCCCGCAACGTGGCTTTTTTCTTAGTCAACCTTCAGTTGCAAAGATTCTTTCCCACAACCTACTTTTTTTTTGTATATTTTTAATAAGTTGAGTTTTTAATAGGTTTAAATGTAATCGACATACGAGGTTAGGTGGAAGAGAGGCCCACTTGAGCCTAACCTCGCCAATAAGGGGTCAAACTAACTAACTATCCGGCATATTTAAATTTAATATAGTCTTCGGGAATACTGCCGTAGATAAAAAATTCTTATTTGTGGAGAAAGTCATGTGCTGGCCATATCAGATTTTTTCGTATACATTTCATTTATATTGGAATTCGTTATACTACTTGGGTGGATATCTTCGAAAGCTTAAGAACTAGTCCGTACTTGACTAGGCTTTTCGTTTTTTTAGCATTTAAAATTTTCTTAACTTAATAACTGATTTTTTTACAAAAATGTTGACTTTTCGCCCATTTTTTCGTGAAATTTTTCATAACTTTGAAAGAGAGACTTCTTGAAATTATTTATATTGAATCGCTATTTTACTAGGTTTTCTGGAATTTTGGGCATTTTAAGCTGAAAAACTTCAAATTTGAGAGAAATTATTCAATTTTGCCCATTCTTTCGTCGAAATTTCGAATAATTGAGAATTGATCATCAAAATTAGTGTGATACCTTCAAAACTTTAAAATGTAAACATTAACACTGTTGAATGATAATTTTAGGGAAAATTAAAACATGCATGGGAAATCCTTCACAATGTACCTTGAATATCATTGCAAACTAAGCTAAGACTTCAAATAATAAAATGATAACTAGCACAACATTTCCTTTGTGATGCAGAATGATTACCTATTTTCTTAGTAGTATAGTTATAAAAACCTACTTTCCACTAGCAAAAATCCATTCTGTACAGTGATACAGTACGTTTTACACTGATAATTACAATATAGTTAATGACTATATAACTACTACAGAACATATATCAATTATCTATAACCTTACAATAAACAAAATAGATTTATTGAATAGTTATAATGTTTAACTAAAACATTACGATTTTTGCTAATCTTAAAGTATCATAATACGTTCAACATGCAATCATAATTCCTACAATTCTTTATGTTTTCCTTTAAAAATTAAATACCACTAGCAAATGCATGTTTGCAATGTATTTCTATGACCAGAATCAGCATTTCCTCAAAATCATTAAAATAAGATTCCTTATTTGTGACTTA
Organism: Sympetrum striolatum; assembly: GCA_947579665.1. Taxonomy (NCBI): domain Eukaryota; kingdom Metazoa; phylum Arthropoda; class Insecta; order Odonata; family Libellulidae; genus Sympetrum; species Sympetrum striolatum. The sequence goes on from OX388350.1 coordinate 84,298,258, forward strand.
GAATGTGATTTTGTACTTTAGTATAAATACATTTATCAAGGGTAAACTAATAAATTAATTAATACGGCCTGCTGTAGTTAAAAGACTAAAAACCATAGCTCTTAACACATCCGTGATTTTTTTGCATATAACATTACATTTTGCAGACAAATGATAATAACACCAAGTGATACATAAGAATAAGCCTTGAAATGAGGATATGCAGAAAAGGAACTCGATATAAATTAACCATTACCTTACCATTACATATTACTTTCAAACTACCATAATATACATTACCAAGTTCATACTCTAACCAGCAACAAAGAGGAGACACAGAAATAAAAAAAACTCTTGTCTTCAGGAAATATTGTGAGAAAGCTACTGAAGTGTACTAAAAAATCAGAATTTGACTTCGCATTTGGCAAAATAATTATTTATCTCACAATAAATTCCAAAGTTTTGAGAGAAAATTATTTATCAAAGATAAAAAATCTTTCTATTTCTATGGAAAATTTGAATTAATTAGAATGTAGTAGTAGATGAGAAAATACATAAAGAACACATCAATACCTTACTTTATTCCATGCTTTTCGAATGGCATCCATCTAACAACACTTCTATCCTCAACTTATATCTGCAGCATAGGCTGAGAAGAGGTTTTCCATTTCATGATGTGGACCGACACATTTTCTTTCTCAATGCTCTTCTTTCATAGTTACTGATATTGCATCTTACCTCACCACATATACAACCTTGTAGATAATAACAATATGTTTATTACGAGTGTTATCCCATTGACAGTTTACAATAAAAACATTTACAATATTATAAAATACTATTGCAATAAGAAATATAGCCAGGAAAAATAAATACAATCAATAAAAATCTATCTAGAAAAAAAAATCAATAAAATAATGTTAACTTAGTATCTAATTTTATGTTTTTAAAACTAATGTTGACTTAGGTGAAGGAATTATTCATTCAAAATATGTGAGATAAAATTATACAATTATATATTATAAAATATTATACATAATTATTCACTTTGAGGAAAAAAAACTAGCTGCAATGATTTGGACACTGTCATATAGCATAGGTGCATTTTACTACCTCATTTACCACAGAATATGATATTTGCATTAATGCATTATAGCTTATGCATCACAATAATCCTTTATTAGCTACACTTGGGAGTGTTTTAACATTAACCCCACTTAATTGAAATGCAATATAAACGCTGAATTGAATTCAATTACAATAATTCACTAAATAATAAAATAAATTAACTAAAAAACAATATTCCAATGCAGGGGCCATATTCTGTATCTAATTTCCCGTCGGTACGGTATCCTTTCAGTCGGTTGGGATCGCAAACCGACTCCTTGAGCTCTCGATGCTATTCCCTAAGCTCCTGCGTCGGTACGACGGCTAGCCATCGTCGGTAAATCTACCAATAGTGAAAAGGACTCAGTAGCGGTAGGGGTCAGTTGGTTAGCAGAAGAACTGTGGCAAGTGTGTGCATATTTAACAATATCATCAAGGCAAATGCGTCAATTGAATGGCCATAATCAGCAGAATGCCTACAGAAGACGATTTTTGAAGGAAAGATCAAGGGGAAACGACAAAGAGGAAGAAGAAAATTTGGAATGCTGACTGATTTAAAACAAGGAAAAGAATATCAAGTTCTAAAAAGAGAGGCACAGGATAGAGATGCCTGGAGGAGCACAATGATGATGATGATGAATTAGCAAATGTAAAATAAAGCCGCAATAAGACATTCGATTGCATAAAACGAATGCAATTCTCACTTTTAGATGAAAACTGATGTATGCCATAGCACATATGGATGCAGGTATGCACTACATTTCTTGGTGCATGCATCTGCCCAAGGACGTGGAATAAAATAAACGTTTTAATCTTTAATTAACAATTGCATTGATACGAGTAAGACTTGGTTGATACAGACGCTTCTATAAAATTAGAAAAACTTTCTAAAATACTGGTATTTGTACCTTTGTATACTTGATTGTTCACAGTACATCGTTCATAACTGCAGTTACTAATATCTCCTTAAATTTCTCCCTCTTCATATAATCTATCACTTATTGCTAACATTAATTTGAGTTGGGCATATTTTCTCAATGTGTTCTTACCGATAAATACATGAGCTGGGGACTCAACAATCACCTTTATCGTCAGGGGGATGGGTTGTTTACAACCTCAAAATTTCGATAAAATATTCACGTGCTTTATCAAAATGTGCGCAAACTTAAATATCAAACGATATTCAGAAACACAAAAAGAATCCTTGTTCTATTAATTTTCTTATGGTGCTTAATTCATCTTCCTACAAAAATTATTTCTAATTTAATTTTGAAAAACAAATTAACCCTGCAACAAAAAAATGACCTTGACATTTATTTCTTAAGAAAACGTTTTCACCCGTCTGGGTACGAAACATGGACTTCAGGGAAATAAAGAGTAGCCTGTAAATAGCCTAAGAAAAGCCTCTGTGCGGGGTTGACTTTTAATAATATAGAATATTTCTAAGTTGCGTGACTCTTAGTTCTCGAGTATTTCGTAAACATACACACACACACACTGTTTTATATTTTACATATATATATTCATATAGAAGACTAGTTGAAGTGTTCATTGCATCTCAAGGGGAAAATTTAAATTGATAAATGCAATTGTTATAGAGTTGACAGTAACACATACCTCATAATTAAAACTAAATAGAAATAGGTAGGCTCTAATTATTTCCAAACCAGTAAACAAACAAAATGAAGTTATAATAAAATATGTAAAAACACCTATACATTAGAACTCACATCCTTTGAATGAAAAACTGGTTTGATGAAGACAACATTTGTTTAAGGATAGTAAAAATTTATTCGAAGAAAGCATAACGATAAGAAGCATTATGCTTAAGGATATATTTTAGGAAAGGCACAAATGGATATCGGAATCAATGAACAAACACAAAAGAAATATATTTTATATCACTCTAAAACAACCAATGAATATTCTTTGCGGAAAGTAAGTGTATTACGGAGCTGAATTGTGCCCCAATGCTATAATGCGTAACATGGAGCTTGATCAAATAACACAAATGCAGTCACAGTGCCTAAACAGATGCAGAGATTAAACCCCAATAACTGAAAAATATCAAATGTATATGAAGTGGAAGCACTTAAAAAATTCTGATGCGTCCAACACACGACTTTCTCCATATTTATTGAAAACAGAAGCCTACGCCGGTTATATAAAAATTACTCGAAAACAATGAGTGTTACAAGAAATATTTTAAAAAAGTTGTAATGAAGTATATTATCTATAACTTTTGTGGATAATTATATATTCCTACATTGCATTGTGACAGAGATATGTATGAAAAACTTCCATTTCTGGATAAACAACAACTTCCGGTTAACCATTATTCAAGAATAACACCTAAACCATCAGTGGTGCGGAAAAATGTTTCAAACAAAAGTTGTAGTAAAGTGAATTATCTATAACGTTTATGCATGATTGTATATACCTACATTGCATTCTGACGGAGATATACATGAAACAAAATTTTGTTCCAGCTAAACCACAACTTCAGGTTAAGCGGTATTCATCAAAAACTAATCAACTCTTGGCATTGTTAGGAAAATACTAAATATGAAGATTGGAAATGATCAGATAATTACCTTTCAAAATAGAGCGCCCACAATTCTTTTTACCTCAAACAGACACAGACAGACATGTTTGGGAAAATAGCGAAAACATAAAATATGAGCCCCAAAACATCTATTTCTGTTGAAATTTGTAGGCTGAATTTTTTTGTGAATACAATACTCTCTCTATACTATTATAGGGAGTAAGTAAAAATACTATGAATTACTTTTTGCATTCTGCATACAGCAAAACATAAAATTTACCTCTCCGATCAAGGAATATGGTATTGGAGATTTGCTACAACATGACAACTCGCCTTTTAACAGCATATCGTTCATAGCTGCAGCTACTAACATATCATTAAATTTCTCCCTCTTCCTATAATCTATCAGTTATTGCTGACATTAATTTCAAGTACTCATATCTTCTCAATGTGTTCTTACCAATACATACATTAGCTAGAAAAAAACAAATACCTTGATTGTGAGGGGGATGGGTTGTTTACAAACTAAAAATATCAATAAAATTTTCAAATATTTTATCAAAATATTCAAAATTTCTAATCAAGCACGATTTTCAATGAACAATATAAGAATCTATATTCTATTTCCCTTCTTTTGGTGCTTAAATCGACTCTTGAAGACTGTTATTTCTAATTTAATTTTGAAAAAGACATGAACCCTGCAACAAAAGAAACTATTTTACCTCTATATCATATGAAAATGTTTTGACCTCTCTGGGTATGAACTGTGGACTTTACTTAAGTAAATAAAAAGTAGCCTATACTCTGCGTGACCTTCAATAATGTAGAAAATTTCAAAGGTTTGCAACTTACGAGTTTTTAGAGAAAATACACAGAAACATACCCACTGTCTATTTTATACAAATATATGGATACATTATTTATAATCTATTAAATAAATACTAAGAAAATATTTAAATTTTAATAATTGAGAATTAAATTGCTTGATTAATAAAATTTCAATGGTAATTGTTCACTGTTATTGTTGTCTGTAAACATATCTACCTTCCAATGATGAGAATAGAATTCGCAACACTTTTAAAAAATCTGATGTGGCCAACACATGACTTTCTCCATATTTATTGAAAACAGAAGCCTATGCCGGTAATATATAAATAACTATAAAACAATGAGTATTACAGGAAAATTTTTCATTCAAGCTTTGTAGTAAAAAACATTATCTACAACTTTGGTACATAATTGTATATACCTACATTCCATTTTGACAGAGATATGTATGAAAAACTTCCATTTCTGGATTAACAACAACTTCTGGTTAACCATTATTGGGGAATAACTCCTAAACAATCAGTGTTATGAAAAAATGTTTCTTACAAAAGTTGTAGCAAAATACATTATCTATAATTTTTGTGAGTAAATGTATATACCTATATTGCATTCTTACAGAGATATTTAAGAAACAAGGTTATGTTCCGGATAAACCGCAACTTCCGGTCAAGCGATATTCTCCAAAAACTAATCAACTCTTGGTATTGTTAGGAAAATTCTAAATGTGAATTTTGAAAATGATTGGATAATTTCATTATAAGATAGAGCGCACACAAACTCTTTAACCACAGACAGACAGACAGACGCACAGACAGACATGTTCGGGAAAATAGCTAAAACATGCTCTATGGGCCCCAAAACATCTATTTCCGTCGAAATCTGGAGGTCGAATTTTTTTGTGAATACAATACTTTCTCTATACTACCTATAGGGAGAAAGTAAAAATATATAAGATGATAAAACTCAAGATTTTAGGCAATTATTCAGTCAATTTATATTATGAGAGTAATTAAGTTAAAGAATATATCACTAAATCACAAAGATTACAACAAACAAACGTAGTGTCAGAGATCCAGAGTTTTCGGAGATAATCCAAAGGTACTGATTCGCTTTGAGGAATACAACTTAGTCACCTCTAAAAGTCCACTCATCTACAATGTTGCAATTCTTCCAGAAATTTATATTTCAAAAGTAGAGCATTGATGGCTTCTTGCTATAATCATGTTGTTTGGTCATAAATATTATGTCATAATTTTATTGCTAAAAACTAAAGAACACCAGCAAATACAGATGTGATGTAAGTAGTAAAGAATTGTTGGAAACTGATTAGTAAAAATTCAAAATGGCCTAATTGTGACATCTGTAGCATGTTTATGTAGCATCAATTATAACATAGATTCATTATTTTACCTTCTACTGAAGGACTCAAAAAGTAACACCAACAAAAAGAGGAACAAAAGTAAAAGCTTTTAGGTATATTTCGTTGATTTTTAAACATATTCAAGAATACTAATGCAAACATAAATGCTACGACTGTTAATATATATTCTTGCGATGCATTTGGACTTGAGTTTATTAACTCATGTAATACGGTGATTCAGCCAAATGTCATTATACTCATCTCAACAGATACTTTTAAAGCTCAATTCCCGTACCACATATGCTCCCTGCTCTTACGCAAAAGTATTTGCATGATTTTTTAAGCCTAAAAAATGCTAAAATTAACTTCTATAGCAAATTATTAACAAAAATTTCTGATTTTGAAGACTGGTTATTTTTTTATGTAATTAATACCTGACTGTGATGTAAAATAAAAATATTTAACCAATTTATTGCAAGTCTATCGCTTAAAATTAATGATGGAATATTTTAACCAATCAAAGAGGTAAAGAAGGACTTGATAGAAAATGTTGTGATTGTTACTTATAAATAAACAACATAATAGACATCAGTATATCATTAAGTATATTTGCACTACGGTTAGCACGAATGTTTCTTAACGCAAACTCTTTCCCCGGTCCCTTGAGATTTGTGTTAGTGAGGGTTTACTGTATTCTAGAATAATAATAACTAATAATTATTAATAATCTATTAACAATATAATCATAGTATATACGAGCAAAAGTTATATAAAAGCATATTAATAACGCAAATGAAAAGACGGTATCAAATCAAGTAGTCCCTCAAACCTAATTTTGTATTCCCTCTTACAAATATATGGTTGAATACAAATGGTGCCCAAGCTATAGAACACAATTTTCATGAGGTGATAAGACAATCTATCTTTAAGAAATATTTATTAAATCTCTTCACATGCCAGGCTAGAGAATTTTCAACTATGGTTAACGAATATAAAAAATTGAAATTCCCGCAAAGCATTTCAAATGGTAGAGCTACCTGGTCTTGAACCCAGGACTTTTCCAGTAATGTGAAAACATAGAACTACACTGTAGGAATAAAACTAATTTAATACAAGGGTTTAAGAGGATATCATACCTGGGTTATCCTTAACCAAGAATCCTTTATTCGCATTTTCAAAGCATAGAGAAAGGCGCTGTCTTCGAAGCACGCATCATGAGAGAAACCGTTAAATTTTTACATGAAATGTATTAGTGATCTCTATTTACATGCGGTATTCTACGTTTGCATGTAATCGGAAAAGAGATTGAAAATATTATTAAAAATTGCAGCAATTCTTCTTAAATGGGAGAAATTTTCACCCACCACCACAAGGCATAGGCACCTAAATTATTCCATATAAAATTCGATTCTGTATTCAGTATACCTGGTGTCGAACCAAGGACTTTAATTATGACAAAATGACATGGAAAAATTTGCTTTGGGATAATCTGACCATTTCTAAAATCCTAATTCAATTATCACGAGAGTCTTAAAACAGAACTCTATACTTGCATTTAATTGAATGATGGATTCCAAACCCTGCATCGAACCAATGATCATAAGGAAAATGATTAGCTGCGTTCATGAAAGATCCATTACTTCAGTTCATATGCATGGTAAAATTTCAACCTTCAATCAATCATAAAAAATTTGAAAATCTCGATATACATACTGTTAAAAAAGTAGAGAAGCCTAGTGTCAAATGCAAAAAAATTTTGAGGTTTTGATAAATAGAGTGACCTGGAAGGAATGGAAGCACTTAAAAAAAATTATATTGAAATATTATGCCTAAATATATATTATAACTCAAATAAGGCGATTTATCCCCAAATCTAGCATAGAGCAATGTGAAAGGAAAAGCCGGAGCAAAGAGATTTTGAAAGGAGAGGATTTAACAGTACTTCAACAGAACTAACGGAAAACCACAACAATTCAACAGAGGCAAACTGGAGCAAGAGCATATGGAAAAAATGCCTGGTTTTCCCCATCATACCATCTAAATCCACTGTATCATACTTGAAACCCAATTAACTTATCATTACCGATTAAAAACATAAAATGACATGATACAACACCTTTGAAGCTTAATCAAAGAAATAAGTAGGACTTACATTGCATTGGAAAACTTAAAGACGCATTTAAAAACAATGAATTGAAAACAATATATGTAATAATATCTTACTCTGCAGCCACCCTTAAAGCACTCAGTGGCTGCCGTTTTACTTCCCTCGCCCTCCACAGGAGTTGTCAAGAGGCCTAGTACATTCTTCCAACGAATGCCTCCGCAACTTGGTGTCTCTCTTAAGCAACTGTCCCATATTGAAGACAATAGTGGTCCATTTCCACCATTCTCCACTTTACTTCCAAGTTGCAGCACTCTGGAGGTTCTGGTATTATTTGAGGAACATTCTGAGCAAATTCTCTATATGAATAATAGGACAAACACATAATATATTTATTATAATTATAAACGCCGATTGAAATTCCAGTAATAGCAGCAGATCATATTAGATGATTACAAAGCAAATAAACAAGGCAATTACTAATATTAATGAAATATGGTTACAATTTTAATGAACTATGAATGAATGAGTCAGTGAATGTATAATTATGTATAATTGGAGAAACATCTATATGTAGTAGATAGGAGATGGATTAACAGATATAACTTTAATATGTAATCATAATAAAGTAATTTTTAATACACTACTTTGTGCTACCAGTGCCTCAATGAGGCCACAAAGTTCCCAAAATGGCCTGGGGAAAAACTACTACTAAATCTTCGACCCATAGCCGTGTGCCCAAAGCAGTGCGGAGCTTGTGTTAAAAATTTAATGTACTCAAACCAAACTAGCTAGACATACTCTATGCTCCGAAGGACCTGATACACAAAGAATATATATCAATGAATTTCTATGAACTTATTATATTCCCATAGGAAGTTCTATTGGAAATGGATATATTGCCAATAAAGAATAGCAATTACTCAACTGCAAAAGAATAATATTAATCAATTACTAAAGTTAATTTTTAAAATTAGGTCTCATAATTTTCCTTAAGTAATGGTTTGTCAGAAAAATAGAACACAATACATCCTATGTATCAACCCATTTTCAGTAAAAATACATAATTAATATTGTAAACAATAATAGTTCTGTGTAACAATATGCAAGTGTTTTATGGTAACCTATAATATGACAAACATATTCTGAAATTGATATCATAAAGAGTTTATTTATATTTCTTATTACATATATTCTATGCATATTTTATAAAATTTAAAATGTATATTGGAACATTAAAATATCCAGACCATTACGTGGGTAAATCCTAGCCATGACAAGGAAACCATTGTTCAAATGCGATGAAATTCTGCCCATATCAAAAACACCACTAATAACAATCAAAACGAGAGCAAGGAAAACACCTACATGTCAACAAAAAGCTGTTCTGGGATACCTAAGAAGTAGCAACAATGCATCACAAAAAAATCTGATGTGGCAAGCTCATGACTTTCTTCATGCATAAGATGTCAATATTTTTCCACGACAGTATTTTTGAATTCTATATTGAAACTAAACTTGGAAGATAAGTGATTAATTTATATCATAATACCTATTACGTCACAAACATTATAAGTAATATTTTTGGGACATGTTTGATGAAAAACGATTAAAATTGCATTTTCCCGAGAGCGCCCACAAAGTACATAATCAGCTACTTCCGGTTTATCAGTATTTCATAAATAACTATTTAGCAATCAGGGATTAAAAATATGATCACTAAAGCATTTATAGAAAATTACATTTTCTAAAACTTTTATAAACATACGTATAAACCTAAATATCATTTTTTTGAGATATTTCACAAAAAAGGAAATTTGCTTCCAAGAATAAAAAAGCTCAACTTCTGGTTAAACCGTTTGCTCCAAAAAATTATCAACTCTATCAGCACACCACAGTATATATGTGAAGTGTGGTACTGATAGGGCTAATAGTTTTCACGTAAGAGCGCCCACAAGCACACACGCACACACACACACACAAGACGCAGACATCGTTCCAAAAGGGGTCAAAACGTATTCTAGGGACCCCAAAACATGTATTTTGGTTGAAATCTCAAAGACAAACTTTTTCAGAAAAACAATACTTTCTATATACTATGAATATGGAGAAAGTAAAGATCCTATTAGTATGATGGAATTGACCCTAAAATACAGTGTATATTGTATGTTTGCAATAACAAAAGTGTAAAATCTTCTACCGCTATTAAAAAAAGGTCTAAACAATTTCGGTTACAGACCACCCATTGCCATTATAAACTTCCATTATTTCATTGAATTTAAGAAAAAGAAATCCAACAAAGCAAACCAAAAGACAGGGTAAATGTAAAGTAACCACAAGGATGATCATTGAAATAAATCAGATTTCCAGAAATACATCACACAAATGTCGTCCATGATCTCCAATTGGAAATATTCCTATAACTATAATAAAATCTGCTAGTTAAGATGGCAGACATTGACTGACTCAAGCAAATTGACGATATCGTATTGCAACCTGTATAACAGAACATATTGACAGTAATTGCAATATAATATCTAAATATATATTATAACTCAAATAAGGCATGAAATATGTATAAAAAATTATGAACTCTCCAGAATATTATGATCATGTATCCCCAAATCTAGCATAGAGCAATTTGAAAGGGAAAGCCGGAGCAGAGATATTTGGAAAGGAGAGGATATAACAGTACTTCAACAGAACGAATGGAAAACCACAACAATTCAATAGAGGCAAACTGGAGCAAGAGCATATGAAAAAATTTCTTGATTTTCCCCATCACACATCCTAAGTCCACTGTATCATCCTTGAAACCCAATTAACTTATCATTACCGATTAAAAATATAAATTGACATGATATAACACCATTGAAACTTAATCAAAGAAATAAGTAGGACTTACAATGCATTGGAAAACTTAGAGACGCATTGAAAAACAATGAATTGAAAACAATATATGTAATAATATCTCACTCTGCAGCCACCCTTAAAGCACTCAGTGGCTGCCGTTTTACTTCCCTCGCCCTCCACAGGAGTTGTCAAGAGGCCTAGTACATTCTTCCAACGAATGCCTCCGCAACTTGGTGTCTCTCTTAAGCAACTGTCCCATATTGAAGACAATAGTGGTCCATTTCCACCACTCTCCACTTTACTCCCAAGCTGCAGCACTCTGAAGCTTCTTATATTATTTGAAGAACATTCAGTGCACATTCGCTGTATGAATATTAAGACAAACATATAATATATTAAATATTATTATAAATACCCATTTATATTCCAGTAATAACAGCAGATCATGTTAAATATTTACAAGGCAATTACTAATATTAATGAAATATGGTTACAATTTTAATGAACTATGAATGAATGAGTCAGTGAATGAAAATTAGGTATAATTGGAGAAACATCTATATGTAATAGATAGGAGATGGATTAACAGATATAACTTTAATATGTAATCATCATAAAGTAATTTTTAATACACCACTTTGTGCTACCAGTGCCTCAATGAGGCCATGGCAGTGGACGATGACGCACAGTCGGACGAGACCACACTTGCCCTTGCACTCAAAGTTTCCAAAATGGCCTGGGGAAAAACTACTACTAAATCTTCGACCCATAGCCGTGTGCCCAAAGCAGTGCGGAGCTTGTGTTAAAAATTTAATGTACTCAAACCAAACTAGCTAGGCATACTCTATGCTCCGAAGGACTGGATACACAAAGAATATATTTCAATGAATTTCTATGAACTTATTATATTCCCATAGGAAGTTCTATTGGAAATGGATATATTGCCAATAAAGAATAGCAATTACTCAACTGAAAAAGAATAATATTAATCAATTACTAAAGTTAATTTTTAAAATTAGGTCTCATAATTTTCCTTCAGTAAGGGTTTGTCAGAAAAATAGAACACAATACATCCTATGTATCAACCCATTTTCAGTAAAAATACATAATTAATATTGTAAATAATAATAGTTCTGTGTAACAATATACAAATATTTTATGGTAACCTATTAACAAACATATTCTGAAAATGATATCATAAAGAATTTATTTATATTTCATATTGCATATATTCTATATATATTTTATAATTTTAAAACTCTAAATTTGACAATTAATATATCCAGACCAATACGTGGGTAAATCCTAGCCATGACAAGGAAACCATTGTTCAAATGCGATGAAATTCTGCCCATATCAAAAACACCGCTAATAACAATCAAAACGAGAGCAAGGAAACTCACCTATATGTCAACAAAAAGCTGTTCTGGGATACCTAAGAAGTAGCTCCAATGCATCACAAAAAAATCTGATGTGGCAAGCTCATGACTTTCTTCATGTATGAGATGTCAATATTTTTCTACGACAGTATTTTTGAATTCTATATTGAAACTAAACTTGGAAGATAAGTGATTAATTTATATCATAATACCTATTACGTCACAAACATTATAAGTAATATTTTTGGGACATGTTTGATGAAAAACGATTAAAATTGCATTTTCCCGAGAGCGCCCACAAAGTACATATTCAGCTACTTCCGGTTTATCAGTATTTCATTAATAACTATTTAGCAATCAGGGATTAAAAATATGATCACTCAAGCATTTATAGAAAATTACATTTTCTAAAACTTTTATAAACATACGTATAAACCTAAATATCATTTTTTTGAGATATTTCACAAAAAAGGAAATTTGCTTCCAAGAATAAAAAAAGCTCAACCTCTGGTTAAACCATTTGCTCCAAAAAATTATCAACTCTATCAGCACACTACAGTATATATGTGAAGTTTGGTACTGATAGGGCTAATAGTTTTCACGTTAGAGCGCCCACAAGCACACACGCACACACACACACATACAAGACGCAGACATCGTTCCAAAAGGGGTCAAAACGTATTCTAGGGACCCCAAAACATGTATTTTGGTTGAAATCTCAAAGACAAACTTTTTCAGAAAAACAATACTTTCTATATACTATGAATATGGAGAAAGTAAAGATCCTATTAGTATGATGGAATTGACCCTAAAATACAGTGTATATTGTATGTTTGCAATAACAAAAGTGTAAAATCTTCTACCGCTATTAAAAAAAGGTCTAAACAATTTCGGTTACAGACCACCCATTGCCATTATACACTTCCATTATTTCATTGAATTTAAGAAAAAGAAATCCAACAAAGCAAACCAAAAGACAGCGTAAATGTAAAGTAACCACAAGGATGATCATTGAAATAAATCAGATTTCCAGAAATACATCCCACAAACGTCGTCCATGATCTCCAATTGGAAATATTCCTATAACTATAATTAAATCTGCTAGTTAAGATGGCAGACATTGGCTGCCTCAAGCAAATTGACGAAATTGTATTGCAACCTGTATAACAGAACATATTGACAGTAATTGCAATATAATATCTTAATATATATTATAACTCAAATAAGGCATGAAATATATATAAAAAATTAGGAACTCCCCAGAATATTATGATCATGTACCCCCAAATCGAGCATAGAGCAATGTGAAAGGAAAAGCCGGAACAAAGATATTTTGAAAGGAGAGGATTTAACAGTACTTCAACAGAACGAACGGAAAACCACAACAAATCAACAAAGGCAAACTGGAGAAAAGCATATGAAAAAATTTCTGATTTTCTCCAGCATAGCATCTAAATCTACTGTATCATACTTGAAACCCAATTAACTTATCACTACCGAATAAAAACATAAATTGACATGATATAACACCATTGAAACTTGATCAAAGAAATAATTAGGTCATGCATTGTATTGGAAAACTTAGAGACTCATTTAAAGCAATAAATTGAAAGCAATATACGTAATAATATCTTACTCTGCAGCCACCCTTTAAGCACTCAGTGGCTGTCGTTATACTTCCCTCGCCCTAAACAGGAGCCATCAAGAGGCCTCGTACATTCTTCCAATGAATTTCTCCGCAACTTGGTGTCTCTCTTAAGCAACTGTCCCATACTGTAGACTGCAGTGGTGCATTTCCACCATTCTCCACTTTACTTCCAAGTTGCAGCACTCTGGAGGTTCTGGTATTATTTGAGGAACATTCTGAGCATATTCTCTATATGAATAATAGGACAAACACATAATATATTTATTATAATTATAAACGCCGATTGAAATTCCAGTAATAGCAGCAGATCATATTAGATGATTACAAAGCAAATAAACAAGGAAATTACAATTTGTGATGCATAGTGCTAAACCTATATTGAAATGAGGATCTATTTAATGATAAAAGAGTTACCTTAGATTTTTCAAAAGGAGAGCCTGCACGAACCTTCCCAAAGTAACCTGTAGTATCTGGTTCATCGATATCTAACACATCTCAGCTTTGTAGTGATGGTTATTAAGTCAAGATCATTAGGTACAGAATGACTTATCTTACCAAAACAAATAAGAATGTGCTGATATTCCTATGCATTTTACAATTTTTCTCTTCCACAGGATGGTTTTTGGAGGAGATTTAAAGGTAGGAACACCAGTAAACCTATATCAATAATGTATTTATTAGCTCCCCATTCCTGAAATGTTAGAAAAGAGAACATGAGTATTCAATTACAAAATTTAAATCATAAAAAGCATTATTTTCTAATGATAATCAGATACCGAGACTTAAATATATACATTCTAAAATCTTAAGAAAAACATACCTTATTTTGTCATCACCAATTGGATAGGCATTGGAATAACTGCATCCAACGATAATCTCAAATAAGATGCCTTCTTCAAAGCGCATCGATTATTAAAACGTCTCACTAAACATGAGAGGTCAGATCAGACCCTCTACATGAAATCTTCAAGTTTTAGTCCCATAATGGGCAGAACTTCTCAATCAAGAGAGGCAAAATGCCTTTTGGTGACGAGAATTGTATCTGCAAATGGTATCTCTCTTTTGATAGCTACCAGAAAGTCTTGAAGGGCAAAACATCTCAATCGGAATCCTGATCGTCGATGAGAATATTATTTTGCCAAAGGTAGCTTTCTTTTGAGTGATACCATGAGGTACGCAGACCCTCTTTCCATGGGCAGAACCTCTCAAACAGGAGAGGCGTTACACCTCCCCTGAAGAGAACTGTATTCTGAAAATGGTACCTTTCATTTAAGAGCTACCCCGTGGTACCCAGACCCACTCGATGGGCAGAATCTCTCGACCTGGAGGAGGCATCACACCACTCCATAGTGAGAATTTTATTCTGCTAGGGTAGCTCTCTTTTGAAGTTACCAGAAGACCAACAGACCTCTCAGCAGGAAGGATTACATGGAGATTTTAAGGTAGGTAAACCAGTAGACCTTTATCAATAATGTATTTATAAGCACCCCATTCCTGAAAGGTTAGAAAAGAGACCATTAATATTCAATGAAAAAATTTTAATCATAAAAATTATTATTTTCTAATGAAAATCAGATACCAATACTTAAAAAATATATTCTAAAATCTTAAGAAAAACATACCTTATTTTGTCATCACCAATTGGATAGGCATTGGAATAACTGCATCCAACGATAATCTCAAATAAGATGCCTTCTTCAAAGCATACAGATTAATAAAACGTCTCCTCAACATGAGAGGTCAGATCAGACCCTTTACATGAAATCTTCAAGTTTTAGTCCCATAATGGGCAGAACTTCTCAATCAAGAGAGGCAAAATGCCTTTCGGTGACGAGAATTGTATCTGCAAATGGTATCTCTCTTTTGATAGCTACCGGAAAATCTTGAAGGGCAAAATATCTCAATCGGAATCCTGATCGTCGATGAGAATATTATTTGGCCAAAGGTAGCTTTCTATTGAGTGATACCATGAGGTACGCAGACCCTCTTTCCATGGGCAGAACCTCTCAAGCAGGAGAGGCATTACACCTCCCCTGAAGAGAACTGTATTCTGAAAATGGTACCTTTCATTTAAGAGCTACCCCGTGGTACCCAGACCCACACGATGGGCAGAATCTCTCGACTTGGGGGAGGCATCACACCACTCCATAGTGAGAATTTTATTCTGCTAGGGTAGCTCTCTTTTGAAGTTACCAGAAGAGCAGAAGATTTCTCCGTATGGGTACCTATAAAACAATAGTTGTTAATTATGGCCTTAAAATAATTGAATAAATTGGTCCAATTTTATTTAGATATTTTCAAAGTATTTTAGGCTTAAAGCTATTTACTCTAAAAGTTGTAACCCTATGTTGATTCATTACCGTGAAAGTCCTGTTATTTTATTGTTGTAGTAGTCAGTTTTCCCTGTGCCTATCCAACAACATCCAAAGATTTCTAATTTCTCCGTCCCCAGCTGCTTGGGTTTAATGAACATAGGTACGGCATTGCTTAGTCCCACATTATGTTGACTTCAACTAATGCAAACTTACGATCTTCATCTGCGTGCTCATAGGATTTTTTTGCTTTTGTGACCATCTGTTTCTAATCTCGTCCATGTTTATTTTATCTCTGTTGTGAGAAAAGCTTTAAATGCACTCAAAAACTCACTCAAAAATTTAGTATAATTTGAAATTTTGTATTAAGTTTTACCATAAAGCTAGTTTAGTTTAGTTATCACAAGTTTATTTACAATATAGAAATTGTCTTACCTTTGCAGATTATTATTGACCGATATCCACTCCTTTCCCATCATTAAATGTTAGAAAACATCCCACAGTTCAACAATGCATTCATCAGCTCGAAATCATTTCTTAGCATTAAGTGTCATGCAGCAGGAAAACATTTTAGATCAATTTCAATGACATTAACAATTTTCTTGGAATTCTTTAAGGAGAGACCTTGATCGGTGAAATTGTTCACTCATGCCTCGGTAGCTTTCATTTCATCACAGCCATGGTCAAGACTGCGACAAAAAAAAAGGAGAGATACTTTTTTCTCTTTCCTGTACCACATGACAAATGGTAACAGTCCATTCATCAGAGTATGATAGCAGGAACAAAGGAGAATAATTGAAGTAAAAATAGAAGGATCGCGAGGAAGGGCAAAAACAGGAATGGGGATTCTAGAATACATAAGAAAATGGCAAAGTTACACGCAAATGAAAGATGATTACCAGCATCAACTACAATGAAAATTTATCACTTGAGTCAATTGCAAATAAACTCTTCTTACAAAGGTAAAATAGTAAAATGCATCGGCATACAAACCACAGGAAAAATTTAATTTAATATATAAATAGTGATTTTCTAAGGATTATTGAGAGAAACGGATAAAGGGAATCATGAAATCAGAACAGAGAAACAAAGAATGGACTAGATTATCCTAAAACCTAAGTTCGCTAGTAAAACGTCACAATCCTTAAAACCATAATGGAAAAATATTGAAAGGAATAGCTATTGAACCATAATTTTATATGAATTTTTTAGAAATACTGAAATAGTATTCAATTTATGCTTAAAAATATTTTTTTATTATTATTTTTCTAAATACTAACAATTTTTAGAGGAAATATTAAAGTCAACGAATGCGACAAAGGTCGCGAAATTATAAAATGAAAAATATATGAAATGTGCAAAAGAAAATCAAAGGAATTGGGTATTTTAAGCTTGTAATGTTGTGCTCACTACCTAAGTAAATGCACTTACTTTAAGGAATCAGCTGTCTTATTACCTAGAACGTGACTTTCTCTTACGACTGAGTTTCACTTTCTACGTCGGCGAGGGAAATCAGCAGAGTACCAAGGAGGAGAAAACATCCCAGTTACTGGTCTCCTGTAAATAAATATTTGGTTTAATTAAGTTGCATTACGAATTGTCAGTCCACAGTTATTACTATTAATAATATAAATTGATAATAATGTAGCAAGGACTTATTAAATTTACAATAAAATATTATAATCATTAAATGAGTAAAAAGTGCCTGAAATCTGCTTACGCGATTAATATCCATGATTAAATTAAATTTATTGAAATGTGATGGACTCATTTTGTTACAAACAAGAATATAATCTACTGATGCAACAAAATTAGAATGACAAATCTAAAAGGAATGAAATTTTACTATAAATTTGGCATGAATACAGTAGAGTACATAAAACAGAATAATAATGTTAATAGTTATCGTGAGTTGGCACAATGCACTTTCGTATTGTTAAATATTATCGCAAATGGTCATAATATGGTTTGCTAAAATACAATACAAATTATACTATTTAGGTGACTATATTCTGATTCCATTTAAATAATTATTTATACAACTGGCATCGCTGCTGATTTTTTTAAATCCCGTATGGTTACCATAGCCAGGATATCTCATCGGAAGACACGTAAGAAAAGTATTTAAAATGGCACGTGCCAAACTACTAAGTAGTTATTGAAAGTTTCAGAATACTAAATAGTGATCGATTTAAAACATATAACGCATTCTTAATTTCTAACCATCGTATCCAAAAAGACACACGACCGAATTTCTTTTTTCTTCTAAAAATCGGCAATTGATACTTTAAAATTTAATTCAATGATAGAATCGACATTTAAGAACAGCCACTTCTTCTCGTTTTCTCCGAGTATCGGGGAAAAAACAAGGAGCGCCGACAACCACGGTTTTCTGAGATATTAAACCTCCAACTCATTAGCAGCCGTGTAACAAATTTTCATTCTTTACATATGAATTGATTTGTACAACCGGAAAGAAGAAATACTACAAAACTAAAACGACCTTAGAGCAGAGAATACTTTGATAGTCACTTCTTGGCTAATAAATATTTACGCCACTGGAATCGACACTGAATTTGAAATCTCGAATTCCGTTAGAGGTCCCGTTGGCGAAATCTCGCAAGAAACTGGAAAATATTTTAAAACGGATATTGAAAATGCGTTCCTTAATATTTGTTTAAATTTACAGAACACCCACTAATGACGGATGAAGAAGCAACTAATTCTTGATTCCTAGACAAAAATCAAAAATGAGAAGCGACTGAATTACTCGGGCAAATTCTTCTAGAAGTGATCTTCGGCAATTGATACGTTAAAATTTTAATCGACAATTCATGAAAAGGAATATTTCGAAATTGTGATACTGAAAGCAGGAGTAAAGAGGTAGTTTCGTGGACGAAGGTCAAGGTGTGGGAAAGTGCTTCATTATCTCAAACAAACAGCTTTACGGTGACGCTTGGTTTCCACTGAATTCCAGTTATTTAATCACTGTATTCTGTTGTAACATGTATTACATAATAGAAAGATCGCGCGGCGCATACGACAGGAATAAATTCAGTAATTGGATACCTAGTAATGGAGCAGTTACCTAATAAGCGTTATAATAAATAATCACTTAAAGTATGCATTGATAAATCTATGTGACGCAATGCAATTTGAACTCCCAATGTCCGTTGCCGTTGGTGACTTCTCGTGTAGAACCTTAAAGGTCTTTAACGAGATTTTAAACCTCTAATTCATTAAAAGCCGTGTTCTAAATTTTGTTTCATGACATCAGAATTACTAAAAAATATTTACTCCCAATAAACCTGAGGCGATCAGGAGAAAAATATTGGAACAGTTTCGAAGTTAAAGAGTTATTCACGGGTCCAGCAACGAATATTTCGCAAGGACATAAAACGAAACGTCGGTAAAATCACACAAGGCATATTCGCTTATTGGATCACAAGTGAGCTTAACGAACGATAACTTTGCTTATTAAATGATTACTAAACTTAGCACATAATAACTAAGCTTAGCATGTGATAACTTCTTTTCCTAAGTGATAATTCCGCTTAGGAGATAATAACTCCGCTTCTCAATCGATAACTTAGCTTAAGACTTAGTAAATAATAATTCTAAAAACTGTAACTTATATTTTTAAGTGAAAGCTTTGCTTAGCAAAGGATAATTCCGCTTACAAGATGACAACTTCTCAACTTAAGAGATAACTTCGCTTTTAAGTGAAAACTTCGCAAAGCAAATGATAATAATAACTTCTCTAATGGAAATTAAAAGACCCCAATTACATCCATTTAAAAAATTATTGCTACTTACGAAGACACAAAACCATTCCCTAGCCAGGAAATTCCGACTTGCCGGGGTTCGAACCCGAGACCTTTGCGTTGGCGTTGCTAGCGCGCTAATCACTTCGTCACCGTAGCAGGCAAGTTATTTAATCTGAGATTCCCTAAGAACAGAAAACCGAATGTAATTTCCCGAACATTGAAATTCCTGCTCATTCAAGACAACTATTCGCCAGAAATATTTTCATCGCGATAGAATATCGATGAATCACATAAATAAGCGCAGACTTAGTAAGAATCTTCATTACGCGCAAACTTTCTTTCTTGGAATTTCTTCCCTTGGAAGTGATATATTTCGCATTAATGTCTAACGAAACATCGGAAGTATCATCTCTTGGCATTTGAGATTCCCTTAGAACAGACAATTCTTCCGCGTCAGTAAAAATCTAATGATTTGAATTTCCGAATGTTGAAAATACGATACAAATTTAATTTGCCGAATGTTCAATCTCCTGCAAGCTCATTCGGAAAACATCGTTCACAGAAATATTCCGTGTCATGGTAGATTAGCAATAGATAGATTAAGTGCATTGCATCCAAATACACTATGCTTTGAACATATATCTGCACTTCAAAAGTTTAAACATAACGAACAAAGATTCAAATTCTTACCGTTACTCCGGAAATGTACCACCACGACCTTTCCCCCACGAAGTCTCACCGGCAACTGCAAATTTTGTCACAGGAAACCATTACAAAAGAGAAGCTGCGTTCTGATTGGTGGAAATTTGTTTTCCCCCACCCCTGCCCCCGTCAACCGTTACATTTAAAATCACCAAAAATAATGAAAATAATTAAATATTCCTTTAAAATAATGGAATTTTGTTGAAATAAGTAAATTTTTGAAAATAGAAATGATTTAAAAAATTAATTTTAACTTTAAGCGAATTCTATAATAATCCCGAAGTTAAAGATGGCTGGTATTAACTGGGTTAGGATAAACGCTACGAAAAGAATCGTATTGAGATAAGCATCTTACGACCATACCTTCTAATTTAATTCTACAAAAGAAATGAAGCCTGCAAACGATAAAAGTGAACTTTAAATTTAAAAAAAATTCCCCCTAAATCAACGTTTCAAGAGAGAGTAATCTTTAGGACGATCCGTGATACTACGACACACGTTTTTAAATAATCCCACCTCTCTGTATCTGATTAACACACGAAGTAATAAATGTTTGATTGTGAAATTGATTCCTCTATTTCAATCGATAACACAGTACACGACTTTCAGTAGATAATAGCGACATTCTGGAAGGAATACTAAAGAAATGACTGCTATGGTAACGGAAATCAAAATCCATGGCAACACCAGCGCGATGAACAAATACATCTCAAAACTTTTCCAATCGATAGTTTAAACCGGTATATGCAACCCAATCTCACACTGTTGAAATAATACCACACTTTGTTAATGCACGACTTGTACAATGCATGTCATTCGACAATTCTACCTCCCACGTCCCTCAATAACACGTTCATCGGAAGAATGATCGATTTCGTAAAGGATTGCTCCCGTATAATTGTTACCTTCGAATAGAAGTAGATATTCCCAACCTTAGAAGCTGTACGGCATGTCATACACTGGCACATGTTGCACAATCCAAGGAACCAGGTTCAATCTTCCAGCACAACTCTCAATTCCACCTCGTGGTTGTTATAGCTACAACACCACTCACAAACACACGCAATATTTAAATATATTCATTACGAAACGTAATAAATTACACTTTTTAGTCGGCACAACCAGATTGGAGTCAATTATTCGTAGAAACAGAGTCAATTCTTCCACTCACCGTACTTCGCTTCGCTATTCGCGATTCTTCTGAAAATAAAAGAAGTCCAACGAAGCGTTTCCGAAGGTGACATCGTCATTACTAATGACCTCGTGATTTCGAAAGCTAAGAAAGAATTGCCGATTTTTAAGAGACGCAAACCTTTCTTTCCGACGTTTTCAAGTAGGAAATAGCTATGAATACAATTAGGCATTTCGCTGATATCGTACGTACTCCATCACTTAATCTTAACCGTTCTTCTTGAGCGAAAACATAATCCCAACTTCTCCTCTCCCCCTTGA
The DNA here is from genome assembly GCA_947579665.1 of Sympetrum striolatum. Classification (NCBI taxonomy): domain Eukaryota; kingdom Metazoa; phylum Arthropoda; class Insecta; order Odonata; family Libellulidae; genus Sympetrum; species Sympetrum striolatum. Next base: position 84,320,294 of record OX388350.1, read on the forward strand.
TTCTATGTTTCAAACTTTGCAGCAAATACACTTTTATCAATCGTGAATTAAACACTTTGCTCCATAGGAAAACGTTTACTAAACCAATCAGTAGTACATTATGTTATGCATCAGCTGATCTTGGAGGCACACCATGAAACCATGGTCGATCTTTTTAATACTGGGTGGTTTAGTAAATGTTTTCCAATTTTGCTAGAAGATTTTACAGGAGCAGAATTTACACCACAAACCAACCTTATGTCATCCATCCAATTCGCTTCTCCCTTGCATGAAATGACGACACTTAAAGTTGCCTTCCAAAAATTCCAGAACGATCGGAACTCGATGTTCTTTCTTTCCACGTCTGACTGACGTAACTTCAAATTCCTATGTATTAGGAGATGGTCTTATCTACAATCGAAAGAATTTTCAAAGTGCCTCAAAATTGCTCGTCTTTGTGAAGTTGAATTGTTTGAAAGAAGTCCTTTTCCTCTAGATTTCTGTATTTTACATGTGTTTCGTTAGAGTATACGTACGGGAACATACATGAAGAATGTTTATCGACAGTTGAAGGCCTCAACTCGACTCACAGCAATGTCGTAAATCAAGTGTCGAAAAGTGTGTTGTTATAAATCTGTGATCGAAAAATTCCCAAGGAGATACTTCTCATAATTCATTGATTTCGTGCTGCAGTTCACAGTAATTTGGAATCCTTCAATCTAGTTACAATATTAAAATGCAGGATTCTACTGTAAGTACAATGACATGGTGCATTGATTTGAATCTAAATGCATGTGAATATGAAATTTCATCTCAAGGTTAAGCAAAGAGTGGTTCTACTTGGCTCTCTTATATCAGAATTCACAGTGCAAATACATTCGTATTCTAGATTATTTAGTATTTACAATCATAACTAGATCGATAGTACTTACATAGGAAAGACGTTTCATTGTTCAATCGATCAAAAAATAATTTGAATTTCGATGCAGAAATCTAACGATGCTAACTGTTCTACTCTATTTATCTAATCTTGTTGCTCTATTGAATTTGTTAGCCCTTTATCTTGTGAGTAAAGTCATTGAGTAGAGCGGAGGTTCTTTGGGATATCTTTTGCTCGTTTCAATCATTACGAAACTCCTTCAGAAGGAATCGTAGCATGCGTAGTTGATGAGCAAGAGAAAAGGTATCATAATGAGGGGATGTTGAAAGTAAAGCATAATCTTTTTTTAGAAAATGCATATCTTTTCGTCTTACTTAATCCTTTCCATTTGAACAATAGCCGACACAGTCACCAAACTCAATTACTTAAGCTGTTGCATGTACTTGATAACTTTCAGAAGTGATTAGTATTATGTAATTCCAAAAAGATTCCTAATAGTCGTATGAATTTGCAGGTCTCGGAAATTTCAATATGTTTTTGGGAAATTTATTGCACAGGATATTTCCCTATCAATCTAAATCCAACAAGGTGCAAAGTATAACAGATAGATTACGATATTGAGAAGTCTTCAGCATGAAAGACTTCAGATAAGATGCTCCTTCTATGAGCTTTAAATGCGACCCCTCTGATGTTTGGTAATCGGAAATTCTTCGCAGTTGGGCTAAGTCTTTGGTGGAAGGGTTATTTATTCAAAAGTCTTTTACATTAAGTAGGAAATTTGAAGGTCACTAATCTCGCGAATTCTTAGCTAATTCTCTTCTCTGTTGGATGTCTTTATCGGTCTACAATTGATATCCCCTTCACCAATATCCATTCTTTTCCCTTACGATGACGTATTTTATAGGTGAATTATTTTATCATAATATCTATGTCGAAAGTATTGATACATTAAACATACATCTTTGCGAAAATGTAGATTCAATAGGTTTTTTGTGAATATATATTTAACATCCAATCTTAAAAGATTTCGCTATAGATTTCTCTTCGAGTTCGCGAAATATATGGTTGATTTTCGACGAAAATGTTTTTGCAAAAAAATTAAAAAATATTTTTAAAATTATACTTTTTGAAATTCGTCTAAATATAATGGTAGGCAATGGTAACAGTAGTGGAAAATTTCCAAGGCGGTTGGTGGGGTGGGCCAGATTGACAGGCGGTTAAATTTCGACCAATCAGGTGACGGCAATTTCGATCATCGGTTGCGCAGACGGTTTTTTTGTCAGTTCCTGTCGAGATTTCTTCCGGTGAGGAAGTGCTGCCACACTGATTTGTGGAAAGACCGTTGGAGATTTGAATTTGCCAAAGCGATCCAAGTTCGTGAATGTTTTTCAAAGTACCGATTTTTTTATATTCACATAATCTAATAGCAATAATTAATATTCGAGATTGTTTATATTTTTAGGAAGAGGCAAGCATTCATTTTTCAACATCCATCGCCGACTTTACCCAAGATTTTCAGTGAATGGTAAGTTACCCAAGATACCTAATTAGATTTTGTCGTCTCTTTATATAGTCTTTGATATAATTGCTTTACCAGGAAAAGAAGGAATTCATGTGTCGATGATGGGTCTTATCGGTAGTCGACGTTCCAGATTCTAAGATTAGGACTTAAAAACCTGTCCCTCAAAGTAATTTCTCTTAATGTTCACATTAAAATAGATCCACACGAAAAGGGTAGATTGGGCTGGTTTTAGCAAATATATGTGGGCCATTATGTCGACGAAAATAATACGTATAGTCGGCAAATGTTATTAGTTTAACCGACTAAGCCTTTTTGTTGAAAGATATTGCTTGTAACTGGATACTAGGCGATTGCAAAGCTACATCCAGAGAGTAAGCTATAAATTATCTATCTATGCACTAAACATTCGTTGTTGGAGCCGTAAATATCTTTTTAACTTCTAAACAGTTCCAATTCTGTTCTCCCGCGAGCATCAGTTCCATCGAAAGTTAATATTTGTAAATAATACTAACGTAACGGGAGAAAATTTGGAACGCGGCTTTTAATGAATAAGAGGTTTAAGATTTTGTTTCAAAACCTTTCGAGTTGAATACGAGAAGTCACCAATGGTAACGGACATCGGTAATCCTAATTACATTACGCCTCATAGATTCATCAATGCTCTAGCAGAGTGATCGTTCATTATATCACTTATAACAGAACTTCTTCATTAATACGTATGTATTTACTAAGCATATTCCCATCGTAAGTGCCTCGTTATTTTTATTGTATAGTAAATTCTACAACTCAACCTATTGATTTAAATAACAGAAATTCGGTGCGAAACTGAAGGTCACGAAACAGCTGTTTGTTTTGAGGGAACGAGGCACTTTCTTTTACCCATGCGCGAAAGCATTTTTCTCTTCGCCTTGACCTTCTTTATCAGAACTACTCTTGCTTTCAAAACATCTCTATTTCAAAACATTTACATTTTTCGAATCGTCTACTCAAATATCAAACTTTGATTTGCCGACTTTTAGAATAAATCTTCGAAGTAATTCAGTCGTTGATTATGTTTGAGCGGATGGTTAGGAATTGAGAAAGAGTTATTTTTTATATCAGTCATCAGTCCTTTTTATTTTGAATATTTGAAATTTTGAAGTTCAGTATCCCTCTGACCAAAATAACTTTCATTTCTTACCGGAATCATTTGTAAATTTAATATTGAGTGATACTTTTTTCAGGAATATTATTCAACTTTGAAGAATCGGAATTGAGAGCAACATTTAGTCAATCATTCGTTACCTTTCGTCAAAAACGATTTGATTCACCAATTGATACTCCTTATATTAGTAACCAGATTTTTAAAATCTTTAACGGAAATGTGTTTTCAAAACAACGGATTTCCTCATTTGGAAAAATATTAGTTTTGTTTTACATACAGATTCACAAATCTTAAGTAAAATGCTTAATTATTATGACTTGAACAGTGTTATACAAGAAGTGAAAAATAGTGACGTTGGTAGGACTCGAACCCAAGCACACATTTTTCCAGGATGTAGCTCTGTAGATTATTGGATAAGATACCAGTATTTTAGTGGTTAGAATGACCGTAATATTGAGCTATTAGATTACCTGTCCGGAATGTGAAAGACCCGGGTTCAATTCCCAGTCAAGTCACTATTTTTCTCCTTTTATAAACACCTTTATTGTTATTCGATGCATTATTAATTTGGATTTGTCTTTAAGGATTAATGGAGAGCTGCTATCGATTCACATATCGATATTTCCCAGGTGTGATTTGACTACGCAGAGCAAAACATCACCGGAGATCCGCATGGAGACGTCGGAGTCCAAAATTAAGGTAATGAGAATTTTTAATTATTCCGAATCGCTGTATTTCACCTTCTAGCCTTTTTAAACATAGAAATAAAGAAGTACGTCTATTCTACGATCTCAATCTTAAAAATTTATTTGGGTTCATATTAGTATAACGTCGTCGTCGTCCTCAATATCGCTCCCTCCAAGGGATACTATGTTGGTGGTGCCTGGTTCATATAAAAATTTATCCACATATCCAATAATTAAAAAATTAAATGACTTTCATACTTTAAAATGTTTTGGTTCAAAAAGATAAATTATTGTTCACAAAGGGTTTGAACAGGCTCTTGATTAGGTACAAGTCAAAAAAAAAACAGCAGACTGTATGTCGTCTTACTTTTTGGGCGTTATTGAATTTCCAGCCCCTAGGCTTCGAATTCAACTTTTCAATTTCTGCATCTTTCTTAATTAAAAAAGTGCTTTTGCATATTGGCTCCCACCGGGAATTGAACCCGGGACCGCTTTCACCAAATGCGCTGTCCACATGACTATCCGGGAGCCTTGACACGTTGATATTTTTCCTGAAGGGGTCATTCAATATTGGTGAAAAATAAAAGCCGCGAATTAAAATTAATTACGGTCAGACTATTAAAAATATATACTTAATGTACTTTGGAATTAAAAGAGATCGTTTGAAATAATTAGATCTGTCATACCCTGAAATAATCTAATCCATTTTAAGATGCAAACAATAAAGAGACAATGAGATAAATCGGACGCGGCGTCGCGCGGGCATTTTGAATTTAATATGTACGATAATAATTGGTTGATATCAGAGGATAAAAATTATAAAAGGTTTGAGAATGAGTATATCAAAAATTAACAACAAATAAGTAAAGAAATGAGACATAAGCCTAGTTGCTTAGTCCTGGGTTAAAATAAGAGTACAAGCTTAGAGCCATACTTGGGCTTTTATATTTAGGGCAGCAATCCCTTGGGAAGTCCCACATATTTCAGAAGATCCTTGAGGAAGACGATGATTAAAATTTACAACAGCTTCTTTTAACACTGTTTCAATTGGCAAGACTTTGTGTCCCTAATACATGTCCTTCATATAGGTTATTTTCGGAACTCTTAAGATGTTTTTGATAGTCCTTCACTCGAACGCAATTTATTTGTTTTCTATGGTGGGAGAACAGTATTGTCAAGCCGGGCTCGCGTACGTCAGTATTGATCTGATCATCCTATTGAATAAAAAAATTGTACGTTACTGAATTTAAATTTAAGGAATTATTAATAATCCAGATAATATATTGGATTTTTTAGAAGTGTTTATGGAACTATTACTTCGCTGATTTAACGTCCCAGTTCAGAAAGTGAGACATTAATCGTTGAGAAGTTTAAATCTTTATCGTTTCGCAGTAGTTTTCTGGTTACCTTAATATCATTCTATCTCACTGCTAAACATTATATCCCTTATAGTTTGGTGTTGCAAACTGTCAGCAGCCGGGGTGCTTAAGGATAGAAGAGGGGTGGATCGTTGAGGAGGAAGAAGAATAGTGACCAGTTTCCAGGGTGATCTTGCGAGAGGATGAGTGAACAATGAATACATTTTTTATCCATTTCTAAGATAGTTTCTCTCGTGATTTTCGAACTTCTTTAATATCATTCTACTTCATTGCTAATCATTATATTTCTTATAGTTTGGTGTTGCAAATTGTAAGCAGCCGGGGTGCTTAAGGATAGAAGAGGGGTGGGTTGATGAGGAGGAAGAAGATGAGTGACCAGTTTCTTGGGTGATCTTGCGAGAGGATGAGTGAACAATGAATACATTTTTTATCCATTTCTGAGATAGTTTCTCTCGTGATTTTCGAACTTCTTTAAGTATGCGGAATTAATGTTAAGTTCAGTATCTATCTAACCAGACTAACATTCGTTTCTTACCGGAGTCATTTGTAGTTTTAAAGTTGAGTTATATTTTTTTTTCAGGATTATTATTCAAATTTGAAGAATTGCTATTGAGAGCAACATTTATGCAATCATTCATAACCTTTTTTCAGAAATGAATCCCTTAGTATTGGAAGAAATTGTAGCGAAACATATATTCTATTTTTAAGGATTAAATTTCTGAATTAATTCTCCGATTGGTACTTCATATAAAGTTAACCAGATTATTTAAATCTTTAACGGAAATGTGTTTTCAAAACAACGGATTTCCTCATTTGGAAAATTATTATTTTTGTTATACATACAGATTCATATCTCTTAAGGAAAAAACTTATTATTTTTAGACATACGATGGTAATGAAGTTTTACTTAGCAGAGGAAAGCGTGTGACTTAAAAAATGTGGTGCAAGAAGGAAAAAATAGTGACCTGGCTGGGACTCGAACCTAGGTCTCCTTCCCAGTAAGCGGCTCGGAAGTTTAGTGGTCAGAATACCCGTCCGGAAAGTGAGAGACCAGGGTTCGATTCCCAGTCAAGTCACTATTTTGCACTTCTCGTAAACACCTTTATAGATATCCGATGCATTATTAATTTGAAGTTTTTTGTCTTTAAGGATTAATGGAGAGCTGCAATCGATTCACATATCGATACTGCCCAGGTGTGATGTGACTGCGCAGAGAGAAGGGCAGCACCGGAGACGTCGCGACAGAGTTCAAATTTAGGGTATTGATATCTTTTTATTGCCCCGAATTAGTCTTTATTACTCCTGTACTTCATCTTTCAGACTTTTGAAACACAGAAATATTGAATTACGTCTATTCAACGATCTCAATCTTAAAAATGTACTTGGTTCTAGTTAGTATAATGTTCCACTCGTACGGAATTGTGGTAATTATCAACCACCTGTTCGGAGTGTAATTTTAAATACACCAGTGAATTACAACGTCAAAGACGACGGAATTAACTTAAGTTACAAGAAATGTAATATTAAATATATTTACCAAAAATATAATTAATCCAGACAATTTATTGGATCTTTCAATAGAAATTTTCATTTTAAATCATTAAAACTCAGACAATAAACGAATGAGAGTTGAGTTCAACAATCGCTTTTGTCGTTTAGGCCCACGAAATTATACAAACGTTCCTTCATTTTTGTCTGAATTCTAGCCTTTTCGGTCTGAAAACGATACTCTACGACCGATATAAGAATTTATGTTTAATTTCATTTCTTTTCGTGTTTATCTCGACTTCGTACGACCAGTATTTCGGATTTAATTTCGCGAAAGAAAAAAATGTCTGCAATCGATCAAAGCGAACTCTACGTGCACTTCTTGTGTGCACAAAACTTTTTGGTTTGGCAGGTCCTTATATTAAGTTTCTCACAAACAATTTTTGTATTGCATCATATTTAGCTCATATCTAAACCAAAGGTGCAACGTAACTTGTCACAATAATGGTGAACTTTTACATTCTGTTTACGATCTACTCTTTCGTATTCAATCCATAAAATTTACTTATTTTTCAATAGTATCCTTTGTCTTTTTAAGCGATAAAATCAGAGGAATAATTTGTAACAAAATAAGAATACCACGTTAAAAAATTCCATTTAATCATGTGTTATCATCACGTAAGCCGATTTCATGCAATGATATTAATAATGTATACGACGCTTAATTTATTATATTAAACTAAATGCTTTTTCCTTTCAAAGGAGTCCAAATTTGAGTGGGTTATCTTGAATTTTCAAGATTTACATTTTTGACATAAATTTCTAATTTTCGCTCTATTTTTCGGAAGCGTTTTGAAAAATTGGAAAATGTTTACACATTTGGTGAAATATCGTTGCAATCTTTAAAATAAGTTAAAATTTGACTAGGTTTTCCCGAGCTTTGAGTATTTTTAGTCGAAAAACATTTAAATGTTAGAGCGAAATTTCGCGTTTTTGCTCATTTTCGTATATTTCATGATGAATTGGATAGTTTTTATCAAATTTGGTTTAATCTCGTCGACAACTATAATACGAGAACAACTTTGATTAGGTTATTCGAACTTTGTGTACTCTTAAGAGAAACAAAAAACGTAAATTTTCTACTGAAATATCGCATGTTTCACCCTTTTTTTCGTAAACATTTTGATAAATAGATAAATCCTGTAATATTTCGATGGATATTTTCAATAGCTTTACAACCGGATTCAGGGAAGTTTTGCCGATATAATGATTTTAATACTGTATCGGTAATTGAATTTATATTTACGTTTTGACTTTTAATTTATAATAATATAATGAGAACTCTTAAAGACTATTCCTAGTAATACTGCATCTCTTTATTTTCAGGTATCCGATAATTGGAATGATCCTCGTCTGATAAATTCTCCGCTGGTTTTTCTCACCGATTGGGAAAGTGAATCTCCGAGGCAAGTGAAAGTCACGACCAAGGTCACGAGACAGCTGATTATCTAATAGTTGGTAAACAAGGATAAGGCGTGAGTTGATTTTTATATTGATGTTTTTGAAAATTCAAATGGAAAAATGTTATTGATAATCTCCCATTCCAATGCTTAACCCTGGATTAGTCCCGTAAAAAATATACGTAATTTGTCTCGGGGGGAAAATGACCACATAAGTCTCTGAATTTTTAAGACCTCTTTCAATGGTAAATCATTGGATTTAATATATCGTAGTTCATGAATGGTATTTAAAAAATATATGTATCGATATTTTTCCTGTTAAGAATGGAACTGAAGAACTGGAATTCGGCGAAACTGAAGGTCACGCGACAGCTGTTTGTTTTGAGATAACAAGGCACTTTCATTTTCCCCATGCTTGAAAGCATATTGCCTTCACCTTGACCTTCTTTATCATAACTACTCTTGTTTTCAAAACATCTCTATTTCAAAACATTTATATTTATTGAATCTTCGACTCAAATTTATAACTTTCATTTGCCGACTTTTAGAATAAATATTCGAAGTAATTCAGTCGTTGATCATGTTTGAACGGATGATAAGGAAATACGAATGAGTAATTTTTAAAATGAGTAACCGTTCGCTTTGAATTACCACTTAAGTTTTAGCTTTACTTTCCCTAACTTTTTAACACTCATTAACACTTACGAGATATCACTATTGGTTATCCTAACGTATTTCGTTGCTCAAATTCAGTGGCGAGTCTAGTTTTACATACAATTTCTTTACTATTGATGTACAGGAAATAGCTAACAGGAGTTTTTATCGTCATTTTTCCTACGCTGACTTTCCGTGCACATTCAGTGAAAATTGAAACACCGCTCGTGTGCAAAGATCCAGAAGCTTGAATTTTTATCGTTTCTCAAAGGGTTTTCAGTTCTTCTCAAGTGTATGAAATAAGACCTTAAGTTCAATATCTCTCTCATCAGAACTATGTGTATATCTTACCAAATAACTTTATAATTTAATAATGAGATATGCTATTAAAAGTATATTAACATTCCTAAGAAAACAATCAAATAATGGTAATATTCTTTCGTAAATGATTGTCTTTTCATCGGATTAGAATTGTGACATATAGTAATTCTGATTTTAAAAAAGAATTTCTGAATTGATCCTCTCTGATTGATATTTTGCGTAAAGTTTAGCAGATTTAAAAAATAATAATTAAAGGAGATATGTTCCCAAAGTAACGTATTTTCTCATTCAACAAATTAATAATTTCATCCCGTATATGCTCCAGGCTGTGAAATATTATGCTGAATTCTTAAAATAATGATGGAAATGAAGTTTGACTTATTAAAGGAAAACATGCGACTTAATCTAAGTGTTGTAGAGTAAGTAAAAAAAGTGACATGTTCAGGATTCGAACCAAGGTTTCCCACTTCCAAGGACGTGGCTCGGAGGTATATTGGATAGACTTCTAGTAGTTAGAATACCACTATTTAGTTAAACATAGTTTAATGATTATTTTATTTCGAAGCATTATTAATTTTCATTTTCAATTTTTTTCTAGGGGTATGAGGCAAGAATTCATATAGATATTGCCCAGGAGGACAACTCAATCGAAAGCTACTTGCGCAAAGGAAAACCATCACTGAAGATGCTCATGGAGACGACGGGGTTCCATCTTACTGAGAAGGAGAATTAATGAGAGAGAGAGAATTTGAGGTAATGAGAATTTTCGAAGTGATTTACTCTCTACTACATATTTCAATGTAATTTTAATTTCAGTCTAATTATTAATAGGAAAAATTAACAATTGTAAAGAAGATACCAAGTTTTTTTATTTTTTGAAAAGAAACACGAAAATTGGTACGATTTTAAACATTTATTTAATTTCTTTTTGTCGCCTACCTTTAAGATTCATTTGTTATGTTTTCCAACCGTATACAGGACTTCAAGGTGCCTTTTAAAAAGCAAGATAAAACTTTTGACGGCTAATTAAAAGAAGGGGAAGAAGTTGCAGTTTGTCTCCATGTACGGGATATGGATGATGTTCTTACCTATACTCTAAGGCATCACTCTACCCCGGAAGATGAATAAGAAGTGAAATATTTTTTTTCCCGAGCCAAAACATATTTTCTATATTATGTATAGTTAAAAGATTTGTAAGCCCGGAATTTGTAAAGTGATCCATGACTTGAAATGTATATAATATGGATAAAAAAATTGCGCCCTTAGCAAAACTAACTATTGCAGTATGTGTAGATTTGTTAATGATGTGAAACGCTGTTTAATTTACATATTCTGCAACTATATATTGAATTTTCCCATTATTTTTCTAATTTCTAATTTGGAAGATGATTAGGAAGTGAAAAACATATTTTCTTCCGAGCCAAAATATATTTTAATTATGTATAATATAAAAACTTGTAAGACCGGAATTTATATAGTGTTCAAGGACTCTATTTGAATAAAATATGGATATGAAAAAGTTGGCGCCCTTAGCCAAATTATCAATTGCCGAATGTATAGATTTATTATGATGTGTAAGGCGGGGCTATGTATAATTTATATATTTTGTACCTTACCCTTTGAGAAAGAGATGAAATAAAATGATTGGGAGAGGGGCGTAATTTAGTGCGTGTTGGGTGGGTTATAGAGGAAAATAAGGTATTGGGAAGGAATGGTATTCCAAGTATGTTGGGCATTGGTGTTAAGGGTCTCGGTGGAGCAGTGGGCGGATTAAGGTAGGAGTGGTTGCGATAGTGGGATAGATAGAGTGGTTGGCTTTAAAAAGGAGAAAAGAGTAGGTTGATTAGAGAATGGGGATGAGAGAGGGTGGTTAAAGGGAGTGGTGGGAGGGTGGGTAGGGGATGGGCTGGGAGAGGGTGGGTAGAGGGAGGTTGGGATGGTGGGTAGGGGGTGGGATGGGAGAGGTTGGTTAAAGGGAGGGTTGGGATGGTGGGTAGGGGTGGGATGGGAAAGGGTGGGTACAGGGAGGTTGGGATGGTCGGTAGGGGGTGGGATGGGAAAGGGTGGGTAGAGGGTGGGATGGCATGGTGGGTAGGGGCTGGGATGGGAGAGGGTGTTTAGAGGTAGGTTTGGGATGGTGGGTAGGGGTGGGATGGGAAAGGGTGGGTAGAGGGTGGGATGGCATGGTGGGTAGGGGCTGGGATATGAGAGGGTGTTTAGAGGTAGCGTTGGGATGGTGGTTAGGGGGTGGGATGGGAAAGGGTGGGTAGAGGGAGGGTTGGGATGGGAGAGGGTGGGTAGAGGGATGGTTGGTATGGTGGGTAGGGGGTTGGATGGGAGATGGTGGTTAAAGGGAGTGGTGGGAGGGTGGGTAGCGGATGGGATAGGGTGGGTATAGGGATGGTTAGGATGGTGGATAGGGGGTTGGATGCGAGAGGGTTGGTAGAGGGAGATGGTCCCTAGAACACGTTTTGACAATTTTCGGAAATGTCTGTTTGTATCTGTGTGTGTTTATGTGTGTGTTTCTGTGCTTGTGGGCGCTCTAACGTGAAAACTGTAAGTCTTATAAATACCAGACTTCATATTCACTGTGGTTGATGCTATCAGAGTTGATTAGTTTTTGAAGTAAGTCGGTTAACCCAAAGTCAAGCTTTATTCTTCAAAGCAAATTTCCGGTTTCGAAAATATCTCCATTAATATGATATTTATTTGTATACTATAATTTATAAAAGTTTTAGAAAGTGTAATTAACTATAACTTTTGTATGAAACATATTTTTGTATAACTGATTGTATAGGAGTTATTCATGAAATACTGATAATCCGGAAGGTGCTGATATTGAACTTTGTGGGCGCTCTGGGCACTGGTTCGAAAGGCCAATTTCATCGTGTTTCAACGAATATTTGCCGAAAAACATTATTTATAATTTTTGTGACGGTAAAGAGAATAATATATAAATTAATCACTTATCTTCCAAGTTTAGATTGAATATAGAGTTCGAAAATACTGTATTAGATAAATATTTACATCTTATATGTGGAGAAAGTCATGTGCTGGTCACATCAGATTTTTACTTTCTCCATATACGTAGTATAGAGAAAGTATTGTATTCGCAAAAAAATTCGACCTCCAGATTTCGACGGAAATATATGTTTTGGGGCCCTTAGCATGTTTTAGCTATTTTCCCGAACATGTCTGTCTGTGTGTCTGTCTGTCTGTCTGTCTGTCCGTCTGTCTGTCTGTCTGTGGTAAAAAAAAGATTGTGGGCGCTCTATCTTAAAAAGTGATTATCCGATCATTTTCAAAATTTATATTTAGAATTTTCCTAACAATGCCAAGAGTTGATTAGTTTTTGGAGAATATCGCTTAACCGGAAGTTACGGTTTATCCGGAACGAAATTTTGTTTCTTAAATATCTCTGTAAGAATGCAATATAGGTATATACATTTACATACAAAAGTTGTAGATTATGTACTTTACTACAACTTTTGTATAAAACATTTTTTCTTAACACTGGTTGTTTAGGAGTTATTCTTCAATAATGGTTAACCGGAAGTTGTTGTTCACCCAGAAAAGGAAGTTTTTCATACATATCTCTGTCAGAATGCAATATAGTTATATACATTGACACACAAAAGTTGTAGATAATGTATTTTACATCAACTTTTGTATAAAACATTTTTTCGTAACACTGATTGTTTAGGAGTTATTCCCAAATAATGGTTAACCGGAAGTTGTTGTTAATCCAGAAATGGAAGTTTTTCATACATATCTCAGTCAAAATGCAATGTAGGTATATACAATTCTGAACAAAACGTATTGATAATGTACTTTACTACAACTTTTGTATAAAACATTTTTTCTTAACACTGATTGTTTAGGAGTTATTCTTCAATAATGGTTAACCGGAAGTTATTGTTTACCCAGAAATTGAAGTTTTTCATACATATCTCTGTCAGAATGCAATATAGTTATATACATTGACACACAAAAGTTGTAGATAATGTATTTTACTACAACGTTTGTATAAAACATTTTTTCGTAACACTGATTGTTTAGGAGTTATTCCCAAATAATGGTTAACCGGAAGTTGTTGTTAATCCAGAAATGGAAGTTTTTCAAACATATCTCTGTCAGAATGCAATATAGTTATATACATTGACACACAAAAGTTGTAGATAATGTATTTTACTACAACGTTTGTATAAAACATTTTTTCTTAACACTGATTGTTTAGGAGTTATTCTTCAATAATGGTTAACCGGAAGTTATTGTTTACCCAGAAATTGAAGTTTTTCATACTTATCTCTGTCAGAATGCAATGTAGGTACATACAATTGTGTACCAAAGTTGTGGATAATGTTTTTTTCTACAAAGCTTGTATAAAACATTTTCCTGTAGCACTCATTGTTTTGGAGTTATTTATATATTACCGGCATAGGCTTATGTTTTCAATAAATACGGAGAAAGTCATGTGTTGGCCACATCAGATTTTTTTACATTTGCATTTAACTTTTAACCCTGCAATCCATCAGTGACGCGTAGCAGGGGGTGTAAAACTTTGACATCCCTATCTAAATTGGAGAACTATTAGCTTCTCTGATACTTCGCGGAAACCAAAAGCAACTATATGTCCTGGCAACTACTTCCCTGTATCACACTTTTGTTTCTCTGGAAGAACGCGTAAGATTGTAACTGGGATAACAATATCAGTTATCTCCTCCCCGAAATCGGCAGTGATAAATTTATCAAAGAGCTTCCGTCAATATTTAAGTCTTTCCATCAACAAGAGAGTTCCATCCGAGGGATTCTATCATAGCAGAAACACTGCTGCCAAATCTGAGATCTCCCTTGACGAACTTTGCTGCTCTACCATCCCAAGATCGGAAATTAATGCTACTTCTCGAGGATCCCAAATCGCACAGCAATACGCAAATAGAGGTCAAGGAAAAGTACGCTATTTCTTTTACTCTCGATGAACATCCCCTCAGAATTCTATTGGATAATCTTTGTATCCCATTCGCATTTTTATCACCCTTCGAATATGCTTTTTGATGGAAAAATTACTGCGGAGCGTAATTCCTAGGTATTTGTGATGCATCACGAGCTCCATATTCTTTAGCCATATTTTAATTGCAAATCGAGCAGAAATAGTCATTTCTGGATTCATTTAGAGGCTTTGGAAGACATACCTCCAAAAAATATCAAGTTTTATCTTTCCCGGAGATCACAATAAAATGACGAAATCCCAAAAATTTGCGTTTTGATCATTTTTCTTAGAATTAGAGTAGTAGTAGTACTGTTAGAAGTGCCTCGACAGCTTAGGTCATTTCGCACATCGGCTTCCACCGGGATTCGAACCCGGGATCGTTTTTACCAAAGGCAAACGCTCTGTCCACATGACTATCCGGGAGCTTTAGAATTATAGATAGGCTGGTTTAGTATGGATTTAATTAGAAGCTTTGACGTAGTTATTCCGAATTAGGAACAGATTTTATTTTTGCGATGCAAAATCCCTAAAAAACGCCCGTAAATGATTAAAATGTTTGCTTAAAATTCGAAATAGATTTAGAAATTTAGAATCATTAAAAGCTTTTGACGTTCTGAGTCGTGAATAGATATTTTCTTACGAGAAGGAGTTATTACAAAAAATAACACAGAATACTATAGGAAAAATTTCAGTTTTATCTGCATGATATACTTTAGTAATTAAAGAAACAAATCCGTCAAGTATCCGGAAAAGGAACAGATTTTTAAATAAAGGTAGCTGAAAACCCTGAAAAATTAATAAAACCATTTTTTTGTTTTTAGCCATATTTTGGTAAAATATCGAGCAATACTCGAGGAATAATCCAAATTACGAATAAATTTTCTCTTTTTCGTAGTAGTATACAGAAAAAAACTCATCGGAAAAATGATAGTTTCTTACAATAGGTTGCTTAATAATTTTAATTAACTATTCCAATTCGGACTCGTTTAACGATTTTCTACGGGATCTATCAGCAAAAGAAATACATTAGCACTCTTTGCGAGCAGAAAATTCCACAAACTTCAAAAAAATAATTGGAGAAACTTAAGTTTTTTTGCTACAATTTGCCCAATTATGGATATTAATGTTGTGAGGTTCAGAGCAGTGCGCAGGATTTGCTCGTGCGGAGGGTTTTTCTTATTAAAAAATAGTAACTATTTTAATACAACTATCAATAGACTCCAGAGCAAGCCGAGGACTTTGAGTGATAGTGATATAGAAAGCGTCTGGTGCACAATAAGCCAACAGAACAAGCCGAACATAGATGTATGTGCGTTTTACCGACCACCAAACTCTTCTCGACAGGTTTTGCGACATCTTAACGACGAAATAAATTTCTACACGAGTAAGAACAACCATAGTATAACTATAATCGGGGGGGATTTTAATCTTCCAGACATCGACTGGAATAATCATAGCATAAAGAAAAGGGCCCGGGATGTCGACTCATGTAAAAAGTTATTAAATTTACTTCAGAAAAACTCACTAAGTCAAGCAGTAAAATCGCCAACCAGGGGTGACAATATACTCGATCTCCTTTTAATTAACTTTCCTGAGCGCATAGAGAACATTTCGATTGACGAAGGTCTTGGAGACCACAAAGGCGTTTTTTCAGATATCGAGATAAACCTTAGCAAGTATAAGAAACCCAAACGCAAAATTTATCTCTATTCCAAAGCCAATTTCGAGGAATTTAGCGTAAAACTAACTACCGATTTTAATTCATTTGAGTCGCGCGTAAGCAACAACAACACTGAGGATACATGGAAATCATTCGTGGAGATAATGCATAAATATATAGATTTGTATATACCTTCGAAATACTCTAAAAATGATTGCGAGCCCAGATGGTACGATAAAGAGGTTAGAAGGGCTCTTCGCAAACAAAGAGATTTGCACGAAAAAGTAAAGGCTTTTAAGGGAATACATCAGCCTGTTCCAAATCCACCACGATCACTATTGCTAGAAAAGCACAAGAAAGCAAAATGCGACATCAAGCGAGCTATGCGTAACGCCCACAGCAACTTTAAAAAGAAAATACTTGGGGAATATTTAGAGGAAGACCCTAAAGCTTTCTGGTCCTACGTTAGAGAGGTACAGGGAAAGATACAAACAGTGAGCTCGATAAGGGATATCGAAGGTAACATTACTTGCGATTCGAAGAGGAAAGCGAATATTCTAAACGAATTTTACCAAAGCGTATTCACATCAGATTGGAACATAGAGATCCTCCCTAAGGTTAATATACTGGACTCCATGCCAAATATAACTTTTACGACAGACGGTATAGTTAAAATATTACGCAAAATTAAGCCAAATAAGTCGCCAGGGCCAGAAGGCATTCCAGCAAGAGTGCTTAAAGAACTGGCAGAAAGCGTCGCCCCTTATCTCAAAATTATATTTTGTAAATCGATAAATGAAGGTAGGGTCCCATCCGATTGGAAATTAGCTAATATTACTCCTGTTTACAAAAGCGGATTAAAGGAGGACCCAGGAAATTATAGACCCATATCATTAACTTCGCTGTCCAGAAAGGTAATGGAACATATCGTCGTAAGCTCACTCATGGGATTTTTAGATGTAAATGAATTCCTCGACGCAAACCAGCATGGTTTTCGTAAGTCCCGATCATGTGAAACCCAACTTGCTCTATTTGTACACGATATCTTAAAGTCCGCCGAAAGTAAAAAGCAAGTGGACGCTATTTTCCTAGATTTCAAAAAAGCATTCGATAGAGTCCCACACTGCAAACTAATTTACAAACTAAAACTAGCGGGCATTAACAAGGAAGTAGTCGACTGGGTTAAGGATTTTCTCTACGAGAGGGAACAACAAGTTGTACTGGATGGCGTTAGCTCAAATAGAGTTAAAGTTACCTCTGGCGTACCTCAAGGCAGTGTAATTGGACCTCTTCTTTTCCTTATTTATATCAATGACTTGAGTGACGAGATAGTTAGTAATGTGAGGATATTTGCGGATGACTCGGTTATATATAGGGAAATAACAAACGAGGAAGACCGGACATCTCTCTCGAACGATTTAGTCCTCATCCAAAGGTGGTGCGAAAAATGGGAATTAGATATTAACGTAAGTAAATGCTCCGAAGTTAATTTCTTCGAAAAGAAAAAAAATGCGTCCAAATCACCCATACAAAATTAATGGAATTAGTATCAAAGTAGTAGATTCAGTTAAATATCTCGGGTTCAACATTACTAATAACTTAAATTGGAGCACGCATATTCGAAAAATCTGCGGCAAAGCAAGTAAAAGGCTTGGCTTTGTAAAGCGTATGTTCGGTAAATGCGACGAAAAGGTGAGAGAGCGATGTCAGTTTACCTTGGTCAGACCCCTTCTGGAATATGCGGCAAGTATATGGGATCCGGCGGATGAAACGTGTACTCGCGAACTCGAGAAAGTGCAACGTAAAGCGGTTCGTTTTGTTAAGAAATGCTACGATAAAAAAGCAAGCGTTAAAAAAATGCTCTCAGACGTAGGTTGGGAATCCTTGAAAGAAAGGAGATTGGAAGCTAGGCTGCGATTGCTTAATAAATTCAGGGAAACTACATTTTCCAAAGATACAATCGGTATCATGCAACCCCCGTGCTACGTCGGTCGATCCGATAATGACCGTAAGTTAAGAGAAATAGATGCTAGGACCAATCGTATAGAGATTCATTCTTTCCGCGAAAAATACGTGACAATAATCGAATAAGGAAGTAATTTTGATTCAACTGGTGTTTACACCCCCTGCCACACGCCGAAAGGCGGCTTGTAGGGTATTAATGTAGATGTAGATGTAGAATAATGAACGTACGCGAGAACGTACAGGAGTCCTGACAGACGATAACATGAAATTTGAAAGAGGCACTACATTTTGGAAGGAAACGTTTACTAAATGAATCATTAAATAATATAATTTCATTTTATCCTATCTTCAATTCATCATTCATGGAACATTTTGTATGAAGGATCCTCATGGGGAGAGTTCGAACCACCAAACCCCCGTGCGCACGGGCCTGGTGAGGTTGACTATGTGGACGCCATTCAACTATATTCAAAGACCAAAATGAGAGTCTTTGTTCAATTTCCTTGGTAGAATTAATTTCCGATCTCGAGATGGTAGTGCAGCTAGTCAAGGAAGCAATATCGAAAAAGCGATACAGGGAAGTAGTTTCCAGGAGAGATAGTTACTTTTGATCGTTTTTCCCGCGAAATATTGGATAAGCTAATAGCTCTTCAGGTTATTTAGGGATTTCGGTGTTTTTACACCCCCAGCCAAGCGCCACTGGCGGATTGCAGTGTTTGATTGTAAATTATAGCTTGTAAAAACCTTATTATAGAGATTATGTTTACTATATAATGTTTACTGGATTATTTTTTCAAGATTATGTTGTTTTATATGAAAAAAGGCAAGAAAAGTAAAGGTTTTCAAGATATGTTACTGGTATTCAAGAATGTTCACGTCAACTGCCTTAGTAAAATGAAAAGTTTACTATAAAGTAGGGGTATCTCTATAAACTCTATAATTGTAGTCCTATATTGATAATTTTATGTCAATATCTGAGCACATAAAGACATTTATATATTTCGGATTATTTTCAGGATTTTATATTTAATGATTTAACTGGCGCAAAAGTAAATATCTTATCTATCTTAATAGCCAATATGTGTATAGTTTACTTCGATTTTCAATCAAAATATGGTAAAAATATAATTTTTTTTCAATTATTTTCTACCTATATACCCATAAAACGTCGACAATCCGTGAATTAAGGGAAAATTCCGTTTTTTGGCAATATTTTGCTTAAATATCGAAAAATCAAATTCAAATTTGCACTAATATTTAAGCTGTAGACGAGATCTTTCCGAAACAGGAAAACATTTTCACATTCGCGGAGCAGTGAGTTCAAAAACGCGAAAACTCTTATAGGAATTTCAGTTTTTTTTGCTATGATTAGTTAAAGTATTGATATATGCTTATCAAATTATGAAGCATATTCGATCTTTCATCGAAATCCCTCATCTTTTGATAAAGTTGTCTATTTAATCGAGCAGTAGATGCAAGAATCCTTGAAAACCAAAATTAAAACTTGAAAGATTTATTTATTTATACGTTTTCCTTAAACATCATAATTAAACTGCCATTTTAGTACACATTAGGAATCGCCTTATTGATCCCAACTAAGAGAAGATACACTGATTCGCTGGGAATTTAACCCAAAATACTTCGAAAACAAGGAAAATATTAACTCTACAATAATTATAACGAGACTCCGCCGAACATAAACGAAAACAAACCCACAGAATTTCTGCTTTCTATATATACAAGACATCTAACTTCCCTCATCAGTAAAGTGGTAATCTCTACCCTTCCTGACTCAAATTATGTACCTACAATTGATTGTCCTCATTAATCATCTGTTTTATGGGCCTCGGTATAACACTTCGGATTCAACAATGGGATCGGTCGTCAGGGGGATGAGTTGTTTACAACCTCCAATTATCATAAAATGTTCGTATTTTTCACAGATATTCTCGCAAATTCGAATCAAAGAAAGATTCCACGATAAAAATAAAATCTTCGCTCAGTTTTCTTTCTTTCGGTGCTTGTCTCGTTGAAGTGCGACTATTCCTTCTAATTTAATTTTACGAAAGAAATAAACCCTGCCTGCGATGAAAATGAGTTTTTCGTGTATTCTTCATGGAAAACTATCTGAGTGATCTCGGTTCGAACCCCGTAAAATTTTAAAATCGACCTAGGATGATTGACCTTGGGTCGTCGACCTAGGATCATTGACCTCGGGTCATCGACCAAGTGTCATTGACCTTGACATATATACGGTTTGTCATCCCGGAGTCGACCATCCGGAGTCAATACACCCGAGTCGACCTCCCGGAGTCGACATCCCGGAGTCGACCTCGCGGAGTCGACCTCCCGGAGTCGACCTCCCGGAGTCGACCTCCCAGAAAGGACCTCCCGGAGTCGAACTCCTGGAGTCAACCTAACGGAGTCAACCTCCCGGATTGGACCTCCATGAGTCGATCCCGAGGAGAATACCTCCTGGATTCAACCTCCCGGCGTCGACTTCTCATAATGGTCCTGCCTGAATTGACCTCGGGTCATTGACCTCCGGTCATCAACCTCTGGTCACCGACCTCAAGTCATCGACCTCAGGTCATTGACCTCGTGCCATTGACCTCGGGTAATCGACATCGGGTCGTCGACCTCGAGTCATATACCTAGGTCATCTCGATAAAATGACGAAAATAAGGGCAAAATTAAAAAAAATTGAAATTTCGTTATATTACCGTTTTCGTTGATTTTACAACCATATCGCCAAAAAAAGACGAATATTGAAGCAAAACAGAGGAAAAAATAGAAATTTCTATAAAATTATCCGTTGTTGTTCCTTTTTTCGATCATATATCGATAAAATGACGAAAATTTAGGTAAATTAGAGGAAATAAATTGAAATTTCAGTGAAATAATCCGTTTTCGTTCCTTTTCTCGATCATATCTCGATAAGAATGCGAACGTTAAGGCAAAATTGATTTAAAAATTGAAATTTCGTAAAATTATCCGTTTTCATTGCTTTTTTCTATCATATCTCGATAAAATGACGAAATTAAAGCAAAATAGAGGAAGAAAGTTGAGATTTCACTAAGATTATCCGTTTTCGCTGACTTTTTAGATCATATCTCGATAGAATGATGAAAATAAGGGCAAAATAGAGGAAAAAATTGAAATTTCGGTGAAAGTACCCAATTTCGTTGATTATTTCGATCATATCTCGATGTCTGACTAAATTTAAGGCATAATAGAGGAAAAAAATTGAAATTTTGCTCAAATAATCCGTATTTGTTGCATAAAATTACGAAAATTAATCCTAAATAGAGGAAATAAATTGAGATATCAATAAAAATATCCGTTTTCGTTGCTTTTTTTATGATAACACTATAAATAGGCGAAAATTAAGACAAAATATAAAAAAATTGAAATTTTGCTCAATTTATCTGTTTTTGTTGCTTTTTTCCTTTCATACATCGATAAAATGACGAAAATTAAGTAAAATAGAGGAAAAAAATTGAAATTTTTCTAAAATATCCGTTTTCTATGCTTTTTTCGATCAAATTTCGAGAAAAAAACGAAAATTAAGTCAAGATAGAGGAAAAAAATTAAAATTTCACTAAAACTATCCGTTGTTTTGCTTTTATCGATCATATCTATATAAAATTTATGCAAAATATAGAATAAAATTTTGATTTCTCTAAAATTATCCGTTTTCGTTGCATTTTTCGATCATATCTCGGTAAAATGACGAAAATTAAGGTTGAATAGAGGAAACAATTTAAATTTAGCTAAAATTATCCATATTTTTTGCTTTTGTCGATCAAATCTTTATAAAAAGACAAATATTAAGGTTGAATAGAGTAAGGAAATTGAAATTTCGATGAAATTATCCGTTTTCGTTGTTTGTTTCGATCATATGTCAGTAAAATTAATCCTAAACAGTGGAAATAAATTGAGAGTTCTCTAAAAATATCCGTTTTCGTAGCTTTCTTTGATGATACACGATATTTAGACGAAAATTAAGCCAAAATATAGAAATCAAATTGAAATATTGCTAAAATTATCCGTTTTCGTTGCCTTTTTCGAACATATCTTGATAAAATAAAGAAATGAAGTAAAAATAGAGGAAAAAAATTAAAATTTTGGTAAAAGTATCCGTTTTCGTTCCTTTCTTCGATAATATCTCGATAAAATGACGTAAACTAAGGCAAAATATTAGTAAGAAAAATTGGAATTTGGGTGAAATTATCCTTTTTCATTCCTTTTTTCGATCAAATCTCGAAAAAATGACGAAAATGAGACAAGATTGAGGGAAAAATTTGAAATTTTGGTGAAATTATCCGTTTTCTCTCCATTCTTCGATCATATCTCAATAAAATGACGGAAATTAAGGCAAAATAGAGGAAAAAATTTGAAATTTCGCTTATAATTATCTGTTTTTGCTGCTTTTTTCGATATTATCTGGCAAAAATTACGAAAATTAGAGGAGAAGAATTGATAATTCGCCTTTACTTATCCGTTTTCGTTGCTTTTTCGATCATTTCTCGATAAAATGATGAAAATAAGGGCAAAATAGAGGAGAAAATTGAAATTACGATGAAATTATCCGTTTTCGTTACTTTTTTCGATCATATCTCGATGAAATTATGAAAATTAAGGCAAAAGTGAGGAAAAAAATTGAAATTTTGGTAAAAGTATCCGTTTTCATTCCTTTCTTCGATCATCTCTCGATTAAATGACGAGAATTAAGGCAAAATAGAGGAAAATAATTGAAAATATTGGTGAAATAATTCGTTTTCGTTCCTTTTTTTGAGCATATCTCGATAATATGACGACCTTTAAGACAGATCAAAGGTAAAAAATTGAAATTTTGCAAAAAATATCCGTTTTCGTTGCTTTTATCGATCTTATCTCCATAACATTAATGCAAAATAAAGGAAAAAATTGAGATTTCACTAAATGTATACGATTTCGTAGATTTTTGGATCATATCTCGATTAAATGATAAAAATAAGGGTAAAATAGAGGAAAAATATTGAAATTTCGGTGAAATTATCCGTTTTCGCTGCTTTTTTCGTTCATATTGTTATGGCATCGGTATGGCGGGCCAGCGAGAGAGGGAGGGGAGGGCGAGCCTTCTACGGAAGCGTAGAAGTTTCTAGCAGCGGAGCGTAGATTGGCCTTGAAGCGGTTCCCCGCCCCCCCCCTCGAATGGTTTCCGGATGGTTCGAGAACGTTCCCTCCGGGTATATAGGAGAGGCGTGCGGTGTTCGGAGGGAGAGAAGGCGACGGACGTCGGACGCGGGTGTTAGAGCGCCGGAGGAGCTTACGAGGTGTTTTCTGCAGTGAGCAAGTGCTTTGTGCGCGACCGTTGGTAGTGTTCCAGCGAACTGGTCGGTGTGCGGTGAACGGTTTTGGGGGGTGACATTGGCGAAGTTGGACAAATGTTGTGACTGTGGTTCGTGGGATCGGGTGTTGGAACTGCCATTGTTTGGGTTGGGTTGGCATGAACTATTGTGTACTTAATCGCCTTGAATAAATTGCGAGCCCTGTGTTGTGGGTACGTAACAATATCTTGATAAAATGAAGAAAATTAAGGCAAAAAAGGGAAAAAAATTGAAATTTTAGTGAAATAGTCCGTTTTGTTGCTTTTCTCGATCATATCTTTATAAAATGAAGAAAGTAAGTAAAAATAGAGGTAAATATATAATTTTCCGTAAAATTATCCGTTTTCATTGCTTTTTTCTATCATCTCTTGATAAAATGACGAAATGTAAGGCAACATAGAGGCAAAACTTTTAAATTTCGCTAAAAAATTATCGATAAATTATATATGGAGTCGGCCTCCAAAAGTCAATTGCAGGAATTGAACTCATAGAGTCGATATCGGGTCATCGAACTTGGCTCATTGACCTCGGGTCACAAACCTGGGGTCATCAACTTCGGGTCATCAACTAAATAACTTACCCAACCCAACCAGACACAACCCAACCTAACCCAACTGTTAATTCCGATTAGTTCGTTCTGTGACCAAACTAATCGGAATAAAAGCAGTTTCAAAGCATTTTATAAGCGAGTTAAGCTGTCTCTAAGAAAACTAAGCGGTCTCTAAGCGAAGACTATCCATGCTAAGCCGTCTCTATGGGAAGTAATCGGACTCAATGCGGGCATATCAGAGTCTAAGCGAAATAAGCTGTCACATAGCGAAATAATAGGAGTCTAAGCGAATAAAGCGGTCTCTAAAGGAAATAAGCCGTCAAGAAGCGAAATTAAAAGAGTCTAAGCGAATGAAGCGGACTCTTAGCGAAAGAAGCGGACTCTAAGTGAAAGAAGGAGACTAAGCAAATTAAGCGGACTCTAAGCGAAATGAGCGGTCACTTAGTTAAATAATTTGAATCAAGCGAATGAAGATGACTGTAAGCGAAGGAAACAGACTCTAAGCGAGCTTATTGGACTCTCAGCGAAAAAAGCGGTTTCTAAGCGAAACAAGCCATCACTAAAAGAAATAATCGGAGTCTAAGCGAATTAAGCGGACTCTCAGCGAAAGAAGTGGTTTCAAAGCGAGCTTATTGGGCTCTGAGCGAATTAAGCGGACTCTCAGCGAAAGAAGTGGTTTCAAAGCGAGCTTATTGGGCTCTGAGCGAATTAAGCGGACTCTAAGCGAATTGATCGGACTCTAAATTAATGGAAGGGACTCTAAGCAAATAAAGTGGACTTAAAGCGTAATAAGTGGAGTCCAAGCGAAATTAACGGGGTCTAAGCGAAGTAAACGGATTTTTAGCGGGCTTATTGGACTCTAAGCGTAGTAAGCGGACTGAAAGCGAAAAAGCAGTCCTTAACCAAAGTAAGCGGTCTATTAGTGTAGTGAGCGATTTGTAAGTGAAGTAATCAGTTAACCCATCCTTACCCAACCCAACCCAACCAGACACAACCCACTCTAACCCAACCTAACATAACTGTTAATTCCGATTAGTTCGTTCTGTGACCGAACTTATCGGAATAAAAGCGGTTTCAAAGCGTTTTATAAGCAAGTTAAGCTGTCTCTAAGAAAACTAAGTGGTCTCTAAGCGAAGGCTATCCATGCTAAGCCGTCTCTATGGGAAGTAATCGGACTCAATGCGGGCATATCAGAGTCTAAGCGAAATAAGCTGTGACATAGCGAAATAATAGGAGTCTAAGCGAATGAAGCGGTCTCTAAAGGAAATAAGCCGTCAAGAAGCGAAATTAAAAGAGTCTAAGCAAAAAAAGCGGACTCTTAGCGAAAGAAGCGGACTCTAAGTGAAAGAAGGAGACTCTAAGCAAATAAAGTGGACTCTAAGCGAAATGAGCGGTCACTTAGTTAAATAATTTGAATCAAGCGAATGAAGATGACTGTAAGCGAAGGAAACAGACTCTAAGCGAGCTTATTGGACTCTCAGCGAAAAAAGCGGTTTCTAAGCGAAACAAGCCATCACTAAAAGAAATAATCGGAGCCTAAGCGAATTAAGTGGACACTCAGCCAAAGAAGCGGTTTCAAAGCGAGCTTATTGGGCTCTGAGCGAATAAAGCGGACTCTAAGCGAATTGATCGGACTCTAAATTAATTGAAGGGACTCTAAGCAAATAAAGCAGACTAAAAGCGTAATAAATGGAGTCTAAGCGAAATTAACGGTGTCTAAGCGAAGTAAACAGATTTTTAGCGGGCTTATTGGACTCTAAGTGTAGTAAGCGGACTGAAAGCGAAAAAGCAGTCCTTAACCAAAGTAAGCGGTATATTAGCGTAGTGAGCGATTTCTAAATGAAGTAATCAGTTATCCCATCCTAACCCTACCCAACCCAACTAGACACAACCCAACCTAACATACCTGTAAATTCCAATTAGTTCGTTCAGTGACCGAACTAATCAGAATAAAAGCGGTTTTAAAGCATTTTATAAGCGAGTTACGCTGTCTCTAAGAAAACTAAGTGGTCTCTAAGCGAAGGCTATCCATGCTAATCCGTCTCTGGGAAGTAATCAGACTCCATGCGGGCATATCAGAGTCTAAGCAAAATAAGCTCCTTAAGTTTTGATTCTCTACCTACCCGAAAAGTATTTTTTTTTAAATCCCGAAAATCAAAGCAATGCATTCAAACGGGAAAAAGCGGGACTTTGGGGCCCTCTGGAATCGAACTCATGACACTGAGGTTCAAAATCACAATTTTTCTGGAGGTTATCCGTTATCGCCAATATGTAGTAAAATTTCAAGCCATTGACACTAGAGGTTTAGACTTTGAGTTTGTATCCTCTATATATTTATATATATATATATATATATATATATATATATATATATATATATATATATATATATATATATATATATATATATTATATATTTGAATGAATCCGGAGAAGCATCTATATATAATAAATATAATATCTGATTAGTACTTATTCCATCCTGTAAGTAGGCTATCTTCCACAAGTTCTTCCCTGTCATTATCATAGCACCACTCCTCTCCCGCACTCCAGCATGAGATTACATAATGAAGGACAAGAATAGAGTTATAAAAATAAGTAAACCAATATAAATATTGCAAGATTAATGATCAAAGCTAATCAAATTTCATTAATAAAGACTAATAAATATAATATAATATTTAATAAGTACTTATATCATGCTTTAATTAGGCTATCTTCCAAGAGTTCGTCCCTGTCATTATCATAGTGCCACTCCTCTCCCCCAGTCAAGCATGAGATAACTAAATGAAGGAAAAGAAGAGAGTTATAAAAATAAGTTAACCACTATAAAAATTGCAAGATTAATGATCAAGGCTAATCAAATTTCATTAATATCGACTAATTAATATAATATAATATCTAATAAGTACTTATATCATGCTTTAATTAGGCTATCTTCCAATAAATCGTCCCAGTCATTATCATAGCGCCACTCCTCTCCCCCAGTCCAGCATGAGATAACTAAATGAAGGAAAAGAAGAGAGTTATTAAAATAAGCTAACCAATATAAAAATTGCAAGATTAATGATCAAAGCTAATCAAATTACATTAATATCAACTAATTAATATAATATAATATCTAATAAGTACTTATATCATGCTTAAATTAGGCTATCTTCCAAGAGTTCTTCCCATTCATTATCATAGCGCCACTCCTCTCCCCCAGTCCAGCATGAGATAACTAAATGAAGGAAAAGAAGAGAGTTATTAAAATAAGCTAACCAATATAAAAATTGCAAGATTAATGATCAAAGCTAATCAAATTACATTAATATCAACTAATTAATATAATATAATATCTAATAAGTACTTATATCATGCTTAAATTAGGCTATCTTCCAAGAGTTCTTCCCATTCATTATCATAGCGCCACTCCTCTCCCCCAGTCCAGCATGAGATAACTAAATGAAGGAAAAGAAGAGAGTTATTAAAATAAGTTAACCACTATAAAAATTGCAAGATTAATGATCAAAGCTAATCAAATTTCATTAATTACCACTAATTAATATTCATTAATATCGAATTAATACTGATTCAATCCTTTTGTTACGCCTTATTCCAAGAGTTCGTCCCTCTCGTTATCATAGCACCACTCCTCTCCCCCAGTTAAGCATGAGATAACTAAATGAAGGAAAAGAAGAGAGTTATAAAAATAAGTTAACCAATATAAAAATTGCAAGATTAATGATCAAAGCTAATCAAATTTCATTAATAACCACTACTTAATATTCTTTAATATATAATTAATACTGATTCAATCCTTTTGTTAGGCTATATTCCAAGAGTTCTTCCCATTCATTATCATAGCACCACTCCTCTCCCCCAGTCCAGGATGAGATAACTAAATGAAGTAAAAGAAGAGAGTTATTAAAATAAGTTAACCAATATAAAAATTGCAAGAATAATGATTAAAGCTAATCGAATTTCATTAATAACCACTACTTAATATAATATAATATCTAATAAGTACTTATATCATGCTTTAATTAGTCTATCTTCAAAGAAATCGTCCCTGTCATTATCATAGCGCCACTCCTCTCCCCCAGTCCAGCATGAGATAACTAAATGAAGGAAAAGAAGAGAGTTATTAAAATAAGTTAACCAATATAAAAGTGCAAGAATAATGATCAAAGCTAATCAAATTTCATTAATATTGACTAATTAATATTATATTATATCTAATAAGTACTTATATCATGCATTAATTAGGCTATCTTCCAAGAGTTACCCCTGTCAATATCATAGTGCCACTCCTCTCCCCCAGTCCAGCATGAGATAACTAAATGAAGGAAAAGAAGAGAGTTATTAAAATAAGTTAACCAATATAAATATTGCAAGATTAATGATCAAAGCTATTCAAATTTCATTAATATCGACTAATTAATATAATATAATATCTAATAAGTACTTATATCATGCTTTAATTAGGCTATCTTCCAAGAGTTCGTCCCTGTAATTATCATAGCGCCACTCCTCTCCCCCAGTCCAGCATGAGATAACTAAATGAAGGTAAAGAAGAGAGTTATTAAAATAAGTTAACCAATATAAAAGTGCAAGAATAATGATCAAAGCTAATCAAATTTCATTAATATTGACTAATTAATATTATATTATATCTAATAAGTACTTATATCATGCATTAATTAGGCTATCTTCCAAGAGTTACCCCTGTCAATATCATAGTGCCACTCCTCTCCCCCAGTCCAGCATGAGATAACTAAATGAAGGAAAAGAAGAGAGTTATTAAAATAAGTTAACCAATATAAATATTGCAAGGTTAATGATTAAAGCTAATCGAATTTCATTAATAACCACTACTTAATATAATATAATATCTAATAAGTACTTATATCATGCTTTAATTAGTCTATCTTCAAAGAAATCGTCCCTGTCATTATCATAGCGCCACTCCTCTCCCCCAGTCCAGCATGAGATAACTAAATGAAGGAAAAGAAGAGAGTTATTAAAATAAGTTAACCAATATAAAAGTGCAAGAATAATGATCAAAGCTAATCAAATTTCATTAATATTGACTAATTAATATTATATTATATCTAATAAGTACTTATATCATGCATTAATTAGGCTATCTTCCAAGAGTTACCCCTGTCAATATCATAGTGCCACTCCTCTCCCCCAGTCCAGCATGAGATAACTAAATGAAGGAAAAGAAGAGAGTTATTAAAATAAGTTAACCAATATAAATATTGCAAGATTAATGATCAAAGCTATTCAAATTTCATTAATATCGACTAATTAATATAATATAATATCTAATAAGTACTTATATCATGCTTTAATTAGGCTATCTTCCAAGAGTTCGTCCCTGTAATTATCATAGCGCCACTCCTCTCCCCCAGTCCAGCATGAGATAACTAAATGAAGGTAAAGAAGAGAGTTATTAAAATAAGTTAACCAATATAAAAGTGCAAGAATAATGATCAAAGCTAATCAAATTTCATTAATATTGACTAATTAATATTATATTATATCTAATAAGTACTTATATCATGCATTAATTAGGCTATCTTCCAAGAGTTACCCCTGTCAATATCATAGTGCCACTCCTCTCCCCCAGTCCAGCATGAGATAACTAAATGAAGGAAAAGAAGAGAGTTATTAAAATAAGTTAACCAATATAAATATTGCAAGATTAATGATCAAAGCTATTCAAATTTCATTAATATCGACTAATTAATATAATATAATATCTAATAAGTACTTATATCATGCTTTAATTAGGCTATCTTCCAAGAGTTCGTCCCTGTCATTATCATAGCGCCACTCCTCTCCCCCAGTCCAGCATGAGATAACTAAATGAAGGTAAAGAAGAGAGTTATTAAAATAAGTTGACCAATATAAAAATTGAAAGATTAATGATCAAAGCTAATCAAATTACATTAATAACCACTACTTAATATTCTATAGTATCTAATTAATACTGATTCAAACCTTTTATTAGGCTATATTCCATGAGTTCGTCCCTCTCGTTAAAATAGCGCCATTCCTCTCCCCCAGTCCAGCATGAGATAACTAAATGAAGGAAAAGAAGAGAGTTATTAAAATAAGTTAACATAATATAAATATTGGAAGCTTAATGATCAAAGCTAATCAAATTTCATTAATATCGACTAATTAATATAATATCTAATAAGTACTTATATCATGCTTTAATTAGGCTATCTTCCAAGAGTTCGTCCCTGTAATTATCATAGTGCCACTCCTCTCCCCCAGTCCAGCATGAGATAACTAAATGAAGGAAAAGAAGAGAGTTATTAAAATAAGTTAACCACTATAAAAATTGCAAGATTAATGATCAAGGCTAATCAAATTTCATTAATATCGACTAATTAATATAATATAATATCTAATAAGTACTTATATCATGCTTTAATTAGGCTATATTCCAAGAGTTCGTCCCTGTCATTATCATAGTGCCACTCCTCTCCCCCAGTCCAGCATGAGATAACTAAATGAAGGAAAAGAAGAGAGTTATTAAAATAAGCTAACCAATATAAAAATTGCAAGATTAATGATCAAAGCTATTCAAATTTCATTAATATCGACTAATTAATATAATATAATATCTAATAAGTACTTATATCATGCTTTAATTAGGCTATCTTCCAAGAGTTCGTCCCTGTAATTATCATAGTGCCACTCCTCTCCCCCAGTCCAGCATGAGATAACTAAATGAAGGAATAGAAGAGAGATATTAAAATAAGTTAACAAATATAAATATTGCAAGATTAATGATCAAAGCTAATCAAATTTCATTAATAACCACTACTTAATATTCTATAATATCTAATTAATACTGATTCAATCCTTTTATTAGGCTATATTCCAAGAGTTCGTCACTGTCATTATCATAGCGCCACTCCTCTCCCCCAGTCCAGCATGAGATAACTAAATGAAGGAAAAGAAGAGAGTTATTAAAATAAGTTAACCAATATAAAAATTGCAAGATTAATGATCAAAGCTAATCAAATTTCATTAATAACCACTACTTAATATTCTATAATATCTAATTAATACTGATTCAATCCTTTTATTAGGCTATATTCCAAGAGTTCGTCCCTGTCATTATCATAGCGCCACTCCTCTCCCCCAGTCCAGCATGAGATAACTAAATGAAGGAAAAGAAGAGAGTTATTAAAATAAGTTAACAAATATAAATATTGCAAGATTAATGATCAAAGCTAATCAAATTTCATTAATAACCACTACTTAATATTCTATAATATCTAATTAATACTGATTCAATCCTTTTATTAGGATATATTCCAAGAGTTCGTCACTGTCATTATCATAGCGCCACTCCTCTCCCCCAGTCCAGCATGAGATAACTAAATGAAGGAAAAGAAGAGAGTTATAAAAATAAGTTAACAAATATAAAAATTGCAAGATTAATGATCAAAGCTAATCAAATTTCATTAATAACCACTACTTAATATTCTATAATATCTAATTAATACTGATTCAATCCTTTTATTAGGCTATATTCCAAGAGTTTGTCACTGTCATTATCATAGCGCCACTCCTCTCCCCCAATCCAGCATGAGATAACTAAATGAAGGAAAAGAAGAGAGTTATAAAAATAAGTTAACCAATATAAAAATTGCAAGATTAATGATCAAAGCTAATCAAATTTCATTAATAACCACTACTTAATATTCTATAATATCTAATTAATACTGATTCAATCCTTTTATTAGGCTATATTCCAAGAGTTCGTCCCTGTCATTATCATAGCGCCACTCCTCTCCCCCAGTCCAGCATGAGATAACTAAATGAAGGAAAAGAAGAGAGTTATAAAAATAAGTTAACCAATATAAAAATTGCAAGATTAATGATCAAAGCTAATCAAATTTCATTAATAACCACTACTTAATATTCTTTAATATCTAATTAATACTGATTCAATCCTTTTGTTAGGCTATATTCCAAGAGTTCTTCCCATTCATTATCATAGCACCACTCCTCTCCCCCAGTCCAGCATGAGATAACTAAATGAAGGAAAAGAAGAGAGTTATTAAAATAAGTTAACCAATATAAATATTGCAAGATTAATGATCAAAGCTATTCAAATTTCATTAATATCGACTAATTAATATAATATAATATCTAATAAGTACTTATATCATGCTTTAATTAGGCTATCTTCCAAGAGTTCGTCCCTGTCATTATCATAGCGCCACTCCTCTCCCCCAGTCCAGCATGAGATAACTAAATGAAGGAAAAGAATAGAGTTATTAAATAAAGTTAACCACTATAAAAATTGCAAGATTAATGATCAAAGCTAATCAAATTTTATTAATTACCACTAATTAATATTCATTAATATCGAATTAATACTGATTCAATCCTTTTGTTACGCTATATTCCAAGAGTTCGTCCCTCTCGTTATCATAGCACCACTCCTCTCCCCCAGTTTAGCATGAGATAACTAAATGAAGGAAAAGAACAGAGTTATTAAAATAAGTTAACCAATATAAATATTGCAAGATTAATGATCAAAGCTAATCAAATTACATTAATAACCACTACTTAATATTCTATAGTATCTAATTAATACTGATTCAAACCTTTTATTAGGCTATATTCCATGAGTTCGTCCCTCTCGTTAAAATAGCGCCATTCCTCTCCCCCAGTCCAGCATGAGATAACTAAATGAAGGAAAAGAAGAGAGTTATTAAAATAAGTTAACATAATACAAATATTGGAAGCTTAATGATCAAAGCTAATCAAATTTCATTAATATCGACTAATTAATATAATATCTAATAAGTACTTATATCATGCTTTAATTAGGCTATCTTCCAAGAGTTCGTCCCTGTAATTATCATAGTGCCACTCCTCTCCCCCAGTCCAGCATGAGATAACTAAATGAAGGTAAAGAAGAGAGTTATTAAAATAAGTTAACCACTATAAAAATTGCAAGATTAATGATCAAGGCTAATCAAATTTCATTAATATCGACTAATTAATATAATATAATATCTAATAAGTACTTATATCATGCTTTAATTAGGCTAGCTTCCAATAAATCGTCCCAGTCATTATCATAGCGCCACTCCTCTCCCCCAGTCCAGCATGAGATAACTAAATGAAGGAAAAGAAGAGAGTTATTAAAATAAGCTAACCAATATAAAAATTGCAAGATTAATGATCAAAGCTATTCAAATTTCATTAATATCGACTAATTAATATAATATAATATCTAATAAGTACTTATATCATGCTTTAATTAGGCTATCTTCCAAGAGTTCGTCCCTGTAATTATCATAGTGCCACTCCTCTCCCCCAGTCCAGCATGAGATAACTAAATGAAGGAATAGAAGAGAGATATTAAAATAAGTTAACAAATATAAATATTGCAAGATTAATGATCAAAGCTAATCAAATTTCATTAATAACCACTACTTAATATTCTATAATATCTAATTAATACTGATTCAATCCTTTTATTAGGCTATATTCCAAGAGTTCAACACTGTCATTATCATAGCGCCACTCCTCTCCCCCAATCCAGCATGAGATAACTAAATGAAGGAAAAGAAGAGAGTTATTAAAATAAGTTAACCAATATAAAAATTGCAAGATTAATGATCAAAGCTAATCAAATTTCATTAATAACCACTATTTAATATTCTATAATATCTAATTAATACTGATTCAATCCTTTTATTAGGCTATATTCCAAGAGTTCGTCACTGTCATTATCATAGCGCCACTCCTCTCCCCTAGTCCAGCATGAGATAACTAAATGAAGGTAAAGAAGAGAGTTATTAAAATAAGTTAACCAATATAAAAATTGAAAGATTAATGATCAAAGCTAATCAAATTACATTAATAACCACTACTTAATATTCTATAGTATCTAATTAATACTGATTCAAACCTTTTATTAGGCTATATTCCATGAGTTCGTCCCTCTCGTTAAAATAGCGCCATTCCTCTCCCCCAGTCCAGCATGAGATAACTAAATGAAGGAAAAGAAGAGAGTTATTAAAATAAGTTAACATAATATAAATATTGGAAGCTTAATGATCAAAGCTAATCAAATTTCATTAATATCGACTAATTAATATAATATCTAATAAGTACTTATATCATGATTTAATTAGGCTATCTTCCTAGAGTTCGTCCCTGTCATTATCATAGTGCCACTCCTCTCCCCCAGTCCAGCATGAGATAACTTAATGAAGGTAAAGAAGAGAGTTATTAAAATAAGTTAACATAATATAAATATTGCAAGATTAATGATCAAAGCTAATCAAACTTCATTAATAACCACTTCTTAATATTCTATAATATCTAATTAATACAGATTCAATCCTTTTAGTAGGCTATATTCCAAGAGTTCGTCCCTCTCGTAATCATAGCGCCACTCCTCTCCCCCAGTTTAGCATGAGATAACTAAATGAAGGAAAAGAAGAGAGTTATTAAAATAAGTTAACCAATATAAATATTGCAACATTAATGATCAAAGCTAATCAAATTTCATTAATATCGACTAATTAATATAATATCTAATAAGTACTTATATCATGCTTTAATTAGGCTATCTTCCAAGAGTTCGTCCCTGTCATTATCATAACGCCACTCCTCTCCCCCAGTCCAGCATGAGATAACTAAATGAAGGAAAAGAAGAGAGTTATTAAAATAAGTTAACCACTATAAAAATTGCAAGATTAATGATCAAAGCTAATCAAATTGCATTAATATCGACTAATTAATATAATATAATATCTAATAAGTACTTATATCATGCTTTAATTAGGCTATCTTCCAAGAGTTCGTCCCTGTAATTATCATAGCGCAACTCCTCTCCCCTAGTCCAGCATGAGATAACTAAATGAAGGAAAAGAAGAGAGTTATTAAAATAAGTTAACCAATATAAAAATTGCAAGATTAATGATCAAAGCTAATCAAATTTAATTTATAACCACTACTTAATATTATATAATATCTAATTAGTACTTATTCAATCCTGTTATTAGGCCATCTTCCAAGAGTTCGTCCCTGTAATTATCATAGCGCAACTCCTCTCCCCTAGTCCAGCATGAGATAACTAAATGAAGGACAAGAACAGAGTTATTAAAATAAGTTAACCAATATAAATATTGCAACATTAATGATCAAAGCTAATCAAATTTCATTAATATCGACTAATTAATATAATATAATATCTAATAGGTACTATTATCATGCTTTAATTAGGCTATCTTCCAAGAAATCGTCCCAGTCATTATCATAGCGCCACTCCACTCCCCCAGTCCAGCATGAGATAACTAAATGAAGGAAAAGAAGAGAGTTATTAAAATAAGTTAACCACTATAAAAATTGCAAGATTAATGATCAAAGCTAATCAAATTTTATTAATTACCACTAATTAATATTCATTAATATCGAATTAATACTGATTCAATCCTTTTGTTACGCTATATTCCAAGAGTTCGTCCCTCTCGTTATCATAGCACCACTCCTCTCCCCCAGTTTAGCATGAGATAACTAAATGAAGGAAAAGAAGAGAGTTATTAAAATAAGTTAACCAATATAAAAATTGCAAGATTAATGATCAAAGCTAATCAAATTTCATTAATAACCACTACTTAATATTCTATAATATCTAATTAATACTGATTCAATCCTTTTATTAGGCTATATTAGAAGAGTTCATCCCTCTCATTATCATAGCGCCACTCCTCTCCCCCAGAATAGCATGAGATAACTAAATGAAGGAAAAGAAGAGAGTTATTAAAATAAGTTAACCAATATAAAAATTGCAAGATTAATGATCAAAGCTAATCAAATTTCATTAATAACCACTACTTAATATTCTATAATATCTAATAAGTACTTATATCATGCTTTAATTAGGCTATCTTCCTAGAGTTCGTCCCTCTCGTTAAAATAGCGCCATTCCTCTCCCCCAGTCCAGCATGAGATAACTAAATGAAGGAAAAGAAGAGAGTTATTAAAATAAGTTAACATAATATAAATATTGGAAGCTTAATGATCAAAGCTAATCAAATTTCATTAATATCGACTAATTAATATAATATCTAATAAGTACTTATATCATGATTTAATTAGGCTATCTTCCTAGAGTTCGTCCCTGTCATTATCATAGTGCCACTCCTCTCCCCCAGTCCAGCATGAGATAACTTAATGAAGGTAAAGAAGAGAGTTATTAAAATAAGTTAACATAATATAAATATTGCAAGATTAATGATCAAAGCTAATCAAACTTCATTAATAACCACTTCTTAATATTCTATAATATCTAATTAATACAGATTCAATCCTTTTAGTAGGCTATATTCCAAGAGTTCGTCCCTCTCGTAATCATAGCGCCACTCCTCTCCCCCAGTTTAGCATGAGATAACTAAATGAAGGAAAAGAAGAGAGTTATTAAAATAAGTTAACCAATATAAATATTGCAACATTAATGATCAAAGCTAATCAAATTTCATTAATATCGACTAATTAATATAATATCTAATAAGTACTTATATCATGCTTTAATTAGGCTATCTTCCAAGAGTTCGTCCCTGTCATTATCATAACGCCACTCCTCTCCCCCAGTCCAGCATGAGATAACTAAATGAAGGAAAAGAAGAGAGTTATTAAAATAAGTTAACCAATATAAAAATTGCAAGATTAATGATCAAAGCTAATCAAATTTAATTTATAACCACTACTTAATATTATATAATATCTAATTAGTACTTATTCAATCCTGTTATTAGGCCATCTTCCAAGAGTTCGTCCCTGTAATTATCATAGCGCAACTCCTCTCCCCTAGTCCAGCATGAGATAACTAAATGAAGGACAAGAACAGAGTTATTAAAATAAGTTAACCAATATAAATATTGCAACATTAATGATCAAAGCTAATCAAATTGCATTAATATCGACTAATTAATATAATATAATATCTAATAAGTACTTATATCATGCTTTAATTAGGCTATCTTCCAAGAGTTCGTCCCTGTAATTATCATAGCGCAACTCCTCTCCCCTAGTCCAGCATGAGATAACTAAATGAAGGAAAAGAAGAGAGTTATTAAAATAAGTTAACCAATATAAAAATTGCAAGATTAATGATCAAAGCTAATCAAATTTAATTTATAACCACTACTTAATATTATATAATATCTAATTAGTACTTATTCAATCCTGTTATTAGGCCATCTTCCAAGAGTTCGTCCCTGTAATTATCATAGCGCAACTCCTCTCCCCTAGTCCAGCATGAGATAACTAAATGAAGGACAAGAACAGAGTTATTAAAATAAGTTAACCAATATAAATATTGCAACATTAATGATCAAAGCTAATCAAATTGCATTAATATCGACTAATTAATATAATATAATATCTAATAAGTACTTATATCATGCTTTAATTAGGCTATCTTCCAAGAGTTCGTCCCTGTAATTATCATAGCGCAACTCCTCTCCCCTAGTCCAGCATGAGATAACTAAATGAAGGACAAGAACAGAGTTATTAAAATAAGTTAACCAATATAAATATTGCAACATTAATGATCAAAGCTAATCAAATTTCATTAATATCGACTAATTAATATAATATAATATCTAATAGGTACTATTATCATGCTTTAATTAGGCTATCTTCCAAGAAATCGTCCCAGTCATTATCATAGCGCCACTCCACTCCCCCAGTCCAGCATGAGATAACTAAATGAAGGAAAAGAAGAGAGTTATTAAAATAAGTTAACCACTATAAAAATTGCAAGATTAATGATCAAAGCTAATCAAATTTTATTAATTACCACTAATTAATATTCATTAATATCGAATTAATACTGATTCAATCCTTTTGTTACGCTATATTCCAAGAGTTCGTCCCTCTCGTTATCATAGCACCACTCCTCTCCCCCAGTTTAGCATGAGATAACTAAATGAAGGAAAAGAAGAGAGTTATTAAAATAAGTTAACCAATATAAAAATTGCAAGATTAATGATCAAAGCTAATCAAATTTCATTAATAACCACTACTTAATATTCTATAATATCTAATTAATACTGATTCAATCCTTTTATTAGGCTATATTAGAAGAGTTCATCCCTCTCATTATCATAGCGCCACTCCTCTCCCCCAGAATAGCATGAGATAACTAAATGAAGGACAAGAACAGAGTTATTAAAATAAGTTAACCAATATAAAAATTGCAAGATTAATGATCAAAGCTAATCAAATTTCATTAATAACCACTACTTAATATTCTATAATATCTAATAAGTACTTATATCATGCTTTAATTAGGCTATCTTCCAAGAGTTCGTCCCTGTAATTATCATAGCGCAACTCCTCTCCCCTAGTCCAGCATGAGATAACTAAATGAAGGAAAAGAAGAGAGTTATTAAAATAAGTTAACCAATATAAAAATTGCAAGATTAATGATCAAAGCTAATCAAATTTAATTTATAACCACTACTTAATATTATATAATATCTAATTAGTACTTATTCAATCCTGTTATTAGGCCATCTTCCAAGAGTTCGTCCCTGTAATTATCATAGCGCAACTCCTCTCCCCTAGTCCAGCATGAGATAACTAAATGAAGGACAAGAACAGAGTTATTAAAATAAGTTAACCAATATAAATATTGCAACATTAATGATCAAAGCTAATCAAATTGCATTAATATCGACTAATTAATATAATATAATATCTAATAAGTACTTATATCATGCTTTAATTAGGCTATCTTCCAAGAGTTCGTCCCTGTAATTATCATAGCGCAACTCCTCTCCCCTAGTCCAGCATGAGATAACTAAATGAAGGACAAGAACAGAGTTATTAAAATAAGTTAACCAATATAAATATTGCAACATTAATGATCAAAGCTAATCAAATTTCATTAATATCGACTAATTAATATAATATAATATCTAATAGGTACTATTATCATGCTTTAATTAGGCTATCTTCCAAGAAATCGTCCCAGTCATTATCATAGCGCCACTCCACTCCCCCAGTCCAGCATGAGATAACTAAATGAAGGAAAAGAAGAGAGTTATTAAAATAAGTTAACCACTATAAAAATTGCAAGATTAATGATCAAAGCTAATCAAATTTTATTAATTACCACTAATTAATATTCATTAATATCGAATTAATACTGATTCAATCCTTTTGTTACGCTATATTCCAAGAGTTCGTCCCTCTCGTTATCATAGCACCACTCCTCTCCCCCAGTTTAGCATGAGATAACTAAATGGAAGGACAAGAACAGAGTTATTAAAATAAGTTAACCAATATAAAAATTGCAAGATTAATGATCAAAGCTAATCAAATTTCATTAATAACCACTACTTAATATTCTATAATATCTAATTAATACTGATTCAATCCTTTTATTAGGCTATATTCCAAGAGTTCGTCACTGTCATTATCATAGCGCCACTCCTCTCCCCCAATCCAGCATGAGATAACTAAATGAAGGAAAAGAAGAGAGTTATTAAAATAAGTTAACCAATATAAAAATTGCAAGATTAATGATCAAAGCTAATCAAATTTCATTAATAACCACTACTTAATATTCTATAATATCTAATTAATACTGATTCAATCCTTTTATTAGGCTATATTCCAAGAGTTCGTCACTGTCATTATCATAGCGCCACTCCTCTCCCCCAGTCCAGCATGAGATAACTAAATGAAGGAAAAGAAGAGAGTTATTAAAATAAGTTAACCAATATAAAAATTGCAAGATTAATGATCAAAGCTAATCAAATTTCATTAATAACCACTACTTAATATTCTATAATATCTAATTAATACTGATTCAATCCTTTTATTAGGCTATATTCCAAGAGTTCGTCACTGTCATTATCATAGCGCCACTCCTCTCCCCCAGTCCAGCATGAGATAACTAAATGAAGGAAAAGAAGAGAGTTATTAAAATAAGTTAACCAATATAAAAATTGCAAGATTAATGATCAAAGCTAATCAAATTTCATTAATAACCACTACTTAATATTCTATAATATCTAATTAATACTGATTCAATCCTTTTATTAGGCTATATTCCAAGAGTTCGTCACTGTCATTATCATAGCGCCACTCCTCTCCCCCAATCCAGCATGAGATAACTAAATGAAGGAAAAGAAGAGAGTTATTAAAATAAGTTAACCAATATAAAAATTGCAAGATTAATGATCAAAGCTAATCAAATTTCATTAATAACCACTACTTAATATTCTATAATATCTAATTAATACTGATTCAATCCTTTTATTAGGCTATATTCCAAGAGTTCGTCACTGTCATTATCATAGCGCCACTCCTCTCCCCCAGTCCAGCATGAGATAACTAAATGAAGGAAAAGAAGAGAGTTATTAAAATAAGTTAACCAATATAAAAATTGCAAGATTAATGATCAAAGCTAATCAAATTTCATTAATAACCACTACTTAATATTCTATAATATCTAATTAATACTGATTCAATCCTTTTATTTGGCTATATTCCAAGAGTTCGTCACTGTCATTATCATAGCGCCACTCCTCTCCCCCAGTCCAGCATAAGATAACTAAATGAAGGAAAAGAAGAGAGTTATTAAAATAAGTTAACCAATATAAAAATTGCAAGATTAATGATCAAAGCTAATCAAATTTCATTAATAACCACTACTTAATATTCTATAGTATCTAATTAATACTGATTCAATCCTTTTATTAGGCTATATTCCAAGAGTTTGTCCCTGTCATTATCATAGCGCCACTCCTCTCCCCCAATCCAGCATGAGATAACTAAATGAAGGTAAAGAAGAGAGTTATTAAAATAAGTTAACCAATATAAAAATTGCAAGATTAATGATCAAAGCTAATCAAATTTCATTAATAACCACTACTTAATATTCTATAATATCTAATTAATACTGATTCAATCCTTTTATTAGGCTATATTCCAAGAGTTCGTCACTGTCATTATCATAGCGCCACTCCTCTCCCCCAATCCAGCATGAGATAACTAAATGAAGGAAAAGAAGAGAGTTATTAAAATAAGTTAACCAATATAAAAATTGCAAGATTAATGATCAAAGCTAATCAAATTTCATTAATAACCACTACTTAATATTCTATAATATCTAATTAATACTGATTCAATCCTTTTATTAGGCTATATTCCAAGAGTTCGTCACTGTCATTATCATAGCGCCACTCCTCTCCCCCAGTCCAGCATGAGATAACTAAATGAAGGAAAAGAAGAGAGTTATTAAAATAAGTTAACCAATATAAAAATTGCAAGATTAATGATCAAAGCTAATCAAATTTCATTAATAACCACTACTTAATATTCTATAATATCTAATTAATACTGATTCAATCCTTTTATTTGGCTATATTCCAAGAGTTCGTCACTGTCATTATCATAGCGCCACTCCTCTCCCCCAGTCCAGCATAAGATAACTAAATGAAGGAAAAGAAGAGAGTTATTAAAATAAGTTAACCAATATAAAAATTGCAAGATTAATGATCAAAGCTAATCAAATTTCATTAATAACCACTACTTAATATTCTATAGTATCTAATTAATACTGATTCAATCCTTTTATTAGGCTATATTCCAAGAGTTTGTCCCTGTCATTATCATAGCGCCACTCCTCTCCCCCAGTCCAGCATGAGATAACTAAATGAAGGTAAAGAAGAGAGTTATTAAAATAAGTTAACCAATATAAAAATTGCAAGATTAATGATCAAAGCTAATCAAATTTCATTAATAACCACTACTTAATATTCTATAATATCTAATTAATACTGATTCAATCCTTTTATTAGGCTATATTCCAAGAGTTCGTCACTGTCATTATCATAGCGCCACTCCTCTCCCCCAATCCAGCATGAGATAACTAAATGAAGGAAAAGAAGAGAGTTATTAAAATAAGTTAACCAATATAAAAATTGCAAGATTAATGATCAAAGCTAATCAAATTTCATTAATAACCACTACTTAATATTCTATAATATCTAATTAATACTGATTCAATCCTTTTATTAGGCTATATTCCAAGAGTTCGTCACTGTCATTATCATAGCGCCACTCCTCTCCCCCAGTCCAGCATGAGATAACTAAATGAAGGAAAAGAAGAGAGTTATTAAAATAAGTTAACCAATATAAAAATTGCAAGATTAATGATCAAAGCTAATCAAATTTCATTAATAACCACTACTTAATATTCTATAATATCTAATTAATACTGATTCAATCCTTTTATTAGGCTATATTCCAAGAGTTCGTCACTGTCATTATCATAGCGCCACTCCTCTCCCCCAGTCCAGCATGAGATAACTAAATGAAGGAAAAGAAGAGAGTTATTAAAATAAGTTAACCAATATAAAAATTGCAAGATTAATGATCAAAGCTAATCAAATTTCATTAATAACCACTACTTAATATTCTATAATATCTAATTAATACTGATTCAATCCTTTTATTAGGCTATATTCCAAGAGTTCGTCACTGTCATTATCATAGCGCCACTCCTCTCCCCCAATCCAGCATGAGATAACTAAATGAAGGAAAAGAAGAGAGTTATTAAAATAAGTTAACCAATATAAAAATTGCAAGATTAATGATCAAAGCTAATCAAATTTCATTAATAACCACTACTTAATATTCTATAATATCTAATTAATACTGATTCAATCCTTTTATTAGGCTATATTCCAAGAGTTCGTCACTGTCATTATCATAGCGCCACTCCTCTCCCCCAGTCCAGCATGAGATAACTAAATGAAGGAAAAGAAGAGAGTTATTAAAATAAGTTAACCAATATAAAAATTGCAAGATTAATGATCAAAGCTAATCAAATTTCATTAATAACCACTACTTAATATTCTATAATATCTAATTAATACTGATTCAATCCTTTTATTTGGCTATATTCCAAGAGTTCGTCACTGTCATTATCATAGCGCCACTCCTCTCCCCCAGTCCAGCATAAGATAACTAAATGAAGGAAAAGAAGAGAGTTATTAAAATAAGTTAACCAATATAAAAATTGCAAGATTAATGATCAAAGCTAATCAAATTTCATTAATAACCACTACTTAATATTCTATAGTATCTAATTAATACTGATTCAATCCTTTTATTAGGCTATATTCCAAGAGTTTGTCCCTGTCATTATCATAGCGCCACTCCTCTCCCCCAATCCAGCATGAGATAACTAAATGAAGGTAAAGAAGAGAGTTATTAAAATAAGTTAACCAATATAAAAATTGCAAGATTAATGATCAAAGCTAATCAAATTTCATTAATAACCACTACTTAATATTCTATAATATCTAATTAATACTGATTCAATCCTTTTATTAGGCTATATTCCAAGAGTTCGTCACTGTCATTATCATAGCGCCACTCCTCTCCCCCAATCCAGCATGAGATAACTAAATGAAGGTAAAGAAGAGAGTTATTAAAATAAGTTAACCAATATAAAAATTGCAAGATTAATGATCAAAGCTAATCAAATTTCATTAATAACCACTACTTAATATTCTATAATATCTAATTAATACTGATTCAATCCTTTTATTAGGCTATATTCCAAGAGTTCGTCACTGTCATTATCATAGCGCCACTCCTCTCCCCCAGTCCAGCATGAGATAACTAAATGAAGGAAAAGAA
This sequence comes from Sympetrum striolatum, assembly GCA_947579665.1. Lineage (NCBI taxonomy): Eukaryota > Metazoa > Arthropoda > Insecta > Odonata > Libellulidae > Sympetrum > Sympetrum striolatum. Next base: position 84,364,054 of record OX388350.1, read on the forward strand.
GAGAGTTATTAAAATAAGTTAACCAATATAAAAATTGCAAGATTAATGATCAAAGCTAATCAAATTTCATTAATAACCACTACTTAATATTCTATAATATCTAATTAATACTGATTCAATCCTTTTATTTGGCTATATTCCAAGAGTTCGTCACTGTCATTATCATAGCGCCACTCCTCTCCCCCAGTCCAGCATAAGATAACTAAATGAAGGAAAAGAAGAGAGTTATTAAAATAAGTTAACCAATATAAAAATTGCAAGATTAATGATCAAAGCTAATCAAATTTCATTAATAACCACTACTTAATATTCTATAGTATCTAATTAATACTGATTCAATCCTTTTATTAGGCTATATTCCAAGAGTTTGTCCCTGTCATTATCATAGCGCCACTCCTCTCCCCCAGTCCAGCATGAGATAACTAAATGAAGGTAAAGAAGAGAGTTATTAAAATAAGTTAACCAATATAAAAATTGCAAGATTAATGATCAAAGCTAATCAAATTTCATTAATAACCACTACTTAATATTCTATAATATCTAATTAATACTGATTCAATCCTTTTATTAGGCTATATTCCAAGAGTTCGTCACTGTCATTATCATAGCGCCACTCCTCTCCCCCAATCCAGCATGAGATAACTAAATGAAGGAAAAGAAGAGAGTTATTAAAATAAGTTAACCAATATAAAAATTGCAAGATTAATGATCAAAGCTAATCAAATTTCATTAATAACCACTACTTAATATTCTATAATATCTAATTAATACTGATTCAATCCTTTTATTAGGCTATATTCCAAGAGTTCGTCACTGTCATTATCATAGCGCCACTCCTCTCCCCCAGTCCAGCATGAGATAACTAAATGAAGGAAAAGAAGAGAGTTATTAAAATAAGTTAACCAATATAAAAATTGCAAGATTAATGATCAAAGCTAATCAAATTTCATTAATAACCACTACTTAATATTCTATAATATCTAATTAATACTGATTCAATCCTTTTATTAGGCTATATTCCAAGAGTTCGTCACTGTCATTATCATAGCGCCACTCCTCTCCCCCAGTCCAGCATGAGATAACTAAATGAAGGAAAAGAAGAGAGTTATTAAAATAAGTTAACCAATATAAAAATTGCAAGATTAATGATCAAAGCTAATCAAATTTCATTAATAACCACTACTTAATATTCTATAATATCTAATTAATACTGATTCAATCCTTTTATTAGGCTATATTCCAAGAGTTCGTCACTGTCATTATCATAGCGCCACTCCTCTCCCCCAATCCAGCATGAGATAACTAAATGAAGGAAAAGAAGAGAGTTATTAAAATAAGTTAACCAATATAAAAATTGCAAGATTAATGATCAAAGCTAATCAAATTTCATTAATAACCACTACTTAATATTCTATAATATCTAATTAATACTGATTCAATCCTTTTATTAGGCTATATTCCAAGAGTTCGTCACTGTCATTATCATAGCGCCACTCCTCTCCCCCAGTCCAGCATGAGATAACTAAATGAAGGAAAAGAAGAGAGTTATTAAAATAAGTTAACCAATATAAAAATTGCAAGATTAATGATCAAAGCTAATCAAATTTCATTAATAACCACTACTTAATATTCTATAATATCTAATTAATACTGATTCAATCCTTTTATTTGGCTATATTCCAAGAGTTCGTCACTGTCATTATCATAGCGCCACTCCTCTCCCCCAGTCCAGCATAAGATAACTAAATGAAGGAAAAGAAGAGAGTTATTAAAATAAGTTAACCAATATAAAAATTGCAAGATTAATGATCAAAGCTAATCAAATTTCATTAATAACCACTACTTAATATTCTATAGTATCTAATTAATACTGATTCAATCCTTTTATTAGGCTATATTCCAAGAGTTTGTCCCTGTCATTATCATAGCGCCACTCCTCTCCCCTAGTCCAGCATGAGATAACTAAATGAAGGTAAAGAAGAGAGTTATTAAAATAAGTTAACCAATATAAAAATTGCAAGATTAATGATCAAAGCTAATCAAATTTCATTAATAACCACTATTTAATATTCTATAATATCTAATTAATACTGATTCAATCCTTTTATTAGGCTATATTCCAAGAGTTCGTCACTGTCATTATCATAGCGCCACTCCTCTCCCCCAGTCCAGCATGAGATAACTAAATGAAGGAAAAGAAGAGAGTTATTAAAATAAGTTTACCAATATAAAAATTGCAAGATTAATGATCAAAGCTAATAATATTTAATTTATAACCACTACTTAATATTCTATAGTATCTAATTAATACTGATTCAATCCTTTTATTAGGCTATATTCCAAGAGTTTGTCCCTATCATTATCATAGCGCCACTCCTCTCCCCTAGTCCAGCATGAGATAACTAAATGAAGGTAAAGAAGAGAGTTATTAAAATAAGTTAACCAATATAAAAATTGCAAGATTAATGATCAAAGCTAATCAAATTTCATTAATAACCACTACTTAATATTCTATAATATCTAATTAATACTGATTCAATCCTTTTATTAGGCTATATTCCAAGAGTTCGTCACTGTCATTATCATAGCGCCACTCCTCTCCCCCAGTCCAGCATGAGATAACTAAATGAAGGTAAAGAAGAGAGTTATTAAAATAAGTTAACCAATATAAAAATTGCAAGATTAATGATCAAAGCTAATCAAATTTCATTAATAACCACTACTTAATATTCTATAATATCTAATTAATACTGATTCAATCCTTTTATTAGGCTATATTCCAAGAGTTCGTCACTGTCATTATCATAGCGCCACTCCTCTCCCCCAGTCCAGCATGAGATAACTAAATGAAGGAAAAGAAGAGAGTTATTAAAATAAGTTAACCAATATAAAAATTGCAAGATTAATGATCAAAGCTAATCAAATTTCATTAATAACCACTACTTAATATTCTATAATATCTAATTAATACTGATTCAATCCTTTTATTAGGCTATATTCCAAGAGTTCGTCACTGTCATTATCATAGCGCCACTCCTCTCCCCCAATCCAGCATGAGATAACTAAATGAAGGAAAAGAAGAGAGTTATTAAAATAAGTTAACCAATATAAAAATTGCAAGATTAATGATCAATGCTAATCAAATTTCATTAATAACCACTACTTAATATTCTATAATATCTAATTAATACTGATTCAATCCTTTTATTAGGCTATATTCCAAGAGTTCGTCACTGTCATTATCATAGCGCCACTCCTCTCCCCCAGTCCAGCATGAGATAACTAAATGAAGGAAAAGAAGAGAGTTATTAAAATAAGTTAACCAATATAAAAATTGCAAGATTAATGATCAAAGCTAATCAAATTTAATTTATAACCACTACTTAATATTCTATAGTATCTAATTAATACTGATTCAATCCTTTTATTAGGCTATATTCCAAGAGTTCGTCACTGTCATTATCATAGCGCCACTCCTCTCCCCCAGTCCAGCATGAGATAACTAAATGAAGGTAAAGAAGAGAGTTATTAAAATAAGTTAACCAATATAAAAATTGCAAGATTAATGATCAAAGCTAATCAAATTTAATTTATAACCACTACTTAATATTCTATAATATCTAATTAATACTGATTCAATCCTTTTAGTAGGCTATATTCCAAGAGTTCGTCACTGTCATTATCATAGCGCCACTCCTCTCCCCCAGTCCAGCATGAGATAACTAAATGAAGGTAAAGAAGAGAGTTATTAAAATAAGTTAACCAATATAAAAATTGCAAGATTAATGATCAAAGCTAATCAAATTTCATTAATAACCACTACTTAATATTCTATAATATCTAATTAATACTGATTCAATCCTTTTATTAGGCTATATTCCAAGAGTTCGTCACTGTCATTATCATAGCGCCACTCCTCTCCCCCAGTCCAGCATGAGATAACTAAATGAAGGAAAAGAAGAGAGTTATTAAAATAAGTTAACCAATATAAAAATTGCAAGATTAATGATCAAAGCTAATCAAATTTAATTTATAACCACTACTTAATATTCTATAGTATCTAATTAATACTGATTCAATCCTTTTATTAGGCTATATTCCAAGAGTTCGTCACTGTCATTATCATAGCGCCACTCCTCTCCCCCAGTCCAGCATGAGATAACTAAATGAAGGAAAAGAAGAGAGTTATTAAAATAAGTTAACCAATATAAAAATTGCAAGATTAATGATCAAAGCTAATCAAATTTAATTTATAACCACTACTTAATATTCTATAGTATCTAATTAATACTGATTCAATCCTTTTATAAGGCTATATTCCAAGAGTTCGTCACTGTCATTATCATAGCGCCACTCCTCTCCCCCAGTCCAGCATGAGATAACTAAATGAAGGTAAAGAAGAGAGTTATTAAAATAAGTTAACCAATATAAAAATTGCAAGATTAATGATCAAAGCTAATCAAATTTAATTTATAACCACTACTTAATATTCTATAGTATCTAATTAATACTGATTCAATCCTTTTATTAGGCTATATTCCAAGAGTTCGTCACTGTCATTATCATAGCGCCACTCCTCTCCCCCAGTCCAGCATGAGATAACTAAATGAAGGAAAAGAAGAGAGTTATAAAAATAAGTTAACCAATATAAAAATTGCAAGATTAATGATCAAAGCTAATCAAATTTCATTAATAACCACTACTTAATATTCTATAGTATCTAATTAATACTGATTCAATCCTTTTATTAGGCTATATTCCAAGAGTTCGTCACTGTCATTATCATAGCGCCACTCCTCTCCCCCAGTCCAGCATGAGATAACTAAATGAAGGAAAAGAAGAGAGTTATTAAAATAAGTTAACCAATATAAAAATTGCAAGATTAATGATCAAAGCTAATCAAATTTAATTTATAACCACTACTTAATATTCTATAGTATCTAATTAATACTGATTCAATCCTTTTATTAGGCTATATTCCAAGAGTTCGTCACTGTCATTATCATAGCGCCACTCCTCTCCCCCAGTCCAGCATGAGATAACTAAATGAAGGATAAGAAGAGAGTTATAAAAATAAGTTAACCAATATAAAAATTGCAAGATTAATGATCAAAGCTAATCAAATTTAATTTATAACCACTACTTAATATTCTATAGTATCTAATAAATACTGATTCAATCCTTTTATTAGGCTATATTCCAAGAGTTCGTCACTGTCATTATCATAGCGCCACTCCTCTCCCCCAGTCCAGCATGAGATAACTAAATGAAGGAAAAGAAGAGAGTTATTAAAATAAGTTAACCAATATAAAAATTGCAAGATTAATGATCAAAGCTAATCAAATTTAATTTATAACCACTACTTAATATTCTATAGTATCTAATTAATACTGATTCAATCCTTTTATTAGGCTATATTCCAAGAGTTCGTCACTGTCATTATCATAGCGCCACTCCTCTCCCCCAGTCCAGCATGAGATAACTAAATGAAGGAAAAGAAGAGAGTTATAAAAATAAGTTAACCAATATAAAAATTGCAAGATTAATGATCAAAGCTAATCAAATTTCATTAATAACCACTACTTAATATTCTATAGTATCTAATTAATACTGATTCAATCCTTTTATTAGGCTATATTCCAAGAGTTCGTCACTGTCATTATCATAGCGCCACTCCTCTCCCCCAGTCCAGCATGAGATAACTAAATGAAGGAAAAGAAGAGAGTTATAAAAATAAGTTAACCAATATAAAAATTGCAAGATTAATGATCAAAGCTAATCAAATTTCATTAATAACCACTACTTAATATTCTATAGTATCTAATTAATACTGATTCAATCCTTTTATTAGGCTATATTCCAAGAGTTTGTCCCTGTCATTATCATAGCGCCACTCCTCTCCCCTAGTCCAGCATGAGATAACTAAATGAAGGTAAAGAAGAGAGTTATTAAAATAAGTTAACCAATATAAAAATTGCAAGATTAATGATCAAAGCTAATCAAATTTCATTAATAACCACTACTTAATATTCTATAATATCTAATTAATACTGATTCAATCCTTTTATTAGGCTATATTCCAAGAGTTCGTCACTGTCATTATCATAGCGCCACTCCTCTCCCCCAGTCCAGCATGAGATAACTAAATGAAGGAAAAGAAGAGAGTTATTAAAATAAGTTAACCAATATAAAAATTGCAAGATTAATGATCAAAGCTAATCAAATTTCATTAATAACCACTACTTAATATTCTAAAGTATCTAATTAATACTGATTCAATCCTTTTATTAGGCTATATTCCAAGAGTTTGTCCCTGTCATTATCATAGCGCCACTCCTCTCCCCCAGTCCAGCATGAGATAACTAAATGTAGGTAAAGAAGAGAGTTATTAAAATAAGTTAACCAATATAAAAATTGCAAGATTAATGATCAAAGCTAATCAAATTTCATTAATAACCACTACTTAATATTCTATAATATCTAATTAATACTGATTCAATCCTTTTATTAGGCTATATTCCAAGAGTTTGTCACTGTCATTATCATAGCGCCACTCCTCTCCCCCAGTCCAGCATGAGATAACTAAATGAAGGAAAAGAAGAGAGTTATTAAAATAAGTTAACCAATATAAAAATTGCAAGATTAATGATCAAAGCTAATCAAATTTCATTAATAACCACTACTTAATATTCTAAAGTATCTAATTAATACTGATTCAATCCTTTTATTAGGCTATATTCCAAGAGTTTGTCCCTGTCATTATCATAGCGCCACTCCTCTCCCCCAGTCCAGCATGAGATAACTAAATGAAGGTAAAGAAGAGAGTTATTAAAATAAGTTAACCAATATAAAAATTGCAAGATTAATGATCAAAGCTAATCAAATTTCATTAATAACCACTACTTAATATTCTATAATATCTAATTAATACTGATTCAATCCTTTTATTAGGCTATATTCCAAGAGTTTGTCACTGTCATTATCATAGCGCCACTCCTCTCCCCCAGTCCAGCATGAGATAACTAAATGAAGGAAAAGAAGAGAGTTATTAAAATAAGTTAACCAATATAAAAATTGCAAGATTAATGATCAAAGCTAATCAAATTTCATTAATAACCACTACTTAATATTCTATAATATCTAATTAATACTGATTCAATCCTTTTATTAGGCTATATTCCAAGAGTTCGTCACTGTCATTATCATAGCGCCACTCCTCTCCCCCAGTCCAGCATGAGATAACTAAATGAAGGAAAAGAAGAGAGTTATTAAAATAAGTTAACCAATATAAAAATTGCAAGATTAATGATCAAAGCTAATCAAATTTCATTAATAACCACTACTTAATATTCTAAAGTATCTAATTAATACTGATTCAATCCTTTTATTAGGCTATATTCCAAGAGTTCGTCACTGTCATTATCATAGCGCCACTCCTCTCCCCCAGTCCAGCATGAGATAACTAAATGAAGGTAAAGAAGAGAGTTATTAAAATAAGTTAACCAATATAAAAATTGCAAGATTAATGATCAAAGCTAATCAAATTTCATTAATAACCACTACTTAATATTCTATAATATCTAATTAATACTGATTCAATCCTTTTATTAGGCTATATTCCAAGAGTTTGTCACTGTCATTATCATAGCGCCACTCCTCTCCCCCAGTCCAGCATGAGATAACTAAATGAAGGAAAAGAAGAGAGTTATTAAAATAAGTTAACCAATATAAAAATTGCAAGATTAATGATCAAAGCTAATCAAATTTCATTAATAACCACTACTTAATATTCTATAGTATCTAATTAATACTGATTCAATCCTTTTATTAGGCTATATTCCAAGAGTTTGTCCCTGTCATTATCATAGCGCCACTCCTCTCCCCTAGTCCAGCATGAGATAACTAAATGAAGGTAAAGAAGAGAGTTATTAAAATAAGTTAACCAATATAAAAATTGCAAGATTAATGATCAAAGCTAATCAAATTTCATTAATAACCACTACTTAATATTCTATAATATCTAATTAATACTGATTCAATCCTTTTATTAGGCTATATTCCAAGAGTTCGTCACTGTCATTATCATAGCGCCACTCCTCTCCCCCAGTCCAGCATGAGATAACTAAATGAAGGAAAAGAAGAGAGTTATTAAAATAAGTTAACCAATATAAAAATTGCAAGATTAATGATCAAAGCTAATCAAATTTAATTTATAACCACTACTTAATATTCTATAGTATCTAATTAATACTGATTCAATCCTTTTATTAGGCTATATTCCAAGAGTTTGTCCCTGTCATTATCATAGCGCCACTCCTCTCCCCTAGTCCAGCATGAGATAACTAAATGAAGGTAAAGAAGAGAGTTATTAAAATAAGTTAACCAATATAAAAATTGCAAGATTAATGATCAAAGCTAATCAAATTTCATTAATAACCACTACTTAATATTCTATAATATCTAATTAATACTGATTCAATCCTTTTATTAGGCTATATTCCAAGAGTTCGTCACTGTCATTATCATAGCGCCACTCCTCTCCCCCAGTCCAGCATGAGATAACTAAATGAAGGAAAAGAAGAGAGTTATTAAAATAAGTTAACCAATATAAAAATTGCAAGATTAATGATCAAAGCTAATCAAATTTCATTAATAACCACTACTTAATATTCTATAATATCTAATTAATACTGATTCAATCCTTTTATTAGGCTATATTCCAAGAGTTCGTCACTGTCATTATCATAGCGCCACTCCTCTCCCCCAATCCAGCATGAGATAACTAAATGAAGGAAAAGAAGAGAGTTATTAAAATAAGTTAACCAATATAAAAATTGCAAGATTAATGATCAAAGCTAATCAAATTTAATTTATAACCACTACTTAATATTCTATAATATCTAATTAATACTGATTCAATCCTTTTATAAGGCTATATTCCAAGAGTTCGTCACTGTCATTATCATAGCGCCACTCCTCTCCCCCAGTCCAGCATGAGATAACTAAATGAAGGAAAAGAAGAGAGTTATTAAAATAAGTTAACCAATATAAAAATTGCAAGATTAATGATCAAAGCTAATCAAATTTCATTAATAACCACTACTTAATATTCTATAATATCTAATTAATACTGATTCAATCCTTTTATTAGGCTATATTCCAAGAGTTCGTCACTGTCATTATCATAGCGCCACTCCTCTCCCCCAATCCAGCATGAGATAACTAAATGAAGGAAAAGAAGAGAGTTATTAAAATAAGTTAACCAATATAAAAATTGCAAGATTAATGATCAAAGCTAATCAAATTTAATTTATAACCACTACTTAATATTCTATAATATCTAATTAATACTGATTCAATCCTTTTATTAGGCTATATTCCAAGAGTTCGTCACTGTCATTATCATAGCGCCACTCCTCTCCCCCAGTACAGCATGAGATAACTAAATGAAGGAAAAGAAGAGAGTTATTAAAATAAGTTAACCAATATAAAAATTGCAAGATTAATGATCAAAGCTAATCAAATTTCATTAATAACCACTACTTAATATTCTATAATATCTAATTAATACTGATTCAATCCTTTTATTTGGCTATATTCCAAGAGTTCGTCACTGTCATTATCATAGCGCCACTCCTCTCCCCCAGTCCAGCATGAGATAACTAAATGAAGGTAAAGAAGAGAGTTATTAAAATAAGTTAACCAATATAAAAATTGCAAGATTAATGATCAAAGCTAATCAAATTTAATTTATAACCACTACTTAATATTCTATAATATCTAATTAATACTGATTCAATCCTTTTATTAGGCTATATTCCAAGAGGTCGTCACTGTCATTATCATAGCGCCACTCCTATCCCCCAGTCCAGCATGAGATAACTAAATGAAGGAAAAGAAGAGAGTTATTAAAATAAGTTAACCAATATAAAAATTGCAAGATTAATGATCAAAGCTAATCAAATTTAATTTATAACCACTACTTAATATTCTATAATATCTAATTAATACTGATTCAATCCTTTTATTAGGCTATATTCCAAGAGTTCGTCACTGTCATTATCATAGCGCCACTCCTCTCCCCCAGTCCAGCATGAGATAACTAAATGAAGGAAAAGAAGAGAGTTATTAAAATAAGTTAACCAATATAAAAATTGCAAGATTAATGATCAAAGCTAATCAAATTTCATTAATAACCACTACTTAATATTCTATAATATCTAATTAATACTGATTCAATCCTTTTATTAGGCTATATTCCAAGAGTTCGTCACTGTCATTATCATAGCGCCACTCCTCTCCCCCAGTCCAGCATGAGATAACTAAATGAAGGTAAAGAAGAGAGTTATTAAAATAAGTTAACCAATATAAAAATTGCAAGATTAATGATCAAAGCTAATCAAATTTAATTTATAACCACTACTTAATATTCTATAGTATCTAATTAATACTGATTCAATCCTTTTATTAGGCTATATTCCAAGAGTTCGTCACTGTCATTATCATAGCGCCACTCCTCTCCCCCAGTCCAGCATGAGATAACTAAATGAAGGTAAAGAAGAGAGTTATTAAAATAAGTTAACCAATATAAAAATTGCAAGATTAATGATCAAAGCTAATCAAATTTCATTAATAACCACTACTTAATATTCTATAATATCTAATTAATACTGATTCAATCCTTTTATTAGGCTATATTCCAAGAGTTCGTCACTGTCATTATCATAGCGCCACTCCTCTCCCCCAGTCCAGCATGAGATAACTAAATGAAGGAAAAGAAGAGAGTTATTAAAATAAGTTAACCAATATAAAAATTGCAAGATTAATGATCAAAGCTAATCAAATTTAATTTATAACCACTACTTAATATTCTATAATATCTAATTAATACTGATTCAATCCTTTTATTAGGCTATATTCCAAGAGTTCGTCACTGTCATTATCATAGCGCCACTCCTCTCCCCCAGTACAGCATGAGATAACTAAATGAAGGAAAAGAAGAGAGTTATTAAAATAAGTTAACCAATATAAAAATTGCAAGATTAATGATCAAAGCTAATCAAATTTCATTAATAACCACTACTTAACATTCTATAATATCTAATTAATACTGATTCAATCCTTTTATTAGGCTATATTCCAAGAGTTCGTCACTGTCATTATCATAGCGCCACTCCTCTCCCCCAGTGCAGCATGAGATAACTAAATGAAGGTAAAGAAGAGAGTTATTAAAATAAGTTAACCAATATAAAAATTGCAAGATTAATGATCAAAGCTAATCAAATTTAATTTATAACCACTACTTAATATTCTATAATATCTAATTAATACTGATTCAATCCTTTTATTAGGCTATATTCCAAGAGTTCGTCACTGTCATTATCATAGCGCCACTCCTCTCCCCCAATCCAGCATGAGATAACTAAATGAAGGAAAAGAAGAGAGTTATTAAAATAAGTTAACCAATATAAAAATTGCAAGATTAATGATCAAAGCTAATCAAATTTAATTTATAACCACTACTTAATATTCTATAATATCTAATTAATACTGATTCAATCCTTTTATTAGGCTATATTCCAAGAGTTCGTCACTGTCATTATCATAGCGCCACTCCTCTCCCCCAGTCCAGCATGAGATAACTAAATGAAGGAAAAGAAGAGAGTTATTAAAATAAGTTAACCAATATAAAAATTGCAAGATTAATGATCAAAGCTAATCAAATTTCATTAATAACCACTACTTAATATTCTATAATATCTAATTAATACTGATTCAATCCTTTTATTAGGCTATATTCCAAGAGTTCGTCACTGTCATTATCATAGCGCCACTCCTCTCCCCCAGTCCAGCATGAGATAACTAAATGAAGGTAAAGAAGAGAGTTATTAAAATAAGTTAACCAATATAAAAATTGCAAGATTAATGATCAAAGCTAATCAAATTTAATTTATAACCACTACTTAATATTCTATAGTATCTAATTAATACTGATTCAATCCTTTTATTAGGCTATATTCCAAGAGTTCGTCACTGTCATTATCATAGCGCCACTCCTCTCCCCCAGTCCAGCATGAGATAACTAAATGAAGGTAAAGAAGAGAGTTATTAAAATAAGTTAACCAATATAAAAATTGCAAGATTAATGATCAAAGCTAATCAAATTTCATTAATAACCACTACTTAATATTCTATAATATCTAATTAATACTGATTCAATCCTTTTATTAGGCTATATTCCAAGAGTTCGTCACTGTCATTATCATAGCGCCACTCCTCTCCCCCAGTCCAGCATGAGATAACTAAATGAAGGTAAAGAAGAGAGTTATTAAAATAAGTTAACCAATATAAAAATTGCAAGATTAATGATCAAAGCTAATCAAATTTAATTTATAACCACTACTTAATATTCTATAGTATCTAATTAATACTGATTCAATCCTTTTATAAGGCTATATTCCAAGAGTTCGTCACTGTCATTATCATAGCGCCACTCCTCTCCCCCAATCCAGCATGAGATAACTAAATGAAGGAAAAGAAGAGAGTTATTAAAATAAGTTAACCAATATAAAAATTGCAAGATTAATGATCAAAGCTAATCAAATTTCATTAATAACCACTACTTAATATTCTATAATATCTAATTAATACTGATTCAATCCTTTTATTAGGCTATATTCCAAGAGTTCGTCACTGTCATTATCATAGCGCCACTCCTCTCCCCCAGTCCAGCATGAGATAACTAAATGAAGGTAAAGAAGAGAGTTATTAAAATAAGTTAACCAATATAAAAATTGCAAGATTAATGATCAAAGCTAATCAAATTTCATTAATAACCACTACTTAATATTCTATAATATCTAATTAATACTGATTCAATCCTTTTATTAGGCTATATTCCAAGAGTTCGTCACTGTCATTATCATAGCGCCACTCCTCTCCCCCAATCCAGCATGAGATAACTAAATGAAGGTAAAGAAGAGAGTTATTAAAATAAGTTAACCAATATAAAAATTGCAAGATTAATGATCAAAGCTAATCAAATTTCATTAATAACCACTACTTAATATTCTATAATATCTAATTAATACTGATTCAATCCTTTTATTAGGCTATATTCCAAGAGTTCGTCACTGTCATTATCATAGCGCCACTCCTCTCCCCCAGTCCAGCATGAGATAACTAAATGAAGGAAAAGAAGAGAGTTATTAAAATAAGTTAACCAATATAAAAATTGCAAGATTAATGATCAAAGCTAATCAAATTTAATTTATAACCACTACTTAATATTCTATAGTATCTAATTAATACTGATTCAATCCTTTTATTAGGCTATATTCCAAGAGTTCGTCCCTGTCATTATCATAGCGCCACTCCTCTCCCCCAGTCCAGCATGAGATAACTAAATGAAGGAAAAGAAGAGAGTTATTAAAATAAGTTAACCAATATAAAAAGTGCAAGATTAATGATCAAAGCTAATCAAATTTAATTTATAACCACTACTTAATATTCTATAGTATCTAATTAATACTGATTCAATCCTTTTATTAGGCTATATTCCAAGAGTTCGTCACTGTCATTATCATAGCGCCACTCCTCTCCCCCAGTCCAGCATGAGATAACTAAATGAAGGAAAAGAAGAGAGTTATTAAAATAAGTTAACCAATATAAAAATTGCAAGATTAATGATCAAAGCTAATCAAATTTAATTTATAACCACTACTTAATATTCTATAGTATCTAATTAATACTGATTCAATCCTTTTATTAGGCTATATTCCAAGAGTTCGTCACTGTCATTATCATAGCGCCACTCCTCTCCCCCAGTCCAGCATGAGATAACTAAATGAAGGAAAAGAAGAGAGTTATTAAAATAAGTTAACCAATATAAAAATTGCAAGATTAATGATCAAAGCTAATCAAATTTCATTAATAACCACTACTTAATATTCTATAATATCTAATTAATACTGATTCAATCCTTTTATTAGGCTATATTCCAAGAGTTCGTCACTGTCATTATCATAGCGCCACTCCTCTCCCCCAGTCCAGCATGAGATAACTAAATGAAGGTAAAGAAGAGAGTTATTAAAATAAGTTAACCAATATAAAAAGTGCAAGATTAATGATCAAAGCTAATCAAATTTCATTAATAACCACTACTTAATATTCTATAATATCTAATAAGTACTTATATGATTTTTTAATTAGGCTATCATCCAAGAGTTCGTCCCTGTCATTATCATAGTGCCACTCCTCTCCCCTAGTCCAGCATGAGATAACTAAATGAAGGTAAAGAAGAGAGTTATTAAAATAAGTTAACCAATATAAAAAGTGCAAGATTAATGATCAAAGCTAATCAAATTTAATTTATAACCACTACTTAATATTCTATAGTATCTAATTAATACTGATTCAATCCTTTTATTAGGCTATATTCCAAGAGTTCGTCCCTATCATTATCATAGCGCCACTCCTCTCCCCTAGTCCAGCATGAGATAACTAAATGAAGGTAAAGAAGAGAGTTATTAAAATAAGTTAACCAATATAAAAATTGCAAGATTAATGATCAAAGCTAATCAAATTTAATTTATAACCACTACTTAATATTCTATAGTATCTAATTAATACTGATTCAATCCTTTTATTAGGCTATATTCCAAGAGTTCGTCACTGTCATTATCATAGCGCCACTCCTCTCCCCCAGTCCAGCATGAGATAACTAAATGAAGGAAAAGAAGAGAGTTATTAAAATAAGTTAACCAATATAAAAATTGCAAGATTAATGATCAAAGCTAATCAAATTTCATTAATAACCACTACTTAATATTCTATAATATCTAATTAATACTGATTCAATCCTTTTATTAGGCTATATTCCAAGAGTTCGTCACTGTCATTATCATAGCGCCACTCCTCTCCCCCAGTCCAGCATGAGATAACTAAATGAAGGAAAAGAAGAGAGTTATTAAAATAAGTTAACCAATATAAAAATTGCAAGATTAATGATCAAAGCTAATCAAATTTAATTTATAACCACTACTTAATATTCTATAGTATCTAATTAATACTGATTCAATCCTTTTATTAGGCTATATTCCAAGAGTTCGTCCCTGTCATTATCATAGCGCCACTCCTCTCCCCCAGTCCAGCATGAGATAACTAAATGAAGGAAAAGAAGAGAGTTATTAAAATAAGTTAACCAATATAAAAAGTGCAAGATTAATGATCAAAGCTAATCAAATTTCATTAATAACCACTACTTAATATTCTATAATATCTAATTAATACTGATTCAATCCTTTTATTAGGCTATATTCCAAGAGTTCGTCACTGTCATTATCATAGCGCCACTCCTCTCCCCCAGTCCAGCATGAGATAACAAAATGAAGGAAAAGAAGAGAGTTATTAAAATAAGTTAACCAATATAAAAAGTGCAAGATTAATGATCAAAGCTAATCAAATTTAATTTATAACCACTACTTAATATTCTATAGTATCTAATTAATACTGATTCAATCCTTTTATTAGGCTATATTCCAAGAGTTCGTCACTGTCATTATCATAGCGCCACTCCTCTCCCCCAGTCCAGCATGAGATAACTAAATGAAGGAAAAGAAGAGAGTTATTAAAATAAGTTAACCAATATAAAAATTGCAACATTAATGATCAAAGCTAATCAAATTTCATTAATAACCACTACTTAATATTCTATAATATCTAATTAATACTGATTCAATCCTTTTATTAGGCTATATTCCAAGAGTTCGTCACTGTCATTATCATAGCGCCACTCCTCTCCCCCAATCCAGCATGAGATAACTAAATGAAGGAAAAGAAGAGAGTTATTAAAATAAGTTAACCAATATAAAAAGTGCAAGATTAATGATCAAAGCTAATCAAATTTCATTAATAACCACTACTTAATATTCTATAATATCTAATTAATACTGATTCAATCCTTTTATTAGGCTATATTCCAAGAGTTCGTCACTGTCATTATCATAGCGCCACTCCTCTCCCCCAGTCCAGCATGAGATAACTAAATGAAGGAAAAGAAGAGAGTTATTAAAATAAGTTAACCAATATAAAAAGTGCAAGATTAATGATCAAAGCTAATCAAATTTAATTTATAACCACTACTTAATATTCTATAGTATCTAATTAATACTGATTCAATCCTTTTATTAGGCTATATTCCAAGAGTTCGTCACTGTCATTATCATAGCGCCACTCCTCTCCCCCAATCCAGCATGAGATAACTAAATGAAGGAAAAGAAGAGAGTTATTAAAATAAGTTAACCAATATAAAAATTGCAAGATTAATGATCAAAGCTAATCAAATTTCATTAATAACCACTACTTAATATTCTATAATATCTAATTAATACTGATTCAATCCTTTTATTAGGCTATATTCCAAGAGTTCGTCACTGTCATTATCATAGCGCCACTCCTCTCCCCCAGTCCAGCATGAGATAACTAAATGAAGGAAAAGAAGAGAGTTATTAAAATAAGTTAACCAATATAAAAAGTGCAAGATTAATGATCAAAGCTAATCAAATTTAATTTATAACCACTACTTAATATTCTATAGTATCTAATTAATACTGATTCAATCCTTTTATTAGGCTATATTCCAAGAGTTCGTCCCTATCATTATCATAGCGCCACTCCTCTCCCCTAGTCCAGCATGAGATAACTAAATGAAGGTAAAGAAGAGAGTTATTAAAATAAGTTAACCAATATAAAAATTGCAAGATTAATGATCAAAGCTAATCAAATTTAATTTATAACCACTACTTAATATTCTATAGTATCTAATTAATACTGATTCAATCCTTTTATTAGGCTATATTCCAAGAGTTCGTCACTGTCATTATCATAGCGCCACTCCTCTCCCCCAGTCCAGCATGAGATAACTAAATGAAGGAAAAGAAGAGAGTTATTAAAATAAGTTAACCAATATAAAAATTGCAAGATTAATGATCAAAGCTAATCAAATTTCATTAATAACCACTACTTAATATTCTATAATATCTAATTAATACTGATTCAATCCTTTTATTAGGCTATATTCCAAGAGTTCGTCACTGTCATTATCATAGCGCCACTCCTCTCCCCCAGTCCAGCATGAGATAACTAAATGAAGGAAAAGAAGAGAGTTATTAAAATAAGTTAACCAATATAAAAATTGCAAGATTAATGATCAAAGCTAATCAAATTTAATTTATAACCACTACTTAATATTCTATAGTATCTAATTAATACTGATTCAATCCTTTTATTAGGCTATATTCCAAGAGTTCGTCCCTGTCATTATCATAGCGCCACTCCTCTCCCCCAGTCCAGCATGAGATAACTAAATGAAGGAAAAGAAGAGAGTTATTAAAATAAGTTAACCAATATAAAAAGTGCAAGATTAATGATCAAAGCTAATCAAATTTCATTAATAACCACTACTTAATATTCTATAATATCTAATTAATACTGATTCAATCCTTTTATTAGGCTATATTCCAAGAGTTCGTCACTGTCATTATCATAGCGCCACTCCTCTCCCCCAGTCCAGCATGAGATAACAAAATGAAGGAAAAGAAGAGAGTTATTAAAATAAGTTAACCAATATAAAAAGTGCAAGATTAATGATCAAAGCTAATCAAATTTAATTTATAACCACTACTTAATATTCTATAGTATCTAATTAATACTGATTCAATCCTTTTATTAGGCTATATTCCAAGAGTTCGTCACTGTCATTATCATAGCGCCACTCCTCTCCCCCAGTCCAGCATGAGATAACTAAATGAAGGAAAAGAAGAGAGTTATTAAAATAAGTTAACCAATATAAAAATTGCAAGATTAATGATCAAAGCTAATCAAATTTCATTAATAACCACTACTTAATATTCTATAATATCTAATTAATACTGATTCAATCCTTTTATTAGGCTATATTCCAAGAGTTCGTCACTGTCATTATCATAGCGCCACTCCTCTCCCCCAATCCAGCATGAGATAACTAAATGAAGGAAAAGAAGAGAGTTATTAAAATAAGTTAACCAATATAAAAAGTGCAAGATTAATGATCAAAGCTAATCAAATTTCATTAATAACCACTACTTAATATTCTATAATATCTAATTAATACTGATTCAATCCTTTTATTAGGCTATATTCCAAGAGTTCGTCACTGTCATTATCATAGCGCCACTCCTCTCCCCCAATCCAGCATGAGATAACTAAATGAAGGAAAAGAAGAGAGTTATTAAAATAAGTTAACCAATATAAAAATTGCAAGATTAATGATCAAAGCTAATCAAATTTCATTAATAACCACTACTTAATATTCTATAATATCTAATTAATACTGATTCAATCCTTTTATTAGGCTATATTCCAAGAGTTCGTCACTGTCATTATCATAGCGCCACTCCTCTCCCCCAGTCCAGCATGAGATAACTAAATGAAGGAAAAGAAGAGAGTTATTAAAATAAGTTAACCAATATAAAAATTGCAAGATTAATGATCAAAGCTAATCAAATTTAATTTATAACCACTACTTAATATTCTATAGTATCTAATTAATACTGATTCAATCCTTTTATTAGGCTATATTCCAAGAGTTCGTCCCTGTCATTATCATAGCGCCACTCCTCTCCCCCAGTCCAGCATGAGATAACTAAATGAAGGAAAAGAAGAGAGTTATTAAAATAAGTTAACCAATATAAAAAGTGCAAGATTAATGATCAAAGCTAATCAAATTTCATTAATAACCACTACTTAATATTCTATAATATCTAATTAATACTGATTCAATCCTTTTATTAGGCTATATTCCAAGAGTTCGTCACTGTCATTATCATAGCGCCACTCCTCTCCCCCAGTCCAGCATGAGATAACTAAATGAAGGTAAAGAAGAGAGTTATTAAAATAAGTTAACCAATATAAAAATTGCAAGATTAATGATCAAAGCTAATCAAATTTCATTAATAACCACTACTTAATATTCTATAATATCTAATTAATACTGATTCAATCCTTTTATTAGGCTATATTCCAAGAGTTCGTCACTGTCATTATCATAGCGCCACTCCTCTCCCCCAGTCCAGCATGAGATAACTAAATGAAGGAAAAGAAGAGAGTTATTAAAATAAGTTAACCAATATAAAAATTGCAAGATTAATGATCAAAGCTAATCAAATTTCATTAATAACCACTACTTAATATTCTATAATATCTAATTAATACTGATTCAATCCTTTTATTAGGCTATATTCCAAGAGTTCGTCACTGTCATTATCATAGCGCCACTCCTCTCCCCCAGTCCAGCATGAGATAACTAAATGAAGGAAAAGAAGAGAGTTATTAAAATAAGTTAACCAATATAAAAAGTGCAAGATTAATGATCAAAGCTAATCAAATTTAATTTATAACCACTACTTAATATTCTATAGTATCTAATTAATACTGATTCAATCCTTTTATTAGGCTATATTCCAAGAGTTCGTCACTGTCATTATCATAGCGCCACTCCTCTCCCCCAGTCCAGCATGAGATAACTAAATGAAGGAAAAGAAGAGAGTTATTAAAATAAGTTAACCAATATAAAAAGTGCAAGATTAATGATCAAAGCTAATCAAATTTCATTAATAACCACTACTTAATATTCTATAATATCTAATTAATACTGATTCAATCCTTTTATTAGGCTATATTCCAAGAGTTTGTCACTGTCATTATCATAGCGCCACTCCTCTCCCCCAATCCAGCATGAGATAACTAAATGAAGGAAAAGAAGAGAGTTATTAAAATAAGTTAACCAATATAAAAATTGCAAGATTAATGATCAAAGCTAATCAAATTTAATTTATAACCACTACTTAATATTCTATAATATCTAATTAGTACTGATTCAATCCTTTTATTAGGCTATATTCCAAGAGTTCGTCACTGTCATTATCATAGCGCCACTCCTCTCCCCCAGTCCAGCATGAGATAACTAAATGAAGGAAAAGAAGAGAGTTATTAAAATAAGTTAACCAATATAAAAAGTGCAAGATTAATGATCAAAGCTAATCAAATTTCATTAATAACCACTACTTAATATTCTATAATATCTAATTAATACTGATTCAATCCTTTTATTAGGCTATATTCCAAGAGTTCGTCACTGTCATTATCATAGCGCCACTCCTCTCCCCCAGTCCAGCATGAGATAACTAAATGAAGGAAAAGAAGAGAGTTATTAAAATAAGTTAACCAATATAAAAAGTGCAAGATTAATGATCAAAGCTAATCAAATTTCATTAATAACCACTACTTAATATTCTATAATATCTAATTAATACTGATTCAATCCTTTTATTAGGCTATATTCCAAGAGTTCGTCACTGTCATTATCATAGCGCCACTCCTCTCCCCCAATCCAGCATGAGATAACTAAATGAAGGAAAAGAAGAGAGTTATTAAAATAAGTTAACCAATATAAAAAGTGCAAGATTAATGATCAAAGCTAATCAAATTTAATTTATAACCACTACTTAATATTCTATAATATCTAATTAGTACTGATTCAATCCTTTTATTAGGCTATATTCCAAGAGTTCGTCACTGTCATTATCATAGCGCCACTCCTCTCCCCCAGTCCAGCATGAGATAACTAAATGAAGGAAAAGAAGAGAGTTATTAAAATAAGTTAACCAATATAAAAAGTGCAAGATTAATGATCAAAGCTAATCAAATTTCATTAATAACCACTACTTAATATTCTATAATATCTAATTAATACTGATTCAATCCTTTTATTAGGCTATATTCCAAGAGTTCGTCACTGTCATTATCATAGCGCCACTCCTCTCCCCCAATCCAGCATGAGATAACTAAATGAAGGAAAAGAAGAGAGTTATTAAAATAAGTTAACCAATATAAAAATTGCAAGATTAATGATCAAAGCTAATCAAATTTCATTAATAACCACTACTTAATATTCTATAATATCTAATTAATACTGATTCAATCCTTTTATTAGGCTATATTCCAAGAGTTTGTCACTGTCATTATCATAGCGCCACTCCTCTCCCCCAATCCAGCATGAGATAACTAAATGAAGGAAAAGAAGACAGTTATTAAAATAAGTTAACCAATATAAAAATTGCAAGATTAATGATCAAAGCTAATCAAATTTAATTTATAACCACTACTTAATATTCTATAATATCTAATTAATACTGATTCAATCCTTTTATTAGGCTATATTCCAAGAGTTCGTCACTGTCATTATCATAGCGCCACTCCTCTCCCCCAATCCAGCATGAGATAACTAAATGAAGGAAAAGAAGAGAGTTATTAAAATAAGTTAACCAATATAAAAATTGCAAGATTAATGATCAAAGCTATTCAAATTTCATTAATATCGACTAATTAATATAATATAATATCTAATATGTACTTATATCATGCATTAATTAGGCTATCTTAGAAGAGTTCGTCCCTGTCATTATCATAGCGCCACTCCTCTCCCCCAATCCAGCATGAGATAACTAAATGAAGGAAAAGAAGAGAGTTATTAAAATAAGTTAACCAATATAAAAATTGCAAGATTAATGATCAAAGCTATTCAAATTTCATTAATATCGACTAATTAATATAATATAATATCTAATATGTACTTATATCATGCATTAATTAGGCTATCTTAGAAGAGTTCGTCACTGTCATTATCATAGCGCCACTCCTCTCCCCCAATCCAGCATGAGATAACTAAATGAAGGAAAAGAAGAGAGTTATTAAAATAAGTTAACCAATATAAAAAGTGCAAGATTAATGATCAAAGCTAATCAAATTTAATTTATAACCACTACTTAATATTCTATAGTATCTAATTAATACTGATTCAATCCTTTTATTAGGCTATATTCCAAGAGTTCGTCACTGTCATTATCATAGCGCCACTCCTCTCCCCCAATCCAGCATGAGATAACTAAATGAAGGAAAAGAAGAGAGTTATTAAAATAAGTTAACCAATATAAAAATTGCAAGATTAATGATCAAAGGTAATCAAATTTCATTAATAACCACTACTTAATATTCTATAATATCTAATTAATACTGATTCAATCCTTTTATTAGGCTATATTCCAAGAGTTCGTCACTGTCATTATCATAGCGCCACTCCTCTCCCCCAGTCCAGCATGAGATAACTAAATGAAGGAAAAGAAGAGAGTTATTAAAATAAGTTAACCAATATAAAAATTGCAAGATTAATGATCAAAGCTAATCAAATTTAATTTATAACCACTACTTAATATTCTATAGTATCTAATTAATACTGATTCAATCCTTTTATTAGGCTATATTCCAAGAGTTCGTCCCTGTCATTATCATAGCGCCACTCCTCTCCCCCAGTCCAGCATGAGATAACTAAATGAAGGAAAAGAAGAGAGTTATTAAAATAAGTTAACCAATATAAAAAGTGCAAGATTAATGATCAAAGCTAATCAAATTTCATTAATAACCACTACTTAATATTCTATAATATCTAATTAATACTGATTCAATCCTTTTATTAGGCTATATTCCAAGAGTTCGTCACTGTCATTATCATAGCGCCACTCCTCTCCCCCAGTCCAGCATGAGATAACTAAATGAAGGAAAAGAAGAGAGTTATTAAAATAAGTTAACCAATATAAAAAGTGCAAGATTAATGATCAAAGCTAATCAAATTTAATTTATAACCACTACTTAATATTCTATAGTATCTAATTAATACTGATTCAATCCTTTTATTAGGCTATATTGCAAGAGTTCGTCACTGTCATTATCATAGCGCCACTCCTCTCCCCCAGTCCAGCATGAGATAACTAAATGAAGGAAAAGAAGAGAGTTATTAAAATAAGTTAACCAATATAAAAATTGCAAGATTAATGATCAAAGCTAATCAAATTTCATAAATAACCACTACTTAATATTCTATAATATCTAATTAATACTGATTCAATCCTTTTATTAGGCTATATTCCAAGAGTTCGTCACTGTCATTATCATAGCGCCACTCCTCTCCCCCAGTCCAGCATGAGATAACTAAATGAAGGAAAAGAAGAGAGTTATTAAAATAAGTTAACCAATATAAAAAGTGCAAGATTAATGATCAAAGCTAATCAAATTTAATTTATAACCACTACTTAATATTCTATAGTATCTAATTAATACTGATTCAATCCTTTTATTAGGCTATATTCCAAGAGTTCGTCACTGTCATTATCATAGCGCCACTCCTCTCCCCCAATCCAGCATGAGATAACTAAATGAAGGAAAAGAAGAGAGTTATTAAAATAAGTTAACCAATATAAAAATTGCAAGATTAATGATCAAAGCTAATCAAATTTCATTAATAACCACTACTTAATATTCTATAATATCTAATTAATACTGATTCAATCCTTTTATTAGGCTATATTCCAAGAGTTCGTCACTGTCATTATCATAGCGCCACTCCTCTCCCCCAATCCAGCATGAGATAACTAAATGAAGGAAAAGAAGAGAGTTATTAAAATAAGTTAACCAATATAAAAATTGCAAGATTAATGATCAAAGCTAATCAAATTTCATTAATAACCACTACTTAATATTCTATAATATCTAATTAATACTGATTCAATCCTTTTATTAGGCTATATTCCAAGAGTTTGTCACTGTCATTATCATAGCGCCACTCCTCTCCCCCAATCCAGCATGAGATAACTAAATGAAGGAAAAGAAGAGAGTTATTAAAATAAGTTAACCAATATAAAAATTGCAAGATTAATGATCAAAGCTAATCAAATTTAATTTATAACCACTACTTAATATTCTATAATATCTAATTAATACTGATTCAATCCTTTTATTAGGCTATATTCCAAGAGTTCGTCACTGTCATTATCATAGCGCCACTCCTCTCCCCCAATCCAGCATGAGATAACTAAATGAAGGAAAAGAAGAGAGTTATTAAAATAAGTTAACCAATATAAAAATTGCAAGATTAATGATCAAAGCTATTCAAATTTCATTAATATCGACTAATTAATATAATATAATATCTAATATGTACTTATATCATGCATTAATTAGGCTATCTTAGAAGAGTTCGTCCCTGTCATTATCATAGCGCCACTCCTCTCCCCCAATCCAGCATGAGATAACTAAATGAAGGAAAAGAAGAGAGTTATTAAAATAAGTTAACCAATATAAAAATTGCAAGATTAATGATCAAAGCTATTCAAATTTCATTAATATCGACTAATTAATATAATATAATATCTAATATGTACTTATATCATGCATTAATTAGGCTATCTTAGAAGAGTTCGTCACTGTCATTATCATAGCGCCACTCCTCTCCCCCAATCCAGCATGAGATAACTAAATGAAGGAAAAGAAGAGAGTTATTAAAATAAGTTAACCAATATAAAAATTGCAAGATTAATGATCAAAGCTATTCAAATTTCATTAATATCGACTAATTAATATAATATAATATCTAATATGTACTTATATCATGCATTAATTAGGCTATCTTAGAAGAGTTCGTCCCTGTCATTATCATAGCGCCACTCCTCTCCCCCAATCCAGCATGAGATAACTAAATGAAGGAAAAGAAGAGAGTTATTAAATTTAGTTAACCAATATAAAAATTGCAAGATTAATGATCAAAGCTATTCAAATTTCATTAATATCGACTAATTAATATAATATAATATCTAATATGTACTTATATCATGCATTAATTAGGCTATCTTAGAAGAGTTCGTCCCTGTCATTATCATAGCGCCACTCCTCTCCCCCAATCCAGCATGAGATAACTAAATGAAGGAAAAGAAGAGAGTTATTAAAATAAGTTAACCAATATAAAAATTGCAAGATGAATGATCAAAGCTATTCAAATTTCATTAATATCGACTAATTAATATAATATAATATCTAATATGTACTTATATCATGCATTAATTAGGCTATCTTAGAAGAGTTCGTCACTGTCATTATCATAGCGCCACTCCTCTCCCCCAATCCAGCATGAGATAACTAAATGAAGGAAAAGAAGAGAGTTATTAAAATAAGTTAACCAATATAAAAATTGCAAGATTAATGATCAAAGCTATTCAAATTTCATTAATATCGACTAATTAATATAATATAATATCTAATATGTACTTATATCATGCATTAATTAGGCTATCTTAGAAGAGTTCGTCCCTGTCATTATCATAGCGCCACTCCTCTCCCCCAATCCAGCATGAGATAACTAAATGAAGGAAAAGAAGAGAGTTATTAAAATAAGTTAACCAATATAAAAATTGCAAGATTAATGATCAAAGCTATTCAAATTTCATTAATATCGACTAATTAATATAATATAATATCTAATATGTACTTATATCATGCATTAATTAGGCTATCTTAGAAGAGTTCGTCCCTGTCATTATCATAGCGCCACTCCTCTCCCCCAATCCAGCATGAGATAACTAAATGAAGGAAAAGAAGAGAGTTATTAAAATAAGTTAACCAATATAAAAATTGCAAGATTAATGATCAAAGCTATTCAAATTTCATTAATATCGACTAATTAATATAATATAATATCTAATATGTACTTATATCATGCATTAATTAGGCTATCTTAGAAGAGTTCGTCCCTGTCATTATCATAGCGCCACTCCTCTCCCCCAATCCAGCATGAGATAACTAAATGAAGGAAAAGAAGAGAGTTATTAAAATAAGTTAACCAATATAAAAATTGCAAGATTAATGATCAAAGCTATTCAAATTTCATTAATATCGACTAATTAATATAATATAATATCTAATATGTACTTATATCATGCATTAATTAGGCTATCTTAGAAGAGTTCGTCCCTGTCATTATCATAATGCCACTCCTCTCCCCCAATCCAGCATGAGATAACTAAATGAAGGAAAAGAAGAGAGTTATTAAAATAAGTTAACCAATATAAAAATTGCAAGATTAATGATCAAAGCTATTCAAATTTCATTAATATCGACTAATTAATATAATATAATATCTAATATGTACTTATATCATGCATTAATTAGGCTATCTTAGAAGAGTTCGTCCCTGTCATTATCATAGCGCCACTCCTCTCCCCCAATCCAGCATGAGATAACTAAATGAAGGAAAAGAAGAGAGTTATTAAAATAAGTTAACCAATATAAAAATTGCAAGATTAATGATCAAAGCTATTCAAATTTCATTAATATCGACTAATTAATATAATATAATATCTAATATGTACTTATATCATGCATTAATTAGGCTATCTTAGAAGAGTTCGTCCCTGTCATTATCATAGCGCCACTCCTCTCCCCCAATCCAGCATGAGATAACTAAATGAAGGAAAAGAAGAGAGTTATTAAAATAAGTTAACCAATATAAAAATTGCAAGATTAATGATCAAAGCTATTCAAATTTCATTAATATCGACTAATTAATATAATATAATATCTAATATGTACTTATATCATGCATTAATTAGGCTATCTTAGAAGAGTTCGTCCCTGTCATTATCATAGCGCCACTCCTCTCCCCCAATCCAGCATGAGATAACTAAATGAAGGAAAAGAAGAGAGTTATTAAAATAAGTTAACCAATATAAATATTGCAAGATTAACGATCAAAGCTAATCAAATTTTATTAATATCGACTAATTAATATAAAATAATATCTAATAAGTACTTATATGATTTTTTAATTAGGCTATCATCCAAGAGTTCGTCCCTGTCATTATCATAGTGCCACTCCTCTCCCCTAGTCCAGCATGAGATAACTAAATGAAGGTAAAGAAGAGAGTTATTAAAATAAGTTAACCAATATAAAAATTGCAAGATTAATGATCAAAGCTAATCAAATTTCATTAATAACCACTACTTAATATTCTATAATATCTAATTAATACTGATTCAATCCTTTTATTAGGCTATATTCCAAGAGTTCGTCCCTGTCATTATCATAGCGCCACTCCTCTCCCCCAGTCCAGCATGAGATAACTAAATGAAGGTAAAGAAGAGAGTTATTAAAATAAGTTAACCAATATAAATATTGCAAGATTAATGATCAAAGCTATTCAAATTTCATTAATATCGACTAATTAATATAATATAATATCTAATATGTACTTATATCATGCATTAATTAGGCTATCTTAGAAGAGTTCGTCACTGTCATTATCATAGCGCCACTCCTCTCCCCCAATCCAGCATGAGATAACTAAATGAAGGAAAAGAAGAGAGTTATTAAAATAAGTTAACCAATATAAAAATTGCAAGATTAATGATCAAAGCTATTCAAATTTCATTAATATCGACTAATTAATATAATATAATATCTAATATGTACTTATATCATGCATTCATTAGGCTATCTTAGAAGAGTTCGTCACTGTCATTATCATAGCGCAACTCCTATCCCCCAATCCAGCATGAGATAACTAAATGAAGGAAAAGAAGAGAGTTATTAAAATAAGTTAACCATTATAAATATTGCAAGATTAACGATCAAAGCTAATCAAATTTTATTAATATCGACTAATTAATATAAAATAATATCTAATAAGTACTTATATGATTTTTTAATTAGGCTATCATCCAAGAGTTTGTCCCTGTCATTATCATAGTGCCACTCCTCTCCCCTAGTCCAGCATGAGATAAGTAAATGAAGGTAAAGAAGAGAGTTATTAAAATAAGTTAGCCAATATAAAAATTGCAAGATTAATGATCAAAGCTAATCAAATTTCATTAATAACCACTACTTAATATTCTATAATATCTAATTAATACTGATTCAATCCTTTTATTAGGCTATAATCCAAGAGTTCGTCCCTGTCATTATCATAGTGCCACTCCTCTCCCCTAGTCCAGCATGAGATAACTAAATGAAGGTAAAGAAGAGAGTTATTAAAATAAGTTAACCAATATAAATATTGCAAGATTAACGATCAAAGCTAATCAAATTTCATTAATATCGACTAATTAATATAATATAATATCTAATATGTACTTATATCATGCATTAATTAGGCTATCTTAGAAGAGTTCGTCCCTGTCATTATCATAGTGCCACTCCTCTCCCCTAGTCCAGCATGAGATAACTAAATGAAGGAAAAGAAGAGAGTTATTAAAATAAGTTAACCAATATAAAAATTGCAAGATTAACGATCAAAGCTAATCAAATTTCATTAATAACCACTACTTAATATTCTATAATATCTAATTAATACTGATTCAATCCTTTTATTAGGCTATATTCCAAGACTTCGTCCCTGTCATTATCATAGTGCCACTCCTCTCCCCCAATCCAGCATGAGATAACTAAATGAAGGTAAAGAAGAGAGTTATTAAAATAAGTTAACCAATATAAATATTGCAAGATTAATGATCAAAGCTATTCAAATTTCATTAATATCGACTAATTAATATAATATAATATCTAATATGTACTTATATCATGCATTAATTAGGCTATCTTAGAAGAGTTCGTCCCTGTCATTATCATAGTGCCACTCCTCTCCCCTAGTCCAGCATGAGATAACTAAATGAAGGAAAAGAAGAGAGTTATTAAAATAAGTTAACCAATATAAAAATTGCAAGATTAACGATCAAAGCTAATCAAATTTCATTAATAACCACTACTTAATATTCTATAATATCTAATTAATACTGATTCAATCCTTTTATTAGGCTATATTCCAAGAGTTCGTCCCTGTCATTATCATAGCGCCACTCCTCTCCCCCAGTCCAGCATGAGATAACTAAATGAAGGTAAAGAAGAGAGTTATTAAAATAAGTTAACCAATATAAATATTGCAAGATTAATGATCAAAGCTATTCAAATTTCATTAATATCTACTAATTAATATAATATAATATCTAATATGTACTTATATCATGCATTAATTAGGCTATCTTAGAAGAGTTCGTCCCTGTCATTATCATAATGCCACTCCTCTCCCCTAGTCCAGCATGAGATAACTAAATGAAGGAAAAGAAGAGAGTTATTAAAATAAGTTAACCAATATAAAAATTGCAAGATTAATGATCAAAGCTATTCAAATTTCATTAATATCGACTAATTAATATAATATAATATCTAATATGTACTTATATCATGCATTAATTAGGCTATCTTAGAAGAGTTCGTCCCTGTCATTATCATAGCGCCACTCCTCTCCCCCAATCCAGCATGAGATAACTAAATGAAGGAAAAGAAGAGAGTTATTAAAATAAGTTAACCAATATAAATATTGCAAGATTAATGATCAAAGCTATTCAAATTTCATTAATATCGACTAATTAATATAATATAATATCTAATATGTACTTATATCATGCATTAATTAGGCTATCTTAGAAGAGTTCGTCCCTGTCATTATCATAGCGCCACTCCTCTCCCCCAATCCAGCATGAGATAACTAAATGAAGGAAAAGAAGAGAGTTATTAAAATAAGTTAACCAATATAAATATTGCAAGATTAACGATCAAAGCTAATCAAATTTTATTAATATCGACTAATTAATATAAAATAATATCTAATAAGTACTTATATGATTTTTTAATTAGGCTATCATCCAAGAGTTCGTCCCTGTCATTATCATAGTGCCACTCCTCTCCCCTAGTCCAGCATGAGATAACTAAATGAAGGTAAAGAAGAGAGTTATTAAAATAAGTTAACCAATATAAAAATTGCAAGATTAATGATCAAAGCTATTCAAATTTCATTAATATCTACTAATTAATATAATATAATATCTAATATGTACTTATATCATGCATTAATTAGGCTATCTTAGAAGAGTTCGTCCCTGTCATTATCATAATGCCACTCCTCTCCCCCAATCCAGCATGAGATAACTAAATGAAGGAAAAGAAGAGAGTTATTAAAATAAGTTAACCAATATAAAAATTGCAAGATTAATGATCAAAGCTATTCAAATTTCATTAATATCGACTAATTAATATAATATAATATCTAATATGTACTTATATCATGCATTAATTAGGCTATCTTAGAAGAGTTCGTCCCTGTCATTATCATAGCGCCACTCCTCTCCCCCAATCCAGCATGAGATAACTAAATGAAGGAAAAGAAGAGAGTTATTAAAATAAGTTAACCAATATAAATATTGCAAGATTAACGATCAAAGCTAATCAAATTTTATTAATATCGACTAATTAATATAAAATAATATCTAATAAGTACTTATATGATTTTTTAATTAGGCTATCATCCAAGAGTTCGTCCCTGTCATTATCATAGTGCCACTCCTCTCCCCTAGTCCAGCATGAGATAACTAAATGAAGGTAAAGAAGAGAGTTATTAAAATAAGTTAACCAATATAAAAATTGCAAGATTAATGATCAAAGCTAATCAAATTTCATTAATAACCACTACTTAATATTCTATAATATCTAATTAATACTGATTCAATCCTTTTATTAGGCTATATTCCAAGAGTTCGTCCCTGTCATTATCATAGCGCCACTCCTCTCCCCCAGTCCAGCATGAGATAACTAAATGAAGGTAAAGAAGAGAGTTATTAAAATAAGTTAACCAATATAAATATTGCAAGATTAATGATCAAAGCTATTCAAATTTCATTAATATCGACTAATTAATATAATATAATATCTAATATGTACTTATATCATGCATTAATTAGGCTATCTTAGAAGAGTTCGTCCCTGTCATTATCATAGTGCCACTCCTCTCCCCTAGTCCAGCATGAGATAACTAAATGAAGGAAAAGAAGAGAGTTATTAAAATAAGTTAACCAATATAAAAATTGCAAGATTAATGATCAAAGCTATTCAAATTTCATTAATATCGACTAATTAATATAATATAATATCTAATATGTACTTATATCATGCATTAATTAGGCTATCTTAGAAGAGTTCGTCCCTGTCATTATCATAGCGCCACTCCTCTCCCCCAATCCAGCATGAGATAACTAAATGAAGGAAAAGAAGAGAGTTATTAAAATAAGTTAACCAATATAAAAATTGCAAGATTAATGATCAAAGCTATTCAAATTTCATTAATATCGACTAATTAATATAATATAATATCTAATATGTACTTATATCATGCATTAATTAGGCTATCTTAGAAGAGTTCGTCCCTGTCATTATCATAGCGCCACTCCTCTCCCCCAATCCAGCATGAGATAACTAAATGAAGGAAAAGAAGAGAGTTATTAAAATAAGTTAACCAATATAAATATTGCAAGATTAACGATCAAAGCTAATCAAATTTTATTAATATCGACTAATTAATATAAAATAATATCTAATAAGTACTTATATGATTTTTTAATTAGGCTATCATCCAAGAGTTCGTCCCTGTCATTATCATAGTGCCACTCCTCTCCCCTAGTCCAGCATGAGATAACTAAATGAAGGTAAAGAAGAGAGTTATTAAAATAAGTTAACCAATATAAAAATTGCAAGATTAATGATCAAAGCTAATCAAATTTCATTAATAACCACTACTTAATATTCTATAATATCTAATTAATACTGATTCAATCCTTTTATTAGGCTATATTCCAAGAGTTCGTCCCTGTCATTATCATAGTGCCACTCCTCTCCCCTAGTTTAGCATGAGATAACTAAATGAAGGTAAAGAAGAGAGTTATTAAAATAAGTTAACCAATATAAATATTGCAAGATTAACGATCAAAGCTAATCAAATTTCATTAATATCGACTAATTAATATAAAATAATATCTAATAAGTACTTATATGATTTTTTAATTAGGCTATCATCCAAGAGTTCGTGCCTGTCATTATCATAGTGCCACTCCTCTCCCCTAGTCCAGCATGAGATAACTAAATGAAGGAAAAGAAGAGAGTTATTAAAATAAGTTAACCAATATAAAAATTGCAAGATTAATGATCAAAGCTAATCAAATTTAATTTATAACCACTACTTAATATTCTATAGTATCTAATTAATACTGATTCAATCCTTTTATTAGGCTATATTCCAAGAGTTCGTCCCTATCATTATCATAGCGCCACTCCTCTCCCCCAATCCAGCATGAGATAACTAAATGAAGGAAAAGAAGAGAGTTATTAAAATAAGTTAACCAATATAAATATTGCAAGATTAACGATCAAAGCTAATCAAATTTTATTAATATCGACTAATTAATATAAAATAATATCTAATAAGTACTTATATGATTTTTTAATTAGGCTATCATCCAAGAGTTCGTCCCTGTCATTATCATAGTGCCACTCCTCTCTCCTAGTCCAGCATGAGATAACTAAATGAAGGTAAAGAAGAGAGTTATTAAAATAAGTTAACCAATATAAAAATTGCAAGATTAATGATCAAAGCTAATCAAATTTCATTAATAACCACTACTTAATATTCTATAATATCTAATTAATACTGATTCAATCCTTTTATTAGGCTATATTCCAAGAGTTCGTCCCTGTCATTATCATAGCGCCACTCCTCTCCCCCAGTCCAGCATGAGATAACTAAATGAAGGTAAAGAAGAGAGTTATTAAAATAAGTTAACCAATATAAATATTGCAAGATTAATGATCAAAGCTATTCAAATTTCATTAATATCGACTAATTAATATAATATAATATCTAATATGTACTTATATCATGCATTAATTAGGCTATCTTAGAAGAGTTCGTCACTGTCATTATCATAGCGCCACTCCTCTCCCCCAATCCAGCATGAGATAACTAAATGAAGGAAAAGAAGAGAGTTATTAAAATAAGTTAACCAATATAAAAATTGCAAGATTAATGATCAAAGCTATTCAAATTTCATTAATATCGACTAATTAATATAATATAATATCTAATATGTACTTATATCATGCATTAATTAGGCTATCTTAGAAGAGTTCGTCCCTGTCATTATCATAGCGCCACTCCTCTCCCCCAATCCAGCATGAGATAACTAAATGAAGGAAAAGAAGAGAGTTATTAAAATAAGTTAACCAATATAAAAATTGCAAGATTAATGATCAAAGCTATTCAAATTTCATTAATATCGACTAATTAATATAATATAATATCTAATATGTACTTATATCATGCATTAATTAGGCTATCTTAGAAGAGTTCGTCCCTGTCATTATCATAGCGCCACTCCTCTCCCCCAATCCAGCATGAGATAACTAAATGAAGGAAAAGAAGAGAGTTATTAAAATAAGTTAACCAATATAAAAATTGCAAGATTAATGATCAAAGCTATTCAAATTTCATTAATATCGACTAATTAATATAATATAATATCTAATATGTACTTATATCATGCATTAATTAGGCTATCTTAGAAGAGTTCGTCCCTGTCATTATCATAGCGCCACTCCTCTCCCCCAATCCAGCATGAGATAACTAAATGAAGGAAAAGAAGAGAGTTATTAAAATAAGTTAACCAATATAAAAATTGCAAGATTAATGATCAAAGCTATTCAAATTTCATTAATATCGACTAATTAATATAATATAATATCTAATATGTACTTATATCATGCATTAATTAGGCTATCTTAGAAGAGTTCGTCCCTGTCATTATCATAGTGCCACTCCTCTCCCCTAGTCCAGCATGAGATAACTAAATGAAGGAAAAGAAGAGAGTTATTAAAATAAGTTAACCAATATAAAAATTGCAAGATTAACGATCAAAGCTAATCAAATTTCATTAATAACCACTACTTAATATTCTATAATATCTAATTAATACTGATTCAATCCTTTTATTAGGCTATATTCCAAGACTTCGTCCCTGTCATTATCATAGTGCCACTCCTCTCCCCCAATCCAGCATGAGATAACTAAATGAAGGTAAAGAAGAGAGTTATTAAAATAAGTTAACCAATATAAATATTGCAAGATTAATGATCAAAGCTTTTCAAATTTCATTAATATCGACTAATTAATATAATATAATATCTAATATGTACTTATATCATGCATTAATTAGGCTATCTTAGAAGAGTTCGTCCCTGTCATTATCATAGTGCCACTTCTCTCCCCTAGTCCAGCATGAGATAACTAAATGAAGGAAAAGAAGAGAGTTATTAAAATAAGTTAACCAATATAAAAATTGCAAGATTAACGATCAAAGCTAATCAAATTTCATTAATAACCACTACTTAATATTCTATAATATCTAATTAATACTGATTCAATCCTTTTATTAGGCTATATTCCAAGAGTTCGTCCCTGTCATTATCATAGCGCCACTCCTCTCCCCCAGTCCAGCATGAGATAACTAAATGAAGGTAAAGAAGAGAGTTATTAAAATAAGTTAACCAATATAAATATTGCAAGATTAATGATCAAAGCTATTCAAATTTCATTAATATCTACTAATTAATATAATATAATATCTAATATGTACTTATATCATGCATTAATTAGGCTATCTTAGAAGAGTTCGTCCCTGTCATTATCATAATGCCACTCCTCTCCCCTAGTCCAGCATGAGATAACTAAATGAAGGAAAAGAAGAGAGTTATTAAAATAAGTTAACCAATATAAAAATTGCAAGATTAATGATCAAAGCTATTCAAATTTCATTAATATCGACTAATTAATATAATATAATATCTAATATGTACTTATATCATGCATTAATTAGGCTATCTTAGAAGAGTTCGTCCCTGTCATTATCATAGCGCCACTCCTCTCCCCCAATCCAGCATGAGATAACTAAATGAAGGAAAAGAAGAGAGTTATTAAAATAAGTTAACCAATATAAATATTGCAAGATTAACGATCAAAGCTAATCAAATTTTATTAATATCGACTAATTAATATAAAATAATATCTAATAAGTACTTATATGATTTTTTAATTAGGCTATCATCCAAGAGTTCGTCCCTGTCATTATCATAGTGCCACTCCTCTCCCCTAGTCCAGCATGAGATAACTAAATGAAGGTAAAGAAGAGAGTTATTAAAATAAGTTAACCAATATAAAAATTGCAAGATTAATGATCAAAGCTAATCAAATTTCATTAATAACCACTACTTAATATTCTATAATATCTAATTAATACTGATTCAATCCTTTTATTAGGCTATATTCCAAGAGTTCGTCCCTGTCATTATCATAGCGCCACTCCTCTCCCCCAGTCCAGCATGAGATAACTAAATGAAGGTAAAGAAGAGAGTTATTAAAATAAGTTAACCAATATAAATATTGCAAGATTAATGATCAAAGCTATTCAAATTTCATTAATATCGACTAATTAATATAATATAATATCTAATATGTACTTATATCATGCATTAATTAGGCTATCTTAGAAGAGTTCGTCCCTGTCATTATCATAGTGCCACTCCTCTCCCCTAGTCCAGCATGAGATAACTAAATGAAGGAAAAGAAGAGAGTTATTAAAATAAGTTAACCAATATAAAAATTGCAAGATTAATGATCAAAGCTATTCAAATTTCATTAATATCGACTAATTAATATAATATAATATCTAATATGTACTTATATCATGCATTAATTAGGCTATCTTAGAAGAGTTCGTCCCTGTCATTATCATAGCGCCACTCCTCTCCCCCAATCCAGCATGAGATAACTAAATGAAGGAAAAGAAGAGAGTTATTAAAATAAGTTAACCAATATAAAAATTGCAAGATTAATGATCAAAGCTAATCAAATTTCATTAATAACCACTACTTAATATTCTATAATATCTAATTAATACTGATTCAATCCTTTTATTAGGCTATATTCCAAGAGTTCGTCCCTGTCATTATCATAGTGCCACTCCTCTCCCCTAGTCCAGCATGAGATAACTAAATGAAGGTAAAGAAGAGAGTTATTAAAATAAGTTAACCAATATAAATATTGCAAGATTAACGATCAAAGCTAATCAAATTTCATTAATATCGACTAATTAATATAATATAATATCTAATATGTACTTATATCATGCATTAATTAAGCTATCTTAGAAGAGTTCGTCCCTGTCATTATCATAGCGCCACTCCTCTCCCCCAATCCAGCATGAGATAACTAAATGAAGGAAAAGAAGAGAGTTATTAAAATAAGTTAACCAATATAAATATTGCAAGATTAACGATCAAAGCTAATCAAATTTTATTAATATCGACTAATTAATATAAAATAATATCTAATAAGTACTTATATGATTTTTTAATTAGGCTATCATCCAAGAGTTCGTCCCTGTCATTATCATAGTGCCACTCCTCTCCCCTAGTCCAGCATGAGATAACTAAATGAAGGAA
The DNA here is from genome assembly GCA_947579665.1 of Sympetrum striolatum. Classification (NCBI taxonomy): domain Eukaryota; kingdom Metazoa; phylum Arthropoda; class Insecta; order Odonata; family Libellulidae; genus Sympetrum; species Sympetrum striolatum. The sequence goes on from OX388350.1 coordinate 84,400,349, forward strand.
AAGAAGAGAGTTATTAAAATAAGTTAACCAATATAAAAATTGCAAGATTAATGATCAAAGCTAATCAAATTTAATTTATAACCACTACTTAATATTCTATAGTATCTAATTAATACTGATTCAATCCTTTTATTAGGCTATATTCCAAGAGTTTGTCCCTGTCATTATCATAGCGCCACTCCTCTCCCCTAGTCCAGCATGAGATAACTAAATGAAGGTAAAGAAGAGAGTTATTAAAATAAGTTAACCAATATAAAAATTGCAAGATTAATGATCAAAGCTAATCAAATTTAATTTATAACCACTACTTAATATTCTATAGTATCTAATTAATACTGATTCAAACCTTTTATTAGGCTATCTTCCAAGAGTTCGTCCCTGTCATTATCATAGTGCCACTCCTCTCCCCCAGTACAGCATGAGATAACTAAATGAAGGAAAAGAAGAGAGTTATTAAAATAAGTTAAATAATATAAAAATTGCAAGAATAATGATCAAAGCTAATCAAATTTCATTAATAACTACTAATTAATATTCTATAATATCTAATTAGTACTGATTCCATCCTGTAAATAGGCTATCTCCCAAGAGTTCGTCCCTCTCATTATCGTAGCGCCATTTGTCTCCCCCAGTCCCAGCAGTAAATTAGTATCCGATTGAAACGTTTAAAACGCGGTAACTTTGTGTGGGAGTCAAAACTCATCCTGTGTTACTTCTACCTTTATTTACGCCTCTTCACGTGGAGGAAAATTTGAAACGGAAAGAACTTAGGTCCCAATATTAAAAGAAATTTCACCAATATTCCCTGTTACGGCAACATATTCACGGCGCTCTTTTTTTTTAGGCTGTGACATAGAATAAGTTTCATTTAGTATTGATAATCTCCTGTAATGCCGCTCTCTGCTTTGCTTGTCACCAGTTGCAGTTGTAGAGCTTTATTCTAGTATTTGTAGTACCATTATTGATGTACGTTTCGTCAATCTTCATGACAAGACAAGTTAGAATTAATTACCTAATACTTTTATAATTTTAAATCACACATTTAGATTAAATAAATATATTTTTTTCATTGATGTAGATGGAAACGAAGAACGATGAATGTTTTAACAAATTCGAAAGCCTTTTTATCCCGCGGAAAAGAAATAAAATCACCTCTTGATATGGTTGAGACTAAGAATTCAATCTCTCTGCTACTAATATCAATGATAGTTTTTTGCCTCACTGAAATAGACCATTCAGTTCTGACGAAGTTCTGATTTACTGCAGGTTAACGACCATACCTGAAAAGTAATCTTACTGAGAGGTCCATGAGGTATTTTTGAGATGAGATTTCTTAAGATTTGTGGAGATATTTAAAAAAAAGATTCTTCTTACTCTTGAGTGAATAGCTCATTTGAATCGACGTAAATGCCAACGCGCAAGGATAAGGTGATGTACATAAGACAATCGGGGGGAAGGTTTGTATGCTAGGTTTCCAAAACTAAAGTAAGAGAAAGTACATTTACGAGAGACTTATAGAAACTAGTTGACCCTCTGGAAGGTCGACTGAACGGTAAAATCTAAGTCTATGAAGAAAAATAGGAAGAAAGCATTCACAACATAGACTTAAATTTTATCATTCCCATTAATTGGTTAAAGAATATAAAGTGTAGTGATAATTTCACGGATATCATATGAATTATGTAATAACATTCTACTTGGTAAGTCTTAACGGATAGAATAGCAATAGATATTATCACAAATCTCCGTTCAGATCGCTAACCGATAATCCGTTTAATTTATAAATTGCCTAAGGGTTCACAACATTAAGTATCAAACTGTTAAAAAGTGCCTAAATGTGTACCTTTCGCTGCGTACTCTGAAATGATGAAAATAATCAACGGGGGAAGTTTTTTTTAATCACCATTTGCAATAATCGATGACTTTACAAAGACATATTGCTGTTTAACAGGGGAGAGAGACAATCTGCGAATCACTGCAATTCGATTCACTTCGCGGCTACTACTGAGAAAGTCACATTTAAATGGCTGACTCAAAGAGATATACGTGGACAATACTAGGAATAAATATCGTAGAATCTACTCCTAAATTAAAAGCAAACAGTATGATAGACATGAGATAAGAAATCAACTTTTCTATCAAACGGAGACACATAATATTGAAAAAATATTATTTATAATTAATTCGCTTACCTTGCGTGTAACTCTGGTAGCATTCGTCTACACTTCATTATTAAACCACCAGGAATCTGGAAAAAGGTAAAATTGATATATTTAACTAACTAACAAACAACTTTATTACCCTTTCCTCTGCTACACTGTTTCATTTCCCCTCCACGTTAGTTTTCTTGTATATACTCGTTTGTTTTATTATATTCTTAACCAGAAGATTACGATTACTCTGAAACCGGTCGTACTTCTAATAATAAATGTGAAAAAATTACTACTTCGTTTTACTTCATTTCAAGCTATTTAATCAAGCTAATACAATATGGTGCAGTCATGTATAGGAAGGTGATCAAGTACACGACTGGTATTTACAATTTAACTATAAGAATTATCTTATTCGAATTATCATTGACGTTCAATACTGTTGGATCCACTTAAGTTTCATTTCCAAAAACTAATTCGAGATTCAATTCATCGGGGGGAGCGTACGTTAAATTAGTGACACTTGAGAAGTGGTCCCGAAAAAAATGTGATAATATTTCACCTAGGGTTCCATTAGTTCCATAGAGCTCATTGTGCCACTTTTTGTGCCGATTCATAAATACCAATTATACTATGACCTCCTTTTATGAGAGAGACTAATTAAAATCAACACGAAAACGAGACTTGTTGATAATTCCTAATGAAATAATCCCGTATAAATGGACTGAAACAAACTTCTTCAAGTTAAAAGATTATCTACGTCATATTCGAGATTTCAGGCCAAATAGAAATCAATGATATCAATAAAAGTAAATTAATAGAAACTAGTAGTGCGTGTAATTCTAAAATATTCAAATCCGTATGACCGTTACATAACTACCGCCCGCTAGCTGTGAAAACACTCGGAACATTAAAACATTAACATTAAAACCATTAAAACATTTATAAAACTCCATTCCGTTAATTTAGTTCAGCAGTTGTGATATATGTTTAAGATATCTAAACTGCAAACTATCATGATAAATATTTTTTCCAAAATTTATATTTAAACGTGCTGGTTTAACACGTAATACAATCTATTGAAAATATGTGCCTATAATAATATTATAACGTTGAATATTAAACTAATAATAATTTAATCAAAGCGGAAATAAGATTTTTTAAATTACTGGTTAATAAATGTAAAGAAGTTATTAAAGATGTAATTCAAATCTTATTTATCACCTTAGGAACTTTAATTAATGCCAATCGTAAAACCGAAAATGCATTATACTTATATATATATAAATAAAATATTAAAACATAGTGATTGGTAAACTAGTAACTAAATGAAGGCAAAGTGAATTTACTAGAAAAGATAAGTGCCAAGTGAAAATGGGAATAGAAATACTTATCTAAAACAAACTGAAACTCACTTTGGAAAGATAATGTAATAATTGGACGAAAAGAGAACGGATAGAAATAATGCTACCGTTCGAAAAGAAGCAGGAGTACGCGGTAACTAATGGATAACTACAGAAAATATCGTCTTGAAACGTAGAATAAACCGCCTAAGATTTATTTATCAAGCACAACTTAAAATATTACTCGAATCCTCGATGATAACAAAAAATAACTTCACTATATGGATTCACCAAAGTGCAAAAAATTTCAGAAACCATCAAATTTATGTAATAATATGTGCAAAATTTAGAAGAATTTGCAGTATTAATTTGAACAAACGATATACGAAGATGGAAAATATTACAGTTAAATAATTCTCGGGACTCAATCTTGCAAAATCATTCGTCATTAGGACTTTATAAGAGTGCTTTACCGAAAGCCCAATTGATAATTGTTCACTCGAAATAGCAAGTTAAAAACGATCTCGATTAGTCCATACTAAAAACCACCAGAAATTAGCCTAAAATTAATAATATTCAATTATCTAATAAAATATACGAACAAACACGGATATCGATTTCAATTACAAAATTATGTAAAATTCCAATATCAGAAAATAATTCCATTACATTTTTGGATTTACTTTATCTTCAATCAGTACGGAAAATATCCAAGGGAACATAACATCGTTATTCGTTTTATTAATTGGAAGTTATAATATCTATACGTAATTAAGCTATCCTTTACCGATAACGTCCCTAATTACTATTGTAAGCTTACTCTTTAAAGCGTATGAGTGGCAAGGAGATAAGGGTTCAAGAAAACGTGACAACAAGAAGCTACTGTTAGATAAATTTGGGAAGAATGAAGATATGTCATATTTAAGCTATCTGACCAAAATCCTGCAAACATTCTGACAAGCCTTCGAGGAATAAAACAAACTCAACTACAAAGGAAACAAATATCGAAACTTACTATCACAATTTTCAAAATTTGCTTGAAACGTTGAATAAATCCTTAACGTTGAATAAATCCTTATAGCAGGCATAAGATTGAATTATCATGCACTAATTGGATTTGTATAAATTCCTCAATTACAAAATAAATAATTGGCGTCAGGAAATATTTGAAAAATAAAAAACAAATCACAAAGAGATAAATGAAAATTAAATTAAAAGCTGATAGACACTTACAGTTATTCCTGGTAATCGTGCGTTATGAATCCATCACACGTTAGCGAATTCAAATTTCCAACGGCTTTCCGATGACAAAAGAGTAACACGTCCGCTCCCGACGAAATCTCCCAAGTCTCTGCACTTTCAGAATTGCAAATACATGTAGAAATTGAATGCAGCTCTCTGATTGGTCAGCCATGAATATTTCTAACGAACGGCCGATATCGAAATATATTTCGTAAATAACAATTATTATTAAATTAACCTTTTATTTTGCAGAATATCATTTAAATTTAATTTTAAATATTTTGAAAAAGAACCTTTTAAAAGTAATTTTTTGTTTCCGGTAAAATTTAGAACAAGAATACAGCCCTCTCATTGGTTGGCTGTTGAATTTTCTAACGACCTACCGATTACGGTATATGTTACATAAATTAACAAAATTATTAAATTGAAATTTCATTCAGTGGAAAATTTCTTAAATATTTCAAATTAAAAAAATTACTTTTTTATGTTTCGGGGGAATTTCATGGTAGCTCATAACAACCATGGCACTAAATTATTGACATGATTACAAACTTGATAAAAAAAATTCAGTATTTGAATCATAAAATGTGTGACATAATGAGAACTGGGTGGAAAGTAATATTTGTTTATGATTATATATATAATTGTTTTCTACCTTGTAATAACAATCTTAAACAAATAAATGAAATAAGGGTATGTCAATATCATTGAGAACTATATTAATTTTATTTTTTCTGACTTAAAGGCCTTATGATACGCCTGATATGATGAAATAGGATTAACGATATCCTTATCAATTAAAGTACCCAAAAATAGAAAAAAACATTCTCTATAAGTTATCAAAAGCAGCGCAATGGCATTTAGAAATGCAACAAATATTACACATCCATTTTTCTTACAGTATTTCCTATGTTAAGGTCAACCATACACGAAATAACATAAGTAACTTCTCATAAAAATCTATACTGATCAATACTAATATTAGTCAATATCTTAAATATCTGTATACCAGTAGCAAAATCCTCTAGAAAACTACCCCGTTTCTACGAATAATTCGCATCCATTTACGAAATACATTTCTTTCGGGTCGAGACATTACTTTCCAATGATAATTTATCATTTTAATTTGGAATGCAGCCTGTTTTAACCCTAACCCCTCTAACATAATTTTACGAAATAACTGATTAGGGAGTGAGGCTTACTAAGAAAATGAGGAATGAGGTAATTTTCCCATGCTTTCGTAACTAAGCAAAAAGCGAAAGAGTAAGAAGTAGTAAAAAAAACATGAAAACGTAGTCGTACATCCCTAAGAATAACATGTTTCCTGTCATTCAAGAAGGAATTTGAAACATTTCCAACTTGAGAGAATTCAAAAGAATTTCCAGAGAGCAATTGCCTTTAAAATGGAAAGAGATAGCGGTGAATATAAGGGCTTAATGAGTTGTTTACACTGACCACTTCTCTCCTCTAGAAAGATGCAAGTATTACTTTTACACAACGTTTCCAATGGCATGATTAATGTTCTGAATTTTGTTCACACTAAAGTTTTAATTTCCCCGCGATATATAATGATAAATGTAATGTTTGTAACGTTTCATGTAATACTACATAGGGAATAATTTAGCTTTCATGCAATAGACGTATCTCTCTCCTAATTGTCCCAGTTATGAAATCAAAGGAACTAGGGTATCAACAGGTATTTTATGAAATAGGTCTTTTGATTTAATTCTGTGATAACTGCTAAGTATTTGTTTACTCCATCTATAGGTTACTTGCACATGTACTTACTTCCTTCATAGTAATCTAGATCAAAGAGAAAAGTAGGGGCAAAATAACTCACCTCACCAAAGCATCATTCCCTGTCCAAGATCTTAGTCGAATAAGTAAATTTTCGGCATGATGACTAGATAGAGACATATATAATTGACATGACAGACTTAAACAATGACATAATCATTGAGTGGTAAGATGAATCAAATTAGAATTGAGTAATGGATTGCGAAAATTCTGACGATTGTTCATATTTCTAATTAGTAAAAATAAACCTAAAATTAGGTAAATTAATTGTACGACCACGTATATGATCTTGCTGCATTACTTGTATTTACCTCAATATCCTTCCAATGTAAGCATCACTTGCGAAGCATGCGACGAAGTCCGTCTTTATTCACCACTCAGTCAGCGTGGGGCGTTGCCTTGGAGCCATTTTAACACTTCAGAAACAGATTCAGGATTTCGCTGATCGAGTATAAATGCGTATCACAGTTTTCTTCTTAGGAATGCCTATATAGAAAGCAATAAACCATAAATACTTTGTAGCACTATTCTCCTAGAACACTGTCTCACTCGTATAGATACAAACACGTGTAGTGAAGCTGAGGTTTAAATCCTACGGCACGTGCACAGACATAGACACTGCCGCTACAATTTCACAAGAAAACACGCTATGCAATACCAACCGATTTGCTCTGCAAACGTAAGAAGTAATTGACATTTTGAGCTCTCAATTCCTTCGGCATTCTGTTCTGAAACAAGCATAAGGCCATTTTGATGCGTTTTCCGCGCTTTTCTGCCGAAGAAGAGGAAATTGATTTGACATGTGCTTAAGACAATGACAATCGAAACTAGTTCTTCCTGTCATGTGACTTTCGTGTGACTTTGGCCTATCTTTTGTCTCCCTCTGTGGCATGTCTGCTAGTTATGTAAGTGCTCTTTATATGTTCTTGTGAAATGTGACAATATTCTACCAATGGAACTAAGCTTAAGAAGCAGATTCTCGCCAGTAAGTACAGTTAATTCGTTATAAAAGAGTGACGAGCGTGAACAACGTATAAAACAGTGTATGATCTATTACTAACACCGAGTTTAGAGTTCTTAAAATGGCGATGCTTTTCTGTCCTTCGCCTTCAGAATTTTTGCATAGCGAGAATAATGGGATAGTCAGAGAAATATCTAAGTTTTCAGATTTGACGTGCTTTGAGATAGTTGAATAGGAGATATCTTGGAATGTGTGACTAACGCCAGCTTTTCAAAGCTTTGAAGGTGAGTGGGAAGTATAATTCTTAATACACATATTACTATGTCTATTAATTCATCAAACAAAGAAAAACTGAATGTGGATAAGTGTTTTTATTAACCACCATCGGTTAGTATAACTCCAATCCTGTTCGGAGAAAAACAGTGGAAAGGTATACCATATATATACATAAATTCGATGTGATCTGATCGTACTTGGTGGAACGCCATTTAAAAAATGAACAGCAGACTTCGTATTTTCCACAAGAAATTTATTTTATACACGACCGGTTTCGGCCTTACAGCCATCCTCAGGTACATACATAAATTCTGTCTGTCTCCCGATGTATGTACCTGAGAATGGCTGTAAGGACGAAACCGGTCGTGCATTAAAAAAATTTCATGTGGAAAATTCGAAGTCTGCTGTTCATTTCTCATATATGCATAGTTTGCTTGACGTTGTGTTGGCCTCTTAGATGAGAAAGAGGAAAAATCGTTAAGATATAATCATAAACAGATACGTTTTTCTCATTTCTTAATTCGAAACTTTTTCCGGAATATGGAGCCATAATGATGAATAATTCCGCGGACAATTTTCAAACAATTGTTACATTGCGGAAATTCACCCGAATCAATTAAAACATATTTTAAAAGAAATTACTTTTTCAATCATTTTGAAATTTAGCTTAAATTACATTCCCGTAAATAAAATGAACTTAATTTTTTTATTTGCATCAAATATTGTAATATCGGACGGTCGTTTGTTAAGTTCAATAGCTGACCAATGAGAGCGCTTCATTCACGGTCTAGATTTTACCATGAACAAAAAATAAATACTTTAAGGGAAATTAATTTTGTTTATTATTTAAAGTTTAATTTAAATAATATTCTGAAAAATAGAGTGTAAGTTAAACAGTAACTTTTATTTAACAGACATATTGCGATAGCTGTCGTTCGTTATAAATTTCAGTAGGCGACCAATCAGAGAGTTGCTTTCAAATTCTACATGTATTTCAATTAGTGAAAGTGCAGAGACTATGAAGATTTCGTTGCGGGCGGACGTGTTACTATTTCCTGTACGGAAGACCGTTAAACATTTGAATTTGTTAACGAATGATTTGAACCGCTGTAATACCAACAATAACTGTGTCGATTTTTTCATAACTCCTTAAGCGGCTTTTCTTAATTGGTTAGCACTATTTCCAGACATCACGCTATTTTGCGTTATCGGGGAGGATTCCGTACATCTGGTAAGTTGCGCGTAATTAAGTTTGTACCAGTTTTATTCTACGTTTTATGCCACTGCTTAACCTAGTGATGTGCAAGTTTCGTAATGTATTTTCTATGTAGTTGAGTTATTTTTATTCACCTAAGTTTTGTCAGTACGGTATCGGTGTTCCGGTCATAGAGCTTATTCATGTAATACCGTCATTCTTCCCACATTTATTTAATCGTAGTTTTTGGTTAACGCGTGTTTTCCATATCTCCTTAGCACTCATCCGTTTTAATGAGTAAGCTTCCAATAGTAATTTAGGACGTTATCGATAAGGGATATCTTAATGACGTATAGAATTCTAAATCTTATAACTGTTTATAATAAAACGGATAGTGATGTTGCGTTCCCTTGGATAATTAACATATTGATTGAAGATAAACTATATCCAAAAATATAACAGAATAACGGGAATCGGTTTCCATGTTTGTTCATTTATTTTATTAGAGGTTAGAGTGGAACTAATTTTAGGCTAATCTCTGATGGTTTGTAATATGAAATAATGTAGATCGTTTTAAACTCGCTATTTCGAGTAAACATTTATCATGCTGACTTTTTTAAATTCTTATAAAGTCCTAATGAACGTTGAGTTTGCAATATTGAGTCTCGAAAATTATGTAATTGTAATATTTTCCGAGGGTTTCCATAATTAGTTATAGCGGCCGTATTAACGGTCTTTGGATTTGAATTTTGAATACGACATCTGGAACTAATTTTCTGATTTACCTTTCAAAATAATTTTCTATATTCGTACATCATTTATCAAAATTTGTTGTATTAATTATGCAATTTTTATTTAAATTTGATGCTATATTATCTGAAATATTTTGTTCTTGTTAGCGATTGACTAGCATAAGACTGTTACATTTCTGGCCTCTGAATGTCGTGTTAGTTTCAATGAAGAGTCGCTATGACATAACTCTTCAGAATTTATTACTTTCAATATATTCTTTTCTCCTTCCTTTTTAGTTTTGGACTGTGTATGCTGATCTAATCGAGAAAATAATTTAACGATGACATATTCTTAGAGTTTCAGAATATACCATCCATGGTATTTGGTAAGGATTTTCGAAATTAATTTGTAATACGACTTTACGATCTTTCTTATTTCTAAAGGATATCCTCATTTCAATTTTACAAATTGCCATTCATTGCTATCTATGTAGCTAGCTATATATATAGCTATCGATGTCTATTTTTAGGGCCTACTTTCAGTGTTTCTTGGTATTAATATCCAATGTTCACTTTTTAGTGACATCGTATGACTATCTCCGGGAATGTTACTTATTGCTTAATTTACATATTGAACGAAATTAATTTGATACCATATGGTTTTCAAGATGGCTATAGATATATATTTAATCTACGTGCTAACCGAAATTTATGCTTGAATTTCCGATCACTTTTATCGAAAGAGAATGTTAATTGGATATTTTACTTTTATTCCTTCAAATTAATTTCTTGTAAATAGGAAAGGTTGAGACTGGTTAAAGTTGAATCATTACCTTTAAATCGTATTTGTATATAAAGTCATGAATATACTACTAGTTTTCATGTTTAATTAAATAATTAGATGGAATTGCAAAATAATAAGTGGCATTGTCAGAGTTTTGTTAGTTTCTGCCAGCAATTCGCGACTAAGTTATAATTTAGATCATGAAACGTTACAATCAGTCAATGAAAATACCACCGATTACTTTATTTTTAATTACTCAGTTTTTTTAAATTGTGTCTTTATTATTCCAGATAGTGAGAAATGGATGCTCATACTTTTCCTTTAATTCTTTTTCTTCCGGATGTCTTGTCCTTGACAACGGAAGAGCGCCGTCTTCGCAAGAGGGAATAAAGCGTACACAAACCAGGTGAGTTGAAGAATTTATGTACAGACCTGGCCAAAATTAACGCTGCACCGGCCGTAAGGATCGCTAGGGAGGTGCTGCGTTAATTTTGGCCAGGAGTGTACTTCAGATTTAGGTGTATTTTTTATGATGGGAATTATTTCTGATAATCAACAATTCTTATCGTATAATGAATTTTAATGATACGGTATACATTTAGTATCGTAATTTATCTAATAAAATTTTTCATGCCCTCAGTTCGTATTATCTAATCGAGTGTCTTGTTCGTTACTTATATCTAAGGTTATGCTCGAAAGACTAGTGCTTGTAAAATTTCATTATGTATAATAACAGCAACCAAAATTTTATATTTAGTGAGAATTTGATCTCTGCAAACTTGAAAATCTTCCCTTTTCTTGAATTCAATCAGTTAGTAACCAACCGTCCATCAGCTTTGTGCATAAATAGTGTAGTAGCAATACTAATTTTCTGAAAGACGTAGATCATAATATGAGCATTCAATACTGCCACCAAAATATAATGTTTTAAATATTTTAAGCTAGGGTTTATCCGACTTTAGGAAGTAAAGGACAATCAACTTTGGATTTCGGAAGCAAAGGAAAGTAATGATTATTGACATAAATATTTCCTTAGAACTTCATTCATCTTTTGTAATAGTATCCCTGGAAAGTGTTATCTTTGAATTCAAAAAGTAAATAATTAAATGATCTCAATTTTGGATCTTTGAGTCATCCTTATATTTATCAATCCAAAAATAATGCTCATTCCTTGTTTGTACGATTTCATTAATTTCGAATGTTTAATGTGAATTCTTACAGAAAGTATTATTTGAATTGTTAGCCTTGCGATGGTAAGATCACATCACCGCCTATATTCACTATTTTATGCACAGTGGACCTTGTAGATTCGGACTAGGTAGAAAGATCTCCTATCTGCTAAATGTATGAATTCAGAATTACGTACGTTGTTAATTCTGCACTATAATATCTTATTTTAAATGTTAATTGTATAATTTAATTAGCAATAAAGAATAAAAACACGCTTTGTGCTCAGAAAAAAATTCGAAATAAGACTTTGTTATAGTCACTTTTTCCTCGAAGCGCTGTCATCATTTTCGTTTGTAGATGGCTAACGAGCATAAATACTAGTCCTGAAAATACCATATTATAAAAGAAAGGGTATATAAATTCATTGTTTTCACTGACACCTGTTTTATCATGAATAGCTATGAGAAATATTTAAAGATATAGTAATATGGCCGCATAATATATTGGTGTTCGATAAGTAGGGTTCAAATGAGAAAAACAGTTTCCTTTCATTTACATCTATTGTCTTCAGGTCAATGCCATTTCCCTTTCTAATATTACGTGTACACACTTTGAGGATACTTTCATTTTCATTCTGAAGCGAACACTTTCCGTTATTCCCGTTCAGTCTGTGTTTTTGTAAACAGAAAAGGAAAGTATGAAGCGAATTCTCTTAAGGCCGAATGATCCATTTTATCGACCCTCGGTTTATATTCCCGTTCAATTTTCCAGAAATAGAGAGCGTTTCACTTCACCACGACCTTCAATGTTCATTACGACTTTTAAGGATTCCTTTCTCTCCTGCGTAAGTATACTCCGGTATGTAAAAATCACTTTCCATTGTCATTTCACTGCTTCTGCAGATTAGAATCTTTGGGAAAAAAACATCGTTTTGAAGTGTTTTGTTTCTTTCTACTTCACTCCCCAAATATGTTCAACTCTTTCCTTAATTTCTCAATCGAAGATGTTTCTTACGGAGGCACTCATACAAAAACCGTTCGCTATCCCAATTTATATAGCCAAAAAGGGATATGAATTCAAGCGATTTATTTTCTAAAACATTTTTCTTTAAATTTAAAGCATTCCTCTTTCCATGCCATTATCCACCGTTTAACGTATATCCCTATGAACGAAGTTGATTTCAATAAGGAACTTTCTGCAATCAAATACATTGCGGAAAAATCGGTTTCCAATCCAAATTAATAGATAATATACTTTTCAGAAAAATTAGGATATTAACAATTAATAGAATCCTTCTTCCTCCTGTCATCCAACCTGAAAATCCACCCAAATGGCGAAGATTTAATTTCACAGATGATTGCCCTTTAAAAATTGCCAATATCCTCCCTAAGGAAATTGTTCAGCCTGCATTCTACAATAGCCACAACCTCGGTTCTTTCTTTGTAAACAATAAAGACATAATAGAAACAAAATTCAAATCAGGTATTTATAAATTAAAATGTAACGATTGTGAAGCTGTATATATTGGTCAAACCGGGAGAAATTTCAATATCCGTGCAAAAGAGCACAATCATTCCTTTTTAATTAATACTCCCGCCTCTCACTTTGCTCAACACCTTAATGATTCCCACCTTTCCTCATCTTTCATTTCTGAATATCCGCCGAAAAGGTCCCAAAATGAATTTCTTGGAGCAGATAGAAATTTAAGCATCTAAAATTGCTTCTCAGAACGCAGTTAACGAAATAGTTCCGGTATCTTAGTCTCCCTTACTTTTTTGGGGAATGGGACATTTCGGCGCGGCCACTTCGGCGCCAGCCACTTCGGCGCAGGCCCATTTCGGCGCGGGCCACTTCGGCGCGGGACACTACGGCGCGAACCATTGTTATGACGAAAAATAACTTCGTTGTTCCTTAAATTATTAATGAATAATATGTAACTCGTAATTAGCGAAAGATATAAAATTCGGGTAGGGTTGGGTTGGGTTTGTGTTGGGTTGTGTTGGGTTAGGTTGGGTTGTACACTATTTAAATAACTTTACAACATCTTAAAAATCAAACAATATACCTCGAATTTATATTCCATGGACGAATTCTATATCTTATGCTAAACACATGTTACATATCATTCACTAATAATTTAAGGAACAACGAAGTTGTTTTTGGTCATAACCGTGGCTCGCGCCGAAATGTCCCGCGCCGAAGTGGCCCGCGCCGAAATGGGCCTGCGCCGAAGTGGCTCGCGCCGAAGTGTCCCGCGCCGAAAGGGGCCTGCGCCGAAGGGGCTCGCGCCGAAGTGGCCGCGCCGAGGTGGCCGCGCCGAAGTAGCTGCGCCGAAATGTCCTAGACCCACTTCTTTGTACTCTCCCTAAAAGCTCTCTCTCAGGTAAAACCAACCTTTACCCCCCAGAAAGCTCCCACAAACCCAACCCTTCTTTCTCCCACTTCCCTCCCCTTCTCTCCACCATTTCCTCTTGCTTTCTTTCCTTACATCCACCAAATATCCCTCCTTTTCCCTATATAAGCCTGCCCGCACTCTCGCTGTTTTCAAGATCAGTCCGGAAAAATTATCGGAAGTCAGTATTTGAAAATTACTGGTTGCACTCAATGTAATATTCATGCTGAAATATAATTAATTATGGCTTAATTCTCTGGTTTTCTTCTATTTCAAATTCTTGTAATCCTATCGTTGAGATTAGACGGTGTCCTTTCTCTATGACATCTACATTTCGTTTTGTTTTCTCTCAGATAATAACCAAGCTTTTTTCTATTCCTCGGGCCTGTGATTAAACGTAACCCTTCTTTTAAATGCATTGATATATTCGTTTCGTGTTTCAATTCCAAAATGGATCGCAGCCATCCAATTTGAGTATACCTCTGTCCCTGGAAATGTATTACTTTAGTTATCCGTTTGATAGCATTACACCTACCCTTTACCTAATATGTAACAACATAGAGGACGCGGAAATAGTGGTTTCATAAAACGGACATACCATTTTTAAAATTATCGGATATGAAATATACCTGTTCATGGGCGTTGAGTACAGTCTGAATGAAAGTAATAGATATTTTATTAATTTTGTATTTCTATTTTTCCAGGTTTCAAAAACTGAACTTTGAACACTCACATCGATGGGTCTCTGCAATACTTCGTTTCGAAAGGGAATAGCCACGTGATGACCTTCCGGAAGAAACGAGAGGAACGACATTTGATCAATTTGGGTAAGCGCACTTAATGCTCTTACCTTTCATTATATTTAGTTACGTATTTTTGTAATGTAATGACGCTTCAAAGTATTTTGCAATTCGCCGTTCAAATGAAAGTATGCTTGTTCGAAATCGTCTCGTCTACAACCATTGAGAAGAACTGTGGGCAATTGATTGCATTTTGGTGAATAATCAGTAGTAAATAAAGCGTAGAGGGTGCATTGAATTCCAACATTACTGTTAGTTAGTTATTACTTATCGTTGTAATTTCTCATGAACTAAATTCTTAAATTTATTTGTAGATTATTCGTCTTGAAAATTATGAACCTAAGCTGTAGGACTTCACAATTCTTATCATCTGCTTGACTTCATTTTCTTTTAATTTCCTACCTGTTAGATTTAGATGTGGTGCATTGCTCTCTTAGTTATGATAAACACATACCATTCCGCGTTTACTCTAAATATCCGAATAAGGAAAATGTTACAGATCTTATAAGGATTTCTAGTTCATACCATTCCAGGATGAGAGCTATCGATGAAAGTTATAGATTCGAAGTTCAGATAGCATTCTACATTGAGACTGATCAACAATATCTGATATTTTGCTTCCCATTTCCGTTGCTATCACTGTGTTGTTACCAAATAATCCAACCAGGATAAGATTTTTTCCTTAATTTTTCGCAAGTTTACTAGTCAAACTTAATTCCTTCATTTCGGGAGCCATTATTTTTCCGAATAGCCTTGGTGCTTTGCTTCGTGAGTCATAAACATGCAGTAACGGTTTCCTGCCTCATTCTGAATCTCTGCGAAGAGAAGTGAGAGTTACTTGCATACATACACGCAAACAAGTTTGATTTTGCTTTCCCTTTCCGTTCCTTTGTCGATAAAAAGTTTTTAAAAACTAGTTTGCAGTATTTCCAAAAGATTTTCGTTTATCTCGATGTTTTGTTTCGATATCCTTCAATTTCTTCACTTCGATTTTCATTGTTCAATGTGGTGTATTACCTACTTCGGACGAGCCAAGGAATTCAATGTACATTTCATTGTATCACGTAGAGAATCACATTATACTTTAATTTGATATCGGTAAATATCTCATAATGCGAAATTTAACGTAATACTTAACTTAGTGCCACTAGCAACTCAAATGCATGTAGACTGAAAATAAGAGAGTCTTTCCCTGCTCTTTTGCAAACGGAGAATATACATTTTAGTAAATAGAAGTATACGTGTTTATTCACAGATTAGACTTTTGAGGCAATTCATTTTTTCCTCTCCATGAATGTGTTTGAATCACCTTGGCAAACTAATCATAACTTAGTCGTAATAGTAGAGTGATGTTTTCTTAGTGCAAGATATTATTTGTACTTCTCCATAAATATTCTTCAGCTTCTATATATTACTTATACCATGTAAAATGGTGACGACGATAAGCAGCAATACTGATAAATTATCGAGTTTCAATTGTTTCAGTTTATTATGCAGTTTACAACGTTTGAAATTTAAACCTTATCTTACTTCTACATTTATAATCGGCTAGCTGCCTTGAGAATAGTATTGCATATGTATAAAAAATAACACGTCGCATTATCATGTCGCGAATGAATACTATAAATATATAAATAGCATTTTACTCTTCTAAATATTATGATTTATATAAATTTGAATACTTAACGTATTGATTAATGTTGATTGATCAGTGGTGTATAATTCGTGAAGTTTGAATATATGGCCCTAGGCCTCTCGCGACGAGACTATCCACGGTACAAAATGAAACGTCACTAATATCCTTTTATATATTCACAAATTTTATTTTAAAAGAATCCACTTTTGAGATTTAATTAATAAATTATTTACTTTATTTAAATGGAAATGGAATCTAATATTATTACACATCCCATTTAAGGATGATATATAGTGCGGATATTGTTTTTTTTAAATCCCCCTTTTTTCTATTATATTTCATTAGTTAAAGGTCACCAATGTAAGTGGATGCCCGTTACAATTGATTTACTCCAAATTCATATCAGTCCGCAACGCGGACCTTATAATTTATGCCAGTACGCAAATCCCACTCTTTTGTTATGACAAAGTAGCAATTTTTATTTGCGGTAATTATGACAAAATAATAAGCAATCGTAAAACTTTGAACATTCATAATAACTACGATATTTCGCGAAACCCCTTTCTATGATAAAGCCTAGTTAACGCGAAGTAAAAGTAAATGAATATTTCATGAGAATTAACGATGGAGATAATTTAAATTGCGATTGAGGTTATACTACATCCAATATATTAACTTTTTAATTAATATTATAATCCATCAAAATTTTCTAATTGTGAGGTGGGCGTGGAAGAATTCGAATTCGACCAATCAGATTGCAGCATATTTGTTCAAAGCTTACTACGCAGATGGCAACATAGCTAGTCCCCGCTGTGTCTGTGTGTTAAGTGACTGTAATACAGGAATGAAAAAAAAATTCAACTGAGGCTTATCAAATGGTCAAGGAGAAAGCGGGTCTTGTATTCTGAATGTATTGTAAATAAACGGAGGAGAAAATTTCTGAAGTAGACAGGGCTCGAACCAGTATCCCCTAGTTGGTAGGTGGTCTATATGATCGGCATGAGCACCCGTTGAATCTGAGAATTTGGGGTTCGATCCCCGGCTGTGTAAGCTGAAATTTATTTCCATGGAGCAACAAATATTCAGTTACCACTCATTACCTTGTTAATTTTATTGGGAAAATTATGTGGTACATCTGGGGGTAGCTATTTTGGAAAATCTAGTTTCAAATTAATTGAAGTATGTCACGTAAGTAAGTAAATGTCACCGGTAAAATAACTTGGTCTCCTAAGGTCTATGCAAGTAAAGCTGAACCTTTTCCGCTATTTCTAATATTTTTTGCTATCAATTATTCACATGTTAAAGTGCCAGCGTTGCGTAGTATCGTGTTCTCGTCTCCATACAGTCTGCACTAATTTAATTTTTCTCTTATGTCAGAACCATCCTTATTTCTATTCCTTGTGCCCTCGATTAAAATTTTCATACTAGAATATTGTGATTAGAAGTGTTGATGTGTATGGTTTGTGTTTTAACATCGAAGTGGATCACCGTTATATAGCTTCGTAGATGTGAATTAACGGTACCTGCGATATTTTTCTTTGTCACCGGGAATTTTACTTTTTTAATTATTCTTTTCTTTGTTCTACCATAATCATTAATAAATGATTAATTATTTTTTTGTTTCTGTTCTTTCTAGTCTTATGAAAGTGAACTTGCTCAAATTCCGATAAGGCTTTACCGTATGACTCACTCTTCACAAATGCCAGTGACCACCATCAACGGAAGAGGCTCGGGGGACTACGGTAAGCCGGATCTCCAAGTTAAGTAAACAGACTATACTATACTTACATATTTTGCAGATTATGTTATTTTAATTTCATCATCTTATGGTATTTCGAAGTATTACAAATTTTATATTCCAAACTAAGTAAGACATTTGAGATATTCTAGGAGAACTGAGCGTGATCAATTGAATTTTTTGTATAGAATCAGTTTGAGCGGCAGCGTAGTCTTTCTGTAAATGATGTAAAGGAAATAAAAGAAAAGGATCGAGGTTATTTTCGGGTACCTACATTCTTATACATGAGGATGCTAAAAATATTTTTCAATTTAATACCTAATAATGACACACACACATAATGAAGAAGACATTCCCGATGACTGTTAAAATTACCAATTTTCATCTTATCATTTTATCAGCTATTCAAACTTTTAAAGTTTTTGCTTACTAAAGTAATTATAATTTATAGTTTTTACTTCTAAAATTCCAAACAAGAAGAAGACATGGTCCATGGCTGTTTTTAATAGTCTGTTAATATTAAAATTACGAGTATTCATCTTACGATTATATCATCTATTCAAACATAATAATCTTATTCAGATATTTGTTCTGAATTCAAGAACTCTTTAAATTATTGCATTTACATATTTTCCTATTATTGTGGGAATATGTAGTTTCTATGTGAATGCCGATTTGAATGTGACTTTACCACCACATTACATGAATGTAGCATTAAGAACAGTTGAAGACTTATAATCGATTCAAATCAAACTAATCAGATTCTGTACAAACTACTTTCTTATAAAATTCGATATTTATCGTTCGATTGAGTTTCCTATTAATATAGCAATAAAAATACATTAAGTACCTGCAGTTAATCGCCAGATGAAGATGAAATAACTCACATACTGGACGCTATTGTCCTACTTACATTGGATGCCTATACATTTATTTTGACTTAACGACTCCGAAGTCATAGTTGAATCAATTTTTTTTTCGTTCCTCCTCTGTTAGCTGTTTTGCTTTATTTGTGTTCCATAGATATCTGCAATGCCAACCGCTAATTTTCATTCCTTTGGGTTTCCTTTCTATGTAAAGTTATTCTCAAGATAGAGAAAGTAGTTTCCCAAATATTTCCCTAAGAACAGTAATACAGTTCCAACGACCTTGAATATTGACTCATGTTTAAACAGTTAAAGGTGGTCTTTTACTTTCCTTATCATACTAAAAGCATTAAATTTCCTGTTCCTTCACTGCCTTATGTTGGCGATGACATATAATAAGATCATAGTTTGGTTTGATGTCGGTTTTTATATTACAGTTTTAATTTCGGAAAAGAAAAATATGAATATGATTAAGGTTAGAATTATGAATATTTTAGGGATTTTACTTCTTAACGGCATGAACATTTCGATCTCCCGCCTCGCAACTTCGAATCGCTTTCGTATAGCCACTGGATTTAGGTCTTTAATATGAGGATTCAATGATTTCGCATACGATAAATAAAGTAGATGGTGTATCATTCGTCGAAACGGATCATGTTCTTGATGTTGCTAGGAAAAAATAAAACTTGTAAAATAAGTAAAATTGCCTGAGATTCTTAGATAAAGCTAAAAAGCTAAAAGAAGTGGGACAAAGAAAAATAAACTGGCTCAACTATGACCTTGGAATCGGTAATTCGAAACAAAGCTATAGTCTTTCAATGTAAGTAGGTTAGTAAGTGATAAAATGTTTGTGTACGAGTTACAAAAAATCGATCAGATGATAGCAATTATTCGTCGAAACCGGTCATGTTTTTGAAGCTGCTAGGTAAAAATACAACATGTGGAATAAGTTAGATTTCCTGGGATACTTAAATAATTCTGTTTGCAATACTCTGTTATTGAGATGAAATTGGATATTCCATATGATATATTAGTTTAATATAATGTTAAAGTTCTTGCAATGAACTTCTGTTTATATAATTATACAGTCTAGGTAATTAATATATTGTATTTCTTGGATGCATTCTTATATTTACTTTCCTATTCATTCATAATAATTAGATAGGATCTAACGTTTTAAGATTCATTTTCTCTATTTTCCTTCCATATCGTGGACTTCATGGTGCCTTTCAAAAACCAGGAGCAGGCCTTCGACGGCCAAGCGAAAGATGAGGAAAAAAGTTGCACAGCGCCTCCGGGTGCTGGGAAGAATTGAAGTGCTTGCATTCGACATCTGCGACACGGTCTAAATGGCCGCATTCCACTAGCGTCTCCGCAATCCTGCCCGAAAAATCCGGGCGCTCCAAAGTAGGATGATGTAGGACACCCACATTGAATACATCACCAAGGTACTGCACTATCAAACAGCGACCTCAGGTTGCGAAACGGATGGAGAACCCGAGGGCGATCCCCTATAGCATCACTCTATCCCGGAAGATGAATAAGAAGTAAAATACTTTTCTTTCTTCCAAGCAAAAATTTATATTAAATTATGTATAGGACAAAACTTTGTGAGGTCGGAACTTCTACAGCTTACCATGACTTGTAATGCATATAGTATGGATATAAATAAAACTTTGCTCCCTTATCCAAACTACCTTTTGCAGAATGTAAATATTATTATGATGGGTAAGGCAGGGCTGTGTATAATTTATATATTCTGTATCTTTTCATTGGATTGCGCGTATACCCCGTAAAGACAAATTATAAGTGAAATACATTTTATTTCTTCCTAGCCAAAATATATTTTGAATTCTGCATAGTATAAATATTTTTGAGGCTGGAACTTGTACCATTTACTATGAATTGTAATGTATATAATATGGATATTAAAAAATTTGTACCCTTAGCCAAAATAACTATTGCAGAATGTATAGATATATTATGCTGTGTAAGGCGGGGATACGTATAATTTATACATTTTGATCCTTTTCATTCGATTGCTCATATTTTACCTTATGTCTGATCGGGAAGAAAGTCTGAAGGTAGTAGATAGGAGAAAAGGTAGCGATTGATTGAGAGATGGGTGAAATGTGATGGGCGTCATAGAGGAAGGGAAGGTATTGGGTATAACAGAGGACTGATAGTAGGTGGTGTATAGGTGGTGCATTGGGTGGAAAGTGTTGGAGTGATTTGGGTAGAGGGAGGATTAGGGTGGTTGGTGTTGGAAGGTAGCTAAGAAGTAAGTGGAGGGACGGAAGAGGGTGAGATGGAGGGTGGGACGGGAGCGGGTGGTTTAGAGGGTGGGACTGTAGGGGGTGGAATAGAGGGTGGGACGGTAGAGGGTGGGATAGACGGTGGGACGGGAGCGGGTGGTTTAGAGGGTGGGACGGTAGGGGGTGGTTTAGAGGGTGGGACTGTAGGGGGTGGGATAGAGGGTGGTACGGGAGCGGGTGGTTTAGAGGGTGGGACTGTAGGGGGTGGGATAGAGGGTGGTACGGGAGCGGGTGGTTTAGAGGGTGGGACTGTAGGGGGTGGGATAGAGGGTGGGACGGTAGGGGGTGGTTTAGAGGGTGGGACTGTAGGGGGTGGGATAGAGGGTGGTACGGGAGCGGGTGGTTTAGAGGGTGGGACTGTAGGGGGTGGGATAGAGGGTGGTACGGGAGCGGGTGGTTTAGAGGGTGGGACGGTAGGGGGTGGTTTAGAGGGTGGGACTGTAGGGGGTGGGATAGAGGGTGGTACGGGAGCGGGTGGTTTAGAGGGTGGGACGGTAGAGGGTGGGATAGACGGTGGGACGGGAGCGGGTGGTTTAGAGGGTGGGACGGTAGGGGGTGGTTTAGAGGGTGGGACTGTAGGGGGTGGGATAGACGGTGGGACGGGAGCGGGTGGGATAGAGGGTGGGACGGGAGCGGGTGGTTTAGAGGGTGGGACGGTAGGGGGTGGTTTAGAGGGTGGGACGGGAGCGGGTGGGATAGAGGGTGGGACGGGAGCGGGTGGTTTAGAAGGTGGGACGGTAGGGGGTGGGTTAGGGGGTGGGACGGTAGGGGGTGGAATAGAGGGTGGGACGGTAGAGGGTGGGATAGAGGTTGGGACTGTAGGGGGTGGGATAGTGGGTGGGACGGATGCGGGTGGGATAGAGGGTGGGACGAGAGTTGGTGGTTTAGAGGGTGGGACGGTAGGGGGTTGGTTAGAGGGTGGGACGTTAGGGGGTGGGTTAGAGAAACTATTTAGATTTATATATATTTATAAACTTTTAATGAAAAACGTGTTTTTGCTGTACGTATTAGGTATAAGCTTGAATCATGACATAATAATGCCCTAAATTTAACTTTTTGCACGCCTGTGCGTGCAGGCCGTCCGCCTCCAGCGCACTAAAAATCGTTGCGGGAAATTGAATTTAGACTCAGATTTTGCTAAACGTGTTACATCCCTGTTTTGAGGATAGTCGGACGGACACGATTCTGTCTTAATATATATAGGATGTTTGCTCGTCCTTGGCTTACGTGCCCAAGGAGTATTTCGTGTTAAATATCACACGACTGAGACAGGCGTACGAATAGAATACGACATCAATGCAGCAATGGAAATTATTAGGGTAGTAATTCTCTGTTTTCCATTAGTAAACTATCCACACCAAAGGTTTTATACCGCAAACTCCACATATCATAAAAATGTTACGGAAGACGTCGAATTGGATTCAGAAGAAGGACAGCGAGGATTGCTGATCTCGGAGACTTTAACGTCCGAGAAGAAACCTACCGTCGCCACGGTCGTCTCGTGAGCCGCCTCCATCGACCGGCAGCTGACTCTCTTTGCAGCCACTCGCAACCACCGACGACCTCGCGGCTTGAGAACAATGGGGCCGAGTAATTCGTTAATGTTAGAAATCGGTTAAATATAATAGAGAAATGATTGAATGCTTTTCATTTTGGCGACATTCACGGAAGGTTTTACGAGTTGGAATAGCGAAACGGAGTAGAGAAGTGCATGTAGAAGTGGTATTGGAAAGTGCCTCCATCGCGACATCTCTATTGCTATTAGTCCCCCAAATGAACAATAGGATCACCGGAGTGGATTGACTCGTGATATTAAAATTGAGCTGAGGTGTACCATTCGCCCGGTCGATACATTTGACGCGGTGAACAGCGGTCTTGAGGGCCCATCATTGCGGTCAAAAGTTTACTTTTCCTATGGGCTCGAAAACATACTGATATTGAAATTGAGATTTCGACCGACAATGGTCATGATTATTCCAGCTATAGCTAGCCCATACGAAATAAACGAGGCTAAATACAAAGAATACGCACTTTAAACAGCTAAAAGTATTCGTCGAATTATTCCATGGTATTTTATGCCTCCGACTCTGCACAAGGTGCTAATTCATGGTACAGTTATTACCAGTGTATCCCATTGAAATGTTTTCGGAGGAAACGTAGGATTCGCGCAATAAAAATATCCGACGATTTATGGAAATTTATACCAGAAAGGCATCGAGAACTGATGGCAATATATTGCTTCAACTCAACCATGATTAGTGAAAAAAAAGAAAATTTGGGACACGGCTTTTAAGGAATTAGAGGTTTATGTACCGCATTACTCCAGAAGATGAATGCATCGCATTCGAAATACGTATTGCGTTCTTTTAAAAAGTGCGGTGCCCTTTTTTGTTTTCTCGGAATACCGGTGAATGAGAAGAGGAACGCCAACAAAGACGGCTATTGGAGATTTTAAACCTCAAATTAAGCAACCATAATTTTTTTGAAACTCCGCGAATTAATTTCATTTCTATAACTAATAATAATTACATTGTGTACTCCGGCAAGCTTCGATCTGACGGAATCATCCGTTGGCAGAGTGAAGTCACAAATCGTTCAATAACTAAGAGAAAGGCCCTAAAGACAGCTGATTTTGATATATTCTAGTACATAGATATACAAATTAATCGGATTATTTGAGAACGTGGTGATAGACGGTGGTTTTACGGTACGTCAAAAGTTTTTTAACTGAATGTTACTCAAAAGGTATCCAGGAATATTTTACTTCCTTTCGAATGACCTTATGGTAATTAGAGCAGTAAGTCGCTTTCAAAATTAAGCATACACTGCGTTAATGTACTCGAATATCTTTCGTTGGAAATAAAGCAATTTTACAGGTTTAGATTCAAGAGCGAATGTATGGCAATACTTCTTGGAAATTCAGCCCACGGATATCATGCAAGTTTGATGGGCTAATTATCTGTGAAATAACTCTGCCAATGAGGGCAAATGGACAGTTTTGATTATCCGAAATGTTTCAATAATATAAAATAATAATAAATACTCGGCCGCAATAATCGGACTCTCGAGACGACTGTGGTGGTGGAGAGGGATTTGGAGAAAAGGGATTATAATAATTTGACCTTTTATTAGGCGAGGTTAAGCCCGAGTGGGTCTCTTGGCTGAAAGCGGAAGGAATTGTTAGATTCATCCTTATAATTATAGAATAAAAGTCACTTTCTTTCTACCCTTAAGAGAAAGGATCCCTCTCGTCATGCGAGAACTAACAGCAGAGGGCAGCGATGGATGCAGAGACAGTATCGGTGTACAGTCTTAGATAGGTTAAGGTCAAAACAAATGTAGAAAGGTTTCATCTGGACTTAGAATATTGTGTACACTGGTGAATTGAATCAAGAAATGGGAAACATACAAATAAATATAATGGCAGTGCATTGATTATGTTAAATTCATTGAAAGACACTCGAATTTCTTTTTAAAAACAATTCGCCCATTGGCATAAATAATAAGTGGAGAGTATGGAGGTAAGCTAAGCTCATATAGAGACCAAAAGT
This sequence comes from Sympetrum striolatum, assembly GCA_947579665.1. Classification (NCBI taxonomy): domain Eukaryota; kingdom Metazoa; phylum Arthropoda; class Insecta; order Odonata; family Libellulidae; genus Sympetrum; species Sympetrum striolatum. The sequence continues at coordinate 84,425,296 of OX388350.1, forward strand.
GTAAAAGTACGTAAATAAAGACCTCAATATTGAAAATTTTTCTTCTGAGCACATCTTATTATAGGATAAACACTTCATTTATCTAAGAAGCAAGCCTATGGTAGATCATCCTGAAAGCAAGAAAAATTTGTTCTGCCTTTCACAGGTTTGAACTCTAGTTCTTGGCTAGAGAGGTTGAACAAATATAGATTCCCACCTGCGTTATGGATATTCTTCATTAAACTAGGCCTCTCCTTTAGAAAACCGGTAGTATATACTTTAGTTGATTAATGCTTTCAGCTTAGACAGATTTCCACCTTAATCAGGTGCTGCCTAAGACAAGTTTTACTTAATTACCTCGTTTTTTCCTAAGCTGATTTATATTAAATATTAACTTTTATTAAAATTCTATAAAGTTCCCAAAATCTAAACACATTATAAATTCATCTGCAACCAGATTCAGGTGATTACAAAAGAAACATTCGCAGAGATACCCCTTTGTTGATTTTCCTCTCCCAGAAGAAACATATTTTATTCTTTTCAAAACAATATCGACAAATACACAGAAAGTGATCATGTCACTTATGTGAAAAAACTAGAGCATTAATTATTTCAAAGGGGCTTATCTCCTCTGGCACAAGCTGAAAGGTGGCTTGAAGAGTATAAATGTAAAAGTGATAGAAGAATTTGTCAATCTTGCCAGGCAATTATATTTTTAAGTTGAAGGTGATAATGTAGTTGAATTCAGGTAATCAGTAATTGTCTAATAACAGGTGAGCACATGGAGATGCATGAGGAAAACTATACTGAATAATCCCTTACATCAGATACATTTGCCTTTTCTATCAGATATTGAGTCCAAATTTCATACATGATTTTTGTAGGGCGAATACCTATCAGACAACTCCATGGCATTACCATATTAAAGACTGAAATTAGAATTCTAATCTAATGGATCTTCATTAGACAGTAGTAAAATTTTCTCAAAGTAGATAACGAATAACTTACACCCATCCTATGAGTAACCTTACCTCTATGTATATCATCACAAAACTAAACTTTAAAACCAGAAACCCTATCAGACTTACAATCTCAAACAATGCAACATATCATGGCTGTCAATGACATTCTCTTGAAGGAATAAATCAACCTTAAGGTCAAAACTGGTAGTTTCAAAAAATTAAATTTGTGGAAAACTGCAAAAAACTTTAGTTGATGTATTCATTTAGATGGGGTACTGCAATAACAGACCAGAACACCAAGATATACTCTTAATTAGCCAACCACTAACTTTGACAACTTCAATTGATCAACACTTATACTGATTATTTCCTTCAATCTATATTATTTTATGCTCTTTTTATTATATGTCATTGCAGATACAAATCTGAAAGAAGATTTAACATTAAAGTAAGAATTTTTCATGATGATCCTAGATGAAATCATACAAATATAAATTAAATTTTAATATAAATTGCTAAGAAAATTATTACAGTTAATACAATTCTTTCAGATATGAAATACAGTACTTTTCTATGTACAGTAGACATCATTGCACAACAAGCATCACGATTTTAAGAAGGAAATATGAATTAAGAAACTAAAATTTTAAATTAAAGACTTAAAGAATGCTCAGAATGCAACTCACTCTGCACAATAACTGCCAATGACTACAAAGTCTATCTTTGCAATTCTGTAAGTAAAAGGTGATTAGTAAAGGTAAAAATCTCTTTTTTGAGTTCTTACTATAACCAAGAATGATTTCAGATAGTAGTGACATGCACCTGGTCAAACATCAATATGTAATTATTAGGTTGTCAGATGTTTGCTTCTCTATACCTTGTTTCCACTATTTATAATAATTATTATGTATTTAATCATTAAAATTATTTATTTCATACAACCAGGAAGATGTGATTTTTTGCATGTGAAAATTAGCACACATATGAGAGTTGATAAGCTGATTTTGAGAAGTTTAGAATTTTGCATTTAGAAAAGTTTGTGTAACATCACTTCCCTGAAGATGGTTGCAGAGATAGTAGCCGAAATGTCGGACCTGTTTCTACACACCACCCAGAAATCCGAGAAGAATTCCTATGTGCCAAGGAAAAATGAACTTGAAAAAAGTCTGCGGGGTCTAGGAATCGAACCCAGAATCTTCCTCTATCCGGGAGGCTGCCTTAACCATCTAGGCTACCCGGCCAAAACATTTTTACAAGCTGTTTTGGGAACTAAAATGTGCAAGATTTGTTTTTTTCAAGTCCATTTTTCTTTGCCCTTACAAGCAATGATCCTTTGACCTGTTCCTTAATTTCTACAGAACCTAGACCGGGAAAGCGTGAAATCCTTTTTGCATAAAGTTGGTTTCAAGAGACGAGTCATTTTCAAAATAAGATACCTAAGACAGATTGTTTAAACTGACAACTGTGAGTTCAAAATGAACATGATTTATTGTAGTTATTTAAATTAAAAAGTGTATCATACACATACAACATGCAGAGTAAAGTTCAGGACTAAATTTTCAGATAAATGGCTCACGTTGTATGCTAATGAATAAGATAAACAACTTTTAAATGCAATGCAATATCTATTTTGCCTCTACAGTGATATTTACAGAAAACAAATGTTTAAAAAGTCATCTAAAGATACATATGACATTTTTAAGACCAAGATTCTATTGGTGATTGTCAACATTTAACACAATAACACTTTTATTAATGAAGCATTCATGTCAATTCATGAATTCAAATTATTGTATCTTGAAATACTGTCAAGACAAAAGTTGTAAAATAATAATATTAGTGTCCTTCAACTGATGTCAGTCAAGAGAGTGTCATTCAAACAAGTTTTACTTATTGTCAACTCTATGTGTTTTTTCAAGACATATTAATCTTAATTTTTGAATAATTATCAAACTATACCAGCCTTTCCCAATTGGAAGGGAAACTGAGATATGAGCTCGTAAGGGAAGACTCTGGCGGCAGGATGTAGTCATTTTGTTTTAGTACTTATATTTTAACAATTTGCTTGATTTCAATAGCTCAGCTATTCATAAGTAAACTAAATATTCATAAAATATTTGATAACATCAATCTGAAAAATACTCTCAGCTACAAAAAGTGGGACATGACACTATAAAGGGTGGAAAGTACTCATCTAGACCACCAATGGTGATATCTCAGAATCAAGTCCCAGATTAGTGTATGGATATTTACAATTATTTCTTAAAGTTGTCACTCTCTAATAAAGTCCATTCAATGAATATTTAAGAGAGAATTGCTGCAAATTGAACATTGATTGCAATGTATTGAAGGTATTCCTACCAACACATGGAATGTAAATAAATATCCCCGTAAAAAATATGTGAATATGTTTGAGAAAATTAAAAAGAAGAAGATAATGGGTATCACAATGGCTGTTGATGTAAAAATCAAATATAAACATATATATTAATCTAGTTGCATGCTTAGAATAAAGTATTTGATGGTTTTCAGAAAATCTAAAGAGGAAAAGTGAAATTAGTATTAACCATCACTGAGATGTATAGTTTGAAGAATTCCAAAAATTATAATCAACTCATAGGTATCAAACATGATGATGATATAGCTTAACGAGCAAAGTTTTTAATCTAAAATAACTCAGTGTAAGTGAAAAAATTGCCTAAATTATGTAAATAATTAAGGAGTCAACCTGTTGTGTGGTTGGGGTTGACTATTGTGACTTGAGAATGACATTTGTGTGTTGACACTAGTCGTCAATTTGAAATAAAACATTTTGAGGAAACCCAAATATTTCATTCAATTTGTTCACTATGAATAATATCAGACAGTTCCATAAAGTGAAGGCAAAAACAATCCATAACATTTATGAACGAATTCTAAGTAGGAAATTTGAATTGGAAAACTAAAATTTAAAATTTAAGACTTTGAATGGTCAGGGCACAATTCACTCTGCAAAGCAGTGGCCAACGACAATGATAGATAGTTCACCATTACAATTTGTTAAGTAAAAGGCAATCGCCTTAGAAATTTTTTACAACTTAAAATTCTTTCAGATGGTAACATGTTTATGCCACACACCTGGTAAAGCATTGATTAATAACCTTGATATACCCTACTACAGGTTTGCTAAATCTGGTAACCATTTCCACGTTAAAGGCCTTCAATTCTTTAATAAAACTACTTCCTAATATACGTAATTTGAACATGAAAAGGTTCAGGATCTTTTTTTCCAACTTTTTTACTAGAAATTCTTTGTATTCTATTGATGAATTTTGTAACTGTAATTTTGTAATTTGATTTTGCATATTGTTTTGATATTGTGAAGATGTCTTCTACCCTATCATGTAAGGTTTTATCACATAAATAAAGGTATTATTATTATTAATAGGTAGTTAGATGTTTGCTTCCCTCTATCTCATGTTTCCTCTATTGACAATAATTATTTGGTCTTTAATCATTAAAGCTATTTATTGTACTTAATTGGGAAAATTCAATGTTGTAAGTATGAACCGATGAATTGCATTTGTACACATACACATTTGAGAATGACACTTGTGTGTTGAAACTTGTCGTCAATTGAAATAAAACTTTTCATGGAAACCTGAATATTTTGTTCAATTTGTTCAACATAAATAATATCAGATGGTTCCAAGAAGTAAAGGAAGAAAAAACCTGTTACTTATGCTAATAATTTCTCACCATAGTTAATGTTTAGGATAAAATTGCAATTAATACCCATTGAAAGGTCAACTCCATATTTATACTTAAAATTTAAGTTTTTGAGTCCATGTATTTCATTTTTCAGAATTAAATACATAGCTGTGAATTTTCAAGGTAAATGAAATTGATGATCAACTGCATCAATTCATTCAATTGATCTTTATCACAATTTATGTTCCTTGTAAAGTAATAGTGGATTCTGTGAGTTGTTACATATTTCTTCAAGAATACTGCACTTCCTAATTTTGTATGAGTATGAACAAGTAGATTCCAGGCTATCAACTGAAATTTGGTTTGTAGAGGACATAAAGATGACTTTTACGTACATCCTCAAGTAAATATGCCTCTTCTTTTTTAAGAAAAATGTACCATCTTCGAGAAGATAAAGTGATATTCCAAGTTAGAGGTTTAGAATCTCCAAAAGCCATCTTTGTCAGCCTTCCTCTCCTTTTTCACCAGTATTCGGAAAAACTGGGAAAGGGTTGCATTAGTGTAGGTAGGTCTGTAAGTGGCGGAGAGTAACAATAAATTGCATCCATGTTAGGCAGGATGTCCAGCAAGAGAATTCTTAATTTTTAAATCAAATTACTCAGAAACAGAGATCCTTAGAAGGAAAAAAAAGATTTACATTGAATATTGGATGTCCAAAACTTTCAAAATCAACAGTCTGTATCAGCATTCAAAGTAAAAAAGAAACACAACTCTCTTGTCTACAAAGTATCCCAAACAGAACTTTAGAATGTTCAGAGAGGATAGCTTAGTTGTCAGAGCAACAGACTGTAATTGAATCCCAGTCCTGTCAATGTTTTTCATGTTTGTTTTTCATTGTGATATATATCTACCAAACGTTTTTCCTTGATGAAAATGTATCCAATATAGTGATGAGAGGCTGTTTACAACATAGCTCAAAGGTTAGAAAAGGAATCCACAAAGTGGAAGGTCTAGGTTTGTATCTTGCTCCAGTCAACATTTCCCACACTTTCCTTGGGACTTGTAGGTGTATGCCCTATCCATATGGATAGCAATGTATGAAGATGAATGAGATATCTGCATCACTTACCTGTAGGTCTATTTAGTGAAAGAAATTTAAGCTGAAACTGATAGCTTGTTTTTTGGGCAGAATTCATTATTCTGGGGCAATTTTCAAAGAATTGTGCAAAAATGGTTGATGGGGAAATAGGCCAACTAAATAGTGTTAAGTAGTTCACTTTCCACCCCTAAATGGAATATAATCCCCTCATTTTATAAGTTAAGTGCTAACAGATTCCGCAAGCCTTCAATTTTACTGCATGTGTATTAATGCTGTCCATGTAGTCACAACTGAGTCAGCCACCAAATAGAACCTGTTGATTTGATGTCAAACATCAATCACCATCTTTTTCAGTTGGTAATCTTTATTTGTCACCGAGTGTTATACATATTTTCTTGAACAGGAGCACCAACAAGGATGCCCCTGCCATCATCTCAGGTACTAGTACATTTACATTTATACATATATACTTATATAGAGATAGCTCCCTGTTGCCTGGAAAAAATTACCAGCCGATTCAACGAAAGCAATTTTATGATTTTTAATATTTTATTAGAAGAAAAAGCTGTGCATGATCACACACTTTTTCTTTTAGGGAACAACAAGTAGACATGCTTCTTCCTCCACATCCAAAGGGGACTAGTATGTACAAAGCAGTGGTGGGCACGTTTGTGACAATATCTACATCATACGCACACATGATGGCCTCGTTAAAATGGCCAGATGTGCGAACGGAAATTACGATACGTATCTGCACTACCTTCTGCAGTTATAACATATAAAGTCAACAAGTTTCACAACAGACGGATTTTTTATTGCGCGCTATAAAATAATGTATGGCAGTAATTCAATAGGTAATTGATACTGTTTTCTCTTCCGAGTATGAAAGGAAAAATTGGTTTGCTTCCAGGAGAATGCTGATGATACAAATATACTTTCATTTACACATATTTATATTTATATATATATATATACATACACAATACATGAATTTGAGGTTGGATTCCTGAGATTCTGCTTTATCGTTTCCAGTGAAAAATTATACATGTTTTCAATATATCCATCTGAAATTGTACATAACAGCAATCGAAGGCAGTGAAACGTGACTTAAAAAAGGAGTTTGGAAATTTGTGCCACCACTAACAATTCGAGCAGCTTTTCTTACACATGATCACTTTTCCATGAAATAGATTTTCTCGACTAGTTATCTAAAAAGAGACTTGATTTCTTAAGGAGGTTAGTCTAATAGGGCCGAAACTTTCATGAGCAGGGTTACTTTCGGTATTCATCGCTAAAAATGGCGTCCAAATCATCGCGAAGGGTTCTTATAGCAACAACAGTAATGGGCCCAGAAAAGTATCGAGGGCAAGATAATATAAAATAAATCCAGCCAACAAACTTATTAGTGAGCATGCCCGCAGAGAACTGTTACGGATAAAAATGGGTGAACTCATCTCGCAATAAAAACACCTTAAAACGGGCTAAAAACGTAATTATTTCGCATCGACGAAATTCGATCAGAATTAAAAAAATTGAAGATCTCCGATCCCCCAAGCGACACCTCGGGGGCTCTTTATGTTTCTGGATGTACTGCCGCAAAAGGAAATTTAGTTAGTGGGCGCATTCAAGACTGTTACAATCAAAGAGTCCTACAGCCGCACTCAATACAGTTTGTTTAAGCTTTTAGGAAGGACAGCACTCGTAGCAGAACGTTGTAATTCCCTCGTGAGGTCGTTCCATCGGCACACCACAGTAGCAGTGGAGACAACTGCTCTTGCTACCGTCCACGGTTGCAATTAATTAGCACCAAAAATTCCCGCTGTCCCGATAGCCGAGAGGGGACAAAACACAAAGGGGGGCCCTTTCCCTAGATGAGGGAGGTCCTCAATCACTTCTTATGTCAACCGTTCCTCATAAGCGTGTAAATTCAGTCCATACTCAAGACACCTCCTTCTCAGGCGACACCGAGCTTAACTTTTCGGTGGTGCTATCACAATCACCATGGTACTCGCTGATGCACGAGCAACCCACAACCTTCCGAGTCCACCACACGTTCTCCGCCACCACCGACGGAGAATTATTATTTCACAGCCTCCAGCTGAAGAAGCCTTCACCGCCGAAACCACCAGTGAGGGACTTAGTGGAGCACCTTCCACCAATTCCTCCGCCTGCCTTCGCGTTCACGAGAGCTGCTCCCGAAGGCGTGGCGACGAACCGACGGGTTTATCCGTCGCCAAAAAATGGGACCTATGACGCAATTTTCCGCCGTGCGGATCAATCCGTTGCAGATTGAGCTGGGAAACCGTCAAGTGTCCCACAAACGAATTGCCAAAGCCTGGGTAACGTATTCTCGTGGGTTTTTCTACCTCATGCTTTTTTATTTAAAAAAGATACATCGTAAAAATACCATTCGACGCGAAGATCAGCGAGTCAAATGCACTCGATTCCCCCTATTTTCGCAACATTTCCCCCAAAGTGAGCAGACGTCGTCCACGTCCGGAAGTGACGCTTTCGGTGGGAGGGGGACTCCTCCACCGCGTCCTTTCAGACTTCTCTTTACAGTCTTTCGGTTTCCAGCCGATTACAAAGATCATCATAGTCATAATGATGACCTCTGCAATCGATGGCCGTTATTTTCGCAAATCCCTCGGCTAGATAAAAATAAATACGTCCTCGATTATGTACAACAGTTTCGGGATGCGATATTTGTGTTCAAATACCTTTCGACATCGCATTCAATTTGGGCGGCATATCATAAACGTTCTCTATTCCTCCTAATGACCAAAAAGTCTACCGTCCCTCTACACCGTTCTCTCCTCATCTCAAGACGGACTTAAGCGTATTCGAAAATGGAGGAGTGCGAAGAAACAACGTGTAACACTCCGGAAACGCACAGCTTCTCTCACCAATATCGTAAATGTTACACGGGTAATAATGCACGGGCACGCCTTATACGTGCGTGCTGACAATTCAATCGTTTGCTGGTGAACCGTATTAACCGCAAAAGAGCAAGCGATCACTCGTTAGGAACAGGTAAGAGGGATGCTGAAATAATTAAAGAACTTTCGAAAAGTGTGATGCAATGGCTTTGGACGACCTGACTATAGCAACTCTTTTTTCATAGGCTAAAAAAACATTAAATAAAACGCTAACATACACGTACACGATCAACAATTCAACGAAAAAATATAATAATGAGCGTTAATCATCGGAATTAAAAAAATCAGTACAAATGGCTACACCAAAGCTACCGAGTGGGAAGTATTGCAACACAGAAGTGTATGCATCTTTTTTTGGATTCATCGGCCATCCCGAAGAATCTTCTACATACCATTCATCGTAAAAAGAACCTAGGAAAACGGGTATAATGTCCCATTTGAGGGGGCCATCTTTCTTTACAATTTGCAGCAGGAAATATACACCGACAGGATCCACAGTTCATCAGTTTCGAGTTCGTTAACTCATTAGGCTTTCAGGAATCACTGATTCGACCAAATACAAAAGCTTCAGAAAGAACCATAACGATTCCTTTCCTGGCCACGAAAAGCCATCAAAAGTATAGAAGATTCGATGTTCATAAATATGGTAATGTTTCGCCAGTGGATGGACAAAAACACCCTGAAAATAGTTCGATAATGTGCACGGTCATCTATGATATGGGATATTGACCTGACTGATGGGATTATGCACGAACAGTAGCTGCTATAAAGTTCGGAAAGTGCTCTGGACCGTCACCCAAAGATCTGAGTAGAGTGCCCATTCAATGTTAATTACAACCCGCTGTAACTGTTGTGTTATGCGATTTATGCAAAACTTTCCTACCCAGGAAGATACCAAAATGAAAGAGCGACAACGGCTTAGTTCGAAAAAGTAGCAATATCTAATACCAGAAAGGAATGCATGGAGGAACGTTGGTGAAGACGTTTCTTTACTTATACATCGCGAAACCTTATCTTCCAGATTGATTCAAGAGCTACCCTCTTACTTTCAAAAGTATCATTCATGTTCATGATTGGAGCCTTCAAACGAATATCAGAACTAGATATATACATTTATAACCTGCGGGATCCACCTTTAATCTCCAGTATGCTAGTACTCCACTCTAAAGAGTGGCTGGGTAAGTATCCAAAGGATGGCTACATTATGACTAACCCAGCCAATTTAAGATGCACTCAATTATCGATACGGTCTCGGATGAATGTCCCTTGAAACATGCGGGCATGTAAAACCCATTAACTTCCCAGAAGATAAGAAAATGATATTCGTGCCACGGAAACGATCAGTTCTGTGAAAATCAACTTCTGCCGGTGAAAACCACCTAAATCCCACCTATAACATAAAAACAAGGAACGAGAAACTGGTTAACAAGTTCTTGTGAACGGTCGAGATGTCCAGATAATGGCTTGAAATATCTCAGCTGAATTTTCTTTAGACGTATTGCTTCCAAAAAAGGCAGTTTGCTCAAAGGAACGTAGCCCATCCGGAATCGGGAGATGGGAGGGATAAGTATTGGAAGGCTTGGGTTCGACTCCTAGGGTTTATTGGGGTTTTAGGTGGTTTATCTTCCTCTTTAGGCTTCGAGGATGAACCAGCAGCGTTAACGAATGGCTCTACGGAAAACACATAATTGGCACCCATGTTGTTATCCCAGTACTGAGAACCTTGGCACTGGAACCGGACGGCAAATTCCAGGCGACCTCCGTTTGGTATCCTTCTGGGAAATGGTGCGGCGCCTATACTCCCTCCAGTTGGGGGTATACCAGGGCGGATCTCGAAAGCAAATCTATCTGAGAAGCCATCGCAGGAACCAGGAAGATAAGATGCAGGAACATCGGCGTGGGACCTCCAACCGTCAGCACTCGCTCTGGCGTGAACGGACTTGTGGAATGCCGCGTTGCGGACCCTGACCGTGCCCAAAAGACTCCAACTATTGACCCCGAAGAAATCCGAGCCGTCGTCTTCTTCATCGTCCATGTCCTCCTCCATGGCGCTCTCCAAACACACGAACCGCTCCCTCACCCTGTCCATAAAGTCCGCTGCCGCTCCCGGTTGAGGAAACAGAGGAGTTAGGTGATAGCGTCTGGGTCTGCGTGCTGAGGCTATGACCCTTGTAGTAGATCCTATCTCCCAATGAGCGGCAACTGCGGCTGATTCGAAATTAGGTTCTGGAGCCAGATCTTGAAAAGCTGACCGAGGCACGTGAGGGATCTCGTCTAAAAAGGTCCTAACGTCTGCGAGATCCAAACCCAAAACGTCTGCAAACCTAACGATCTTCTTCCTGGATGGCGTGCCGGGGGGAGTCTTTCCAGTCTTCAGTGACGTCGACCTTCTGACCCTAGGAGTCCTTTCTTGCCTTTCCTCTTCCTCATCAATTTCATCGTTGACTTCCACCACTGCTTTGTCCGCCTCATCCTCTGATTGTTCCTTTCCGCTCTCTTCCTTCGCCTTCCCTTCCTCGTCCATCACAGGGAATATTATCACATCGGGTTCCCCCTTCTTTGCCCTCGAAGCCATCTCCTCACAGATTATCCTGACAGCGTTGAGGTCCATATCAGAACTGTCCGCATCAAGGAACTTCTGCCGCAGCTCCGCCTCATCTACGGTTTCTTCCTCGGGAGAGCATTCACCTTCGCCAGTAGGTCTAGGTTCCGGCATCTCTCTTTCATCTTCAGTATCCTCCGTGCTGTCAGCTCCTGCACCTGCCCCGTATATAGTCTCTGCAAGGCTTTGTATGTCCCTTTCCATGGAATCTTCCGATAAAACATCTTCTTCCTCTCCCACAGACTTCTCGCTCTTTTCCTCCTCGACCACCCCTTGTGTTATTGCGGCTTGTGGCTCATCATCTTTCACCTCTTCGATTGAGATCATCTCTTCAGGCGGCTTGATTTCATCTTCGAGGTCAACCGAAGAAATCCTCAGCAGTTGCAGGTCAAATGACAATACATTTGCCTCCAAAACGGTCGTCCTTGGTGGATCGAAGGATGGGTTATGGATCTCTTCTATTTCTTCATCTTCCAAAGTCTCTTCCGGACCATGGCCATTGGTGACTTCCTTGCTATTCTCCGTTATTTCTACTTCATGATTTTGCGCAGGCACCACTTCTTCTACAACAGCGGAGGCCTCTTCAGCGGAAGCAGATTCTTTCGTCTCCTCCACCTCCACTTCTTCCTCAACTTCCGATATAGGAGATTTTCCCATGGAATTCCCTGAGCAATTATGAAGCTCATAGTCAGTTTCCACTGGAGATATGGGTGAGCAAGGTGGAGTGTAAGACGTGGGAGAGTTTATTCCCTTGGAGTTGGCAGGGAAGGAGAGGTCGGGGCTTTGTAGGGGAGGTGGGGTGGCGGGCGACCTAGCAGGATGCCCATGACGATAGTAGGAATACGGACTCCAATACTCCGCCGCCCCTCTACCATCCACCTCGTCGCCACCCCCTGACGAGGCATATCTCACCCCTGCCCCAACCCCATTTTCTGGAGACATAGATGAAGGACTCCAAGAGGTTTCCGGGGGAGAATCGACCCCCGCCTGGGGGTAGCACTCCACGAAAGTCGGCAGGGCTGCTTCTCCGTCTCCAACAAACGGCTCCACCTGCTGAGCAGGGGGCCACTTTGCTTCTCTCCGCCTCCTGTTGACCCTCTGATAAGGGGACCTGGAGTTGTGGTCCCTTTCGGGCGACGGCGACGCGTGCCACGTTCCGGAGGAAAATCCCGCGTCGTTCGGTGGCGAGAAGTAGCCGTTGGCGGGGGTGTTGATGCCGGCGACTCCCGATTCGGACCCGTTGCTCCCTGGCCTAGGAGGCGTGCCAGAATTGGGGGATCCAAGGCTTTCCAGACCGGAATCTAGGCGCGGCCTGGGTGATGATGAGAATGGAGGTGAAGATCCGGAGGTAGGAGATGGAGAATGGCCAACCGGTCCAGCGGTGGGATGCGGTTGCTGCACGGTGACTGTACCTGAAAGGATAAAGAGAGTCAGAGCTAACACAGGTATCTATTCAGACATGAATCAACAAAACAAGTATATTAATAAAGGCCACGCAGTGAACATCGTTGATACAAACAGAGCTTGCTTCAGATTGTAGGGAAAGACAATTGCCATGGGGTCACACTTGAAGTGTGCTTCACTTCACTCCATGACTATAAATTGCAGGATGCAGAGATAGCCTAGGGGGCTCATAATTAACATTTGTAACTGAATAGATATTATAAAAAAGAGAACAGCTTCAATGAGATAGTCTTATCGCATGGTTATTGTTACGAGAGTTAGTGAAAAAAAAATGTCGATGCTCTAGATATGGGTTAAGAATCTGAATCAATCATGCACCTTCAAAATGAGTATTGCACGCCGAAAGGCTGTTTGTTGGATATTTCACTAAATGTAGATAAATAATAAATAGATATAATATTGGCCATTGGACAATAACAGGTTCTGGCTAAAAAAGGACAGCAAAGATTGTCGAAAAGTCGAAGCTTTCAATTAAAAGTGTGATTCCAAACGAAACTCACTCTACTGTCAGAAGCCAGGACCATAAACCAACTTTTCCACAATTTAGAACAGAATACCAAGCTCGATCAACGGCAAATGAATACCGAATTATATGCTGAGAATGAAAGAAGAATTATTATAATGGATCAATAAAGAACACTATATTTGTTGGCCTCTCAGAAAGAGGAAGACTTGAGTTTGAGCCGCAGTTATGCCAACCATTTTCACTTACGTTTATCCTGGTGCTTTCGTAGACATGCCGAATCGCGCATAGTTTCCTTATCCTAACAGCATTTAGATTCTTGATATAGGTTGAAAGAGGTATTTTATTCGATCCATAAAGACATGCGAATCACCGTTCCCAAGATAAATGCTGCGAATGATCAATGGTGCATGGCTGTACCAAAGAGCAATTTGATGCAATTGGAACATTTACGGAGCGAAGAAGGTCGCGAAAAATCTGAGGAGTGAGAACGCAAATCCCATTTTAGGTTTCGCAACTACATTCCGATATTACGCAAATCGTGTTAAAGAGAGATTAAGATCAACTATTGAACACCAAATGTTACATAGGGGGATTTTTGATTTCGAAGAGAGTTTCGCAAAGGCGGGAGAAAATATATTCCCGCTTGCATTCTTGAGCAAGAATAACGCTGACGAGGTTGCAACAAGATTCCTTGACAACAAAACTTCAAAACATCGGTCGAAAACGACAACACAGTTATGGTAGACTACTGATCATCCAAGAGTGGTCTATTATTTTCTCGTCTCTTATAAAAGGTGTCAGTAGAAGCAAAACTGAAATCTTTATATTTGATTTCATCGAATCTTCCGCACCTTCGGAAGCATTTACGATTAAGTTAATCATGAAAAATAGTTAAGTTCACCCATTAGACGGATTTCTTTATCTGGACTGAATTTAAAGCGTAAATAAAGTAAACATCCAGCTCTACGAGTAGTCTATATTCCAAGGGTGATTACTGTTTTCCTCTTCAACAGCACAAAAACATATTATTTCATGGCCATACCCAAAATAGAAACTCCAGTTATGGAACTTACTAAGTAGGGCTCTACAGCAAGAGCACCGACATGTTAATCTTTCCGTAAACCTTCTTTTAAGTTGTATTTTCTATTTTTTCACACCATCTAGGATTCCAATTTATCTTGATTCCCGTTTTCTATCCAACAAGGATGATCGGTAATCTAGTACTTCGTCCAGTCTTTGTCGGTTCTAGCAAAATGTACCGAAGCCAATTGTTTCAGCCAAAGGCTGTAGCACTGGTCCTCTTCTCGGGGATTTATTTTCTCCTTCACAGTCATTGCAAAACTTTATTTCATTTGGCGAACGTTGATTTCATTCTCCCTCATTGGCTCAGAGAGTGCAAAAAGAGGATACGCGTGGGGACTGAAAAACACGCTCAACAGATGACAAACGTTTCCCAGTAAAAATTACCTCATCGATGAGGAAAATACAAGGTAATCATTTTTGAAGTAAAGAAAACCAGTAAAAACGTTTCTTCCCAAGTTGCCTTTGGATAGTCTAGCAATACCCCTCTTATTTTTCATACGAATTCATCAAAAATCTGATTAAAATAAATGAATGCACCTTGAAGCTATCTAAATATATTTTTTCCAACACTTAACTACTGATACTGCCTTGTGAAACGATACCGAGTTCTGGTATTAGCTCACCAGGACACAATTCGGAAGCACCAATTAAAAACAGTGACATTTAGAGGTTTCCATGAATCGGAGATCCTGTACCAAATTCCCGAAGCGGAGCAGGCAAACACAAACCCAACTGACCGAGCAAGTGGCAGAGATATGGCTGCATTCCTTGGAAGAACCTCTCTGGCTAGACACGAGACAAGAGCAAATGCATACCTTACATCTCCTTTACCCTGTGCATCAAGCCCCACCCCGTAACTAGGCAATCAATGAGGCAGGGGTTTATCACATCTCATACGGACACCCATAGGCCAAGTACAACTTATTTATCTAAAATAATTAAATATATGTGTAAATAATTATTTTAGATAATTAACTTGCCTTAACTATTTTCATTCATTTTCGCCGAGGAATTTTGAGGAATATCAATCTGAAAAATTCACTAAGAAATTCCACGGTATATTTAAGTTATTTAGCGGATCTTTTAATAATTTTTATTGGATGAGTCTCCAACATAGAAGTGTTGGCAATATATCTCCACGGATGACTTACGCAGATTCATTTGACAAGGATCTATCATTTTAATTTTTACTTTATCCATATACGTAGTATAGAGAAAGTATTGTTTTCATGAAAAAAATCGACTTCGAGATTTCAACGGAAATACATGTTTTGGGGTCCCTAGAACACGTTTTGACCATTTTCGGAATCATGTCTTCGTGTATGTATGTGTGTGTGTGTGTGCTTGTGGGCGCTCTAACGTAAAAACTATGAGTTGTATCCATACCAAACTTCATATATTGAATTGTGATGGGTGCTGTCGGGGTTGATTAGTTTTTGGAGTAAATCGGTTAACCGGAAGTCGAGATTTATTCTTCGAAGCAAATTTCCGTTTTTGCAAAATATCTCCATAAATATGATATTTAGGCATATACAATTATTTACAAAAGTTTTAGTAAATGTAATTTATTATAACTTTTGTATGAAACATATTTTGGTATCACTCATTTGTTAGGAGTTATTTGTGAAATACTGATAAACTGTAAGTTGCTGACTATGTACTTTGTGGACGCTGTAGCATAAAAACTATTAGTCGTATCAACACCAAATTTCATATATAGCACTTTGATTGATGTCATTAGAGTTGATTAGTTTTTTGAGTAAATCGGTTAACTAGAAGTAGAGCTTTATTATTCGAAGCTCGTTTCCGTTTTTGCAAAATTCCTCCATTAATCTGATGTTTAGGTATATACAGTTATCTACAAAAATTACAAAAAATGTATTTGTATGTATCTTCCAAGCTTAGATTGAATATAGAGTTCGAAAATACTGTCGTAGATAAATATTTACATCTTATATATGGAGAAAGTCATGTGCTGGCCACATCAGATTTTTTGGTTTGGATTTTTTGCTTTCGATTTGGAGAGTGTTAACCACGATGTATCGTAAGATAAGATATCCATTTAAAATTTACAAAGATTGTTTTTCTATTGAGCCCACGTTGTCTCCACTAGACCCTTCCACCAATATTTGTCACAACGTCTGCGGCTATTCATAATCGCCAGTATTAGCAGAGGGCGCAGAAATATCGTGCGAGTGAATGGAACAAGTAATTTCATCTAAGGTCCGTATGAGATTACGTCTTATTTGGAGGTTTCCTTTGCTGTGCACTTGATCTATCAACCTTTTTTGAAGCAAGGTTTTCCTTAAGATGAATGTCATTTCACTGAAGAGTTGCTTTGAAGAGTTCTCTGGTTGACGCTCTGTGCTGGACCTAATCGCTTTAAATCTGTAACTCTCAATCATCAAACCGGTACCGAGAGAACAGCAGATTTCATTGAGGAGTTTCGTAGGTTTTAGTGTTCGAGGATTTCAACATAACCCTTAGTAGGAATTTAATTTAAGTAAGAAGTTATTATCGGCACGAAATGTTTGCCTTTAAACAAAAGAAATTCCTGTTTGATTGACAATTTAATTTCTCAAACCAATATTATGGCAATGGCAACTATATTAAAAGAAAGGGGTTTCGAGCGATGTAAATTCTTTAACTCATACCCAGTTCTTCCACTTTCGCAGCGGCAATTCTAATTTTTGAGCAACCACCCCGAGCAATGCTTTGTTAGCCTCTCAGAAAGAGGAAGACTTGAGTTTGAGCCGCAGTTATGTCAACCATTTTCACTTACGTTTATCCTGGTGCTCTCATAGACATGCCGAATCGCGCATAGTTTCCTTATCCTAACAGCCTTTAGATTCTTTTAGCAGAAAATGTTCCAAGGATTCGATCTCGTACACCATATTTCCTTAATCTTTTTCTTTCATACATAGACATTATTGGTCTCAGATTAGCGGTAACCACTGGCAATCATCGATGCTGTCTGACTTTTTTTTCTGAATACCGTTTCAAGGCTTCCCTACTATCATCACGCAAGATTAGTAACAGATTATTAATTGAAAAAAGAGCAAAGCGGCTGCTGATGGTTATGTTATATAATAGAAAAAACTCCAAAAACCATCAAAAAAAACTTACAAAGCGGCTATACGTATTTCGACTTCCACGAAGTCATCGTCAGGCTAAGGTCGGCAATGAAATGCACCGAAGTCGGGAGAGGACGGCAAAACCAAAAAGAGATCGTAGACACTAAGTATCACAAAAGGATATCGTTGAGAAAATAAAGGATTAAGGAGAATTAAAAGGATAAAGAATTTAACCAAACTCTCTATAAATTAATTGATACATAGTCCTTCAACGAATTCATATTAACACTTAGTTTCTCAACGATCTCCTTTTGTGATACTTTGTCTCTACGATCTCTTTTTGGTTTCGCCGTCCTCTCCCGACTTCGGTGCATTTCATTGCCGACCTTAGCCTGACGATGACTTCGTAAAAGTCGAAATACGAATAGCCGCTTTGCAAATATTTTTTGATGGTTTTTGGAGTTTTTTTCTATTATAGATAATTTATTGATGAAAACAGAGAATTGACTATTGAAAACAATTTCGAATGTCACTTTGACAATGTCGGTGACGATATCTCTAAGGAAACACTATATTGGCCCTGTCAACCGTTTCTCATTTATTTATTCATCTCAATAATCAATTCATTTAGGTATAGCGTAACTGACCAACATCTGAAATACTTCACATTAACACAGTTTATTAGCATTATGTAGCAACAGCTACTACAAAATTCAACATGTCATTATAAGAAAAAATTAATTTATTGGCTATCGAGTCACCATTTTTGATTAATATTAGTCAAAAATAAGGAGTCTACACTGATCAAACGATACTGAAAAAACATAACGTTGATTATTTGGTAAAAGCCAAAGACGTTGGGTCAACGGGAGATTTGATAAAAACTGAGGCGTACGTTTGGACATCCATGCACATTTCAAGTAGTATATGTTCAGCCGAATATGTAAGATGTCTTCCGACACGAATGCCCTTGATATGACTTTAATGAATAGCACATTTCTTCCGATATTTGGAGCGTTACGATATTAATAACGGTAATTGATAGCAGTTACTTGAAATTATTACGAGAAGCTATACATCATAATATTAGTCTCATGCATAAAAACTGCCGACCCAGATAGAAGGCATAGTTCGGAAATTGGACAATAGAAACAGCAAGTACTGGTAGTCTCAGGGAGGCCGCACAATTGAAGCTTCTGCTTTAAGGGAAAAGGTCGTTGGTTAATTGAATAGCTTTTACAACATCCCCAAGGAATATTATCTTCTGAAAAACTCCAGGGAGAGTTAGCACAGACCTTGTTGAATGCACAGCTAAGAAAGCCCCCTACACCCCGCCGAGGGAAGGGCGACGTCGGGCAAGGGCACCCCCAAGAAACAACACAGACGAGCTCTTGACTCGTACCTGGCACTCCGCGGTCAGTCGACCTGTACTTGGCTCCGCATCCGCCCTCGGCCCCCCGCGACCCCCCGGGGACTTCGCCGTCCCCAATCTGAGTCTCCGCCTCATCGTCTCCCCTGGGCCCCCAGCCCTCCATCGCGCAAGCTAAGTCCAACCCTTCCTCATCATCGTCCATCCCCCGCAAGAGATCAGTGGAACCGCCTGCACCCCCTCCCAGAGACCGCAGTCGTGTGTGCAGACGGCGCGCGAACGACTCCGCACGCCCTCTGCAGCTGACGGGGAGAAAGGCTCCCAGTCCGCAAGCCTCTCTCTCAGTCGCCATTGCGTTTCCTCCTGCACCGCGCCTTCTTCTGCACCCGCAGCCTCCGCACCGCCCGGCGCCTCCGCCGCTTTCCTCCGCGCCCGCCACCACACTGCCCTACCTGCACCCCGGGAGTCAATTTGGAGGGCACGGCCCTTGAACGGAGAAAGGAGAATTGCCGTATTGTAAGGGCACGAGGTACAACTACAGCAACTTTTGGGTCCCATGCAGAAAAAGAAGCATACACAAAACAAAGCCATGCTACAGTTAAGTGCCCAATGATCCGCATTGCATCTGGAGACGAGGATGACCGCAACAAAGGCCTAAGACATCCCGAAGTAAACGGAATCCTATATCAAATTATCGTCCCAAAAGAATCCCTCGGTAGGTAAGAAATGTCCCGTTGATATATGTACACGTAAGTTTCGTGATATCTTTGACAGACACTTAAAGTTTCAGCTAAGATGGAGTCCCTAGGGTGGGGTTTACTAAGAGATAAAAGACCTGACTACAAACGAAAGGTAACTGGAAATATTATAACTACAGATATCGACGATGATATTGTTGATTTTGCTACTCCAGTTAACAGAGTTCGCGAGCTTCTAGAGAAAACTAAGAATTATTATTAAGATCTATACAAAAAATCGTGGGTATGGATAGTCACTTTTGGTAGGGATATCGGCGTGTTTCACTCCCCCTGCCATGCGCCACTTGTGGCGTGCAGGGTCATTACGTGGATACAAAAACGTAAAAATAATTAAAAAACAGAAAAAATATATGCAGTATACAATATTCAAAGGAACTAAGGCAGCAAGTATGTGTACCGCAACTAAGGCAGCAAGTCGCGAGGACAATTTTCATCCTGTGGATGACCCGAGTTCGAGCCTAGGAGTCGCAGATAGCTTACGTGTATATATTTACATGCGTTTCCGCTTCCTTGAGACCAAGAATTGGTTCTCTTCTTCAAAAAATGCGTGACTATTAAAGACATTACGTCGCGAACGTGTTAAACTTAGGGTCGAATCGGTAATACCAAGTATAGTACGTCAAGGGTATGCGATCCATTGAGTGAAATAGATGGCATTTAATGGGAGATATTGAGGCACATGTGCCTACCGAAAAGAACAACACGTATGCAAGTTTTCTATTTATTTCGCAATAGATCTAACGCCTCCCAGTCTTTAAGATTTATAAATGGACCGCCACTGAGCATGCAATCACGATTATATAACAGGGAGACGGATTAGAGTTAACACTCTTTTTTCGTCTTATCTCAATGTTTTTCTTGTTTATTCTTACTTTCCAATATATTTCCTTGTAAAAGGATTGCATCAGGGGTTAAAGGTGAATACAACAGCAGAATTTAAAAATTGGGATAAGCGAGGAGCGGGATGGGCAGAGAAGTTTGGATTAAAATAATACGGATAAGTTCGCGTGAATCTCGATCACCAGATCTTTTCGTAAGTTGATGGGCTATAGAAGAAGAAGATAGAACGCATTCAGAACTAAAGATGGGATTGGGTCATGTTCACAGTGCATTTCCGAATCTCTGCACATTTTAAAACCAAGTCGAAAGCCGTCGCATATATATTGAGTAAACATACGGATTAGTAATCGAAATTCAGACGTGTGATGGATTTATTATCGAACCTGAATAAGTACGATAAGGTTGTCTGGAGCTCAAGAGATAGAATGAATAAGTTGGATACGATTCTCCGAAGGTTTAATGATTTAATCGTAGGGTAAAGCCTTTAAGAACAGTTCCAAATATTGTCAGGAGTTCAAAGTTATTATATTAGAATAAAAATTGATATTTTATGATAACATTGAATGAAAACGTGGAAAAATAGGATCGGTAAGGATCGTTTGATACACAACCGCTTGATGGACGGCTTTCATCTTATGGGTAGGTATCTCTAAGATGTTTCCAGCTTCAATTCTCCATGGGGGTCATAATGTTGACCCGGAGTAGAGAAAGATACCGATGACGTATTGGTTACGATTTATAAAGACAATACAGTGGAGTTATATAATAATAATAATAATAATAAAGGACTTAATTCAGTGCGAGATTGAGACTATCAAGTCTCTTCTTACACCTAACCCTAAAGTTACAGAAACATTTTTTTTAAAGTTGTTAATTATATTTGGCAAACTCGTTGTCCAATATGCGCTGTTGCGCCTATGAGGCAGTTTATATTTTTTATCGGTGCATTATAACTTATTAATACAGGTTCCAAGTCCACGACGATTATCCAATTTAAAATTGATAACTCCAAAAAGAATTACTAATATCGATAAAGTTTTATAATGTAACGCTAGGTACCTCTCCAAATGAATGTAAAGAGCCTCTGATAAGTAAGTAATTAGATGGAATTTCAGTGATTGTATTATGATAAGATCATAAATCCACCATCACATGTCCGTATAATCTTTAATAAAATAACTGCATAGTAGAATCTAATATTTCGCCATCTACATATACCTGAATGATGGTGAATTTATCCTAATCAAGTGCTGGTGTGAAAAATCTCCATTTTTTATTTCTTCAATTACTTAAATGAGATATCATTCATTAAATACAAATTTGAATAACATAATATTTCATCACATAGCTTCTTTTATGAATGTATCAACTTAAAGAAATTGCACAATGATCAGATGCACATCCTAAATAAAGCAATAAGCAATGGATTGATGGATTCCTACTACCACATCTTGATGAATGGAAGATCTCCTATTAATCTTCTGTTAAATTAAAGAAATACGCATTTATTTCAATTTCTGATTCTGGCTGGGATAAAAAATATCTGCCAAGGTATGGGATAGGATGAATAACTACATTCTTCCTGGTAATTACTCATCTAATTATGTGAAAAGTGAAATTTATTGAGTGTCACTGCCGAACTTGCTTGCACTTTTACCACTGACACAAATTCGGTTCAGTGAAAAAGGCAGATAGCATCACTCTTCTTCATCTTCATCATCCGTAGTGAGCTAGTTTCGAAACTTTCAGTTCATATTGAGGGAAAATGAAGTAGTATCACAGAGTAAAAATTAACAGAATAAATATTAATACTTGCAATGATTATGATATGTGATATATTTAATTTGAACAGAATTCTAACGATCAATAAAAAATCTGATGTGGCCAACACATGACTCTCCGTATTTATTGAAAACAGAAGCCTATGCCGGTAATATATAAATAACTCGAAAAGAATGAGTGTTACAGGATAATGTTTCATACACCATTTGTAGTAAAAAACATTATCTATAACTTTGGTACAGAATTGTATATACCTACATTGCATTTGACAGAGATATGTATGAAAAACTCCCATTTCTGGATAAAAAACAACTTCCGGTTAACCATTATTGAAGAATAACTCCTAAACAATCAGTGTTACGAAAAAATGTTTCGTACAAAAGTTGTAGTAAAGTACATTATCTATAACTTTTGTTTGTAATTATATATACCTATATTGCATTCTTACGGAGATATTTAAAAAACAAAATGTTGTTCCGGATAAACCGCAACTTCCGGTAAAGCGATATTCACCAAAAACTAATCAACTCTTGGCATTGTTACGAAAATTCTAAATATGAATTTTGAAAATGATCGGATAATTACTTTTTAAGATAGAGCGCCCACAAACGTTTTAACCACAGACAGACACACACACAGACACACAGACAGACATGTTCGGGAAAATAGCGAAAACGAACTCTATGGGCCCCAAAACATCTATTTCCGTCGAAATCTGGAGGTCGAATTTTTTTGCGAATGCAATACTTTCTCTTTACTACGTATAGGGAGAAAGTGAAAAGGTATTCGTGCAGTAATTGAATGATAAGATGCGTCATATTCAGTCCGATTACCCCGAAGCACCATCTAAGAAGAGATGGGCAAATGAATTAGCACAGGAAGGAGTATACAAATTAAAGGTATTTTAGAAGTGCGTACATCACAAGATATAAAAAGACATCTTCTTCTTGAGAAAGACAAATAATTTAAACTCCTACCGCTCGTTGAATAAGAAACAATCGGGAAAAAGAATGTTCCTCTTGAGGCTTTCGAGGAATGATTTTTGGGGTGCCCAATCAAGATTCCTTTCGATTGGAAGGACACGTTTCTCCTCCACAGAATACAGATATATAATATATATATATATATATATATATATATATATATATATATATATATATATATATAATATTATATTATAATATATATATTAAGTAAATGTTTGTGATTTTCAACTGCTAATTTATGGAACCTCTGCCTTAGTAATAATGATAACAATTAGTTTTTGGTTCAGATTTTAAATATTAACGAAATTTTTAAAACACTAATTTCTAAATCTGCTTCTGACAATTAAATGTCATTCATTTAAAATAATTTTTTATCATCGATTATGTATATGTTATGAAAGAATAAGGGCCTTCCACGCACGGAGGAGAATGCCTCTTCTAAACTGATGAGTGTCCCCTCGATATGCAAGAAATGAGGCTGCTTTCATCTATACTCAACTGTCTTCTCCAACCTTCAGTCGAGAAGATTTTTCCCCAGAAATCTCAATCTTTTTTAGTTGTTCTTTTTTATATTTTCAATATTAAATTCAAATACGCATATAGAATAGAGGTTAGGTAGAAAAGAGGCGAACTACGGGTTAACCTCGTCTAAATAAAGAGTTGATTAATTTATTAATTTCATATTTTAATACCCAAATACTCCAAGCATTTCATAAAGAAGGAGGGCTTATATCCTAAGTGAGATATCGGCGAAACGTGTTTCGCTAACATAGTGGCCAATTTAGATTTTCAGCTGCCATTTACATCGAGCTTTTTCTTCAACTTCCTTTTATGGAAAGAGTGATTTGACAACGACTGATTTGCTAACTTTCAAGGCACACCTATTGGCCTATGTTTATTAGAAAATCTGCATCTATGCCAATTTTTCGATGCTTTAGTATCGTGATAATACCAAGGAGATAAACACGAACTCGAAATCAATATTTGCTAGGGCCACTATAGATACAATTTTCTTTTGGAAATTCATCAAATTGCCGGGCGATGGAGTATTGATGAATCTCACCTGAAGACATACCATAAGAAAAGGCCTCTAGTAGAAACTAGCTTGGGTTCTGTTAAGTCTCTCGGTCAATCTGAGTTCGGAATGACGATACAAAAGGCTATGTGCAAACATTTAGGCCATCAAATGTCCCGATCTTCATTGCAGTGTCCTGGTTTCGTCCTGAACATAAGAGGGTTTGATTTTCCTTTGCGTTGAAAATATAACCTGACTACCATCGCAAGACCACGTTCGCCAAGATGGCGAGAATTTAGAGCAAAGCAGAGAAGCACGGGAATGTTTCTTTTCAGTGATTATAAGAGAGCTGCATGTTTTTGAACCAGTTGCGATAGAGTAGCGGGACAAAAAGCACAATGGCGGGACAGTCCTGCTTAAATCCTAAGTTATACTAGAATTCAGAGCATCAAAGACCCGATCTTTTATCGAGATTTAAAATTTTTGCCTGAATCCTCGCAAAATATTGCGCTGTGTCCCTTTGGAACCGAATTGATATTTGGCAACTCTCGCTGAAAATGAAATCGTAGGCATAGAACAGGATGGAAACCAAAGATTACGATGATTGACCTTTGTTTCAATGTGTGCGTGGTTTGCGGTTATATAAGCGTTCGCAGGGGTCAGAGTGAGTTGACGGCGATTGTGAAACGCTGATGTGACTCAGCTGGAGCAGTGCAATGGAAGCTGTCCAAACGGACGCAGAAATAACAATGACCAGAAATATTATTAATAGAGAAGACGATGAAGAATCAGGATCACGAGATGCAATAACGAGTTCACCCACAGCCGAATCTTTCACTTGTCAAGTTCACTGAGGAGGTAATACTGAGGAAAAATTCTGTTCCAACTTCGCAATTAATTAATGAGAAAAACAATGTTAATTAACGGCGAACGCTCTGAATGCTATGTTTAATGTTCAATAAAAACTTTTATAACAGAAATATATTTAAAAAAGTGAAAACCGATATAACTGATATTAAATATAGAAATATATAAATAAATACAAATTTTAAATAAATGAAGAATAAATATGTAGAAAATCAAATAAATATATAATATCAAAGAAATGTTTGCTATTAAGCAGTGCTGCCAAACGAAAAGTGTCGATTCGCTACGTTTTTTATTTCTTTTGTTTCGAGGAAGTAAAATAAAAACTAAATTCAACATTAAATCTGTATCATTAGCCCTATAAATAAATACTAACCGATATAAATACTCTAGGCTTATTTATCATTTAGATTTTAAATTGATAAAAATTTCTAACCAATGTCTCAGAGAATGAATAGTTCTTCAAGTTATTTTAACAGAATCAAACATTTTCTGATAACGTGAGCAAATTCGGAAGTTTACGAAATCTACTGAATGCGACTAATGTGGGCCTCATCCAACAAAAATGCTTTATCAAGGATGGAAAAATAATCTTCTAGCCCTAACTAATAGTCGGTTAAAAAAAGCATTAGCAAAACATCACTTAATTAAAAAATATACTTATTATGTTTCTCTATAGTTAATTTTGAATTTCTATCGAAGCCGTTAATGGTAACGAAGATTTCTCCAGATAAGGAGATGTATATTTAGCTTGTTCTCTCTTGCGTCGCTCAACCGTTTAATATGATGTATACAACTGTGAAGTTGTAATTATATTAATCATAAGGCTCTCTGGATCCTCATTCCCAACTATTAGCCATGCAAAGATCTGGTGGGGAATGAGGCAAATTGGGCAGGATGAGGAGTGGAGTAGTTGCTATGAATCTGCGATGAATCCTACGAGTAAAATGTAGTTTACCCAATCCCAGCAAAAGAACTTCAGAAAAAATATTCAGTAAAGGAAGAGAGTGCTATAACACAACATCGTACCTAATTCAGTTGCATTTTCACTACCTAAGACGTGGGTAAGTCCCAGGCAAAAGTGTTTGGAAGAATTTTATAAATTCTGAACCCTCTAAAGATCAATGAGATTTTTCTCCAAAGGTAATTGATAAAACAGTATATTTCATAAATTCTATTTTTCTTGATGGGGATACAACAAATTGCATTTCGCCAAGCGCTAAAATTCCAGCGCGCCACCCTGCACCAAACATGCGTAGGCATGTGAGTATGATCAGACACAATAAGGGCATCTGTATGCATATCTTCGAAGGGAATTCCTCCACCCACATTGCCCACTAGCACATCGTTATTTCCTTCCGTGACATTCCGAAGTGCGAAAACAGACTGTCCCGAATCGCCGCTTCCCCCCCTTTGGATGTCGCCTCCCCCTGGACGCAGACGCCGCTTGCAGATTCTTACGACCTTCAGACGACCGGAGAGTAAGATGCAACGCCAAGGTACGTGATCATTCATAGAACAGGGATTCCCTGCGATGGAGTACTCATCCTTGGGATTTATGGGAGAAAATCTACACTGTGATGGAAACTCTTGAGATATGCCGACACTGAATGGGTGCATGATAAAGTAGGCAACATAAAAGATTCGCTACGATTCAAAATGAGAGCCAAATTCATCCTAATTCATTGCTCTGTTTTTAAATGGAATAAGATAAAATTCAAGAAAACGGTAGCACCTAATTTGTAACAACAGCTTAAAATATAGAAACTGTTTAATAATGTTATCTCAAGAAGGTCAATTGGATCGTCGTCACCTCACGTTCCTTGCATTCTCGACAGTCCAAAGAGAGGAAGGTTGCGCCTTTGAAATGGCGTCTCAAGAAGTCTAATGTAATTCTGAACCTAGCAAAGAGAGTTGAAAAATAAATATATATCCCATAGTTACTCTAAACATATTAGGTAAGGAGTAGGACCAAATTATTTCTCCTCGGGCCCCCGAGATCCATAACGCACATCCATTGTTGCTGCGAAAGCTTTCTTTATTGTTATTCCAACAATAGGTGACAATGTCTTAAATACATTTAAAAAGGGACAAACAGCAAAACAATGTCGCCGATTGTAGCGGTTCTATTAATTAGTTAACTCTTATTGTTACCGCAAGAATCGGCAAAAAAATACTTTGCTGTTTGCCCTCTTATTTTATTTACGTATTTAATACATTGTCAGCGATTGTTTAGGTAACAATAAGAAGATTCGGATATAAACAACTACCAGCTTTAGAGTGTGTTATCCATACTTGTACTTATAGTGTAAAATTGAATTTACGAGTACATATTTATACATCACTAATCACTTCAATTCATAAATTCACACAAAAATAATTTCTTTTTATGAGAAGATGCTGAGCTCTAATTTTATTTCCAAAATATAAAAGACTACATTCCAGTAGAAATACATAATTAGCATTGACTGCATGACCTACGACTCCTACCTCTTCAGAGCGTAATAATTACAAGGCGTTCTCATAATCGGTGACCTTAAGAAGAGGGGTTACGCAACGAGACCTTGAGGGACTCCCTTTGTATACATCGTTGCGCTCTTAGACGTATGCACGACCGCGTGCATCGTCGCGAATGCATCACGGGATTCTGTTTCTTTTTCCACGGGGCCGTGTCAGAGTTCCTTAAGAGCGAAGTAAATTGTGTCTCTCCCTGTTACCCCCTTGTGCAAACTATATATTGTAGTATAGTGAAAGTTTAACGGCTCATAAGTACAACTTGGTGGTGTGCGATGGCGTCTCCGGGACCGCTGCCACAGCCGTAAAGGCCCACAAGGGTCCAAGATGAAACTTCAGGATGAAAACTAAAGGATGTAAACTAAGGAACGATTTCGTTCATCGAGAAAAGAATTGTACTGTGTGTTGTTTCACAGAAATCATGTAAACCGATATATTTTGTGCAATTCTTTTCAAGATGAACGTAACAGCTGACTTCCACGAATGGCAATCCAAATTTAGACGTTATAAAAGTAACGATTATTAATATAAGTAAATTAGTACTGAGTAACTTTTAGCTTTAACGTGAGAAGTATGAACGTATATTATTTATATCTACATTGAAATAACGTAACGTTACAGACCGAAGTTGTCTTTATAGTAAGGGTTAATAAGGTTTTATTATTTACTTAGTATTGTACATAGAATTTTATTATAGTATTGGAATCAATCACGATCCCATTTGACAATTAGTTTCACTTTATTTTAATTAATAAATAATGATGTTGTATTATTAAAATAAAATATTCTAAAGAAATTATAGATACTATAAAAATTGAAACTTATAAAAATTAACAAACATTTTAATTGAAGTAAGACTGCTTCGGCAAAATTTAACGCTTTTCAGATTTAATTCGCGAACGATTATTCAAATCGTGTTCACGAATAGATAAGACCATCGAGGCACGGAGGATGTGAGGGGAGGTGCAGAGAAAGCACCGCCCTCTGGGAGGTGCGTTTATAACCATAATCAAATGATTCCAGGCTCACTAGTCCGTGGAGAGAGACTTCCATTGGACCAAAACATATCTCCGGCGACGTTTGGCGCAGCGCAATTTGCATCTACGAGGAATTCGATTCTACACGAAAGGATGTGCATACTAGGGGATGTACTGCACCATATTTTGAATAGTTTAAAAACACATTTAATAGAAAACTTGCCACCTCATTACTCAGATACTCGCTTATTTGCAAATAGAAATTTAGAAAGAGAAGAATAAATAGTAATTGCGTCAATTAGATGAAAGACAATGATCAGACTTGTTCGATACATTTGAAAGAGAGAAAGATTTGTCAGAAATATGGCATAAATAATTGAAACCAAATTTCTTTTTAACTTCCACACAATTATTCACTGTATTTCTAAACCATTTTCCCTGCTTATCCTTACAAAAATATTTCACAACCATTCCTCCTGAAAAACTGTATACACGTACCAATAAACTTGATGATTTCAAAACGAATGGCACCTGATGTTGGCTGTTTTCGTTCCGATACCGGTCGTGCGGTGAATAATCTCATTGAAGCTACGAAGAACATTGGTTTCCTTTATTTCTAGTTATGGCTAAGATATCCTATCGACGAACACCGACTTAAGTTTGTCTATTACAAGAATACGATATTAATTTCCGAGAAAAACCGTGTAATGTCATTATTTGAGATATTGTCATGGGAACATGTGGAAGACGTTGGGGGAAGTTGAGGAGGGTTGTGAAGAATATAAACAAGAGAACATAAAAGTGAAGAGCTTAATCTAATGCGAAAAGCCGTTGTGGAAAGAGACCTCTCCGCCAATCTCCGGAAACCGAGGTTTGAATTTTTAAGAACGCCGTGTGCATGGCATCGCCCCATCCTCGTATATACTGCACCACGGTGCAGTTGAGAGGAGCACAACAATGGAAGAGAGACACGCATCGCACGCCCTTGGATTTCACGAACACGCCCATAAACAGCATGTTCATCAGCAGTGAAATTATTCAGGAGTCAATACGAGAAGGTATGAATAACCGGTTCAAACTTCGGGGTATCTGAGAGGAAAGTCGTGTACATACATACGTGTATGAATGGATGTGCGTCTGAAATTACAAACAAGATCGGCAACTTAGAAATGTCTTTTATATAGAGACGCTTGATCTAAATACATTATTAGCGTAATTCAGAGGGGTCGTTAACCCTAAACTGAGAGGTGCAGTTCAGCTTTTAAGTTTTTTGCCAGTAGGAATCCATTTCCCGATATTCGGGAATAATTTTGAATTTTTTTAAGAATTTAAACGCGAGATAGTCTGAGGAAGGTGAATTTAAAATGGGAAAGACGTATTAAAAAATGAACCTTGGTTCGACGCCAGGTCGGTGCAAAAGTCTTCCATAAGGGATGCATTGAGGTGGATTTAATAAACTAGTAGCATCACCTTTTGGAAAGATGGACAGCTGTCGCCCACTACGTGGATGGAGGAATTGACGATATTAATCTTGGAAGAAGATATAAGAACGTTTTTTACTTGAGAGACCAAACTTTATTCACCTTTGTTTGAGTTTTAAAAAATACTATTATTATATAAATAGATATGAAAGTGGACATCAATATTTTGATAAAATAAACTCAAAAAATCTAAAAAATAGTATTTATTTAATGCATATGCCTAGCGGAATTAACAATGAGCTTCGTCGAAGGTAGATCGTAATTGTTATAACTACGATTGCCTGCTCCGAAATCATTGTTGTCATTCAGTTTCAATAAATATATCTATAAGTATGTATACTGTTATTAATTAATAGCGTTGTGTATAATTAAATAGAATATATACTTATGTATCATATTATAATATTTCATGAGTGTCAACAGAGTGTAATCGCTACAATACGTTCGACCATTTTAAGAATCACAAAATATGATTTCCCTCAACATTTATTTTCTTTGAAATGTACATAGCATCTCTGAGAAATTGTTTTGGCATTGAAAAGGGCACTCGACGAAGGATTCAAGGTTTTTATCTTTCCGCTGCACATCGATATGCAAACGCAAAAAATTAAACCACGAAATGATTCTCAATCCTCTTTTGCTGCCGATCACCGATAGTGCATACATTTTTATGGGATAATCACGATGGGCATCTTATCTTTGAATCAGATCAGGGATACATTCGAAGGCCGGTTCTCAAAGAATTGCTCTTCTTCCAAAAAACCTGCATCTGATTGTCCGCGGGCAAAGGGTGTGATCACAATGAGATGCGTACTCGACCGAGGAGAGCCTACGCTAATGCGATGTCCTCTTGATATTCCATCGGAGAATCCCACATCGGTAAGGCGGATCGTAGTACCATCTTACAAAATATTGCTTTGTCTGAATCACACAAAGTGTTATTTTACGCTCCATAAACCTTCAACATGTTAATATATGCAGACCTACAACACAAAAGACGCATTCTTATCTCAATAAGTATGAAATACCATAAAATATAATGAAATCTATACACCCACGCTAAAATACTTCTACACTGTTAAGGATAAGGAAAATAAAAAAGATACATTAAAGATTAATCTCGAATAATGGACTTTCTTATCTAATAATACAAAAGTGTTCTATTCTTTGGTAGGTTCCAATGCCTTCATAATAAAGAAATTCAACGCCGCTTATTTCGTTTCTAGGTAAATTATCCCAGCCTTATCAAAAATAATCTGCTTTTGTCCACCCTCTGATTTTTTCTTTGAATTCCACAAAAAGAAAAGACAGATGCAAGGCAAAAGATGTTAGAAGACAGTTATCGTTGTTTATATGTAATTATCATTAGAATTGACAGTATATGTTGTTGTCGTTAGAATAAAGTTTAGGTGAGATATTAACTAAAAAGTGAGTGAAGTTTAAAATAGTGGAGATAATTCTGTCGTACTCTGTATAAATGGAAATGGTGTGTTGCCATTTTTCTGAGATTTGCAATAAACTTTATACACATACACTTTATAAATGTAGTGCCAAGCTTATGGAGATGATTCGAATTTATGTTTTTCTTTTCTTTTGCATTCTTCTGGGTGATAACGGAAGTAAATTAATTTTCCCAACACAAGAGTGGTCATCCCACGAAAGGAGCATTTCCGAGAATTTTTCTTAGGGCTCTCCTCGAAGACTTGTTGGGCCCTTCCCCAATCTATTGTCGGAACAGCAAGGAAAGGGAGGGACCCCTCTTCTGGAACTTCCCGTTTCTATGGAAACGATCACCCCAAAATGCTAGGGGAGCAACTCAAAAGCGTGGGAGGAACACCTTTTGGATAGAGGGGGAGTTCAAAGGGTAGGTAAGGAGAGCGGAAGACAAAATCAGGAAGAACTCGACAGAGAGAAGACGAATTTAGATTGATTGAACATTTTGATGGTAGCGAGATTTTTACTTCTTGATTGTTGCTGATTTTTGATTCTAGATCCTTATAAATTTTCATAACTTTATTGTTGGAATTATTTATTACTTGATTGTGGCGAAATCATGTTAATCCATCCCTTATACTTCAGAAAAGGAATGTTTATATCTACTCCCCGCAGAGGTTCAAAATAGAGTATTTTTTCACAGGAATATCTTATATATTCCCACAGTTAGTAAAATAAAAAAGTGTAGAAATATATTTTTTAAATTTAAATAACACAATGATACTCTTGCAAAGGCAGGCTCTCACCAATTCTGCTGATTGTGTGTTGTGGGGTTGCCTCATTATCAATAAACGAATGCTTCGAAACTATTGTCCGTTCAGAAGAGCCTCCGCAGACTCGAGTATCGATTCAGCCCTGCTCAAGACCCATCATCGAAATTTCACGACATAAAGGGAACGAACTCCTTAAAAGACATACGTTGCGGATGAACGATGCATTTGTCTACTATAGCAAACAGCGAATGAAAAATATCCTTATCAAAATAAATATCCTTATCCTTTCTATGAGAAAGCCCACTACACACAGCTAATACAAGATACTAGTCATTGCTGATGTGGATATTGACACATTAATAATGATGAAACACAGATGGGTGGAACAACAATAGGAAAACGATTGTTGCAAATAATGTAACCTTACGAACGCATGTAGTAATAATTTACAAGTGTAAAAACAAACAATACCTCAGGCTCACAACAAATATACCGCTACAAATCAATTGTTGGTGTTGACATAGTCGAAATAATAATTAGAATTATTCAACAATGAAGGAATTTTCGTCAAAGCTGCATTGCCATAGAAGCTTCACATCGCACATAGACCAACCAAGTGGGGTTCAAAAATAGGGGAAATTAATTCAAAGTCGCTTCAAAATCTAAGAACAAAGATCCATCGTAATTAGCTAAAAAGGAAGAGGTTGATGGAAACCCTGCCTGAAGGAATGCCAGAAGGATTCAAATGAAGATAATTATGAATATCTTGATTCTTTTAAACCCTCTATTTCACTGCACCAATGACAATGAACCCTGTCTGCCCTTTGAAGAGTCCTTCCTTTTAAAAATGTCGGCATCTTTTTAAAGAAAAGTGCAAATGGCCTCTCTGCGTTTAACAGGTGTTTGCGGAGTGTTTTCTCATCTGCAGAGAGTAAAGAGGACTAGCGGTTACGGGGGTTTGCACATCGTATTCATGGCTAAAAGTATTTGGAGAGGTACTATCATTTGTATGAATATCTCGCAAATTAACAGAGAGTATGACAGGAAGGACATTAAATACAATTAGCCTGGGTGATCATTTCTGTCAAGTGACGCTTTGTTGATTTCTGTCGGAGTTTTCAAACGCTGTTGCTAACATATTTCACCTAAGATTTGCTGCTTGGTCCTGCATTAAATATTGCTTTTTTCTACGCAAATTGTGATAATATATTCTAAAATACACTCAAAATGTGCCCTCAACAAATGCTACAATGCAACAAAAAACGGGAAAATTAATCTACTTTATAGTTGCACTGTTACTTTATAACGTGCTCATTGTTGCTTTATAAGACGCTGATTGTTACTCACTAATTGTTACTGTTATACAATAGGCTCACTGTTATCATAACAATTGGCACCAACACTGTCTCCACTCTTACATAGCAACGAGGCCCCATTCCCACCAACAATATCTGGAATATCTCGGCATAGCCATCGCATAAAACGGATAAGTCTCACTCCCCATTGGAATATCTTTCGATCAAACACACCGAGGAATCGAGTGCTTTTCGTGAACGCCTTGAACGACTCGAAATTTGAACTACAAAACAGACCTTTGAGGAAGGAGACAAGATGGCGGATGAGAAAGGTGCAGTAAGAAAAGGAACCATTTTATGAGAGGTAACAAAGAGAAAGGACCTATAGAAGACATTAAAGCCCGAGATCGTTATGGTTACAGCAGATTGTGACTGGGGCTTACTGCAACTCTTAAACTGCGGAACACAAGTTATTTGATGGCATTCTCGCAACCATAAAAAAGCCTCATGAAATGCATTGGATCTAAATTATAAGAGAATGTCTGAGAGCAGAGTCACCAGCCCGAGTGCTGATAGGATCCTCAACACTTCAACCATAAGCTTCCAAAAGGCATGAGGGAATGAGGCCCCATATTTCAGATGAGGATTGCAATAGTTTGCCCTTATCTTAGTGAATAATTCAGAATGGTACTGAAAAGGTTAATGGAAGTGCAAAAGGACCCTATGCATAACCCTTTTCATAAAATGCAATTAGGACTCATCAAAATTAGGCTTTCTATTTAGGTTTGAGTTACTATATCCCCGATACCCTTACAATTTCACAAAGTAATACTTAAGAGAAGTCTACAAAAACGCGGTGAATAACGCTTCAGACGCAGAAGGAGTTGTGCAGATTCGGCATTACTCTTAATTTTGCGGCTTTCGTATTATAACAGCCAAAAAAAGACCAATATAAAAATTTATATTGAATGTACATTTTTTCAAATACCAAAATACCCTTAAGAAGTAGCAGGAGTAACCTGAAGATTTTATAATACGCAAATTCACATTTTAAATCATGATATTAGTCGTATTTAATGACTAGATATATTTACCAGGAGTCTCGAGGACATATTTAAGAGAGTTGAAGGCATAAGTGCTCCGTTTGACATTAAAACGTACGCAAATAGTGCTAAATAGTTTCTTTCAAAGGGAATTGCCCCAATAGTTGCCGGCGATACCAAAGGCAGAGGCTTCCATAAAAGAGGCGCTTCCGAGAGCCCTTAAAAAGAAGACATCCAAAGCGTGCCGCAATTGTCGTAAAAATGAGTCAAATGAGCTCATTTTTAACGGCCAAAGATAAAAGGAGCCTCCTTGGTGATGAATTTGGAATAGTCAAGATTAATTTACCACCGAAAGTGGGTTAAGAGATCTCCTTCTGCTTAACGCACGAATTAGCTTACTTTCGCAGCTAAAGGTTAGCGCAAGAGCTGGGAAATTATTTCACGTCGGAAAGTCTCATTCATGAACCAATTTGGAGTAAATTTAAAGATTATGACCCATACGTAAATAATTGTGTATATAAAATATATAACAGATAACAACATAGGTAATTTGATTACTTTGTGCAATAATGAATGGCGAGAATGTCTAATTACATTAAAGGAATTATCACAAACATTGAGTAACAATTCCGTAGATGATTAGTTTTATTTAAGTAAGCACGTAGCTAATGGACTTCACACTAACTTCCTTTAAACGCCTTTATGTCACTAATTGAATGAGCGACAATGATTTTTTCAATCATTAACATGCACGGATGGTTCAAAAACAGCAATTAAAGTTGCCATGGCAACTAACGGCTCATAAAAAACTGGTAATGTGGAGAGCTCTCACTAAAAAATATTCGCAAAAGCGAATTTTGGACGAACGAATTTAACGATCGAAGAAATTCGTGGACCATTTTGCAGAGTACGATATCAATAAAAAGCATATTAGTTATCGAAAATATCATTTCCAATTAAAACGAGACGCGTTCAATTCCACGCCTGAGTCTCATTAAAAGCTTGCGAAACGAAAACAAACTTTTATTACCAAAAGGGTATAAGTCATTGGTCATAAGTCACGATAGATTGTAAACTCCGTTATGCGCTATTAAAAAGTGACATTTCTCGTCTCCATAATTTCATTAGAGTTAAACCGCGATTAATCCTTGCGTGATAGTAATAAGCTAAACATTATATCTCCAAGAAATTTAACATTTCTGTAATGCATGTATAACATATCTATCTATAATAGATAAGGGTTTTTATCGGTTTAATGAGGAACTCTCCTTTCAATAATGGTATTGAACCATTAATAACAACTGATAATCGTTTACGTTTTGAAATTAATTGAGCAATTACAAATAGGAAAAGAAAAGCAAGGACGTTTGTGATAAAATAGGTGTTAGTAGAGAAACAACGTGATTACCTTCGACGAAGAATGACGAACTTTGTTACCTCTAAGCGAATATTAATTTCAATTAGCGGAAGGGAGGGTAAATTTCGGTAAGATAAAATCAACAGCTATTTTTAAAAAGTTCGTAAAGATTCTCAAATTAGCATAATTTATACGCTAATGCACCACAATGAGGGCGTGGATCAACTTTTGTATTAGCTAGATTATTTTGTTAATCTTATTTTCAGTTTTTTTCACTTTGCCTTGCTCCTTATGCGAATTTTATAACAGATATTTCTTATTATACGAATTAAAAATATTGGCAAGTAACATTTGCTATTGGACGAAGATTAGAGAAGAATGCAAAATATAATTTTGAAGTTGTCAGTCCTTCCCTTGGATGGATTTTTTAAATCTAATAACTTACTATTCTAGGGGATTTTGTCTACTGTTTTATTTACAATAATATAAAACAAAGCTGTGATTTGTTACCGCGTTGCAAAAGAAAACGAGTTGATATATATATTCCTATGTAAGTATCACTGAAGCCCCGAAGAAGTCCTCAGGCAGTGGGTTCGACGCCCGAGGATTTGAGGTAAGTGGCGGGTCAGCGAAGAGTGTTCACCCCTCTCTCAGCTTATAAGAATAGCAGAGGGCGAATTGTTGGCATGGAGACGATTGCTGCCACCAATGCAGGGAATGCAGGAGACTGAGCTAGATACACTTGGACCCTGATAGCCCACCATTCGAACTATGACAGGGGGTGAATATCTCATAAGTAAGTTGGAGTCGTCTAAGTGGTTAAAAGATTGCTTCTGCATCCTTCGTTCAATTTTGACATCTCCGACTGCCCAAGCAACTGCCCTAGCATAGCAGAGTGGACGTCAAGTATACACGTGCAAAGAGCGTTATTCCCCAATAATTGAATTCAGAGATTCATTCAGAAGAAAATATGGCAATTATCAGATACATTAATATAGCGTCCAAATAGATTGAAACGCCAAAAAGGATGAGCCTTAGCAATAGGATAACATGTAAAATTAATGGAATTTCATTATCACCACTCCAAGATTAATGTAGGTAGGTACCCAATTAAAAATGAATTAATCAAAATCATTCTTTCCTTTTAATTTTGTACGGATTACCACTATATAAAAGCCTTCATTATTCACCGTGAATTACCCTATTATTGCATAATTGTCGCTCTCCCCATCTTTTACATAATTAATCGCGCGGCTGTGCCGGGACAACAATATCAGCAGAATTAATTACCGAACAATTCCGTTTCCATCACTATCGGTGCCACTCCTTAACGACGTAATTGTTGTACGCTCACTAATTTAACTGTAGATTCTTACACTTATTCATCACAGACAATCAATTTCGGGGTGGCGATTGTCACGCAACGCCAAATCAAAACGATGAATCAATGCCTACTCAAGGATACGAATTCCTTACGAGACTGGAGTTGACAGGAATGAGTAAATTGGTGCACGATTTCAATATCACGAATGACACCAAAGTAGAGAGTGGGTTCCCGAAATGCCTTCGAAAGAGCATGCTAAACGTACAAGAATTACAAGGTTAAAAAATCCTGAGAACTTAAATCACCACAAAATAAAAATAATTCATAAGAGAATATCGTAAAGAATACTTCTATCCATCGAAATGTTTATTCTTCCGTGCCCACAAGAAGCAGTCAAATTTTATATATTTCCTTGACTTCTCAAGAGGGCATAATTGGTTATAAAAAGTCGTAGTTATTATTACATACGAATTCTTGGTTCGACTACAGACGTACCGAAAAAACTCTCATGAGAAATGCAAGTCCAGCTCTTATGCCAAGTTTTGCTGTTTTACTTTTTTGCAGAATTGGATTAGAAATAATAGTAATCGTCTTTATTTGGGTGGGATTGAGACTAAAAGTCTCTTCTTCCATCCAACCCATCGTCATGAATGAAATAGAATAGAATAAGTAAATATTAATAGAGGAATCATGGGTATAAAAAACCTAAGAGAATTTTTGAAAAACAAAATTATCCACCGCAGGAAAACACCCACAAAGAAGGGGGTGTGAAAAACTTACGCAAATCTGCCTACCTACAGTAAAATGGTCCTACGAGCACCATGTAAACAATGAAAGAAGGAAACGATGATGAAGAACAATTTGTACTTTTTCCACAGTATTTATTAAAAACGATAAAAGTTTCAGAGATTGACTTGATGATGGAGATCAATCTTTGAAACTAGTGATGTTTTGTTACCATTTATTGTTTATAATAAACACTGTGGAAAAAGTACAAATTATTCTTCTTCATCATGACGTATTTCCACAAGACATCGCCAGAGACTGTGAATTTTATTGAAAGAAGGAAAATCGAAAGAAAATTATTACTTTGGTGTCAGAATGTAGTTGACGATTCGAAATCTCCAGCATTTTCACAAAAATTCTCATAGGATCCGATCTAATGCAGTTTCTTATCAAAATAGATTGATTTAATATGGGTGTAAATTCCCAACTACGATAAGAGATGAGACACATCGAGGTCATTATGCTTCACCAAAACCCTACACATCGGGCAATAAATGCGTCAATAAAATATGTGCAATAAAAACTAATTAAAGCGTAAAACTTAAAATTAAGCAACACCTAGCAAAATAGGTACGTATTGAGCATCA
Source organism: Sympetrum striolatum (assembly GCA_947579665.1). NCBI lineage: Eukaryota > Metazoa > Arthropoda > Insecta > Odonata > Libellulidae > Sympetrum > Sympetrum striolatum. Next base: position 84,463,842 of record OX388350.1, read on the forward strand.
TAATTCACGGGCATAACATACAACGCAAATCAATTTAATAGGAGGTCATAGCAAATATGGAGGTGAATCTAGGTTTTTTTATAGAGTATCTTACCAAACACAGCCGCCGCAAGGTTTTCAACGAGTTTCCACATAATTACTAAGGAAACGCATCTACAAGGGATCGAGGCCGCATCACAGACACTGCAAATAACAAGAAGATGGTTAACGAGGCCACGCAATTATTCCTCTAAATAAAAGGCATTGGACATGGATGACTACAGACTGGTGAAACTGAGTGTTAGTACCCTCACCACCAAAGAAGCTGTTAGAGACATTCGGAGCAATGACAGAGGGAGTTAACACCTTTATCTAACAATAAGTGCCTGACAGACAGACCCTGAGTGAGGTTTTTGGCCGCTCTTTGCCAAATCTGCGCGCCATAATGGGCAAAGGTCCACACTTGTCTACACAACTGATACTTGCATCTATAGCTACATATTAATTTGATTATTAATTTCGATCTGTTTAGCGATGAATTGGTCTCATTTTCGGAAGATTCTGAAACGAAATCAGAGTGAAAAGCAGCGCACAGATAAATTGCATCATGTTGTATGTTGGGAAACACTACTCTAAAGTTTACAGTAAAAATTGCATTGTTCCTTATTTCAAAATGTTTCTAATCTCTTCTTGGAATACAGGAAGATCCTCAGTTTTTCGAATTCACCTAGCACAATTATGTACTTAAAATGTATAGAAAGGATCGGTGTTTGAGGTATTGCCGAAATAGCTTAGTAACATCCGAGTTCCCGAGATTGAAACCTCGGAACATCCTAATATTCAGCACAAAGATCGGTTGAAATCCCTTCCCCTCTACAATTAGCTGCCAAGAAATAGTAGAAGGCTCACTGAGTAAGATGAGGAGTGATGGACTCTGCTCCTCTCTTCAAGCCAGAAAGCTATTATGGTTTTTTATTGCAATTCAAAGGATCGATTGCAATGATGGTATTGCGAGAATAAACTTCGCCCAATAAAGTCGATATTGATATTATTACTGCAGTATGAGAGCAGGTGATTTTTAAGACAATTTGGTGACCACCACGCGTCTTTCTAACCTGCTTTTAGTATGTGCCGGCCCTGCTTTTTAATTGTGTACGGTGCGGGGTACTGGAGGACCCCAAAATAGCGAAATTCAATAGAAAAGTTTTATTTTTAACCACATATGTTTTTTATTCCATGCATTCGTGCATAAATGTTTCTTTTACACTATGAAATTGAAAGAAACTTGTTTCACAGACTCATTTCCAAAATATCTTTAGTTTTTGAATGGGGTACCAAAGTACCCCGCACAGCCACTTTTGCTTGGATTGCTATAGACAATGTCATGTCGTGTGATTGCGGCAATTCAGTCACCCTTTGTTACAGATTTTTAAATTGATCCATTATTTATTGCATTAACAGTAATTAAATCACATTATTATCCCAAATCTCATGTACAGGGATGTTTTTGGGTATGCCTGTGTTTACATCAAATAATAGCCTAAAATCTAAAGAAATGAAAAATAATCTCAACAAAATAATCAATACTGTATTTCTAAACATAATTAAATGTCAAGTAAAAGAAAAACAACGTAATATTTGCGAAAAAAGCGTTGGGGTACCCGAGTACCCCACACAACTGTTTTTGGAAGTTTTCAGGGTACAGTCGAGGAAGGGTTAAGCATGACTGTGTGATAACATCTTGAATCGACGAAAGCGAGAGATTTAATTCGGATTAATATTAAGGAATTCCCAATCGACAGAGTAGCACATCTTTCAGAGGCTTATAAAACAAAACAGTAGTAGAATTTAAGGAAACAAATAACATAATGAGACCTATGAAAAATTGATCACAGCAGAAAAATAACAAACAAAAGGATAAAACATGCGCGACCTTAAAATAGTAACAAATGAAAGGTGTCAAGATAGAAACTCTCCCAACATCACGAGGTTTAAGAGTTAATTTAGTAATAAGTAGTAATACTACGAAGGGGAAAATCAGGTAGTAATTAAGAAAATAATGTTAGTATATAAGTTTATAATTTTTTGTATAGTGAACATCGGAAAGTTAAATGAACGCCTGGAGTCAGAAAATTCATACATTTAGAATTGATAATTTAATTTGAATAATTAAGGCGAATTAATCAATTAGGTTGAAATCGATGATTTAATCCATTAACAACACTACTTCTCAGAAAATTATTCACCGAATATTATTCGCACATAATTATTGGGGCTGTTGCAGTGCAACATAACAATGATATATGATATTATCGAGTACGATATTGTTGGTAGTCGAAAAAACATCAATGATTACCGCGAGGTAATTATGCCTTTCTCTGTATCCTCAGTAGCCTTTTATAATCTAGTATTTTAAACATAAAAACTTTTCCTCTATACAGGTATCAGGAGTATAAAGAACAGGGATCTCTACATTTCCTTGTAAAAATATCTATGGGCTAGGCCCCGCCAATCATTTCGATGCAAAACAATTTGGGGATACATGCAATCAGATGGGATTTCATTAGAGCTCTGGGATAGTCATGAAAGAGGTCTTGGAAAACATCTTTCACCTCATGAAGCATATGGAAAAGCATTCGTTTAAGCAAAGGGATATTTTTAAAGGAACCCCTTCTAGCAGAGGATGTACGCCCGTCCAATTAGTCTATTCTTAACAAGGCTCCACTCGACCCAAATAATTGAATAAGTAAACGAGAGGACGAACGAAAGGATAATTGCCCGCACTTGAGGGGGTTACTGAACCTATGAAACGTGCAAGGAATCTGCAAAGATAAAACTCTTCGTCTTTGAGGTGAGGGGTAAATTACATTACTTCCAATAGATTAGACGAATGTTATCTTTAGTTTTATTCGATCGCACAGAGTTGGTTTTCCGGCTGTAAAAACTTTGGATGGTTTAAAATCGGTTACCCAGCAACATATTGTAATTGGTCGAAATGATATTAACATTCAAGTTGCGCAATTGTATCTCAGGGTGTAAACAATCGTAACTACGTTGTGAAAAGTGGAAGAGTAGTAGTTGCAGTTTTTCCCGGAGTATGCTCCAATAAATCTTGTTACCAGGTGATGGAATTTAACGCTTCAATAGGCACGTTCATATCGCGGTTCCCGAATTAATGTATACCAGTGATCGCCCAGTGGTCGAAATTCGACCATAATTCATTGAATTTTTAAGTCTGAACTTTACTGAGGTTCTTTTGTGAAAGATTATACCTATCTAATCATTGCTTATAATTTATTTCATTATTTTTCTATTGCGTCAGCTGTGAGCGTGTACAAATACGTCATTAGGGCGTGTTTTTTGCCTTAATTCCCTTCAATAAATGTAAAATTTTAAAGTTAGAAAAATAAATAAAACACAGTTACAGCTTTATTTATTTTTTGATACAATTCATTCTCATTTTCAAATTTAAAGATTGATTTCCAAAAACAAATTCCGTAAAATCACCGTAATTATATCCCTATTATTTATTAATCAGTTAGCGACTGTTGGCATCTCGGTTAATTGCCCTCTTTTCATAATTTTTGTCATGAGTCCCTACTGTTAATTTGGTTTGGACATAAAATCCCTTTCTAAAGTGAAAATGCATAAGCTTGGATCCAACAATCGCCTTGGTCTCCAGGGCGACTGCTTTGTTTACTACAAAGAAATTTCACAACATTTTCGTTCATTTTGCCAGTGTTCTCGTAATTTTGACACGAAAACTATATTCTACGCCCAAAATAAGAATATTTATTCAATTTCCTTTCTTTTGGTATTAATCTCGATTTCGTGCGACCATTATTTCTGATCTAATTCTGCAAAAGAAAAAATGTCCGCAATCGATCAAAATGAACTTTGCGTGCATTTCTTATGAGAGACGATTATACTGGTCCAGAGTCGAACCAAGGATATTCGGACAAAGATATTAGCTTTCTGCACTCCTTCTCCATATTAACTTTAACTATGCCAAATCTCAAACTCCTCCGTTAGCGCAATATCCTTAAAAAGGGATCCAAAGTTTTCTCTTCACGAATTAATATATAGATACTGGTGATCTGTGGTTCCTCTCGTCCGTCGAAATATGGGAGTGAAATATTGAGAGGAGAATGGTTGAGGAATTTAACTGAGGAAATGAAAACGGCAGAAGATATTAGAATAGAAGATAAAATAGAATCGAGTGCAAGATTGGGAGTATTCAGTTAGCATTAGGATACGTGAACCCACCGAATGTTACAACTATTATACGATAAAGTCGACAAAATCTGCTAACGTTGTATAAAACTTGAAAAAAACTGTATTTAAAAAGCATAAGGCGATGTAGAAGTCTGTGTACATACCTTCCAGGAATTATTTTACCTCTGATGGAACCCTAATGCCATGGATTCAATGCTATTATTAATTAATTATCAATCAGCGATATTAATTTAATCAATGCGCTTACAAATGAGATTTTTTCTAAGCGTCAACCGATAATTTTCTGATTCTCATCGTTTGAAAACGCTCAATGCTTAAACAATTCAAATGAAAACAATTCAAATAAACAATATGCTTAACAACTGACACGACGATAAACAACGATTGGCGTTCATCATAGACAACCGTAACTCCATCAAACAGTTATCGTTTTAATTCTTCTTCCTTTCCCATGATACTCCATTAAAAGTTCTTTCCCTCGCAATTAGGGGTTGAGCGCACTTAAAACAGTTACTGCTTCGATCGAGTTTCGCAACTGCCGCTGCGCATTTAGTTACCGCTGAAAGGAGAGCTTAAAGACATCGAAAGACATACATATACATGCTTACATTCAGATTAATAACTCTACATATTTGAGGGGAATGCACCAATCAACCCTAAAATTTCGTATACTATCCTCTACTCTAGTAATTGTCCTTAGCTTCATACAAATTAAATATTAAGCTAGTTCCTGCTATCAATGACGAAAACCTTTACTGTGAAATACAAAGCGTTAGATTTGGAAAAATACCCACAAAAAACTGTACTTTCTTCAGTAAGAAACGTCATCTGACCATCAATGACAATTTGTCGTATGATTACTCACGATTTCCTGATTTCCAGAATGAGAGCATTTTCTCTTTCATTGATAAAACACAGAAATATGAACGGAGTTAAATCGTGCTTTCTTTATTCTAAAACTGTATACACTGCCTTTTCAATTCTTTTGTATTTTGCGATTGTTTATGCCAATAGTATCTCAATTATATAAAAATCCATATTGAGGAAACTTTTACTGAGCCTTTTACCTGATGAAGCAGCCATGCTGCGAAACCATGGTCGTTTCTGTACCTTTTTTGTGGTTTAGCAAAAGTTTTCTCAATATGGATTTTATATTATTAATAACTACCACATAGTTACGCCTGATTCCGTGTCGTTTATTCGTAATATCTCAATTATTTTGTATTTTTTAAATATTTCTCACAATACAATGAATAATGGAGGTTTTTATGTCGTCATAAATCATAAGGAACCAGAAAACGAAAATATAATTTTAATAAATAACTCTGAACAACGGTAAGACATACACAAAAATCGTCCTTTACTTTGACTTATTCAACCTTTTCACACAATCATAGCAGCCACCGTTACAGAGATCGGCGTAAGTAAACAAATGAATACTTTAATTGGACCGAGATAGCAACCAAATGTCAATTGATAACAACTTAAACTTGCACTTAACTTGCTTCGTACGTTTTTATAATCGATATATTTGCAAACACATTTCGCAAAATCGGATCCAATATAATATTCTACGATTAAAATCGTAGAATATTATATTGGATTATATGGATAATCGAATTTCATTCCATATCCCTACCAGTTCCGTAAATCCAATATTTCTAATTGAATTTCAAAAAATAAATGTCTGTAATGAAACGGAAATTTTTTTCTTGAATTTTTCACAGGTGATAATGACAACAGATGGACATCATTGTAGCACTAGAATCAACAACTCGTCAGCAACTGATTTAATAAAAAGTTAGATATTAAATCGATTGAATGAGTTGCTCCTTTGTGTAACTCCATAACTAAACACAAGGGAATGAAATAACTTTGTTAGATTTCCAAAACTTTTATTCGATAAGTCAAACAGTTTGATGACTAGTTCTTAGTAGAAACCGGTAGCCTTATGGAATAAAAGTTGTGGAACATTGACAAAGTTGTTTTATTACCTTGGGTTTAATCAGATATTTTTAGACTTTATTTTAATATATTCACATTTTAGAATCCATTTTATGCAGATAAGTTAAACAAAGAATAACTAGTAAAAAAGAGTATTTTGTATTAAAGTTACTGCAAAAGGTTATAGTAGATATAGCTTCAGTATTAATCTAATCAATTAGAATTTAAAGGGCAAAAAGAAATCTTAAACTAAGCGAAAATTCTACAGAACTTAGATAAATTATTACATTTCTATTTCACATTTTATGAACAAATTTAGGAAATATCACCTATTTAGTATATAAATATTAATAAAATGTAAACAAAATTGACTTATTTTACTTTGAAAGATTCTCTTTGTTTTTCAATGTTTAAAAAATATGTATATACGTCGACAACTTCCATTGTTTTTTAACACAAGCAATTGAACATTTTCACTTAAACAGCTCGGTCATAAGCTCAAGCATTTTATTGTTTTGTTTACTCGATCACAGTGAATTGTATTTTTTTCACTATTGCATAATCTTCCTTCGTCTTAATTGTTTGTTCGTTACTATGAAAACAGTTTGCGTTTCTTAGATTCCTCATCATTTGCATAAATGGTTGTTATTATGATGCACATTTTACTGATTTATTTAATTTGCTACAATTTCGCAAAACGGTTTCGCTCGAATAGAACTGTAACTTCTCCGAAGCTAAATATCTCGCGATATTCGAAAACTTTCGTCAAAAACATTGGAATAGCATCCTCTGGCCGAGGGGTATTTTTCGCATTTTGGGATCGCGTTTGTGAAAGAGGACTTTTATGACCTCCTTATATTTAAAGCTCTCCAAAAATAAGATTTTCCGCCCGAGCGGAAGGGTTCAACGCTTCCAGAGAACATCTTTGGAACCTTCGGAACATCACGGATCACTCACGATTGCTAGGGAACGGTTGCTAAGGAGCAGATGTCCGTGGAGAAAAATCATTCAGCGTATACATATGAAATGAATGGAAAAGACGAGGGATTGACTTATAAAAAATAATTGAAATGTTTTATCGGCAGAGTTAACTCGGGAGGATGATGGATTTGGAGATACGAAAGGAACAAAGAATCGCTGAATTTCATAGAGTGAATGAATGGAGGAAATGCATCTTGAGCGAATATTAAGAATGCAAGACGAATAAAATTGAGACAAAATATACCATTGTCGAAGGTACTCTCGGGTTATCTCTTAGGTGATGGTTGGCTGGTCTGCCGACGTTTCCACGACCCACTCGGTCGCCATCCTCAGGGCAGAGGTGTCGAGTACCATCATATACCATACCAACCATCACCTGCGAGATAACCCGAGAGTACGTTCGACAATGTATCCAGCAGGAAAGCACGACATCTTTCTAAAATATACCATTGGTGAAAAATTTACTGCACTTGGGTGGGCCAAATGTTTCTGCAAGAAACACTATTGTTAAGAAGATCAAATCGTTACGCATCAATTTACAAAGTCCATGCACATATCTCTAGAAATAAGAATCTTTAAATAAACTTCTTCTCATCAGAGTGCGTAGAGTTCGGCTTGGAAGTTGGCACAAAAAGCTTTGATTAAACGAGCGAATTTTCGGTAAAACGAAACAGCTTCGAAATAGAATCGCCTTGGCGACAAAAGGCACTTTTGAAGGCTCCTCTCTTATATAAACAAATGAGGACACTAGGAACATCTCGAATCCAACGTAAAATGAAAATTCAGCCGTTTTATATATTTTTCTCAGTTGCTACTCTTATGAAAATGAAATGTGAACTATTTCTTTCATTTCAATAAAACAATGAATTAGTTTTCCTGTATATATAAACTTAGACGTTTGAACTACTCAATTATATGCAATACTTCATGTAGCTGCTGCCTGATAAGTGGCCTACTAATTTCTTACGCGGTCAATAGCACATGTACACTTGCGTTAATAAAAGATTCCCTATCGCTGTACAGTAGAGGTCATCGTGCATGAGCCGGGTAAAGCAGGCAGTCTATTGGGCTCGGGCCAGGCCCATGGATAACTTGAGAAAGAAAGAATTATTCGTCCTTAAGGAGCGTTAGTTTCTTGCATAAAGGCAAAAGCCTCTTAAAGTAATAACGCAATGCTTAAAATAAATGCTCAGTCTTCATGAAGGAGTAAAAAAGTGTATTTGTTCACAAATCACAACGATTTATTACAAGGTGATTTATGGAAAGTTCGGGCTCGGGAGAACGAAAATTAGCATCTACGTTTGGTCCGGGTCGCGTTGGGTTGGGTTGGGTCGGGTTGGGTTGGGTTGGGTCGGGTCGGGTCGGGTCGGGCTGGGTTGGGTCGGGTTGGGTTGGGTTGGGCCGGGCTGAAATTCTCGGCCCATGCAGACCTCTACTGTACAGTCGAAAACCTCCCTCCAGACTATTCTTTCTCTCGGAAAAGCAAAGGCCCTTTCATTCAGTTATCCACACACCCTGCCACCTTCCTTCCCAACGATTACGAGATAAATAAGTCATAGGGAAGGAGCGACTTTCCTTCCAAAAACATGCGAAACTCTTGAGTCGGAGAATAACGTCATATTATTTGTCTCCCGAATTATAGCTGATAAACTGGTTATCTGAAACACACCAAAGAACGATTTTGACACTCTCCGCAACCAGCTATTTAAAATGCTGCAGCGGAGGTTGATACAAGTAAGTGAAAGATACATTTTTACACCGAAATACAAGTGAAAAATATTCCATCCATCGAGTAGGAAAGCAAAGAGATCAGCAAATACGAAATGTTTTGCATGGCCTAAAACAGAGATGAAATATCCAACTACATTTCATAAAACCATATTAGTTTTATACAGATTATGGCAGAAAACTACAACTGAGGTCCATTCAAGTTTAAGGAAAAAGTAAACGAGAAAAATGTAGTCTTTGAGAGTGAGTTTTTGAATCACAATGCCTCCTTGTTTTTCTACACCAAGTGGCGACAACAAGGACAAAAATAGAACAGAAGAAGTTCTCTGTTTGAGTCAAAACAAATTTCTCAGAATTCCTTATTTTAAGACGCTTTTAAACAGATGATGGATTTATCCTCTCGAGAGTGTCACAAGTTCTTGTTAAATCATCTCTTTCTTTTAATTATTTAATAACTTTAAATCAATTAAGTAATTTCATTACTAAATTTAAATAACTAATTTGAATTAAAATAATTTGGAAGAAGCACGGCTATGATTCCTTTTACTTGAATTGCTGTTATTATTTCTACAATATAGTTGCAGTTCATGTTGCTTGGAAATACATTTAGTTCGTCCTCGCGGCTTATAAGCGCAACGAAATCACAGCGATTCCTTTATCTGAGAAATGTAAAAATGCAGACAATAGGAAACCAAAATTCCACCGCTCACATTTGATGCTTACATTTATGATTTTTACTCTCTTCCTTTGGTAGGTCAGCATTCTGAATATGACTTTTCAACTAATGACTTCAACTAATGACTTTTGTTCATAGTCAAAGTCATAAGCCAAGAGGCTGAAAGATCATTTTACTTTGTTATCCCGAATGCTATAAACTATGAAATTCCTTTAAATCCTGAAAAATTAAGCTATGAACAACACTTTTCGGGATGAATATGAATGTTCAGTATCGCTCATTTCTTAGTGGCTGTCAAATTAGCACAGCAGTAAACAATAAAGACTAAAGCGAATAAAAGATGCCATTCCTTCATTTATATACCAAAAGAGATGAGAAAAATATTTCATGCATAAAAGTATGTTCGCATGTAATTACTCGGGTAGAAACGTAAATATTTTTACACTTCCTTCAATGTTCACGCTCCGTGTTTCTTGGTCACGTATTTAAAAAATAATACCACGCAAGTCTATAAATAAGTTAACAGAGATATTTTTCTTACGAGATATACTTCTTATTAGCAATAGTTGATAAATGAAATTAACACAAAATTATGTTTATAATTGTATTTAATTTAAAATTTGACTTCCACAATTCTTGTATCTAAGACTTTCTCTTTATTTTCAATAGCCCATCTTTTCAATTTCCCACAAATGTCGGATTGCAACGAATAACTGACGAAAAGCGAAAACTATACCAGAGTTTCCCAAACTATGTTCCGCGGAACACCGGTGTTTGAACCTGAATAGGTGTTCCGCGACAATTTGGAAAGGTGTTATACACTGCAATGCATTTAAAGATCTTTTACTATCTACTTCAAGTAATAGTTTAAATCAATATGTTTATATTATAATACTATAGTTATATATTAAAACATAATTAATAATTAAATAACTTGTTTCAATTAAATGATTTTTAAAAATTTTATCTAAAAATAAGCAAATAATTCCGTTAAACTTCTCAAGTCTGCAAAGTGTTCCATTACAGAAAAAGTTTGGGAAACCCTGCTCTATTCGAAGAGTATGAATTTCGAAGAATAGTACCGCAGCTCCAAAGCGACACCACGAAAAGGATCGATAGCTAGGAACACGCAGAATAATAAATAAGAGGGACCTTAAGTGGACTGGCTTATGTTGAATCTGCCCCGTTTACGGAAGTGCTATATCACAAGGAAAGAAAGGGTAAAGGGATTCTTATGTAAGAAGTAGTCACTTTGGAGAACTTTGAATTGTAATTTATAACAGACTAGCTGTACCCGTTCACACGTTGTTGTGTTTAGAGAAGTGTGATCTCTTTCTTGCCTTGCTTGCCTATGTTCACTCGTTTCTAATGATCGTTCTTCTCTTCTCCTTTTTGCTTGATTTGTAGATAGACCAATAGCACTTCGCTTTGGCGGCATAATTCTAGGGTTAAATAAAACATATTTCCAATTATTTTCTTCAGCTGGAAATTAATAATATTTTTATTTATTCACGTATTAATAATTTATTCTCGTATTAATAATTTCAAAAGTTTTTGACTGCATTTTTGTATTTATTAGAATTTGCTGGCGAAAAATCAAACGTCAAATGCATTAATGTTCTTTTCTGTAATTTAAATTAATTTTTTGAAATCTTAAAAGAAATACAATTTATGTACTTAAAATATTTTAAATTTTAATATAATTAGTAATATTTAAACAATAATTGAAAAAATATAAATTCTGCCCAAATGGGATCAATTTATGTATCGTACTTCTATTTTTCCCGTAGAAAATCCATTCGCAATTTGAATGGCAGGCAGCTATTCGCGTTGCAAGGCTATTATAATGAAATCATACATACTATCTACATTACTTTCATTCAGTATATAAGAAAATATATTATCACAGTACCTTATCAGTTCGGAGTAAGATATTCTAAATTATGTGCTACTCTACACTTCGCATCTCGCAAATCTCAAATAGAACACATATTCAACTGAAGAAGACCTAAAAATGAAATTCAGTCTCGTTAAAGACATAAAATAAATTGAAATGTTGAAAATAGATGATATTTGTAATCAAAGTCGGTAACGTCATCAACTCACCAAGTTGTCCAGTACATACAATCTCTTGAATTTATCAAAATATAATTTTCATTAAATATCAAAAACCGTTTACTCCATGATAATATACGTAAATATTTACGTTGCTATAAACAAACATCATTTGAATACTGGAATAAATTCTCAATGTGTTCTTATGAGAAAATTCAACAATCGCATTCGTCGTAACTGAGAAATAGTTTGTTTATAGCCTCAAAATTCATCAAAATTATCATCTAATTATCTCTAAGTCTCGTAATTTCCGATCGTAAACTATATTTCATGACCAAAATGAGAAACTTTATTCAATTTCCCTTCTTTTGGTGGTACTTCTAAATCCATACGTTGGTTAATTCTAATTTAATTTTGCGAAAGAAAGGAAGCATGCAAGTGATAAAATCTAAGTTTACATGTATTTCTTATGGAAACTGTTTTTCCTTCTGGAGTCGAACTGAGTACTCCGATTATAATAAAAATTTACAAAAACCTTCCCGGGGATATTCGTAATAATTTCCCAAATTTTCACGACGATTGGATGTATGGTTTTTGAATCTATCGAGTACAGACAGACAGACAGACAGACAGACAGACACACATTCATTTTTATATATATATAGACTACTGCTTACTCTTCCTTAGATACCGCTGTTTAGTAATCAAGGTTATTATAAACAAGTAAATTATTTGATTTATTTGGTTCTAAAATCATCTTGATCATACTGTGTGATTATCATTATAAAATTTCAATGTGTCTTTACATAATTTTTGCTTACTCTGTAACAATTTGGCGGAAAATGAGTTTGCCGCGTACCGCTGTCACTCCTATTATTCATGCTTCAACAAGTAGTCGTTTCATTGTGGAATGATAGCTAAACAAGATTATCATCATTTTCATTTTACTAATTCTTTCGTCTTTGGAGAGCTTCTAGAGCACCTGACTTTGCGCATGAAATTCCATAGGCGATGCTCCAATGAGGAGCTCGAGGCGGAGAAAGTGGATTCAAGGAAAACCGGCCATCCTATTGTCATGAACACGGAGGGGATTCTCACTTCTTATCGATGCACTCGCACAACATGGGTGGTAAAATGATAAGCATTTAGTGATCTACTCGGAGTTAAAACGTAGCAATACTGAAAAGAACGCCAGAATCTCGTTACTCTTAATCTCTTGCGGCTGACTAAAGAGAAAAATTAATATAAAAATTAATAATAACTCACGAATGTTATAAAAACCGCTATGTTTGACTTCAGATAGTTAAACATTGGATTCCATGAGAAATGCAGGAAACATTTCCACCTCCTATCTTATTATATATATATATTTCTATTATATATATGATATTAATTTCTCAAAATTAAATTAGAAAGAATTGCTCAGCGATATCGAGATCGAGTAGCAACAGATGTAAAATCGAATTAAGATTCCTACATTTGTCATGGAATGTTGTTTTCGATAACATATAGTAATAACTTTGATGGAATACACGAAAATATTCTAAAACTTCATTAAGTTTTTAATTCCATCTCTATGACGACCAACGCAATAGTTGAAGCCGAAGTCATGCACTTGCACACAACAATACGTGGGCAAAAAATTCATAAATCCAATAAATACTTACAAAATTAATTAATATTGGAAGAGCGCAAGTAAGTTTTTTTAGTAATGGTTGACCATTCTTTCATCTAACTCTTTACAAGAAACCACAAACAGTCGTGCCCTGACCAGGATTAGAAACTGAGTAATGCAGGTTTAGCACGCTAACCACTAAAACACTTGTAAGATCTGAAATTAAGTTTCGTATTCTTTGACGAGTACTTTACTTGTTAGTTTGCACAATTTTCTATTTTTACACGATACTAAGACTAAAGACTATGTTACGGTTTTAGTTAAAAGAATATGATTAGACTTGAGCATTGGAGCACTAAAAGGTTACCTCTTTGTCCATTACAGTCTCAGTAATCTTGAGGATTGACCAAGGAGGATACAGGAAATGCAGAAGTGTTAAAATTTAGGAAGATAAGACGATGAGAATAGGAGCAGAGGACTAAAGCTAAACCATCCGGAGAAGAAATTTGTTGGATAGGTGTTATAACAGGAGAAAGGTGTGTGAAGAGAGGAAGGATATAGCTTTTTTACGACTTCCATTAAAAGGCATTGCCATGGAATCGATGGAAGGCGACGACCTCTGGAGCGACCTCTGCCGATTTGAGAGGCACGGAGGGACCTTGAGGAATTATCTTTTCCCGAGAAATGTGGGTTAATTAGCAAGGACAAGGAATTTGAAGGTGGGGGTTGGCATCGTCCCCACAACTGCGCGGAAACAAATGTCAACAATGAGAAGCATTTCCACTGATGGGTAGCATTGTTGCACTTACGATATAAACACAGATGTAAAAAGAGGTGAAATGGTAAATCTGGGGCCCTGTTAAATTATACGGAGGCCCTCTATGGAGCCTCCCTGAACTAAGGGCCCATATCATTATACCTCTGGCTGTAAAAAAATTAACTATCAAGCAATTCGTTAATCATGCAAGGTTATTTTTTGAATAATAATGTACCTAGATAGACAAAAATAGTATTCTCTTGGCTACAACAACTCTCTACGCACTTTTCTCAATTCCAAGAAAAGCATTTCAAAAAAGAAAAGTAAACAGAGTAATTGAAGAGGGTAAATACTCTGCGGTTTATCTTTACAGAAAAAACTGTGTTCACCCTACCGCCTAAAAATAAAAAAAAGTCTTAAGTAACAGCTTTTTTTCCTCTTGCTTCAGATCTTTATAGGAGGAAATTTCATCACTGCTAAAAGGAAAACAGATTCCACGAACAGTTTCATGAATGGACCGGTGACTATAAGATGAAACAGTGGCTAAAAACGTTTATGAACTGCGTCGTTTTCAAAGATGAATTTGAGGGAGAAGAGGTTCCAAACAGCTTTCGGATTTATAGTTTTTAAAACAGATACAATATGTTTCTATGCATAGATTAACGAATTTATATTTTATAGTAATCATATTCTGGTAATGTACGTATAAAATAAAAGTGTTTTAATTCTCAGTAGGTTTTTCATAACAATATCGAAAAAATCGCAATTTCAAAATAATCATCAATTAAGACTCAATTTGCGCCTTCGAACCAGCAATCCTCTCATCTGAGAATTCCGATAAATCTATAGATATCTGAATGAGAATATTGTGATAAATATAACACCAAGATAACAATACCCCACATTGTTCGAACGTTTCCTTTTATGATTCACGATAAGTACGTGCTAAAAATACGTAATAATTGGTTCACATAGTAGTATTTTATAGTTCATTCAATACATTCATTCAATTCAATCTATTCAATTACACAGTAATACAATGCTTCCATGGAAATTATTACGCTTTAATTAAGATCAAATGGTACTTTTTCATCCTCTTATTACTTCATTACGTCTAAATAAATTTATTCAAAAAACAAATTACTTTTCATTACAATTTTAAATCCTATTGTCGCGATAAATACTGAGTAAACTATAAAGAGCAGTGTGACTAAGAAACAGCTTCCCGAAGAAACCTGCCCTTCGATGGAAGAAAAATAGTTTTCTCTTATGTTCGTGGACAGCTAGGGAAATGGCGTAGAAATGATTTGGAGAGAATAAGTCTAATTTTGAAAAAAAAACTCGGCGGATTAGTGAAATATTTTTTTTAAGTGATACTTTGAGTAATAATTTTGCAAGAAACTGAGACGACCTTTTTATACTTAGAGAAGGTGGTTGTCATAAAGTCATCAGATAAAGTAATCTGTTTGAGGATATTCTAGATATTGAAGTTTACTGATTAGCCTAATTTTGGTTTTAAATTAATTTTAGAATATAAATAAAGTTATACATCAAAAACATGCTTGCCATCGAAATCTGTTAAATCAATTCCTAAACCTCTATCCTGTTGACATTTTTATAAGTTTTGGCCAGAATATATTTAAAGTGAATATTATTTTATGCTAGCTTTTATCAGTTTCAATATTTTATACATATATGATGAACTGAAATTTTTATAATCTTATTTTTATCATAACCATCATTGGCCGTTAAAATTTATCTTCGTTGTAAAGATCCAAAGAAAGAGAACCTTAAAATTGGATAAGTTATACAAATACGTTAGATCAATCACCTTTTGCATGTTACTGCAACTAAACCACCGATGACTAAAGAAAATTCCATAAGAAAGGTTAGTCGTTAGCTGAGGTGCATGACAGCAATATGTATTTAGCCGAAACGTCTTCATTCTCAACTGTATATCAATCAAATATCTCTCGGAGTCCATTTCTGGGAATCGCTTTAGTGCCTCAGTTTCGAAATAAGATTACCTCCATCATCCGAAGGAGGTCTTCTTATTGAGAGAAGAAAAGAGTGTGGACGGATTCGAGGAAATGTAATGAAACCTCCTCTTCCTCAGTGGAAATTGGTTCAGATTGAGTTCCGCCATAATTGACATTTCCCCAGACGGATAAGCGCTTTGCCCTCTAAAGATGAATTACGAGGAAAGTTGTGAGTCGATAGATGGAGCAATCGCACTACCTGAACTAATATTGCATTATGCAGAAGGTTTTAATTCGGAGAAAAATTGTGAACCAACTGCACAAATACTCTTTCTCAATTGATATGAATCATATTTAGGTTATCGGCTTTACAATTAATGCCATTTATTTTTAAACACTACGGATAACTGATAATACTGATGTTGTGAATATTTGAAGGAAAAACAAGAGTTAAGAGAAATAGCTCCTAGGACAGATCGTTTTGAATATCCACTCTTTCTGCGAAGGATACGCGATAATAACAAACAAACGAAGTTGTTCAAACAGCTGGTGTATACAATACACTATACATCCCGTAATATGCGCGTAAAGGCAGCTACTGCGTTATTGATGTGGGTGTAGACAACTCCAGTTAGAATAATAAAAAAATATGAAGTAGACTGTGTATCACATAGCATAGATGAGCGAAACTCCTTATCACTTGCAACAATTACATTAATTCCATTGTTATCTGACAATTACACCGAATCTCGCCCGAATAAAGCCGTTATTATTATTATTATTATTATTATAAATACACCATTGTCATGTTTCATAGTAATCCATCAATCAGTATACTAAGTAATAAATAGCATAAATGAACGGATACCAATATGATGGTGAATGTTTGAAATTCGCAACGGACAAATTAATTCTATTGTTAGCAACAATTACATGATGGTAAATGAATCATTATCATTTCTCAAAATCCACTGCAACAATGTAATCGATTCAATAAAATTTATTCTGTGATGTCAAACAATACAGACGATTAATGTATAGAAATAACTATCGAACAGAAAACAAAATGGAGATCTAAAATGTCTAATTCTCTTCTCAAAGATCTCCTGTATTTTCAAATGGGTGCTCCCTTCAGTTTGGACCTTCGTGCGTGACTCTCATCCCAAGTGCGATGTTTAAAAAGGTCGCCACCCCAAGGCACGGGTCATCACGAATCTGTGTAGCGTGAAAAAGGGCAGACGGGATCTGCAAGCGTGGCACGAGCGCGGTCGACCATTTGTACACATTTAAGTCGGGGAGAATATTTAAGTAGCCTTGGATTAATGGTACCGATAAACAGTAAAACCTCTCCAAGGAGACGGATTGGAGAAGCATGAAGAAGCCTTACACAAGAACTAAACACTAATTTAAAACGTAATTACCAGTTAAATAAAAAAACACCTCGAAGTTTTCAGCCTGGAGGTCGGTTAGAATCTAAAACCCTTTACCACTGTAAGCTACGCTGAAGAGGGAGTGAGGCTTCCAAGGCAACATGAGGAGTGAGGTATTTCGCTCTTCCACAACACCGATATAGAGGTAAACAAAGGATACACAATGCTCCACCGGAAGACGAGTGATGTGTGACGAGTGATTCACCGGAAGTGATGAGTCTTCCATTCGTCATTACATGGTTACAGGAACAAGTAAATTAAATATGCAATTATATTAATTAAACGCGTAAATAATGTAAGTAAATCTTTAGCACACATGATGTGTTATTCTTTGATGGGGTAAGTAGGTTTTTCGTATCCCTTATTTGCAGTCTCATTCATCTTCTGTTTCAGATACACAAATGCATCTTATCGTACGCAATGTCTCCTATCGCATCAACCTTCAGTACCTCGCATTTTAACCCGCTTTTCATTTGTCTAGCTTTCCCTCCGCAGCACCTCATCATTCGCCAACTCAACCATTCTGCCCACGCAAGAGCAGACAAGGGCATTTTCCTATGGGAAATCCTCATAAATGTAAAAATCAGCGAAATAAAATTAATATGCCAAATACAACGACAAGGGCTCACTAGAGTAGCGTATGTCAAACAGTTTATCATCAAAACTACAAGGAAGAAGACGAATCTTATCGCCAATAAAACCCAGGAAGGGCATAATCCATTTTTAATAGGCATATTAAACTAAACAAGGAAACAAAATTAGCTGAGAGCAGTTGTTTCAGGAAGTGTGGAATTGACCACGTTCAGCTTCCGGACAGGTTTAAGGTTGAACGGTAAGGAAGCCACAAAACCTCTGGCTTATTCTACAACTAAACAACGCCTAGAAATATACTTAAATTCTGTCATGAAAGACTATAAAAGCATAGGTCACTGAACGATTGGGAATTTAATGAATTATTTTTGCCTATGATTCTAATTTCGAAAAAAAGGGAAAATATATCATTTTTAATAACATACTATGTTCTTAAAGTTAATATATGTAACTATGGCCCTTCAACATCTTATAAATATGCTATGTGACCCAACAACGTATTAGGGGCATAGACGATGACATAGTCTGCATAATATTAAAATTCACAGTTCAACGATTGGTAATTGATACAACCACTTTATAACAGTATAACCAGTCGATAGAATTATCAAGATGTTAAGGAAAGAGCATTGGAAGTGTCTCCCATGGGAATTGAACCGTGAGGCGTCACGGAGGCAGCAAATAACTGGTTACTCTGCCCTCTGCCGGTTTGAATCATAAAAAGATGCCACTGAACTGAAACTAGAGTCGAGCGTGCTGCTGTAACTGATTGGAATGCTGACAATCCGTGAAATGGGGAAAATATTGGCGGATTGGAAAGTCAAAGATATATTAATGACTCCTATATTTGATGAATGGAAGATTTCTCATGTGTTCTGTGAATGAAGGATCCAGGAAAATATATTTTTCATTCAATTTCGTCTCATAAATGTTCATGGCTTTCTTCTAACCTCTTCCATTTTTATAATTCACCAATGCTCAAAATAAATCCACTGATTGGAAAAGTACAGAAAGAGACGTAAAAATTAACGATGGATGGTTAACTTCACGCAGGAACATTCTCAGCTACTTCCGGAAGTCGAGTCCCAATTCTTTACATTGAAAGATAACTGTCGATGATTATTGATTTATGAAAATACCTGGATTTAAATTTTTAATTCCTGGATTTGCAAATTTTGCGACTGCAATGAACGTATGTTAAAGGGTACGTATAATTGAAGAGTAAGTCCAAATAGCAATGCTAGCAACAGGGATCTCTACATAGGAAATGGCTAGATTGTAATTCGTGTATCTATTTATGCATTAATCAACAGCGTGATGAAAAAAGGTGACAAGAATCCACACTCTACTTCCGTGACGACGAATCCTCGTCGTTATACAAACATTCCTGAAATAGAACAGTTCACTTTCGCTGGAATTCTGCACAGGAATGCGGTTTATTTTTAGAGAAACTGCGTCTCGGACGACTTTTTGTAGGGCAGTTAATTCCGATTAGGATTGCAAACGCGAAAAACCTACTTTAGAAGGATTTGCGAGAGTCGATTGCATAAAATTAACGCTCATAGACTCTGAGCTGAAAGGTCGGGTGGGAAATCATGGAACAGAAAAACATAGGTATGGAAAAATGTGGAAATCGATCAGAAAACACGTAGGAGTCAATCTCTATTACTACTTTCCATAAAACATTGAGCCGAATTCAATTCGTAAATAGTACCGCCCAAAGCCATTATGCTCAAATATAAAATCCAGTTGACGCTATTGATTAACTGGATTATTTCCAATATAATCAGAAACAAACCCATCTGAAAGTTAATTAATACTTCCTTTGTTTTCAATTGATAATTAAAAAACAAGTTTAATAGGTCAATTATTCAGATGACGGTAAACTCGCTAATAATTGGCCCATTGTTGCAATCGGTCTCATTAAAAAGATTAGATTAAATCATTAATAATTTAATCAGTTGTTGATTGTTGAGTTACCAATCCACCATTGGATTGATATTTGATTGTTAATTACTTGTTGATTCTTGAATTACTCGTTAATCACTGAATTTTGTAAAACTGTGTCACTAAAATTACAATGCTTAAAATCTTGCCTGAAAATATGGCGGAGAAAGAAAATAAATAAATAAATGTTTTCTTCGTAATAATTCTATTTTCCTGCTTTATATTTTACAAATATTTCCTGTTAACTTTATCCACTTCAACAGCATTTAAAGCAGATACATGTTGGCCCTAATTCGTGCATTAAAAATGCCCAAACTTTGGAGCCTTTATAGCAAAAAGTGCTTTTCATTTGGGAATCGTCGTATGTTTTCTTGAGATAAAAATGCACTGCTATACATACACTGGTGATGCTTTACATGGTTGAGTTTCGAAGTAGTACACTCGGAATGTAAATTGTAGTGTTTCCATGGAGATAAAGATATGAGATGCAACTCCACTAAAAATAAACGTATGAGCGAATTCGTTTTTTTTTGGAATTCTTCACCAGAGTGACGCGGCGCCTCTCGTCCGTGATTAAATGTCACAGACAAGAAAGACGCGTAAAAAAGTCACGAATTATCAGCCCCAGACAGGTGTAAATGTCTTATCTGATCAGATGAGGAAATCTTAAGTCTTACGATGCGTCTCAGCAAAAGAGCTTCTTCAATTCGTCTTCTTATTTTTTATTTGCTGACAAACAGTTCTTTTCATCTTGATTTGAACGCCTTCTTTCATAATTATATACGCTACTTTATAAGTAAATATATAAATCATTACAAACAGTCTTTTTTCGGAGTAGCTGATTTCTACGAGTAAAAGGCCAATCAAATTTTTGACAAAAGAAAACTCTATTTTTTCACACTATAAATTAATTGTGATGTTTTCTTATCTACCCATTTAATCCGTTTCTTAGTAATAGCGCATCCGACTAGCTGCTAGGCTACGGTAGCATAACTCACTATTGACGGGTTTAAAGAGTAAAATTAGGATTTATTTCAACCATATCACTTCTGAAATTAGTAAAGTATTGCCTTAAAGATACATCCTCAGGGAATTCCGACAAATATAAGATATTTTTGAAATTATTTTAATTGAATGCAAAAAGTTATGCTAGTTCCCATTATAGATCAGATACTTTAAAAATCATTCGAGGTAAAAATGTAATAAATAGGTGTAAATATTTACCTAAAACTGCTAAATTAATTATCATATGCCTTTTAATTTCCGTACATTATTAAATTTCGACATTCTGTGCATAATATAATACATAATTGGCAGTTTTTTAAACGTTAAAATCACTTGCGGCTCGTCGCATTGTAAATAAAATTCTCCCCAATAAGAAATGTATTTGAAGTTCACTTTTCAGCCATTTGTTTATTAATTCCGCAAATTAACATAAATCATAATAAAAATCATTCCTGAACACATAGAAGCTTATCGCTAAGGAGTAAACTAATAAACGAAACTTAACTTCTTAATTTTTTTATTCCATGATACCATGAAAATTATTCTAAGACCAACACGATTTTTTAAATCGAATTTTTATTACTTATTTTCCTTTTCTATACGGTTAAATGGCATATAGGCTCGTCAGGGATTAACCATGATATGACACTTAGTTATTCAAGTAACTATGAATAATTTTATATAGCAAAAGTTTACCACTGACAAAGAATGTAATGCCGCATCATTGATAGCCCTTCAAACGAAAGATGACTTTTGACCTTTCACTGGATTGGACACAACTGTTAGCTCGGAACCTTAAAATGTAGGTTTTTATTAATACGATGAAATTTTATTAGCGGAAATAAACCTTATCGTTAACTCGAACGAAGCATGGTATCTTGTCTACTTATATAATAAGGGAAATAGTTTGGCGAATTGATACGCAGAGAAGCTCATATAGTAAAAACTAAATTGCAAAAATCAAAAGAATTGAAGCCAAGATTGATGAGGAATAGAACTTCCTAAATTTCCGGCTGACCTTTGGGAAGACCTTTACCGCCAAAACCTAGGACAGTACCTTGAAGGTCAAAGGTAGATTCCCACCCTTCGTATAGATCTATATCATCACCAAATAGAGAATTTTTCATTCCGAAATGACGCTTATCTATGCTAATGAAAACCCTTTTAACTGATCTTAAAATATACAAGGAAATCCGCTAAATTTAGTAGTTCATCAGGAAATGCTGGTATTTGTTGAGGGAAACTCAATTTCACTTACTACGGACGAATTTCTTAATCTAACATTTGAATTATAATAAATACTTAATTTACATGGGGAAAGGATTTTTGCAAAACTTTATTATGAAATAGATAAAGTTGCAATTCATTTTAGCAGTAATCAAGGACTATCTAAAAATATATAAATAGTACAGCTAAAACAGGTATTTGCTATCTAAAATAATAATCACTAATGATCGCTAAATAGATGGTAATTATTTCCGAGGAATGAATGAAGCGCTAATAGAATAAGGTTAGATAGGGATTAAATCATCATATTCCCCCTACGCAACGGCTGTTCGATTCAGGTATGGATACATGGATTATATTGGGGACCGAAGATTAACCAGGAAAAACCAGAAATGAGGAAATCCCAATCATTAGTGTTAGTCAATTTATTAAGTGTGAAAAGATAGGAAAATGTGTACGGAACTCGGGTAACTGAAGCGATGTCAGTACGTCCAAATTAATAAGTAAGACATCGTATGCAGATCGCATAATTAGCTGTTTGCCTCTAACCACAGTGGAGTTAAGAGGGAGCGAGACGCCGGGTTGCGAACATGGGCGATGACTCCGCCCAAGAAGGGGGTGACCGGGCACGAATTGGCGAATACGTGAATTTCGGCACGTACACAAAGACATCGCAAAAGCACCAGCGGAGGAAAAGGCGTATTGAACGGTTGAAATCTTTGCGATTCTTCGATGCCGTTATCGCATAAATCGAATTTCGCATACCGAATTCAAAGCGGACGGCTAACAGACACAGGTATTCGGGTACAGCTGAGGAAGGTTTCATACATACAAATACAAAGAGATGTGGTGCTCAAACCGGAAAATACACATCGTCGCTAACAATAGGATACTTTAAGACATCGTTGTCGCTCCCATGAGCCTGTTGAGGCATTATAGGATATTTTCAACAATGATACGCAACAATAGCTTTTAGTATTGCTTGAAACCATCTCTGATGCAATGCAGATTGAATCTACTAGCTAATGAATGCTCCTAGTAAGGTGTGTGAATATATTAATATATTTATTATGCATATATACCTCATTATATACTAAGCTATATCGCGTAGGTAGTATATAGTCATGTGGACAACGCGTTTGCCTTTGGTGAAAGTGGTCCAGGGTTCGATTCCCGGTGGGAGCCAATGTGCGAAATGACCTAAGCTGTCAAAGCACTTTTAACAATACTACTACTACTACCGCATAGTATAATATTATAATTGTTTATACTGCCAAAATCATGGCAAAATTTCTTGTGCAGAAAACAGTGCTAGGTTTTCATTGAATTGAATTTTACGAAAGGAAAAGCGTTCTATATCGGATAGAATTATCTAAATTACGTTTATTTACACCCAAAGTCACTAAGACGACAGTGATTGTTATCATAGGTTTCTTCATTTCTAGGTCACAATAGATAACCCATTGATTCCTCGCGTTTAGAAGTGAAAAAAATTAATGCAAAACAATTAATTTCAATTTAAAATAAGGTTACAAATAAAAATATGATAACTGATTTCATTTTCGATTCTGATAAAATCCGTTTGAAAAGTCAACTTTAAATAGTTTCAAGCCAATGTGGAGCCTATGGCAAAAATTAACGCTGCAATGCAGTTTAACATTGCAATTGAAATACGAACGCCAAAAACCGCATATTTGTCATTAATTTAGGATTCAGTCGATAAAGAAACATAATCGCAATATAAATTATTATATTCGAAGTCGTTAATACACAATTCTATACGCATATGACTGAATGCAATGGTGTTTGCCTCCAAGTTCGAAACTTGGGCGTGAGGGAATGTATTTTGGAACACATGGAGTAACCTAGCAGATGCAGATGATCGGTCGTGGGTGAAGCAGGTTCAGCCTTAGAAATTCAAACCTTTCTAGTATGATGTACAAAGTACGTGAATTCAGGAGCACCTGTTGATATACGGAGATTAGTATAAGGTAAATATGATTTTCCAAGCGAATAATTTGTAATGTAGATATTTATTTGATTTATTTATATTTTGATATTTTATCGCAACAGTGAAGCAGTTCAGAGATTTCTGCTCGGTGCAAACTTGCGTATTGTTATAGCTATAGAATAGCTGTATTATATTATTGTAGGAAGGAGGTATCTGTATTGTATTAGCTAATATTATACCTATGAAATATCTGTATTTCAATGGGTAGTAATTATTGTAGCCAGGAGATATTTGTACGGTAATATGTAGCTTATAATTCTAACTAAGATATTCCTGTACTGTGTTCTAAACTATTTGAGTGGTGCGATTTACGTTTTAACAATAGCGTTTCCACGGGAACTATAAAAACACGATGGATGAATGTAATGAACGTGATCCTGGAAAGATTGACGTATGGAAGAGAATTAAAGGGAAAGTGGCCCATGGCATTGCTTCCTTCGACAGAGAACGAGTAATAAGTCTGTATTATAAATAAATGTATAGCTATAAATAGCCACGTGGGTGGGCATTGCTTTCCGTGGGAATCGGCATCAAATAAGGCATAATAACACACTCCGCAATGCGCATCCAATCGCTATGCTCCGCTTCGGATGACGAAAGAGACACGTCACTCCTTTTTTCCAAGGCCCCGACAGCATTTTGTAAACCGTTAGCTCTTAGATAACGCCTCTCTCGGCCTTGGGAGCGATCTCCTTGACAATGAAAAAGACCCCAAACAACCTGCCTTCATGCGGTTCATTCACACTACCGGAAGTGCTGAGATTAACCGCAGGCGGAGACAGGACTCCTCCAAAAGCTCCATGTGTATACGATATGCGTTAAAGACGTGTGAAAGTGCACTTAATCCGAAGGGAATCAAAAACACAAGGGAATTAGAAACAAGCAGTAAAAGCTTTACCACGTGGAGTGTTGATTACAAACTACAATGAAACAGAGCTACATTGCCGCCAGCATTGTTGTATTACCAAATTATGTATTACGACATGCAATATTGAACTAGCGCGACACACAACAATGACAAGGCTTAATAAGATTACTAACGCGACGATTAGATATAAAATTAAGTTCTTTATAGAGACAATAGGAGTGTTTAGGAGTCTATTGGAACTCTCTCTGTGCAAATACAAGGTGAACTAGTTGTAAAACCCTAATTTACAGGAAATTCGGTGAAACGTCCGCTATTTAGACCGAATACACAGGATTATATTAAGATTACCGTCGTAAAGTTGGTGTTTTCTCGCTTTCTGAATTAATTCCTTTAAATATAGACTTCCTTTTCCGGCAAAATTTCGGCAAATGAGTAATTTCAATAAATTACGTCACATATTACGTATACCTTAAAACTATAAAGAAAGTAAGCTCGCCGTATAAAATGGCAATGACGAATCAGTTTACCACGGTTCAAGGGTTGGCCGAATATTAAGTAAATTATGGTTGTTGTCGTATGTTATTATTTAATTTTTAAGCTGCAGACGAACTGTGCACTCCGAGATGTTCTATCTTTCGGTGCCGAAATCATAAAATCCTACGAGTAGCTATCTAATCAATTTCAGTTTGAAGCAGATAAACGTAAATTTCTATGTGAGGAAAATATTAAGGAAGTAAGTTGGTTGAGAAATAATTCGGGGAATCCCAGCTATCAAGAGCCTAAAGTAAATACTTAAATAAATTCGATCGAAAAGGGATTTCAATAGTCATTTCCATCGTCATCCATTTCTGTCGTATTTGATTTTAATACACCTACGAATTGCATCAAATAGAGAAGCAGAAGTTCGTTCAAATCTTAAATCATTTAAACATTTCCTCTTCCGTTATATGAATGAATCTATCTGGCTCCAAGGAATAAAATGAAAAAGAAAGTGAAGTATATCTTCAACAGAATATAACAACAATCAACAATTTTCTCTTACGACGTTATTACTCACCAGTTATCTAATTGTTTACATGGTAACCGATCACTTCCGTTAATTATAGCGGTGGTTAAACAATAGGTTTCATTTCTACTTGATTTTAAGGATTAAAGGCAATTAAATAAGTTTGAGGTGTAATTAAAATGATTGAAGATAGCATCGTAGTTTCCATTATTGATAACAAATTCCAGTTCCATTCCCATGTTCGCCTTCGTTTATTTACAGCACCTACAAGAATTAGTTGCCAGACAGTCTTACAGGCATTTTTTATTTACATTTTCCGACCAACGATCCGATGTTTTCTCAACAGAAAGACGTAGTATTGCAAGATGTCCCCCGCGTTGACATGGGCACCGACGCGCAAAAGTGCAACGACTCTCGCCCAAACTGCAAGGAGTGGGAGCAGATGAAGAAGATCAATAAGCGAAAAAGGGTAAAGGTCAACATCCCCGCTCTGCGTCCACAACTCCGCGGTTAAATGACGCTAGCTAATAGAGCCTCAGGGACACTCAATTGGAGAAAGCGTCAAATGGGATCAGATTAAAGGCGGAATCTGCGAAAGAGGAATTCCACCGAGTGCCAAAGGACGCCTCTCCGCGAATTCCATTTAACTCTTAATCTAAGGAAGTCAAACGAAATGATTCGATCCTGCACAGAATTATGTTAATATTATAAAAAATAGAAAATATTATGATATTGGAGGTTATGAAAGGGCCGATTTTCTGCAAATTGTTCTGAAATAACAACTGCTTTCGGTGTCCCGAAAAGCATTTGGTAAACATTAAATGGTGATACTATTAATCTGAATTAACATTCAGTTTATTTTAGGTATTGTAGCAATTTATATAAGTGATACATCTAGTGGTGGGTAAAGATTTTCTAAAACCTTGAGTGTCAAATACAAGAGAAAGTTTAGTAACAATGTGATCATTGATGCTAAACTTTTATTCTCAAAATAATCTCCGTAACCATGCATAGAATCTTTGAGATTAGGCATTATTTCCCAGGAAACGATATCAAGATAAATATTTTTTCACTTAATTAAGAAACCACATAGAGATGTTCTTTTTGTTCTTAGAAACCCAAATCTGAACACCTGAAGTAATAAACCTTGCGTAATAAAATGACACTTGCGCCGTACAATTAAAACTTTCTAAATAGATACTAAATACGATAGTGAAGCAAGTAAAATAATCCTGCTTTTAAAACATCTCGTCTAAGAATATATATTTAAGGGATCGACCATTTTAGCTATCATCAAAGTATTTATTTGCGGTGTTTTCTTCAAAACCCGAGCTATCGTAGTGTCACTCCGGGTGTGAATAAATACATGAATATAGGAATAAATATCGTGTTTATTTCAGGGAGATTGACAATATGTCTATTTGTCCATCTAATCCACCCTCAAATGAATCCTTCAAAAGCCACTCATCTAAACGGAGAGCAGGAAAACATAGGAAAAGCTCGTCGGGGATAAAGATCGATCCGAAGGCTGGAAATTGCATGCAAGAAAAACACGTTGAATTGGTTTGCGATAAAAAAAACTACGCAAACCTTCAGATAATAATTGCTGAAAACTTTTGAATGAGAATTTCTTCAGAGTCAATAGTAAAGTATAGAAAAATAATGAATGAATAATTGATGGAAAACTAAAAACTCCGAACAAGGTTAAAAACAAATATAACATATACAAACAAAACAACAATGGAAAACGGAATGATATTATAATTACATATATGTAGAAGTTAGACAATTGTCGGGTGGCAGCCCCTAAATATGTACAAGTAGGTCACAATATATGCAAACACTCCAAAAGTTCTAACACTATCAAATTAAATATCTCCAAATTAAAAATCCCTCGCGTTATTTTTATTATTTGGAACGCCAATAAGATGGCAAACACATGCATTGGAGACGAAATCCAGGACATGACAGCTTTATAAACCTTTCACGAAATAATATCAACGAAATATTTTCTTTAGAAAGTTTTAGAACTGAACGAAAAGATTTCTCAACTAAGGTATGCACTCGTTAACGAATTTTACCACTCTATCAAATTTTAGTTTAATTTTAATCTAACAACGAAGCAGTTTAATCCTTAGCCAAAATATTTGCTGGAATAACTAATTTTGCTAAGCAACCTCATTTAATCATCACTTCTTATAAACATTTACTTTCGTCATAGAATTACAATAAATAACGCATATGACAATCTTGCTGGATACTGCTGCATTGCAATTACAATGCTGTATTATTGAAATCATGATTATTGTTAATAATGCTAACAGTAACTAATACCGTGTGAGAACTTTAAATCGACCTTCTTTTGTGGATGGGATATCTCCTACATGCATTTATTGTAGAAGCAATAGAGAAGTGTCTTTCCTCGTAACGAAAGGGATTGGGAGGAATAATCTACGCACTTCGACGTATTATTCAAACTCATGGCAGTCTTACGTTTCCACAGATTGCAGCACTACTTTTGAAAACGACTTTGCAAAGATCGCTAAAAAAAAGAGCCGCCATCGGCAGGCGTTAAAAAAGGGTTGGGAGAGCTTTTAGAGACGGGATGTCATCCATCAGAATGCCATCAACCAGCCCACGGAGGGCGAATGTTTTGGTTCTGCAAATTCGAGCGAGTAAACACTCTCCGTCGCGGAGTAATTGCCATTCGTCGGTGTGCACTTGCACTTGTCGAGAGAACGGCTTCTTTAAACAGCGTTTCCCCGGAGACGATTGTTTACGGTCGACAATGCGCGAGCGCATCGCGCGTTTTTACAATCGGTTAACAATCGGTTAACAATCGCAGTTTGAAATGTGCTTGCCATTGTTGTCCTCGGTAAAAATGGGTGTGCTTTTCGTGTTTTCGTGCAGTATGTTTGCGTGATGTTAGGATACCAGAGATCGTTTTCCCACATCATCACATTTTCGCGTCCAACCTTTTGCTAAACATACATAAAACTTAATAGAACTTGTTAGCTGAAAGATGCTGATTTTTTGGATTGCAATGCTGAACTTCAGGATAAGAGTTTAGTCGGTGAATCATTCTTCGAATCCCCACGAGTAATCAAGTGAATTATCACAATTACCAATGCGTTATAATTATATCCCCAAACGGCGTACATGCTCAAAGTCACGGGTCGAAACTTGCTTCATGGGATGAAAGTGGGTTTGATCACGATTCGGTGATAATTTCAGAAATTCCACACTAAAATACCCATTTAGAGTTCCCATTGAGAGTATCCGCAAAATAAAACATACGATGTTTTATTTTGCGGATAAATGTACCAATTAGGAGGATATTTGCGAATTAATGCTGCTCACTTAAGAGGAGTTAGGATAATTGATGATGTCAAATATGAAATAATAACTCCATTAAGAGTAATTTATATCTTACAATTTCAATGTTCAAATAATTTAATAATCGGAGCAGAAATATCAATTATCAAGATGATCAACAATCGACTTATAATCAACAATTATGATAACGACCAATGATAATGGTCAACAATACCAATTAATAATATAACTCATCGACAATAGCGATAATTACGATAACGACAATAAAGTAATTATAATAAGTTTTTTGTTACTGACTATTACAACAATAACTTTCAATAATAACTTATTATAAATACCAGTAGAAAATACCTCATTAAAAACACTTAAATCGTCAACCAGTTTCATTGTTTAGTGACGTAATTAACTTATAGCCATCATAATAATCAATTAATAGTACCCAATTATACTACCATAAATTACGTTTTTCGTTTCACCCAGAGTGATGTGTAGCGTCACAAACTAAGTCTTGTAACGTGGATACGAGCATAAAATATTGTTTTCGATGGAGAACACTCTGTTTGCGGTACCAGAAGAGTAATCATAGCAAGAGAGACTTATCACTCATCAAACAGCGACATAATAAAGCTTTATCACTCACGCGTGGCCTTTCAACTCAGTGCACAGCGAAACTGCAGAGAGTTTTGAGGGCCTAACGAACTATACGAAGTTCTGAATGCTAATCTCATTTATGTTGTGGTGAAAACGTGCATCCGTCACGTCATGACGAAACCATTCGTCTTCTCCTAATCCGTGAATTTCCGGTGAAATCATTTCCCAACACTACCCTAACCATCACCTTTTTATCTCGAACTTAATGAAAAACTTTGACTGGTGCAGTTTCTTGGGATAGAATACCTTAACTTTGCTCTTTTTTGAGGACCCTTGACATTCCTGATTCTCCGACTCATTCATAATGCTGTTCAATCATCATTTCTGATCATCGGAAACGTCGAACCATTTTCTAACGTCATACAGAAATCCTGTAAAGTATATTAAGACAATTTCCCGTACTGTTATTTTGTATCTTCGATGATTTAAATAGATGCATCTTCTATAAGAATGGCCGGTGATAGTTTCCCGAATATTCAAAATCGATTTATATACGATAGTATATTCGGTATGTTTAAGTAGACAAATTATGCTTAGGTTTTATAAAACACAATAAAATAATATTTCCAAAAATAGATATATTTGTGAAACGTATCGAGCACTCCGCTATATCACGTAAAACGGCAAAATGACGCTTATAAAAATTTGGAACTTATCGATGACAACAACGGTTACCAAGGAAACGAAATGTGCACTTAAATAATCATCGCATTCATGATCAGCATTCCTAAATGGAGAAGAGCATTTTTCTTTACATAGTCTTACCTAAGAAAGGGGGGATGGTACGTCGTTATGAGCCAGCGCAACCTTGCAAACACACGGACCTAACTAAAGTACAGGTCATTTTTATAGCAAATCGATATTCATGAATCTCAATAACACGACGAATCAAAAACTCAAATATCGATTCAAAGTCGAATCGAATAACGGAGATTCGAGAATTTGTAATTTATTATTTTGCGAATCAATTTGCAACGTTTCACAAATTTTCTACAATTACGCATTAAGAGATGTTTAGTGATGTAGCAGATATTTGGTGATTATATAATTCTAGAAAAATTATCAGATATATTTTATATTATTATCATGCTATAAATATGTGATTTCAATTAAGTATAATGAACGTCAAAAACTTCGAGCTTCGTCTCCTTGACGACCGGAGCAATTGTTGACTTCCATTTTATTTATTCAAATAACTAAATTTTGTCATTTAGTGAAGTGTGCGTAACTTAATTGCTTAAACGTTAAACTTCTGAGTATATCTGTTTACCGCTATAAAATATCTTTTTTCAAACACATTTATTTTAAACCCGTGAGGGATATAACTTGACGCTAGCTAAACAAAGAATCCTAATCAACTTGCATAAGTGTTTTATTATTTTTTTTAAGGTTAAGGTTCATCTGAAAATATTCCTTAAAACATCCTGGAGCAAAGAGCTGCAGACGGCGTCAATTAAATTAGATACGAGAGTTATGAAAGCCAAAGAACATTCCCTCGGATTACCAATAAATTCCAATGAGTGTGCATTTACTTCGATTTTAAACTAATGTTTGCATAACTGCGAAGGATAAAAATTACGAAACCGGACTTAAATAGGTTTTTATCGGAGAAAATGAAAGCAAATACTGTCTCAACTGTAGCGATACAGTCAACTCATTCCATTACTTGCAGCGATATTAAACTTCCGAACATACGGTAATAAATATAACCATTTCATTGGTGAGTTATAAAATTTTGGCGAGCTATATGCATTCATTGAAGCAGACATGTAATGACGAAATAGGAAAGCTCAGCGGTCCCTATTTAGAAGATTCAAGAGAGATTATATAACAAATATTATTTGGGCAAACTGACTTATAAAAACAACGGTGTCTAGGAATTTAACAATACATCAAATTTCGTTAAATAGCAACCAAACGAAGAGTTCTTTTCACAAAATAAATCTGTCGGTTGCTGATTCCATAGCAACACAATCACTTCAATATTCGGGTAGGTTTCCGCGAATAGTTTCGCAAAAAATGAAATTCGCAGATAAGGGTTAACACTTTGATGTGGTCAATGTTTATCACGCGATTCAAAAACACTGCGGAGTATATAAATAATAACTCACTTTTATGTCAAATTCGATAGAAATGTGTTTAAATTAATAAATCGATATTTGAAAAAATTCTCTTTTCGTGGCATAAACCACGAACGTCAGGAAAATTGTACTTTTTACTTTCTCCATATACGAAGTATAGAGAAAGTACTCTTTTCATTAAAAAGATCAACTTCGATATTTCAACGGAAATACATGTTTTGGGGTCCCTAGAACACGTTTTGACCATTTTCGGAATGATGTCTGTGTGTATGTGTGTGTGTGTGTGATTGTGGGTGCTCTAACGTGTAAACTATTAGCCGTATCAATACCAAACTTCACATATAGCACGGTGGTAGGTGCTATCAGAGTTGATTAGTTTTTGGAGTAAATCGGTTAACCGGAAGTTGAGCTTTTTTCTTCGAAGCAAATTTCCGTTTTTGCAAAATATCTCCATAAACATGACGTTTAGGTATATACTATTATTTATAAAAGTTTTAGGAAATGTAATTTACTATAACTTTTGTATGACACATATTTTTGTATCACTGAATGTTTAGGAGTTATTTCGTTATCGAAAAGCAATTCACTGTTTCGGGATGAGCAATCAGGAAGCTCCCAAACACGAAAGTCGGCTTCATTTGGAGCCACGCTCAACGTAATTGGATTTCTGGGAAGGAAAAGCTGAACATCGCTGACTTGCTGCACGTACATCATTGGAAACCATTCTTCCTTCACAAATGTCGTGATTACCAGCGGTTTTGGAAGACATTCTATTAGGAATTCCCTTAAAGAATTAACAGATATAAGTCAGACAAAGTTGAAAGTACATTTCCAACTTTTCCTATAATATTCGAAGAAAATAATATTTTACGTTTATGAACAAAACCTAATTGGAACTTACTAATAAGTACATTTAGAAGGGAATAATGCAACTTCAGGCGTAATTCGAAATATTCGATTGCGTATTCTCTCAGAGGAATACAAATCTTCAAGAACAATAGTAAGAGACATCAACCGTTAATACCAAGGAGTTTACAAATTTTTCTACAACAGCAAAGAGTCGCATATACTCCTCTAATGCAGAGAATAATGCACTATTCCACTCCATTTTTAGACCTTGATAACTCATCGGAAAATCTATGGAGCGAAATTCAAAAGTTAGTCCATTCAGAGTTAAAAAATGAAAGGAAAGTCACAGAAGCATAAAACTATAGATGAATCAATTTCTAATTTAATTTAGTTTTAATATTTATAATAATTCCATTAGAATCATCATTTAATTCAGACTAGAGCGATCAAATTAGATACTAATTCCTTTCGGTATCAAACGTAGTTGTGTTATGGTAACCATAGCAACGATATGAGGTAGTTATCGACTTGTATTTTTGGGTGCAGATTATCGAGCGAACAGCATAAATAAATAAAAATCAGGTGTGAATTTCATCCAAAAAGTTTCTCCTGTTTTCTTTCTTTGAAGTCATGGATTACCACAGAGTAACTCGCCAGTCAGTTGACTTTGTAATTATGCAAATTTAATAAGTAAGAAATAAAGCTGTTTCTGGGGTTTTTATACTACTATATTTCAAAAAATTATTTATTTACGGTTTATTTTTATCATATTATCTCTTTAACTAGGTATCAAATGATTTGTAGTGTTTATATTTGGTTTTCTCAATGACTTTTATAGTAAAGCCAAAATTAAATAAGTATTCTTATAGCACAGATAAGTATAAAATGGTTATTATGTGTAAAATTATTAAATGAATACTTTTCCTATCCCATTGTAACAATTTCCGAAAGAGAAATTTAATAAATACGAGTCGAAGACTGGGGTGTAATATACCCAGACCCGGAGAACAACTGGACCCCATAGATTGCGACCCAAGTTCGATTT
This sequence comes from Sympetrum striolatum, assembly GCA_947579665.1. Lineage (NCBI taxonomy): Eukaryota > Metazoa > Arthropoda > Insecta > Odonata > Libellulidae > Sympetrum > Sympetrum striolatum. Next base: position 84,497,839 of record OX388350.1, read on the forward strand.
ACGACACAAAGAGTGGCATAAAATGAGTCAAAGAACACACCGATTAGAGTTTTTAATAACAATTTCCATCGGAGAATAAAAACTTCCGTTCCTCAGGAGGACTTTGTTACGACGGTCATTCGACCCAAATGATATTTTCGACCAAACACTGCTCAATAACACGCCCTTCGCAGAGGTCATCACGAAAAGGGGGAAATCACGAAGATCTTCAATTGAGTGTCCTAAATGCGAAGATACAAAGCATCAAAGAAAACAACGGAAGGGCGAAAATCCACCGGCAAAATTCACACTCAAATCAAAAGTTATTCTGGGAATGACGCAGGAATAGAAGGAAGGTGTTGGCAGATGTAGACGGAGAATAGAGGGAAATTTCAGAGGATTGCAAATTAAGAGAAGCTTACTTTAGTGGATTTAAAATCCTCTTAGAACCTATATCCTTATAGTTTCATAACCTTCTTGATCCATCAGTATTTTTTAAGATAAGGTAGAGTAGATTATTGTCGAAAATTCTATTGTAGAAATTTAAGAAAAAGAATAAAACGAATCTATAAAACTCCATGTGGTTTCATAAATCAATGCGACCAATTAAAATTATTGTATAGTCATCATTAGTTGTACCGGTCTTCATAAACCATGTGGATGTTTACATAGCATTCTATTGTTTTTTTTCCAATGAAAGTAAACAGAGTGAAGGCCTCATCTATTGATTATATAGCAGAAATGTAGACGTGGGATCCGCCCACCAATTAAATTCGGAGGAGATTTTCTTAACCGAAGAAAAAAGAATTATACATATTTAATAAATACTATTTCCTCACGTACTCATTAATAAAAATCATGTAACTATTGATTACATTTATTAATAATGGTCATATCAACAACATTCTACGCCCAATATTGACGAAATACTAAAGGAAATATCACAATCTCACGCTATGGTTTGGGACCGCGTCGACACGGAAGTGTTGTAATATAATCATGCGCGGCATTCTGATATTCTCTATATATTAAGGTTTTCTCCTTTTCTGTTATTAGTGTGCCATAATATCCGAAATATCAATGAACGATATTGTGTCCAACTCTACATAATATTTACTAGTTATCTTCCATAATACTCCCCTTTTTAGAGGGATTTCGATGGAGAAGAAATATTCAACCTCAAGCCCTTTTCACGCCTCATTCTATACTTTCCCATGAAGTATGGATAAAAGCAGTTTAAAGTCGCGTCCGCATTTTAGGTAAATAAATCCATACCCCATCGTATCTTTAGCATGATTCATGCATAAATTGTCTGAAATATCACTCGTCCACGATTTTCATAACGTGCATGATTTTTGTAAATAATTTAAGTCACACACAAGGATTGCAATTTATATTCCTTACACCAAGATTTATCTTCTAAATAAAAAATTTAAGATTGTCAACATCGCCAAGACGAAACCGTTCATCTGGTTGGAAAGTAAATGAAGTATCAAAATCCATATTGAGAAAACTTTTACTAGACTTTAAGTAAATGAAGATTTAATGTTCTCAGATTTACACCTCAAGTTTGCCAACTTGTAATACTGCCATGGCGAAACTCAAATTCGCCATAAAAACCAATCCATTTTAGACTTGAGCGGCAATAAAAGTTAAAAGCGTAAGTTAGGTCGTTATTTTCCGCGCAACATTTTCCCGGCGTCACACCGCAAAAAGTGCCAAACCAACCGCTCGATAACGACCTCAGACCCTTGACAGGGGTCATCTCTTAAACCAAAATTATCAAACTCTTAACGGACGGAGGCGTGCGCGGGTCATCTCGCAACTTCTCTCTCGTGGCTTTGTAACCGTTGAAAGCATTTCTTTGCATCTTTGAAATGTGCGATTGGAGGGATGAGATACGTCTTATCTGATCATCTTACTCCATTAATAATACTTTCGAGAACAAGGTGTTAATATTTTTTATATATTATCCTCAAAATCAGTTAAACGAGGGAATGAATTCCCTGCATTCCATTTTCTGCTAAAATAGTCTCAATATCAGAAAAATTCAACTCCATAGCCTTTCCTCTCGCAGACCACGTAGGCCTTCCTTACGAGAAATTCAAGTTTTCCATTAGTTACGCATCCATTTCTTCGTTTGTTTACATCCTTGCTCGCATTGATAAAAACTTCAAAACTGTTTCAAGTATTGCATATACGATGCCTATGTATTTATACGAATAAATAATGTACGTATCCAAATAAAATTCACTAACATTTCCTCCGAAGTTAACAATGAAGACGCAATAGGTAGAGGCAGAATCATAAATTTCATAAAATCTAGAAACTGATGCAGAAAAACTGTTCTGTGAAATGTAATCAACACAAGTTCCTGAGCTAATATCACAACAATACCGGCACCTTGGTAAACAACACTTAGCACCACGGAATCCAACAATAAATCTGGGAACAATCAAAACAATTGGAATAGGAAATGTCACCAAATCTGCAACTAATGAAGATCAGTCGATTGTTGATATAACAACAATGAATTTCGTTTAACGTCAACAATGTCAGAACCTAAACAAACATATGTCTGCCAACAATGCAGAGCGAGAATTGGAGAGTTACAACAAACAACACGACTAGATAAATAGAAAAAATAGCTCGACGAATTACTGGAATATAGAAGTACTGCACTACTGGAATACGACTGGAGAATCGCCGGTCGCACACCTTCGCTTCGCACACTCACTGGAAACCGAGAGAAATGCCGGAGCGATTCGCAGCACACGTACCTCGCATGAGGAGACCATGCAGCGTGTGTGGGGTGAAGATCCGGAGGAGCGAACCGAGCACTGGTTAGGTGAGGACTGAGGAGGGACGCCGTCGGAGATGTTTATAAGGGGAGAGCGAGTCACGCGACGTCAGAAGGGAGAGGGAGGTAAATAAATAAACGATCGAACCCGTGATGGGCTTAATTGGGATATCCAACGGATTATGATAAAGGCCACTGTCGTGCACTACTGTCCCTGCGATATCGTATCTAGGTAGATTCCATTTCCTGTTTACATTAAGATGAAAATGCAACTGGATGTACCGGGTCAGGAGTATTGTGGTTCATAGATTCACGCTTATATACTTAACAGCACATATTGCCAATTGATTCACATGCTAATGAAGCTGATATCTACCGTTATTCTCTATGCATGATACAGTAGTATACGCCAGCTAAAAGGTCAGTAAATAAGTCAAAAAACACCGAGAAATCGTTTATTTTTAGTCACGATTACGATGATGGTCCATGATCTTTTTCCCTTCAACAGCATTAAGATGAATGGAATATTATTACTTGAATTATTTTGTTCAAGATGAAGGAAAGGGTATTTTTCATTTAGTACTGCGTCAGTCTATTTGCTTTCTATGATAATTTTGAAGCTACAGAAGTGTGAGTGATTCTCAAAAATGGGTTCATCTTCGTCATTCCTGATTGGATGCTACAAGTGCTACTCATCTAACATATATGATTCCCACTCTAATCCAGAGAGGAAAGAAAGACTACTTCACTCCTCATCTTACCGAGTAAGCCTCATTTCCTCTCGGGTACTTCCCATTAGTGTCGAGATTCAAACAAGCCTTCGTGCTGAACTTCGTTGTGTTCGGAACAGGAGTAAGACAGTACCGCATGTCAACAACAACAATGTCAACAACAACAATGTCAGCAGCAACAATGTAAGCAACGACAATGTAAGCAACGACAACGTCACCAAACCTCATTGTCGGGGCCAAGTGCGGCTCCTCCACAACAATGCACATAAAAAACCGCACCCTCAACTTCAAAACGCATTCCGAGAACTGTTATGGAAATTGGCGAAGGAATGACCTCAAACAAGTGACGGTGTCAGGGAGCGTGAATTGAAGTGATTAAGGGTGGTGATTCGGATCGCTGTTTACGGTCCTCAATCACGCCGGCGAAATCAAAACACGACCACGTGCGACGTGACGCGCACCGCTGACGTCACAACAGTGTGATGAATTTCGGCGGTGCTCCCGTTTCGCACGGACCAAGTTGCGAATACGTGACGCCGAGGACTCTGACGTATTGGGGCGGATTTCGGAGGGGAATCTAAGGGCAATCTAATAACCAGATGATTCGGGAGTTCTGTGGTGCTAAGCCAAGGTAGAAGTTATGGTTATGAAGGCAGGGTTTTAGATATAGTGGATGGATAATCGCTTTGTTGGATAATCCCAAAGTGAAAGGAAATTCCAATGATTTTACTCGAATATAGCAACATGTGCATAGAGCTTCAGAGAGAAAATGCCTTGATTAGCTGCTATCTTACGCGCTCAAGGTGTTTTTTATTATTATTACATTGTTGAGTATTTAAGAGAAGTATTGTTTGAAGATGAATTGTTGAATACCGAACGATTGTTGCGGACTATTGAATGACTGAAATCTGACGGCTGTGTTATAGGCATTTAATTGTTGAGGCTGAGAGTAATTACTGTTAATTACATTTATTTTCACTTTCAGAGCGTTATTTTCGATAACTGTTTCAACAATGACTTTACTGGATGATCTTACATATGTGTTAGACCATAGCAACCATGAGAGAAATTGACGAAACATTTTAGATACAGAATAGGAAGAATGTACGTGAAAGTAAATGTAAAAAAATACTATTTCTTTCATCAGATCGTTTAGTAATGGCTGAAATTAGAAAGTAATACTGAACCAATTGAATATTCTACCTAAGAAATTGCGATCAACAAATTCGGTTCCTTCAAAATCTTCCTCCAAAATCGAATACGTTTCGCAGGTGAATAAAAAAAGTACCCAACAGAGTTTCCGTCGGCGAATAGCAATGGAAATCAAATTTCCACCGAGTTGTGCTAATAAAAAAGGAATACCAGAGGAGCTCTGCGAAGCACCAGTGGACATTCAGATCTTTGAATATTTGGATTCTGCATAACTTGCCGCATTCCTTAGGACATAAAAGGGTAATCGAACAGTCGCAAATATTTGAATAACTGTAGTTTGCCGAAAATGCCATTGTTTAAAGCCCGTCTCAATTATCTCATCATAAATGAAGAAGAGAACCAAACTTTTTGGCTTAGGAAACTGGAGAATAGCTGTAGAAAATGATTTATTTTGCTGAAATATGGTTGATGTTGGTCTGTAAGAGTAATGGAAATCCATTTACACTCGCATATTTTCATTAAATAAAGAATAAACTAGTCTTTCGCTTTCCAAAATGCAAAAAAAATCATTTTATCTTTCAAAAACATAGCAAAGACTTCTGAGCCGGAAGAATGAAAATGATTCTTGAGTTTCTAAAGCATATACAAAACTAACACAGTACGTCGTATAAAAAATGTTACTGTCATTTTAGGCAGATATCTTGTAGGAGAACAACAAAATTATAAAGTAGATTTATATATACTTTTTATATTATTTAAATATTGCATGATCGAATATGCGTTACTATGTCATTCCTTGTGACATAAAAGGGTAATCGAACGGAATAAATTGAATAACTGTAGTTTGCCGAAAATGCAATTATTTAAAGCCCGTCTCAATTACCGTAAAAACCTTCTTATAGGATATACCAATGTTTATAGGATAACATATGGGACATTTCACATCATAATACATACCATGGAAAAATCTATATCCGCCTATAAGCAGTGGAAATAACTCTGGAAATTTTCGTTATTTCATGAAAGGAGTAAACGCTCAATTGTTGGTGTTCGTAACAATTACAGCCATTATTAAACGCAGCAGTCTACAACAATTAACATGTCTATTACCTTTCTATAGAGTAAAACAATGGAGATACAAGGAAAATGTCACAAACGCGTCGCATCGCATTATTGTTGATCTTTTAAATCATCGCAGTAAATTGCAGCGAAAGACGCAAACGGCGATATCTCGAGTGTGCGAAAAATGAACTTATTTATAACTGCTGCTCGCACGGGAATGAGTAACGGCCGACTCGTGGTTCCCAGAAAAAGAAGCTATTTCGCGCCAAGTTCTAAATGGAGGGAAACCCAAATTGCCGCCAAATGGGTTTGGAAACATTTGCGTTTCGCGCCCACTCCGTCCTCAAACGCTGTCCCGTATGGATAACGTACCAAATGGCATTGAAGCGAAGCAAGGTGTCAACTGTCATCAAGTACTACCTATAAATTCATATCATAAAGTATTCCTCCAGTAGAAAAACTAATAATGAACCTACAAAGTACTTCAGGGCACTCAATTGTTGGTTATCCCGTATGATTGTAGACATCACGAAGTATCCGAATTGTTACTTCAAAGACAGGAAAAAAATAATTCATTCAATGCTGAAAAATTTTATTATAATTTTAATATAAAATATTATTCAATTATATTACTGTAAGAAATTTCGAACACGGTTGTTGATGTATTAAAGGCTTGAAAACCTCTGTCATTGTCAGAATATTATTGGCGAAGAGTGATTAAGTTGGCATAATAAAAGAGTTGTTAAGTTTGCAACATAATTGTAAATTTAAATACAAGGTAATAAAATAACTTTATCGAAGTTATTTTAATACCTTGTGTCAATTTATCAAGTTGCATGAAGTGACAGCTCATTCCATGGATTTAGTCGTAACGTATCGACCTTGTGATCCGGTTAAACAAAATCAACTGCTCCATTGTTGCAATGATGACTGTTATTTCACCAGAGCTTTGTTGCGAATGCAAAAATCAACATTGTTGCAAATTTAATTGCTGATTTTACGACAACAAACAGTTTATTAAAGTTAATGCATAACAGTAATAATGTATTTTCTGTAAGTGTATTCCAAATTCACGCAATAATGTAACATATAATGAGATAATCATGGCAGTAAGTATGCAATGAAACATTGCAGCTTCATGCAGTGAAGGTATTGGCCTCATTACACAAGTAGCCAACGTTAATTCACATTTATACGGCATTAAAATATTCGACAAAAACTGAAAGTAAGGCTCTCGGGACCTAGGAAACAAGAAAAAGCACATCGGTCCCATTTCGAGCCATTCAAAATCACAACAATCGGGTAGCACAAAAAGCGATCAAAACAAACGAAGATCAACACTTTCGACGCCCCATTTCAAGACGATCGAATTGACAATTTGGAGAAAAAAGACTGTGAAAGAAAAAAAATTTAACTGCACACACAATGTCCTCGTTTGGACTTCATTAAGGCGATACGAAAATAAATCGAAGATCGAGAATGGCCTATAGCTTTAGGGCTTTATCCTTGACAGTTATAAATGGCCGACACGCGAACCAAATTTCAATATCGCAGAGAGAGAAAAAAGGCTTAAATCTTTAGGAGTGGAAGTTGCCACGTCATCTCACGTTTCGTAACAGCACAAAAAAGAGTGTTTTCTCCGATCTCACAAACGGACAAGAGCGATGGCTTCTATCGATCCAAACTGCACTTTTCGGAGGCCAATGCCCCTGCCAAGCACCATTGGGGAGAGGATTCCTGCTTGGGGTCGCGGCTCGAAAAGTCTTTATTAAACCACGATATGACCACTGAGGGAAAAAAACATGTATTTTCTATTTTAGTGATCATATTGACCTTTAAATATATCTTATCATGTCATTCTGCGCATTCAATACCTTAAAAGTCGAGGATTTCTACTTAAACATTAAAAGCATTAAACGAAAAACTATTTGGATCGTTTGTTTATTTGAGCTGCTTCCAGCACTACTTGAGTGACGATATTTTTTATTGGTTAGCATTCAATAAGGTCCTCTAACGTGATGCATAAGTTTGGATCTTCAGCTCGATAAAGCGATTTGAATTAATATACAATGTTAAATTACTACAATGCACAAACTAGGATTGTTGATGAATGAAACAAGAATGGAATTCAACAACAATCGTATCAACAATCATGGAAATATTTCGTCGCTTTTCCAAGGAGTCACGTCCCTCTCCGTGGATTTAATGAATGTATTACTTCAATTTAACTGATTTCGATTGTCTTAAATATATAAACGTAATAGGAACTTAATATTGTGAATCAAATGATAGGGATTCTAATCACGAAAGACCAGAAGAGCATGAGAAAAATAAACAAGGCAGTAATGTATGAGGAATGAATATATTGAGAGATTTTACCTATAGAATGAACACATGAAACCGAAATGTCATTAAAAATTGCGAAATTGATTATACTAATACATCAATATTAGTAAACATTTCATCAGTTGCTAAAACAGTAAAGAGACGAAAATAAAAAAGGTGATTTCTTGGTTTTATCTTGCCTCGTGAATGTCTCAATGCAATTTCCAGACAGCACTTTTCTGGGCTTATTGTCGGCACGTACTTTACCCCTCGTATCAAAGGACGCACTTCCGGTCCTCCCCAAAGTGTCCATAAACCGGATACATCCGACTTCCTTCTGTCAAGTACAAATGTCGCTCACAACAGATAAACGAAGATATTGAACAGATTTGATGTCTGAAACAAAATGCCAACGCTGATCGGAGGATACAAAACAGGCAGTAAACCGAGGAAGATTTTCGATCTGCTTTGGTACAGGATAGCGAAACTGGCATCCTTCCTTAGCTACTGAGGTATGAGTGATACTATGAATTGTGTTTTTCGTGTTTGTACCGCAGACAATCGGACGATTTCTACAGATGTGGCTCAGAGGAGAAATAAGAGGAAAAAGACCTCACTCCTCATCTTGTGTAGTAAGCCTCATTCCTTCCCCAGTGTTTACGCTAGCTAATATTATCCTCCCTTATCTCGTCACTGTACATTTTCAATGAATTACTGTTCTCAATCATGCAAATGAAAATAAATAGCTGCTCAAGAACGCATGGCTTCAACAATAGATTAATTAAATTAACGACAAAGAAGAATCAGCATAGCAACCAACAATTGATCCTCAACAATGCAATTCGAACAAACCATACAGATTAAGATTTTTATAAATTACAGAAAATGGTTTAAAAAGAAAAGCTAAAGGTATCTTTACGTTGTAACAACAATAGATATATATATCTATTATATATAGATGCTTCTCCGGATTCATTCATGGATATACCTATATAGATAGATAGATAGATAGATAGATAGATAGATAGATAGGATACTAATTCACAGCCTAAACCACAAGCGTCATTGACTTGAAATTTTTACGACGTATTGGCCATAACGTGTAACCGCCATAAAAATTGCGATTTTGATCCTCAGTGTCATGGGTTCGATTCCAGAGGGCCCCAAAGTCACGATTTTCTCCATAAGAATACATGGCGGGGATTTTCGAAAATTTTTTTGAGGTACTTCCCGGAGAGAGAAAGAGTTGAAACTCGAGGGATCGCTAGAAGCAGTGCGTATCCAACGAAAATCAGAAAAAAATCTTAGAATATAGTCTACGGTTCGATGCTAGGTCGGGGCAAAAATCGGCCGTTTAAAATGCATTGCGGCGATTTTGAAGATTTTTTTTGGATTCTTTCCCGATAACATGGATATTCGAAACTCGGCACGTGGATAGATATCATCAATACACTTCATAATCAAATTTTACATGTTCGCTGATTATCCTTGGTTCGATCCCAGAGGGCCATTTGCACTTCTGAATGCATTTCTTACGGAGATAACGGAAACAAAATTTAGGTACTTTCCGGCATTCTATCAACTTCAAACTTTGCATGATACAAGAACAAGTCTTTAAAAATCAAACTGTGCATTCACAGTTTGCAATACGTCCTGGGTTCGACACCAGGTGTCTCTGAAATCAGAAGTTGATCCGATTTTTAGGAATTATTTTGAAACCTTTCACAATGAAATAGAAACTTGAAATTCGGCATATATATAGAGATCATAAATAACTTTCAGAAACATGTTTTTGATTTCCAAGATCGTCCTTGGTTCGAGTCCCGAGCGCCATTTACATTTGTGAAAATTAGAGCGTCTTTTGAGGCAGTTGTAGCCAATATTTCTGCTTGAATTTTCACACATAGTTAGAGATGGTGATCTTCTATTGTGTTTCTTAGTAGGTTTTACAGTAAGACCCGGGTTCGATGCCAGACGATGAAATTTCAGCGAATTTTAAGAAAAAATTAAATCCTTTTTTTTCTTATGAGCACCGTCCCGATGTGATGCCGATATGAAATTAGTATTGTCGATCTGCTTGCAGTATGCAAGCTACATTTTACTCGTATATATATATATATATATCACGAATATCCAATGCTAATAACGACATCACTGGTGCTTCAATTACAATAAACTGATACTCAACTAGACAATGAGAGCTCATCATCAGCCACTGTCAATATCCGGCTAAAATCCTAACCAGACCCTATGGAGGCAGAAAGAGGGGGGGGCTTAGTTCAGAACTCGCCGAACAGATGGCATCTCGATGTCAACCAAACAAAGAGAACAAAAAAGGAACCTTCACTTCTAGGATACCCTAGGGCACCACTTCTCTGTTGTCAGAAATGAGGCTGGAATCCGTGGTGATGGGAGGGATTTAAATAGAAGAGACCTTTAGGGCCTCGGAACAGCTGATTTGTCCTTTCATGGCCGCCACAAAAAGGAAACTGCTTTGACACAATCTTCAACGCTCTTAAGTGGATATTCCAAAAGAAAACAAACCTCTTGCGCAACCCCAAGTGTCTTACGCGCTGTCTCACGCCCGTTTCGAGACATTTCCTGGGTTTTCCAGAACTTTCCACAGATTTCGTGGCAGATAGGTTGCGTTGTTATTTAAGGAAATACTCGCGCAGGTTTTCCCTGACTTCCGACCAAATATTACAAGACTTTTTCTCATTTGAGAAAATGACCGTTCTTTAAAATAAGTATTTGTTGCTCATAAGACGATTCGGGGGACGATGTCGAATTGGGTAAGCAATTAAGTGTGTGCTTTAAAAGTTTTAAAAGTAACGTAGGCAGTTAAAAAAAAGTAGCATAGAACACCCATCGTCGTTCGCAATAAGCAACTGATACGTTTTATTGTTGTGGTAGAGAATACGTAAGGACTTTTGATTGTTACACACTTGCAACAATGCTGCGAGACAATATCGCTGGTAGTTTCAATTTATCACTAATAGGGCTAGCAATGGGAACTTGCCTTGCAGATGCAGGTCTGACAGCAAGAATGCTACAATCTAAATAAAACAAATCTGAGGGAGATAAAAAAACAGAACTGTAACAAGGTAACCATAGTCCGTATTGTTGAAAAACAACTCCGTGATTTCATATAAAATCGGTCCGCGAAATTTTCAAAATTCTAAAAATGTTGTTTAACTGACAGGGAAACGCAACAATGAAAATAAACAATGAGGAATATAAACTATCTGAACCTCGGTAACCGACCTCTATGGGTTGAAAAACAAAAACTCCGTTGCGTGTAAGGAGTGGAGAGATTTTCTATTGTGCTATTTCTAGATTATATAAATATGTTTAACTTTTTATGGATCCGTTTCGTGTACAGTATAATTATATTTTAATACTTATTATATATTTATTTATTACTTATTTATTTTTTACTACTTTTATTTTATTATATTTAATGCAAATGGGTTACTGAATAGATGCATAGAATTTGACTTTTTGCTGTTTTATAAGATGCGTCGCCACCTTTCCTGTGACTAACTGCGGCGGTAATGTACAACAAATTCGTGAATAACATTTACTGTTAACATATTCTTATTATAATCTTACAATGAAATATTTGAATTCCTCCTAAAACACGCACAAAGTCAATAAAAAATAGTTAGTCCTGAGAGAAACACGACTTTAGCCGCGTTCCACCTCAGAAATGATATTAAATCAATTTAAACGATAAGTCTTGTCGGTTGATTCCGTGAGTACAGCCAAGAACGTCCGACGTAATATTTTGGGCTGCATTTTCCCATCGCCACCTCCGGAAACTGATATTCCGCTATCTCTGGTCGTGACGAGGCCCCGAAATTTTTCTAGGAGAGGACTAGACACGCTCTGTTTGCGCGTTCTACTCATTAGAGCTTCTGGAACGTTCCTTTTGGGGAAACAATGCAGCTTCAGAAGGAAAACTTTCGAAAAACTAGAGCGAAAATGGGTTTCTCATAGGAATTTGGGGTGGCAACCGCCTAGGGGTGAGGCAATCAAAGGGGCGTACAGGAAACTCGAATGGGGACCTCGAGAAGGTATTAGGAAATGCATGGCCGCACTGAGGACAAGAGAATCTAAAATATTCTAGGAATCCAGAGATGAGATATAATTTAGACCTCTTGATCACTCAAATTTGAATACTAAAATAGTGAAATAAGATTATTTTATAATGTGATTAGCATATTATTAAACTTTTATGTAAAAACATTTGGCGTTGATAAGTATCATCATTGAACTTTATTTTTGTCAAGAAAGGTTCATCACAGTATTAGTTATACTCTAATGGTATCAAATCAATCGACTAAGCCGTTACTTTGAGGAATTCCATCCTAGGTGAGGAGGGTTGTTGCTAAGTTATTTATTTCCCTCCTCACCTTCGTAGAAAATTGATAGGACTTCTCTGTCATGCAAAGGAATTTAAGAAACACGCTGCCACCAAAGGATTGAATTGTTACGCAGTTGATAATAATAAAGGCCACCAAAAAAAGTGATGCAATCAATAATAATAATTTAAATTCGTATTACGTATGCATTGTCATTAATTCAATCATCTCAGGCTTTACTTCGTGGTGCGACATTTTTAGTACAGTGTATTGCCAATAATGATATTACAACAATTATAACGTGTACATACGGAATTGGTGCGCTAAAGACGACACAGAAGGAGTCAACAATGGAGAGCGCAAGTTGGCAACAGCATAGTGGTACCAAACAATCAGTGAGTCCGTGGAATACGGGTCTACAATTGAGTCAGCGGCAATTGTTGGCTGAGAGGGGACAAAGCGTTTGAAACCGTTAGTGGGCTACGATTCGGGCCCACAGAAAAGGTTGGAGTTGGAGCAGAAGATTGCATAAATGCACTCGGAAGCTACACACACAAAACTTCTCCTTGACAAACGTATTTTAAGCGAACTCGAAAGCCCAAATCCATACGAGGAGTGATCGTCAAAACTAACGAAACGAAAAACTAAAAAATTTAGGAAGGCCATTGACCTATTCCTGATATGGTCCGATGAATTACGCATCCAACGTCAGCGAAGGTCTGTTTTAAAGCTGAAAACGAACACCCATACGAAAGAAATATGCAAGGCACCGTTTATTTTTAATAGTACTCAATCGTAAATAAAATGGACTTTGGAAAATATCTATATCACATACGATTAACGATTTCGAAAAAAAATATTGGACTTTAATATCTACCTACCGATATCACTGACATACGTCTGGAAATGAAGATATGATTACGCATTACCCAGTTGATTCCGGGCTGTACTAAATTCCTTAATAAGTGAAGCAATGTATTTATTTTAATAAATAAACTAAAATCCTATTCACTTGATTAAGAGGGTCTTACATGAACAATTAGCCTTCTTTACATCTTACACATAGATTGTACAACAATATACCTAATAAGTTTAATTAATCAACAATAACTTTCATCAAAGGTAGAGCGCACTTGTTGTCACAACAATCGGCAATTCTCTCGATGAACTGCAGCAACGAAGAGATTTATCCAACAATCAACTGCTTTGAGAACATTGTTGTCGTCAGTATGGCTCGTAATTGACTATAAGCTGTCGATAATTACATTGAATATATACTGCAGTCCACTGAGGTCATAACTATTTAGATGAGTAATTTAAGGTCTTTCTAAATAGGCCACGAATCCTCTAAATCCAGTGATTATACAATTCGTCACTTTAAATCGACTATTATTTGACGTAAGTTACGAATACATACGTATCATTACTTATATCTACATAATTGACGCATTTCCGATAATTAAAAATGGAATGTAAAACATTCACGTATTTTTACAGATCTTGTAGGCATGCTAAGACACTCAACTTATTTTAAGCGAGTTTAGCATGAATTACATTAATATATAAAAATAAATAAATGGAAATTGATTTTCCGATAGATACACAGAACCTGCAAAATCTGTAATGGATAAATGTATCCCATAAGAAAACGAAAATGTTGCAGCGATTCACGAAGATTCACATTTGGGTTATGCATTCTTTTGGGAGAGCTCCTCACGAATCCACGTTCATTCACATCTGGATTCTAAGAGGAACAGAAAACATTCCTCAGCAGCTGTGTGCATTGGTGAGCTCCACCTCTTTTCAGCATGTACGAGATGCACCTCCGTAAGGCTAATTAACTCATCATCCGTGCAGCTATATGCTCCTTTGAAGTAAAGCAATCACTCGCGTTGTTTGCAAATAGGTGCGCTAGGCAAATTACGAAACTTTCTTATCGATGGGTCGACGAACTCACTTTTCTCTCAAACACGCAACACCCAATAAAGTGATAAAGAGAAACATCTCGAAACTTCTGTTCCACACACTCACACTTGCACATCACTTTAAAATAGCTTTCACTCACACCGATTCTTATGTTCACGATTGTTGCTTCAGTCTCACCGAGCATTGTTGTTCGATTGGGTATTGTCGCTAGATTGGACTATTGTTGATCGATTGTAGTTCGTTCGGCACCATTGTTGCTGTAATCGCAATATTGTTTCCTTTGCCACGTTCACTGTAAAAAGCCAAACACTGTGCACAAATTCTCTAAAAATAAACCTAACTGATTAACACCATTGTTAGTTGAAGAGTGATAAATGTGGTGTTCCAACAGAACAACGTTTCGTACGGCAAATTAAGTAAATACAGTCCTTACATCGTTCCGAAAACTGAAGGTGTTCATCTGTGCATTAGGAGTATTTGCTCTTGAAGATTTCACTAAGCCATTTCGTTCTTCAGCAACTCGCAGGATGGCCGAAACATATTGAAATTGCCTTCGTCTAATACGCTCAAGAAAAGAGAAATTCTTTCTACTACCGAATTCTCACGGTAAAGACAGTAGTAGTAGCAAAGTGTGTGTAAGTCGGCAGTAAATAAAACATCACAAATAAAATAATTGCGATGATAGCCACTTATTTCGAAGAATCAAAAACTCAAATGGTAAACAAACGAACCGATTAGCCAACAGTCCCGTTCAGACACAAGGTGACACGATTTAAAAGCCCAAAACTTCTTTAAACATCGGTACGTTACGTATGACTTTAAACAAACAATAAATAGATAAAAAGCCAAGGAGGGTATTTGATAGGTAGGTAAAGGCCTCAATATGGTTGTTGTTGACGAAAGAACATTACAGCGGGAAATTTCCCTGAAGATAATCCTCTGGATTTTTATATTGGGATATATGGAGATTTTTAAGGATCCTAAGCTAAATTTAAGTGCAATATCAAGCGTTAAATAAAAGAATTAAAAAACCGCTGTTCCAGCATGAGCATCAGCATTCACCAGTCTTGTGTTACGGAAAATATGGATTTTAAATATATTCTACAACAACTTTCAGTGCAACATCAAGCACAACATATACTTCAAGCGGAAGAAATCTATCGAAACGGCGTCCGTTAGTGCACCCCCTGCCAGACGCCATATGCTTTTAGGGTGCGCGAACGAAAACTGATATTCAACAATGTGACGCTACAGCAATGATCCACGATTTAACACGTAGAAACGACAACAATGCAGAGAAAACTGCAACAATATGTTCGCCAGTTCCTGCCGATGTGGCGTCCACACAAAGTGTCCTCAACTTCGGCATCCAGTAGTAAATCCATTCGGTGCATTCGGCTGTCGTGCATCTTCACCACTTGGTACGTCACGGTACTTACGGCAGATTCCGTTACATGCGCCGGCCGGCGGCTCTTCCCTGGCCCTCCAGCAGTATTCGCCCTTGCGGGTGCTGACCTCCGACCTCCCACGGCCGCCCATCGAACCCAGATTCCTCCGTAAAAATATCCCAAACACGATGCAGGCACGTGCACCGGTGGAGCGCGGCCGTACCGAAGGAAGGAAGGCGGCTGACTGAAGCGCGCGCACCGACCACGGCACGCACGCCCTCTACGGAAGCAACAATGCGCCATCTGCGTCGATCTATTTTCGGCGGGACGATTGTTGACGGTGCAACAATGCTCGCGCGAGAACGCTTAAATGCACGCGATGCATGCACTTATATGCATTCACTTGGCACGCCACGCGTCATCTTTTAAAATACTAACCTAACAGTTAGCATTTAGAGTAGGGCGAAAAAACGAACGACCTGACCAGGATTCGAACCCGAGACCTCCGTATCGAGGACAAGCCATATCCAGTGCTTAGGAGCCTGTGTACCACAAGGAAACTTTTGGTGTACTACACAATTTATGGTTTATCTATCCATTTGCCACCGTTAGATAATAATTTAACCCAGAATTTGTAATCGGTTTCGTTTGCACGAAATGCTTCCACCAGCTGGATTTAAATTCCTCCGAAACTAATTTATTTTACAAATTCATTATTATGTTTTGATTAAGTCGTATTACATTAGGGCATATTTTCGAAAGTCAGGGCAAAGCATTTACTAAACTATAACGGTTAAGAGAATTCTTCATTTAAAACTTTCAAATTCAATTACGGTAAAATACTGCATAAATGAATATATTTTGCTGTGCATTTCTTCGAGTAAGCCCAATCTAAATGCCACGAAATATAACTTTGCATTGTGTTTTACAGATGAAAATCATTTACCCGTCAAACTTTGTTGAAATAGCCACTTAAAACTAAAAAAATATCATCCCATAACGCCAACAAGGATCGTAAAAGAGTAGCAGAGCGATTTTGTCCACAAAATACGGTAAATAAATCCTAAATCCCTTGCCATGAAGGTGGATGTAGTGAACGTGAACAGAGAATATCCAGAATAACAACAAAAAGCAAACTGTCCACCTTGCTGGAATGAAAGTCTTAAGAAAATAAATGAATGAAAACTTCAATCATTACGATCTGATATGAAAATCGATTGAAAGACAACGCATCCACTATGTAAGTCACTTTACATTTTTCTCACGAACAAAATAAACTAAATTTCAGAAATCTCTGCCTCTCTTTCCACAAATGTTAATTTAATGACACTATGCAATTGTGAAATCATTAGTTAAAAATTTCCATAAATAAATTGGCATTACATGGCATACAAGTCGTGTCTCGCTTCGTTATGAAAAAACTCCCTCACTCGTTTGAGAGGTCTTTTCAATTAACACAAAAAATTAGACGCTAAATGTCTAGCGGGCATACAATTACTCAAAGCTTGATTTAAATGTTCAAAGATTCGAAAGTTGTGACGGAAATAGAAGGATGAAACTTGGCTATAAAAATGAATCGCCGGTCAAAAGTAGATATTTAAATATCCCGCGATCGGATATTTAAATGCCCTTCCAAGAGATGTAGCTGATGTCCTTGCAAAAGATACAGCTGATATTTAAATGCCCCGTCGCCAAGGTGTCAAGGCTAATTGATTAACTCTCTCTTTTAAAGCGGTTTGGTCGAAATGCTTTTGTCAGAATTCCAATATTGATGAACTACAAAAAATATACGAATCAAAAATCCTGAAATATAAAGCTAATCTTCAATAAAACTTTAATATATGATCAAATGAAAGAGTTTCAACGACTTACAAGGTTAAGGAGTTCCGTAACTTAACTGTTAAATATATATTCATACATCGTGCGAAAGTTTAACAACAATTGAGTTGCAATTAGTTAACTGAGAATTAACTAACTGATTAAATGTTTCGTCAATCGAATTTTTATGGAGATGCAGTTTTTAACGTGACCTAGAATTGGTTGAATCCTCAGTATTCAATGATGGTGTCTCGATGTGTCTGGAAATAACACCAGGAAAGAGAATTGAAGGAATCACGATGCCAACTAACGAGGGCTGGGCGCGTGGCCAGATGACCTGCAGTAGGAGCTGCCATTGATGCAAGGAGGTGTGCATTTCACCAACTGGGAACGTCGGTTGGTAAATTGGAATGAATAACACTCTCTCCCCTTACTGAACTGGACCAAAGAAGATCAGCAATATTCAGTTATTGATCATTTTGGTGCACTCAAGTTGGTCACTCAAGTAGAGGATCTTTCAACAATCGCTAGAGTAACACGTTTCCAAGAGCGACGCTCGCTCAACAATGCCAAACAACAACAATCATAATCCAACAATCAACATCGAGATCCGACAATACACAATCAACAACAATTGCTTACGAAGTTGGTCGGTCGCCATTATTTCCAACCGCTATCCAGCTGCCTCCTGGCGGGAGTCGTCGGAAACATGGGGGCAAGATAGAAAATATTGAGATAGATAATTCTCAAATTGAAAAGTGGATCAAAAGGGAAAGGTCATTGGTTTTGCGGAACTATTAATTGCTTGTATTTTTAACTCCGAGGAGATTCTTAAAATACTAGGGAAGGCATGCCAGATTTCTCACGCATCAAATGTCATTGTTAGCAACGTCGCACTAATTATAGCCGATCTTTGACATTAGCGACTGTACCTCTCCAGTTTTCACTCCAGATCATACAGTTAAGATGAAGGAAAAGTTAACGCCTTGCTTGCCCTTTGCGGAGATGTTTCTTTTACGCAGGCGCGGTTTGGGCTATCCTTCTAATATTCTACTCACAAAAATCATCTGTGATATTATTGAATCACAACAATGCCTGCATCGCAATTTTGCAATATTTATAAATTGTTTGTTTTGTATTTAAATATTAAACAGTCAAAAAATACCAAAATTATAGTAGAGTAAGTTTATTGTTGCAGAATGAGTTCATTGTTGCCAAATTGCGCTTACGGTATACAATTAGCTGATTGTTGTTTAACAAGCCCCTTAATATTAATATTTGCATACATTTGCGATTGTTTTGGAGGTCTTTTGCAAGACGCTACGAGACGAAGTTCAAATTTTCACTCGTGTTGTAAAATGACGTTCATTGTTACGAATTCTGGATGCTGAGAATTTTATCGGAAGGTCGGTAACAACAAATAACCAGTCAGCAAAACCGAAAAGCAAACCAATGAGATGTCTTCTTTCATTTCAAGTAATTTCGGATTATTTATGAATTCGGGAAAAATTATGTTAAAATTTCTATAATTTCAAACACTAGAACCATCATCTCTTGCAATGAAGTTGTCTTAAAACAAAATATGTGAATAACCTGCATCGAGAATCGATTCCGAGACCGCTCAAGAATAATGACCGCCTCATTTTCATGAGCTGGATGACCTATCAACAAAAGACAACATTGTCCACCAACCATCCACAAAATTCACAGCATACCTTCTGGGGATGTTCAAACTTTTTTCACAAGTTCTAGAACCTCCCAAGTGTTTCCGTAACAACCAGGGTAACTAGAACACGTCAGGCACATTAGCACGTGAAGACGTATCCCAAATTAACATCGCTTTCGTAATTGTCCAATATGCAGATTCCATCAGGAGTGCAACTGATGAGTTCAACACCAAAATAATATAACGCTAAATATCCAATAGACGCAACATAAAAATAACATGAGCATACATTTGTTTACTCTAAAAGACAAAATTAGAAGATCACTCAAATTGGATTAACAGATTTTCAATTCTAAAGTCGCTGGATCTGAGCATCATTTTCATTTATATATATATAAATAGTTTGTGGGTTTTATGTGCGTATATTACGTCTTTATTATAAAAAATGCGTATATTATGTATGCTAGAGCCACATGTGGCCCAAGTATAAAATTCCTTAAATTATTGAACGTCCACCAGGCAAACAATAGACAAAAATACGTATGAATATAACTCATAATTATGTATGAATATAACTCATAATACATATCATAACCACATAATTTATACATACCCTTTCCAATTGCCCTAATTTTGTCGCCAAAACGCTTCTCAGGGCTTCCATTACTAAGTAGCAACATTAGCGTTCATTTAATTTATTGACAGTCAACTTATTTGAATGATTTTCTCATTTATCAATGAAGAGAGTAAAATGATGGAAACAAGATAGTAATTTTTTCACAGGATTGTATCTGTGGAAACAGTACTATCTTGTTTCCTTCATTTTATTACATGATCAATTTCCACCACATCTCGCCTGATTCTTATCGAAGAGAGGGCCTTTATTTAAACCGATAAATATTTCAACGACTTAAAATCGCGGGATAATTGGTATGAAGCCCCAAAATCTAAAACTGAAATATTTCTTACTCTCCAACCCCGTTGCCTTGACGACCAATAAAATTGTCCGAATTTTTTGCATTTTTACAGATATCATGGCAATATTTGACCTTTACGAATTATATATACCTATATTGGTCACATTTTGAAATGTTGGCACCTGAACATACTTTTGCCGATAAACTCAATATCTTGGCCCGTGCTGCGTTGGACATATCAGTTCATTTATGAATTAGATGCTTCAGCACCAAGGATGCAAATTTGGATGTCCATGCATCCATGTGGCTCCTGGTGAATCACACCACAGACGTTCGCCAGCTAAGAAGGCCTCTCTCCAAACTTGCAAATGGGACGTGCCAAAGAAATGCGTTGACAATGAATGTTTCACTGCAGAATTATTTGCGCATTTGATATCCGCAGAGGAATTTCATACGCACAATGGAATTTGAAATTCTTGAAATTTTCTAGAAATTCGCTAGGGAATGGAACATTGTGCAAAATGTTTCCAAATATCAGTGTGAAAAGATAATTTAGCATCGGGGACATTCATCTGCTTACAAAATGAAGGCAAAGCTCTTTTGAAACGATTGGGGAAAATATACTTAATATAAAAATGCCAAAGTTATTTCGTAGTCGAGTCAAAATGTTTAATAATTTTACTGCAAAAGTCTCGTAAATTGACGATTAAAACCTAACAGTCACTTAATGATATAATAATTGATTATTACTTATTATATTATACCAAATTCAATCTCTATGTGAGCACCTCATAATCGGGTGATATTTTCTGTATATCAATGAAAGAAGGACAAAGTATGACAACGAGCATCTATACACGAAATAATTATTAAATACATCAGTACTTAATTGGTAAAGTTTTCTTTAAGGCCGTTTATTCCTTTTGCTTGTATTTTTTCTGACATCAGGTTGCTAAGGGAATGAATGTTGTTTTTGTTTATTTCTCGCCTTGGTAACAGGATGGCTCTGAAACGCGTCGGCGTTAAGTTAAAATCCGAGCTAATGAGACCGTCATCACAAAATGCATTGGAGAGAGTAAAGATACCTGTAACAAGGGTGGATTAAGGAGCTTACCAAGGGTTTACAACGATGCAATTGCCTTCATTCTCTTTAGTTTAAGTGTAACATGCTGTTTTGCTGATTCGATAGATGCAAAATTATCGCGGAAATATTTCGCTATAAGTTTGATATTTTGGTCGAATCATTAGCGAATTCCAAAGCTGTGTAGGGACACCTCTACATAAAAGACTTTCAATGCCTGCGTTAATGAATTTACTTCATAATGTGATAAACACAGAAAAAAACAAAGATTACTATACTTACTATTAATTACTTTTGCATGTAGGAAATGAACGTTGGCTCCTAAGGATCTTTACCATTACTCAAGTGCCATTCGTTTTCAACACCAATTTTTTGTCCCCTTTCCATTTCTTTTTGAGGTCAGATGCAATATCTTCTGTTTCGGCGAAAACCCGTTTTGTCGGCCTTATGAGAGGGGGGAGATGGACTCCACGCGTGTATTTTTAAAGCGACGCCCACCCTCTGTTTTCCGTTATTTTTAGAATATTTACCCCTTTTATTGCGACCTCCACGGCCTCAGGGGTCAACCTAGAGAGTAAATTTACCACGGACGTCAGCAGGAGTGAATGAAACTTTAATTTTCCGAAAACGACCGAAAATAGAGGAATTCGACCAAGTCACGATGGCCCTCGCGACGTGATACGTCACAGATCACGAGCTGGTCTTGTGTGCCCGACTTCCTCGCGTGGTCGTCCAGGGGGAGGAAGACCCCACCTTAGGGGTGTGATACCCAGTTTTAAGGACCGAGTATCTGCAAACTGAATACATAAATATTGAACGTTGCCTCGAGGATTAAGGGTGTATATATATAGAGCATAAGCCCATAAAGCAAGCCTCATTCAACATCAGATATATAACAAAATACGAAGTTAAGACGATTATATACATGTATGCACACAGACGTCTTTATTAGGTGAAATTGATAATAATTTAGTATGTTGATTGAATCTACATAATTTTATGAAGAAATAAGCCGCGGATAAGTGATTGTTAATATAGTAATAGCACGCAGTTAAAGCAGTGAAACATTAAATTACATCTTTCTACAATATTGTATCCCATTAAAGTATACTTCTATAACGTTTCATTTATAATGTCGGGCAATAATGAATAACTCGAAACCAAATTTTTAATCAAGCGGCAGGCCTGGAGCAACAATCGCTGATGATTTAATTGTTGACCTTTACTCTTTCATGTAACATTAGAATGAATAGTCAGGCACCGATTGTTGTTATGTAATGCTGAAATTGCTGCAAACTCGCAACCTTCATTGTTATCTCTTTTCAATAATCGATTTCGATTTTTAGGAAATTCAATCAATTAAGTGCTGAAATAAAAACATAATTGGCAGTAAGTTTGAGATCTACAGAAATTATATCCTTAGGTAGGTAATTCGTTCCCATTCGTTAACGTAGACAGTAATTACGCTCCAAAGAATAGCGAAAAAACAGCTATAGGACAGTTCATAGTTGTTTAACGCGTTAGCAATTGATACGGATGAATTCACTGTGTTTCAATAAACGTATGATGGAGATGAAGAGTATCCCTCCCTCAAGGCAGTGTCTGGGACCCGCCTTTGCCAGATGATGACACTCATTGGCATGGAACTCCAGTATAGCTGAGAACTATTTGTCTATTAACTGGGTAGAGTTACAATTACTCGTTTTGCTGGAAAGGAATTCCACCAGCATGCCAAAATCGAGAATTCTATTTTGAATATACTTCCACTCCATTTCTTTGAGATTTTAGAACGAAATTTTTAACGGAGTAGAGTGTATCTTCCTCAATGTTATTCTAAAAACCTTTCGCAGACCGATTCCAGAATTAGACAGGAAATTCTCATGTGACCGATGTGACGAGGCGTAACACTGCGAAAGACACAGAAAATAAAAGAAGTCGTATTCTTTCTCAGAAAATCTTCTTTTTTGTCTTATAAAATGTCTACGTTTATAAATTTTCGTCTCTTTCGAAAATGAAGTGGTAAATACGTGTTTACAGTACATTTATACGAAATTTCGTTGCTATACCTAATATGAAAAGCAGAGTTAAAAAAGGTAGAATCTAGAATATAGAACTTCTTCCAAAACCTCCGAGAAAATCAACTGTTCGCGTCAGTAGAAGTTCCCTTCTCAACTTGCTATTATCGAAGCGTTACATTTTAATCTCTGCCTGAATACATGCGGTATAGTGAATGGATCTTATCAGAATTAGAGGAGCTTTACTGCAGTGGGGTCTAAAATTGAAAGTCTGACGAAACCATTGGCAGGGTGTTCATCAGATTGCTAGAAATAGATATATATATATATGATAAATTATCGTTAACAGGAAGTTGGAAAAGCGACTATTAATGCGTTGGAAAAACTAGGTAAAGTTTCGGAACGAATTTAAAACTTACTAATATCTCAGAATTTAATAAAAGAGAATCATTGGGCGCAAATCTCAACACGATAACCTAAACATCACATCCCCTATAATGATGAGATTCTTGTATGAATGATGTTAACAATTATTTTGAAATTAAATTGCATTTCCTTTTAATTTTTTCTGGTTACTATAGTAGCCACCGATAAACATCAGTCCACAGCCATGTTATCAAATTAGTTTTTGATAAAAGTTCAACATATTAATCGGTTAATACTTAATATAATTGTAAATTTAATTGTTAATATAATTGTTAATCTAATTGTTAGTATAATTGTTGATGTGATTTTTAATCTAATTGTTAGTATAATTGTTAATATGATTGTAATATAATCGTTAGTATAATTGCTAATAATTGTAAGGTTATTATAACGATAGTTAGCCAGTTAGGATAGACTAGAATAGTTAGGATTGGCTAGGTGAGATAGGCTAGTTAGGATGTGCTTGTCAGAGTATGCTAGTTAGGACAGGATGGTTAGGATAGGATAGTTAGCAAAGGCTTAAAAGGCTAGGCTTGGTTACGTAAGGCTTGCCTGGCTAGGCCAGTTCGGCTATCTTTTATATTTTTAAAGCGATTCGTAGGATTTTCTGTATCTTAAATACTCCCTCCATCACGTTAACCTAAATCTCATATCAGAGTAGCCTTCCACATCTGGAAAATCCAACTTTCAATTTTACTTTTAACCGCTTGGAATTTACAATATCTCTGGAAGCATTGAGTGCGCCCTCAGAATCCGATTTGTTTTTGCGGCGCCAAGCAAAAAATAGCCCCGTGACGACATCTGGCGGATAAAAATGGCGGAGAAAAAGCGAGGGTTGATGGCCGAAGAGGATTTTTGAGCAAAAGAGCGGTGGGCCAAGAGAGAGCGTTGCCAAGGGACCATTCCCTTTAAATCAACGAACAAAAAAGTATCGGAAATAAAAGAAGCGTATAAGAGAGAAAAGAAGGCGTTTAATTCGAGAAGATGATGGAAAGGAATTTGCCGATGATAGGAGATTGCGCAAAGGATCCTGGGAAGGAAAATAGGGAAGATGCCAAGGCAAACGCATTCCCTAGAGGATAGTGGATTAAAATGGTGGAAGAAAATAGCTGAATTTCTAAGTCACTTTGAAAGTATTATGGCGAAGATTGGGTGTGTCCGGAGAAGTAAATCGGTGAAATGAATCGAACGGATTTCCCCCTTACACTTTGACCGAGGCACCTCTGAGAAATTTCTCAGTTGACTACAGGAAGTAATAAAGCACCATCTCCCAATTAAATTAAAATCTGAGCGTATTTATGTTTTCTATCCAACCTTTTAAAACTTTATGTAACGAATTCCGTTATATTTATATAATTGATGATTAAGTTCAATCTCTTTGAAATTATTTCCTTTCTTCGTACTTTGCGTAATTTATATTGTATAAATTAATTGGAGTTTATACGCCCTGATTTTACTAATTTATTAATCCCAAAAAAAGTTGTAGAAATAAATTAGGAACGTAATAAAATAAAACAAATGAAGAGCTTCCATTATGCTGTTAAGTATTAATAATTGAATAACTCAATCGTATTGTTAGTCTTTGTACCTAACTTTACACAAAGCAAATTTTTCACAAAATCTTTATTGTTTTTGATTATTCATTTTCTAAATATTCATAGCTATTTAAATTCACCAAATTGCCTTATAAAAATAGAGATGAAAGCAAAAAAGAAATGTAATCCGTTTAAAATCGATAGACAGCATTACGCGTAAAAAAATTGTGATCCTGTCGCTAAGCAGTGCATTGTTGCGTTAAGAAGAAACTTGTTGCTCTGCAAACCGATGCACCGAAGCACTTTATTTTTATCATACTGGTTAAAAAACGTCGAAGTAAGAAGAATAATGCCAGTGTTCTCTTATGAATTATATCTTACGAAAATGTAGAATATACTTATGAAAATATAGTGAAGCAAAAAATGTTCCAACAGAAGTTATTCCAACGGATACAATTAGCGAATAAAAAAGCGCAAGAGATAGTTAAGTCGGACGCAGTCGAGTGGATGCAACAGGTAGTTATTAGGATTCGTAAAACTCAGAAATACATCTTACTGTTACTCGTTCAAATTTATCTTCGTTTTTAAATAAATTCATGTTGGAAACTTTAGCAAGACTAAAAGGATATGGGCGACAAAATGGTGGAAGACTGGACGAAGGATTTCCCCCCGGGAGGTCGATTCGAAGAGGGAATAAAAGGCGTTAGGCGAAATAACATCACAATTAATAGTCGGGTTAAGATGTGGAGTAAAAATAAAATATATGTAGTATGTATATACAGTAGAACCCCAGTAATCCGGACGAGTTCAGGCACATAGGCGTCCGGATTAGCGGGGTTTCCGGATTAGCGAGGTTTTCGAAATATAACGTAAAAAACATTTTTTCTCAAAAATTATATTGCACAGATAATGCATGTATATATTACATAAGGTATTACAACATATAAAGTGAATGAATATTATCAGCGAACAAAAAAGTCAGTTATTTTCTTTTGCGCGACCGTTCTTATTTTCAAATCAAAAGCACGTGTCTCTAAAATGTCTAAAGAGCATAATTTCAGGTGCTTCAAAATGTTGCTCCTCGGCCCACTTTAATGATGTACTGAGTTCCGCCAAAGCCTCAGAATGAGAAATTTTGACGGAGTCTACAGGATTGTCGTCGTCATCATCATCATCTTCTCTCGTTACTGTTCTGATAATTTCGTCATCTGTTAAAGCTTCGTTTCGAGCCAAACTGTCGTCAGCCTCAGCAGCCCACCGGAGAGCTTCAGGGTTAGATATTGGGTTCGAATTTTGTAACTGATTAATGAGTGGCGCAAGCTGAATTTCTTCAGTTTGCACATTTTCTAAAACTTCCGAAACAATAAAATTTGGGAGTAAATTTTTCCACGACTTGCTGATCAATAATTTAGACACAGATGCCCAACAGTTAGCTAGATTGAACACGACATCTTTTAAATTTACCTTTTTCAGTACAGTTTCCAAATTTTCATTCTGCACAGGATCATTAAGAATATTTGTAAGAAGCAACTTACGATATCCTAACTTAATGCTTTGAATAACATTTTGATCCATGGGTTGGATCAGCGCAGTCGTTTTAGGGGGTAAAAAATTGCGGAAATTTCACCGTCATCAGTGCACAATTCTTCTGCAGAAGGATAGCCAGGACAATTATCAAGCAACAATAAAGCACGTTGTGGTAAATTGACGGATTTCGTATGTTGTCGAACTGCTGGAACGAATTCTGTTTTAAACCAATCCAAAAATAATTCTCGTGTGACCCAAGTGTTTTTTTGCCCTCGATCTCTATAGCCCATGCATGGTCATCCTCATTGGACGTCTATCAAAGGGAAGGATTGTTTTTTACGCCTCTTCTCTCATAGTTTTTTAATGAACGTGATGTTTAGAGAAGTGATACCCTGCTGCAACTGAAAATTTATTGTCTTTCGAAATTGTTTAGTCTCGCACATATTAAGCATTCCTCGAATGGAAAAATGCTGTCTCAGAAAAGTATCACAACTTAGATGTGTTATCACAATAAACGAAATACTTCGCTCTCCATCACATCATTGCAGCCAATGGAGAAATTTTTCAAATAGTCTGTCCACCTCTCGTTTCTTGTTACTAATATGCGTGTTTACATATCCACAAGAAGAAGTTGCGGGTTTGCATAACTCCCAATGGACCGTCCGGATTACCGAGGGTTCCGGATTAGCGAGTGTCCGGATTACCAGGGTTCTACTGTAACTGTATGATAAACAACTCATAGTTTTACAAAATGGATAAGTAGTTATATTGGGATAGCCAAATTAAGTGTCAAAAGACTGTCCCTTAGCCTAAAAAGAGTAGGAGAAACTATTGCGATAGATCTTCGGCCATTAGGTTGACTTCCTTAGGAAAAACGGACTCGAAAAAAGTCTGACAGGGCCGGGAATCGAACCCGGGATCCTCCTCTATCCAGGTTCGATTCCCGGCCATGTCGCACTATTTTTCAAGTCCGTTTATCCTTTGGATTTTTCCTGGGTGCACGCCCTTACGTGCAAAGTACCTTTAACCTTACCCAATCAGAGAATTGAAAGACGAAGAGCAATTCAATCAGAGGTGCCTTTTTAACGACCTTTTAACTGGTACGACTTATAAACTTAATTTCCGAAACTTCTTTGCAGCCAACTTTTAGGATAACTTGTTTAACTCAATAACTTTTAACAGTTGGCAACTTTAATGGAGGACAGCATATTTTTTCGGACTTTACTTTAGGTAACGAACCCTTTTTTAAAAGCGTTGTTCATCACTTTAGAAGCAACTGATTTTCAAAATATTTTTCATTGACTTAAAAAGATAAAAAAGGGCCCTCGTATCTATGTAAGTTCGAATGAAGTATGATATTCATGAGTGACTGAACCATTAAAAGCATACATGTTGAAAGTAAATACTCTGTCACCCTGATATAAAAAAGACGAAAAATTTAGGTGAGGTATTAAAATAAGGATATCCTATGCTTCGGCATTTATTTGCGAAGTTTGAAAATTGCAAATTATGGCTCTCCTGTATAAAGCGAAGTTTATTACGGAAACGTCCATGGAAAAAATGCTCCTTTTAATATTTGATTTCATATGAAAACATACCCTTTTAACGTTCAGAATTTTACACCAAGAGATAAACACGGATATCTTTAGTGGACGGAGTCCCCATTGACAGCACTAAGAGGGACCTTCCCCTGAGGGAGAGTGAAAAATCGATAGAGTGTGAGATGAAAATGGAGAGAGATGAGGAATCAAACCTCGAACAAAGAATAATGAGAAAAGAAAATCGGCAAACATTATCCGTCGACGAACGATCGGAAAATCCGAGGAATTTGATAGTATTTTTTCGGAGAGGGAAAGTTCTCCTTAAACGACCGACATCCGACGTCATTACGAAGGGAAAACGCAATTTGGAGGAGTAAATCCCTCAATTTGTCGCTCAATCCTTCCATCGGACGATGCCATTTACGGAGAACGTAGGCTGCTATGAAGTTGGGTCGTATCCATGGTGATCGAGGTCTAGATACATCCTTGTTTTAGTGGGGAATGAGAGATAAAACTAGTGAAATGATGCTGTAGAAATGTCCAATAACGTATTTTGATGCAAAAAGATAGCTCCAATAACTAGCCGAAAAAGAATTGCAAGAACATTAAATTCGTCAGAGAAAGCATGTAAAATGCATAGTAAAATCATACTCGTTTGTAGTTCGATACCCAGCTAAGGCAGTTTATACGTCGGCAGTGTCCGAGTTAAAATTGGACTCAGCCTATAAAAATGAGTACCACAGGTAAATTATGGGTAATAATTGGCTATATAAACATACTGTTGCCCTCATTGCATTTCATTATGCTTGATTATTAAGCATTCTTGTCCCACTAACTCCCAAGATGTGGATACACTGTGTCATTACTTAACGTGAGCAGCATTTTCGGGGCTTCCTGAATCTAGAAAAGAAAGATTTAAATTTAGAACTATCTATCCATACAACTACGATCAGGCGGTATCAACTTAAAAAGTGTTCTATTACAGTCGTGTGAGTTCTAAATTAGCCGATAAAAGTATCTCCAGCTGATGACGTTAATTTTAGTTGCTTTACGTAATAATTCAGTTTCAATAAAACGTTATTTAAATTAGGTATTAATAAATTAGCGTTAATGAGTTAGCATTTCATCGGTTTTCTGATAAAATGAATAATATATACGAATATATGATAAATTAAAAAAGGAGGGTAAAATAAATTAGTTAATTTCCACACTAATATTAGTGTGGGAATTTATGCATCACTTTAATTTTTATGTATTACTTTTGTACATATATAGCTATTTTCCTTTCCTTCGGTTCGCATTATTAATAAATTTACTTATTTATTGTGCAAAACCATAGCAGTTTGTCGCAAGGACTGTTGGCAACGTTAACTCAAGTAACGATTAAAAAAGAAATAAAAATTATTGCTACGCATACATACAATAAACCCAACTAAACACAAAATAATCATGTATAAATAAAAAGTAACAGCAAAATAAATAATCACAATAGTATAAATATGCATTACATACATGAATTATATAAATAAAAACACACCGATATGGATTAGCCGAGTCAGAATTAATTTTAAATAACCTTAATCAGCATAGACGTTACTTGTCTCATGCAACATTTTTCAGGGTTCCTGATAGGCTACCGTAGCGGCCCACGAAGTGCCCACCGCACATCACCCTACTTGTCTCACATTTCGTAACATACAACATAAACAATTACAATATCTCACATCAAAAATGTCCCTCTCTAATTTTACACAATCTAACGTTAACCCGGAAATCTTCGATCTTCAAACCTTCCGGTTTCTTTCCTTTCCTTATCCGTCAACCTAAACAAAAACACATTTCAAAGGGTGAATTATTGTCTTATCAGAATCGAACTATAAATTAAATCGATCCTTTCAATCAAAAGGACACTCCCATCGGCCAAAAACAGCATTTAATGAAAGGGAATTGATACTTTAATACCGTCTTTTTTCGAGATGGCCAAAATGTCACGCGAACACGACACAATTGGTGAATTGATAGGGAAAAGTGAGGATTATGGCTATTTACAGATTTCGATTTTATATGGTCCTGAAATTGCTTCCCTTGGTATCCTTTCAAAGAGGGATGAACGTAACAAGGGAATATACAAGGTGCCACCTCTTCTTCTATTTCATGCGTAAATAAGTTTCATAAATTAATAGTGAAAACTTTTAATTGAACTATACGCAAGATTTTGAATTTAAAAGTTTACAAATAAGCATAAGAACATACAAGATCATTCTTCCCCAACATCCCCATTCACGAATATAATTAAGTTAAGAAAATGAGAGTGTCGCAATGCAAGAATTATAATGATGAGCTCAAATAAATTAAATATAAATATATACTCCAAAAATTAAAAACTCAATTTGAAAAATAAATGTACTTCCTTAGAGCAATTGCTTACGCAAAATACAAATTGTGCTGCAATTTTTTTATGATTTGAATATATTTCACGCCACTCCTAAATTGATTGCTATAACAAGAAATGGAATGATAGTGCTGCACTTACGTAGACATTTGCCATTTATAGCATTCTACCTGAGAAGGAAAACCAGAGGTAACTCAAAACCGCATTCCTCATCTAGCCTATATAGTATGCCTCATCCCTTTTTCAAAGATTTTTTCAGCTAATAGGCGGTGGTAAGAATTTTAACTGACTTCAAAGTTAATAGACAAAAGGAAAATCAGAAAAACTCTCCACATTCATCAGTTCAACCTTCAAATGACCTCTGGATCGCAACGTAAAACTGTGCAAAACGAGGAACACACCGAAAGTTAGAAGTTAAAATGTTAACTCACATCATTGTTAACGCAGTAATCACGTGTTTGTATAATTATAAACAATGGAGTCTTTGTTACCCTAAAAACAATTCTTGATTTGCTAAATTTAAAACAAGGCTGCCTTTGTTACATACAATAACCATTATTAATCATCGATAACTTAAACACAAGCCTGTCTGATATTCGATTGTCTATGCCGAGAGTCTGGACCCAATGGCACCAAAGAACTCATCCGCACTTTCACCGCATAAACTTCGCAGACATCTCCGCAGTACCCACAAGCAGCGATGGACGATTTAAGCGCCTCCTTGCAGACGACCCTCATCGCTGGTTAGCCAGAAACTCATTTCTTCTTATTTGGAAATAATCGATAGCAGGAAATTAAGGCAATCCCTCCCTCTTGCCGGAACAGATTCGTGAATCCTTCCGAATTAAGTCAAATGCCTTTCACAGGAAAACACATACTTCCCCACAGCCCAGGGCCGGATCCTATCTCTAAACAATAGAGAACAATGCCTCAACAATATGTATGGGCGTTAAACGCGGGATTGTTGTTTGACACCATCGAAGCATAAAAAAATCGATTGTAGAACGATTAATTCAACTAAGATATCCATCAACAATGCCGCATTGATTGAATGAAGATTAACAATTGATAATAAGTTAACGAATGGCAAAATATTTTTGCCACTTAGGTAACGCAACAATACTCGAAATCTGCTTATATTGTAGGAAGATTTCGAAAACAAAACAGGTAAGATTCAGTAATTAGATTTACGCAATGGATGATAAAAAAGGCAAACATCAATAGATAAGAGAGAAAAATGACAGAAAAATACGTGATAAATGAAGACTCGTACAATGAGGAAGAAAACTCATAATTCATTGATTTCTCAGTTCCGTTGATGACTGCCGAATCGAGAAAACCGCAATTGTTAGAATGAGTGATGCGGGTCTCTCATTATTGATTGCTATGAGAACTGCTAATAATTATTCAATTATATAAATAATATACACAATGATCCTATTAGAATTGGATCGTTGTGCATATAATGCGAATTATTTCCTCACACAGCACGCTAGTAAAGTGATGAAAGCATGGACAAACTACCTCACTCCTCATCTCGCCTAGTAAGACTCATTCCCTCCTCAAATCTTACTGGTGGAAGGTTTAAAGGTCTAACCAGATTCCAGGCTGATGACTTCACGCAGAAATAAATGGGGAATATAAAAACTAAAGAAAATTAACTGAAACCTCTAGTTCTCCTTAAGTCTTCCCCAGATAGTGGCCCCAAACGGAGACGGATTCTTCGGAAGGGGGGTTATTTATGCCGAGATAACATTGAAAATGCATTGGGATCTGTTGCACTACTGCTCACTCAATTGTGGAGACACGCAACCAATCTCCACGGTGAAACAAAATACAAGAACTACAAATAATACTACAAACTAATTGCATCTTCCATTGGAAGCATAATGCCCATTGATTTGCTAAAATAACAATATTAATGTGAAATAACAATATTAATTAACACAATGACAAAATAACCACATCAATAAATAACATTTTGATCGTTGAATCTATTTTTTTATCAATAACAATGTCGACAGAGAGAATTATAATATTATGCTCGAAGCAAGGAAAACCATAATTAAAACGCTGTTACATTATCTACTCATAAAAAAGTTCTCTTCGATCAAATTTGATCGAACAATAAAATTTGGAGCAATTTTCTTGGATTAAGCAATGGCTTTGTTGGTTTATAAACAGGATATTCAGATATACATGCATGTATACACCCAGTGAGACGTTAATGGCTTACGGCTCGGACTGACATAACACCAATACAATAATTCAACGTATGAGAAAAACCTCTACAGAATTCCTTTTATAGATTATGATTGTCAACGTATTAAAATAATCGAAATGAATTTCGACCATAGAAAACTATGTTATTTAAATGACTATTTAATCTAAAAAGTATGATGATTGAATTAGTATTCTACATCTACATTAATACTCCGCGAGCCGCCTTTCGGCGTGTGGCAGGGTGTGTAAAAACCAGTTGAATCTGCACTACTTCCTTATTCGGTTATTGTCACGCGGAAAGAATGAAACTCTAAAACGATTCGTCCTAGCATCTATTCCTCTTAACTTACGGTCATTATCGGATCGACCGAGGTAGCAGGGGGGTTGCATGATACCGATTGTATCTTCCGAAAATGTAGTTTCCCTGAATTTATTAAGCAATCGCAGCCTAGCTTCCAATCTCCTTTCTTTCAAGGATCAAGTATTACTCTGTAAGGTAATGAGAGGTTGTATTCCAGCTTTAAGATGGGTAATTGAGCCAACCATTGATTTTCGCAGCGTGCGTGCAAATCCTTGCCATTGTGGTTGGAACCCCTTCCCAAACATTTTCCGCAAGGGCCTCCCCCTTCCCACCCCGTTTCCCGGGCAACCATGACCCCGACCTTTCCCTTCCGAAGGCAGGACAACTCGGCTTCCAAAATTCCAGCCAAGAAGTGCTTTTCATCATGAAAACGCATACACCTAAGTCTCATTCTCATCGAGGAGGGAAATAACTCTGATAAGAATGCAATCACTTTCATCCCTTTATTTAATATCATACGTATGAAGTAATGTTAAGCGTTTAGCCGATGTATCGTTCTGAAAACTCTGCTAAAATGCCTCTCCTCGAAGATATTTGAAGGTAGTCTTAATTTCCAATGTGAGTATATATTACAATTTATGTAAATTAGGTGCTTTGATATATATTCCAATAATTATCTGTCATTTCCACATCTCAATTTTAAATAGACCATCTGTTGTTATTTGATTGCCTTGCAAGTCGTGCTATGTGTATTTATTAATCAATTTTTACCTGCCCCATGGAACTCCCATACCCCATAACTCAGAACCACTGAATCCATATGGAGGATAATATCTCATAATCTAATACACAGAATACATAAATAATACATCCAACTATTAGAGACTTATAATACTGAGGAGTTCATATAGAGCAGTGCCTAATATTCAAGTATGAAATAGTGTATAATAAGATTATACGATTTAGGGGTTAGTAACCACTTAATAGGCGAGATAAGGCAGGGTGAGATCAAAGGCGGCGCTAAGTGAATTTCGCGCGTCACGAAACGTGAAACGCGATACCCTTCCGCGCCTGCGTCACGTCTCCTAGACTTCCCCTACGAGATAGCATTACGTCACGGCTTTTACTATTTCCCCCCTCCGGCTTACGTCGCCACTCGGAGTTGCGTCGCTGATCGATAGTCGGGTTCAAGAGCGGTCGAGAGAAAGGGAAATGGCCAATTGGAGGAATGGGAGGCTGCGGATACATCGGAAATCATTGGCATGGAAGCATAGATTTAGATACATTTAAGATACAGTAGAAGTAGGAGTTCCGGTTTTGTAAACGAATAACTTCCTCATTATTGACGAACCGTCCTGAGGAAAATTTATTTGTCTCAATTGTTGATTTATTCCTCTCGCAATTCAACAATCGAGGCACCTACTATTATTGACCTACCTCCAGTGTTTACATAATGTCATAAATTTTATTTAAAATTTTAATATAACCCTGAGGCGAGATATATAGGCAATCGCAGCTTATGGCAGTTTTCTCTAACAATTCAACAAAATAAGCTGCCACATTGTTGTGTATCACGACTATCGTAATCAAATATTGTTTTTATAGCTCTATTATTAACCATTGTCATATTGGTACGATTATTGGTACTCTATATAAGCTGCAACAATCACAATCTACGTCATTACATTCATCGCAATTCGTCATTGTCTGTGGTATTCTGAATACTGCACTAACTAAACTTCATTAAGCATATCGTCATGAAAAGACTACGTTTTAATATTTTATTGTACTCTGTTATTTGATTTTCATACGCTTTCCCCCTGTTTTTATTGCCCTGAGGCGATAAAAACGGGGGGTTAGATGGAAGAAGAGACTTTTAAGTCTCAATCTCGCCCAAATAGAGACGATTTATTATTATTATTATTATTATCCGTCCCCGGCAGTAGTCATATGAATTTTCCAACCTAAGAATGGAGTTGAGGTAGAATTTTTTCGATCTAAGATCCGGGAACTTTGAAAAACAACTTCCGGTTGGTGCTTTGACAACCTGTCGGAGTCTTGAAATACGGCTTCAGAAAATCTTACGCCACGATGATGATTCAGTGAAAATTTTAAGTATGATTTTCACTCTGCCGTAGCAATTGGCAAAGCAGGTAATCATAGTATATTCTATAAAAGCATGCTAATCATTGGGAACATTAATCTATCATTATTGACAGTGTGTCATCATGTAGTGAGGCTGCTTTGAACTTTGAGGCTCGCAGGGCCGGATGAGAGCCATGAGGCCTGCAGGAGAAAGCCTATTCCTTAAAAGTGCGAAAGCGCGTTAAATTAGAAAGCATCCTCACTCCTTCCCCAGCGGCAAGTGCAATCGGAGGCGAAGCGGCAAGAAAAAAGGGACCTTCCCACAGCAATGGGGCCTAACCCCACTGAAGGCCGACCCTTGATTTCCCTTATAAGGGAGGCGTACAGAGGGCAGTCTCTTTCTTTTCGGGGGAACCTAACCTCGGCCATTGAGGCGTCTCCTAACCCTCACCGAAGACTGCCCCACGAAACCCTGGAGCGCCAGTGACTCGCGTTCTTTATTCGCAGGACGCTCCGCAGCCAGGGTCTTTGCCGCCGCGAATCCCCGAGAACATCGCGAGTACCGAGCCGTAGAAGTCGAAGGTAATAAATGCCGCTTTTTACAGAACCTTTTGTATTTCATCTTTCGTCCCACAATGTCTCCACGACAACCAATCAATTCGATGCTCATTTCGCTTCTTATTCTCAGATTTTGAATGTTACCATTTCTTAAACAAATTTCTCCCATACAATTTTTCTTTTCATAAATATTGGCATCGCATATTCTCATAGTGCGTAAGATAGCGCACACTCAAAGCTAAAGAGAGTCAAAAAGGTAAAAGGCAATCACAAATTAAAAAATAAAGAGAAACCTCTTCTTTTAGCAGCAAAATCAGTTATTTAAATTCTACTGTTTATTGCATTCAGTAAGAATGAAATAGAAAATACCCCTCTCTCTACGTTCATACTAAGTCCCCTTTCCCCCTCACCACTTTATACCATCGCTCAAGAGGCCTCTGAATAGTTTCTCATGGGTCCCTCGATCAAAATGGTTCCTGCCCTTTGACACTGATCTAACACAAACGCATTATCAACAATGTAATAATACCGTTGTCATGCATCACTTGCATCGCTATCAAAAATCGATCAATAGGGATTGTTTGAAAAGGAATTGTCAATTGTCGCCGATTGAACGCTTACAATTTATACTCTTTTGTCTGATCAACAATGATATTAGAAATATCACAAAAATCGACATCTTTATCAACAATCAATTCATTATAATTGGATTGGAAAAATAGTGTGATTATTGCAAATACTAACCGATGAACAATAATAAACCTTTGGCACCGAAATATCAACGTCATTATATCAACAAGTAATATTTATCTACAATAGCAATCCTTTCTTAATCAACAGCGCTAATAATTAACTCGCTAGTCTAATAGATAATGATGATAACTAAAATGTACGTCTGTATCAACAATATCATTATTATCTTTGTCAACTATACTAATACTTTTATCCTCTAGACTGATCAACAATAATATACTATTGTCACAGGAAACCTGAGTTTTCAACAATTGATCTATTATTGCTGGATATAAATATACTGCCATTGTTGCAAACACTCTCCTATGACCATGACCTAGGGCACGGAATGATCGGACTTGTGCCCTCATTTCTATGGCAGAAAAAAATCTCTCGAATTGGTGAGTTGATGAAGCGAAACCTTTGGAAATGGCGGAGGCCGTTCGTCGCGGAATTTCGCACTGTCTCAAATGCGCAGGCGCCGAGTTTATCTGTCAGAGAAAGGGAAAGTTGGGCTGCAATGCGCCCTAGGTCAGTGTACAAATCAGGAAATACGGCCACAGCGATTCTCCCACTCAATTTTACATGTGACGTCAATGGAGGCTGTAAACATCTCGCATAATTGGACCTCAAAACAGCGATCATATGTTTATCGCGATCCATCGAGGCAGAATTTGAACTCTGAGATAATGGATGTAAACATGACGTTGGTTTCCCGTGGTGACTAATGCGAACATGACAAGCGAAAAGAAACCGATTCGCATGGATATTCCAATCTTTCGAATGCAGTATTTCCTGCCTGATAAGACTACTCGTGAAATTCGATTTGATATGTTTAATCAGACCGCAGTCCGAACACACAGACCGCAGACCGAATCGAAATACATAAATTCAAGATCATGAAATCTCAATTATATAAGCGCTAAAATTAAAAATTTCCTCAGAAGCGTTCACGTCTTCACACTTATGAACGAAATTGAGACAAAAGAAATTAAAAGATTCATTGTAACAAAAAACAAATGAGAAACATTCCTTTCAAAGAGATATAGAGTAGGTAAAAATAGCTTTCATCATATATGCAAATAATTCCATACTGTTATAAACTTATTATTGAAATAGCTATTGATTTCCTCGAATTGAAGATGGAAGGTAACGTATTGAATTTCAATTTTTGCATTCAAACAGAATTTTCATGGATTGTTGGAAATTTCATACGTGTACATTGCTAGGTAGCAGTATTTAGATTTAGATGCATGCGCTGTGAGCCGCCAGAGGCGTATGGCAGGGGGTGCAATACACCATCATTTTTCATACCTCCCTATTAGCATCTCTAATAGCATGGGGAAAAAACGACCAAAAGTAATTATCCGTTCTTGCGATAACTTCCCTATAACGCTTCGTCGATGCCTCTCGGGATGCAAGAGAAGAGCTGCAATAGAATGTAAATCATAAGATGTAACAGAGCTTCATTCAAACAGCGATTCGTAATTTGGGAAACTTGGAATTTTGCCAATCGCAAAAATCCTGCGGAAAATTGGCGAACCCGGCCTAAAATCTGCATAGAAATAGTGGGAGCGACAAACTTCTATAAACGGCTCTCCGTCCATTAGTTCGCACCCTTCTTTGGACACGTGAGTGGCACCCCCTGAACCGGCTGTTTACCTGCGCCGCCCTTGAAAATTCCTTCGGGAAAAAAGGAAAGATTCCCCTCATACCCTTCCGTTCCCTCCGCATAAAATCCCTGCTTCATCCCCCTTCATCTTCAGCCCGCCCTTGCTTACCAGCAGCGAGTCACGTAGTCACTTCCCCTAAATGCGTCCTTCCCTCGCCCTTGCCCATCCTTCCGGAAGCCTCCCCTGAGGAGAAATGGCACAGCCCAAAGGAATTCCATGGATTGCCCACTAGTTCAAGGGGTTTAAAATGCGGACCCTTTTATTTCGTTACATTTCAATGAATGAATTGGCGATGGAGTGCACCCTGTTTATCCCCCCCGGTATCTCTTTAGGCCAACAAAGCACCGGGTGAGAAAGTCTTCATAAAGCACGATTGAAATAATACCCCAGTCTTTACCATAGAATATGCACTAATGCACGACCTTGGTCTCGACTCAATGTCGTGCAATAAAAGATATCCTTTGATGAAGGTGCTCTTTTCAACATAATAGAGAAATATTACATAGTTGAGACCCCATTATTCTATGTTCTATTTACGTGAAGGGAACAATGTAATTATATATACATCCCACCTGACTTACCCAGCTCAAACATTGCTATTTATCGGTTTCTATCGTAGTTTTTCATAATTTTAAACAAATATTATTTCTACTCAACGCCAGGATGATAAGGAATATAAATTTTCAAAATGTTTCTATTTTTCACTAGAGCGGTTTTGAGGTCGCTGATGACAATTATCGAACCTAAAATTTTAAAAATACGATGCAAAGCATGTGCTTTTGGAGGTTTTCTGGACAAAGATTTAATTTCCCCAATTTAGTGATTAAATATTGGAAATTGCTTTTACAGCAAACGGCACCAAGTAACCCAAATCCACTACAGACTACACATCAATATGTTTAGGTGATTACACGAGAAGATGAGTAACCTTACACCTTCGTTGATGAGGAATTTTTATTCGCGATAGTCCGTGACAGCCCATTGAATCCGATGCAAAAATTAGGTTACTGGGATGCCTCTGGAACCGCAAGTGCACCTGCTGCAGTAGCCGTAGTAACTATTAATTTCGTAAATTCTTGCCTTAATGTGTCTCCTTGACGACCAACTTGATTGTTTAAGCCGATCTCATGCATTTTGCTCGTAAGATTACATTGGAAATTTATGTCTATACGGAATCAAAGATTAGGTGATAATAGTCTTTTTCCTCATTATTGATCCTTTCTTTACATTAATATTACAGGTGTAATGCTTTACGATATATAAATAGCTAAAAATTACTGAAATCATCAGCCATACTTGATGTACGGTCAACAACCTGTATGAGTTAGATGTAAAATATTTATACTTTACACAGTTTCTTTGAGAATATACAATAATATTCTAAATAATTAAATGAACTTAAAAATAAAATTAAAAAACTTAAGAATGATAGGATAAGAATGATTAAGCGATTAATTGTATTTACCTGTTCAAGATAGGCAGTTCCGCTTTCGGCAAAACTTATCGATAAATAAAGTATATCCTTTCTCCGTTCCCTTGTTATCCCGATATCCGGGTAAACACACGATTTTATCCATCGAATAACGATTCCAAAAATACCGCCGATAAGGATATTATGGAAGGCATTAGTTATCAGATGGAGATAAAGGCCGTAAACAGGTTGATTAACACGCATTAGCACGTCTTTCAAAATGGAGCAAATAAGCCATCCAAATTAGCCCCTCACTTATTCAGTCACGTAAACCATGAGCCAATTGGATGATTCTCACTTGCTAACGAATCTTAAACACTCATTTCGCGGATGATATTCCGATTGAGGCTGTTCTGAACATATGGAGACGTAACCAAATGAGAGTTAGGGCTCCGCCAGCTTCTGCTGGTGTGCGCTTCTTTAAATATTACCTCGTTGTATTAATTACCAAATGACGCTGAATTTGTTCCGCGACATCGTTGCTGCGCTACCTCATTTCGGCTACCTCATTGTTGCCAAACGCAACAATATAAATCTCTCCATTTATCTCAACAAAATGATTAGCACAGCAATACACAACAATGATATTGAGATTAAAATTTATCAACGGCTATTAAATACTTATTGTAGCTAATTATTGGCTTTGCTAACAAAAAATGCATCCGAAATACATTGTCTGAGTGTTGAAAGAGCCAACAACTTAAGCGACGAGTTTAAAAAAATGAAGGCAAAGATAATAAATTTTCAATCGTATTTCTTTGTAAATTAGAAAGTGGTTGAAAATCAGATTAGATTAAACTAAGCGAAGATATGCCATAATCTGCCAATCCCAATCTCGTACATCGTTTTAATATATTTCACAAAACTTTATTGTGGCTGTTTCGTCTCTCACTCGCGAAGTCCATGCAATTATAATGAATTGAATTTATCACCCAATGAATTAAACTTTTAGCAGCATTGATTGAGGTGTGAAAACGATTGTTCAGCATCCCTCATACCTCGATAGCTATCACATTATAAACGGATACAAACGAAATAGACAAACGCATGTAGACGAAATTATTCTGTGGACTGACTTAAACAGAATGGGTCTAAATACAGGAAAAACAAATCTGATTCGTTTTCGTAGATGTAAGAATGTTTTGCAATGGGGGTACATGTTAAACGGTAGTTTACTGGTGCAAAAATACGATTGTAAGCACCTCAGAGTAACGCTAACGAAGGATTTGCAGTGGAGAACTCATATCAGCAATATAGTATCTAAAGGTTATAAGGCACTTCATTATGAGTGTATTGGGAAAAGGTAGTCTAAACTCAAAAGAAATGGCGTACAAATCATTAGCTAGGACAATATTGGAATATAATATATTTGGGATCCGCAAGCAATAGGACTGATTAAAGAAGTTGAGATGGTACAGAGAACAGCCGCACGATATGTTAAGAATAACTCCAAAAGAACTGCAAGTGTAACAGAAATGTTAGAAAAGCTAGGTTGGGAAACTTTAGAAAACAACGCTTATTAAGGCAAGACAGCATAGGCAGATATTAAGAGAAGAATTAGAGACCCCACTTATTTAAGCAGGAAAGACCATACTTATAAAATTGGGCCTGCCTCTCAAAGGACTAATATTGCTGAATTTTCATTCCTTAATAAAACAATAGATCAATGGAACGCTCTCCCTGCAGGGATATTTGAGCCATTTCCTTCCCAAGTGCGTACCTTCAAGGCGAAGTTAAATAAATTGTAACAACTGTTACTTAAATTATGTTTAATGATTTCTTTTAATGGGGCGGGATAATATTTGTAAATTTTGTATTATGTATATGTCTTGACTTCTGTCAGAGGGAGGTTTAACGAGGGGTTTCCCTCCCTCTCTCTTATAATAATAATAATATTTTATTTACCGCAATCAGGAAAACCCCTATTACAAGCGATATAATATATATAAAATAAATAAAACATACATAAAAGTAAATACATCACAAGAAATTTAAAATAAAAATTTGAGAAAATTTTCCGCTTCAAAGACGGAAGCGAGTCGTAAAATATATCAATATCAGGGGTTTTACTTGAGACCTCATTTGTCGTAGAGTAGGACTATCTATGTATTACTTGAGCACGTTGTATGAACTTATGCTTGTATGATATGTAATGTTGAACCGCTGTTACCAGATTTATAATCTACTTGTAGTGTTATTGTAATAATAATTACCACCACCACGAAAACCAGATACTAATTCACCATAAGAAATAAAGAAGTGACTGTGTATGGAGATATTCATTTTGTTTGGATTTCGATCGATGAATTCGCGTCAGAATGCAGTCCCGACGTATACCGGAAATGGGCTATTTTTATCCCTTCTTAGGCCTTTCAGACATT
This sequence comes from Sympetrum striolatum, assembly GCA_947579665.1. Taxonomy (NCBI): domain Eukaryota; kingdom Metazoa; phylum Arthropoda; class Insecta; order Odonata; family Libellulidae; genus Sympetrum; species Sympetrum striolatum. Next base: position 84,539,908 of record OX388350.1, read on the forward strand.
AGTTACGTAATCGGCCGAAATCATCACCTCGGAGACGTTTCCATCGCACAAACAAACGCCCACGCAAAAGACATTCGCAAGTGGCTTAATTACCACTGAGAATCGAACCGGGGACCGAATCATCAAACCAGTTTTATGCTTGGAATCGAGAAATGAATTTGTGCGCACAAGGCAATACAAACAAGGTGAAACACCGGTGTGCACATAAGACGGCCGTTATACATTGAAACTACGAGTTTAATTAGTATAAATATCATTTTTGATCAAATATCCCATACACTTACTGCTTTAAACAGGCAGTCCAATGCAATTTTGCCTCGAAATTTCCAATAGACCGTATCCGTTTCTAATCCTCATCATACGCTACGCAAATAACTTGCTTTGCAAAATCATCGGTTCCGCGAATTTTTGGAGTATTATTGTTAAATAAACATATTAATGTATGAGTGAAGTTTTGATTCATCCGATAAAGACATCAAACAATATCCAAGTGATGTCTTCGGTGACCTGCAACATCTAAGGCGCCAATGATACAGTATCGCAGAGACTAATGAGTACCCTACAATAACAGTTGAGCAATAATAATATGTTGACTGTGTTCAACAATACAGATTAACAATTGAGCAATAACAATAACTGTTGACTGTGTTCAACAATACAGATTAACAATTGAGCAATAACAATAACTGTTGACTGTGTTCAACAATACAGATTAACAATTGAGCACTGATAATAACTGTTGACTGTGTTCAACAATACAGATTCGCTGAATTAAGATGATTTTTTTGAAGAATGTGAGATTTTAATCAACAGTCTAATTTAAGCCGAATATAAGAGCTATCAATACAATTTGCAACAATATATAACAATCGACGCTGTTATTGTTGAGGTATTAGTTGAGGCAAATAAGTCAGCATATGACAGACATATGTATTTCATTGGGTCTTTCCGCCTTTCGTCTTATGGGAAATGGGGATGCACTAGGAGACTATTTCACTAATCGGTCACCGGTATCGTTCGTGGAAAAATATCTCGGAAGGGACAAGTTCCAGCATCCATTCCCATGATTTTTCAATCAACATCACTAGGCCAATGTAAAATGTGGTAGCCGTGAATCCTCCAAAAACATTCTTTCGCTGAATTTTCGATCAAATTCAGCTAAATTTGAATCTTCATGCGGCTCCGATCCAGCATCCTGTAGCATCTGGGCAATGCTGACAGATCAGTAGTCAAATTTTAACGGAGCAGATTAATTTATCTCAGTTCGCTAAACCTTTTAGATTCTCAAGCGTGACTCTTGTTGACTAATCAAAAAAAAATCCCAAATTAAATCTCAGAACGCCTCAAAGGACAAATGGCTCTGTTGTTCGTTCCATCGAGACCTCCGTTAACAACGCGAAAGTGGGTACAGCTAAATTAAGACCGCCAAAACACGGGATGTACTTAAAATAGGATGATTCATGGGCAATTAAAAGAGCTCTTTTCGCCAACATTAGCGTAGTAAACACAGCCAATCAGAAGCGTTTCCGGGATTTCCGAAGGCTCACCGAAAGAAAAAAAAAGATGCTTTGTCACGTAGGAGGACCATGTCCACCCGCGCAATTAAGGCGACATCTTTCTGTTTGTAAACACAGATACGAACGGTGCACCTCGCGCATCACGTGGCCGCCTCGTGCGCACCGGTGGAGACACTCGCAGAGCACGTGATGCCGAAAATCAATGGTCACCAGGGGGAGGCTGCGGGCAATCATTCGAACATTTTAATAGGGTAATAAGAGAGGGAAAAGGGTGTTAGATATGCACACACCAAGGATGTAGGCTATTATCTTCTCAGTATTAATTTATCATGGACCGAATTTCAGATGTGCTCTTACGGGAAGCTGTGTGAGATGGGTTACAATAATCTCGTACATCGTCAAGGGGACGGATAACTGAAACCACTGCATTTTACAATTTTTCTGATTCTTGTAACTTCGTTATTTTAAGTGACTACTGTATTATTTTAGCTGTTATTATTATAAACGATTGAAGGAAAAGCACTGAGAGACAAAATAGTTCGCAATCGTCTCACTATTTATTATACATATATGTATTGGCCTAATTATAGTTATATCCTTACTGGATGCTGTACAAGGTCGAATTCAACATTCTCGTTCGTCGTCAAGGGGACGGATTGTCGAAAGTACTACATTATACGATCTTTTTTTTATTATCCGTACTCAACCTGAGTGATACATGTTTGGGTTGTAAAATATCGAAACAAAATTTCTCTCATTTCATGGTTATTCTCGCCATTCCGCATCAGGACACCAAAGCAAAAACTTTAATTCTGTTTTCTTTCTGTCGGTACTTGTCTTGAACATGGCTGCGATAAAAAGATGTTTCCGGAATTACAGCGTAGTCAATAATAAAATAAAAATAAAATAATCTCTCGATATTTCGCCAACTGCGCTGTTCTGCATCGTCAAGATTCAACTGGACCAAGTATTGAATCTCTTAAAACTTTGAATCACCCCGTTTTACTGCCATTTGGATATGATTTTAACTCGTACGTGAATTTGCGATCCATAAGAAGGGGATTGAATGAAACGAGGCTTCTAATCTGAGGATTAAAAACAAAATTATGAGAGGAATGAATGCGATAAATTCAAGGACGGAAAAGTACGAAAGAGAATTGCGAAATTGGCTTTCTAACCCCGAAAAGGGAACAATTTTAATATTGAATAATTTGAGGGAAATTATAATAGCAAATGTGTTTCCATGAACCCTAAATTAGTTTTAATAAGAGAGAGGTCCGAAACTGAAAGAGAATTTAGGGGCGTAACTGTGGTATCATCACGCGAATTTTAAGCGGAGGAAATAGTGACTTTATTTACGTGACTCGAGTCTCGGCCTTCGCTTTCACGCGGAGTAGAAAGGGTGAAGGAACTTTAAGGCGAAACTTAAAGCTATCGGTGGCGAAAGGAAAGCACATTAATGTCACTTAAACTTCACCAGTCTATCGTTAGCTTTATTGTATTCATACTCGCCAAAGAAAGGTAAATAATTTTAGTGAAAGAACTTACCCATTACACACAAGAAAATTTGAGTTTCTCAGTAATAAAATACGTGTTTAGGGTTGTGAAAAACCATTCAAACTTTAATGAATGAGATAATGAAAGAATAAAGGATATAAAAATAAACATATAAATATGAACGCATCAGCGTGAATACATCAACAAACACAGATAAAACTAATTATTTAAAGGAAGACTATGGTATTGTTTGTTGGGGGGGTGCATTCATTACCAATTTAAAGCCATTAATAGTGGCACAGAAGAAAATTATTCGAATTATGTCAAGAGCGCATAGTACTGCACATTCTTTTCCTCAATTTTATTTAAGGCAAAAATTTTGCCACTGAGACATTTATTTGTATATAAAGTGCTGAGGATGTACTATAATCGCGGTGGTGATGAAAATAAACCATCACCGTATATACTAAGATCTAAACAAACGATAATCCCAAAACCCAACTGTGAATTTTTTAGATATTCTTTTTTGTATATTAGTTCAAAATTTTTTAGTTATTTACCGGAGAATATAACCACTGCTACAACAGAAATTAAGTTTATAAAATTAATTAAGGAGTATTTATTTAAATATGATGACATTGAATTTATGTTTAAAAAATTGTATGAAAGCTATTTTGTTGAATTTTATGATTTCATTATTATAATTTATTTTGTAATTTTTTTTAAATACTTTATTTTATGTTATGTAACAAATTAAATGGCTTGTGTATTGTTTGCCAAGTAAATGAAGAGTCGGTAACCCCGAAACAGGTGGCTGTCACCTTAGGGGTACCTATATTCCTGACAATTGTAGTATAAAATGCAATTTATGAAGGGCCGAGGAATAAAAATATTTTATTATTATTTTTTTACTACAGATCGATCTCAATCACGGATCAATGTTAAGTAAAAATATCGAGGAATTAATAAACTGACGAAATTGAGAGAAATAGATACATACTGGTAAAAGCTGAAAGACAAAAGAAAAAGAACAAGCAATAAAAAATTCTGGAAAAAGAAATAATCCATTGCAAGTAAACAAATGCAGAGAATGGGGTGTGATTAAACAGCGGAAATATCCAGTGAGGAATATCACAGATTCGAAAATCAAAGGAAGTGACACTTTTATGAATTTACAAAAGTAATGTTCATAAGACGCTTGGTTGTGACAAAGAGCAAAGTTTAAATGTTCAGATAAAATATAAATCAAATATAACTGAAATCACCTCGATGACCGTTCCACTGTAGAAAACTTCCATGAATAGATGTTCCAAAATTTTGTATTTAGAATATTTAGAAATTAGAGAACAATACTAAATTATATTTGAAGCCATAGGATACCTTATGTCCTACGTTTCCTTATTTCAGATGTTTTACGACAGTGGAAGTTCCCTGGTATAAGTTATTATTATTATCGATGATGCAACAATCCAAGTATTACCGCTCAGGATGTCGTCACAATCGAAGAGAGAAGAAATAAAACAATGAGATACATAAATAAAAATGCACCACGATGTGAAATTTAAATTGAAAAAGATAAAAGAGCAATTGTGATGAAAGGGAAACGTTTGGCGCTGCCTTTCAGAATGACCTTGGGTTTATCAAAGATGGCTGCATAACTTTCAGGCGCAAGCTAAACCTTTGCCGATTTGGTTATTATCCTTATAAATTAGAAGTAAAGCGAAATTATGCTTTGAGGCTCCATATCAAATATTTTATCAGTTAATGTTAATTCTAAGGTAATGGCTGCAGCATGTATATATATATATCGAGGGAACCCACGCAATCGTTCCCCGGGCAATGCACCCTTCGGAGCTGAATCTTCACCCTCAGAAAATCTTTAGCAAGAGATTAACCAACACGAATTACTTCCGAGTGGGAAATTTAAACTGAAAATATTTATTTTTCTGATCACTTGACAACGCAGCGAGGAAAGGAGTTATCACCGAAATCGCGAAAGCCACGAACTTTGGCATTGATTTACAAGGATTCTAATATTTAAAAAGGTATTTCAAATCTTAAAGCCTTGCAAAAACAACAGCTCCTTCAAAAAATCATCGCAGTGTAAATTTTGAATGCAGCCGAATTGAGCATTCCGCATGTCCGGAATCAGTTGCAGAGATGTTGTCCCGCATTGACATCCTAAAATCCGAACTTCACTTTTACGCAGTGCGGGGTTTCATTTTGCAAACTCAAACATCTTAATTATTAGGTCTGCGAGTCCCTTTTGACAATAAAAATAATACCATTGGATGCTGAAGAATTATTATTTTTTCCCGTCCATTTGATATTAGCAATTAAATTAGTTTCATTATGAAAATTCCGACATTCGAATATTTAAAAAATGGACAGGGATGAACTGTGAGAAAGGTTTTGCGTGATATCTTAAAGTGAAATGAGGTCCTTTCAGTTTAATGATACCTGCGAATTTAATATGCCAATTACGGCCAACTTCTCAAATTAGAGGCGGATTTTCATAATTAAAGGTTTCAGAAAAATACGTGACTTTTAGGCAAGAATGGCTCATGGAAAAATATCATGTTTTTCTGAACTTAATCCTAAGCGCTGTTTAAATCTTTAGAGTGCAAAGTTTTCCCGGTTATTAATATTATTTCCGATGACGACAAAATATCATCCTTGGGCAAAATCACACTTATTAATTTCAGATGTTTTCAACTCGACGAAAGTAGATAGAGGTAATAAAGTAAATTAATAAATTAAATCGCATATAGCATAGAATTAAATGAGAACTACGCTTCATATTTGCATAAATATTTGATGCCTCCTATGCGTGAATTATTGACTCAGGTTAAACTTATTACAATTTACAAAATTACTAATTAATCTTTAATACTTTTTAGTAGTAAAATGCGAATAAAAATTGCACAAACGCAGTGGAGTAAAACCATCCAACACTAATCATAAGCATAGGACATCGCGTGTAAATGCATCGAAGATCGGTTTGAAGCATCCCTCCTCCATCAGCTACCCTGGAGAGGGAATGAGGCTTATAAGATGAGGAGCGGCGTAATTCGCTCTCGATTAAACCACTGGGTCATAATGCTATCTGTGAAAAACTTCCAGCGTTGTGAATTCAGCTTTCTGAATTACAATTGCGTACGGGGTGATCAAATCACCATCAGTGAGCACTTTTCCTATTACCACAGCCACTAAAAAGACTGAGACAAAAGGAAATGATAGGTTACTCTACAGTCTGAACCTAAAAGACAAATGTTAAACATTCCATTCACCAAGATATGGCTGAAATAGTGTCCAGATCGGCGGCGATATGTCATCGAGTGCCAGCGATTGGTATTTTCTGCAAGGCGTAGTCGGAGGAGGCTGAAGATGAGCCCGCATTTGATGAGGCGATGAAAAGGGCTCTATTTCGGTCGGCTGGTGAGGAAACATCTGCCCCCGAATCTAAGAGGAGGAACGCAGGAATGGTTTATACGGAGGAAAGCTCTCTCTAAAGCAGATTGCAGAACGGATTTAGGTCTAGAATATTAAAACCGGGCTTCCCAATTGGCGTGCCGTGTTCAGTCAATGGTGTACCGCGCAATTGGGCAGGACTTCAAATATGAGAGGAGTTTTTCTTGGAGTAACTCTCACGAATAATCTATTATGGAGTGCCCACATCCGAAACATATGTGGAAAAACACTTAAGAAACTCGGCTTCGTTAAAAGAATAGTCGGTAGGAGCGAAGAAAAAGTTCGCGAGCGATGTTACTTAGTTAGGCCTCACCTTGAGTATGCATGTAGTGTATGGGCCGAGAAATGTCATATTCGGGATTTAGAAAAAGTACAATGAAAGGCGATACGATTTGTAAAGAATTGCTACGATAAAACAGCGAGAGTCACTCAGATGTTACAGGAAGCGGGATGGGAATCATTAGAAGATAGAAGAAAAATTCAAAGGATAAATTTATTAAATAAGTACAGAGAAATTACGTTCTCAGATAATGTAACCGATATAATGCGACCCCCCTGTTATGTGGGCCGTGCTGATACTGCCCGAAAGATTAGGGAAATAGATTCTAGAACAAATATTTTCAAAAATTCATTTTTTTCGCGAAGTATACGCGAAAGCAACCGTTTAGAAAAATAGAGTCAAGGTGCTTGCATCCCCTGCCACACGCCGAAAGGCGGCTTGCAGGGTTCTTACATAGACATGAGAGCCTTCCAGCAGTGGGCGATACTCTCCAAGCTTGAATATATGTTCCTTTTATAAAAAGTGCTAATATTAATGTAATGGTTGACTCCATATTATCCACGCTTTGGTTTAACCAAGTTTACGCCACATATAGTAGACAGTCAGTTATTATGAATTCGCTTAAAATAAAGTTTGATGCATATATTATTTCTTATCTGATTTCATAATTGGGTAGGTGAGTGGGAATGAACAACCGTTCGCCAAAATATTATACCCTGAAGACCACTAAAACTTTAAACCTAACTAAACTTAGATGCCGTAAAGAGGATTGATTGCATCTAGTCCCCAAAACAGTTGCAAATTCGACGCCAGGATCTTGAGAAGGCCTGCCTTTATAATGAGACGTTAATTCTACGCTATCATCATTAATAAAGATACAGAATGTTAAAAAGGAAGTTGAGGATAAGATGAAATTCTAAATATATCATTCAAATGGCTTGAAATTATGCTAAAAAAATAAAATCCAGGAATTGTCCAAAGTGGTCACATCTTCATAGAAGTCTACAGTTATGCGCCAAGATCCCGTGAGGTGCAGAATGCACGGAAACGATTCATTGGTTAAATCCGTTAAACTTCGATCACTATCTTCCTGGACCATCCAAGTTTATGAATTAGTTTAATCGCAATGTCAAACTATCTTACAATTAATGACGCCAATTAGATGCGAATTAATTTCTTGATTGAAATTTAAAGCATCGCAATAAAGCAGAACAAAACCGAAACAAAGTGCGCATTGTTGAATGTTAGTGTTAACATCAACAAGAATATTTTAGAGTTTAGTAAGTTCTAAACGAATAAATCAATTTGATCAATTCGTCAATAAATTCATTTAGGGTAATTGGATAAACTACGATTCAAAAATCGCCCATATTTCGAGGGCGTTTGGCGGAAACAACCAAAATATTTTAATTTCTCGTAACATTTTTGTTAATGAAGGCGGAAATTTAATGAGATAAAAAGAAAACGCGATCGCTTTCTCATTTATTACTTTAGATCGCTGCATCGACTCACTCGCTCCACTTACTAAAGTTAAACATGCATATCATCCCCAAAATAGAAGTCAGTCGTGCCAACCAATTAGTTTGAAGCCAGGAGGATTGAACTAAATGTCGATTAGGGTTTGCTTTCGAATTTTAAATTGGTAGCATACTACTCTAAACATTCAATGGATTTGGGAATTCAATTTCTCTAAATTAAAATCAAAGTAGTTTTAAATAACTCATCAAGTTCGGCATTGAAATTCTCTCGTTAAGTTGAATTTTATGGATTTCTGGAAGAAATTTTGAAGCGTGTCGTGAAGAAAATATCTCGGATAACGTTATGTGGGTCGACTACAAACGAAATTCTTAGCTTCAAAAACAGCATGGACTCGTCCATACATATTTATGCAGAGTTTTGAGAAGGACTGGAAATATCGATTGGAACTCGTTCTGGAGTTGAGGCTGTTATTCAAAGGAGACCGTTATCCGAATCGGAATTCACCACATACTTCAATTGGAGTTTCACCAGATTCTCGTGTAATTTGGAACTTTTCCATATCGATTCGTAACGAAACGCACATTCGCGCAATCTGCTTTTAAAGAAGGCTATTAAGTTTACGGCGCAGGATGAACGATAGTTTAGGTAAATGAGCACTGGATCTTTTAAAAGCCGTAGTAAAGTTAGAACAATGTTTACATCTTTGTTGGAATCTGTATTCACGAAGCCTTCACGAGTGCCAATTCACAGTGACGGTGCAGAAAACCAGTGACATTTAAATCATCTCAGAGACGTTAAAATGAGCGTGGAGTTGACATTTGCATAACGATACCTGAGGGTAAATAAATTAGTCATTCCAGCCTTTTTTCGTAGCAACTACCCTTGAACGCATGCGGCCAAAACTGCGTATCTATGCCTGCGCTTCGCTGGTTTTACATCGTTCTGGCCACTTATCACAACATTTTCCTTTTGCAACATTATCTGCCCTTAAAAACAATAATTAAATCAATATACAATTCTTACAACCAGCTATTACAGAAACGTATACTGAAAATAAATATCTGTACTTGCAATAATCACTTTGTTATTATTATATCTACTATTTCGGTAGACTTTTTCTGCATCTGGCTGTACCCTTATAAATATAATTTTTGAGTATATTGCATACTATGGTAATGATTATTGAATTATAAGTCTCTTTTATAATAATCCGCATTTTTGAAATATTTTTCTTAATGTCTACATGGCAAATTTTCCAGCCACCTTTAATACAATGGAGAAATTATCATGGAATTTAAAATGGTTGTACAAGAAACAAAATAATTCATTCTATATTATATTTAAATCATATTGTCAAAGGGCAATGAAATAGGTAGCAATTATACACAACGCGTACGTAAGATTATAGTTAATTTCATACAAATTCTCCCAATTTGAAAATATTAGTTAATTCCTATCCTCGTCATTCACAAGAGATTCACAACGCTCTCTATCGGTAGAAAAACAAATTCGACACAATAAAATAAAATGAGATAAAAACGTAATGATTAATTATGATAATGTTACCTTACTGATGAACATAACTAGAACGAAGAGCATTTCATTTTCATAACCATCCTTATCGTTAGTTTCATTTAAGATCAACTTGCGAATGCAAAATTACTCCGAGCTAAAACATTCGTCTCCTTCCGAGACGTCTGGTCCGATAATTCGAGAGAATGCACTTCCAAAATAACTCTTACATTTAGAAAACAGACGCCGCGGCGTTTACGTGACCCCTTCGCGAGCACAAATAAACGGAAGGCACAGGAAAACAGATGTTTGCGTAACAACCGAGGAATGACAAGTGCATTTCCATGGAGATTCTAAGCAATAATTCGAAGGCTATAATCAAAGGATTATTTTCCCACCGCAAAAGAAAAGATACGTAACGAAGCAATGATATACCTCTAAGAAGCTGAAATTATAAGAAGTAGAGTAGCAATCTTAAAGAATTTATTTAAAGGATATTTTTTCGTAAGAATCTCTTAGGTTTGTTTAATAAACAATTCTTGTCATTTTTTCTCTCTCTTCAATTTTAATATTGTACGACGTTGGGTTGGATGGTATAGTCTCAACCTTGCCCGAATAAAGACGTTATATGATCATCATTATTATTACTTAATTCTAATCAAGGAAGAAATAAATCGAGCCTAATGCCAACAAACAGAATCTATTACTAAAGATAAAGTAACAATGGAAGAGAGAAGAAACGAAACAATGTCCATCTACTAATTAGGTATTGCCTTCCGAAAATTAATGAAGAGTCAATTATTGGAAAGAAATCCTACAGAAGATGCAATCGAAATTTAATGATCCGCAAATTCCCAATCGATCTTGAATTAATTACTTACAAATGAAGACATTCCTCAATGGTAATGGAGTTCATCGATGAACCCCATTTTTTTGGAGATCGTATAAAAAATTTAAAAAACTAATTCTAGAGAAAGTACCCCAACGGAGCAAAATAATTTTGGAAATTGAATTGAATGGCCAAAAACTGCGAGGAATAACATTCTTCCCCAAACTGAATGCGATTCGGGAGTATTAAAAACGTAGTAATACCCTGTAAGATAGCTATTAAAATGAAACGTCGATTCCCGCCTTTTATTTTGTTTTAAGCTTCATATAGATTATTACGAGAGTTATTCAGTTCGACTTAAGTTCATTATCTTAGCGTTGAGGGTTGCCTTTCATTGTCTTTCGTTGACTTCATGTAATTCGTTCACACATCAAAATAAATGCATTTTTACGAAGCAGCGGTTACTCCTAGGAGAAAACTTTTCATTCAAGAAACAGCCGTGTTCCATTCTTTCTGATGCACTTGTTTCTTCCACCCTTTCTATCATGCAGTTATCCTATGGGTTAGGTGTAAGAAGAGACTTTCTAGTCTCAATCTCGCCCGAATAAAGTCCATTTATTATTATTATTATGGGGTTTTCCACAATTTAAAGACCTAACCAATCTTAAATCCTTTCCTGAGGTTGTAAGAATTTGCCATTGAAAAGGCATTGATAAAATAATTCAAGATCGTGATTCGGCTGAAGTCACTATATCATTAAAAGTTATAAAGCTGGCGAGAACGAGAAAGGACGAGTTCTTCAACGAGATTGTCACTATGCTGTACAGGAAATAGAGGATACTTTTTTGTGGCAACGTTACTGTAATGATTTCAGTTGCTAAATCAGTGTACAAATTCGTTGTTTACTTAGTATCTGAGTTCTTACGTTAGGAATGAACGATAAATATAATTCCTCGCCAGACTCATGAACTATGTGCCATCGGTGAGGAAGCAGATTACCAAAATCAATTCAGTGGGATGAACAATCCATAACGATTGTGGACAAATAATCAAATCATACAAGCACCTACAAGTATTGCTTGACAAATACAAATATTGCTCATAATGCAGCAATTGCAAGTGCGAGGGAGAATATGGGACTGAGGTTTATAGCAATAAACTTATCGCGGAAAAAGAATTGAATTGTTGGATTGAAATTGTTTGCATTTTAGTAATCAATGGGAATAATTGAACCATGAAAATCCTAACCCTAATATGATTGTCGTGAATTTCACAAATATTTTTCCAATTAAGAAGAGAACATAATGTTTGCGTCGATTTCGTCGGGCCATTATCTCTAATTTACTTTTATAAAAGAAATCAAGTACGCACGAGATGGAGATGTACTTAACGTGAATTTAATACGGTCGCCATTTCCAGCGGCTTGGCATCGAACCAGGCAAAATCTGGTCGATTCCAAACTCACTGGGAGACTGGGAAACAAGATTAATTAGATAAATGTATTCGTTCATCAAATAAGTGAATAACACAGTGTATAGTGGTGTCTCCTCAGGAAACCTCTCCCTCGGTAAATACTGCAATTGAAATTATTTCTTCGATTAAATAAGAGATATTCGAAAAATGATGTATTCCTTCGAAAGATGATTGCATAATCCCCACTTGGCTGTTAAGCAAACTCGTCAGGGGGAGATGATCTATGGATCGTCCAATAATTTCATATTATATACACAAAAATTATTTTCATTCATTTGAATTAAATGAATTTTTCACCGCATATTAAAATATTTTAGCTCGAGTTGTAGCTTTTCACGCAACAGCAAAATATTGCGATCAAGTTCAAGCAAGTCGAAAAACCATAGCAACTTGAGAAAGAGGACAATTCTCTTAATGTGATCATATAAATGCATATTGTTTCAATTATGTTGGACAATTCTTTGAAGGGAAACATTCATTAAAGGTTTTTCAGAAAGTACCGGAAAGTGTACTCAAAATAGAACGTAAATAAGTTGTTATTCTAAGAAGAATCTACCTGCGCCCTAATGAACAACTAGGCCGATGATTGATGATAGTGCTTCCCTTTTTGGTGCACTTCTGCAGTCTTAACACAGTCCATTGAGTACCATCCAACCACTCTTATTTTGATTTTTACTGAAACATTTATGTATATCCTTGCCAAGAAAAGCTTTTTTAATTTTCAGAAAATTATTACTCAGTAGATAACGTTTTACAAAATAATTGAATATTATCCTACACTTGAACGAAGCCGTACGTTTTTTTCTCGTCAAATACATCATTAATTTGTGATTTAGTTCATATAATGTGATTTGTTTTTGTGTATATTATTCTAGTGAAATAGAGAACTTAGGGAAATATAACAAAGAAAGCTTCTTATAGGCTGAATAATAAATAATTTAATAGTAAAGAAAAATTTTTATACATAGAAAATGGTTATTATTTGTTTAACAGTTCGACTTTCTAAACGATTATTTTAACATGCTTTTCAACAAAGATAGCCTTCAATATTTTGAATTTATAGATTGATAACTAACTCGAGGCATGAATGAGATTGTCACTGTTGAATATGAATCAGAGAAAGGACAATTCAAACAGCAATAAACCACTTTGAAATAGTATTAAAATTAACAGAAAATTTTCTTTCTCGGCATCGAAAATTTGAGCACCATATTCTACTTTTACGCGATGGAAATGAAAGAGAAAAAGTCTGCCGTAGCCGGGGATCGAACTCGGGTCTCCCAATTGCCGGTCGGTTGCTCTACGGCAGACTTTTTCTCCTTCATTTCCATCGCGTAAATTAAAAATAAACATGTGAATCATGTGTACCTTCTTCACCTTTGTTCACCATATTCTACAGCAAGGACAACTAGAGTTATTATAATTAATTAGCTTTGAAAGGATAATATAGTTACGAAAATCTGGCTGATTTTGGATTTCCTTCTTAAGTGGCCGAGGACTTTATGGAAGCTCACGAAACAGGCGGTTAAAAAAAACGTCAAGAATATCGTGCATTCATCACTATAACGCATCAAGGGAATCGAGCAATAGGAAATCAGTGACAACTGTCGAGAGTGACACAAGAGCACACTTTCCCACGGGACGGTGGCAATGTAGGTTGTGCTCAGACGCCGGACAGACCTGAGAGCCAGCGGTCAATTACTCAACGCTGCGTTGCCTAACGACGGTACGTCACAATTAGCATCGCCGTGGAAGAGACCCAAGACCTCATCCGCCAAAACGCAGTCTTCGAAAGAGAGGAAGATGTTCATTAGACTGTTATTCGAAGATTATTCTTACTGCCACAGCGCTTCTGTCGCATTATTAGAATCAGGATAGTTCTTCTAAACGTGCTTCAATGAAGAGTGTTTTCCGATTTTCAAGGAAGGCAAAGTACCTCATTCCCTCTCCAAAACGTTTGGTAAACAATGGTGGAGGGCATGAGGATCCAACCGGCTTTGGGCTAATTACTTATCTGGATTCAGGGGTTTCAAATCCAAGACCCTCCAACAAATTCAAAGAAGCTAAATAATTGCTGAAAGTTACGCAGCATTTTCTATCCGGAAGATAAATAATTAATATAGTGTAGATAAAGGACTTAAACTTTGGAAAAGTAATCAACTCGTGTGTTACTTGGTGGAATTTCATTTTAAACTTACAAAAGTAAAAAACACAAACACACTTGTACGAATTCCACAAATTTTGATGAAACGACACCGAAACCGGTCAACAGTTTCATTAAAATTTGTGGAATTCGTACAAGCGTGTTTGTGTTTTTTACTTTTGTAAGTTTGGAAAAGTAATATTTTTTTAATGAATGGTATCATGTGAAATTTGGTGGAATTTCATTTTTTTAAATCGAAAAAGAAATTCGATGTTTACTTCCACAAAGATTTATGGAGACCGATTAGAGGCAAATTTGGTTGGCGTAATGTTTGAATTGTTCACACAAGATGAAGTTGTTAAAATATTGCTAAAATAATTACTATTTAGTAAAGAAAAATCCAACAGTTTAAAGTGATAGCGGAAACACATATTGGGTTTTAGATAGAATTCTTCGTTCCTTAAGAAAATTGTTTGTTTTTGACGCGACCCAGGATTGTCTCCTCTCTGGATTAACATTTCGTTGATTTCCAAATTAATTCCCGAGTCTAAATTTAGCTTTTCTTTTGCATATATCTTTCATCTGTACCCACATTTCACATCCATATTGTTCCACAAGCAAAAATAAAGAATATTTTAACAGAATCAAACGAGCGTATGAGTATTTTTTCTGGCTTTACCACGGGAAATACGAAACATTTGTACATTAACGACCATTAAGCCACAATGACTTCAATTGTTCACTACTTTAAAAGGTGACCAGACAGTGAAATATTCTTCGCCCCTGATCGATTATTTTTCTCAGCAATCGCAAGGCTAGGATCCGTCGCTATAGTAACAAAGCGTCTTTGTTTGGATGCTGCAGCGAGAGAGCGATGGACCTGAGAAAAGATGATAAGGCCAACGGCCGCTCGGTCACTAACTTCGGGGGAGAAATTTTCCAAAACCCGTTCATTGAAAACCCTCCCTCAGTGGCGCGTTAACCCTTCCTTGACTGTGCCCTGAAAACTTCCAAAAACAGCGGTGCGGGGTACTCGGCTACCCCAATGCTTTTTTCACGAATATTACGTTGTTTTTATTTGCTTTTCTTTTACTTTATCTTTAATTATGTTCAGAAATAAATTATTTATTATTCTGTTGAGGTTATCTTTCATTTCTTTGAAGGTAGCATTAGAGTTTTGACTATAATATGAGATTGTATAGTACAACTAAATTTGAATAACCTGATTTTATTTTGATTTTATTTACTGTTATAATTACTGTTAATGCAATAAATAATTAATCAATTGAAAAATCTGTAACAAAGGGTGACTGAATTGCCACAATCACACGACATGACATTGTGTATTGCAATCCAAGCAAAAGTGGCTGTGCGGGGTACTTTGGTACCCCATTCAAAAACTAAAGATATTTTGGAAATGAGTCTGTGAAACAAACTTCTATTAATTTTATAATATAAAAGAAACATCGATGCACGAATACATGGAATGAGAAACATATTTGGTTAAAAATAAAAATTTTCTATTTATTTAGCTATTTTGGGGTCCTCCAGTACCCCACACCGTCAAGGAAGGGTTAAAAGGACTGTTTTAGAAAGAGCGTAGCACGAGGGTGAATCTGCGGCCGCACGCGGCCTTTTGAGACCGGCCAACGAAGCCTGAACATACCGTTGGTGCACTTCCCTTTTTTGAAGGAGGATAATCCTTTACACAAACTTCTGCTCCACAATGCTTTTTTTATGTTTCGACTCTAATTTAAGAGAATGTGCGAGAGATAGGGATTCAATAGTGAAAACGATTGGCCGAAAGGGATGCTTTCTAACTCTACAAGCTGAAAACTAATTTTCATACAAAAAGAAATCTGTTGAATTTATTGGAACCCTAACATCGTATTAAAAATATAAAAATGCAAAAATTCGTATAAAAATAATAGTCTGATTTCTGAATCTTCCGGTTCGGGTGGAAATAAAATTTAAGTCGTGTAACTCAATCATCCGCCATAAATTGCTTGGAACCAATAGCATTACACCAATTTTAATAAATGTAGGAATATTAAAATAGGGTTAATGTAAATATTTTAAACTTATTGGATTAACGCTATTGAACTGAAGAATGAAATAAATAAATAACTCAAATCAATTAAATTTATTTCATGCAAAAGTAAATAAAATATTTTAAAATTTACATTATGAACTTCCTTAAATAAAAATATTGATAGGATTGTTTTTTAAATTAAATTTAGTTTCCAAAACAATTATCTCATAACACTAACGTATCCACGATCTAATTCTTGATACTGCTTCCTTTCTAAGAAATTCTCTTTCATTATTCTATTTTCCTAAAAAAAGCAACTGAATTATCAAACTTTTTCTTATTTTTACAATTAGGTACAATTCCTTAATTTTGTTTGTTTCCCAATATATATTTTTAAATAAAACAAAACAAAATGTCATAAATTTTCACACTAAAGCAAATTTTCTGAATTGATTATATTTGTCACTCTCTTCAACCTCATTTCATTGAAGTGTTTATTTGATTTGATGGCCGATATCGGCGACAAGAGACTTTTTCTCGTATTCTAATTGTGGAACAGAACTCGTTCGTCGTGAAAAAATTGTGAATAATTCCCACCAGATAATATGTGGCGCGTATCTTATTTACTTCATTCCATTTCCACAGCCAAAGGGGTTTAAATACTCAAATTACTCCCTTGTGATATATGCGACACAAGCTCTAATTGAGCTTTGATAGGACCTAATTTTGCCAGGATTCGCAAGGAGATTTAATTATATCTGAAATCTAGCACACTTACGTTCAACTTTCGGGTATCACAAACTTTTTAAGCTGTAATTCTTTCTGCCATATTGTTAGTTCTTTATCATTTTTTTTCACTTTAACTATAGCTGATACATAAAGAAGAACTATAAAATGGTAGCCATAGAATCCACTTGAAAATGCAATATCGTTATTTGATTCGCCATAGAACTTCCTCATCGCAAAATCCGCGCACGTTAACAAAAGAAGGAAACGTGTTTTTGCTCCATTCGACCCAAGCAAATATTGACTCGAAAGGGGATATTTCTCCCGATCTGATCCCCTGCGACATCAATTTAGTCGGTAGGAAAGGGTCAAATAACTCCATCGATTCAGGGAGCACACCCCTGACAAACATCAGGATCCCACTTCTCTGATATGAGATAAAGAGATTCTATTCGGATTCTGTAGAGATGAAATCCTTACAAATATATCAGTAGATCTATATCGGAATACCTTAAAGCAGGGTTTCCCAAACTTTTTCTGCGATGGAACACTTCGCAAACCTGGGAAGTTAAACGGAACACTAAGCTTATATTTAGGTTAGGTAATTCTAATTATGTCTTTCCACAACATCTCGGCCGAATCGATTGATTATAAAAAATCATTTAATTACAACAAATTATTTATTTGGTAATTATTTTTAAATATAAAACTATAATATTATAATAAAAATTTAAAATATGAATCAATAAAGCATTTAATATCTTTTATTCTCCAATTCTCCATTGACACTCCAAATTGCCGCGGAATACCTATTGAGGTTCAGCGGAACATATTTTGGGAAACTCTGCCTTAATTTAACGTTTAATTTTATTTTTGAACGGTAAGAAACCCTCGATTAATACTCAGACGTTTTTTCTCAAATTCAGTCTAAAGATTTTCTAAGACTTATGAGCAGCAATTTACAATTTAAACCAAATAAAACAAGAACTTGGCAACAGGATCACAACTCATTGGAAGATTTCTTGCTAGGTAATTATATCGAACGTATTTACTATATAATTCTTGATAAACTTGTTATACAATAATAGAACAATAACAAAATACCAGAAGAATACTAATAATAAGTTAAATATAAACAACATTGAAGATCAGACGGATTATTGTAAGTTTAACATAAACTCTCCTGAGGTTCTTTAACACGTGGGGTATTTTGAGATATCAGCGGATCATTAATGGATTTGTTAATATAGAGATCTCTATCATGGATATTTCGAGAGTGAATCAACTTGGCTATTCCGAAATTAGACTGAAAACCTACTACTGCAGCACAAATAATCAGCAGAAAGATCTGTGATGGGTGCCAATTTCTATAAATTACATTTAAACCCTTTGCAAAACTGTGCCTAAATTTCTGCCAGTAGATCGGCCACAACCGTCCCTAATGACTCGAATATCATTCAAGTCGCTCTTGATGTATGAAATCTCTTCATTTCTGTAATTTTTAGGCCGTTTAAATGAGAAAATTTAAATATAGGTCATTGGAACAACGGCCTAAAGATTCTTCCAAGATACTTTTACTACCTTTTCGGTGACATTTTCCAGCCTAAATTAAAATAAAAAGGTTCTTTTTATAAAAATGTACGGTACAAATAGATAAAACTTTACGAAAACAATTTTCGGCAACAAATGAATGTCTTCCACGAAAATTGCAGTACACATATCAACTGACGTGAGACCTGGTGACCTCGCAAAGATTTTTTTAGAAAGCAAGATGTATGCAAGGTCGGTGGGTATTGCATCGTGCATAAAGTCGGAAAAAAAATGATTACAGCATCCCGCCAAATAAATAGCAAAGAAAAGATTCAGCATTGTCCTTGTATAAGATTGAATAATATCAGCGGGGACCAATTTTAGTTATAGTTGCCGACGTTAGGCCTGATTGAAGCTTGTGAACCACATATTGTGGTTCACAAGCTTTATGCAGCTCATAAGTTATGTTTCAGCCTCTAAACCACTAATATACTAAAATGAAACTAAAAAGTGGTTATTGAAAAGTCTGTTGAGAATTACTAGGTTCGTTCGTTTTCATTTATTCACTAGTTGCCTAATATTACTTATTCGATACTGAAAAGGTGAGATAGAAATTACTTTGTCCAATCTCCTCAGGAAATACAGTTCTGAGGAACCTGGAAATTCGGGCAAATTGGACATATTTTATGAGTACCAAAATGTCTACAAACATCCCTCATATAAAAAAATAATAATACCTTTGTTACATTTATATCCGTGCAAGCAGAGGCCCTCATTTCGCCATAAATAACCCGTTAGCCTCCTTCTGGGATGCACCTCAGTTTCCTTATGAAGCAAGATGAATTATAGATCCCACAAACTACGAGGAAGTGTGAAATATTCGCAGTTCGTTCCAGGAACTTTTCGAGACCGAAAATGGGTCAAGAAATTGGCGTGTTAAGGAAAGATTGACGATCCAATCAGTCTTTTGTTTCATTTTCGCGCCTTTTTTAGCGATTCCGCGCTTCAATGACCGCGGTCAAACGGGGTCATGCGATGTCTGCAAATCGCGTGCAAGTCGGCTTGAATGCGGAGATGACCCTAGATTGCACCGAAGCATCTCGGCGAGGAAGAAAATTCACGCTCCTTAAAGACCACGCCGATTTCACGGAGAAATAGTTTTGATAATCTCCAGCGGAAATACACCGCGTTACACGAGGGTTAAAGTTTGTTTGTATTGTTTACCAAGGATTCCAAGTTGTAAATGACCAATGAACCCCCAGGTACCAAAGTGGGCAATGAGTCTGGCTTTGGCGAAAGCGGTCCCGGGATCGATTCCCGGTGAGTGCCCATGAACCAAATGACCTGATTTGAATTACCTCGCGAAAGTATTATTGCCGAGGAAATATTTCTTCGTATGTTTCCGCTTGATCAGTGTTGATCAGTTGATGTCTCAATAAGCTTTAGTTTTTGGTAGCAATTGCTCCTTTTACAAGACGATAGTTCTCCCAGCATTCCAACGGATTTGCAGGTGCCAAGAACAAACACTGAGAAAACAAGGAGCTCAAAAGAGATGAATGGAAAAAGGAAGAAAAAAATTAATGAAAAACGGGTTGTGAAGGGTATATAATGTGGATGAAGATAACTGATATACATAATAGAGCCAAATAATTGGAGTAGAGTTGTAAGTCAAAGGAGAAAATGTATCAATGAATCCGGAGTAGAATAGGAATGGAGAGGTGCTACAGACTCAAGAGAATGGAGGAAAAAAGCGGCTCTGGGGAGAGCTACAAAGTTCTTTATCCCTTATTCCAGTGTTTCCCAGCCAATGGGACTGTTGAGTCTATTAAATGTAACTAGAGCACATTGATTTCGCTTTATTCAATTAGTTTTTGCTGTTTGTTTTTCAATTATTTTGCTTCACTGTGAACAAATATTCCAATATTTTACTGGCATTTATCAGTAAACTAATTAACCGCAAATATTAATTAAGAAAACTATAAAAACTTATATTTTGCACACCTAAATGTTTCGAGAATACAAAAAGTGGGTCTTTAAGATCACGGAACGCTCGTTAAGATAATAGAGAGAATTTTTATGTTAATGGTCATCATACTTAGATTGGAGTCACTAAAAAGAGAGAAGTCTTAAGATTAAGCCAGGTCATATTTTTGAACAGGAAAAATTCGATGTAAATTTTTCAGGAACTGAATATAATGAAACAATAATGAAAAATAACAATTTGTACTTTTTCCACACTATTTATTAAAAACAATAAATGGAAACAAAACACGATGAATGATGATGGCGATCAATCTCTGAAACTAGTCGTGTTTTTTTCCATTTATTGTTTTTAGTAAATACTGTGGAAAAAGTACAAATTGTTCTTCTTCATCATGACGTATTTCCACATGACATCGCCAGAGGCTGTGAATTTTATTTTAAAATGAAAAAAATTCCATCTGAAACTGTGGACCAAATGAAGGGGAAACAATTCATGTGAAGGGATACTAAGTATTCATTAATTCTACACTAATTCATGAGAACGGATATTACGCTGCCAACAGACATATACGGCGGAGATTCAAAAAAAAATAATAAATACACAAAGGAGATAGGGGAAAAAGACATGGCAATGCCTTTAATCAGATTACTAAAGAAATAGTTCGACCTACGAAGATTTTTACTAATCGTAAGATTTGAGTGAAAAATGTTTTGGAAGACAGCGCATGTATTTTAGGGAACTCGTGGGAAATCGGCCATTGGAGTTTTCAAGATAACGTTTCCGAACGAATTCTCCTGGTTGGTTATCGCTGCTCTAATAATCAAGGAATTAATCTTTCGTCCAATATGAAATATTGGGCTAATACATTTCACTTCCTGCAAGAATGACCGCATTCAGTTTCATTACTACTTCGATATCTTGATGAATGGAAATTGATTTGTTTTCGGCTACAAGATAGACGAAAATGTATCTCTCAATTGTTTGGCTGTGATGATGTGAAAGTTAATGAGGTGTGAATGAAGTATGAATCTCATTAATTAAAATGCCTCATCATCTGACGTTATCACTAATGTCAGAGATTTTCCATAGTATTTTAACCTAACGAATAGCTTAAAATGCAATAGAAAATATTAAGTCCAATTTATATTTATAACATAGTGTTTCTCAAATTCAGTTCAACTATTATTGGCTAAATAAAAGTTACCATCCATCGCAAGCATTTATCTATATTTCAATTGAAATTCAGCAAAGATATGAAAGAAACAAGGTAATATGAAAGTTTTGTAAAATCGTTTACCCTCAATGGCGGAATTTATTGTCGTTTATAAACCTTTGTAAATCACACAGAGAAGGGCACGACAAACACCCTTGTGGGGAATAGGTTTGTGTTGAGGATTATACCCAACAGAAGAAGTAGGAAGTGGGTGTGTTCTTTAAGGTCATCAGCTAATTCCTTTAAAGAAAAACAAATTTCTAACGCACTCAGTTTAGTCATTTACGTCGAAATTACTGAAGAAATTTCTAAGCCTTTGGTCCGATAGTAAATGATTGAAACATAACACGAATGGGGCACCAGAGCGCCATTCCGTAACACATTTTCCCTCACTTTTTTCGGTTGCCTTTCACGGCCACGAGGTGCGTGCCCCTTCAAGGGGAGAGAACATTTTCTCTATCGATTTTAATTTTCCCAGGTTGGCTCACACCATTCCGACGGTTTTCCTAAACCTTCGTGAGGGACTTCTGGATAATATACGGATCGAAGCTCTCCCTGATTTAGGGAGAGCCTTGGCTAATCTTGGATATCGGAAATGGAAAATATTTCTTAATATTCCCTTAGCGAAGAGCAGTGCCAGATTCAGATGCTCGGATACCATTACAGCAACGTTACAGCCGCTGCCTTAATTTCTGAAGTTTTTCTTTTGCTATTTGCATTCAAACAATGTCAACCTCGATTGTCATTTCCAGTAACAGTAACCAACAAGAATTCGGCAACAAAAAATAATAAATAACATAACAATAACAATAATTAAATAGTAAAAAATCAAATTATTAAGGTAAAATCCTAATCTTTTGAATTACAGCTACATTTAATGATTTTTCTAACTCTCCGCCGCATTCACTGTGGTTAGGTTTCTCTGTCTGTGTGTTCGTTAGTCGGTTACTTGAATTTATTCTGATATATTTACGGAATATAGAGTTTTCCGCTCGACATTATCATAACACATGTATTGAAGAAATACCCTAAAATTTTACAAAGTTTTGTACTCATAAACAACCCGTTTCCTTGACGACGAAGGTGATTGTTGATACTGAACTCATATGATCATATTCTGATTATAGTGCATACATTGAGGAGTCAAACTCTTATAAGATTACTGATAAAGATATGTAAGTCATTATTCTGACTGGGTATAAACGAGCCATACGATAAAATCATTAATTACTATCATCTATTTGCTTTAAAATAAAAATACAACATTCGGCGTTTACCTTTTCATACTGGTATTGAGTAAATACATGAGGCTGTGGTAAATAATTTCAGTTAACACTTTAATTCTGAGAGGCAGATCTCCATCTTAAGCAAATCTCGATACAGAACGTGCAGAGAAACAAAAATCGGCACTTCCCAAATTGTATCAAAAGTGCGAACCTATTTCCGTAAAAGAGATAAAACGGCTTCGACATCTATTAAAAGCTGACCTTTATCCAAATCTATTTTCTATCCAAAATCGGTTTGGCATCGCCATCCGCAGCTGTCTATAATGACTCGTGAGTGCAACTCCGGAGGCTGTCTATTCCTGATCATCTGTATCCCTTACAGATCGATCGGCTGTGATGACATCTCTCACAGCACGACTAAGAAATCAAGCGATGACTTGATATAAAATTTGCATCAGTGACTGTAAATGTTCCCTGAAACTGTTCCCAGTGGACCATTTATAGTTCTTCTATTTGTATAAGATAAATGAAAATATGTACTTCTTTTTTTTCCTTTAAATCTTGCGTTTCTGTTTTTTTTATGGATGTGATAATATGAAAGTCACTTAGGCATGAGTGATGCTGAGAAATAGACTTCTCCCTGGTCTCCCCTTTCCAAATTCTATAGGGGATGCACTCTTATCTTCCACATTCCCGCTCAAAAGAGTAACGTCAAAGTATCCACCCCTTATCTTGCTTACTACACCTAATATTCTATCTTAATAAACTTAGGCTTTTGTAATAGGGGAGGGTTTGGGGAACCGTCGCATGGGATGAATTATTTATGCATCCAATAAGTCATTTAACAACAAATTTAATATGCAATTACGAGGGACGCATTCGAGGGCTCTAAAAAGTCTCTGAAATGACTTTGCCGGAAATAGGATAGTCACAAACTGTAATGATAGCAAGAGATACTGTTGGAGAGCAAATTATCCCATAAAATATGTAATAAGCGAACAGCATCTACGTTTAATTTAGTTCATTTTGATGTAATTCGACCAAGAACTATTTAAACCACATATCCATATCTCTATAAGACAAATAAATCATTTTTGAAAGAGCACTTTGAAGAGAAAAATGTACATTCAAACTTAGTGCGTTTTGCATAGGGTATTTAAATACCTTTTCGACCTCCGGAAGGACGATTTAAATGCCCAAGCATTTCCGTCACCCACTCACTTCTGGGTCATTTAAATAAGTTTTTGAGTAGAACTTTTTAAAAAGAAAAATGAAAGGAACATAGTCTCGACATTGTATGCGGGTCATTTAAATATCTCCATATATTTATATGAAAAGGGATTTGAATGGTGAGAAAAGTCAACAATTAGCCTTGTCAAGGATAATTTGGTGCTTTTTGTTGTGTTTATAGACCGTGAACTGAAGTTTTACATATTATAAGTAAACAATAAGTAGACCCATAAAAAGTTGGAAGTCATGAATGATAATATCACGTTATGTAAAATTATCACATAAGAGTATTCAATAGGAATTTAATTTATAACTATTATAACTATAAATATTTTAGTGTTTCATGGTTTGTGTGTTTACAAGGACTGCCATATGTATTTATCTCATTAAATACAAGTAATCTATAAATTAATGAAAGAAAACCGTTAAGAAGATATGAGAAATATGCTAAAATTATCAGCCCTTCAAGCAATATCGAATTTGATTCTACAGCATCATTCGTCCTTTCAGTTCATTCAAAAATAACACTTCCCATTGATAAATTTCGAATTAACCATTCCAACTTCCAACCTCGGACCATTGTTTCCGCTCGGTGTTTATTGACACAGTCTTCCCATTGTTGTGCGCCTGAGGCAGCGCTTCATTCACGAGGCTCTCCTTGGATCGATGGCTCTTTTTTGCCCACAAATTCACTTTCTCTTAAAGACGTAAACAACACGCGAAAACCAACACAAGCTAATGTCAGAGATTAAAAAACATTCGAGCGCTATACAAATGAATACCACTGTTGCTGTATGTGAATGTATATTATATACTCATGCAAATATATACATACACTATGACACATAAAAGCATACACATGTTTAAATAAATATTTATTATTATACATTTAAAATTTGCAAGACTTCTTGATGCTATTCTGCAATCAAATTCATAGAATTAAATCCAAATATGTATTTTAACCGAATTTTTATGGTTTTAATTGATCGTTCATTATTATGATGAATTTCGCGTCGTTTTATTAAGATATAAGGGAGCTTAAGGCTACCTCTTGATCGAAGTCATACCTTAAGAAGGTTTGTATTTAATATACATAATATAGACAATTTAAACGCAAGTAATTGTAAACAAATGCTCCATAAATTGAATTTCCAATAATTCTTCTCAAATTCCCCAATCCATCCTAGCCATTCTCCACACCCAAGTACAAAACTCGATCATTTTTGAAATTCGACTAAAATACGCCGTTATTCCATGAAAATGGTTGATATAACGAAAATGATTAGCTAACGTCTACAACTATACGTGGATTCTTTTCTATTTTTGCTTCCTTTTATTAACTATTTCTGTTTCTTCTTCTTCCTAGACTTTATTTCTTTCCTTTTATAAATCCTAGTTTACGCAGTAAACAAATCGAACCTTAAATTTTTAAATTTATGTTTTTAACTGGGGGATCAATACAAGTACAGTGATTGTTTCCTTGCTGTTTGTGCATTACTGAGCCACTGTTTATTCTCCTTTTTGCGAAAGAAATTTTCCATGGAAACACTAACAACATTAATCTGAAACGTTACTGTATTAGTTATATATATATACTTTTCATAAGAAATATCACGCGTAAGTAGCTCATAAATGATCAACAAAGTTAACATAAGTACAAACATGAGTCTTTTATCTTCCAATTCGTTCAATTTCGAAATCCCTTAACATTTACTTTTTATTGATGAATCCTTAAATTGCATCATGCAATGTAAGGAGTCATCATTTCATAAGTATTATTTTAATCCCGGCGTTTGGCATCTTACTTTCCAATCTTCCAATACCTTCTCCTTATCGATTATTCCTCTAACGATATTTGTTCCAACAATTTCATCATTCTCCGTTTAATGTTTTAACCGCAAACTATCCTTTATGTTTTGCAGTAAATCTACAACCTACCTACCTATTGCCAATCTGCACCACAATCACATCTCGAAAGCCTACAATATTTGTAAACTCACCTTTCTTGGTGTCCACGTTTTACATCCAAATATTCCATGCAAAAGATTCTGATATTTTTTTCCTATGAGCCCCATCATTAGTCACAGCTGATCATTAATCAGTTCAGAAGCTTAGTTCGTTAAAAAATAAAGAATAAGAGCGTATTGTGCTTGGCCACCATCTGATCTGATCAGAGTTACCCTAAAAGGCCGACATTCTTGCTTAGACAACGTTAAAGTAAAAACATAAGCAATAGTTTCCATTTCTTATACAAACTGAATCGAGTTTCCCGAAAAGAGTGAGATTGTACTATGACTAAAGAGTTCCTTGTTATGGCTATAATTTATCTGTGAAGACTCGAACAATAATAAAGCTGGCCTGAACTACATAGAAAGGATGAATCAGTATAAAAAGTACATAACGAATATATTCTGAATGTGAGAGAAAACCGCTAAACTCGGAATGAGGGGATCAATTTATTTGTTTAACGTTATCCGCCCTTCGTGTTAACTGAATTCCTCAGTCAATTGGAGTGTTTAAGCTTTCTAAAATCAGAACACGTTAATTAAAATGGACGAACTTCGCTAATGACAAAAAAAACAATTTTTTGTCAAATTTTTGCAACTAAATTTTTGTAACATTAAATTTCTGAGTTATCGATTTAATCGAGTCTTTGTCTCATCCCAACGAAAAAATTGTATTAACTTCACGCCAATAGATTTTTCCCTTTCAGCGGATTTCCTATGAATTTATCACTTTTTTCTGCGGATTTACATACAATTTTAAAGAGGAATATTAAGGAACGACCCAGCTGTGAATGTGTTCAATTGGGAGCATCACTTTTACTTGAAAAGTTGGGATCGAACCCTATCCATAGCAGTGAGGACTCCCTTAGTAAGGATTCCCTTGGCAAGGATCAACGTACTCCAGTGACCTATATACGGAGGGGCCAACGGCCTATACCCAGCGCTACTTAAGATCGATTGAGACCGCCCCACTTTGAGATTTGCCCTTACCCCTACTTCTCAAAGGTTGCAGGCGCACTGAAATTATTTTTAATACCTCCGCCTACGTTACGAATGTTGTTTCCTATTTTTAATACTCAACCATTTTAAGTATCCCCCATGGTTTATCCTCGAAATGAGACTGCTATCGACAATCTTCCAGTTTTTAATTAAAACCTAGGAAACCCGCTTAGGCTCTCTAGGTCATTTGGAACGCTATTCCACTTCGTGACGTCACGAAATTGGCCTCATATTATCCAAGAAATAAAAGTTTAAAAAACAGATTGAATGTTGAATGGAATGGACATAAATGTAAATGCACATAGGCGTAATGTAAGTATTGATCGATTTTCAAATTTGGTAATAAATTTGTTTGGACAATTAAAACGTACGAAAATTAAAATGGCAGTCCAAAAGAGTCGAACACAGAAACTTAAACCCAATCCAGATATTTAGTTGAACAGAAAATTCCTAATAAAAAATGGAAGCAAAAAGAAAAACATTTCTGCTACGTTTTGTGAAATACTGATTCAAACGAAAATTATCATCAACTAATTTCTTTCTTAAATCACCCGTGACAGCAAAACAATGCCGATTAAGTTGAAATTTATAATAAAATATTTTAGACAAAGAATGCACCGTTACCATTCTTTTAACAGTGAGATACGAGAAGTAAACAGTTTGATGATTTGCTAATGGTTAATTGGAAAAATATAGTAAAATGAGGGAAGAGGCGAAGCGAGGAATTCAGAGGGGCAAAAAAGAGGAACTGAATGTCCCGGTTTTTTAGCAGAAAACGCTGTTTTTAGGAAAAGAGAGAGAGAATTATACGAAACGGGAAGCAGAAAAAGAGAAAGTCAATCCTTTGAATAAACACTCATTTTTTTATATTTTTTTGGAGGGTGGTGCTCATGTCCTCATCTCGCAGCTTTTTTCTGATTTTGGCACACTTTCTTGTATTCTTCACGAAGGTGAAGGACGCCTGAGTCTAACCAAATAACCTTTAAATTCACGAATCTACTCGGAAAATGATGCGTAGATTTACTGCTGCATTCCGACTCAATTGATTCGATTGAAAAAAATATTCGGAAAATTTTCCGAGTTTTCACTACGGTACAAAACGGATAACTGTTTCTACCCTACAAGTTTATGATCGAATATTTACTCATGATTTCAAACCACTTGAAAACATGAGTAAATGTCCATACTTCAATGAAAGCGTAGATTTAGAATAACAATTAATATAAGTCACAAATGACGATGGCGCCCCACAAAGAAATGCATAGATACATTTATAAATACATTCCCGCAACGGAATTCAAAATTCGAATGATGTTATTATCATTGCACTTAATCTGCAGATAAGTATAAAACAGGATGCAGAGTTCACAAATTGAACGGTGACAATGTGAACACATGTCACACATTGAACGGTGACAAAAATTGTTTACAATTTATGAGTAGAGACATTAATTAAAAAGTATAAGCATAAAAAATAAACTACTAATACAATAGAAAAAATACTGTTTTTCCACAAATTATTCAACATTCAAAACTTGTTCACCAACTAATTTATTCATTGTAATACTTAAATTTACATCAATACCCCGCGATTCAACTTCAGTCAGAGGGTGTGAAAAACCAGACAATATGAAATGAACATAGAAAACGAAGACAAGAATATATTTTTACATAAAAACTGAAAGCACATTAAAAACCTTAAGATATCCTTGGGGAAAATAAATGGAAATAAATTTGGATTCTTTTAAATGATGGAGTAATTCAAGAAGAAGAAAAAATTTAAAATCCAAGAACACAAATCAAAATATTTCGGACTTTGCGTAAGATCTTAAAAAATGACTACGTTATTTTTTCAAAAAGGGACATTACGAAGAGAATTACTTCTCTGCGGATATGTTTAACCCAAATATTGATGCGTGAGATCACCTTGAAATAGCTCCCATCAAATTTTGATTTATAAATGTCCACTAAAGTTACAATTCTTTCATTTATCACACTCATATTAATCGCACGAAAAGAAAGCAGGAAAAATATGATGACGAAGTGCAAAAATATAACACTTATGAATTCAGGGAGCTGTAACCAAAGGAAAAACTCATAGGCAGTAACAATTCCAACAGCATTCAACAAGTATTGACCAAGATGAAACACAGTATTCATCATCATACATAATGAATTCAAAAAAGTCTGTGGTCTAGTAAACGTTTTTACCTAAGGAGTTAAATAAGAAAACCATTGTTTAATCAATCTTTAACGAATCTTTAATGAATAATTAATACAATAAGGTGATCATACAATTGCAATGGTTATTAAGTAATAATAATGTGAAAACTTAAGCACAAAAATGATCATTAAAGGAATGATAATACGACAGTAAAAATTACAACAATAATAAGGGTACAAAACTGATGTTATTTCATAACATGAAAATAATATGCACAACAATGCTCGTACAATTACCATCATCCCATTCTTAATACTATGACTATCACTTTATTATCATAAAAAGATTAATGAAGCTATCGAAAAATATCGTAACATCAAACCGATTATCAGAATATGAATTTGAGAAGTGGGTGATGGGTGAGTCTCATAAGTTTTCCGAGTGCACAATCAGACCCTCGATACAATCAGAATCAGGAAAGCGGCCTTATTGGGAACAGCTGCTGAAAGGGGAAAAGGGTAAAGGTTGAGGCCGTCGAGGAAGGCTTACAAGGGATGCACATCCAAAGAGGAATAGGAAGTCCAACTGCCAGTGTTTTTTTTTTGAACGAGAATAACGCCCTATCAAGGATCTCCTCAGTAAGTAAGGGCAGATCCACTAAGTGGGACGATCGATCAGAAACGCCGTGGGGTAGGCCATTGGCCCGGGATGATATGGGTCATCCGAGGGAGCATTGCCCTATATACGCGCTAGGGGTTCGAATCTCGGACGCAACCCCAGTTAAATGTCCCTGCCGCTCGTCGTAGCCTAATGCGGCGTTTTCCGGGACTGAAACCGCTCCGGGAAATTTGGGCTATTTGGAAAAAGAAGTTCACTGTTAGTTTCATTCCAGGTAGTCCAGCTTCCTGCTTCCATAAGTTGATGAATTGAATATTTTTGTTTTCCTTTTGGTAAGCGATAGGGGAGAATATATCTTTCGTTATTTTCTCGTGTTGGTATATTTCATGTTTGTGAGAATGCAACAGCTGGCTCCCGCATAGCCAAGTGGGCTTTGACGCAAGCAATCCCGGGTTAGATTCCCGGTGGGAGCACACATTTGTCGATAAGAGTTGGTGATAGGAAGGGCAGTGAAAATCGGCGCCAAACCACTCTTCTTCACCAATCATCAGTAATCATCAGCTGACCTCATTAGTGATAGAAATAAGGCTCAGATACTTCCTTGATGATGCTACTTAGTGATTCTGAGTTGACAACAATTTTTGCAACCCCTAACTGAATGAAAAGTGTTATCCATAGAGCCGTTTTAAGGCACTTACGTAGACTTTTTATCACTAATAGCTTTCCGGCTCTATGAGTAAAGCTGGATGAACTGCCTCACTCCTCATTCATAAGTCTCATTCCCTCTTCAGTGCTCTCGGTAGACAATGATAAAAGTTCTAAGCTTCTACTCTGGGCTGATTACAGTCACCAAGCAATGTGGTAATTGAAAAACTAACGCACTACCTAGTTATCCACAATCCACATTCACGAATCTCCTTGAAAGACCAAAGAGAAAATTAAATAAATAATTAAATACGAATAAATTAATTTATACAAATATTTCCGTAGGTGCTTGTTGGCATAAATAATTTGCATAAAAATACTTACGCCAATACATAAAATACTTAATGAGAAGTATAAAATACATCAATATTGAAACAGAGTAATGGTTTCTTGTTTTTTTATCGAAGATAGTGTTCTGCTTCTTTGAGAAAATATCAACGCTTTAATTGCTAAAACTGATATTCTTCTCCTCAAAGAGAATTAGAGAGGCCAACCAAATTTTGGGGTTCCAAGGCATGCTGCAGTTTATGCAACTCGCTGCCCCTCTAATTTTTTGTATGGTATTTTTTTTCATATCTCTTTGAAAAATACCTTACAAATCGTGAACGCAGCTCTCAGAATCAGATGTTTTACTTTTATTCACATAGACTAAAGCCAGCTTATTTCATCGTAGATTCTCGACAAAATGTATCATAGTCATTCATTCGATTTGACGAGGTTAATAAAACATTACATCAGGCTTTCACGTGGTCACATATCTGTAATTCGTAAGTGATAATATGATAATTTTGTCATTCACAAATTATAAATAATATTATATAATTAATGGTAAGAAGATGTGTGCTTATCCGCACAAGTTTTACAGCTAACATTATATTAAAAGCTTATGCTCGAGAAGAAAAATGGTACGTGAATAAAAATGGGAGATGTCATATAAAAGCAATTAGTCTACTTCTTTGATTAAATTAAGATAAAATAAAACCAAGGTTCCCAAACTTACAGACATTGTGAGGCGAAAATGCCCGAAAAATCACAGGGGATAAAATACCGTCTTTTTTACCGCTAATATTTTATGTGTAATGTAAGTATGTATGTGTGCTGTTAATGCGATGGTTTATAAGTAAATATATTTTTGTTCTATATGTTTTCTCACGATGTGGTATTTACCAATGCCACTTACATTCATTATGAAACTCCAATATCCTTTGGAAACACGCCACCAAAATTATGCCTCAGTGAAAAATCAAACAGATTTGTGAAGGAATATAATTTCTCATTCATTGAAAATAGAATTAGATACACCGACGTGAAGGATTAGTTTTGATTCGACAGTAATCAGCATTTAAAAAAGCTTAAATTTCGATGTAAGAAATTTATTTCGTTTGAGCGTTTTAGATATATTTTATTTTATGTAGTGCGGACGAATTCATGCCAATATAAAATATTTGAAAACGAATTTAAATGACTGGAAAATTAAATATGAATTCATTAAATTCATTTTTCAATTCAGAGACTCCAAAATTTTAGTAACTTCGTAGCTTATTTTTTGCTCTATAATAATTGTTTTTTATAAATAATCTTTCGTTGCAATTAACAGCGACTAACATTCTTGATAAGTAATTTTTAGAGCGGACAATTGAAACTGTAATTATAATCCTTATTTCTGATTACACAATTACTGATTTTTAAATGACTTACTTATAAGTCATTATTAAACCTCCGAAATTTTCGCTCCCAATAATAAGTGATTAATTTAAACATAATTAATAATAATTACAGCAGGTCTTATCGGTTGACTCAATCTCCGGTCACACTTTTTGCGTCCATCTTTAATCCTCCGTTGATTCGTGTCTGCAACCAACACTTTCTCATCGAAAGATGCATTCTTTGATGTGAACAATTCCCATATGCCATTTCAGTGCCGCTACGTGACTCACGACGTACAGTTAATCACATCTCCTTTCGATCCGTTGTGTCATACATTTATAAGCCATTCTACCACGCCTATTTTTGGACTAATAATATATGTCTAACGTAAAGAAAGAAATCAAAAAATATTTGCTTCTAAAATTTAGTACTGAATTTTGAGAAACATTTAGCAGATTCCTTATGTATGTGCATACTATGATATATGTCAAAATTGTATTGAGTTGATTTTGTATATTTATTGCTCTATGGGATGCTAATTATTGTATCTAAGTTCATATCTGCTGTTGTAC
Source organism: Sympetrum striolatum (assembly GCA_947579665.1). Taxonomy (NCBI): domain Eukaryota; kingdom Metazoa; phylum Arthropoda; class Insecta; order Odonata; family Libellulidae; genus Sympetrum; species Sympetrum striolatum. Next base: position 84,572,761 of record OX388350.1, read on the forward strand.
TTTGTGATTTTATATAAAATGCTTTCTATAGTATTGTGGATTACATACTTCGTATATGTTCTATGTCTGTTGTGAATCTTTATATAATTGCTGAATTTGATATTGATTTTCATATTAAAATAAGTGCAATAGTCAAGTAGATGCAGGATTTACAATTTTTGGAATCATAAGTAGTATGTTGCGATTGTTTTTGTAAACTTAATGCTTTATTTTGTTAGAAACGTTTGATATTGTTTTTAATTTTCATCATTAATTTATGAAATACTCCAAATATTACATAATTTGTAATCTTAGGCTTGTGGTTATTTAACCTCCTGATGAGCCTACATCTGGCTCAGGAGGACCAAAAAGATGAATATTTAAAATCCTGTTTCTTGAACTTAAATGTCATGTAAATTAATTTGCAAGCCCTTCACAGGCTGTATTATTTACATTGCATTTTTGCATGGTTTGTATTTTTCTGAATAAATTATTCTTAAAAAAACAATAGAGATAATAATGGAATTAATAGCAAAAATTATTAGTTTTAAATCATATAATAACCAGTCTTATCAACATAACAATTTTTCCATGAGATTTTTGGGGCATTTATTTAGTTGGTCGCTAAGGTAATAATTGTAATTTAGCTTTTATCGCATATTGTTAATTTATTCTTACGCTAATACGCTTCTATAGTATCGATACCTTATTGTTTATTTTTATGGTATTATTAATTGATAATAATTAACTCTATGCTTTAAATTCGATAATAGAATAAGCACATTTTATACATTAGAATCAGCACTAAAATAAACACACTAAACTAAATCAGTTAATTATGTATAATCAGAAAAGAGTAAGTGAGTGAAGCTAATTTGAATGAAATGCAGTTTCTTCATTAAGAACTTCTTAAACAAATCGAACTGGACTCATTCCGAATTTCTAATCATTTTATTTTCTTGCATTCAAAACAAATACGAAACTAAACTAGATAAAAAATATCCAACAAAACTATATTGAATTACAACATGGTATGACGTATCCAATTAGTTCGGATATATCACAGCACCCAATATTGTTTTGTCTTTCACAATAGATTTAGCATTGGTTACAACATCAAATATTGGTGCTTAAAATGTGAGGGAAAATAAACCAAATTATAAGCCATATAAATTTCGCTTAAACCAGTGATTCATAATTTTTCTCGCCACTGCCCATTTTTCATTGTAAACGACAATTTCAATCAGCATTTCCAAATCAGAAACATGTACGAAAGCCTCTAAAGCCGCACATTACTAAAAGGTGATTCGCTGACATTTTCTTGTAGAGCGGAGCCAAACGTTGCGGGGGAGGAAAGGAGGATGTGGGCCGATAACATCCGCTTTGTAAATCGCATAAAACCATCCAAAGACGCATTTGTTTGTTCCCAAAATTCACTTCGTTTCACAGGATCGAAAAATATTCGCCAATTTCGGCTACGAATTGCATCGATACATTTTCTCCACAATGCAGATGATGATTAGAAATATATTAAATCCCACCCGAAATTGCCTAAAGGGGTGATGTAAACGTCTCCTTACATTACGCACCGCCCAAAAGCTAAGGTCAAAGGTTACGTCAATACCGGAGAGGACTTCCGACGCAATTGTAGCTCCTCTTCTCTGAATAGTTAATGCAGATTTAAAATGGCCTTATTTTTGCTCATGAAGTACTTTTAGCAGCCATCGATTCAGGAGCAAAATTAAGAAAAATAATTTAATCATAATGTTTACCCTAATGTATCAGGAAGGTGGCTACACGTGCCTAGTTTGAATACCAAGACCTTTGACATTTACTTTTATCAGGTAGATTGAAATATCACTGCCTAATTCAATAAAAACAATAAGTTCGTACATATAAAAACGCTAAAATGACAATAACAGCGCCATTTATTGTCGTCAACGGAAGAAAATAAATACTGTAGTTTATTGTTGCTATGACACCGGAATAAATTAACGAAAAACATTTGTTGATTTTCTTCCACTTTGGACTTTCACCAAATCAATAAATACAGACGAATTTACAAAGGAATACAGAGGAGAATGACGATGGGACGGTTTCATTACGTACCCTAAGGGTGTTTCAAATTGACCTTTTTTTCTCAGAGTTCCCAAATATCCTATGCCAGTGAAAATGGCTTTTCTTAATAGTTAGGAGTTTCATATTTATAATAAAAATTGAATTTAAAAAATATTTGCTAACACGAAATATTATTATTCTTAATAAATAAATTTATTATCTATTTTTATTGAATAAATTGGTTCGTATCTTTCGTAATCGTGTCCCGTACTTCGGGTGACGAAATGATGTAACCCTTGCCATCACTTAAGGGGTGCGAGCGACTGAAATCAATGCACTACAATGCTCATGTAATACCTAAATTGCAATTTTACAACGTACAATTCACAAGAATGAGGAGTATTACATGAGATTTAAAACGTATCCTTTAAATTTATTGACATGTTCAGTACTAAAATTCAGAACTTTTGGATAATTTCATTATTTGATGCCACCCAATTTTTTCAATGTTTTTACGAAAAAAGAAAATAATTAATGCCAATTGAATCTTTAATTTTAATTAGGTTCTATTTCTTACGCTACGTAAAGCCGAAAACAAAAAATCTTATGCGGCGTTCTTCTTTCAAAAGGAGTTATTGTAAGTGGCCTCTCAAATACGCCAACTTAAGTCGTCAATTGTTACTATTATTGTTATTTTCCCCTTTCCACGAGGGTTTTCCATCTTAAATAGAACTTTCGTACATTCCCTGCAGTTGATTGAAATTGGTGTTTTTGAAGTGACGATGGTGACAACGTCCTATTGACCCTACAAACTGGCAAGGCTGGGAACGAATGAAATTCAAAACAATTCGAAACAAAGAGACAACTGTGAGGTTCCCAAACTAAAGGGATATTATCAGAAAATATATTCGTTGAGAAAGTATTTCTCCAGAATCAGCAAAAAATTTACGGAACCTGATTTTTTATTCGATGAAACATATCTTTTTAATTTCAAAAGAGGAAAAGATTTTCTTCTGCTACGCTGCACGCATCCGCTCGAAATAATGAGTAAATTAATTGCGTCTATTTTGTAAAAATACTATCCTCCACTCATTAAAGTATACAAAACGCATAAATGTGTATATTATTACGAATGGGAAACGACATGAAACTAGATTACCGATTTTCTTGCATTTCGCATAAAATCAAGCAAGTGGCCCAAAAACAATAAGGAAGAGGAAAAAACCCAGTAACTAAAAGTGATTGGGTTGGATTGCAGCGAATTTACTCCTATCCGGATTGAGCACGCTACGAAATTAGTAAACATTCATCACCGCCAAAGGGCTCAATGAATTCCCACCGTACGCCGTAAAAAAATTCGGTCGATAAAAAGAAATTCACGTAAACTTCCTGCACATAGGGTAATGGCGAAAGGAACACATACCAAGAGTGAATGCAGGAGAAATGTATTTACAACATTTGGAACTCTGACCAAAACAGATTTGCGACGGAATATAATAGCAGTCTGTTTCGCAAAGAACGGGCGACAGGAAAAAAGAAATTGACCGTGAAAATGACAACGACGTGCGACGATATTTCCGCGGAAAGATAAAGGGGATCCCAAAAATAAATGCGAGAGCCGGAGCCATCCGAGAGACGAAATATAGCATTTAAATTCGCTCTTTCCATTTTCATGCCCCACCGTTTATTCCACTAATATGAGATGTAAATCTCGAACTTTTTTAAACCCTTCGTAATCTTCTTCATATTTTTATCGATATTTTGGGTGCTGTGACGAATGACATTCCGCCACACACGAAGGGTGTTGAAAATCAAGTTTTTCTCCATCTGGAGCGCTTTCAAACTACAATGATACCGAGCGATATTGTTGCGCACCATCATTACAAATGCACAACAATAAAAAATCCCGACAATCACACGCGCACTACGATTAGACGTAACAATATGTCACCTTCCGGGATTATTTTTAAATATTCAACACAAATGTGATTTTGTAGTAAATTAGGGTGTTCTCTAATTTGGAATGCACGTACGTGCCGATCTCCAAAGTAGACACCCCCGCACGGAATCCGCACGAATTCCCTTACAAAATTCGCAAACCTGAAAAGAGAGTTCGAAGCAAACCCTCTCATTCATTGATTCCATCAATCAGTCAGATTCTCGCACTCGGAAGTAAATTAGAAATTCTATCTGCGGAAGATCGACAGCCGACGAGGAAGGAAGTAAGCGGATGCAACTGCCCAAACCAAAGAATTTCGGTGCACTTGATTCCATAAGCCTAGGGCAACATTCTCTCACTACTGCAACAATGTTTACTCTTGGGTGACCTCCGCTAGCGGTCACTTCAAAAAAAGCTCGACGGCAGGCAAATTAAATCTAGGGTTTCCAACACTACTCAAAGTTTTCAATAGGAAAAATTGCGACAGGAAAGAAAATCCAAACCACTATAGGAATACGATCAGTTAGTTGTCATGCCGTATTAAGTACATCGGATGTCTAATCCATCACTACGAGATGAGATGAGGTCGGTACTCACCTATTCAATGCGAGGAAAGGAAGCTGGGAACCGCTCCAGCAGCGAAATTCCAATGTTTGTTTCGTGACTTATGATATCCCAATTCGAATCCCGCGACAGTCGCCGGCTGTGTGATGAGCGCGGCAGCAGCAGATACCCACTGCACCCGCCAAGGACGAAGGAAGGTCGTGTGAAACTGATCTTCCCCCACTCCGAGGCCGGGCTCCGTAGCAGACGACGCGCGCGAAACTGAATGAGATGTGATAGTAAGAAAATCTATGAGAAATCTAAGGGATAGAAAGAATAAATTTATCGAGTATAACTATTTTTATCGATATTCCGGCTTTAAAACGTCAAAATATTAGATAAATATGGATTATTTCGTGAGGAGCGGCATCGATATCGATTGTTATCGACACCGCCCTGTGTTGGGAGCAAAATAAACACTTCGGTCGCGAATTAAAAGTTAAATGTTGAACGTATTACCGTAATTTCACTCATGTCTCTCTGAAAATCGAACGCTATTTCGTTGTAATAAGCTAACAACCAAAATAATATATTTATAAATATCGCAATTTGTTTGTTTTACTGAAATCTTTTTCTTCCCAAGTTGGCAGCACAGGACAAATAGTGGCACTGTCGGGAAGTTTGGTTTTCTGTTTATCTTTGCAAAACGAAGGGAGACAGTCGATTGCTAATTTCAAACGCCACGTTAATGTTTGTTAACAGTCTGAAAAACTCAGCTAAATCTTGTATCGAAATGTTTAGAAGGTTTTAAACGTATTGTAAGCTCCAAGGGGTGAACATACTCTGAAATGAGGTACATGGGTACGTGAATCCCTTGAATTTCGTTGTAGGTAGGCTTCTACCTTATGATTTACATGCGTAGAATCCCTGGTATAATATATCGAAGGAGATATATTTTCCTATCATCTATTGTTATCGTACTATCCTCTGTTATTCTCCTATTGTATTGGGGTGTGCTTTGCACTAACTTGCAAGTTTGGAAACATGTATCTAACCTGGTAAGTTGTGTAACAAAGCTAAATTAATTGCTTTTATCGACTTCTGTGTATACACATTTCCTTATTGAAAGATTACATCGCTCTTAAAGTCGCTTTGTTATTATTTGTTATAAATACAATTGTGTAGTAGCTCCTTAACCACTGAACTTAACATATGCTGTACATAATACCTTGTAAAGTAACTGCTGTAAATCTGTAACTGTTGTAAACTTTGTACATATTTTCATATTTTGCGCAATTTGTATGAAAAATATACGAGAATATTTTTCGAGGTTTTTATTGCTATATAGTAAATATTTTGTGAGCTTAAATTTGCAGATAAACATTGAAACACTTTAAAATAGTGTGTATTGTAAAAAGTATTATTTTTACACTCTAATGTCGACATCCTATCAGTAATTTTTCTTTCGGTTATGTTCCTTGATTGTTATACCTTCTCCTTAGTACTATGTTGCTTTGTGGCTTAGCTTTGCACCGTGTGTGTTTCAAGTTCCTTCTTGACCTGCCTGACCCAGGATTACAACTTTAAATTACGGCCGTTGTTATTGATGGTATTGTAGGTGATGTTATTGTAACACGAGTTGTTTTGTACTAGAAAACAATGGTTGAAAGAGAAACGAAACAAACTGGACATATTATTGGATTTACATGTTATAACATTTAATGTTCTAAGGCCAAGGCTGGTCATTTGTTTACCAAATTTTTCATTTTGCGGCTAAAATGAAATATTTTCCAAATTCAGTGCGAACTGCATCGCCAAGGAAAAGCCATAGGTAGTCTTTGTAAAGCGCTATGCATCGACAACCAATTCCACACTCTCACATGCCACCCGTTCCATGTTGGTAAGGACTCTGTATTCTCTGCCGTATGGACGATTTCTGAGAAACCACGAGTTGTGTTTAAAGCAGTTAGGCTTGGCTCAAATGAAGAGAAGGATTACTTGTCTGAAAATCCAGTAAGTCTGTCTGCATATTGTGATTTCCTTTTTTGTACTTGCTAACCTATCTCTTGGTACATTAATTGCGTTCTTCACCCATCGAGACCACAGGATGTAACAATTAGATAGTGGAATATTCATATATAACTGATTATCAGCTTTTAGTTCTACATTAGTTGATTTATTATGTTGCTTCTACACAGTAAATTGCTCTACTAGATCACAGTAATCTAAGCATGACTTAGGGCTACATCAAGTACATTCATGGAATTTCAAAAAATAAATTTGGAAATATTAGCTGTGTACATAAAAAATAATATTAGTTGTTAGTATTCAATGTTAAATATTTATAGTAACCCAATGTATGACCAACATGTTTGACAGCACGAATACAGTATAAATTAGCATTTCTATAGGTCAGTCTGAGAGTACCATGAGGTACTTTTTTACCTTTATGATGATATGAGGTACTTTATACTTTTATGATGATAAGGTTGTAGAATTTCACTCCCTATGAAGATTTGTAGCTTCTTAAATACATCAAATTTTGATTGGATGGAACTAATTTACAACCTCATTTGTATGCTAAGAGTCATGTTTTCTGTTCCTTGGGCATCACTCAATTTTCTTTGTGGGATTTAAATTTATCATGATAAAAATGTCTTATCTTGCATTGTTTATCCTTGTAAATTTAATATTATACTCATATTATTATGATATAATAATTGATAGCTCCTAAATTATATTTTATAGATAATATTCTATATATTTATCACATTTTACTTTAAATTCATTGAGAAAAAATCTCATAATTCATCAGATACTTGGTTTTTTCTGGATCGTACATTAAGATTTAAATACACTCTTTATTTTTTGTGGAAGTTTATACCTAATATGTCGTCTTATGCTCTAAATGTTATTCATCTGACCATCAATGTGTTTTTAAACGAGTGAAAAATTAATTCATTAATCACTTATCAAATACCTAAATTTTGTTATTTTTTAATTAACAAACTTTCTCGATTTGAAAACAAATAACCCTATTGCAAAATATTTTAATATCCTTCTGGTTACATTTTAGATGGGGTATGAATAATACATTTTCAGGGTTTTGAACATTATATCTGCTTTCATGGGCTTCTTTACTGAGTATTGCTTTGAACATGAATGGCATTGATGAAGCCAAGTCTAAACGCAAACATTTAAAAATCATTCAATGCCAAGTTTACTATTTGACAGTAGAAATAACCACATATTTATCGAAAAGTAATCCTATAAAGACAAATAATTTGTATCTTTAATACTCATATTATTCTAGGATATTTCTGTGACTTTTGCTTTCAAAAAGAATGAGAATGCTCTTTCAGCAATTAACATCCGAGTTATGAGTGCCACACATCTTTGGAATAACTCAAAATAATTCTGTTGACTCTAGACGTTGATAGAACTGTACGGACATTGAGTATGTGAAATCCTCATTGGCACTTGATAAGTGTTGACACCAATCGTCATGAACTGACTAAATTTAAGCAGATGTCAGTAAATTCAGAAATATTCTCTTAACTAATAGAGGGTTAAATTCACTCTGCACATATATTTATTTAAGGAATAACATTTTCCTCTTGAATACCTTTCTCACAATTCCTCTACTGATGCTGACAGTGTCCATATTTGTAACGCATTATTGTAATTGAAGGTGTTCTGGAGTGACCAAGATGGAAACAAAAAGTACCCCACAGAGGAACAGTTTGAAAGAATGGTGGCCGACCTCATCTCCAACAAACTTAATGTCACAGTCCCCAAGGAGAAGCTACAGAAACTGGGGCACATTGGTCCATCAGCTCTGGAGGGTTTACCGGGAGGGGCTCTTGACAAGAGGCATCGGGAAATGGAGGCAGCTTGGCTCTTGCTACAGGTAATTCTTAACTGATGTTACAGAGTGCCATTGATGCTGATTGGAGTGGACCACAAATGAGTTATTTTGGATATTAATAGGAAGTCTGAGAATTAATTGATAATACGTAAGCTGATGTGTTCGTTGAAATTGACGCATTGAATGATTACCGGAGCAGAATTGATGGGAACCTTGATTTGATGCTGAATGGGAATTTAATGTAACAACTTATTGCAACATAATAATAGTAAAAACAATAATATGTATCAATAAATCAATTTACTTCAATTTGAATCTCATGGTGGTAGGTAGCAATTCCATCAGTAATGTACATAAAAACCTTTATAACTAGTATTTTTAATATAATTCTGATGTGTACCAAAAAATATTTTCTCTCAAAATAATTAACTATAGTCTGTTTCCCAAGTGAAGGCGGCTGAGGCAGGATTCCCTTGCGTTCCTTTCCCTTTTCTAGCCAATCACAGAAGAGGGGAACGTGAGGGTGGACTCAGTCTCTCTCTGACCTCCGAGTAGTGCACATCACTCTTCAGCATTCAGTGTTGCCAAAGTTCGTAACTTACGTATTAGTACTATCCAAGTTATGGCAACACTGGTCGACCGCATGGAGGGGAGGAGTGAGGGGGGCGAAGGGGAAAGTTGAGGTAGCAGGGGAAACGCCTCTCATTGGCTACTCGCTCTCTCATGTCCAGCTGCCTTCAGTTGGGAAACGGACTATAGTAATTACGTAACTTAAATTTTTTAAGTGTCAATATGAAATGGGTGGTTGTATGACACCTAGTCAGACCACCAATATACCCTTAGCTGGTGGGGATAGAAGGTAAGCTTTCTAAAAATGGAATAATAATTGGAGGGATAGAATTGTACATCAACGTGCATAAAGGGAAGTATGTGCTCAGTGATATAACGTAAAAAGGGCAAAAATGTACTTGTAATGTTCTTGTATCCACCTAGAGCATTATTATTATTATCACAGAAGCATTGCAAATAGATTAAACATCTAATGGCATTGGTTTAATTATATAAAGATTGAGTGAGTGAAAGAAGTATGCATGTGTTATTAATACAAAGAGTATGTAGGCCAAAACAGAAGGGAAGATGGTAATAATTGGAAAATATCAGGTAACCAAAAATGTTGGTCCATTTTTTTATTATCTCCTCACATTCTATGACTTTGAAGAGGCATAAGTTGAAATATTCTGTACTAACAAATATTACAGCAAAAATCTTTCAAGCTCCACTTCATCCCATCCTTATTTTGAAATGGTTTACCTTTCACATAATTATTTTGTGCCAAAAAAAGAAGAAATGCCACATGGATGTAGAGGGTAATGTTCATGCATTTCCTCACTTTCTGCACTAGAAATATTTGCAATAATCCCTGTTAATATATCCATAGGAGTGGTTTTTAAATCTAAATAAAAAACTGTTCTGTATATTTTCTTTTACTTTCAGGGCCATGAATACCTGGTTTCATTATTATTTGAAGATCGTGAAATTTTCCCGACTGTGTTAGGTACGTGCGGCCCTTACTTTGCATCAGAATGGGTGGACCCATTGGAGTGGGTAGATACCAAAGAAGAGTGGATAAATCGAGTCCATGCAGCTGTACTTGTCTTGGAGCTGCTGGAGGCGCTTGAGGCAATGCCTCCCATTTTCAAACTTTGTGATATTCGTCCTGGTCACTTTGGAATCACCAGCGATGGATCCAAGGCCAAGGTTTGTCTTCGTCTCTTTGCATTTGATTCCTTTTTTCTCTCAATCATGTAGTATTTTCTGGCATTTAGTAGAATTCACTTATGAACTCAATCAGTTCAGGCTTCACAGAGTGAAGTTCATTTCCATGATAAAATTAATTTATTTTTACAAGTAAAAATAAATAAAAAGTTACTTGACTTGTGGATGTTTAGCAGTAACCTTTTATTTATCTTTACTTGTAAAACTAAATTAATTTTATCATAGAATTAACTTGTTGAGAATCATCATGTTTTGCCACCAAACTTCCAAGTAAAAGAAAAAACCACTGATGTTGAACTCCTTAGACAGGAACTTAGCTCTTTCATCGTAAATAATTAATTGCTCATATGATATCCAACATCACAGATAACAAACTGGCTTGTGGAGTAAACTGTGACTCTTTTGGGGAAATCGAATTTCATTGCAGGTTCTTGATTCTGATGCAGCTCTACCACACGCTGTAGCAAATCAAATGACTGGAGACAACAGTCCCTGCACCAAAGATGAAGACTGCCATTATTTTGACTGCAAGTCAAAGTGCACTCATGGGAAATGCAGCCATCCTGTGTTGAATAACAATCTGCAGGTCAGTTTTAAATTTATCATTCTGACTGACAGTATTCTACATTTATGAATTAAGAGAAATGGGAATTTTAAAACTGCATATTGTGATAATGGAGTAAGACAAACCCCTTTGTTTATATAAAATCCAAAATCAGTTATTAATGTAAAAGGTATTAAGAACTGAATTTATTTATTATCTGCATATCCTGGTTGGTTCCTGTAAGATTGCTGTCTCTTTTATTATTAACTTTCTTTGCATTGAATGGCCTTAAAAAATCTACCTACTTTCATCCAGCTTCTCTATTTTATTGACACGTTCCTTCTACCATCACTTCCTTATCCTATTTTTTTCCCTTCCAATTTCATTGTTTAGTACTCTCTACATTAGTTTTTTTGCCTGTGTTCCTTGTTGACCATTTTCCATTTTATGTTTCATAATACCATCTCCCAAAGATTCCTATTTATTCTTGCTTGCCCTATCCAAAAACTATTTGGACCCTTTCCCTTCACAGGTTTTAATTTTCCCCATCCCTTAACTATAGTAAGTTCCTATTCTTTAGCTCCCAGAGCTAATAAAGGCACTGTAGACTTGTACTTTGTCGTTTTGCTCATCGCCAAGGCTTTATTTTCATAAATCATGATCTGAGAACATGATATTCATGCTTCTCATGACTGAATTGCAATGGAGGATCTAACAAAGTGACTTAATTATTTGAGAAAATTATTTCAATAATAAATAAGAATAAAATATAATCCTTATGAGCATTCTTTCATATGATAGATATCCGAATCTTCACTTTCAAATTCCACACGAAAGTGCAACTGACAAAACGGGTCAGAGTGATTCAAAATTGAATAAATCGGTTCAGCTCGCTTTTGTTGAATGACTCAACCTGAAACCCATCCTTGCAAGCCTGTCCTGAGGACGCTGATCCTACCTTAGTAATCTTTTAGTAATTCATTGAACTTCAATAAAAATCAATAGCATGGTTTGAAGATAGAGAGGGAACAATGCAATTGTAGCATAGTGATTGTTCATTGCATTTTGTATTGTGGCTTATTCTCTAAATAAGACAAAAATACTAGAGACTGTTTCATTAGAAGTTATTCATAAGTGATTTCATCCATTAGGTGGTGTGTGAAAAGGTTTTCCTCAGCCAAATACTTCCAGGCGGTGCAGTCATACTTCCAGGATTACTCATGTCAGAACACACGCCCTCATCATTGTCTGTGCTCTTGCGACTTTGCGTCAATCACTCGGACGACGAGGGAGCTGAGTATGTGCGCAAGCGGCTCTACGCAACACTTTCTGCGATGGAGATGGCTCTGGTGGATGAAACAATCTGAGCTTAGTCCAAAAGAAGAATGGTCTTGATGGGCAAATATTTGCGTTTACAAATTCTCGGTTGATAGATGGTTATTTTGCAAGCCTAAATTTGCTCAATTTTATGTGCCATCTGAGAAACATTTGAATTTTTAATATTTTTCCATCTAATGTCGGCATAATCTTTTTTTCTTGTGGAGAAATTGCTGCATATCCATCAATGTATCACCATTTCACATTCAAGTCATTAGATCTTTCCAATGAAAGCTAAGATCTCTAAGAGTTATCAAGCAAGCATTTTAATTCCAAGATGATATTAGAGGAGATATTAATCAGCATCTTGTTAGATATTTGAAGCACTGTGATAGAATTTGCATGTAATGCTTTTATATAAGTTTAAGAGAGTTTTACTAGCCCTACAACTTGCCATTTTTTTTTTCTTCTGTATGTATACTTAAAACTCTTCCTTGGCAATTATGGCACAGTTCCTTAACTAAGTGCCCGCACTCATTCTCTTTCCTCCTAACAAAGAAAACAATTCCTAGGAATTACTTATGGTTATGGAATTATGGTTCGGAATGTTATTATTTAAGATCTCATCTTAAAATTTGAGTCAAAAGTACTCTCATATAATTCTAGATACAAGAAATTATGAGAATATTTTTACATACTTGATCAGATGCCAGAGAGATGGCCATATTCAGGGTCAGGTACTTAGATAAATGGTACCTTTAATTTTGACTGATAGACTCTGAATCACTTGATATTTTGTATATCATAATAGTGATTGCATTTTTATCTCCCCAATAGATACGTCAACTATTGATTTTTAATTGAAACTTTATATTTAAAAGCCAACCTATACACAAATATAGGAAGTATATTAGGCATTTTTGCATGAAATATCAAATTCCTGCAAAAAAGTATTCAAAATATGAGAATTTAACAAACTATATTATTAATTTATACACTATCATCCATAAAATTGATCGACCAATGTACAGTTGCATCCAAACTGAAATCACCGTATTTACTCGAAAATAATGTGAACCCTTTTTTTCTTTTCGGCTCAAAAATCGTGGTGCTTGTTAGAATCAATGGTGCGCTAGATTCGGGCACAGTATTACTCATTCACATGTCTCTTAGTGCAGGGCCCGCAGCATCCTTGGCTTGATCTGGTTCCATGTAATTGGCCAAACGTTCCATCAACGTGCTAACGATGTTTTCACCTCCCAAAGACTACAGATTTAATTGTCGGCCGATAGTTTTTAATTGAAATGGCTAGCCCATCAAGATTTTTAATTGTTTAACATGCACACTTGCGTAGGGCTTTTGGTCCAGATTACTACTGGCATTTTTATATACATGCATAAATATACGTATATAGCAGCATAAATTAATATAGTACGCACTTATACAGTGCTGCAAATGGCGTTACTGCATGTGTTAAGGTGTGCTTTAGATTCGGGGGCAAATAATTTTTCCATATCTGACTCTCAAATTTTGCTGTGCTCATTACATTCGATGATATGTCATTTTCGAGTAAATACGGTAATGCTCTAAAAGCCACCTTTTGGCAGGTTGTCATAGTTGCAATGGTACTGCTGATAGGTCTAGTCATTGGATATCAACTGAGATATAACGATTTACTATATCACTCTAACGGAGCACGTAAGTTGCAATTCAAGTGCATTTATGTAAACTCATGTCATCAAATGAAAATAATTAATCATTATCGATGCATTAAGGGCACTTCAAACTCGTCTACTCTAATTGCAGGTAGTCCTACTTTTCAAGAGAGTCCAATGAACTTTCAGGCCAGAAAGAAATGACTTTCTTGTTTACAATACTGTGAATCATCATTTACTTCTGCTTTAATGAAAATTCTGATTATCCTAATTGTTTATCAACTATAATGTGCACAAAAATCTACAGAATTTTTTAAGCCAGTTTATTAAAAAAAACTGCTCTTTATTTAAATACCTAATAATCAGATAAGTTCCGTGCTTTAATTTATAAACAATGTTTTACATTCAGCTATCATCAACGGTTTGTTGAATCCACTTTGCAAATATTTCTTTAAAGATAATTGAACACCAACATACTCGGATTAAAATTTCCATTAAAAAATATATTTATGATTCCTATTGCATTACAAGTCATATTCATCAATTGTAAACTAGGAAAATATTTTATAAATATGTAGTATTTTTAATGCAGGATATTCTGTATGCAAAGCTTGCCTGAAATTTCTCTTAAATTTAATGCATTTTAAAAATATCTTTATCCCATTTTCGGATATATTTTATAAAAACTTAAAAATTTTCAAAAGACGATTATTTCTACATGATGATATGATTCATACGCACAAGACAAATTAGTATGACCAAATGGGTTAATGTCAAACAGCCTATTATTGCAGTTGTAAAACCACTTCTCTTTATGGTAGCTTAATTCAGATTTGATTTTGAAATAGTTGTCATGTGAAAGTTATACTCATTTTGTGGTGTACAACACCTGATTTTGTACTTGTTGAACCCCAGTTAGTTTTCTCTGCTAATTCATCATCATATCCCAAATCATTGTAATCTTATAAGCATTTTCTTTGAAGGCAGTTACTTCTAGATCAATTGGCAGTTCTGAAACCTAACCATCCATTGTCATTCAGGTATCTTGATTAGTAACAAAGACTCATTTTTAAATGGCGGAATATATATTGTTCTATTTTATGATAAATTTCTTATCAACTCTTAAGTCTTTAAAAATTAATATCTTTGTATGAATAAATTCTTCTTTATCAATGAGCGAACGATCACACTTAGTTAATGTTTTGAAACAATAATTTAGATAATTGTGATTGCACTGTGCCCCTTGTAGCCTAGTGAGCTCCTGATGTTCCTAACTGATCTGAATTGCTAGCATTCCTCTCGCCATTTTAAATCAAACATTTGTGTTTCCCTGTTCTAATGTTATTGATATATTCAGATGTATTTCTGTATTTTTTTAATATAGGCTCTCATCTTTTCATTGACATTATATTAATATTAAATACTCATCCAAGATTAGCAGATATAGAATCATGTGTTGTATGCAGAAGTGTTACTATGTATTTGAGTTTATTATCTTTCTATAGAGTCGATCAATATCAACAGATAAAAGCTCAATAGGTTATAAATGAGAGATATCTCTGTTGTTTGTTTTTTTGAGATATATCAGGCACAAAACTAATTTTTTGCATTCTTTAAAAAATGTTCCCTAGTTAATCATTTGAAATTATTCATTGAATGGAACCAGAAAAAGATTAACTTGCAGAACTGTGAGCAACCCAAATGTTGCAAAAGAAAATTAAATCATACATTGCAGCCTCCTATAATCCAATACATCATTATTCTTTGTAATAATGTAAGTTTTCAATGCTACATGGCAATTGTTGATTACTTCAGGTGATCTGCCTCCATTTCATATCACTCTGTGCAAGCTCAGTGTTTTTGCAAGCACAGCTAATTCATGTTAACTTTGTGTTTTACATAATTTCACCTTCTATAACCATTTGATTTTGAGATGCAATTTTACTTTCTACTTACTGTTATGAAAGTTATGCAAATACTGTGACAAAACTTGGTTGACTATGCTAGTGTCACTAATAATTTATTTATTTAAGAGAAAAGTGTAAGTTATGCTTTTGAGTTCTAATGTTTAGAACCAATTTAATTATAATTACAAGTTATCCTATTCCTGTTATCATGGGATAAAGTAGATATTTCTTTACAATAATTTGCAATTTTATGATTGTCTTATCTTCAAGAAATTGTTTTAAGAAAATCATAAGGTTAAAATATGAGAATCTTAAACCTTACTTGTATAAAATACCTTAATGTGATATATTTTGGCATTTTATTTACCATATCCATGTAAAAATGGTTTACCTTAATACTTTGTTTGGGTGTATGAAAATGAGACAAAAAATGACTATGCATTGTAGAATTGTCTTAAATCAAATTCCTGAGTGGAAGATACTAACATTAGAAAGAAAGCCTTAATTTATTTTTAACAAATCAATCTCAAGAAGGACCACAGGCCTATTCAATTTTAGTATTCTTAATTGCTGCTCAAAAGATTGTATGATTCATTATACCAAGGACTAATTATATATAAGTTTAATTTCACTTCTTAAATTTGAAGGAATTACCTTAAAGGCTATGAATTTCATATTTTATTTCATTTAAATTAAATTAAATTGGAAATCGACAATAAAAAATTTGACCATGCATTCATACAAAACTGGAATGCTAATTCTAATTGTGGAGGTGTGGATTAAAATCAGTCCAAAACAACACAATCCACGTCGGAATAAAGAATTAATGAAGGCATCCTTATCTAGGATCAAGACTGGAACTATCTTCATCTAACATTAAAAGACAATTTATAACACTAAAATTGGGGGTATATCCATCGATATCTTCCCATTGAGAAAAACATTAATTTATCTGTGTTGTTAATGCTGATTGTATTTCAAGCAATGCAATGCGATTCAATTTTAATATCACCAGAATTCCTTACACACAGGGTTATTTTTCATCATCCAGCTCGTATCTCAAAAAACTCGTACGTTAGGCTGCTCGTATCTCGAGGTACCACTGTATTTCCGCTTACCCCTCCCCTGAACGGTGTATTTGTCAAGATTCTTTGTCTGATGATGATGCTATGCATCAAAATCATGGTTGTGTATGTACTTTGTGGTTGTGTACAAAATAAAATTTAATTTCATTATTATTTTTATAATGATCTTCCACCACTGAAGGCCGAAACCATCAATCTTCATCATCAGTCTTTTAAACCTTGTAACGATGAATTTGATTTACAAGAATTTGGGCAAAATGTATTAGCTATCTCTTGGTTATGTGGTCATCTACTAAATGTGTGCTTTGTTATCTTTGGAAATGGATTAATGTAAAAACAAAAAGAATGCTTTGATGATAACTATATCAATGAAACACAATCACCTCAAGGATGCACGAAAATACTAAGGTTAACTCAAATGTATACTTTAATTAGCACTTGTATTGCTCATCATTTGTAAATGGTTAGAACAATTAAAGCACAAATTAATCTCACAATAATCAAGTTACCTTGTGTTGCAGCGTATGTATAATTTTTATATTGTTAATTCCCCTTATGTTGTTAAATTTTGTTGAATAAAGTTTTACTTGTAATACGTTTTAATTAATGAATTTTACCTGTTGTATTCTATTATCTCTATGAAGAAAACTTTTCAAATTCATTAGCTTCCTTAATACGAAGCTCTTTCCACGGCTTGAAATAGAATCCTTTTTCCTGGGGATCGCCATGTATTGTACTTTAAGCGCTTCGTTGAAATGAACTTTTGTTTCAAAGTGGATAGCTGCAATGGAATGAGATTGTTGAATAATCTTATCACTGGCAACTACAGATCAATCTCACCCGAATAAAGCCATTTTATTATTATTACAGATATAGTATTTTTTTAAAGTGGTACGAATCCAATACTATCTTTTCATACCCATATTTACCCGATTAGAAAATATCGAGCCAACAGGCAAAATATACTGCAATAGCTGGTAAACAGAAATTTAGAATATCAATATTGCTGCGACATAAACTTAAGTTATGTTCATTTTCGTTTGCATATTAGTAGATTTATTTCAGTCACAGGAAAATTATTTATTTATCACAATGTCTGAGTAAAACTTAAAATTTTCTGCAGAAAAATCAACTAAGTTTTGTAACCATACTGCTGTCTGCTTGAATACTTTTTGGGCAGTTTTTGCTGGTGTTGCTTTATTATCAGAAATATTTTTTCATTAAAATGCATCTTAAGCTCCACATTCCTTCCCAGATAGTCTCCATTGCTGCAATTTGTTATTTTTTGAATTTGAAATCTAAAGATGTTGTGAAAATAGTGTTTAACCTTATCACTAGCTATCAGAAATAACAGTATCCCAAAGGAACCCAACACCTAAAATCAATTCCCAGCAGCAATATTTACTAACCAAGTTAAGGATGAAATCAAAGATGATAATAATTAAAATAGAAAATAGAGTAATATGGTATATATTAAAAATAAGATATAATTAGGTACTGATATAAAATTTTTAAATAGCTCTCTTTTATAGGATAGAATTTGAATGATCTAAAAACCAGCGCTTGTAAATAAAATTCGATCATTTTGATTTGGTTAATTTAATTAGTTTGATTCATCAGTTAAAAATGCAATAACTTCATCAACAGAGTAATTAAACTTACACAAAATAGAGCATAGAATCATGTCCCTTGTGCTCCTTATTGCTGATAATTGTCATGACTCCTTCCCCCTACATTAAGCTATACTTTACAAAAGAGATTAACTGGGATCGCAAAGGTCCATACTACAAGCATTTCAGCATTGAGTTTGATTACAGCAGAACTTTCATAATGTACTACATTGAGAAGATAGTATAGTTTTGCAAACAGTGGCTTTTAAAATTGGGCAAGTATAGTCTTGTTTTTGACAGTCAGTATATTACATTCCAGCTACCTGTAAAAAAAAACAAAGCTTAAGATTTGCTATTTTTCAGCAGAAATGGAAAGTGTGTTTTTAACTCTCAAACATGGAATGATGTTAGATTTTTCTATTTATTTGAAATTTTGAGGTCTCCCAACTCATGAGTATATATATGATAATTCTACTAAATTGGAAACAATTGCAAACATTAAAAGTTTCTAAATGAATTTTAAAATGTTTTGGATCGTCATCACTAGATTCATATTTTTCATCTCCACATCTGCATCTTAGAGTATGATTATATTACAAATCTTAAAAATCCAAAACTGACAATAAAAATAACAGAAACACAGGATATCCATGATGAACATAATAGGCAGCTAGTACCACGTATAAAGAGCAATTCTTTTCTGGATTGAAGAAATTCAATCTAAAACAACAGCATTATGGTAGTGCCACATAATAAAGAGCCTTTTTCGGTTCCAGTGGGCAGAGCATCGACCCCACTACTGAACTATACCTTTGGTCTCCCTTCGCTACCATTCTCATGCATTGAGTCTCTTCTATGCATGGAAATTATGCCAATTTCTCTCAATTTACGTATTCCTTATTAACTGATGGCATACCCATGGCATATTTTGAAGATAAACAAGAGAAAGATTAGCAAAAGCTAACAACCACAAGGAAGCAGAGGTTGTATCATGGAGTACACAGGGTAAGAAGTTTGTGTTAGTGAGGGTATACCCGTACGAGGAGGGGATGTGCAAATATATCCTCATTGTATGCTCATTAGTATTTGGGTCAATAGCTATTGTACTATGCATTCTTCTAAACCGTAGAAGAAGTACGAAGGTTTTTTCTTTAGTTTTGTTGATATCAGGTTTACCAAAATCAAGTGGTCATTTCTGGCCCATGCACCTGAGAAACTTTGTAATGTGGCCCTCATCCACCTAAAGGTTTGACCTGATTTAGAATATAGAAGATTGATACTCAGGATAAGTTTATTAAATAAGTTACAGAAAACATAGCCTCAGAAGATGTATTGGGTATAATGTGACCTTCCCTATAAATAGGCTGTTCTGATACTGCATGGAAGATCAGGGAAATATATGCTAGAACGAATCGAATACAAAAATTCATTTTTTCCATGAAGGACATGTGAAAGCAACTGATTAAGGAAACACAGTTGCTGCCTTGCTTCGACCCCCAACCAAATGCTAAAAGGTGGCTTGCAGAGTCACATCAGCGTTTACCCAGGGCATCCAGACATTCCTCTAAGTCAATGCTACTACTAATTAGGCAACATTAACAGTAACTCGGGCCTCAACAGAGGAGAATATTTTCTCCATCAAATACAAAGAACATTACTCTTCAGAGAGAATCTTTGAGAATGGAGAACTTTATCATCATTCCTGCTAATGTTTTCTTACAATCAGTGTTCTCTAACTCTAGGTTTACCTGGGCAGTGGGAGAGGCTAACACAGGGGAATGCTAATTACTCAGTGGGCATATGAAAGGAGTTGAGGAGATGGGTCCTGTGGGACTAAGGCTGGAGATGTTTACAGAGGTTGCTTGTTTAGTATGAATAGTGAGTGAGATACTTATAAAATGTTTGGGATGAAGCAGAAAATCACTTGTGGAAAGGTTCACACAAATAAAAAAATAAGCCAAAAATAAACTGATTCATGCTAAATATTTATTGAGATTCTTAGGATTGATATATTTAAGCTTCAAAGTAACGTCAATTCCACAGTTTATAAACTAGGCAATCGGTCACTTAAGCAAAGAAAACCATAGTAATAATCATCAATACAATTAATATAAAAATCATAAATATATCTAAGTAATACTTGTCTGAAAACCAAGTCAAAGAGGTTTACCTTCGATTTGAAAAAAAACGTCAAAAATTGAGCCAAAAGATTTTACAGCAAAATGATTGAAAACAATATCTGATTGACTTAGACTCTATTAGTTTGTTCATCCATGCAAAAGCTTCAACAAAAACAGTAACACTGAATATGACCACAGTTTCCATTCAGGGAAATGGAGAAAAAACATCATAAAAACCAGGCCCATGCATTCAAGAGAAGATAAATATACACTTTCTTTGAACGCCAGCCATGCTACACTCAGATAAGACTCGTAAACATGATGGTCAACAACTCACGCTGCTTTCCATGGATGGGAGATCAAATTTAAATCACCAAAAAGAAACAAACTTTCCTTCACCAGACCACAGCTGAGGAATAAAATGAGCTTTTTGATAAATGCCCAGTTTGAATTTCAGTAATCACAGGGAATTCAAACACCAATCTGTTTTCAATCAACCCCTTGCATCACTAGCAAGCTTTTCTAACTTAGATATCACCCGAGACAAATCTGCGTCTTTGGCCAATTTAACGTAATGACAGAGTCGAATGGCAAATATGGTTATCCACCCAGGAACTGATGTCTCAAGCAGTTTAACGTGATCCTCTAACTCAGCTGAAAAATCAATATCCAAGAAAAAAATCAGAACAGAATCTCCAAACGAAACAAAATCAGCAAAATAATATCACCTATGTAACCCTTTAACTGGCTTTTCTTGCCTTGAGGTGTTTAGAGGTACTAATTTCTAACCATGTAATGTTATTACCTAAGAAGAACCAGATAAAGTATTCACAATCAGATAGACTAAGGTTTCACAACACCCTTCTTTCCAATAGGCAAAAACAATTTCTGGTGAAAAGATTCATTAGTTATTGCTTCATGTGATGTGAACCCATGCAGAATGAGGATCTTAACACACTTGTGAAAACAAAAAGAATTCCTTCTAAAACATCTCTCTCTCTCTCGAGCATATGTTGATAAGCATTAATATACTATGTTAAATACTGCTAAGTCAATTTTAGTGGATTAATTTAAAATTTTTGAGTCCACCAAATTCACAATTTCAAGCAATAAGATCTGAAGGGATAATTAAACGTTTTGCTACATTGCTTACAGCATATTTGAAAATGAGAGAATACAAAATATATTTTCATATTAAACATCTTGTGAAAGTAGCAAAAATGTTTTAAATGTTAGAACAGTCGTCATATAAATATAAGGAAAAAGAGAAACTATAATATGATTACCTAAAGAAACTAAAAGAAATTTCAATCTAAATAAAAAATGTTAAATATAAAACATGCAGTTTCATTTTTCTCTAAATGGAGTTTCTGTTTTAAATATCTATTTCAGCAGAAAGAAATGATAAAAAACACTTTGTAATTTCCACAACATAACTTTAATGGATGACCGGTTTCAGCTACAAGCTATCATCAGGTAAAACATTATCGGAAAGCAGTCACTTATATACCAATAGTTTGGAGGGGAGGGTAGGGAGAGGGGAGGGTAAGGAGAGGGGAGGGTAAGTAGAGGGGAGGGTAAGGAGAGGGGAGGGTAAGGAGAGGGGAGGGTAAGGAGAGGGGAGGGTAAGGAGAGGGGAGAGTAAGGAGAGGGGAGAGTAAGGAGAGGGGAGGGGTTGAGGAAGGTGATTTCATAGGATTTTCAGCACAAGTAATTTCAATGGTCTCCAGAGCATCTAATTTCTTTCCTTTTCGCTGCCTGTGCAGGAGATTTGCGGAGAATGAACGAGTTTTTTATCATTTCTAAATGTCGTTCCACAAAGTATGGCCAGGGAACTTAGATTTTATTTCTTTCAGCCTTAAAAACATGAATTTTTAAGAGAGACCAAATTTAAGTTGAATAACTTAAAAACAAAATGAATTTCAATCATCCAGAGAAATAAAGTAGATATATAAAGAGAGCTATACTATATCTTTTCAGTCAAGCAATGTGAGTGCCATATATTATGGTGAATGATTTTACACAGTAGCAGATTAATAAACATATCTTGGGTCTCATCTAAACTCAACCCACAACGCAAAGAAGAGCTTACATAAAGCACGATTAAAATTTTTGCAAAAACCTTAATATTAACATCACATAAGTAAAAACCACAAAAATAAACAACAGATAAGAAGACAATGCGAAAAAACATCACTGCAATTAAAACAAATTACAAGTACATAGCCTTGTATGCCGGCGTATAAGTCGAACCCTAAAATTTTGAGGTGAATTTCAGTTATGTAAAATATATATTTTACAACCCCTGAGGACAGTAGCATTGCTATTGAAAAGATCTTTGGGTACAATTATAGTGCGACATTCCTTTCTTGTTTTATCCGACTACTGGGAAGTAAGAGGGGGAACACCGACAAACACAGCCCTCGGAGATTTTAAACCTTTGATTCCAATAACTTCTAACAGGAAGTCGAATCATAACGATAACGAAAACAAACCATGATGTGCTTATTGATCTTCACCGAAAACAAAATGAATATTACATATTTTTCAAAAAAAAGTACATGCAGAGAAATAAATATAATTTGCGAAGAATAAATATGCCTCAAATTTATTTAAAGGTATGAAATGGTTTATTAATTTAACTCTTTTATTATGAAAATGTCATAACATAACAAACTTTCCACCACAATTGTATTTTGTGATTAATTAGATTTTATATGATATCTATGTTAATTAGACTTGCCAAAAATTAGTTTCAGTATGAAATGATTGTGATGTGATGAGTTGCGAGAGTTTGTGTACAAATATAAAACAGGCAGTTTCACTTATTTATCCGTTGGTGGTAAAGGGTTAAATTTCATGTTCGGTGTATAAGTCGACCCCTGGTTTTTGAGAGATTATTTTAGGCTTCAATGGTCGACTTATATGCTGACATATATACGATTATTTCCACCCTACATCACTCGTATGCATAGTTGAAGCTTTTCCTCTTCAGTAACCCAAACAAGACATACAGCGACTCGCACGTACAGAAACATTTTTAATATCCTATGACGTCACACGCAAGAAACATGGCGACGGTCGTTTTGAGTGCAAGGTTACAACACTATTTTCAAATTTGAATTTTACGAATAATACGCAGGCTATAAACAAACTTCTTGCACTGAAAATTTTTATGCAGAGAATACATTTTTAGCGCATAATCATCCATTTTCAGTAGACTTACCTATTCATATAATAAATCTTTAGGTCAGATTAACTGCATTTTCTCATAAAAGGGAATTAATTATATAGAAAATGGTTAATTAAAAGTTAAGAAGAGGTTATTTTCAGTTAAAAATGAAGCCAATTTTGCCAAAGAAGAATAATTATGGTGTTAGGAATTGAGATTTTTGTTATAAATTAAGCCAATTTTCATTTATTTCATTGAATCCCAGCTGATTGGATTTTTCCGATCAGGGAATGGTTGCGTGTGCTCGTTGTTACTGTTGCTTTGGTGAAGTACCTCCTGATCAGTTCAGAGTTTAGGAGGGCTTTACCATGGAAGGGCAAAAGTAGCTAAGCGTGAAAAAAAAATTAAATTGGCTTCACTTTCAACCAAAAATCTTAACTTCTTTACGTGAAAACAAATTAATTTTGTTCTTATTTTAAGAAAATGCCCTGCATCTTTTACCTAAACATAGATCAATTTGAACATACCTGTTCTATTTCTGTGGCAAAAATGCTATTCATTTATTTTATAAATAGCAAAAATTAAATTTTTTCATTTTCTTGCGTGTAAAAGTGAACATCTGTTTGCCTTATTCCTGATTTATTTATGATATAAATATTAATTTTGGTCATGTGAGAATGAATTCATTTTCTACCAAAAGCACTGTACAGTACAGTGCAGTACTCTGTTTATGCCCAATCCCCTTATTTTTCTGGGGTGCATGCCATTTTGTGCGTAAACCTTACCCATATTCTTTACTTTGGTCATGGTTTATGAATGAATGAAATAATATTTTTGACACAAATATACTTTTTTAAGCATTCCAAAGTATTTGAGTAGGAATTAAAAACCCTACAGTTCCATTCTGCCGCACTCCCTGCCCTTAGATTCAAGATGACAAGCATTTAGTTTTAGATATCAGCTATAAGGAGTATTTGACCAATTTTCATCAACTCTGGTTACAACGGACTTCTACTATTAATAAGTTAATTTCAATGAAAAGTGAAGGAACTCCTAAGCAATGCAAACCCAATAAACATGAAGTTTATTTTTAGTTTAGTTTGAAGTAATTCACCAAATGAATGATATTTCTATACTATATATAGGCTTTACTTTCCAGAAAAAATAATAACCACGTAAGGTAGGATCACAAATAACAGGATAGTTCATAACTAGGAATAATTCCAACAAAATATCAGGGTCATTTCATGAAATACTTAAAAGCAAGAACTACAGAAAAATTGAAAGCTGATCATACATGTGCAGGAGCGTTAATTCAAATTTGTACCATCAATTATTGCAAGAAGCAAGGGCTGCAGTAGCACTTCTAATGAAAGTGCTTTGATAGAAATGGCACTTGTTTTTAATGAGGGCCTCCACCAAAGGGACAAAGATAGCCATCAATGTTCATAATAGACATTGCACGAAAACGATAGGGACATATATTGGAAAGAAAGCTTTCAGTTTCCATATTTACCCAAAACATCTTTAACCTCAATCTGTCGATGCTCTGAGGTGTCACGGACCATTAGCTTGCAATATCGCAATACTTGCACATTAAGAAGTTTGAAAATAATGGACAACAGAACAGAATTCAATGATTATTAAATAACAGCCATGAAAGGAAAAATAAAAAAAATTTAAGAAATTTAGAAATAAATATTTAAAATAATAATAGAAACAGCTAAAAAGAGAAAGCTTTTAATATAATTAACAATTCCGTATGACATACAACGAGAATCAAAAGCAAAAACCACTTGTAATTATACTATAAATACACTATGAACTTACATGGTCGGAGGTTTCCTCGGTAACTATCGCCTAGTTTTTTAATCACATGTTCAAGGGGCAGGACTCCCTTTCGTTCAGATACAAATATGCCACGCAGTATTCGAGCAAGCTCTGGTAGATGTGACAACCGCTCTGCTTTCTTTTCATCCGCTGGAGACATAGTCATTGTCATCATTGCTTTAGCAGCCTGTCTCTCCCGCACCTTTCAACAGTAATTAAAATGTTTACAGATGAGATTAGAAATAAATACATAGATCATGCTACATTTTCTCAAAAACTTCTAAAAACTATAATTAAAATATGCAATAACTCATCATCACTCTGAGAATAAAACGCAGATGTAAAAAACAGGCAAAATCCTAATTTCTCAATCAAGAATTTTCATGATAAAAATATACTTTACTAAAAACGAAAAAATGCATTTTCAAAAGTTTTGAAGCAGGATTAATTTTTTTACAATCTAATTTTGAAAGTCATATTCAAATTAAAGTTAATCACTCGTCGATAATTAGTTTGCAGGGCTTTAGATTTTTACTTTCTGCCACAATTGTATTTCGTGATGAAATACATTTTATACGATATCTACGTTAATTAGACTTGCCGAAAATTAGTTTCAGTAAGAAATAATTGTGGTGAGTTGCGAGAGTTTGCGTACAACAAGTATTAAACAGGCAGTTTCACTTATTTATCCCTTGGTGGTAAAGGGTTAAATTTTTTGTACAGCGTGTAAGTCGAGGCCTGGTTTTTGAGAGATTTTCTTTAAGCTTCAAAGGTCAACTTATACGTCGGCACAAACAATATTCTATATACCATATTTACTTGAAAATAAAACCACATCGAAAGTGAGGCACATCCCACAATTCGAACATTGAAATTGAATAACCATTTGCCTACTAATGTAATGTGACCTTAAGATATGAGGTCACGCCATTCACGGCACCCTATACGTGTTTACTATACACCCATATGGTGCTATATATGTATATTTATTTGTACTGTATATGACATTCCAGTAGTCGTATATGCTGAAAGTCCTACTAAGGTTCACATATCAACCAATTCAATATTGGTGATTTAAAAAGGTAGATGGGCAAGTCGATTCCCTTTTCATTAAAATTTATCGGCCAATAGTTTAGTTAATGACAAGTTCAAAATAAACTATACCATCATTCTTACTACCTTCAACTGAGGCTTTTGAGAAATCAAACTTTAAATAGAGTTAGTAAATGTGCAATAAATTTGGCTTGTGCTTGTTGACGTACCTTTTGGAGGAGTGCCAGTGGTATCCCTTTCAGTGCTGGATTAGCCGGAGGAGCAGGTTCATCAGATGCTGCACTAGTTGAGGGATTACTGTCATCATTGCCTTTGGCCTCAGACTTCTTCGAATCTCCCATACCCACTCTTTGCAGGGCTCTTTCCATTCTTGTGTTGCATCCAAAAAGATTGCGAGCTTTACCTGCATGTTATAAGAGACAAGGATTTTAAGTAGTAATTCATTCAATACCAATCTCAAACAGTATTTTATATTAAGGAAATATCTCCCTAATGGAAAATAATCTTCAAAAATTGTTTCCTTAAGAAAGCAGCATTCAAAACTTTTGAAAATTAGGTAATATATTAGCAAATATAACAAGGTGTCTGCTTTCTAGCCATGATGAAATTCCCTGAGTTTTCCAAGGGGATATATTCAGTTTTGAGAGCATTTGACATCCAGAAATAAGGACATTTAAGGCTAAATATTAACCCTGTGGTAATAATTACTAACTCAAGTTCGCAGAAATGGCAAGGAGCAGTTAATATATCAATCACAATTTGTGTTACTGTTATTTTTAACATTACTTTTATAAAGTTGACTTTGAATTTTGTCAATTGGAATTCAAACAATCTTCAGCGTTCGAAAATCTAGCATGACCTCCACAGGGTTGAGGAGGAACATTTAAGAGATCAAAAAACAAAAACAGTTGCCATGTATGATCATAAAAAACACAACAGAACAGAAACTTAAAGCAGAAATACTGTATTTCCCAGCCTATAAGACGCACCTTGATTTTTCAGCTAAGAATTGAAAAAAAACTCACTTTTTTACATAAGGTTGAGTGCAGGTAAACTCTTTATCGCGAGAGATACAATGTATTAGCATAGGGATGAAATCTCCGTTAGCCCAATGTGTATAAGTTTTGCAGCAGCACCACATTCGAGATTAATCTAAACGTGCTACATTGTATGCATTTCTGATTTACCTGGGAATTTTTTTAAGGAAGTTCTGTCATCGAAACATTAAAACTGTATTTATTACTACTTAATCAAAACAGTGTTATTATCGAAATTTGCAATTAACTGAACTGAAATACTTAATGGTATTCATTTATCCCGGCGAATCGGCTTGCTTATTATAGGACGGAGTTATACCCGTATACCATCGGCACATAAAACGCAGACTGATTTTAGTGCATATTTTGGAGTAAAGAAAGTGCATCTTATAGGCTGGGAAATATGGTATATCTTAAGTTTTAACAAGGCTCTCAAAGATTTTCTTAAGTCATCCAAAGTAAAATAAGGATGCACATCACACAAGCCATTAAAAACGGTAAGATATGAAGAATACACACTCAGAACATCTTTAGCTGAGGAACATTTTTCAGGGGCATCTGGGGCTTCAGGCATTTCTGCAGGGTCAACTTCTGGAAGAAGTTCAACTTCAAAGGCAGGATGCCATCTGGTTAACTTCTCCCTGGGTACTGCCATTGGAGGATCTAGAGAGCGTAAAAACTCCTGAAAGTTTTAAGTATTGTTAATAACACATTCCAAGAGTATTCTATAAGACTAGAATAAATGCTTAGCTATATCAATATTGTGCATGATTTTTTTGGATTTAATTCGAAAGATGCCAAAGGTTGCTAAAAATGGATGGTTGAAGGATTCAAATTAAAACTTACAATTTTACCACAAAGCCAATAATATGATATCAGCAAAGCTATCAACAAGAAGCAAATCCATTGATGAGTAATGAAGGTAAACAGAATTGAAATGATTGTCTCAAATAAAATCTTGAATTATCGAAAACCAATTAGTTTCATATGAACCACTTAAAGCACCAAAAAATGAAGTAACATAAATTGACTTTGAGGAAATCAATTTGAGCATAATTTTTTACTTAATTCTACCACATAACATTGCAAATGACCTTGTTTGAGAGTGATAACTGTTCTGCAAATCACTTTTGATACTAACTGGAAATACAAGCCTACACAGGTAATTCAGGAATTGTTACCAGAATTTCCACAAAAGCTTTGAACTGTGACTCTTTCAACAGCAGAAAACAGAACTATCAACATTAATATCCACCTATTAATCTAAGATCGAGTTAATAAAATAATTTAGGATACCTGATGAAACATTCAACAGAAAAAAATTGTCTTCCAACACATTTGTTGTGGATAAAATAGATACCAGTCAAAAACTTGCAAAAGGGATTCCTAATTAACAAGTAGCTAACATTTCTAATCAAAATAAAAAAGATGACAGACCAAAATCATAAGAAATTAATCTATTTACTTAAATATGATTGAAAAGATATAACAGCTAATGCAAGAGCCGGATACTTCCAATACAGAGAAGTGTAATATAGTAAGACACAGAGCCAACTTTATAGAAACAACTATCACCTCATGATGGTCCTTCACTATTTCCAAGAGATTCCTGTGAAAGGCATGCCTCCTATCCAAAAGCACTGAAGGTGTCATACTGTTTACCTTCCCATCAGATCTTGAACTATTGCCACTACTTTTATCAGACACCTCTTCTGAAACATGACAGAAAACAACATAAAATAAAAGTTGTAATGAGATAAATAAGAGATAGAAACAATCTCACTCACCATCTTCTTTGGTTTTCAAAAGAGGTCTTATCACAAGCTCATAGCGCTCAGCCTTGGCAGATGATACAGTCAGCTGGTTAACTTTTGCATAGTAAAATTCAAAAGCTTCAGGAAACACTTTCTTGATTTGACCAAGATTGCGATCAGTCATCGTCCTGGAAAGAAAAGTGATTTTTAGGATGTGTGATGAATGTCTTCAGAGAATAAACAGTTGAACATTGTTTTAAGGAAAAAACGAAGAATATTAAAATAAAGGTAATAAAGAGCAAAATGAAAATTAGCAAAAGAAATAAGGAAGAAATCAATTACAAGATGTAAATTTTCATTTTACGTAGATAAACTCAACTGTGTGACATGTATTTTCTATAAAAATTATCAGATATACCATATTTTCTCATATACCACTCACAATTTTATAACTTTTTATCAGCATAGGGTGTGTGTCATACATGATAAATGCAAAGCTACCATGACGATTTTTATTTGCAATGGTATATGCAACCAATAAACATAATGGCAAAAAAATTCTGTAGCACTTTGTTACAAGTGTGGGGAACACACATCATTCCAAGAAAACTTTCTAACTACTTTGTATTGGAGGATTCGGCAAAGCAGTTGCTCAAAATCTTCCGTTCTCTGCAGCAGATGAAATCCATCGCTAGGAAAATCCCAATTTAAATATACCGTACGAAAGATCATATGGCAAAAGTTTTTAAAACAAATAAATACACAGTGCATTTTATAGCTGCAAAATTGTTTAGTTGGCTCTTAAAAATGCTACAAAAAGAAAACATTTATGCATTAATTATTTAGGTGATCTATAAACTTTTGCTACAGTGCAATCACCCGTGAGCATCCCATGAACTTAGTAAATCCATACTCTTTGGTTGATTTCAAAACTGCGCTAATTTGCACTCACACGGGGATTACTAAACTAAAGCTAATAGGTTTAAAATCCTCTAACTAATGTAACCGTGTTTTTTTTTATAAATGGAAAAATAATTAACTACAATGTAAATAAGTTCCTGTTAATATTAACATCATAATGTGTGTCTGAAACTTTGTTATTTTGTAAAAATCAAAGAGGGTGGTTCAAGTGTTTAAATTATTGAAAGTGAGTACCAGAATAGGTGCTAGTTTAGGAATAGTGTTGTGATAGAGGAGCGCTGAAAACGTATATAAAGGGGATGAAGGGCCCTCTTTGCTTCTTTTGGTTGGCCTTAGAGTGGTCGTTTGGGAAGTGAAAGTGACCTTGCTCCATCCGAACAATGTCGAGCAGGAACGCAAGGCGTTCATTTCAGAAGAATTAACCTACCACCACCACTGAACGATTACCCTGTATCACCAAGGGAAGAGGTTTGACGAGTGACAATAATAATAATTTATGAATTGAAAGTTCGTCATGATAAACAGCATTAATAGGAACTGCTTGAAAAAAGAAAAGTAAATTCATAATTGCAATTCCTTAAATGAACTAGCAACATAACAGGACACCATTGTCAAGCGTAAGATTAATCATCGATCTTTTCGAAAAACTGGCATTTTGATTTTCTACACAACTGATGTTCATCTTTTTATTTTCACTCATCTTATCAATGGCTATACTCGTTTCATTTAAGGGTGCTTTTCTTTTTGTTTGGTCATAATATTTAAATATTCGTACTTCCATCAGTGCACATAAACCTGCATCAGACCAATATCATTCATCTCATCATGGAGTGTGTGTTCAAATTACCAGAGAAGAGACTTCAAAATAATTCTATATTTACCTTCTCATCATCTCTTGAACAGCCGATCGAAGTTTGCTGAAGGTGATTAGCTCTTTGCGGTTCAACATCATCGCAGAAACCACATCTACACAGCGGAAGACTTCTGCAAGGCAACGATACTGGTACGGAAGGGCAAGCGGAGAAGACTTTGAGGGGGACACAAATGGAGCCTTTGATGGAGAAATCGGCATGCGCTGGGGAGAGGTGAGGTGTGCATAACGTTGATAAGCAGGAAGTGGAGACGCTGGAGGACTCTTGCATGGACTAGCCAGCATCTTCTTTGGACTGAAAGAAAATATCGTAAACACAATCTCCAAGCACATCATACCCTGGGTGTACATGAAATGAGTCCTCCGTTCATCCAGAATGAGTCTGTGACAGAGGAGTCTCACTAACCTGTCCTATACAGGCCCAACTGCAGTAGAATATGCTGGAGAAAAAAACCACCATCAGTTGTATACAAAGCCATACAAAGTTTACGTTGGATATTGGATAAAGTGATTGATAGTTACTCTCTAATGCTGAGATTAAAAATGAAGACGTTACCCCATATTAAAGAACTTATCCTCGTACTTCAACTGCAACATCACATTTAAGGATAGCCAGCAATTTCTGAACTGGTGAAATTAATCTATTTCTGAGGTAGAAAACCGATATGGCTGTTTACAGCACTCGGCAAATGAAGCACCAACAGGATGAGATATTTCAGTATGGCTGCATTAAAATTTAAGTAATGATTAATTACTGGATCATAATGTGCTTCTCAAAGTTTAATAGATCATTTATACAAAATAAATTAAGATTTTATATATAGAGCTTTATAATGTTAAGAATGTATATTTTCATTCCTTTGATTGTACATTTACTCATTGGAATATACTTATTTAAGAGTTGAGACAGGGTTTAGTCTCTAGGTCAAAAACTTTGGAATAGGAAGAGAGTGCTTATAGAGTGTAAAAACATTTCTTTATCTGATTAATAATTTAGCAAAATGAAGACTAATACTTGGGGCTTCGTAGAAGAGGCATCAACAATTTCTAATTGGTCACTTCAACCACAGTCACAGTTTTATTTATGTAAAGCATGATGAGAGAGTATGAAATTCCTTTCTTGCGAAGGCTAGTCAACCTGTAACCCTTTTTCTGAGGATGGGTCAACTATATTTGTCAAAACTACTACTACTTATTTCAGAGAATGATGATGGTAACTCTTGTGTTATCAACATTAAACTTCAGACATTGAAAAAATTTGCCAGTCTGCATCATTCAATGAAAAACAAAATGTTCAAATATCTTGTTTCCATAATCTGGCATCACTTTGCAATGCCTTTCATTACCTACAACCAAGGCATGCAAAGAAATAATATTGAACTTGCAAAGAAAAACAAACAAAATAATCAAAAGTTAAAATAATTTGAGTCAACAAACGTTAAAGAATCTAAATCCATTGTTTCAGCCTCTACTTTGTGGTAGCTCTTGATGATGAAAGAGGCATAAAAACAACTTGCATTAGTCACCACAAGATTTAATACAAACCACCAAGGATTCAACGCAAAGCATCAACATCAGGTCATCCTAGGTCAGTTGCATTAAGTCTTGTGGTAACATGAGTAAGTTGTATTTATTCCACTTCCATCTTAAAGAACATTACTATAATAAATATTTAAGTCTCATGTCTTCCATCTAGTTAAACTTTGTTGCAGCTGTCTATCCTTTAGGTTCAAATGCCTCAATTTGAGGAATACCATTAGAATAATATCTAGCTTTGATTCATTGATTGGGGCACTGTATTGACTCAATAACTGTGTTTAACACTTATGAAATGTTATGTTGATCTATTGAGCACTTTGTCTAATAGAAGTAGTAACAGCCTAATATTAACACGAAAGAGATATCTTAGTGATTCTATGTAAAGTTACAAATGAAAATGTCTGGTATTACTTAACGGGAAGCCATTCAAGGAAAAACCTTTTTAAGGCAGCAACTACAAAAAAGACTGAAACGTGCACTCTCTTAGATTATATCCTATTCATGCTGTACTTTATGTGATATTAATCCTAGTTTTGCATCATCTGAAGACACCATAACTATCAGAGTTATTACATTACAATTTTAAGATTCCCTAATTGCAACATCACCATAACTACATTTAAGTACAGCCCTGGCCAAAATTAACACACCACCTCCCTAGCGATCCTAACGACCAGTGGAGCATTAATTTTGGCCACATGTGTACATCACTGTAACTCACCTGCACACAACAGGAACCTCAAACTCAATAGACTGAAACTTATGCAGAGATGGTCCAGCACCACAGTCTTTCTCTCTATCTGCCTCACGGATTTTTGCAGCGCAGCTGGAAATGCGTGCTATGGACTCCCTCAGTTCATTCAGCCTCGGACTTCTTATTATTCTGCCTCTTATTTCACCAATTGAAAGCTCCTAGAAAAATATTCCAATATGACTGAGAATTGCAATGCATAAGGATTATCAAAATTTCAGATGAAAAATTACATGATAAAAGATCAACATCGAAGGAGCAATTCGTAATTAATGACTGAACATTGAACATTCAAGCTATGACATCATGAGTCCATTAGAGAGATACAGTTGTGCTAAATTATTCTTAAAAATGAAATTTTTCTTAATATGTAAATACAAGGCAGTTGTAACCAACTGTAAGACAGAATGTATCCAACTATCACTGATTTAACATTTATCCAATCTGAAAAAAACATACAATTTTCATGAAACGGGCAATAAAGATTCTGGGTACTTTATAATGGTGATCCATTATTAGGTCCTAGTATGATTAAATCAAACAGTTTCACAAATTACTAATTTATGGTTAATTTTAACAACAAAACATTCACTGCAACAACAATAGGTCACCAACCTCACTAAATTAACTCATCATGATGTTTAATGTCAACAAGATAGTAGTGTCTTTAAAGGAATGTTAAAGATCTTTCAAAGTCCTCAATATAATATGTATAGCACATAAAATTCCCAGCATAATATATATCACTCAAGAACAACTCAATATATCTCTACATAGTTCGGATATGAACTGCTATCACCAACCTTACGAGACATTTTTGTGAAACTCCCTGAGCCAGCAGAAATCTGCTTATTTTTTTCATGACTCTCTGAATTGCTTTCTTTTGCTGAATCTGCATTTATTTCCCTTCCAATGGCTGCTTCAAAAAGACGTCTCTTGGAGTCATTAACCTTCGCAGGCGATAAGGTTCCCTTCTTTTCGAAAGTAACATTTCTCTTTCTGGGTGACTGTGATTGCATCTCATTTTTGTTGACATTATTTTGCTCTGTCTCGACCTGAAAAGGTTATAAGTTACGCAAACAAAACAATGAGACCGCTTTCATTTCAAAGCATTAAAGAACTATGGACGCTACATCAACGTTCAAACCAGTTGAATTGCTTCTAAATCTCATACTTTTACAAAACTATTAACACTACTTAACACTTCGGGAGATATTAAGATATTCACGCTCATGAAGCAACTTAAGGCAAAGAATCAAGCGATGATAAATCATACTTATCTTATTAATACCTTTAAAGCATAAAAAATACATAAAAATACCAATATCAGTTACTTCGTTCACAGTTACCAATTTTACACTAAACTAGAAACCAGATTGAAGTAACATCCACTATTTAAGTACAAACGATGGATTGATCAAACTTTTGAAAGTTTTTTTTTCACTTAAACTAATAATACCTACAACTATAGATACTGTGACATTCACTCAACTTACCGTATCATTTTTAGGAAGGTCAGCTTCAGGACGCTCTTGCGTTGAATTCTCATTTCTCTGATTCTCAATTGTTCTTTCAGCCAAGTTACTCTCTTTATTGCGAACTTCTAGACTCGCGAATACATCTTTCAATGATTTCTGGCGACTCTTACTAACCGTTTTTATAGTTTTAACTTTACCTTTCGGCACGTCCAACTTTATCCTACTCTTTTTCGCTGACTTCACAGAAGCGATGGATGACTGACTACCATCAGACTTTTGTACATCAACTGAAACACCTTGTGATACATTAGATACGACAACTTCTCTAGTTTTATGTAGAAGTAAAACAGTGCCTTGCTCCTCAATCTTCTCAAGTTTTCTTTCATCAGAATTATAGCCATCTATAATTCGAACTTTCGCGTGCTTTTTAATTTCATCGATAGAACTCCGTTTGCGAGCACTATAGAAAGTAGTTAGTGTGGACTGAGTAGACATTTTAAGTCAACTTTCTAATATAGGAGCCACGTCCCTTCTTATAAGCGTTAGATTAACGCCAATTCCGTTTCTGGCGGGAAAAGAATCATATGGTAATAATCACGACACCTATGATTATATTTTCAAGCTTTTCATTTTATCGTGAATTTACTCTCATTAATAATATCAGTAAATTAGGGCTAATTATTTTTATGTAAATCAATATAAAATATTATTTGGTGGCTTCATATGAAGAATTATTTTTTTCGTAACAATTATCGGGTAATTCATTAATCCATGATACCGTAAAATTCAGTGCTACCACATTAAGTACTTTTTTAAAATTAGGAAATTATTCGAGAGCATAAATGTAAGTATCTCGCCGAAATAAACTTAATTGTGGTGTAACTTACAATATATATTCATTGAGAAGAAACGTCAAAAAATAAAAAATAAGATAACAAAAATTTAATCAATAAATACGAAAATTGACTTTTATTTTCGTATACATGTATATCAATTCATATTCAGTTCTAATAGATTAAATTTATTTTGTTCTTTTAAGTTCGCATTCAATCATATATACAGAAGTAAATAAATTGGCGTTGTTACATTGTTGCTTGCTCTTCGCGATCGTCGAATATCAGATAGCTTTTGTTCTAATTGTCTCTACGCCATCTGCAATGTTCTCAGATTTGTGGTGACCAGGCCGCCATAATCAAACAACTGTGATAAAAGCGTGAATGTGCTGATAGTTTTACTTATTTTGCCCCAATAATTTGAAAAGTTTGCATTATGAGCACCAAACCTGATGCTAATCGCCGTGTACTTGCTATTAAAGCCAAAAAGAAGCGTCACAAAGGTGGTAAGCGAACAGGAAAGAATGAAGATCAGAGACCAGCTACGTCTAGGCCTACCAACTCGAACAGGTTGGATGCACGCCACTCCTCATCCTATGAATCCATTTCCGAAGGCGAAGAATCTGAAGATTACAGCTCTGATGAAGAGGAACAGGAAGATCCGAAGGATTACTGCAAAGGTGGATACCATCCTGTGAAAATTGGGGACTTGTTTCTAAATAGGTATCGTGTCACCCGAAAGTTAGGATGGGGACATTTCTCAACGGTATGGCTATGTTGGGACCTTGTTGATAAACGGTTTGTTGCATTAAAGGTAGTCAAAAGTGAATCTCATTTTACGGAGACCGCGTTGGATGAGATTAAATTGCTCAAACGAGTTAACGAGAGCGACGTTAACGATCCTAAAAGACACAAGACAGTGCAGTTGCTGAATGATTTTAAATTAAGTGGGGTCAATGGAACTCATGTCTGCATGGTTTTCGAAGTGCTTGGAGAAAATCTTCTGAAATTAATAATAAGAAGCAACTACAGAGGTATTCCAATTGCAAATGTCAAATCCATAATACGGCAAGTGTTGGAAGGCTTGGATTACCTACACACAAAATGTAGAATCATCCACACTGATATTAAGCCTGAAAATGTACTACTTTGCGTGGACGAAAGTCATGTTCGTAAATTAGCAGTTGAAGCCACCGAACTTCACAGCACTGGTGGTAAATTGCCCACATCACTAGTGAGTACAGCACCAAAAGAGCTGCGGGATCAAGGCACTGGAGGTAAAATGTCTAGGAACAAGAAGAAAAAGCTGAAAAAGAAAGCCAAACGCCAAAGTGAATTGCTGAAAATACAAATGCAACAAATTGAAGAAATCGAAGAACAAAATTTAGGAGATAAAAGTCTTGAAGGAGGTGATCACATTTCCATGATCGACGAAAACGCAGATTTAGGTAATGTGGAAATCAAAACGAAAGAAAAATTCAATGGTGAAAAGGATTCTGCAGAAAACAATGAGACTTGTCAGAATGGATGTGTCAAGGACATGACTTCATGTGGTGGAGATGTGAACGCCACCGACAATTATAGTGATGAAGGAAATGCCTCCTGTCAGAATGGTAACAAATGTGAGGAAACAGAAAAACAGGTCTCCGGAGATGAAGAGCAAACTGATCAACCAAGAAAAGAAGAATCGACGCGGGACAAATCTAGGCCGGATCCTGCCTTTGAAGTCTGTCCCATTGATGTGAAAATAGCAGATCTAGGGAATGCATGTTACGTGGATCATCACTTTACTGAAGATATTCAAACCAGGCAGTATCGTGCATTAGAAGTTATACTAGGCTCCCCTTTTAACACGGCTGCAGACATATGGAGCACCGCTTGTATGGCATTTGAGTTGGCGACTGGTGATTATTTATTCGAACCCCGTCCTGGTCGTGACTATTCTCGCGATGACGATCACATTGCTCATATAATTGAACTTCTCGGTGACATTCCTCGCCGTATTGCGCTTTCTGGTAATAATTCTGTTAGATTCTTTAACAAAAAGTGCGAGCTAAGACGTATTCAATGTCTTAAGAGTTGGGGTTTGGTAGATGTACTTAAAGAGAAATATCAATGGAGCGCCAAGGACGCTCGTGATTTTGCGTCGTTCTTAAAGCCTATGTTAGATTATGATCCACTGCGTAGGGCAACTGCTGCCGAATGCCTTGAGCACCCTTGGCTTAAGGATAATGATTCACTGCGTAGGGCAACCCCTGCAGAATGTCCAGAGCACCCTTGGCTAGAAGACAATGATCCACAGCGTAGGGAATCAGCAGCAGAATGTCCAGAGCACCCATGGCTTAAAGACAATGATCCACTGCGTAGGGAAACAGCAGCTGAAGGTCTCGAGCACCCTTGGCTTAAAGAGCAAGAGTAATTATTTAAGATAACACCATTATTATTTATTATGACCATAGTTTACAAAGTGTCTTGCATTGGTTGACTATAATTTTTGAAATTTTTGTTAATTTATTACAGTTTATAATCTAGGAGAGTTAAACCTTTTTAAAGCCTCTCTTGACGAACTATCGACTTTTTTGACCGTAAATTTTCCGTATTTAGTACTTCTCTTGCCCTGTTACACACCAAAGTAAATCCTTCAGCCGGCACTTGGTTTTTGGATTTTTCATGACGGTTAATTAAATCATGAGAATATTTTAATGATAGTGAAGGCTCAGACATGATTTGGGAATCGAATGTGATACTATCTTGATATTCTGAAGACGGTTTTTAATTATATCAATAGTTAGGAAGTCGCAACGTTATTGAAATTAATTGCGTGAAGCACTATATGAACAACTTATTTGTTTTTTTTTCACCCATTATTTTTAAATTTCCAGTCGCGAAATACCCGTAAAATACTGTTGCAAAATTTTAGTGGAGGTGAGAATAATCAGATTCTATAAATGGACCGCTTGACCTTCGAGTGATAACAAAACAGACGTCGCCGATTACGAGCAATGATATCAGTTTCTGGTAGGAAGAGCTGAGCCACTTGTTGTATTGGTGCTAAGAAGATTTTAGTAACTGAGTTTGGATTTATGTACATTTCGTCGACTTTGAGAAGATCGTTTGCTTCTAGTTGAAAATCATAATGGGTTCGCAAGGTGACCTAGAAGTTTGCGTTGTTGGTGCTGGTGTAGTTGGTTTGACAACGGCGTTACTCCTTCAAAATGAATTCCCCAACGTCAATTTGTCCGTTGTTGCTCATCTTTTTAATCAAGAAACCACAAGTGATGGAGCTGCTGGATTATTTTACCCAAGTTCGAGCTATTCTGGGCCTACTCTGGAGATAACCAAGTAAGTCATGCAATACTTTATTTCTTGTTATTAATGAAATAGTTGCGAACTCAGTTGCTTCTTTTCCCTCTCTCTTTTAAATATATTTTGTTAAATGTTTGTCTTAGTTACCTCTTGGTTGTTTGCTCTTTCGAACCTTGTTAATTTCTTTTCACTCCTTTGAATAAGTTTTCCTTTACTAGACGGAACAGAATTAAAATTTAATGCTGTTAATTAATAATTTAATATACAACCTGTCTTTTGATGTTCGAGGTATAGTTTCACATGTATTATTCATATCCTTTTTCTATTCGAAAATTGTCATGTATTTTTAAATTGTTACTGTTCAGGAAATGGATGTCAGATTCGTACTCCTATTACGATGGTCTTAGAATATCATCTGAGGGAGAAAGAGCTGGTGTCTTCCCACTTTCTGGTTACAAGTTTTCCAGATACTCTCCAAAAGGTGTGAGGGTAAGTTAGTTATTTTCTTTTATAATCAAAGATTATCTAAATGTTTATCATCTAATTAATCATCATGACTTGAGCAAAATCAATCTATGTATTTTTTTTGTACAAGTTTTCCAGTAAAGAATCTTTTTTAAATCTATTTTACTTCCATTACATCATGAAAATGAGTAAACTTGATAATCTTCATCATAAACTTTAATGTGGCCAGTTTAACTTGTGCACTTGTATCTTCATGTGATCACGAAGATCTTGACCTGATTATGGGTGTACTCTTGTAGAACCAGTCTTCTATTTTACATGAAAAATGATGCAATTTTTTTAATATTTCTGTATCTGAATTTCACTCACTGCATATCATGGTAAATGATGACATACATGGTACCCCATGTTTTCTACAGATTAGTTAATATCGTTTAATGTCATCAATAATCAATGAATGGTGCATTGGATTAAATAGAATATATATTAAAATTGCAATAATGGTCTTTGACTGTAATTGTAGCTAAAGATGGATAGAAGCACAGTGGTAGTAACAATTTTCAGTGAAGTCTTACTTGGCCACCTTAGTAATTAATATTGTAAATAACTCTTTGAATCTTACGTAGAAGATTAATGGTGGTGATTGGATCAGTTAACGTAACTGTTATAATTATTGAGTAAAATTTATGCATTAAATAGTGGTACTTCAGTGTCTTCTCAAAATAATTTATAGGAAAATTATCAAATATTGTAAACAATATTTTACTTTTTCAAAACTTCCATGTATAATTTAGGAAAAAAACTCAGAATCACTTGTCAGTGGTTCTTAGGCAATGCATTGCTTGTGTGACAATAAAGTGTTATTGTTTGGCTTCTGTAAATTTCTGTGTGGTAGGGTGGGTTTGGTGGTAAAGTAGAAATTGTGAATAAAAGTGAATTTATCTCTCTACATCAGATTTTCTTTGAAGTTCAGAAATAAAGTTTAAGTAAAATTTCTCCACAAAGTTTTTCTTATTTTCCCTTCTTCTAAGTTATACAAAAGAACATACTTCATGATTTATTTGAACTTTCATATTATTGCTATTTGCTCTTTCATGGTATTCCTGTATCAACAGAAATCGTTTATTTTACTCAAGGCTTTTGGTTGTAGTTGATTTTAGAGTTTTATTCCTATCTTTTCATCTTTATAGAAGGAAAGTATGTCACTGTTATAGTATGAGCTTTTGTTAATGTATCACCTTGATATGGGAATAGCTCTTTTTACTATCTAATGTGGCAGAAAGAATGGGCTCTTAGCTCTGGGACATGTTTAGTGACTCCCTCAAAATACCAGGTCTGCCTAGGTCTATGTTGTACTTCCCTCAACACCTTCACATCTGTTTAGTGATGACAGATCCCTTCTTGTCAATGCACTAACTCCAAATCTCTTCATGGAGAAACATTCTTTTGTAGAAAAATGCTACTCTGTAAGTATAGCTCACATTCCAGAGATTTCCATGATGTTTCACAGCATCCCCATGCATCAGGGTGTGGATGGCACATGTGATCTGCCCTTGGTCTTATTTCCCTAGCAGTTACCCTTTACTTTGCACTCCTGAGTGCTTTTGCTGCTTTCTGCATCTGCCGACACTCTACACTTTAAAGCGTATTCTAGATGTATGGATAGGGACTCCTTCCTTCTGGCACATCCCTGGACTGCTGACATTGTACAAATCCTTGGGTCCAGCGTCTCTTTGCAACAACTTGGCGAAGGCCATTCTTTGGCTCTTCTTTCTAGGGTTGGAATCACAACAATGAGTTTGTCATGCATGTCAACTTACCAAATTACATTAATGATTCATCATTAAGGAGTATTAATAGTTTTCAGACCCTTTCCAAGAGGGCAAAGCTATTGATTAATTGAACCTTATCAGAGGTTTTTTCTTTAAAAAGGGATGGAGATGTGTTATTACAGAGAAAAGGAAAAACCAGCAAAGAAACAAAAATCCTTATAAATATGTAGTTACGATATCTTCAACATGAATGCACTATCTCCATAGTGATGTAGATATCCTTTCAATCATACCACTTGCATATAGTGTCAAGTGTGTTTACTTTTAAATTACATCTAAATAGTCGTTTTTAGTTATCTCCTTGATTGAATATTTATAACTCTCGTAATACTGCTATAAACACCATAATAACTGCAGGAAAGTATTTTTTTTAGGAGTACCAAGGTTCATGTATCTATAAACGAAATTGTCTCTGCCTTAATTTGGTGGTATTCCATCACTAAAACCTAAGAAGTTTGAGCAACAAAATACTTCTTTGGCTGTGGGAATTTATTCATTGATTGCATCCCACCTTTGCACGAATCCTGCATATGCCCCTGATCACATGTATGTTGATTGGGTTGCCTTTTTAGAAAATGCATTTTAGGTCTATATGCTTTACTATCCTTAAATGCATACATTAATTTAAAACTTATCCAAACATCTTTTCTTACTTTCCATTTTCTTATTTAACTCCATACATCTCTTTCATCTTGGATATAGTTTGCTGAGTTCAATCAACTTTTTATATATCCTATTCCTGTAGCAGTATTCACATTCTCATTCGACTCAGTGTTTCTAATTCTGATTTCATCTATGCGTTTTATTTGTTCAAACTGTGCTAAAACAGGATATATTCTACTTTACTGTCTATACTCATTCATTACCCAGCCATTTCTCCTGCCTTTTCTTTTATTATCATTTCTTTCTCATAACATTCATTTCAATCCATGGAGTATACTGTTACGAAAACCGTGAGTTCGGGGATAAGTGAGACTCGTTTTAAAAGAAACAACAAACTTTATTTCCTAAACTCAATCGAGCAAAGCCAAATATCAAATTAAAACCGTCAAAACGATCCAATCTTTCATTCACTGTCCCTCACAACAATCAACACCGTCGCTAAAACAAACTCGTTACCAACACAAGTCCCCCACTCTCCAGCCTTGTAACACTGCCCCCCTCTATTAATGCTGTTCGTCCCGAATAGCGCTACCAGAGGTCCAACATGATGTTTCTCTCCCCCTGTAAGGGCTAAGCCGCTCGATGTGGACCACCTTTGGTTTCGTCTTAGGCGTTAACCGGATCCTGTACACGATGTCGTTGATCCGCTTCATGACTCTGTATGGGCCGTCCCAGGGTCTCTGAAGTTTTGGACTTCGTCCCTTTCTTCTCTGTGGTTGATACAACCACACCATATCACCTTCTTCATAGGGGCTAACTGTCGGTTTCCGGTCAAGTCTCATCTTCGTCCTGTCACTGCACATCTTCAGTTTATCCCTGACGAAATTGTGGATGACTCTTAGTCGGTCTACTAGTTGACCGACATATTCCGGAAGTTTAAGTTGTCGGTCCTCTTCTTCAGTTGTTGGAACGCCAAAAATCAAGTCAACAGGGAGTCTCATTTCTTTTCCGGTCAGTAACATGGTAGGAGTGTAACCAGTAGCCTCATGTTGAGAACTTCTATACGCCAACAAGAAAAGTGGTATCAAACTGTCCCAGTTTCGTTGGTTCCGGTCTACAAACATTGACAGGTACTGGTTCACGGTGCGGTTGTGTCTTTCCACCATGCCATCTGACTGAGGATGTAAAGGCGTAGTCCTGGTCTTCTTGACTCCCAATTTATCCATCAAGTGCTTCCATAACTCCGATTCAAAGTTTCGTCCTTGATCGGTGTGAACTTCCAAGGGCACTCCGTGGCGGCATATTACATGCTCCAACAGAGCTTCGCCTACAGTAGCTGCGTCTTGACTAGGGAGTGGAACGATCTCCGGCCATTTCGAGAAGTAGTCCATTGCCACCATTAGATATCTATTGCCAGAATTCGTCATTGGAAATGGACCCGAAATATCCACCGCTACACGTTCCCACGGTGCTCCCGAGATGTATTGCATCATTTTTCCACGCGATCTAGTTCTTGGACCCTTTTTCGATGCGCACAAATCGCATCGTTTGCACCACTGTTCTACATCTTCACGGTAATTTGCCCAATAGAACCGGTCTCTTACTCGTGCGAGCGTCCTGTTGACACCAAAATGACCTCCGGTTCGACTGTCGTGAAGCTCCGTTAGCACAGTGTCCACTAAATCCCGAGGGACGATGGTCTGATTGGTGACAGTTTTTCCATCCGCGCTTTCCCACTTCCGGATTATCACGTCTTCACACATACTTAAGGAGTCCCACTGCAACCAGTATGCTTTCACAACTGGTCCATATCTCGAAATCTCTTGCCAGCTTGGTCGATGTCTGCTGTCCAACCATCGTCTGACAATTTCCAAATCTGGGTCATCTCGTTGTTTCTGAATCACGGTGTTCTTGGTAATTTCTGAGTCAACCTCCGTAAAAGCTCTGACTGTTATTCTGTTGAGCACTTCCCTATTCGCAGCG
Source organism: Sympetrum striolatum (assembly GCA_947579665.1). Taxonomy (NCBI): domain Eukaryota; kingdom Metazoa; phylum Arthropoda; class Insecta; order Odonata; family Libellulidae; genus Sympetrum; species Sympetrum striolatum. The sequence goes on from OX388350.1 coordinate 84,616,590, forward strand.
TCTTCTTTAGCTTCTTGCCGGGTACAAAATTTGCATGACTTTTCTGCGCAGGGTCTTCTCGACAGGGCATCGGCGTTGTTGTGGCTTTTACCTCTGCGGTACTGGATATCGAATTCATACGTTTGTAACCTTTCCAGCCAACGAGCTAATTGACCCTCCGGGTTCTTGAAGTTTAGCAACCACTGTAGGGCAGAATGGTCCGTCCGAATCAGGAACTTCCTTCCATACAGGAAAGTGTGGAAATGATCAACCGCTTTCACAATGGCAAGAAGCTCCTTCCTCGTAGTGCAGTAGTTCTTTTCTGCCTTTCCAAGAGTCTTGCTGAAATAGGCGATGACAGTCTCTTCTTTGTTTTGCATTTGCGAAAGAACGGCGCCAACGCCATGATGAGACGCATCAGTGTCCAACACAAAAGGGCTGTTATCCACTGGGTAAGCCAAAATCGGTGCTGTAATCAGTCGTTGCTTTAATTCCTGGAATGCTTCACCACATTCGGCAGTCCAAATGAATGGTCTATTCTTTTCTGTTAAACCATGCAAAGGCTTGGCAATTTGTCCAAAATCCTTCACAAATCGTCGATAGTAGCTGCATAATCCCAAGAAACTCCTGACTTCGTGTTTGTTCTTTGGTTGTCGCCACTCCTTTACATCCTGGATTTTGGTTGGATCCGTCTCAACGCCAGCAGATGACACCACATGTCCCAGGAAACTGATCCTCTCTTGAAACAGCGTACACTTCTTCGGATTTAGCTGGAGGTGAGCGTTTCTAAGCCTCCCAAACACCGTCTTCAAATTCACAAGATGATCGTCAAAATCCTTTCCGATAATTAGGATATCGTCCAGATACACCAGGCACGATTCCCATGTAAGGCCTCTTAGAACTAACTCCATCAGTCGTTCGAACGTAGCTGGGGCATTGCATAAACCAAAGGGCATCACGTTGAATTGATATAGCCCCTTTCCTGTAGAGAATGCTGTCTTCTCTTTATCATCTTTGTGCATTTCCACCTGCCAATAGCCGCTCTTCAGATCAAGCGTTGTAAACCATTTAGCTTTGGATAACGTGTTGAGAATGTCATCAATTCGAGGTAGTGGAAAACTGTCTTTCTTGGTGACGTCGTTCAGTCTCCTGTAGTCCACGCAGAATCGCATAGATCCGTCCTTCTTTGTGACCAACACCACCGGAGATGACCATGGACTGTTGGATTCTTCGATCACACCATCCTCCAACATGCTTTGTATAGACTCGTTCAATTCGTGCTGTTTCGCGTACGGAACTCTCCGAGGTGGTTGACGAATAGGTTGCGCAGTGCCGATGTTAATTCGATGTTGTACTAGATTCGTCCGGCCCGTGATTTTGTTTGTGGCAAAGAGATCGGCTTCATCTGCAATAAACTTTATGGCTTCGTCTAATTCCTTCGAAGGAAGATGATTCCATGTCTTCTTAAAGTTATCCACAATCATTTCGATGTCTCCCGGTTTGTTGTTCCTCCTTTCCGGCTCGATGTCGCAGCGTGCCACTCGTTCAATAGCTTCGCAAACTCCCAATTCCTCGCCGCTTTTCAACGTTACCCTGTTGTCCGATAAGTTTGCTACTTTTACGGTCACAATTTTATTCAGTCTGACCAAACTCCTTGCAATTAGTAGTCCGTTCCTAGTCTCCGTTGGTTCAATAATCGCCACTCCTTCTTCCGGGGCATTTTTCTCTAATCGTGCTTGAACTACAGCTTCCGAATTCGGGGGAATTCTCACGTCTTCGTTTATGAGAACTTTGGTCCTTTTCATTGACGATATAGACGACGAAAACAATAGCTCTTCATTCCCGATTCGAAGTAGCTTGTTCTGAAAATCCACCACAAAGTTGAAGTCTGACATGATGTCCACGCCCAATATAAATTCGTCCGTGATGTCGGCGACGAGCACCTTCGATTCGATTTCTACACTTCCCAAAATGATCTTGACTGAGGTTTCCCCACGTATGGCGATTTTCTCTCCGCTGACTGTCTCCAGCATGGCTTTGTTTGATAAACGGGTCACCGATCGGTGAAAAGTCATGTCTGGCCTCATCACTGATCTGGTCGCTCCGGTATCCACGGTAAAATCGCAAGGCCGCCCATTTAAAATGCCTGGCAAAACAAGGCTTCCATTGTTCTTTTTGAAGGCTGAGATCTTAATTCCAGGGGCTTGAATTCCGTTTGCCAGCGATCGCCCCCTTATACTGACAACTCGGCGTTTCCCGAACCGGTCTCGCGTGCGGGACTGGGGCTACGGCTTCGGTTATTCCTCTCAGTGGAACACGAGCGTCGGTGGCAATTTCTACTAATGTGCCCACTTTTTCCGCAAGAGTAACACTTAATCTCTCTATTAAGAGGTCTCGGCAAACTTGGAAGATTTTTCAAACTCTCCACAATTTCCCGCAATGTCTTTCGTATGTCAAAATCTTCATCCTGGTCCGACGACGGAACCGAAAATTTTACCTCTCGCACTCGGTCTCGTTTAGAGTGATATCCGGCTGCTTCGTATTCCAATGCTCGTACAATTGCATCGGCCAGATCCCTCGTCCTCGTGGTCTTTAAAAACAGGCGTGCTTCTGGATTCCGGAGTCCGTCTTGGAAGGTCGTAACGGCCAATTCCTGGACGATATCTTCAGGTGCATGCGGATACGCTAATCTCGTCATTCTTTCCACCTCGGCTCCAAATTCCTGCAGCGTTTCTGTCGGCAACTGAGTCCTACATTTCAGCTGGGTCTTGTACACTTGCACGAGATGGCTCTGCCCAAAACGAAGCTCCAAGGCAGCCACAACTGACGAGTAATTGTTTTGGTTTACTTTGGAAATGTTTTGCAGAACATCCAAAGCCTTTCCTCGTAATGCCATTATCAAATTTGTGACTTTTTCTTGTTCGGTCCAGTCGTTATTCGAAGCAGCTATCTCAAACTGTCGCTTATACAAATCCCAAGATTTTTCTCCGTCGAAAGTTGGCGGTTTGACGGTATTTGTAGAATTCGAAACTGTAGAGGTTCCATAACGAATTTTCATACCTGCTTCGATACGTTCTTCCAATCCGTCTATGCGTTGCGCCAATTCTTTTGCCTCCTGTTGTGTGGTTTTAGCCTGTTCTTCCACACACTCTATTTTCTGCATCAAAGTACCTTGAGAGACTGTCATCATTTGTACGAGCTGCTGAAAACGTTCTTTCTCCTCTTCCTTTTCACGTAACCGATCCTGTTTTTCTTGTTGCTTTTCTTGTGCTCGGCGTTCCTTCTCCTCTTCGTTTTCACGTAACCTCTCCTGTTTTTCTTGTTGTTTTTCTTGTGCTCGGCGTTCCTCGTCTTGTCTGAGTTTTTCCATCAGCATCTCAAACATCTCCTTCGCCTCGGCCATATCGTAATCAGTCGATCGAGTTTTCACCATAAATCACAGTTTCGTAATTTTTTTCTCACTTATCCCACTTCTGACACCAAAATTGTTACGAAAACCGTGAGTTCGGGGATAAGTGAGACTCGTTTTAAAAGAAACAACAAACTTTATTTCCTAAACTCAATCGAGCAAAGCCAAATATCAAATTAAAACCGTCAAAACGATCCAATCTTTCATTCACTGTCCCTCACAACAATCAACACCGTCGCTAAAACAAACTCGTTACCAACACAAGTCCCCCACTCTCCAGCCTTGTAACACTACTTTTGAGTGCTTCTCCTAGGGTACTAACCTTCTTTAATTGTTCATCTCCCAGAGTTGAAATGCATCTGTCCGTAGGTTCTTAAATTCTCAGTAATCACTCTATTGTATTGTGTCTGTACAGAATAACTACATGGAGGAAGTAGCTCCTGTGCATCGCTATGCTACCGAGGAAGAACTGAAGCTCTGTCCTGGAAATTGGAAATATGGCACATACTGTGTGACTCTCGGCATTGAAGGTCGTCAGTATTTACCATGGGCTTTATCAAGGTTAGAATTTTTTTATGTAGGCATGTCTAGTTACATCACCAGAGAAAATAGAAACAGTATACAATATAGTAAGACGCTCAGAAAATCATCTTTAGGGCTGTTTCACATTTCATCTCCTAATTGGGCATCTGCAGTGGCTTCCTTGAAGTGAACTAAAGGTCTAACATTAGAGAAGAAATGAACAGAAGAAACAATTTAGTGATAAAATACAACAGTTTATGTTAGGGGTCACTCAACACCGCGTCATACTAGGGACTCATCATTATCATGGGAGGGATTGTGAATTTAATCAATCAATCGGTGATATCACCAATAAGTAAAACTTGCAGAGTAATTATCATCTTAACTGAATGAATATCCATCGAAATTTAACAGAAATATATAATAATATAAAGTCTTTGCATTCCGTTGAATGAGATGAGATTCAAGGTTTGCTATTGTCTTCCAAACAAAATCAAAAGAACAAAACTTTTTACAAACAATATCTTAAAATATGTGATTAGCCACTTAATCGAACCCTTTATTTTCTAATAAAATCAATGGAAGAAGCCTTCACTCCATACTAGGATAGGATGGGAATAACTAAGCAAAAATTCAAAAATTTTCAAACCTAAAACGTTCATCTGGCTCAAGGCTGCAAAAAAAACATATATTGGAGGACAAGAGACAAAAACTAATCAGAGCAAGGGTGGGTGTCAGTTAAAATGGAGGTTGCAAAGAGTGAACAACAAACAAAATAAACCCAGGATTTGGCTGGAGTTAAACCAAACCTGAAAAAAATATATAATTTTTGAAAGTGAACTGAAAAATGGGAATTTTTTTTATAATATAATCGATATGAGAAGGCATGACTTCGTGGAAAGCCATTTGCAGAATGAAAACACTTCGTACTTTTCCCCAGAAAATTTATTTTGCGACCGGTTTCATAAGCGAGCTTACATCTTCAGGCACAGAGAGAATATTTGTCACATTTGTATGGGAATTCTTATCCTATTCTGATTTTCAATTAACATGCTTATTGGAGATTATCTTTGCTGAAGAAATCGTCCTTCAAAACTTGCAGTACCTTTAAGATAGGCAAAGAGTTTCTCTATTCTGGTGCAGTGATCTAAATGGCTGATGCCATGGGTGATGTTTATGGTTAGAAAATGAAATAAATAGGGTCATGGATGCATATTTCAAGCATTGAACATTAGAGATATTGAAACCTACCAATTCCTTCTTCTCTTGGATTTCTTTTCTTAAAATAATTTCCTGGTAAATATATTTTAAGATTCTCTACTTAGATTTTCCATATCTTCAGACCCCTGTCCATTATTTTGATCAGCAGTATGTGATAAATTGTGGAATATCCTATTTGGAATAATTTTTCTCTCTTCATCCGCCTATCACTTATGGTTTATTTATGCTAATAATACAAAGAGCAACTGAGGGAAAGAAAATCGAAATAGAAATTGAATTGATAGAGTATTATTAGTTATATCAATAATCATAGGTGAACAATTAGGGATGTTTGTATAATATACATGACAAAAAAGTCAAAATAGTGAGAATTAGTTGACTTACGAAAAACATTTCAGCAAAAGCTGCTCTTTAACTGAATTTGGGGTCATAATCGTATTGTTCATTTAAAATTAATTTAATAAATAATTCTATTTTATAGATAGCAAATTGATATGATATTACTCCAGTAAATTATGAATTAGCAATTTTCTGTCTGATGGTAAATTGTTCTAATTTACGTTTAGATTCCAAGAAAATGGAGGGAAGATAATGTCCAGAAAGATTGAATGCTTTGATGAGTTGGGCGATTATTTTGATGTGGTAGTGAATTGCACAGGACTAGGATCCCAGCAGCTTTGTCAAGATTATCGACTGGTACCCATACGTGGCCAGGTTATCAAGGTATGATTTATTCTCTATTTGTATTGTACTTGCAATATTGTGCTGTTTCTTTATTATATCTTGCATTTTAAATTTTCATTTCAAAGCTACTCAATCCTTCTTTTCCCATGCAAAACATAAAATATTCTGCCAAATAACATATTTCTATTGCACTTGAAATAAGTCTCATATAATTTAAGTATATTGTACAGTTTAGATTAATAGCAAAGTAAGCTACTGTGTACAATGAAAGATGAGCTCTATTTGTGGAATTTTTAAATTCATCTCTTTGCAAGTTGCAGTTTTTTTTAATTCAATGTGTTATCAATACTGTATCTTGAAGAAATGCTGTTTTATCTATAGTTTTGTCGATTGTTTCGTTGTAGAAGGACTAAATTTTCAAAATTTATTTGTATACATATGCTGCTGTCAATCTGCTGTAATGTTTGAAAGCTTGTGCTGTAGAAATTAAACTTTGGAAGAGCTGTGCACTTACAAAATGTACCGCTTTCAGGGTGGCTTGATTTAAATGTTTTTTCATAGTAAATCAAGTCCTTCTTATTGTTAGCAAAGAAGTACCCTGTGAAGAATAAATTGTCATTCGTTTTATGTAATAGCTATTACTTTATGTTGCTCATAAGGACTGGAATTGGTTCATAAAATTAAGGGCCAATTAGCTTTGTCCAATTTGTAATTTAAATCTTATGTTTGGTGCTATAATTATGCTATTTTTAAAGATGGAAGAGAAAGCAAAAAATATGCTATGGCCTCATTCTCAGTGATATTTCCTCATTGCCCAGTCAATATTTGAAAATATCATTGATATTTACTCAAACAATCAGTTTAGTCTTTTCTCCTGCTAGATCTGTTGTCAAAATTCTAGATCACTATCTCTTGTTAGAGGATCGCCTATCATTTTACTTGTAATTGATAACTTGACTGTGGAAGTCTCTTGATTATCACTCTGCTTAGATGCGGCCTTGAAATTGCTTATTAATCTTTGTATGTAAATATAAGTTTAAGTAACTATAGGTGTTACCATCAAATCTTCCTTCCATATTAGAATAAGAAAATTTTTCTCATTATTTTATTTTTAAGAAGACAATATATATTGTAGCAGTCAGTGACGTGACGTTATTTTGCCATAAAATAACACCATCGATAATTCTGTTCTAGTATACACTTAGGCGGGTTACACACTGGTGACACGTGTCCCATGAGACATGTCGCGGGACACTCATGTCTCAACAGAACCAACCCGTGTATTCAAATTGGGACTTACACACTGCGTGAGACATCGGTAAGACGGGACATCCGTGTTCCATGAACATGTCCCATGAAACCGGTTGGTCGGTGTTTAGTGAGACACGTCGCGGGACAAGCCCGTCTGGCGCATGCGCACTGGCGCACATCTTCGAGCAACGAGGTGTACTTAGGGTTGCCAACTCCTTAAAGGTCGATTCCGGGAGTTTTCCGTTCCAAGAGCAGGAAATTTCGGGAGATTCCGGCAGGTTAAGTTTAGAAATAATTCAGCTACAGTATAATGTACATGTATTCATCATTAATAAACACCATAATTTTGCTACTTGATCTTACTTAAACTTTCTATTTATAAGCCTAAGCCGTCGATGTCGTCTTCTGCCTAGGGCAAGTAACAAAAATGCGTCTTCTTCTGAGGACATCTTGCACGACCACAGCACATCAGGTAAATGGCAAGAGACATGAAACATGGGACATAAATACGAAACATGCATGTCACATTCAATTTCATATGACAGACATGTTTCATGAGACACGTGTCGCGGGACACCCGCCTTAGACTTGCCCACATCCTCCAGCTGACCAATCTTAGCTGAGAGGAAATCCAGAACACTCGAATTATTACTGTAATATCTCAAGGAAAGAAACAGGCTTCAATAAGGTTGTCTGAATTGCATGTTTCACTTTTCCCAAACTTTTCAGTCATAAGAGAATGTAATGTTAGTATACTCTTTACAAGCAATATTTACAAGGTGACCAAGCTTACATTATCGAACAAGACACTGAAAGAGATTCAAATTCAAGAAAGGAATTCAAGAGTGGTAGATTATCAATATATGTTGTTACGGTGATTCTAAATATAAAGTGTGGAAGAATAGAAAAATTAATTCTTTTTTAAAGCTGAGTGTATGAATGGAGCTGTCAGCGGTCTCGGTTCTGTGTTCTTGACCAATTATTCATTTTGGAAGCCTTAGTTTTCAAGAAAAGCGATAAAAATGGTAAAACAACTCCAAGCATTGCCATTTAATAATGAGATTTATGGAAGGATACTATGAAAACTTTATAACATTCACAATGCAAGATTATAACTTTTGACAACAATATACCATATTCACTGGAATTTAACGCACCATCGCATGTACATGCACCCCTAAATCTGAGCATTGGAAATTGAAAAAAACATTTGCCCATGAATCTAACGCACAACTTAGGACATTCGTCCATGCCATTCAGAGCATGTAAACAAAACATTGGTAGTCATCTGTGCCAAACCTCCTGTCTTGTATGGGAAATTTATAGAAATTACTAGATAATATTTGAATGGCATAGAAAGATTATTTCACTTCATTTTTGCACCATAAAAACACAATATCAACCGTTAAAACGCACAGTCATCACACTAAACACGCAGTATCAACCATTATTAATAATTATTTGCTACAGTCGTCAAAGTTTTCGTCACTGTCAGAGGCAATTTATCGCATCATTGCATGGAATCAGGGTAAGAGGAGGATCTGATTGGCCGTGCGCTACAAGACGTGTGAACAGTAGTATTGTTTCCGAATCTATTGTGCCATAGATTCTAACAAGAACCCCAATTTTGAGCCAATAAAAGACCCAAAAGGGTGTGTGTTATATTCAACTAAATACGGTACTTAATATTAATATTTTTGAATCTAACTTAGGTAAGATTTCAATTGCATATAAATTGAAGATGGGGGATTAATGTCTACTATAACAAACCAGAAGTGAATAGATATTATAAGAGAGAGAAATTATAATTTTTCAAGAACTCGTGTTAAGAAATATTTTAACTCTATCAATAAAATAGTCCACAAATCATATTGTTTTTCTATTTCAACTAAATGGGTAAACATATCATGACATGATACAATAACAACATTATAAAAATTATCATTGGTGAAAGAAATTGGGCAAATTCAACAAGTAGGGGTAGCATTCTGTACTATGTTCAGTTCATGGTAAGGAATGGTTAACGTATTTCTATGCTATTAAATTAAGTACAGGCCTATATTTATTCAGAATTCTGAAAATTAGAACCCCTTAAAAAGATGTCCTTGAACTTAATCTCTTATGTGAATAGTCACTGCTCTACTGACAAGTTGAATACCATCTCATACAGGGATCTTGTTTTTAAAAAAATGGGGCACGTGTTTCACGATTTGTGAGGGACGTTTTAAATTCTTTGTTGCTGATATTATTAGAAAGAAATGTGGTCTATTTTGTTGATGAAAATTCTATCCTACCCATTGATAGAGCAGATCCAAATCCTGCACAATACTTTGCTAAAAAATCAAGCGCTGAAATCATTAAAAAGTTAGAATTTATCCAATTCCTCTGCAATCTCACTTACCAAGTTGCATTTGAAATATTTGCTGTTTTTTGCCAAAGAGCACCTTCCAGTACTATCAGTTTTGCATTTAATTACTCACGATTTGGCACTAATCCATTGCCAGATTGGTGTGAAATTGCAAAATGATTGAGTTTGATATCCCTACTTTTAAGCAAATCTATGAAAAAGTAGATGAAGTTGTTGAAAAACTTACAATCAAAAATCACAACGAGACCTTTTTTACCTGAAAGTAGATAAGTGTCATGGTTTCTTCCGCCTAGGCCCAGCTTTGGCAGAAAATTGAGTACAACGATATCCTAGTCAAATTTTAATTTCCCTTGCTTCTAAACATTTGTTAGTTGTATTGCTAAGGTTGAAAAACAACTTTGTGATTGCAGCACTGTTATCCAATTAATACCAATTTTCATAAAAAGTATTCTCTTTGGCCACAATGAATGCTACTTCTATATCTCGGTGGTCTTTTTATTACCAAATTCATGAACAGGACAGAAAACTAAATGAAAGAATTTTTTCTTTATCCTACTCTAAATAAATATTATAGTAACTCCATTCATTGAGGTATGATTGCATGAAATATGCACAAGTAGTTGATAATAATTAATTTTTGAATTTTTTCCAGGTTCATGCACCTTGGCTGAAACAATTTTTTTTTGGTGAAGGTGAAACATATATCATTCCCAGTGGCAGAGGTCGGGTAACGCTCGGTGGTTGCCGTCAGTATGAAAACTACAACCTTGAAGTGTGTCCAAGGGACACTGACATGATAAGAGAGCAAACTCATTCTATGGTTCCCAAATTGGCCAGCGCTCCCGAGTTAGAAACTTGGGTTGGGTTAAGACCCCATCGGCAACCAGTTCGTGTGGAGGCTGAAATGCTAAACATTCCAAGCAAAAGAGGTGGAACCTTGAAGGTGTGTTTCAATTACTTTGATTTAAGTAATAGTTTAAAATGAATTCTTAATTATTAAAAATATTTACATGGCCTCTCTTCGAATTAATTACTGTTTTTACTGGAAAATAATGCACCATCGAATGTAATACGCCCACCTAAATCTGAGCCTATATATACTTTGAAATACTGGTAGTCTTCCATGCTGAAATTTCTACATAAGTGTGCACAACCAATTTCTAATTGGTCATTTAAATAGTTTGATGGGCTAGCAGATTCCATTTCAATTAAAAACTATCGGTCAACAGTATAGTCTGTAATCTGAAAGGGCTCCTACAGTCAATACATCAATAGTGCATTGGTGGACGTTCGACGAGTTACATGGAACCAGGGTGAGCCGAGGATCTGGCCTATGCAGGATCTCCATTCCCGGCCTTTTGCAGTATGGGCACAAGCGATATTGCGCCTAAATCTAGTCTGCCATCAAGTCATTTGATTCAAAAAAGGTCCCAAAAGGTTGCACCTTATTTTCAAGTAAATACAGTATTATTATCATTATTATTTAAGGAATTGTTTCCCTGCCATTTTTCTCTGTCAGCAGTGTAGCCTCAGGACAGAACTTTAATGTTACCGTGGCACAACTCTCAAATGTTTACAGTAAAACCTGCCAATATGACATCTACTCTTACTTTCTCTAAATCCTTATACTTCCAATAGTTCATACTTCACATCAAGTTTAACTGAAAGCTCTAAAGAAATAGTATTAATACTGGTTTTTCAACTTAACTTTTTACTGGCATGACAAAAGCAAATAATGAAAAGAAAGGGTTATTTATTTTACTGAACTAATTTTTCTGATTCATTGCTGCTTCCAACATTTCTATTTTATTTTAGAAATTAATAAAATTATTTTTGCTTTTAGAATAAATGTTTTAAATAACCTGCAGTTCTGCCTTAAGGGGTTACATCTAATCGCCGGCCGGAAATAATGGTATATTTTGGCAATTTTTGTAGGTTTATTGTTGCTATCTATGAAATAATTTTCATTTAATAACAAAAGTACATTACTTCACATACTATTTTTTTAGATTGTGATGAAAAAATATATATAAATAAAAAAGTTGTTTGCCCCTGAAATGTATGCATTTCTAAAAACGTCACTTAACGGTTGGCAGTTTTTCTCTGGTATAGATAATCTGAAATCAAAAAAGCAAACATTTTCTTAAATTACAAATGTGTGGCTATCGTTCCACGTAGGGAAATTTTAATATTTTGATTTTTAACGAAATGGTGGCCAGTTAAATATAAATTGTTGTAATTTTGCAGATAAAAACAAAGTTTTTCATGATTTTTTCATTAACTATTAAGATTAAAGAAAAAACCGTACGTACGACGATAGATAGTATTGTTTTACACGATTTTACCAAATTTCAAAGAAATCGGTTGGATAGTCATTGAGAATTTTTGCCAACCAGGTTGAAAAATAAGGTTTTGAGAAAAATGGCCATAAACATTAAATTTGTCACAAATTTATGAATTTTCAAGTTTACCATAAATCTTCTATTGCTGGGCCATAGAATGCTTCCTTTGAAGATGACGCAGATTCTCCTGATGACCTTTGGCCCCGTCCTTTTAGCTTTTTTCTGGCTTCAAGCTCTTGAAGTTCTGCCGCTTCGATACGTCTCTTGTCCTCTCTGGCGCAGTATTCTGTAGCTCTCTGGCCAATTCTAAAGTTCATTTCCCTCATGATTTTTGGTAGACTAGATGCCCCATCATTAAAAATACTGGCAGATATGAAAGCTGCTGTTTCCACCACGACAGCACCACTGCACAAAATTTTTGGAGCGAATTTCCATACTGTCGAATAGAAACTTTTGTTATTATTTTGAGTGAATCTGCCCAAAAAACGGTGAAATATCTCGTCTTTACTCAGATCTTCGTGTATGGGACGTGTAGCCACGATTACACTCATAGGTAGAGCCTTTTTGTGGATATATCCTGCTAGTCTTCCTGTGGATATATTCTGCTAGCCATCTGCGAAGAACACCAAGAATCAGAGCCCTGAGGGCAAAACTGGTGCTGTGGATTTTGATCCTTGGAGCTCTTGTGATATCAAGTGGCCAAGATTGCATTTTTCATCATTTTCACGGAGTCAGAGTTATTGCGAATGGCAAACCCATAATAAGCCGTAAGCTCATCAATTAATTTCCCCGTTAATTTTCCTTTCCCCCAGACCTTTCGTATTTTTTTTGCATGCACGAAGTCTTGCACCCATTCTCTTCTGCACATGACTGATGCATTCCTTCTTTTTTATGAGAGTTGAATGTCCATATGGTCTGGATTCAACGATCCCTTTGTATGTTTTACTGTCTCCGTCTCCTATAAATGTAACTTGCATATTTTACTTTGTGGCGGTCTTCAGATCTGAGGAACATCTCTGTTATGCTGTCGACCTCCATCTTTCCTGCATTACCCTCATGATTGGCCGGGCATTCTTTGGCATGCTGATGGGCCCACTCTTTGCATTCCTTGGTGGTCTGCTTCTTCTCCCAGTATTCACATGATTTGCAGTAAGCAGATTTTACAGCAATATCAATCATTTTACTCGAATAAAAAACAATAAGAGTCGCTATTCCAAATAAAGAGTTAAATCCTCTCTTGCGCCAAGTTCCATCTCCGGAGACAGACCCTCAGGTTCCTCACAGTTGGTTGCCTTTGCAGTCAGTTTCTTTTCTTCTACGCAGCTATTCACCAAAGAAATATTGCAAACTTCTTTTGCAGCAGTATGAATGGTCTTCACAATTAGATCGTACGTGGCTAAGAAAACCGGGCGTGGCAAGTCCATCATGGCGCAGAACTTTTATGCACCATTTGATCCTACTCCTAATAACCTCATGGCGAAAACAAATCTTCTGTTAACTTCATAGGAACTTCCAATAAATGGACAGGAATCTACACTGATTGGGTCACATGATTCACAGTTCACCACTAACTTAAATCCAAGGCCTCGCCTACTGCTCTCTTGAAAACTGACTTTACCACCACAAATCTTACACTTGAGATACTCACTTAGTGCAGAAAACAGTAGCAAAATTAAGAATTCTATAGCCTATACTAGGATCGACAAAAACCTCGAAATCCTTGCTCCTTAGTTTTTTCGCAGAAGTACTTGCCGGTTGCTCCTCTCTCTCCAATTCGAAACGGTTGAGAGGTCAATTCTGCTTCTTCTTCACTCTCTCTGTTCTTACGGAACTGCGTCTAAAAGTCTTACGATCCATAATAATCGTAAAAACTACTCAAATAGAGCAAAAACTGCAACAACTCAGATAGCAGAGGAAGAAAACGAACGAAAGCGCACTCGACAACAGACCACAGCAAACTCAACACATCAACTAAATATTTGTCGCTAGTTTCGAAATATCTAATGGTATTATTCTTTGTTTTCCCAGTTTTCCCTCTCAAGAAGAAAAGACCGTACTCCTATTCATGAATAGGACACTTGAAGGGATTAGGGTGGTCAATTCTTGAGCCGGATGTGGCGGAAGTGCCCTTCAGGCAGGAGCTCGGGCGCCAGCGCTCTAACGCGCTTATAAGGAAATTTCTGTATCTCAGCCAATTTTACGGATTTTAAAATAATTCTTAGTGCAAAATATCGAGAAAGGTTTGAACTTAAAAAATATGCAAAAAAAATTTTCGATTTTTTCGATCTTGACATTAGATGTAACCCCTTAAGCACCTTCTTACTTAATTTGTTTCTTTCCTCAGTCAAAATTCTTCTGAATTATCCTCTGCATGTGATGTTTGAAATAAGTATCAACAAGATAAATGAGATCTCTTTCATGAGTTCTTCTCCTGGACTTTTATCGTTAGCACTAGCGTAATGTTCTACCTTAGATCCACTCTGCTAATGTCAGGTTGATTATAATTTCCATGGAACATATGTTTTTCATTCTTAATTTGAACTTTAATTGTACAGTTGAAAAGTTTCTCATAGGATTTTCAAGTCTTGATATGCAATAGCTTTCTCAAAAATAGTATTACCATTTTCTTTAGCTTTGATTTTTCTTCATTTACTTTAGATAAACTCATTGAAAAGTGATTACTCTTAAAGAATGGCCTTGAGTGGTGTTCTCTAATTAATCTTGCTTCTTTCTGTGAATTTAAAACCTTTTCTAGTTCCTTAGGCACATTACCATGTACGTTTGTAGATGTAGAACATTTTGACTTGAATTTAAATTTATTTAACCTGGGAGAGATGAAGTCAAACCAGTCCCCTCCCCCAAAAGAGCTTGGTTAATTTAATGCAATATATAGATGCAGTAGGAGAAAGCCACAGTGTAACTATGTATCTTAAAATCTCTTAATTAATTGGTTAGATGGATGAAGAAACTTTTAGTCTCAATCTTGTCTGAATAAAGATGATTTATTATTAATAACACTGCTTAGAAAAAGTCTAAAATTGATGTAATCTTGGATGTTCTTTTTGAGAATTCAGAGTAAGCTTGTATAATAAAATTTGCTGCTTTGAATATTAGCACTGTAGTAAAAACTTATTGTCTAAAACGTAGTTTACTATTAAGTTACTCAATATTTTATTTTTTAAAACATCAAATAAATTTCCCTTAGAAGTTTAGGGTGACATTCTGTGTGTGTGCTATTTTGTTTTTGCTGGGAAACAAGTTTAATAGCAAGTTAAATCTAAAATGTTAATAAACTTCCCTTTTGAGTTCATTAAAGAACATAATGAATCATTTTATAGTGTGGGGGTGTTGCAATTAGTAAACTAATTTGCTTATGTTACAGGTGGTGCACAACTATGGACATGGCGGCTATGGAGTAACGACAGCGCCTGGCACAGCAAAATACGCTGTGAGCCTTTTTCGCCAGCTACACTCAGCAAGCAGAGGAAGTCGACGTAGTAAACTCTGAATTGTAAAATTTCACATGTACATATTTGATAGGGAAAGGTCATCTTAAGTTTCTTCATTAGATTTGTCTTTCTGATTTTAAAGCACTCTGGGGTCAGGTGGTTCGTATATTGCTACTGTATAACATGTTAAAATAAAAATTGTCTTCACCCAAAATTATTGCTCATTTTTCCAAATTCATCTGGTTTAATGTTTTTGCTGTCTCTTTTTAATTTTTCCCCAATAACTTTTATAAATGAAAATGTTTCCTACTATTGAAAACTGATCTTTTAACTTTCATCAGTATTGTAAGTTGAATCTATGTTACAGTTAGCACTAGCATTGATTGAAGCAATGTTAGTAGATATTTTGTTTAGTTTATTATTTTTCAGCTGTATACACCATGATAATTATTGCTTCTACTGCAGTAAGATTGATAGCGAGCATATCTTGTTATATATAGAGTATCCTTCATTTTATAGCTGTATTTATACTTAAAGGTAAACGTATATTGAATTTGAAATCAAAAATGTAACACAATATTATTGAATATTTCTAGATGACATAGTAAACTATATGAAATAAAAGAATGATAATAGATTGAATTAAATGAACTTTCACTTCCAAAACTACCTCATTCCTTTGCGGATATCACCACTTCAAAGAGGTAGAATTCAAACTTGACAAAGCTAGGTCTAGCAATTCATTGGAAGGTTTTTACTTATAAAATAAGTGAATGAAGAGGAAACATCTTGTGAATATCACATTATGTGGAGAGAATTTATTGTTGCAATGCATTTTTAAGTCCTTTTTTCCTTTTTAATGTTTCCAGCAAAAAGAGAAAAAGCAGCAAATCACACTTCATTTGAATGAGCAGCAAAATTATCTTTAAGGTCAAGTTCTATTAGAATAAAATGTAAACAATGGAAGGAAATGTTTTAACGTACTTAAAACAGGTCAAGGAATATGTAATTGCTTCCCAGTGAATGTGATCTATGTCCAATTACTTTCAAATGTTAAAATGTATGTTCCTCATGAAAGCAAAAACATACTTATCTTTGGAGAAATATTTCAGCACCAATTTCCCTTAGACTGAGCCAATACCTATTCCTAGCAAGATGTGGGGGAAGGTTTTGTTAAGTCCACTATCTTATGGTAGTACAGGGTGACCCAACTTTCAGATGCACATTCTGAGTAAAAGATCCAGAGGTGTCAACATATTAGTCTTTTTATCCAGAAGTTCCCGTTGATGGCTGTAACTATAAGTCGAGTCACAAACTCCATCAATCAATCAATGAACCCAAAAGTAACTTTTCATTTTATACTGGTTAAAGATAAGTACATCATTAAAAAAATACTTGTATTATGTAAAATAATAGAAATATGCTTGCTTGCGCTGATTTTTGGAGTTGTGATTGGTATTAACTGTACTATGTTCAAGCTGGAGTGTTTGGTCGTCATATGGTTAATATGCCATTTTTGTGATCAGAAAAACTTGTCTTATGTCCATCAGGTTGTTGCATAAATAATTCTACATTGTACTTATTTTCTACTATCATTTCAATAGTAGTTTTGATTCATCCACAGATCAAATGAAAATATTACATTTATTTTTTCTTAACATACTTAAAGAGATGTAATATGGAATCACTATAGCCTGTTGCAGGCATGTATTAAGATGTAATATTTTACTCTGCCCCTTAATACACATTGAGAGGAATGAACCACAAAATGGTCTAGATGGATATTCCAAGGGATTAAATTTAAATAATGGCAATAATAATTTATATTCAGAAAGGTAGTATTTTCAATAGTTTTTACTGTTTTATTTTATCTTAAAATCGAAGTCAACCATGCAGGTATATCGCATGTACCCTAATCCTAATATTTAAAAAGATGAAAATATCAGCCATACTGATAATAATCCAGAACACCTTCTATGAGAGATAATTTAAATGTAACATTATCATGCTCTTTCTCGCAAATCATAATTAAGTTCATAACCAGTACACTGTATGATTTATTAAGTTGTGACAAACTGATTATAAACATTAAACCATTTTCCGGTAGTATCGATCCAAAACTCCTACAACGCAGTTGACTAGATTGACTGAAAATCATTTCATATGTTGTACAAGTGAGGAACGCAAGAACCAATCTTTCAGAAAGAAAAAAATGGTAAGTTCATCATGTTTTATAGCATCAACGTAGGATGTAATTTTTGTGAAAACTGAAAATAGGAGTAAAAATGTTGATTTAATCAAGCACTAAAAGTATTGATCAACTACTACTGCATAGATCGAAGCGACATCAGACGACATGACAACTACTGATAACCGCCTCCGCGCAGGCGTTCAATTTGGCGGCTTACTGCGAATTTTGGTTAGAGTTAACTCTTTACATCTCTTCTATAAAGTTAATAAGACTTTCAGCATTTGTAACAATAATGCGTTGTAAACGAGTGTGCCAAAGCAATTCTTTGCCACATTCAAGTAATTCTTTGGAATTAGCCAACAGGAGTTCTGTAAACAGGAATTTATGACATGTTTAGTGGTAAGAATTCCTGTAAGGGTAGGAATTTTCCGTATGAGGTAGGAAAATTCCAATGGAAGGTATCAGTTTTAGCCGTATCGCATCAAGTGATATAGAATTCTCTCCTGTTCTCGTGAAATATAATGCGCTTTGGAACAATTTTCTTTTATATAGGTAGAGGGGTGGCAACTTTTTGCTTCTATCTTTATTTTTCAATGTATAAAGAATTTTGGCAAATTTAACTGGAGGGAAGGATTATTATTATTATTAGTATTAAGGAGGGAAAAGTTGTAACTAGCGGGATGAATTTGGCTATTCTATCAGATTTTTCAAACCCGAGTTTGGTAAAGTTTTGGAAGAGGACCGTCAGCGTTTTATTTTTTTTTGTACTAAAATTGACCCTTTTTCGATGAAACTTCACTGGCACATGTGTTCAATGTTGCGCTTTATATACATATATCTAACATACGGCTACGTGCTATATTTACCGCGATAAGTAACTTTCAGTGACGGAGGTGCAGAAATGGCCTCCGGAGACCATTCTTAAACCGTTAGTTATGGCGTTCTGACGCTAGATGTCGCAGCACACGCCCAGTTTCACATCTCCGAAACAGCGAATACGTTACGCATTTCAAATCGCATAAACATCGCACGAACGTCTAACTCACACATTTCTCGATGATTTTGGATGTATTTTACGACGAACGAATTTAAACGGAAAAAATGTTTTTTTTGGCCCTATTCGCTTTGTGTTATAAAAAAGATAGTCACCCTCTCGTTCGGTTTGCAAGCTATAGTTGGTTTGCAAGCTCATTAGGTTTCCAAGGTATTTTAAGAAAAATTATGACTTTGTTTTAATGAAGATCATATAATAAAGGGAGCCTGGAACACCCAACTCAACCCATCCGCGATGAAACACTTTTTCATCATAATTCTGAATTGATAAATAAGTAAATTAAGTGATGTTAATAAGAACTAATAAGTACCTTGAAAGACCTTGGAAACCCAATGAGCTTGCAAACCAACTATAGCTTGCAAACCGCACGAGAGGGTTACTATCTTTTTCTTAACAAAAAGCAACATTTGCGACAAAAACACTGCTTTTCCTTATAAAGACCTTGGAAGCCTATTGTCTTTCATTGTTATATCAATAAAATCGACCGAATATAGAAAAGTTATTAAGTGCCATTTCGTTCTTAAATTCGTAATCGTTAATTACGCATTTACTTCATAATAGCTTCATTATTGGATGATTTCATTGTTTTCTGCATTTTATTTGATCAAAAATGCATATGAAATCAATTTACCATTACTCGAAGAGTTTCTCGTCGAAATGGTCGACAATTCCTGCGTTAGCTGATATTACAACGTTTTCGCCGCGGCTCAGACGTTCACCTCTCCCGAAGATGCACTGACATTCCTTGAGGCGCACGGCTGCTTGATCCGGAAAGATGGACATATTTGCTCTAGATGTGGTTCTCCACTTCCTTAATTACGAGGTTAGGCACCTATTTTTCAATTATTTTTTTAAATTTCAATTTTGCTTTTCTTTCTTTTTTTAATCAATGTTATCGAATTATTATAGGTATATTTTATATTTACATTTCCATCTTTAATTCGTTCTCGTGAGTTACGCTATTACTTCATAATAGTTTCATAAATGGACGATTTCTTGGTTTTCCGCATTTTATGTAATCGATAATACATGAAATTCCTCGGAATATCATCGACAAATACGTGTAAATGTCATGTTTACGCGATTCGAAATGAGTTACTTATTCGCAGTTTCCGAGATGTGAAACTGGGCGTGTGCTGCTCCACCTGGCGTCAGAACACCACTAACGGTTTCAAAACGGTCTCCGGACGCCAATACTGCACCTCCGTCATTGCAACGTCGTTATCGCGGTAATTATGGCACGTACCCATTACTTTTATGTATGTAAATAAGCCGCCATCTTTGATACATGTTCCACAAAAATTTCATCGAAAAAGGGCTATTTCTAGTGGGTAAAAAATAAAAAACCCCTCGCCGTCCTCATCCGAAATTTTACCTTTTAAAATATTTCCATTTAAAATAATAATAATTTTAACAAACGAATCATCATTAGTCTGTAAGTGACTTTAAGTCATTGCCAAATGCATTTTCTTATTACTTACCTATGATTTGCTGAAGGTGGTCTAGATGTTTAGTGGTTGATGCACAGGGGTAAAAAAGAAACACAAAGTTGAACATGGTGAACAACTTTGTCATAAAGTAAATTCAACTTTAATGTTCATATGAGAGTGACTTAATGGTGTATTAACGAACAGTATAACTTAGCAAAAGTCATTGTTATTACTGTGAAGAGACGCTGCATTCATTTACTTTACTTTACTTTACATTTACTTTACATTAATGATTTACCTAATAAATTTAATGGACTTACTGGTGTACAGCCCATTCTTTTTGCAGATGACTCTCACATAATCATTTCTGCCGATTCCCAGCTTGATCTTTCAATTACTAGTGATCATATTTGTTATATAATGAATTCGTGGTGTAAAGAGAATTTCATTCATTTAAATTCTGATAAAACTCAGGCCCTTCAATATGCTCTTAGGAATTCTACGCTCATCAACCCTAACCTTTCAGTGAACAATAGTCCTATTAAAACTGTTTCTCAAGCTAAATATCTTGGTGTAATTCTGGATAGTAAATTATCATGGGGGCCTCATATTACTTACTTGCTTTCCAAATTAAACTCCCTTTGTTTTTTAGTAAGATCTCTTCGCTGCTCCGTCAATATCGACGTTTTACTGCAGTTGTATCACGGATCTTTTCAGTCCCACTTACTGTATGGATTATTATTTTGGGGCAATGCTACCAACAGCCATAAGGTTTTTGTTTTACAAAAACGTTGCGTCAGGATTATTGCAGGAGCACATCCCTGTGCTCCTTCCCTACCAATTTTTAAAGCTTTTCAAATTCTTCCTCTTCCTTGCCTTTATATTTTCTCCGTTGTTTCTTTTATCCACTCTAACATTTCTCTGTTCCCTACTAATTCCGTTCTTCACAACCATTTTACTAGATCCAGCACTCATCTTCATCTCGCATATCACAGAACAAAAATCTCTTTTTGCGGTCCCAAGTCCATTGGTTTCCGTCTCTATAACAAATTGCCCATAATTTGTAAAAATTCTACTTCCTTATCTATGTTTAAATCAAGGGTTAGAAGTTTTCTTCTTAATAAAATGTATTATAATTTTTATGACTTTCTGAATGATGTTATTTAGTCTTGAGATTCATATTGTTGATAACTGCTGTGCATGCAATGCCTTTGATTTTCCTTTTGTACTCCTTTTTTTTGTATTTTAAATTGTACTTGACTTGTTCTATATCATTTATATGATCTTTGAATGAAATAAAATTGAATTGATTTGAATTGAATTCAGTCACACTTTACAAAATTAAAATTGCCTGAATTTGAAAAACTTGAACAGTTACTGAACTGTGTGCATATTTATAACCCAGGTACAGATAGAAACCAGGTGTATAACTAACTACATCACTTGTCAATATCCTGTTTGATTATCTCTATCATTAGCATAAGTATAAAGAAAATAAATTTATAAGTAGTAATTAATAAATAAACTGACCAATCATTTACGATAAATTGATTGAAAATTTAATAAAAATAAATTGAAATCTCAGGTCATGCACTATTAACTTCTCTACATTTGAAAAATTTATTGAAGATATAGCTTCAAGCAAGAAAATGGGAGCTGATTCCTTGAGAGAGAAATTAGTTAACTGTGGAACATCTGGAACTACGGTTTGTTCTGATTCAGTTGAATACTTTAACTTTTAATGACCTTTGAAAAGTCTTAAAGTGCATTTACAGAAAATCTATATTATTACCATGATGCTTCACATCAACTAAGGGAGTGGCATCACTAGTTTAGTAGAAGTGGCTTAAAAAGGGTCAGTTTTGTTAAATTCATAATAATTTGTTGAGTTGGAGAGGATGGAAGATTCATATGGGAATTTATTAATAAACTGTTAGAGATATATATATTGCCTTCTAAAAAAATGATTACTAAGTCCTAGGATCAATGCATCACTATAAAGTAAGGGTACAATTTTAATTTTGTTTTAACTTCTAAGTGATTAATATTTTAGAATCTCAGGAATTTTACTGTTGACAGTTAATACATTTTTATTCCTGATCAGTTTTCTTTATCTTAACATGTATTCATAAGTTTCAGCCATATGGTTCAACAGGTTTTTCAAAGAAATGAAAATCTCTTAAGCATTTATTTTGAAATATTGAATTAACTTTTGGTTAGAAGACATAAATTATTTTATTGTTCAGTACTTTCTTCATATTAACATAATATCTTTCAAATCATTGTTATCATGAATAATTACACTATTACTTATTTGACTATGAAAGTAAGAGATATATACGGGTTTCCTCATTATGGTGAACGAAAACACTCATAAAACCACTTAACTAGAATGCATTCCCTTACAAAACTTCAAACTTAATTCACTCCCATTTAACACAGAAGTTAATAGAAGAAATCTTTTCCTCTATTATTCATGTGAGAGCTTCATTTTGCAAGTATGATCAGTAGGAGAGTACTTAATATCTATAAAGGTTAACCCTTACTAAAAAATTGTTACTAAATATGCCTTCTTTCTAAGTTTAAATATTTTACATCTTTTGGCCAATAACCATGGTTATATGTCTGTTTAACATTAATATCAACATTTTCTATTTATAAATAGTAACTTTTACAGTATTTATGTGAAGGTTTACTCTCAAGAAACTGCATCTTTTTGAATGACAATAATGCCACTTTTACGTATAGATACTTAACTACTTTTATAGATACACTACTTTTATCAGTAAAACTTTTTTATGGTTGACATATCCATGTACATACAGTGTACTCTGTCAATGTAGTTGTTTATAGAATCATTGGGTATCAAAATATTTTGAATAAACCCTTCAATGCCTCGTAAAATCGGCATGACTTAGCAGCCCTTACCCTTAAATCACCCAGACAAGAGAGTGCATAAGATAAAATAAACTATTACCTTATTCCATAGATACAAATAAAAAAACAGCACTTTTACTTAAGCAATAGTTTATTTTACATTATGTTTAAGATGAAGCTTCACCAAGTGAAGGCTGAAATGATTGGATTTATTTAAGACAGTGGAGGCACATCCATACGTCTTATTGAATTCCACACTGCCTTCACTACTTCTAGTGTGCGATAGAATGGGGAAACTTACTTTTTGGACACCCCTTGTAGCATACTCAAATGAGGCTTTAATATCAATTATTTCTGATAAAGTATGATAAATAGATATAAATGCTATTTTCTTTGCCAATAATTCTACTTCATATTGATAATACATAAGTAAGGAAAAAATCCAATATCATTAATTTCCTTTAAACAACAGAAAATCAGCAAAACAGGAGCAGTTGAAAGGATGACGGACACATCTTTGTATACTGGCTCCCATAAAGAAAGATTTGATGAAATTGGAAAGGGAAAAGGCATTGAAGGAAGAGAAGATATGGCTGATACTTCAGGCTATGTTACAGGATATAAAGATACCTACTACAAGAAGCAAGGAAATTAAAACCATAAGTTCGATATAGCTAACCACATTGTTAATGATAACATCATTAGTTTAAATATATCATGGGAATGATAACTTTATTCAACAATTTAAAATACAAAGAGAGTCATTCTTACAGGATAAAGATAACATACACACTTCAATATATGAACTAATGCACCAATATTTTCATCTCCAGGGAATGACAGTAAATTAATTACGAAGGCTTTTGAATCTACCGTTAATTAAAAACCAATAACATCTTTTTGGAAGTACAATACTTTATAATAATCATCATTTTATACAAGAAAAAATATGAGAACAAATGTGTGTAATTATAGATTGTATTCTACATGCTAAGAAAATACTTCAAGCTGGACAAGAGTAATATAAAGAGCTTAGATATCGTTTCAGAGAATTAGATGGACTGTAAACAGCTGGACACTGTCAACTAACATCCTGATTCTGTTTCATTCTACATGCAGAAAATACATAAAACGTGTTTGGGCACTATATAAGGTTTCCATAAAGAATTCAATACAATTTCATCACTTAGGAGACGTATCTCCAATTCAGTCTCTCAGGACCCCTCCTCTTGCCGTCACAACTTATAACTGGACATTAAGTCCATCATGATGAGGATGGCGTCTTCATTTTACAATGTCTCAATTTATCTTTCTTTTTAAAGGAATGTGACACAATTCTCTGTTTAATTTAATTGCTCTTTGGACATAAATGAGGAAACTCGTGATTCTAAAAGCACTCCTTTACATGAGTCCTTCGACCAAGCTCACCTTCATGGTACAATAATAGATACTGCGTGCAAAAGCAAGGAGAGCCAAGAAGATAGGACCTGTAAAATAAAAACGAAGTTAAACCATATTCTCCATAGAAATAAACTTAATATAACTATGACTAGTTTCAAAATCATTAACTGTGAGTATACTTATAGAATTGAAAATGGGAAATGTTTCTCTAGAATTCAAAAATAACTTTTTATATCTAAAGTATATATCAAGGATTTCATTGTACGTCAAAGCTGATACTATATACCCTCTATATTTCCTAATTATTAAATACATTTAAAGTAATTTTAGTGAATTAAGATCAATCACAACCATTTTTTTATTTTAAATTATATTCTGAAGCAATGAGATCATAAAAGAATTCTTTAACTTCATAAATACATTTTTTAACTGACATTTTAGAATTGTGTATGTTTCAATATTTTTGTATACACCAAGATGTATTCAAAATAGTGATATTTATACAAGAGAATATTAGGAAATATTGAATTTGATTTTTTGCTCACAGAAATTCTAATTACGGCAAGTACCACAGGATATGCTATGCAAATTAAAATGCTGATTAAGATATTTACACTCTTAGTGCGCATGTTCTTATAGTGTAGGAGAGCAGGCAATTTGAGGGACACTAGATATTATGAAAAAAGATACCGCTTCCAACAAATTTGCAGGGACAAATAGGGAATTAATTAAATTAAAAGAAATTATGATTTCTTTTAATTTAATTTTTAAGATTTATACAGATATTATCATATTATCCATATGATAAAATCTTCTTTTATAATTTCACAGTGCAGAGAACTCTATTTTTGTTCAAGTTCATGATGTATATAAAATATCTAATACCGTAGAAGTCTGTTATAACAAGAGCTAACAAAAATTGGAAAAGTACTCATTATAGCCCATTTCTAATACTAAATGTTCATTCTCTTGAAACCAATGGCAGTGAGAGTGGCAGAATGGAAATGTATAGTTTTCAATCCCTACGCAAATGCTTCAGAATGGAAATAAAAGTATGTTTGCATCGAAAATATTTCATAAATTATTCATTGTCCATGGCCAAAGTGCATCATCTAAAATAAAATGTGGAAAATTATTGCTCATTAATCGTCAAGAACCAATGGTATATCATTAGGTAATCCTAATTCATATCAAACTGCTTTCTCGAGATATTTTTTATTCATACGCTTCATAAGCGATGGCTGTCGCAAGGGAGGGGAAGAAGATACCCTGGGAATCCAAATCAGCACTAATAAAAGTTCCACCAGATCTCTCTGGACAATATTCATCTAATCAAATCAGCACTGCTTTTATCTCCTATATTCCCACCCATTCTGGACTGGCCTTGGAAGCCGAGTGGTTAGCAGGCTAAGCGCTATCACTCCCACCCCAAGGCCCCACCTTTGAATCCTGACTGATTGGGATTTGCTGATCAGGGAATGGTTGTGTGTGTTTGTCTGACTTTCCCGTGCAAGGTTGGCGGCAGGAAGGGCATCCGGCCATAAAATCACTTAATCGCTAAAACAAACCTCATCCTCCTATTGACACAAACCATCTTTCATCAGCCGACCACATTAAATAACGGAAAAAGGCATAGAGGGGAAAAAAAATTCCCACCCATCCTAGATCAGACAAGTTGGTGATAAGCTTTGAAAACAAATCCCATGGGTGGATGCCAATATGATGGCATGTCAATTAAATATTCTGGCACTGACTAGAGGGGTCGTCACCAAAAGAAAAGAGAGATGAGGGGGTAAGATGTGACGAAGGGGAGAGTGAAACTCGTGAGAAGTCTCAAATCAAAGCTCCCTGAAGCAATTTTGCTAAGGAAGGGTGAGGCAAGTCATGGGAAACAAATTCGTGAATTAGGCGATGATCATTTTTGCATTTAATTTTTTTTGCTCTTCGAAGAAATAGCACGCCTTAGATTATGGTTTGCTTGTCAGACTTTGTCTCTCACGTCAATTGACAATTACGAGATATGCCTCCTGTAAGACAAAATTAGGAACCATGGCACTCATTATACCGATACTTCACCACTCATTATAATGGATGCAACTCCCTATGCTTTTTGCTGCGAGATGGACAATGGCAAAAAAATCACTCGCTATAGCGCAACTCTTGTTGTATGCCATACTTTTTATAACAGACTTCTACTTTAGTACTAAATATTGTGATATTTGATAACTTTGTAAGGAGTGAAAGAACACCATTTAGAGAACACAGGAGCTACTGAAGGATAAAAAGGAATAGAACGACAGCTATAGAGGACTAAATTTAGACATTGATGTTCAGTATTTGAATTTCAGTCAATAAAATATAGATATAGCCATTTCCATTTTATAACAAAAGTAGTTAAGGGAATAGCTTTAGAGAAGGTAGAAACACATGAGAATGGCTTGTATGCTTGGCTAGGGGCTAAGAAACTTGTGAAATAGGAAGACACAAAATAATCTAGAGAACACTAAATAGAGGTAGACTGAAATTTTGCAATTATGATAAATTTAAATCCAGGGAGTCAACTGGAATTACTTTACTGAAACTCGGATAAGAAGAGTGATTTTATTTTATAGGAATGCAGATGATTATTTTTATAGTTGAAAATTAACTGAAATATATAATGAATAGTTTGGTTATACCTCATTGTGCTCATGGTTACCACAAATAATTATTCTAATATTACAAACATTTATCCAAAAAATTGGCAACAAAAGAGCATTAGAAAAAGGAATGGGTTCATTTCTATCCAGAAACTTGCATTACTGTCAATTATAATTGACAGTAATGCAAGTTAATAATTTAATTAGTTAGTAATATAATTATATTACATTCATTTGCAAGAAACCTGAACCAAAGCAGGTATCTTTTGGGATCCCAGACTTAGAAGGAATTTGGATTGATTTTCAATGCGATTGTTCATGTCAAATAGGAGATAACTCAAGTAAGAGATAAATGAAGTTAATTTATAAAGAAAACATCAAATATTGTTACTCGATCAAATAACCCAGAGACAAATAAGATTAAAGGCTGAATATTAGGGCATTGTTTAAGGGCAATGCAGTTTTTACCCAAGAGTTAAATTAATAGAGAAGTGAAACTTAACTCATGTCCTTAAGTGACAACAAAAAACTTACCAACATAAGCCACATAGTATCCACCATTGTTTGCAGCCAATTTATATGTACCGATCTAAAAGAAAAAAGATCAAATCAATATTGTAACAATTGTTTAATTCCTCAAACTATAATGAAATGTAGAGCATGAATATATCTTGAAAATAAAAGAACCAGTTGGAGAAAATATATGCTCATTTGGAGATTCCCAACTCTTCATACGTGATAGAAAAACAAATAAATATATACCTTGAGTAATAAACACAAATAGTGTAAAACAGTAAGCTACAGTAAGAGTTTATACTACACAAAATATAAACTAGCCATGAACAAATAAAGTACATACAAATTAAGTGACTTAATACCTAACTTTTTGGGGTAAAAATCATAACCCCACATATTCTACTAATAAACTATTTTGAGCATTAAAAAGTTAACTTCCTCAAATTCATACATTTCCACTTGCAGGCAATAAAATAATTTGGAGATTTAGTTTAGAACAAGATGGTTGAAATAATTCCTTGCATGATTTTATGAAGAATTCTTATCCTCACAGACGTAATATTAACATTATATCTTATAGATGCTTTATGTATTTAAAATACACATATTCTAATCACAGAAGAGTTTTTCTTTGCATATATGTATGCTTTTTCTGTACATAATATCAAATTAAAGGTAAAAATACGAGAAAGTAACCTCCGAAATTTTGATCAAGCAGCCCAATCTATGGGTAGCCTAAAACTTTTATATTTCTCAAAGAACTTGTTGTGAGAGAAATTGAGACAAATATTGAAGTTTTCATTTATGGTTGGTTTTGGGCCAATATTTTTTATAGAACTTAAGTTTTTGATTTTTATTAGCAATAAGGGAAATAAAAATAAATTCGGGTTTGAAGAAATCCTATCAGGGCTTGATAATATTAATCATCTTTATTTTGGCGAGATTAAATCTCTTCTTCCACCTTATCCATCGGCATTAATTATAGAATAATAAAATTAAAGAAAAAAGTATAAGAAAATATTAGAATAATCAAGGATTTAAGAAACCTAAGAGATTCTCAGGAATAAAAAAATATCCATTGCAGGAAAACGTCTACAAAGAAGGGGAGTGTGAAAAACCTATGCAAACCTGCCGATAGTTTTAACTAAAAGATAAGGGAAAAATATTGACATAATATATAAAAACCTATATTACCAATAAGTGCATGTATGTGATACATACATCAGAATTATCAGTTAACATTTAAATAAATGGAATCATTTGTAATAATCTGTAAAAAGTAAATAGATTTACATACATATGGTAAAATAATAGACAGATAAATGCATAATATGAAATAATACATAAGATACAATGCATACAGTATATAGTAGTCAAGATTGCATAAAACATAAACATTAAGATAACTCTAAATAGGAAAAAGAAGCAGATGAGAATGGATCATATTGATATTTAAATTCTTTAAAAGTGAAGGATTGCCAGAGATGATGACTTGCGACTTTGATGAGTTAATGGCAAGGACATTATTTCTGCTCCATTTGTTAATCAAAGCTAGATCTTGGTCATAACTATAGCAAGTTGATTCTTAAAGCTTTAAATAGAAATAAATGTCTAAGAGGCAGAAGTTCTAACTTATTTAAATAGTGTAAGCTTTTATGATAATAATTAGCATATCAGCTACCTGATCTAAATGACCTCAATTGAGTAAAATCTACTCACCGTCACTCCTATTCCAACAGCCAGTAAGATCAGTCCACCAATTAGGAATAAGATACTCCTACCATTAGCAAATTCAGGGCCGACTGATGACCTGAAAAAGAATTGTATCATACCAATTACTCAATTTTCCAATGATGATTATGAACAAGTATTTTCAGAACAATTGACAACGTAAATACTTACACCTTCCTACAATGTGGGCACCTTGCTAGGGCTTGGCTCAGGGTATTGAACTGAAAAAGAAATCATTCACTGAACTAGAAAATGAAGTTTACCATTATTATTTTTAATAGAATGTTTTTTACATCGATAATGTTGTCACAGCAAAAACAGTCAGACAAAAATTATGGACAGAAAAAATATTGATTTTTAAGTCCTGTCCTTAACATTAAGTTCAAATAAGTTTACTTTATTCTCTATTCATTGCTTGTACCTCAGAGAATTAGTGTAAGTGTATGGATTAACCCAACAAAAGCAGTGCATTTTTTTAAAAATAGGTCACCAGCCTAAATTTTAGGTAAGATTTCCTCTTTTACATATACCATGAATAAGCCTAAGAACTCACAAAAAGTTTCACATGTAAGTGTAAAAAACCTTTTACAAGCCTCAGAGTAGAATTTTGACTAGATTCAATGCCTTTTACTTCTATAAACATTCTCTGATTCATCTTAGACCTGATATGATGCTAAGTATTATTTTTTTTCAATATTGTAGTTTATACTCTCACATACAGGCTAAAGCTGGATTTTTACATTTAAAAATAGTGCTTTAATGTCCACTTCTTCTTTAATATATCCTGTGCTAATGCTCGTATGTGATTTGGTGAGAACATAATTTTCACTAAAACACTAATTTGGTTCTAACATTGAGATAATATGCAGCTTCAAAGCTTAAGATTTATCTCAGAAAAAATTACCAGATTATGCGCTAGAATTTCTTTTAAACCTTGTTTGAGAAAGCAACAGTTCTATTTAATAATAGAAAGCCAATTACAATTTTTTAATAATCAAAATATTTAGGAACAGAAATGCTTGCGTTAACATCCAGAAATAGAAGTGAAGTAGTTTTTATTTCCTGTACATTTTTTATCCCAACACCTCGCATGTAAGTAAAGGGTTAGGTGTAAGAAGAGACTTGATAGTCTCAATCTCGCCCTGAATAAAGTCCTTTATTTTTATTATTATAAGTCCTTTTTAAATTCAAAATTGTGCCGCATTCTTCATTTGTCTGTATGGAAATCAGTTCATAAAAATTTAAAAGTCAACATTCAAAATGTTCATAGAGTCCTCTTCTATAAGCTATTTAAAACATTTACCAAATTGAATTATAATTAACAGCTGCACATATTGAGATGTGCTATTATTAGAGAGACAATATACAGAAGATTGATTAATCAATTAACTCAGCTCAAACTTAAAGCTACGAGAACTTTACAAGAATTCTGCACAAAATTGTCGTCTGCTTCACTCGATACCGTTATAACAAGTGCCATTACCGAAGTCCATCTACTTCATTAACCCTCTTGCAAGATTACCAGAAAAAAATAGGTGTTTCAAGAATCAATAGCAAGAGATATTGTGACCTTCGTCAATGACTTACTCACAGCAACTGAAGGATAAAATTAGTTTAACTTAGTTGTAATATAATGTAGCAATGCTGCTACAGGTACTGGTTTCGCTATCTTAAAAATTTGAAACGTTCTAGCATAAGCCCATCAATACCACATTCATATCAGAACAAATTTTATAAGAATATATAATTTAAAATAAATGGTCCATTAAAGAAAGTAACTGAAATTTCTCGCTTGTGCTTACCAAGAAGGTGTCGTGGCAATGACCACATGTGACTCTGGACATCCCAGGCATATTTGGAACAGGAGGAGTTGCGGGACTCGGGAGAAGATTGATGATCCGTTTGCAATTTGGCCGAGGGCAGGCAATCCTCTGTGACGAGCTCTTGCAGATAAGCAAACAGTTGCATGGGCACCGCACATATTTCTTTCCTAATGGTGCATTCCTGATAGGCTAAAAGAAATAATAATGAGTCTCCCATCTCTCAGTATTAGCACTTTACCAATACATTCTCGGGATAGAAATGTTCATTCCAGTACATGTAATTAAATTTTTGTATTCTAAATTGGACATATATACTACTAATTTCACTTACTAATTAAGAACTATATAAAACAAAATGAATGTATTATGCTCTCATTAAAACAAACAAAGAAATAAGTCTTTCATTTTAAAATGAGATATTATTTAGTTACATACTGCTTCCTATTGCTGAGTAGTGTATGATGATAATCAACCAAAACAGAGTAAAACTAACAGGTTTTTCTAAGGATTACTTTGTTGAAGGGACCAATGTCGGACAGTTGCCAGCCAAGCATATCCCCTCTGTTGAATTCCCCCATCTATCCGAAGGTCCGAGATGTCCATAACATTGCCCATCCTCTTTTCGTCGGCCTTCTCCAAACCCTTACCAGTGACTTCATCTCCGCCGCTTCCCTTCTGGACTGACATCATCTCCGCCGCTTCCCTTTTGGAACCTAAACATCACGTAGCACTTGGAGATATTCCCATCTCTGCCGCTTCCCTTTTGGACCCTAAACATCACGTAGCACTTGGAGATGTTCCCTCACTCGACTATTTTTCGGCCATCCTCATTGCCTAATCTCTGCTGCCCCCTCTATCCCCTCTCTATCCTCATGCTGACCAAGCCTTCCTAGATTCGTATAAAAAGAGTTCCTCCGTGGTCCACAGCACCCTTTTTCCCGGGGACAGGGACGCAGCCGAGAGGTGAGTGTTCTCAACCCAACCTAACCACGGAAGAGCGCAGCCGAAAGGCGAGTGCCCCCAACCAATCCCTAATCCTCGGTGGGCACGCTGCTCCTGTGCCGCCGATTCTGTCTAATTCTTCCCTTCGTCCTCGTAAGTGTTGGGCGAGAGCAGTCGTCTTGCACCCCGTATCGCCCCATGCAAACTTGGCTGGACGCGACCGACAAAGATTGTATTAATAATTCCGTGTTGTGAATAAACGACTTTTTAAACAGAACTGAGACTTCTTGTGCCAACCTGTTCCCTTATCCGTAGTCGCATCACGACAGCTTGGTGACAAAGAAACTGATAGAAACCTGATACAATCATTAAGTTCCTGCAATCAACTGAAATGAGTGCAAAATAGGCATCTAACAGATTTAATTATTTAACTTATATTAATTGATTCTGGTAAATTAACTTTCAAACAGGTTTTTATCATGGCAGCTGACCCTAAAGAAATTCTTACTTAAACCATTTTCTTTCTTTTATGATAGCTTGTACTTCTCATTGTTTTATCTGATAATTTTTATAATTGTCATACTTTTTTCCTAAACAATCAATCTTCTAAGCAATCCTCCACCTTCTTCAATAAAATACATCCATTTCCCACAGTTTCAAGAACTCCCTCTCTTATTTTCGAATCATCTAAACTCAATTTTAACAGCCTATATAACAATTGCACCTCTAAGGCTTCCAATTCTCCAGGGATAAAATACTCTCCAAATCTGAATGCAATGTTAACGCTTTGAATAAATTATCAAAGCTGAGCAACTTTCAACTGAAATATTACTAAATTACCATATATGCCGGCGTATAAGTTGAGCCCTAAATTTTGAGGTGAATTTCAGGCTTTAGCCTATGCTCAGCCTAAAAACTTATTTAGCAGCCTATTTACTCAAAAAATAAGGCAACACCACTTCCCTAGCTCAATTTTATGGGAAGAAAAACTACAGTATCCATAAACATACGATAGCTTACGGAATATTTACCGCATAAGATTAAGATGCTAGAATTGTTTCTTTCAAGCTACCATGTCAACTTCTTGCCTCTGCTTAACTATTACACGAGTATCTTTTGTTGGTATCACTCAAGCTACACAAATAAAAAAGCACTATGAAACAGAAACACAATGTTATTAAAATTTATTATAGAAATAATGGTAATATAACTTGGTAATATCAAATCACGGCCTTTGCTAAAACGATTTCCATTAACTCCTAACGCTAAGTCGAATCAAAATGATTATATTAAAAAAAAAAACCATGATGTGCTTATTGATCTTCTTTTGTAAAAAGAAAATATCGAAATATATATTAAATTTTTGTAAAGTAAAAATACATGTGAAGAAATAAATATTTTTTGCATAGAATAAATATGCCTCAAATTTATTTTAATGATATGTAATTGGTTTATTAATTTAACTCTTTTATTATGAAAATATGTCATAACATTCTTTCCATCACAATTGTATTTTGTGACGAAATTTGTTTTATATGATATCTACGTTAATTAGACTTGCCAAAAATTAGTTTCAGTAAGACATAACTGTGGTGAAATACGAGAGTTTGTGTACAACAAGTGTAAAGTAGGCAGTACCACCTATTTACCTCTCAGTGGTAAAGGGTTAAATTTTATGTTTGACTTATAAGTCGACCCCTGGTTTTTGAGAGATTTTTTTGCTTCAAAGGTAGACTTATACCCCAGCGTATATGGTATATTCAAATAAATTATAAGCATTCATCAATTCTAGATAATTTATCCAAAATTATTTGAAATGTGTCAATTAATGACAATTTATAAATAGCCAATAATCATTTAATTCATTAAATTGTTATGCATTATACATTGCATTTCCTTAGTATAATTGGCTCTAAATTATTTTTTTAATTAACAGGTATTTGCTTTACCTATTTGGATATTGAACAGGTAAAAAGATCATACAAAATTGGCAGTTATAATTTGATCCTTAGATATGAATATATTTAGAATTCTACTGAAAAGGAAATATCACAAACTGTAGATATTGTGTAAATGCCACCTGTACTAAGAATTCAATCTCTATTCCTAAAAGTTAAAATCTAGAAATATGCTTTTCATCTCAAAAAATTTCACCCTGTATTTTATCAGCAACATAACCACAAATAATAATTCGATAACACATGAAATACCCTTCAAAACCTTCCAGAATTGAGCTGAAAAATAAATTTAAAAAAAGTTTTTCCCCATACAAATCAACTATTAAATGCAATTTCATATGACACAAATAAACCAGAAAAATTCTGACTGCAAGAACAAGTTAAGTAAACTTTTCTAAAAATTCTTGTCCAGTAATGGAGACTCGTATTTTCTGAACAAATTTTGCGCAATATTTGTATAAAATACAAAGATATTTTAGAATATAATAGGATTATAATATAAGTTTTTATATGAGAAAGTATCTCTAATGATCAGAATGGTCATATTGACATGGCATCAGTAGATCTCAATCAGAACCATTCATTTCTGCCACAATTTATGTCATTTATATTATTATTACAGAATTAGTGCAAGTGGCTATTAATTAACATGTATACATACATTCATACATAGTCAAGTATTACATATACACATATTATGAAGTTTCAGGCTTTAATTAATAGCAGTAACTTAAAAAGAGACAGACTTAAAAAATTGTGAAATATATATATATATATATATCCACAATATAATGAACAAAGATGCAAATCAAAGAGCAATGAAATAAGCTGAATCATGCATTAATTATCTCCTTGAAAATATAAATGTAAATTTATAAGCGTACAATCACACATGTTGTACATAGAATTGATTGTATTTCAGATTTTCTCTTTGAATGTAAGAAAAATATGAGTTTCATTTCTAATACAAACTATGGTTAATGAAAAAGGCTGCAATAGCAAAGAACAACCAAAATAAACTTGGAATTTTACAGATGATTCAAAAAGGCAAACAAATGAAAGATAGACACAAGAGGATGTTATGTAACCATCAGATATTCTGCAAATCAAGGGAAACAAAAGCTGAAACATTTGTAATTAATCTTGCGTCAGATGACTATATTAGGAAGAATTTTACTGGAGCCATTAGTGGAGATCAAGCCATTTTCCTAAACATTAAAGAAAGGGCTTATGCTTTCTGCAATCATTAAGATTGAAATAATCATTCACAAGACAAATGTAAAAAAGAAGCATTTCTAAAAGGACAGAAAAATGCAAGTTTAAATAAATATATCACCATATCAGACAGTATTACAGTAACTAAATGAGGAAAATCAGCATACAAGTTGTAGCTTTTAAAATGTAAATAATTGCAGCTACGCCAAAAAGTGCATTTATTATTTGAAACATGGGATGATGAAAGGGAAAGGTGTGTCTTATAATGTAAAACAATTTTCAGTTCCTTAAGAAGACAATCAAATAGAAAATTTCCTAATTATGTATAATACATCTCCTCAACTATGCTATTAATTGTACTTACTGTTGCTTCGTTACAGTGGCTACATTTCACAACATGCTGATCACGCTTTCCTGTAATGTCAATCATTTCCTGACAGACCCGACATGTTACCATGGGCACCCCTCCGGGCGTTGAAGTCCTATACGGCGGTGGTAGTTCATCAGGGCCCACAGGCGAGATTGTGGTCGGTGAGTCTAACGCTAATAAAGCGACATGATGAGAAGAAATCAATGGTGAGGCTTCGGGAAATTTAATTCGAAAAAGAAGATTTGCAAACTCACGTAAACAAGAGATTTCATGGTATTGAACGCTAAGCTCATGACTGGGCGATGATTCACCCACTAATTCATGCTATTGTTTTGATAGAGTGATAAGAGACGACACGAATTTTGAACCGTTCGTTAAAAACGAAACGAATAATTGGAAATGAATTATGCGACGAAAAAATGATCAGCTGATTTGCAGAGGCGAATACACCTTGCAAGTATCGTTACGAAACAAGGACAAGGAGATGTCTATATCTACATTATGTAGCATAGTCATCTTTAATATGCATTATATATAATGGAATTAATTATCTTACCTTGGGTTTGGTCTGAACTGATGGTTTTGCCATCATAGCTGCTATGGCTGTCATTTTTCAATAAAGGTTGCTTCTCGCCACTCGGCATATTTAATGACAGAAATCCTCTTGACAAATGAAATATCAATCACGTGAGTGTCTTCCGTAGGTGGCACCACGAGTGGCGGTTGTGTTGTTCTCCCTAAAAGTAGCGGGAATTCAAAATCTAATATATGAGAAACGCCTTAAATTCTCTCTTGGCAATGCATTTTATCTTCGGAACGTAATATGGATCATTTTAAAGGAACGTTTAGGATTAAATCGAATGATATCCTATTTGATACATTAAGGCAATGTTACCAGCCAATAAAATTATTAATCAAGGTCGTCACTTGTGGTTAGAGGCTAATTCAAAGTAATAATAAGCCCCAAAGAACATTAAGTCTGATAATACACTAAGTCTCTTACTTTTTCAACCTAATGCCATATAATTTGATGAAGCTGCTGAATACAGAAGTCATGTTTATTTTCCTTGCTATGATGAAAGAATTTAACTGCAGTGTATCCTGTGTAAAACGATGCGAAATATTGAGGTGGTATATTTTATCTTCGACAAAAATGGATAAAATAGATGCTGGATGTAAATTGATTGGGTTTACCGATTTTTTTATAAATTACAAATCTTAGGCCAAATATGTGCCTAAATAAAAGGTAAAAAATAAGAAATGTGTTGAACTCAATTCACCATTTTTGCGCAGAAAATGTTTCAACATGTTTAAGAATTTTGTGAACCTCTCTAATCGTGTATGTATATATATGTATGTATTACACGAGAAGAAACATTGATTTTTCATAAAAGGTTACCGTGGAGATAAACATTTATTTATGGTGAATACAAAATCTTTAGTTTACTGATGGGCATTAATAGAAAAGTTCGTTAAATTTCGTCTTAAAAATCATAGCGCGATTTTTCAAATGTTTCAAATAATAACACTGATAGGTTACCCGGTATTTGAAATATCTCCATACGTAAACAAGGTACTTATTTATCAAGAATACGTTAATAAAACAAATTGCAACGTTACAACTCGCCAGAATTCTTCGTACATTACTTATTTAGTAAGGTTACCGATAGATACAATGAAGGGTAGGTACTGTGGCTTATCGCCAGTTGTTTCCTTGATGAGTATATCAGTTACATAATTATTCAGATTCGCGCACAATTGGCGGTGATAGTGAATTTTTGTTGCGATATCGCTGCTATATTATTACATTACATTTTCCATAATATTTTTCCTTTTCAAACAAACAGATAAAGATGATGCGTCACATTGATAGTGTTCCTAGGAATACAATATATACCGTATATCATAGGAGAAACAGACGTGGAAAAGGTGTATGATAGGACCGGTGTTTGAACCCGGTTCTTCAGCTTATCTCCAAATTTCCTGCTATTCAATCTCGGAGATGCGAATAAGGCTCATGTGTGTTCAGACATCCTGCGTACTTTCCAATATTTAGTTTTTGCTTCAGACTTTCCCTTAATTAAGTTCCATTGCTAACTCATTATCGGCAAAAAGAATCCTTTCCAAAATCTATTAGAAAAGTGACAGGATGAAAATTAACTGAGCAGAACAATTTATTCGTAAATAGTAAGCAATTCCGTAAGTTGATACAGGAATTTTAATATCTTACTTTTCACTACCATAAAGTTCAAGTGCGAATTCAGGGATATGTTTAAAATCGATAAAAAAACGACAACAACACCGTTGAACAATGTATGAAAATATTCTATTTGTGTCAGGGAAATTATGAAATTATTTACCTTCCCATTCCGATGTATCCAACTAATCATAAGACTAAACAAAAGCTTCTTGAATTATAACGTATTACGTACAGCTCCTTTGATTGAATGAATATGCGTTATACAACATTTTAGGTCGTTCTGTTAATTAAGTCGGTGCTAAAATTGTAGCATGCTTGTTGTAAGTAGTTATTTTATGTATACCGCTAAGGTCTTGGTGAACTAAGTCAAACATAAGCTAAATTCTATTTTCCTCCAATTTTGTCAATTGAAATTTGAATAAAAAAGAATAGATTGGTGGGCAATAAGTTGTTCGTGATGAAAGATTGTCGGAGGGAGGGACTGCAAATAGGAGAGTGCGCCTTGCTTTATATCAGCGGACGTTGGGTGTGTCAGAAGTATATGAGTAAACTGGGAGATGTTGGAATCGATTACATAAGGAAAATTTGCTTCAAAAAGGAGAAAGAGTTGTTAATTTATGAATAAAT
Organism: Sympetrum striolatum; assembly: GCA_947579665.1. Taxonomy (NCBI): domain Eukaryota; kingdom Metazoa; phylum Arthropoda; class Insecta; order Odonata; family Libellulidae; genus Sympetrum; species Sympetrum striolatum. The sequence continues at coordinate 84,654,789 of OX388350.1, forward strand.
GCAGACTTAGAGGCAGGCTGCGTGACCGATGGAAGCGGAGTACTGTGGAAAACGGTTACAACGAAAACTAATAGCACGTATATCGGCTAATAGCATGCATAGCTTTGATACGATTTCATAAATCTCTCGATGTGTATTAATTCGTTTAACGTTAAAGCATTCGGAGGAAAAAATTTCCACAGGGAAATGGAATTCGTAAAAAATAATAAAATTTATTACAATATTTCATTAATTTATTCAGTGTTGATCATATTGGAATATTTGCAATGAAATTCAAAAATTAATTATATGACAATATGAAAGTTGTCATTCAATATTTTAAAGGACTTACATTTTTCATTCTTTTATAAAAAGCTGAGTTTACATGAACATATTTTTAGTCCAGTGATCGGAAATCTATTAATTCAATTCGTGTGATATTGCGAATTCGAAATAAGGGACGATAAATACTCCCCTGCATGAAAATAAAGGAAGCGGATGGCGTTTTCAAGGATTATGGTCGTTGCTGAATGTATTGGTTCAATCCAAAAGTGTGAGGAGAATGTGAGTGATTGAAAAGGGAGAGGAAGACGTAGATAAAGACATTCGGCGAATGGAACTCTGTAGAGGAGGGATGTGAGAACATAAAGGAATATAAGTATAGAACTACGGATTTGCCTGAAGCGAAAGATATGCGAGAATTGGAAAACTTGGGGGATTGTTGAAAGTGATAAAAACTGTGAGAAAGAGATTGCGTGAGTGATACGAAGGGGACGTGAAAAATAAAATGCGATGTTAAAGAAAAGAGGTGATTAATGTGATGGAGAATTCGTAAGAAACAACGGCATCACTTTTCAGCGTGATTATGCCTCGTCGGGCACGCGCAGCATAGTTCACCAAACTCTGCTCCAGAGATAAGCTGCAAGTTTCGAAGTAATGCTCGTTCTTTTGCGTCTTATTCACTTCCACGCTATGTTCGTTCTTATAGTTCAACATGGAATTTGTTAACTGAAACGGAGTTGGGTTTTCTTGAGGTGGAAACAGATGTATGAAGTACAGTTAAAATTTTAGAAAATGCTAGTTTGCTTGCCCTTGCAAAACAATAAAGAAATGTGCGGAGTTAGCTGCAAATAAAACATCGCCTGTTTGTAAAGTGTATATTCCGAAGGCTGGTTGGTCCCTAACCATCTAAAACATTAGCAACCTTGGGCTAATTTGGAGGAATGAGGCTTACTAGGCAGGATGAGGAGTGAGGTAGTTTTTCTTTCCTCGCCAATCCAGAATGTCCATTTAAGTTAAGTATGTACAATGACTACAAAGTAGCACTTTTATTAACATTCCATGAGGAGAGGCCTCAATCAGTACCATTATTCTGAGTCATGCATACCTTACATTGGATCTCTACCATGAACAAGATCTGGTATCGGGATCTGTCAAATAAAACTTTATCAAAATGAAACATTTATCTTCTATCTACATTTTAAAAGATTTTATAATGTGTAGCGGAATAGACCGATTCAACGGTGGCCGAAGGAAAACGAAATAATAAACGAACCGAAATTTGGGGTTTTCGTCGAACTCTGGAACCAAGAACGAAAGTAATCACTCTTGGCCTTGATATTATCCTCGATTTATCGTCAGTTACCATCGTCGTTTAGAGGTTCAACGCCCTCCGCTGTCACAACTGTTTGTTTCGCTAAGATGAAGTCTTCATTCATCGCTGGCGTCCGGAAATAAATGTTTGTTTTCAACTGCAATCTCTTAGACTTGCATAATCAGGCGATCATAGGCTCGGATGAGATAATCTGTGACCCAGCCAGACGTGCACAATCCGTGACTTCTTCACTTATCGCTCTCCGATTGGCTTGCATTTAATCTAAGCAATCGACAATGACAACGGAAATAGCAAAAGCTTTGATAGATATCTGGTTAAAGATTGTACGGAATCTTATAAAAGGCCCTTGGAATGCTAATAGAGGCGTCGACCCCATTCTAACCCTTGCACATTTGATTAATGCTACGTTCTCAGCCAATAATGGATATATATGAGCAAACTACCTCACTCCTCATCTTGTCTCGTAAGCCTCATCCCTAAATACTACCTTTTGATAACAAAATTTAGAGGGGATGAGGACCCAACCGGCCCTCGGACTGAATACTTTACAGACATGAGGGCTTGAATTTCAAACAACTCTTACCAGCCATTGCATGCTGAATTTGTATGAAACCACACACACAGATAATTTCTAACTAGGTGTAAAACTCATCGTGAACCGAATATAGGTCAACCCCTTGACATTCGTAATGGGGCTGTAATTTATTACTCGTTTCGTATTTGCTTCCGTTGTGCTATCAATCTGTTCAACTCCAAAGAAAGACAATATCAACCAGATATGAAGGATGGACATAATAATTACTCTCCCTAGATACAGCAGAATCCCGATCGTTCGGTTGCCGATTGTCTTGATTGCGTATTCACCAGGGTCCTCGTAAGTTTTAGAGCAGGGGAAATCAACCTGATGCCCGAAGCGACCTCGTACAGTACCCCTCAAGCTTCGGTAAAAAGATTTTTTTTATTTGCTGCAACATTATTTCTTGGGATTGCACTGTCGGGGATAGAGTGGAGGTTTGGCGGGGAAAGGGTCAGAAACTTGGTCGTCCTGGTCTTAGGTTTCGTATATATATCACCCTCCTTACCGTCTACGTCCAGATTAACAAGACGCCTATCTATGTCATATTTAGTTCATTATGCGAATGCGAAGATTCAGCTTATCAAAGTATCAAACTCCTCGTAATCAAAGACTGCTGCTTTTCGGAACGCAGCGGTGCACACGAAAACCTTCATACCAGATGTATTCCCCGTTATCAAATCTTCTTCGGAGATAAAGACTTTCTTACATGAGAGGTTCTAACATATGAGATGTGAGGTTGTGGTGAAAGTATATACGTTGCAATATTTTGGACCTTATTTACCATGGAACGTGTTTTTTCAAACGGCCAACGGTTAACTGGTAAAGTGATAATATTTCCAAGGGATGGCCTCAATATCACCATGGACGGAAATGTTATGTGGTGCCCGCTTCGCTTTCGGAAGCGCCCTTTGGTGCCCGGGCGCCAAAAAAGGTTGAATACCCCTGTTTTAGAGTGCATTTGTGCGACTAAGCATTATTTCGGTGAAATTCCTTCAGTATGATCATGCGACTTAGATGCACATCTGAAAAGTGTTCATTCGGCAGGTCGGTTGATGTCCTCTCCTCCATTTACTACCAAAAGGAGAGGGGAATGAGGCTTGTTATGCAAGACGAGGAGTGAGGTAGTTCGCTTTCCTCAAGACGAACAGCATGGCTGACAAAATAGTCGAAACACATTCGATAGTCGGCCCAACTTCAAAATAATAACGATCGCTTTAGTTTAGAATGAATCAGAAAGTGCAGCAATCAAAAGATGCTTTTCTAAGAGATATTTAAAAAAAATGGATGATGACGATCACCAAAAGATGTTACCAGAAGATGAAGATCAATCGTCGAAACCGGTCGTGTGTTTGTTTTTTATAATAAGTGAATTGTGGTAAAAGTACAAATATTTCGAAGATTATTTCCTAAAAACATACCTTTATTTATTCTTTATCACCAAGTTTGATTCTGAAAAAATGTGTGTTCCGACGATTATTCATTCGAAATTTTAGGTTTAAATTTCTATTATTATTTTTTATTTTTATTTATTATTATTAAAATAATTATTTACCCGGAAATCTTAATCTGCGATCACTTTTTCTAACCGCGTCCCTTCTTTACATTTACATGGTCACACAGCCATACCATAGAGTAACTATATTACCATAGAGTAACTATATTACCATAGAGTAACTATATTACCATAGAGTAACTATATTACCATAGAGTAAGTATAGTTACTCTATGGCCATACCCAAACACACTTTGATTTACCTGAAAAAGTTTTCATTACTTTATTTTTATGGTGTTAGAACCAAATAAAAATTTTTGCTTCATTTTATATTTATGTTTACCGTATTGTTAAAGAATGAAATGATGCTAACTTTTTCAAGCACCATACGTTATGGACTAGAGTCGTGCTTCAAGCTGTTGATAGTACTTTCTCATTGATTGGTTCGTGATACAGTCTCTCTTGATTCAGTGTGCGTTGTGATCTATATAGCTTTCTCTTTTTCTCCATTTTGGGATGGATAACTCTAAAAAGCAACGCGCGTACACACTTAGGTTGGGCAATCCTCATCTCATCTCACAGCAGATTCTTTCCTTTTGGAATTCCATTTGAAATCGTTTAACGATTCCTGCTAATCCTCACTTTGTTCCACTCAATTAGAATAAAGCTTTTCCCGATTTAATTATCTACCTTTTGAGATTCGTGCATTTTTAATTTAGTTTCCATCTCGCGGATCATTTGCGGATTTCCCAAAGGGGTCGGTGAACATTACCAAGTCCAGAAATATTGGCACAATCGCGTCAACGGGCGTCGGAAGAGGTCATCAAAACCCTCTGACGGAGTTCGCGACCATTAGGGAAGAAAAATAACCCGCGTAAAATTATTTTAGGAGTGACATTTGGAAAATAGAGGGGGAGGAGAGACGGCGAAAGCGAAGCCAAAAGTCCCTCCTGCCGCCGATGGAGCTGACAGATTCATTGATCCTTAATAGCATCTATTAGAATTCTTTCTTTGTAAAAGTGATGCTCGTGATCATGACGAGGAAAAAATTATTAATTATAATTACGACCTCATCTTGATGCTATCGTGGAATTATTATTGTATTGAAATCAGGTATGCTTTCGTACACGGTTAACCGGTTGCATGCAGTTTAAATTTGAATTGATAAATATCATCCTAACATACTTCGTCAATATACTATATTCATATTAAGAGATAAAACTCATTGAAATGGTGCCATTCCATGCCTCGATGAAGCAGATAGAACGCAAGTAACATAAAAGTAACTGTGCCTGTACACACTCTGTACAGCATTTATTCGGTAGCCTGTTTGGACTTTATCAACGCCACTATTTTTAATTAAATGCGGAGAGAAAGAAAGGTTTTTAGAGTAACAAGGGGAACGAGGAAGTTAGCAGTTGCTTCCCCCAACGAGGCAGAAAGTTATCAATCAGAAAAAATCAATTATAAATGTGATGTGTTACTATTGCCTGAAATGATACACATTATTAAAACCCCAAAATTTTTAAGGAAGTACAAACGCCATTTGTCATTTTGATGGAATAACTTTCATGTTTGTATTTAAAGTTACTGAATTTCTGATGTGAGAATATTTTAAAATAATTTTTCCTAATAGTTTATTACCTCATTGCTAATGCATTAATAGGCTACGGCAATTTACTGAATTCGCCGTTTTATAGCAATGTTTACTTCCCGTTTCCTCTACCAAAAGTGCATCGCTACCGATGAAGATATCAAAGGAATTGTTTTAGAGCTTTTCACGTTTCATAAATGCACAACAGTTTAATCAACGCTGATTTGAGGAAACAAGTTTTGAGAGAACCAAATAAAATTTTGGTTTTGGGGTTTCACATGCGTGTTTTTTGGTTTAATTCGTTAAGAATTTTGAGCTATTCATCTCGTCTGTCATTGGGGATAATCTTTCTAGTATCCTATGACTTTCCATATTAATCGACTACAAAATTATTCCGAGTCATTAAAAAAAGTTTTCTTTACTTTTGGTTAACTCTCTTCTCATATCATAACTTAAAACTGGGTTGTAAAGTTTAAACTTGGCTGTATTGACCAGCAAAAGCAGTCTTAGTATACAATTTAAAATAAAACTTAAAACTTGATTATACGCCCGGAAGACCGAATTCAGACATTTATAACCAGACAGGTATCTTATCACACTACTAGTGGCTCTCTAGTCAATTAGAGGTCCATACTTGAACTGAGGGACAATTTGATTTATAAACTTTTAACATTCATCGTTCATCTTTCAAATGAGGATACTATTAATTAAATCGTCTATATCCTATGTCTGTATACTTTACCTTTCTCTTGATGGTGTTATACAGGGAGCTCCTTCTACGTTTGTTGTGTTATTCTCCCTGAAATTTTACTTTGCTGCGCGGTTTCTTGTTTCTTCGGCGTCCTGCAACTGGTCTTTGGTTCTTTTTTTTCCTTTCCTTCGTTCATTTTTTCCAATTATTTCCTCCTCTTGGGTCTCAGTTTCCTTTGTTTTATCCTGTTGCTCCTTACCTTTTGGTGGTTTACCATCGTTTTGGTTTTCACTCCGTCGCTCCCATCACAACTTTGAGTTGGTCTGCCCAACACGCCATCCCACGGTTAAGGAATTCCTTAGTTATTCGCCAACCCCTGCATAGAGAGTAACTGCCAATATCAAGTCATCTAGTAAAACATTTTTCCTGTCATAAATGTGGCGGTAACAAAATAAAAACTCCTGTTTTTCCCGCTGCCAAATAAGGCGGTTTTTTCTGTAAGAACGCAAAATAAACGAGGTTTGTTGTACAGCATCTAAAAACTTTGAGTTTTCAATCATACTTCGGTGCCTTTTTAACACGTCAACACAAATTTTTCAGTCAAAAACATGCTGGCTTATTCACAACCATATCAATAGCATTCTTCGTACGCACGTTTTACGATCATATTTCGCGGTATTGAAGCAATTCGGGACTTCGGTTTATCCGAAATATTCGTTATCCGAACCGGCCGCCGTTCCGATCATTTCGGATAAACGGGAGTTTACTGTATTATAATTTGATGTTGAATATTTTTCTTTTGATACAAGATAAAATGTATAATTAATTAACTTTTTCTCTGCTTCCTCCATGGTAGTTATGAAATTTTCCGAGGTATGCATGACGCTGAAGATTGGCATTCACTTTAAATCGCTCCTTATCGGATGCTGTGTAAAGTGTTATTCATGAGATTATTGTGCCGCTCTTGAGTGAATTTTTCCACTAGCTTCCTCTTCCACTAGCTCATCGAGGGATGGAAAAATCATCTACCTCATTCCCTCTTCACGGGTATTGTTAAGCTGATGGTGAAGGGATACAACCAGCCTAAGAGATGATGACTCGAAATACTTTCCAAACCCACCCAAAAGGTTGATAACATCTTCTGACGTCACTCAGTGCACCTGTACTCTCCATTTTGGCAATATTAGCTACTTGTACAGTTATAGATTCCGGGCCGAATGGGTTAGAAAGGACAATACGAATCCAAAAGAGAGATTCAATGTATATTGTATACAGTAAATCCTCGATAACGCGTACTCGTTTAACATGAATCTCTCAATAACACGAACAGTATCACGGTCCTATACTCTATCCAACGTCATGATGGCACCAAGGGATTCTTATGGCCCAATGCATTTCTTATGGGGGAATCGGCCGCGCTGTTGCAACATTTGCATGAACATTGAAAGTTGAACAAAATCAAATAAAAATAGTTTCAGTAATTGGTAAAAATAATATCTAGCAGCAAGCTGCAGTTAAATCATGGTTATAAACTATAATGTTCGAAGGAAAAATAAAAATTGTCTACTTTCGAGAAATTTTGGAAATGTCCGCGACTTTACTTAAACCGATGTATTTGCACCTATCTTTCACGAAAAACGGTCTTTTTTGTATCAAACTCTGCCTTCTTACATTTAATTTCCACCGATGTAAATGGTTTTGCTGTTTAAAAATATTAGAGACAAATGTCTTGGAGAAATATAAGTGAATGCCGAAAATTTTCGGCAAAATGCAGTGAAAAATGTAGTCGGCTGAGAAGTTTCGTACTATTTCCTTGAGAAAAAACTTCCAGCGGAAAAGTTTCTGAAAAAACATCATAGAATAAATGTATAATGTCTTACGTCGGTTATGACGAATTTCGAACAGTTTCCTCTGTAACATGTTGCACATGGTTTGCTTAAGGCGAACTTCCTGGCAGAAGAAGAACCATGGATTGCCTATACCAAAAGGAACTTTTGAAATACAGGTAAAGAACAACGGGGGGTCAAGTTGTTCCCATTGCAATGTGAGTTCCAACCCTTATTTCGTATACCAGCATATTTGTTTTCTTTTTGCCGTTTACTTTCGTGTGCTTCCCTTCATCACTTAATCCTGCAGGGATTGTGTTGGATGTGCTCCAACGGCAAATGTTTCCAGAACTTAGATCGCATTGCGTTTGAAAATATGAACCATCTGCGCTCTTCGGCAAAAGAATTTGCACGATTTTCTTAAGCCTAATAAACAGCTAAAATTTACTTCTAGTGCAAAAAATAACGAAAATTTCTCGAAAACGAAAAGACTGGTTATTTTTTAAAATTTATGTAATGACTGATGTAAAATAAAATTTTTTAACAATTTATTGTAGCTCTATCGCTAAAACTAAACGACGGAATATTTTTACCAACCAAGCGGTAAAAAAAGATTTAATAGAGATTTTTGTGATCGTTACTTATACGTAAACATCATAATATACGTATATCAAGAAGTATATTCGCACCTTTTTGCCGGTTAACTACGGTTAACTCAGATTTTTCTTAACGCGAACTCTTTGCTCGATCCCTTGAGATTCGTGTTAGCGAGAGTTTACTGTATATATGTAAGTACTTTACAATTATAGTGCTAGAAAACAAACGTCGTTGTCCTTATTGTTAATATTTTGTAATAATAATAATAATAAGCGGTTTTTATTAGGAGGCGAGATTGAGACTATTAAGCCTCTTCCCACATCTATCCATTAATCGATATATTAGTGTCTCAGTGCATCAACGCGAGTAATTAGTTAGATTTAGAAAAATCCCAATTGACGAGACACTTTCCCCTTAACCCAGGTATCCGAGGATTTCACCCGCCTTCAATGTCAAGTTCTGACGTAACAAAACCTCATTTTACCGTATACTCATTCTTTACGCAAATTCCTCAGCGTGGTCATACGGAATACAAGCTCAAGACCTAGATTATTCATTGAGCGTCAGTTGCGCTATGAAAACCGTAAAATCCTAGAGATACGCGCGCGTCTGTCAGATTCATTACGACCGACGTTGGGTTAATCGCAATGAGGCGAAGGTTGGAAGGCTGCAGCGTCATCTGTCAATTGCAGGATCTTCTTACGAAGCTCTTGAGCCCAAGCTGAGGAACAACATTAAAAATCAATGACTTGGTCATATTATTATTACAATTGCGAGACAATGGAATTGATAATTTCACCGCCTAATTCTTGTATGCATAGAATTTTAGAAAACAATTCTCAATAATTATAACATTTATCAAAGTAATAGATTTTATAGTGCTAGCCTGTGTAAAGGAATATGAGTCGATCATTCAGCTATATAATACGAAGACCCAGTGGTTAGCAGATATTAATATTTTATAATAATACAGAACTGTTATGGCGAGGGATACATTTTTGCAAATATCAACCATATGTCCCATCCACATCCGTATCGAGGGATGTAAACAATGTAAATAACGCTGCCAAGAACGCGGCAAAATAAAGGAAAGCGCGGTATTTTTGTTACCTCCATCTTTTTTAAATGAATCTTTGATAAAAGAAAGAATACGTAGTCGCAGTGAAATATAACACATTTCTGAGAATTTATTTGTGATTAACTCAAATTTCCACGATTTACCTTATTTGGAAGACTTGCAGAAATACAAGAGTTTAAGTTAAGTTAACATTCTTGCTATATTTAGCATCCCTAAAAGATTATTATTATATTATTAGATTTCAGCAAAATCATAAGCATATAATAATTATGGAATGACAATAATGACATCGAGGGTCGTAATTCCAGTTAGTAGCAATGGCAATTTTCTAGAGAAATAAAGAAAAGTTACTATTTTCTCCTATGCAGCAGTTGGATTATGAATCATCAAGAATTGCAACGCTTTTAATGAATTATTGGATTGCTTTGCCGTTACTTCCGCCACCTCAGTTATGACGTCACGAGGGCGATGACGAGTATTGTCGTCCTGTAAATCCATCAGCCATGGAGAAATAGATTCCTCTCTACTCAGAATCATTCCTCTTAAATTTACAGTATTTTCTACTTCTGATACGCAGATTATTTGAAGGTTGATTCTAAATGTTGCCAGAAAAATATTATTTATTTACGTGAAGTTTCTTCTGAATTAAGTTATGTGACACTGAACTAATTGGTAACTATTACATTTTTTGATGTTCCATTACTTTTGTTTTGACATTTCATTATTAGTGAGAATTACAAGAGGGATCTGTGAAAACTGTCGAAGTATTTACAAAATATCTGAATTGATTTGGGTAATGATAGTTTTTTATTCTGAAGGTGAGTCAAAAGAAAACATTTAGTTTTTCTAAACGAATTGGGTACAGAATAGGGGCAAACTACTTGCCTAAACCCTCCAAGTTGGGAAATGACGGACCTCTGCAATTGATTAAGACCACCAATTAATCGCACTACTAATATTTCGGGAATGAATTAAACTGCGGGAATTAATTGATTGGTCTAGTCCATATATTGAAATATGAGTAAAAACTACCGTTTTGTCTTCTTTCAATTATTTAAATTAAAAGCTACTCTAATTTAACCTACCAGATTATACTTCCATCAGGTGTCTTATTAAAACGATGACGGATTAATAACGAATATGCATTTATGGCATTATAGATGTCACGATAGGGATTTTAACCAATTAACGAGACTGTAATGGAAATGGCACATCATCGGCTGAGCCGGTTTCGGATAGAAATATGACAATCGAAAAGGCATTCTTAATTGAAGAGCTCGAATACTTGGAAGTTGTACGAACGCCTCAAAATAATAAAACTGGCGGCAAAAAATGTTAATAAACAATACAGTGATTGGACTGCCCAATAAAGTTGCGATTTACGAAACATTTGCGATGGCCATCGACAGCGTTGCCCCAGGGAGGATCGAAATAACAGAGCTAATGAAGCGTTACGTAACAATAATCAGAGTTCATATTGACGCACAGACGAAGCGAAAGATACGATTTGGACAGCGATTCCACAGAAAATGCAACGCTACTAAACAATGATCGGCTCTAAAAATGCAGTGATTTAACTCAAACGTTGGACAGCCGGATCTGAAATTCGTTTGGGAGTATCCATTGTTATTCATTGCGTACTCATTGTCGACCAAACATCCAAAAGACTAGATCTGATTCGTCTAAGCTCGACTTTGAAAAGGAATACTAAAGAATGAACAGATTACGATTCAAGTATGATGCTGGGCTGTTTCATTGTCTTTAAAAGTATATTTAACGAAATTCTGTCTTCTAAATTTCGTTGAAAATTAAAATAAACTTCGTTACTTTAATATTCATCATGGTTTCCTTCCACAAAGTGAACCGTTCAACAGTTGATTATATTCATAAATTTAACGATTAAAATCGAATAACGATCAAATAAATTAAAGAATAAATCAATCGATTCTATTCTTAACCGGTTATAAATAAAAGCGGGATCGACTGACCAGGATTCCTTTTCGGTATTTATTCTTTCGGAGATATTTTAGGGGCAGGAAAAAGTGGAGTAAGGTGATCGCTTTAGATCCTTAGAAAATGCGAACAGTGAGCGTTGCGGCAATGCGTATCTCCTCGGGCCATTGAAGCTGGACCGTGAATTGCTTACGTGCGCACTTTGAGATAAAGGCCCTCCGTCTGTAGGTCATGTCTCGGAGCAAATATTTTCTCCACTTTAAAAAGTCACGCGCTAAGGTTAGGAAAGCCACAAACAAGTGATTCACTACGATAGGAATTGCCTCCGTTTTAAAATAGGATTACCCATAATCAGTACACCATCGACCGTTTTCATCCACATATGCAAATCACTTACTACAATGGAAGAAGAGAGCTATGTTAAATGATTTCGAATGCTTGTTAATCGTAAAACATTACAATACGAAGTCACAGCAACACCGCCGATGCCTTTGCCTTTTCATGTCCACTGCTATCTCCAGAAAATAATTAGATCTGCATCTCAGGTATTATGGATTCCATCACAGATGACCCCAAAAAGTACTGCAGTAGAAAAAGCATCGAGGTGCATTTCTGAATTTTTTTATACCTTTGCCAAAAGGCAGATCAATATAATCTGATATATAATAGAGGAGGTGATTTAGTTACATAAAAGATTTGGACATTTTCCTAAATGGCCCTGGGTTCAGTGCCACTAAAGATGTTTTCCACGAGAAATAAATGGAAACTGGGTATGGGGAATGTAAGTAATACGAATAGGTGGTGCCTGTCAAGGCCTTGTTGGGGCCCTTTGGGTTGCCGTGACTTATCGGTTCCTTTCATGCGTTGGAAGGCCCTTCCGAGGGCCTCATACGAAAATTGGGGTGGTCTTGGGGCTTTAACAAGGGAAAACTGTTTGTTGCATACGTGTTGAATTATCATGAATCATGTCGAATATGTTTCATATGAGTCCTCTCTGTGAGGAAGTCGAAGACACTAAGTATTATGATAAGGAAATCAACTTATTAAAAAAACAAATTTAATGGTTTTTTCTTATGCTAATTAAACCAGTAATGTTATATCTTAAGTTTAAACTACAAATGCTTGCAGGATGCAAACAACTTCTACACGTTTATCTAATAAAGAGTTATATATTTTTTAGTTATAACTATTTCAAAATGTTTTCTCTTTTAAATCGAGAAAAGAAACAACATAAATTGTCTAGGAAATGTAACCGCCATTTTTTCCGGTACAAGAAGCTTGTAACTATTTACTTGTTACCGAACAGTATTTGTTTCCGAACAGACTTTGGTCCGATGGCCGTGATTGGCTAAAGCCACGAAAACAACGGACAGCTTTGGGTCATATTTATTAAAATTTGAATTGATATCAATGAGGAGATTCAAGAGCTACATCTCTCAGGCTGGTTCAACTGTAAAAAACTCAATAACAATTACGTTTTGGTCGCTTATTTATCATGGAAAATTCGTTCTTCTCGCGTTTCGTACAGTTTGTTGACATTGCTGGAGTAGTTGTCGAGTAAACAATCATTTTCTTGTTTATATTATCGGAGCTCGTGAGATTTCCAAAGGAAAAATTTTCGGCAGACATACACCAAAGACAGTCGAGGAATCTCAGGGACATCGCTCTTTTACGGTAACTTGTCGAATTTTTATGCGTTTTCTGTGTGGGCACTCATGATGTCGCGAGAGTGACTGAGCTGTTAGCGTAGCTCTGCCTTTTCCGAGGGGTGCGACTAATTGGATTGCGAAGCTCGCTTTGTGGGGGAGTATTCTTCCTGCAGGTCATCACCATTCTCTGACAATCATATTTCTTCTAACGCTGAGACGAATGTTATCTTTCAGAATTGCCACTGCTTTTAGTTTAAGAAAGTAGAGCTGCAGCGGTAGGCTGCGAAACGGCGTCGAATACATGAATACGGGGATTGTGCGTTTATGGTCGAGTCAGTGTCGGTTGTTTTTGTCAGCGTTTTTCTGCATTGATCTTGTCACTCGTATCTAGAGAAAAAAGGACACGAGTGAATATGGTCCTCATGGTCGATGCGTTTCCTTGGGCTCATCGGATGAGTTTGAAGCTGGGATTCGCTCTGCATTATCCGAGATCTGCTTGATGAGCGCTTTACAACTAATTACTATATTACATATTATATGCGCTTTCACAAGGAGTTGGCGACGGATTTAAAATGTTCCTCCGAGCGTGAATTCCTAACTGCCGGGAAATCGTCGCATCCGTTTTTTGTTCACTTCCGCGATCATTTGTAAGAATTCATTCTGATTTAGGGTCACAAAAATGTGTCATCGAATATTTGAGCTCGAAGGGTGGGGTGTGCATTACTTCCTAAGACTTTATAAAGTCTTAGGAAGTCTTAGGAGTATACTCACATCTTACACAGACATCTACAAAGCCGTCTGCGAATAGAAAATATAAACCTTTCCGAAGAATATTTTATTTACAAATCTGGCGACGATAACATATTTTATAGATCTGAATCCATAAAAATCTTTGGGATCAAGAATCAAAAAGAAGTAAACGGGAAAGCAATAAAATTTCGAGTCAGAAAGCTTGCAGTTAAAGCGAAAATTGACAAAATGACGGGTGACTATGCGAAACTTATCATCGCCTATACAATCAGGAATTAAAGCGGAAAATGAGCAATTCGGCTTTTTCGTTATGTAACCATCCTTGAATTTTCCAACGCTACCTTCACGTCCGGTTTTCAGTTCTACTGTGTTGCGTAACATTAGCTGGCATCGCTAACCTCAGAGATGAATTTATCTCCTTTCAAGTTTGATGATCAGGCCGTGGGAAATGTTTATTCTTAAATGAAGATTCGAAAGAAATTAGCCCAATATTGAGAGACGTTAAAGATTATTTTATTGAATGACCGTCTCCTCTCCCAGTTTCACCAGGGGAAAACTTATCTTCTTACAGATTTAATTTCCAATGAAAATAAAAATCTATAAAAGACGATAATGGTTGGTGTTGACCGATAAAAAAATTTGGAACTTATCGGGAGTTCAAGGGTGAGGAAGCCCAAGTTTGTATCGAGCGAGCAGTACAAACTATTCTCGCTAGAGAGCAGGATATGTTGTGGAGACTAACATGCCATCTGTAGTGGAAATTTGAACAACGTTTAGAAAGTTAACAATTGTGGTAGGTGTGGTGAGAACGTAAACATGGGAAACCAAAAAAATATTAACAGTTAGTCAACAAGATGTTGTATTAGATTTGAATAAGTTATCTCTCCCTTCTTTCCTTCCTTTAAATTAAGCGGTCCTCTCCTTTTATTTATGTCAAAGATTCGCAACCCTACTGCACGATTAACAATCACATGGCAGATATGATTGTACATGATTAAGTTTCTCACGTATCTCAAATCATCGGGGATAGTCACATGTGTGAGATTGCACGTCTTTGCGGGTGAAACATTATATTTTAAGACTTCGAGTAGGCAGCAGAAATAGCCAGGTAAGCTTCAATGTATAGGCTAGTGTGGTAGGTTATAAGGTAAGAAATCAATGCACGCCAGTATGTTTTGCACGTCAGTAATTTGCCATCAGCCTGAACATGACATATATTTGCTCTGCATGACTTTTTGCCCCTGCTCATTCTGAAAGACCAAATGTGATGTTTGTAATGGGTAATTTTGGGTAAGAAATGCATGCTGATTTAAAATTGACAATTTATATTGAATACGCGAATGTTTTACTCTTTTTTATGTACAACTTAAATGTAATATTTAAATGAAATCCCAATATTTTGTTTGTATCAATGGAAAATAATTATTAGGTATTGCAGTCTTTTTGTTTTTTTTCTCATCTTTTTTGTATGGAAGTATTATAACTTATCATAAATATATTTTCAATTTCGATTGAAAGCAATTAATTTATTGTATAGCTCACATATAATAATATGTCAATTATTAAGATATGTAAGATTAAGGAATCTTTCTTTGATTTTTTTGAATGAATGACATACTGTTGTCTGCCTACCTTGAAAGTAATTTATATTGTCCTAGCAGACGATAGGATGCTTAACCGAAATGAAAAACCTTGAAAACCCATTGCTTAACTTCCTGGTTCAGCCACAGGAATAGAGACCAGCGCGTGCTGTTTTTTGCTAAAATCGAGTTCTGAAATTCCTAGAGCGGAGCAAAAATAGTTGGCTTGCTAAACGCAGTCTTATGAAACTTGTTCCGGCCCATGAGACTTTTAAATATAAACTTTGACTAGCTACTGAAAGCGAAGTGCAAACAGTAGTCTTTTTGTTTACTTTCCAAATCTATGAACACTTCACTTGCTTCTAATGAAATTTAAAATGGGAAATATGACATGAGAAATCTACAAGTGGTTACTTCAATTGAGTTTGCAGCGCCCCGAATTGCTAATAGCATTCAGTACTGTCGCAGTACTAGCTTGGTACTCGTATAGGCCATTTTGTAGACCCAAGTTTTAGGACCACTTAACAATAGGGCTATAAAAGTTTGGGTTCATATCATCCCAGTCGTTCGTTTTATGGAAGCGTTTATTTGGGTTCGAGTAGGATATTAATTTTTATCTCTTTGGAGAACAGATTTCCGAACCCTTTGATACGGGAATTATCTCCGAGTAAAGACGTCATCGTTTGCCCTCCTTGGAAAGTCAGATTAATAAGAGCGATTGACAACAGCGTGAGAATGATCTCCTCACGGTTTTTAATTCGCGGACGTGTATTTAGCTTGCCTGCCTTCCACAGTTGTAGGGAGAGAGTTGGACCAAGAGGTGCCACATCGAGTGTTCACGTACAAACCAGAAAGATGGCCAACCAAAACTGCTCTTGCAAGTGTGTGACTCTAGACAACTTGAATCCATGCATCAAAACCATGGAATATGCTGTCCGTGGCCCTTTGGTGATCAGAGCCACGGAAATCGAGAAGGAGTTAGAGAAGGTAAGGAGACTATTTTCGACCACGGAGCGAGTATCTTTCTCTTTATCCGGGAAATTCCGTCGCTATTTTCATCGCGAAATCACTCCTCTGTACTTTTCGGTATGGTTTTTATTCATTACGACCCGTGACCTAGTAACAGTAGACCATATGCTCGCCCGACGTAGCATTTCCGTGTATTGATTATTGCGTCAGGTCACGGATGTTTTCGTGTACGCTTAAGGTGACGGCACCTCTAAGGTGTTACTACCGCATATATTTTGATGTCGCAATTTATATAAAATTTGCGATCATAAGGAAAAGTTTAAATTTTCTTTCTGATTACATTTTTATATTTTTCGAATACTCAGCGTCGTATTAAGTTGTTATAATAGCGACAATTTTTCTTTTATATTCATAAAAAAAATGTCGCGCTCTATATTTTGCAGGGTGTGAAAAAGCCGTTTGACCAAGTAATAAAAGCAAATATCGGCGATTGCCATGCCATGGGACAGGTTCCTATCACGTTTATTCGGCAGGTAAGTTGGATGTGCCTGTTTTTTATAGTGTTGTAGATTTATAAAGTATCGAAACTTCACGTTTGAAATGTAATTTCTTGTAAGATTCGTTTTTTTATACGTTTTTATCTCTTACATGTTGCCCAACTGGTTTATAAAATGTTCATAAAATTCTATTGTTCATAAAAACCAGAAAAAGTTCATAAAATCTGCCCTCCCTCTTTCGGATATTTTCTGAAATTCTCACTCCATCGCATGGTGTCTTCTTTTTAGGTGCTCGCTCTTGTTTCATATCCAGCTCTTTTAGACAGCCCGGACTTCCCTGACGATGCCAAATCCAGAGCTAGAGCTATACTGAAAGCCTGTAAGGGAGGAAGTGTAGGTGAGTTGCAAATTATTCTCTTCAGGTCTCTTCTTTAACTAGATCTTTGAAAAAACCAATCCATCCTAGTTCTTTGTGTAGGCAGTATGGAAGTTTTCCCTGACAAATACTTTGGTATTTAAATTGATAATTTGGTATAATAATGTTCTTAAATATCTTCTTCGCTTTTCCTGCAGGATCTTACAGTGATTCTCCTGGAATTGAGATGATCCGAAGACATGTCGCAGAGTATATACAGCGCCGAGATGGAATCCCATCCAACTACCTTGATGTAATACTCAGTGCTGGAGCATCTGATGCCATCAAGGTTTGTTTAATGTGGAATATCACTTATGTTCTGGGCCAATTTCCTGTGACAGTAAAATGTAATAATACCCAGGTTTAGACATTTTGGTAACCTTCGTATTATCAAAATCGTACAAATCTTGGGAAAATAAATAAATTCACGGAGTTTCATATACGGTGGTGGCATTCAGCCGGTTTGCATGAGTGAATTTTTTAAGAATTTCATGAAATACATCATTCTCATTACCATTAAGTTTTGTATGAAAGAATTGATCCCTTTGAATGTCATTACCTTTAACTATGACTTTAAATTGGCTATGGAACTAGTTGAGCAAGATAAAATTTGATTTCAAAAATGCTTTTTTATTTTTATCTAATTCAGTTAACAATATCTTTATTTTTCAATTTATACTCAGTGTGTACATAATTTAATTCATTGGAACAACTCCTACTCACCCCATATTCATTAAAGAAATTCTAAAATCTACCGCATGTGGCAATGTAGTCATAAATTTTAAATATGTATTTTATATAATTATAATACATGTTATATGTATAACATCACATGATAATTTAATGTATATATATAAAGGAAATGAATGTTGTTGGTAAAAGGTATTTGTTATCTGAAAAGAGAGGTCAAAAGTGAACCTACCCATAAGTTTGAGTTTATATTAAATTTTTTTTTGACAAAAAAGATAATTTCCTTCAAATAACAAGAAATGGAGAGAAAATATGGTATATGCATGAAACTTGAACGTTATAGAGAAATGTTTGGATTAGAAAATGAAGGAAATGAGAGGGTCAGATTTTGACCTAACTTGCCCATTTAAGGATCTTAACCTTTCACTGGTTAATGCTCTATTTTTTCTGACACTTAGGACTCTTTTGGGAGACCATCTCATCCAAGCATCTAAAGTGGATGAGCTCATCTGAGTACATCATCCAAAAAAATGGATTCTTGAAAGATTTTCAATTCATATAGATTTCTTACAAATATTTATTTTTCTATTTTTGAGCTTTCCTAAGGAAATAAATGGATTACATGTTTTAAAATGTGAGGACAAAAGAATCGAGTGGAAAAATCCGTAAGAAAGCAATACAGATACCTAGGTTATTTCCACTTACAGGAAGTCTTTCAAGTAGTTTGCGCCACTTGTCTTACGCATAACATGCTTCTCAAATGTGCCAACCATGACCAAACGTCTTTGCTATCGTTGACACACTTCGTAATACACTTATAGTTTTGTTTACATGTTTGACCTTGATTTATTTATTGTTATTGGCTTGTCCTAGTTTTAGTTTCGTTGATTATACACTCCTTTCTCCACTTGACCAAAGTGTGTTTGGACATTAGCACTTCTAAGTGCTGCTAATATAGCTGACAGATTGGATGTTAACGTAGTTGGAGTTGCTTGCTCAGGTACTTCATTGGGTTCTGATAGAACTAAACAGGTAATGAAGGTCTAATCATTTGAGAACACACAGACATTTTCATTCAGTCAGACATTGTTTAAGACCATTTATTCCTCTTAGTCCCATCATGGCAATGAACTTATTCATTCTAAGTATTCAAGTTTTATTCAGATTCCATTTGTCATTCATTCCTGCTATAAAAATGTTATAGATACCTACTAGAAAAAAGGATATAAGGAGAATAAAATTCGACAATTATATCCATCTTTGTATCTTGGAAATTGTTAACTGATGCTGTTTTTCTTTTCATCATGCAGGCTGTCCTTAAACTTTTAATTTGTAAAGTGGAAGGAAAGAGACCAGGCGTTATGGTTCCTATTCCCCAGTATCCTCTGTATTCTGCTTCACTGGCTGAATTCAACATGTATCAGGTATTTTACAATAATACCCTTTCTTTTAGCAGAATATAGGATCTATAACCTTGACTTCTTTTTATTTGTACAATAAGATTCATTATTACATTATTAACAGTTGATGAAAATGATAAATAAAATTGTAATGCAAGTTCTTGTATGTCATCTTGTAAACTTTCTAAACCTTTTTATGCATCATGATTTTATATGAAAGCTAAAACATTGCTCTTTGTGTAATTTTAATTTTCTAGAATTACTTTATTTTGTCATAAAAATTTTATATATCTAGGAAGTATAGTGATACCAAATAATAACTGTATATTTACTCAACATGATCTCCTAAAATTGTATGATTCATTTAGAGAAGCTCGTTGAAGAAACATAGTTGTAAGTAGTATCTAAGTGCCAATGTTTTAACGAAATATTGGAAATATTTTTGGTAATTGTATTTGAATTTTGTGTTTATTATATTTGTAGGTGCAGAAATGATGGATATGATCAGATAGAAGGAACTCAGGTGTAAAATGTTTGTTTTATAATTAAAATTTGAATTTTTCTCATTATTTTATTTAATTAAAACAACAAAGTTGGTATTCATTAATAATGTATCCTATCTGCAAGTGATTAGGAACCAAACAAGTCAGTTTTGCGAGGAAGGCTTCTGTAAATGGGATTTTATGTGAAGAACTAGGCTAAATTAACTTTGTCTACTATTTTTTCTGGTACATTCTGTATTTCAAAGAAAATTCTGTATTTCCCAGGCATTTTGAGCTCCTGTTCAAGGTTGCAACTGAAGAAGTAGAATTATGCAAGAATTTAAGTGATATCTGATAAGGAAAATACCTCATTTCTTTACATTTCTTATCAGGCATGAAGATTCTTAGTAAAGGAGATAATTGTTCTGATTGTTCCATTCTTTCCACTTTTTCAAGATTTCCCCATGAAAGGAAGAGTTTCTGTCTTCAATTTTCAAAAACTTAGATATGCAAACATTTCGTCACTTTTGCTACATGAAATACAATTGGAGGATGGGAAATCTGGTTCTCTTCGAAATAATTAGTGAATGATTTCTCATTTCCTGTGTGAGATTAAATTATCAGCTCGGAGATTTCATAACAGTCATCTTTTATGTGCCAAATTTCAAAATTAGAATTTTACTATACTACAGACTCTGTTTAATGGACTTAAATGAGGAAATAGTTATTTAGCGATTGCCAAATTCTCTTTAATTAAACGAAACAGAATCAGGCGTAACTTTGTGGTAGTTATTAATAATATCAAAATCCGTATTAAAAGTGGTGGTCTAGTAAAAGTTTTCTCAATATGGATTTTGATATTCTCATTAATTGGCTGATAGGCTATTTCCAAACCTTGTTGAATGTCAGCCAAAACCTAAGGTCCTTTTATTTGATAAAATTTAATTTATAGGAGTTGTATGTATACGTAAAATATGGTATGAATGTAAAATCAATAGAGAAAAAGTACCAGTTTATACAGGAATTAGCAATATATTCCAATTCATAAAATTCTTAACATTTACAGAAATCTAAATTGAGACAGTTTATTTGTTGCTGAGATGTTGTTTCAACTAAAAGTTTACAAAAATGTATCTAAACGCATGGGTTGATTAAATGATTTTATTTGTAATGTGGTTTACATCCCATGTAATTGAGGGATTTGTGTGAATTGTAAAAATCAGCAGTAAAGATGTCTTTGGTAATTTTGAGTAATATTCATATGTATAAATGTTCCATACCTTTAATTTATTACAATACTTCTGCAGTTGGTTGGTAGAACAGGTGGTAAGGTTAACATATACCACATTCAATTTATTATCAAACAATATTTCAAACTTTTATGTATAAAAATGCACATTACAATATTACAACAACAATTTTCAATTTAGCAAAAGCAAAACAAAATTTACATAATCTAAAACCACTACATACAACATCTATGTTTAACAACCATTTTAAGAATTCATAGACATTTTAAGTATATGTACAAATACAGTACATCCAATTATAAACGATATTGGTAACCAACTACCTAAAATAGCAACCTATATAAATTCCAATATAAAATACAGATATATGTATAGATAAACATAAAAAATAAACTGTGCTGTGAAATAGCTATGCATGAATTTGAAATAACCTTGAAACAGCATCTACATGACTTATCATGCAAGAATTTTCAGGGTTCCTGATAAGCCCTCATAGCAAGCACAGAGTCCTCGTGGTACATCGCCCTACCAGACACATTTTATTGTTGGCAAGTTCACTTGTCACATTTTTGATTTTACTTATACTCTTAATAAAACATTTAATATTTTTTGGGAAAGTTTCAAATACTTCTGCAGGTATACTTTTCCATTCCTTGATAGTCTACTTAGAAAAATGTATCTGAATATATTTATGCCTTATTTTAATTTTTTACTCGCTAATTAAGATTCTAGCTGCTGAAGGTACCTTTGTGTAAAAGTGTATAGAAGGAGATGAGGTTTCATCGACATCATATGGTGTCCATCTCACCTTCTCCACACCCACATTTCAAACGCCTCAATTCTCTTTCTTTCCCACTTCCTTAGCATCCATGCCTCACATCCATACATTGCTATGCTCCATTCATATAACTTTGTCAATCTTTTTCTCAGCCCCAGATCTAGATTCTTACTGCATAATAAATTTCTCTTTTGGCTGAAGGCCTCTTTTGCCATTCTTGCTTTTATTCCTTCCTAACTTCCCCAATCATCACTTATCATGGTTCCTAAGTATCTATATCTTTTTACCTTTTCTAATATGTCTTCTTTTATTTCCACATTTGTTTCCTCTTCAAAGTTTACTTGAATCACCTTTTTCTTTTTTACGTTTATTTTCATCCTGTATTCCTTCTTTCCTTCTTCCAGATCCTTTATCAGCCTATTAGCAGTGCTTGCATGTTATCAGCCAAGATATCATCTGCAAATCTTATATTTCTTATCTTCCTCCCTCCAATAGTAACTCCTTCCTCATTCCCATCAAATACTTTCTGGATCATTTCTTCAAGGTATAGATTAAACAACGTAGGTGACAGACAGATGAGGTTTTTACTAAAAAAAAAACTTATGATTAAATTTTCTCCTGAATTACTAGCTATAGCTATCCCTTAAAATTTCTAAATTCATTTATTTAAATTGATTATCCATAAGTAGCTTGGTTTCTGTAGTATTTTTGCGTTAAAAAGTTTTGAATCAATTTATTGCGTTATTTGGTGAATTAAAATGTTGATGCTAGCCATAGAAATTGTTAATGCTTTATCTACTATGCTAATCTTTCTACATAGGTAATAATGTTCTTGTGTTCTGTGCATTAGTTTGTAAATGTATAAACAAGAGTTTAAAATTTTGATATTTTACTAATAAAATTGAAAAACACTGCTGAAGGCTAAAACAATAATTCTACATTTTGCAAAAAGGGAAAATTTTTATGTTTAAACATATATTGCATTTGCAATTGAAATATAATTTAGCAGGTAAAGGTAAAAATGTGGTTCTTGAACTGAAAGTTAATAACATAACAAAAGATTAACTGTAATTTTACGTTATAAATAATCTCTGTAGAACTTAACTGTTTCATCGGACATTTTATACAAAGTTTTGTGACTCACTCTAATGTTTTTTATTCCTTATTTCCTCAGATCGGGTACTATTTGAATGAAGACAAGGCTTGGGGTCTTGATATCAGTGAACTGCAAAGAGCATTGGATGCTGCGAGGAAAGAATGCAATCCACGGGCCATTGTGGTCATCAATCCAGGCAATCCAACAGGTAAGTCATGATTGCTTTAAAGTTATTACTTCTCATCGTAAACCATTGCTTATTTATCATTGCCAAAATCATGAAGCATTCTTTAGAACTGATGATTTTCAAAAGTTTTTGTGGTATCTTTTAGAAAAAGTAATTCCATTTCATTGTAGAATTGATGTAATTTTGTGAAATTATTATATAAAGCTCAGGAACCTGTTGGTGGATTGGTTGGCTTTCAATTGTGCAGTCTTCAGGTGATAAGTGTAGAGGAGGACCACTTAGATCCTCAATTTTGGGGTGAACATATAAATAAATTAACCTTCCAAGGACTGTAACTGTGGTCACAAACGTAAGCTGATGTTGGCTAACGTATGCATGCCTTCAAGTTTGAAACTCACTTTTCTGGCTTTTTTAACACTTGCAATGTGTTTAGGGGTCGTCCATTAATCATGTGATGTTTTTTTGCAACTTTTTAACCCCCCCTCCCCCCTGGTGATACGCAGTGAGGTTTTAGACTCACCCCCCTTACCCAAAATCACATCTATTTTTTGGTACAAAGAATCTTAAAATTTTCAGAAGATTATCTTTAAATACAGGTTATTAATTAATCTAATTTAATTCTGGAAAATTAAGGAGCGTGATAAATATGTCCAGACAGACATTACGGTTGCAGGTTGTTTGTGACTGGCATAAAATAATAAATGAAAGGTGTAATCATGTGAAAAACATATAATTTTACTTATTATTGATGCATTGTTTTAAGGGAAAATATACACGGCAACGATTTACGCATGTTTTCGGTGCCAAAATCACGGACCTACTGGCAACTGGAAAGCCGAGCCAGGCGGCCATTTTTCTGTTTAGAAATTGCGCGCTCAATGAAAAAATAAATACACGTGATATTTTCCAAATCCCCCCCTTTCGAGCCTCACGTGATTAATGGACTATCCCTTAAGTAGATAGGCGGCCATTTTTCTGTTTAGAAATTGCGCGCTCAACGAAAAAATAAATACACGTGATATTTTCCAAATCCCCCCCCTTTCGAGCCTCACGTGATTAATGGACAATCCCTTAAGTAGATAGCTAGCCTTCATTAACAGCCATTTCAGTATTTTCATTTCATCTCTATTCTCAGTATGTAATAGTTTTCTCATGTATTTTCCAGGTCAGGTGCTGTCGAGAGATAACATTTTGGAAATTCTCAAGTTTGCACATCGAGAGTCCTTGTTAGTTTTCGCTGATGAGGTTTACCAGGACAACATATATGCCGAAGGAAGCAAGTTCTTCTCATTTAAGAAAGTCATGACTGAAATGGGACCACCGTACAGTGAGATGGAACTGGCTTCATTCATGTCTTGCTCAAAAGGTATGTTTTAATGTTCTTTTAAGAGTCAGGATATCGTGATCAATTTTTCAATGTGTATATATTTAAAAAAATTGCTGTGTTAGCTTCTAGTTAGTACTTGCTGATGTATTGTGTGTAATGTTTTAGTCATAGAACATTTATATTTACTCATTTAAATTTCAATTTTCAAATATAATGTGTCCATGAAAACAATTATCACCAAAAAATTAAGGGAGTTTCATTCATGATCAGCTTTGCAATAAATGTTTAGCATAACTTGATTATTTATTCTTTTGTTTGCCAATAGGAAGGCTCCTGATTGTCACTAAATCTGGTACACTTCTTAGCATTTTTTAAGCTTCTGAAGATAATCTACATAATTAAATTGCCATTGTGTAGTAAAACAATTAATAAATAACAAAATAATTACAAATAGGAAGATAATTTTAAATCGGTATGTTTTAATAGATCAGTTAATGGATTAGCTTAAGTTTTTAGCAAATTAAACTCTGGCATGCTTTATTTACCAGCAAGTTTGTTTTTGGTCTTTCATTTCTGAGAGTCAGCAATAATTTCTCTGTTTCTATCATTCTCATCTCATGTTATGGTCTTAAATTTTCGTCTCTTACTCTTTTAAGGTTATATGGGTGAGTGTGGTCTTCGTGGTGGATACACTGAGGTTATTAACTTTGATCCTGATGTTAAGGCCATGCTTCTTAAGAGCATCTCCGCTATGCTTTGCCCCACTGTTCTTGGACAGGTGAGTATTACTCTAGATAACTTTACCTGTGAAGTCATGTTTGCTTAACGATGAATTCAGTGTCAATAATTACATCCCGTGTACTTTTCAAATTATATTTATATCTTTCAACCTGTACAGTCAGTTAATTTCTATAGTAATTTGAAATTGTAATCGTTGAATCCTAAGTCAGTTTATGAATTGATTTTTTTTATATTGGATCAGACTGTTATGGATGTAGTGGTGAATCCTCCTCAGCCAGGAGAGCCCTCTTATAAACAGTTCTCAGCTGAAAAAGATGCTGTACTGAAATCTTTGGCACTGAGGGCTAAGATGGTTGCTGACACTTTCAACAGTATGAAAGGAATCACCTGCAATCCAGTACAAGGTGCTATGTATGCATTTCCACAGGTAAAGCATTTCCTTTTTATTTTAATAGCTTATTTTAAGTCAAATTTAAATACAATGTCCAAGTTTTCACTTGGAAAAATTCAATCAAAATCAAGTTGCAAGAATCCACTGCTAATGTTTAGTTTTTATATTGAAGAATCTCCCAATCTTGCATTACTTTTGTGTGACTGCTTATCAGTTGAATTACAGTATTTTCCTAAATTTATGTGATTAGTAGGACTATGGAAAATCACTCTTTAATTTCAATTCAACATTCATGAAAATATTACATGGCAATTTATTGTTGAGTCGTAAAATAGTAGTTAAATCATTAAAGATATGGATATGTTTATTAGCTGTAAGGTAGCATGGCATCTCTCTTTAGAAAGACATAGCTATTTTAGGAAATTGTGTCAGAATTTCTCTTAAGCTCTCTTGAGGGTAGAATTATGATGTGAAGTTCAAATTTTTATTGAGCATATTATGTATAACAGAGTTGGTATATGAACCTAATTGGCAGTTGAGGCAGTGTTCGGCAAGTTATCGGAATTACTGGGGACAGCCATATACAGCAAGAAAATATTCCATGTCATTAGTACAGAGAGGTGATAAACAAATTATGGTTGTTATTCTTCTTCAAATATTAATTTTACCAAACAGACAACACTTGTTGTTGATTTCATTTGTTTACGATGACATGGACTAGTTTATATGGGCAGAGTTTGATGAAAAGACTATTTCAGATTGCTGCATCGTAGACCTGACTCAGTGTGTATTTTCATTCCTCATTACTGTTCTTTTATGTATGATTTAACTTATTATTGAGTCCATCTGAAATAGCTGAATGTGCTGCTGATTATATCTTGTTAACCATTTTTACCAATGTTTTAAGATGAAGTATTGAAAATGCTCAGTTTTTGCATTTTTTAAATATGCTATAAAGTTAATAACTTTCCATTCTTTAATATCTGTAACTTAAGTGTACATAGGTAACAAACATTGCTTGGTCACAGAAGTAACAGCTTGTAAATAAGCAATATTATATCTAAGACCCCTTTCAATGGTAAATCAATTAATTCAATTTACCAAAATTGCATTAACTTATATAATTTATGGAAAATTGTGTCAAGTGCTAAAAATAATTGTTGGGAGGGTTAAACAAACCAAAATCTAGCATTGATAATCCTTCAAGTTGACTTTAACAATTGTTATATTCTTCTTTTTTTTATAGATCCATCTTCCTCCTAAGGCTATTGAGAAAGCAAAGTCCGTTGGGCAGCCTGCTGACACTTTTTACGCATTCCAGCTTCTTGAAAACACTGGCATTTGTATTGTACCTGGTTCTGGGTTTGGACAGAAACCAGGAACATATCACTTCAGGTATTCAATAGATCAATGTGAATTTTAGCCATTTGTCATCTATTTATAATATATATTTTTTATCTTATTCATGCAGATTTGCCTTTCTGACTAAGTATTTGAATATTCTTACCAGCAGGACTTGAGCTAAATTATCGATTTATTATTATTTCACTCATTTACAGTATTTAGATATTCTTTTCTGAAAGATTAATGTTATCTGAGTCAGTATAAATTTAAGTTCTAGTTGTGGGCTCGAAGGTGGCGATCTGTTGATCTCTGCATTTTTGGGGTTCCACTGAAATCCTAGATGACAGATGTTGACTGTGTTTCACTCACATTGCTGCTCTGTCTGCTGCTCGTCCATGATTGGTTCATTCTTTTCTATTTCCTTATTGTTTGACTGTTCTGAATACTCTTTTCCACTGTATCCATCTTCTCTCCTTATAAGTTTTGGTGTTTTGTATATCTCGATTGATTCCCTTATTATCCGAGGATAATATCATTTTTCTTTCAAGATTATTTTTGCCTCTTCAAATCTTATATCATATCCAGGTTTGCTCCACGCGTGTTCTGCGATGACTGATAAGTTGAATTGCGTATTTTTTTTGCACGCTTGTGTTCATGGATACCTGTTCTTAATGGTCTGCAGGTCTCCCCAACATAAGACTTTATGCTGGAGCAAGGGACACGGTACATGCCTTCTTGTAGGTCCTGTGGTAGTCTGTCTTTAGTATATTAGTAAACTATATAGTAGTATATTGAATATTGTCTACATCTATGCTAAAACCCTGCAAGCTATCTTTTGGAGTGTGGCTGGGGATGCAAGCACCTTGACTCTATTTTCGTAATCAATTACCTGTGCATATTATTCGAAGGAAAAATGAATTCTTGAAACTATTCATTCTATCATCTATTTCCCTGATATTTCTCGTAGTTTCAGAACCATAAGTAGCCCTTACCAGCCTTAGAAGACAGAAGCGATATGCAGTACCTTTTTTAAATCCTGAGTATGACATTTGTCAGCAGTCTCTCATAAACTACATGCATACTCAAGGTGGGGCCTAACCAACTCAAAGTAACATCACTCGCAAACTTTTTCTTTGCTCCTACCAACTATTCTCTTAGCGAAGCTGAGTTTCTTATGTGCTTTTCCACTTATATTACGGATGTGGGTACTCCTTGATAAATTATTTGTGAGAGTTACTCCTGGATATTTCACCGATTCTACTCTCATTAAGGAGGTTGTACGAATAATCATTTATTATTGATTATCTTTCGAAGAAGTTAAATACTGAACACTTTTCTGCGTTTATCTCTAATTGCCAATCATTGGGCTATTTCATAATTCTATCTAAGTTATTTGAAAGGGTTAATCTATCCTCTTAACTCTCTTATTCCTATGTAAATGACCTTCATTGTCGTCATGACCGTAAATGACGCCTGTGGATATATCCTAATTTTGCTGTCATTGTTGTTGCTAAGGTCGTTGATGTATACTAAAAATAGCAATGGTCCAATTACGCTATCCTGTGGGACCTTTGCAAACTACAGATTAAACTGTTGGCTGAACTGTTTCCGAAAGGGATTGGCCAGCCCATCAAATTTTTTTAAATTTTCTAATTGGTGCACTTGCATAGGACTTATGGCATAGTCTACTTCCGGTATTTTGTATACAGTGCACACGCCTATAAATATACTTGTGTTGCACCTATACCTGTACAATAAATGCGTGTACGGTGCTGCGGATGGCATGGCTCCATGTCTTAGTTAAAACATTGGATTCGCAGGCTAAATGATTTTTCTATTTCCAATGCTCGATTTTTGGGATGCCCATTATATTTTTAGTGTGTTATTTTGATATCATGATATTATGATAAAATTTAAGTTCAATAAATATGTATGAAGTATTTTAATATAGTGATTTGCTTTTATTTTTAGGACTACAATTTTGCCAATGCCTGACAAACTGAAACTTATGCTGGAAAAACTAAGGAAGTTCCATGATGGATTTTTAGAAGAGTATAAGTAGGTATGAAGACAACCTCCGCTAGTTACTGCTAGGTAAAACAGATCCATATCTGTGCAAAGGTGTTTGCATGAAGAATTAGTTATGATGAAGATATTTGATTAGCACTATTAAAATATGATATTTAGCTCAAAAAGTAACAATAATGTTTTCTGCATGACAATATGGTCGTATGCACTTGTGATGTTAACTGTAAAAATGTACATAGTCCTTATAGGAAGCTAGGAACACATACGATGGTCTAATGTCGATATTGTTACGTACCTTGAGATCGAATCTTCCATGAAACGAACCAATGATTGCTATAGATGATGCTTCTGTATTTGAGAGTAGGAGTTGAGATGAATCTTATTGAACCTCAGGTTTGGGAAAAGTGTAGCCTCTCACAAACAATCATCACAAATGTATGAGAAGTATTGATTTTTTGTTTTATTGTTTTACTATGCTTAATTGTTTTAATGACTTTTGATATTTTAGAAATGATGAGATATTTTTATAGAGCTTGTGATATAAGAGAGATTTTTGATATTAAATTCATATTTTGAATCTTTTCTAAATGGTCATCTGGCCATTGAGATGACTCATTCATACATTAGTTGGACAACATCTAAGATTGAACTGCTAGCAAGCGTCGAGTATTGTTTCACTTTAATGTACACATATATATATATATACATAGGCTGTCAATTACATACAGCAGATGAGTAATTATTTTCCCTTTTCTAAGGTTTTGTCATTTGTAAATATTATCTCATATTCATAATTTTTAAATGCATTTAAATGAGCAATTGCAGTGAAGAGTTGAAATAGTTATTTGAAAGAGATTTCCTTAGAGAATTCTGCAGGCGCTGGATGCCATATTTTAAGGAATACATCACAAATTTCACGCTGGTGATATGTTTTAAAGAAATTTTCTTGTGATAAATTGCTGGTAATTTATCACTTGTATATAATCGTATGTTTCTAAATTTTTAAAAGGAAGCAACATATCTTTCCTGAATTTTTTTATCCATTGTTGTTGGAAAAATTGGGAGGTTTTGAGAATGTTTGGATAGATAAGAGAACCTTCAGCTGGATATATTATTCCTCCATCTTTTTCTACTTAGACTTTCCAATATTTTCTTGGTCTTGTTTTTCACATGATTGTATATTAATAATAATCTACGCACTGTTAACTATTGCACAAAAGTGTTAATCCTGTTGTTATTTTGGTTATAACCATTTTATCAAATGAAATTTGTATTGTTTGCACAAATCTGATATTTTGCCATTGGTACCTTGGCGTTAAATATTTTTAAACAGATTGTGATAATATCTTTAAGAAGATCATTTTAAGTACTTATAATCTTTTTAAGATGGTGAATATTTAATTTTTTTGAATTTGCAGCACTGAGTATCATTAGTGGTCATTGTTTAGAAATGAAATAGCCGAAGGTGTTTGTTAATTGCATAGTGTTCAATAAACGATTGATTTTGTTATTTTGAATTAGAGTAACATAATGCTCAAAGGAATTTTTGGATGAATGCTTATTGATCAAAATTTTGCTTGGTTAATTTATTTAATCATATAGGACATTTCAAATAGCATTTTGACCTTGAGTTAGTATTAAATTTTCCTGATGGTGTGGATTGGAACATCTTCGGTGTGTGATAGTTTATGGTTTATGGATAGAAATCAAGTATATTTCCATTTTGTAATCCAGTGTTGCAAATTTTTAGTTTTGCTTCTAAAGCTAAGTGGTGCCTTTTCTTAAATAGTCAACAATTACAATAATTTTGGCCAGTATTATATTAAATATTGAAAAATGTTTACAGAATTAAGAGATTATGAAATTTGTATGCATTCATTCATTGTCAGTACAGTAAACTCCCATTTATCCAAAATAATCGGGACGGCGGCCGGTCAGATAACGAAAATTTTGGATAAACCGAAGTCCCGCGTGAAACTCCCTGAATTGCATCAATACCGCAAAATATGATCATAAAGCGTGCGCAAGTAGAATGCTATTGATGTGGTTGTGAATAAGCTTGCATGTTTTTGACTGAAAAATTTGTGTTGACGTGTTAAAAAGGTGCCAGAGTATGATTGAAAACTCAGAGTTTTAAAATGCTGAATGAAAAAGCTCGTTTATTTTTTGTTTCTACAGAAAGAATCTGTCTTATTTGGCAGCGGGAAAAAACAGGAGTTTTAATTTTATTACATACTCTTTTGAATGAAAAAATAAACTTAATTTATGTGGTGATAGAGTATTTGCATATGTGAAGAGGTGTCACGAGGGAATAAGTAATGGGTTGCAGTGCTATTTGGTGGGTGGGGGAGGTGCATTCGGAAAAGATGTTTACTTGGATAAAGCGGATTTCGGATAAACGCGATTCGGATAAACGGGAGTTTACTTTAATTGTTTATAGAAGAAATTGAATGATGGCACATCTTAAATTCATGAAATGATTATTGTTTCAATTTATACATTGTTTTCATATTCAGCAGTATAAATAATGTATTAATTGTATTTTACTTAAGGTGAGAAAACAAAATAATTTTATAATGTCAGTTTTTTCTAGAAGTTTTAATGCTTCATTTTCTTATTAACCGTGTCCAATAATATATTCCAAATAATGAATGAATTACCACATGTTCTCTAATAGGTCTCACCTCTAATGGTAGATATTATAAAATATTTAATAGTTAATCATACACAGAGGCCAGTAATACTGAAAAGACATGCATATTGAGGTTCCTTATCAGAGAAGGAGGGATCACCTAAATATTTTACTTCAAAAACTATTGTTATTACTAGAAATTGTGTCCTCCATGATTGGATGAAGACAGAGATGTTGACAATTTTATGAGTTAGGAGAAATTTATGACTTTGCTTTCCTCAATAAATTGTGGAATCATATGGTAATCCCTATGGTTTCTTTTTCTGCTATGACTGGAAGAATATTGATTTTATTGGTGAGATGGAAGCCAAGGGAGAACATCTCACTAAAATCGGTCACTTTATGGATCTTCCATCCTTATACATAGATTGTTCATTAGAAACATATATTCCATATATGATGTTGAAGAGTTGATATTATTCATAGATTTAAATGAGGAATTGATATTTATAAAGGACCATCCTAACTCTTGCATAATGTACCTGTAGTCATCAAGTCTTCATCTGTTGCACCTGTTTACGTAAAAGACGTCCAAGACTGAGGAAGCAGTGTGAAATTGCTTAACTGGTATAATATTGGAATGTGATTAAGAATCTATGATATGCTTAACCCACAAGGATCAGAAATGGTTATAATTTGAAAAGAATAGATGATTTCTTTGTTGTTTAGGGTTTAATCGCCATCAGAATGTAGGTACTTTCAAGCATTTTGAATTATGATAGAAGAAATCTAAAATCGTCTAATATTTGCATATGCTTTCTCTTATCCACTGCGAGTTATTATTTTGGTATGCAGGCTATCGGTAGATTCACCATCATTAGAATTTCCTGTTTAATTTTTTCATGTGTAGTTCTGAACCAAGTTATGCTTTAGACATATTGTCATATGAAAGGAGTAATGATAGGTTTGTGCAAATATGGTGACTACTCTATGAAACTACTACTATTATTTCATTCCATTAACATTGATGAACTTGCATTGCTCATATATGCATTCATATGCATTTGTGGTGTGTGTTTGTAACAGTCAGATTGACAAATGTCGCAGGAAGAAAGATTAGTTGTCAGTCTGATGGTAGCATGTCGGGTAAAATGTATTTCATTGAAATTATCTAGATTAATTAATTCTATCATTTGCTTTGTGCATAAATGTGGTTAATGAAAAAAATCAGGGTCTAGAGTAAGTTCTGATGAGTATTTGAGACTAATATCAATACTAACATAGCTTTCCTGTAATTGAGGCAATCAACTAATTAGGATGTTTTGGTGGTTGTATTTTAGCCATAGCTTGATTAAAAGCTTGTGCTTTCCTTCCTGCTGTAAAAACCTTTGTTAAAGGTTAAAGTTGATTACTGGTGTATGAAAAATTACTTGTAATTCTCTGTATTTTTCTTATTTTTGACTGTGCTTATTTTAAACGGCCTTTGTCCATTAATGGCCAATGAAAAGATATGGATTTTATGATGATTGCAGTTTTTTATTTGTGCTAATACTACCATTTCTAAAACTGAATTGATATTTCTACAACAACAAACATGGTATTTCATGTTTAATTTTAAAATGCTGTTGGGAATTTATGCATTATTATTCATTATCACCATCAAAATGCAAGCACATGTTCATTTTCCTTGTGAAACATTGGTATTTTATCTCAACTTTGTGACTGTAATTTTAATTCTTAAAACATATTCATCATGTCATTTTTCACCATGTTAGCCCATGGATTTCCTATGTTACACAAGAGGCAAGTCTTAACAATCTATGTCCTAAGTGCCTAAGGGATGTTGGCATTGTATTGGCAGAAAGGATATGGGTGGTTTGATCAGTTTTAGCTAATAAAGGACAATTATAATGTTAAAAAGTGTAGGTTTTATTTCAAGAAGAATTAAGGACTCAAACTTGCAGTTGCATTTTTGAGTTTTTCCAGTAAATGCAAGCAAAATTCAGGTAGGCTCAATTTTTTCTCTGTAGTACCATCTATATTTTAAATCTCTAGATTTGACCTAAATTTTGATTAAATATTTTGGTTAGTCTACTATTTGACTCATTATTTTGAGCTAAATCTTGTATAGTTTTTATGTTTTCTGATCTAATTTAGTTCTATTTGGTAGTTTGCTGTGGGCTTCTTTTTACTAAGAAGAAAAAATCCCCGTCTTCCTCACTCACTTTTCTTTCAAAATCTTAAAATTTGATTTCATGGAAGCATAGAGAAATATCGCTATGCATAAACCAGCAAGGTGAGTAATATCAGTTGATGGCAATATTCCTGAGAACTTGTAAATTTGATAATATTTTCCTAGGCTATGGTATGTGAGAGGTTTAATATCTCAAGGTCAAGCTCAGTGCTCTCATTTACCTGATGACGATTACTTGAAAAATTTACGAAGAACAGTAAAATGAAAAATTACTTTCTTAAAAATCCCTAGTTAAATGCGCTCTCAAAAAGCTCTATAGGTAATTTTAATTATATTATTCTTTATCCAGGAATGAATAATAACAATAGTGAAGAAGAAAAACCTAACCATTGCATACAAAAGTGAAGCATGTCCATCAATTCAGAAATCAGTGGTAAAAGCTTTCTAATAACTGTAAACTACTGCTACAGTCTCTACTCTGTAATTGCTTCACATGAAATAAATGTTCCAAGTTCTAAGATGGTGAAAATTAATTGATGCAATTTTCAAGTTCAGGCAGTTCGTGACTTTTGACTTATGTAAACCAGGACAGGACCAGGTAAAATTAACCTCTTTAAATTATCATGTTCTTAATTAATTTTATTTGATTGGTCTCAGATTAAGACATCCTTTATCATAATGAATAAAATTTAATTTGAGAATCATGCCTAGTTAATCAAATATTAAAAAAATGGTAGAATAGTAATCTGATTTGGAAGGAAGTATTGATTTAGGAATGAAAAACTCAGTAGAAGAACATTGCTTCTGTGATATCATGTTTGTAATCAATAAGGAAGGGACAAAGGAAGTAACTATGAAATCAGATACATACACTAAAGAACAAATGGAGGTATAAAAGTCCTGTATTTAAGGCTAAAATCTTCCAATTTCCTGGTAGATGCTCTGGCCAATTTACCTATCGTGCAGATCTCCCTCCATTCTTCAGGAAGCTTTATTGCCAAGGAGCACCCACCGTTGCCATGTTCCTAATACAGGCAGTCAACCTTTAAAGTATTGTCATGCACACCAACAAGCAATGACTAGAGGAAAGAAAAATAAAAGATCTGTGCTCAAGTCACAGGCTTAAAAGGCTTTTTCACTTTCCTTTTTTCCTTAGGTGATATTAATCACTATGATAAGTGACAACTTCATGTTTGTTCAGCTTCATAAAAGATTGTTTCCCAGTTTAGTAAAATATTTTACAATTAGGGTTTAGAGTAAAACAAAATAGATTTTGGACAACCATTTTATTATAATAAACAGTAAAAAGTACACTCTATCACAGCACTAAACATTTCCTTCATTCAGTAACATGAATTGAGCTGCCCTAGTGTGTCCTTCACCATTAACGAACAGTAATAAAATATTGTACGTGTCATTTATTTTATTTTGAGCTGTATGTGTTGATTTGCATTTCACATCAATGATTACACATTGTGTAATAAAAAACAATTGCTGTGAGAAAACAATGGTAAAGTGGGAGTACAATGCTTGCTAATTCACTCTATTGTTTCAAGCCAGTTTACATAGGCCTTCCTTGGCAATTGCTTAAAAATGGCTAGCAATGTGTTCAGTTAGGCCCTTGTAATAGGATAAGGGGCCAAATCTCATAGAAATCGAAACACCCCTTAATGGTAAAATTCACACTTCCCAAGTAGCATTCATCGCAATAGCTAAATTTTAACTTATTCACATTTCATTATCAGGCCACTAATGTCACTCTTACGCAAGACTGGTAATGATAATTTTTGGGGTGTGTACACGTGTGTGTTCAGACAAATGTATCTGCACTCACATACAAAATACAAGTTAGACATAAGAAGGAAGGAGAGGTAAATGGCCTTCAATCAATGGCACAGTTCATGAAAAATTTATCATTCAATGAAAGAGTAAATGTGACAGGAATGGTGAAAACATTTTTCAAATCATAATTTATGCCTTAAACAATGTTTAGTCTACTGGAGTCTCTAACATTCAGCACCATAAACCAGAATACAAATCATTAAATATCATTCGTAATCCACAAAGCTCCTCTATTAGTAAAACATCTTTTTATCTCTACGTACAAATTTTCGTTCTCAAAACCCAAAATATTAACGGGAGTTCTCCCTAACAAGCTCATTTTGTGATAGTGGTGTTATGATAGTGAGTTAAGATACAGAAGAGATTATTGTGAGCAATAAGACAATGATCGAAAATTCATGGAGGGATTCTGTGTCGTAACACTCATTTTAAGTTTGAATTATTTGTGCTTCATTCAATTATCTATACAAAGGCATTTTTATCAAAAGAGAGAGTCGCAGCACAATTTAAGTGTGGGCTGTCTCTTAATTTTTTATGCACAAAAAATGAAGCGTTTCCATACACTAGGGCCTCTAATGTTCAATTTCATCGATTACATTTAGCAAAAAGGAATTAATCAGTTTAATCGAATTATAAGATTTAATGTTATCTTTAATTATAAAACAAATTATTTAGTGGAATTTATTAACAGCATTCAGTTTATGATTAAAAAATTATAGCAATGAGTTTGAAACATGAGACTTCAGTTCAACTGGTCCAAAATAAACAAAAAGATTGAATATTAATAAAGCGGGACTATTAAACATTCATACTCATTCCTCCATGCAATTTTGACAAGATTTGAAATTTAGATAAGCAGATACCACTTGCTCACTGAATTTTTGCCTGGGAACATGAATAAACAAAACTATGCTCCCTGATAAATTCAGCATGATCCATTGGTATAGATTTTTTATGTTAATACAGCTGGAGTTCATTACTTATAATAATGAGATTTGAGGTATTGAGGTCCACTTTGTAGATTACCATTACTCAGTACTGCCTAATACAACTCTAATCTAATTTTGATTGTAGTAAGACACAAACATCTTTTATGCAAAATAAATGGAAATTCAGGTAATTTGTAACTTCTATTTCTGTTGAGATAAGTGTTTTTTAGAAGAGCTAACTTAGTGCTAGACGATAAATTTGTTACATGAATGCCTCAAATTATATTTTCAACCTCATATTCATCAGAGCCACTCATTCATTATGAATTTATGTTCTAAAACTTGATATTTCTCCAGATAAATGAAATGTGGGATGTATGGAAAATGTAGACGATGAAAATTAAGAAAAGGTACATAGTTCCTCCATCTCTTTGGTCCACTTTTGCCAATTGAAAACTTTTTGGATCTCATGATATTACTCTATGCATGATATACCTCTAGTTAAAGTTAAACCTCAACAATAATACTTGGATAATTGCAAGGAAATAGTCTCTAACCTCCTCTCGTTACCAAATAAATTGGTAAAATGTGTTAATCTTTTGGATAACAAATTTCACCTTAGTGCAAATCAAATTAAGGAAAAAATAGAAAGAAATTGGATCCAAGTTTAACTGAAGTACTCATTTAATTTCACTTAAATTGTAATCAATTCTCACCCCTGTGAGATTCCACGAAGTATCTTTAATTAAAGAAATTTCAGTGATACTCTTAATTTAATTTGTTAACCTTTGATCCATTTTTATGGAGATGAATAAAAGACATCACTAGCTTATTCCATTCTAATGGTCCATCTCAAATACTTCATAAAAACAATCAATTCTTCCCTATTTTTTTTAAGGCCTTTCTTTAATGTATATATACCTCAAAGAAATCACTAGCTTCTGCCTTCTCATCAAATGCCTGTATCGTTATATTCCCACTATTAAATGGAAATTCAGTAGTTATTGATAAATAGTAATTTTCAATGGAAATTTGTGTACATTAAACATCAGTTTAAGTACATACTGCTATGCTCTGAATATACTAATTTTTATGTAGGTCTTTTTAATGATTCATTTTTATTTAGTGCAATGAATGTCTGAGTTATGAAGTTTCTATTTAAATGATTCTTTTTGTTAAAATTTTAAATCTAAGATTTCTTATTCAGCCTTATTTAATTACCACTTTGAATGGCAAAAATAATTAAATTATATAAAAAACTGGTACAGACAGCTGGCAATTATTTGAAATTTTCAATGAACAAGTTATTAATATTCACTTTAATCTTTGTCTTGTATACCATACTGGGAGGTGGGGGGTTAATAAATATCAATGAACGTTAACTTCTTCAAATAATTACGGACTTTCATAATTTTTAATCTTAAAAATGGAAATTGAATATATATCAGGAGGAGAAAAAGAGTCTCAACCAATATCATTATGGCAATAATTTATGCTTAAATACGCTTTTAATTTACAGAAGTGTACATATCTTTTAAACTAAGAGATTCCTTTGATTGTATGAGGTTCGGGTTTCAGCTATAGCTGTATCTCCTAAAATGTAAATTTAATATAGATATTGACCTTCCCATAACAAAATCTAATTATTTATTTGATATGGTAATTTTTATATTTAATGATTAAACTTTATACTCGATGTTTAATGATGGTAAACTAAGCAAGTTTTCTTAAGATTAGATTCCTCCTCCTTTTATATCAACTTTGGAATGAAAATGCACTCAAGCAATCCCTCGTATTTATCATTAAATGCATAAAATATTTCATTCCTGAAATGCAGTCCAACTTTTCCTCGATTATTCCTAATGCAACTGATTAAATTCAAAACTAAATACCGAAAAAAGAGCATTGCCTTAGTTTCTTATTAGGTTTCAGGAGTGAAATATAAACAATATTCTTGTACAAGAAGAGCAACATAATTCCTTATTGCAAATAATCTTGGTGATTCCTCATTTGCAAGCAGTTAAAGTCAATTGTTGATTAGAAAGCAGAATTTTAATGTAGAGAGTATAAAAAGTTCAGATATTTAACCAGAGTTATTTCCAGATCTGAGGATCAGAAGTGCCTTTCATCGGAAATACTTCAATCCTGTTACCACCAAAAATTTCTCAATGAAGAGTTCAGAGTCGAGCACCGCTATGTGAGCTGCTCGACCAATTAGGGAGTTGGCTGTGTTAGGCAGTGCATGGTGAACATCATAGCGGACAAAAGTAACTTCTGGGCGACCAATAATTGGCGATAGGATGTTGTGAACCATCTCCCGGTAAGCGGCCCCTAAATGAATAGAAAAGTTCAAACTTATAAGTTAAATGTAGAGGAAATGTGATCAACTATACGTTGGAACCAAAGTTGCACAGAGGATAAGGAACAGTCTAGATATAATCAAATAGGTAGGATGACAATATGTCTGATTTTCTCTTGGATTTCCCTATTTGTGAGCATTCTGTCCTGTTAATATAAGAAAAAAATTGCTACATTATATTATTTTTGCTTTAAAATGCATTTTTCACTATTAGAGAAAAATGAGATTTTGAGATCTTTTTAATTAAAC
Source organism: Sympetrum striolatum (assembly GCA_947579665.1). NCBI lineage: Eukaryota > Metazoa > Arthropoda > Insecta > Odonata > Libellulidae > Sympetrum > Sympetrum striolatum. The sequence goes on from OX388350.1 coordinate 84,693,970, forward strand.
AAGATTGTGCCATAAGTCAAGGTTACTCCACATATGATGACAAATAATTGATTCAAATTATCAATATATCTATCATCATCTTCTACTGTACAGTTGATACAACTAAGAAATAATTACAATCAGAGAAGATTTTTTGTAATATGTACTTATTTACGAGATGCAATTTTGTATCTCATCTCATTGTACTATTGTTCCTACAGTAGAACTTCTTGTGAATGACATTATTACAAACCCATAAGTCAATGGGTCTTAGCAGCATATGAAACACTCAGGTAATCTATATAAAGCTTGGTGGAACATTTTCTATCTGCAGATCTTGACAAATGGTAAAATGCTATCCACACGGCTGAAAGTATAGATTAGTTCAACCTAAAAAGAGAGAGGTATGAACTATGTATCATGAATTTTGATGTCCTAAAAAGTTAGAAATGCATTGAGATGGGAGATTGATAATGAGCTAACTCATATATTTTCATTAATGAGATCAGGAACATACCCATCCCTTGGCCAAACATATTTGCTAAGGATGCGTGGTCAGAGGGTACTACACTGATTTACAGTGTATGAATTCAAACCTTTAACCACCCTTTATGCCATAAAAAAATTTTAAAGGAGATAAAACATTTCTACATATAATGCTTTATTATCAATTACCAAAATCGTTACAAAGAAAAGGTTTGGAGAAGACCAGAACTCAAGAATAATGTGAGAAACATATTTTTAAACATGGCATGGGTAATCTATGTATTATGCTGTTTTTTTTTAATCACTGCTATATAGCTTCTCTATTAAGAATACAATTGGCAATTTTCATCTAAAAGACAACTAAATAGCTGTATAGAATAATTCAATAAAAATTATCTAGCATATAAGTATTAATAAGTATACAGAAAATAATTATTGTCAGTTGCACCTGGTTAATTATCAAGCGAAACATCTGAGGGTAAACACTGTAAAATACAGACTGACTATGCTTGGAGAAAATCCTTTCATCAGAGTTGAATAAATCATTAACAAATTTTTAACTAAGACCTCTTACCCGACTATCTACAGAGTGAAATCGCAGCCCTTTGAGATACCTTACCTGTGACAGACGTGTCTTTGACAGCAGCTTTGCAGAGCTCTATTCTAGCAGAGTGTAGGGGAACATATCTATCTTGGGAAGATCCACAAAGCAAGAGATGCTTGAAATGGTGGAGATAGGATCGATGGCTTAGGCGATACAGAAAAGTCTGACGAACGTCTGGTGCATCCTTCAGAGACAATTGAAGCAAAGATCCAGATTTTTTCCATTTCTGCATGAACCACATTCCTAGAAATGAGGAAAGTAGAATTCTACATTCATCTAATCTGTTGTCAATCCATTTTGAGGAAAAATCTTTATACGTTAAGGAATTACACCAGGAAAAACCACAACACTCAATATTCATTGCGCATGGATACATTTTGCTAATAAATGTCTAACCTAAATCTCAGATGCCAAAAGAAAATGATCATTTCACTTCACAACCTGATCAAGAAACCAACAAAAGAAGTGAGATATGGCCTCCCAAGATGTATGGATAATCAAAATTTTATTTACTGTGCTTTATGCCTGGATTTCCCATCTAAAATGAAACTTTATCACTTTCCGCACCCACAATTTTAAACTAATTAATTCAAGATTTTCAATGTTAATCGATCAATTAATTCAACTATACATAAATAGAAAATCAAAGTTCTAAGGAACCACTTCATCTTTACTATAAACTTCGGGGTCCAAAACCCTCCAGCAGGCAGTAACAGCTCCTACAAAAACTTTGTGAGCTGCTAGCTAAGTACCTTGTTATAGATTAAAATGAATAATGAGTGCATGTAGTATACAGTAAAAATCATTATACACTAATCTACATCAATGATTTGTAAAAACGTTTAGTATTTCACTTATTAGGGTAGATCCCTACTGGTATATTCCTCGTAAGATGCCAAGGATCGACGTAAAATATTAAGTTTAATTTTCAGGAAGGAACAATCTATCAGGTTACATAGAATTGGTTAAAAAGCTGGATTCTACCAACAGATTGGACACTCCTGCTGTAAACAATCGAATGAAGATCAAACCACACAATCACCACAGCAAAAACATGCGAATGCCATATTTAAAGCAGAGAACTTACCACTACAGATGTTAGTTCTGTAATATTTTATAAATTTAATTGCTCTAGATTACTCACCCATATTAACTAATCCACTGTTGTTATACAATGTACCTAGATGAGGACCTGAGAGTGATAGAAATGTATGCAGACGAGGAAGAAGATGCTTCATCTGGGGCCGAGCAATGGCAGAACGGATAATTATATTGCCTAACGAATGACCTACGAAGCTGACTCTGGCTGGATTCAGACCATACGCCTCCACATGGTACAGGATCTCAGCGACTAGTTTGTCTGTCATGGTGTCAAAGTCAGAGAAAGTATCTCCCTGAAAAAGTACCACAAATAAAATTAATACCTGATAATATAATTAATAAGGACATTGATTATCACAGCTTAACTCAAAATTAATATGCACAACAGTTCTAAATACAAAAAAAGAGAGAAAGATCTCTTCATTTGAGTTAGAAAATTTGTATTTAAAGTTTTTGTCTTCTATTCATTCTCATAAATATTCATCCTTGCGTCTGCATTAACGTGCTTGAGATGTATTTAAGGCCTATTGAGACAGTTTATCAGATATTTCAAAACATAAGAGTTTGAGATTATTTAAGAAATAAACTGTATTGAAAATATGTCTTAACCCTTTGAGTGCCAAAGTCGCTCACAGTGATGTTGGAAAAAATTAGTTAAAATGCCGGCGTCGCTCTGAGCGACTCTTATCAAAAATGTTTGTTATAAAAAAATGACTGTAGTATATTTTTAAAATTAATTTCTGAAATAGAGATTGCATAATAAAAAAGTAAATGTTTTCCATACCCAGTAAAATCTTTAACAAATTATTCAGAATATTATTGGTTTAATAGATATTTTTTCAAAAAAGTCTGCAATTCTCTGTAAAATAGCCTGGCAATTTTTGCATGATATTAGGCAATTCTGCATGGCACTCAAAGGGTTAAACTCTTGCAAAATTAAAAAAAGAAAATTTTACACCAAGGGAGTATAGCTCATGAAATTCAATGTGATCATGAGGATATTTCTAATTTCTTGTTATGACTCATATTTACATGCTTGAGTTTTGGTTGACCTTTAAAAACAAAATTTGAATGAAAAGAATCTAGTTTTAATGTATACATGAGACTTATTATTAATCAGCCTTTTACAATGAAGTACGCAACGATGTGTGGTTTAATAGTCAATGTAATGTTTGAATGAAATAGAACAGTTGTGTGTGCACAAAATAACTACTCCTGTCTCTTTGCAGAAAAGACACCACTGCGCTTATATAATTCAAGGAAGATTGTTAAGGACAGGGCCGTGCACAGGATTTGCTCGTGGGGGGGGTTTTTCTCATTAAAAAATAGTAACTATATTAATACAACTATCAATAATGAACGTACACGAGAACGTACAGGAGTCCTGACAGATGTTAACATGAAAGTTGAAAGAGGCACTAAATTTTGGAAGAAAAAGTTTACTAAATGAAACACAAAATAATTTAATTTTATCCTATCCTCAATTCATCATTCGTGGAACTTTTTGTATGAAGGATCCTCATGGGGGTGGGTTCTAACCCCCAAAACCCCCCCTGTGCGCACGGGTCTGGTTAAGGAGTGTTGAGCTATATCTCTTAAGCACCTACTGTGTGATAATATACAATTTAAAATTGATTGGAAAAGCAAAAAAATTAATTATGAATTGCGGGAAAACTTAGGTACATGATATTAGTAAAACGGACACTTTTAGCATATAATAGTGTTAACCTTACTTGTGAGTACATGGTACTTTGATAATATTAATTTTATAGCTATATGAACACCTGGAGTAGATGCACTATTATTCAATTCTGATAATTATGTTGTGAGAAAGCTAAAGTCCTTTTTTAAAATTTATTTTACAGTGTGATTTTGCAAAAGTGAATTTAAAAGAATTTTTGAGATAGAGGAACTTGCCGCTTTATTAAGGAGAAATTAAGCTTACCTGGTTGCGTTCGGACATGAGGAATTCTAAATTTGCACCTGGGAGTCCCATTTCTAGATAAGTTCGGACAAGGCGGAGGTCTGCTGAATTTCCATCTAAACCATGCACACATACTATCAAATGTAAACCTCCAGGAGAAAATATACGGTATTCATCACTTATATGGAAGTAAGGTAAAGTGGATGCCAGGGTTGGGAAGTCACTGAAAAAGTTCATCAAATCTTTACTCAAGTATTACATTCTAAATAAGATTAAAGGTACATGTGTTCAATAATTACTTGGGAGATTACATTAAAAATTACTAAGATTTTATATCTTTAGCAAACATAATATTATCTAATGTAATAATTAGTTTTATTTTTATCAAAATTTAATTTTTTTAATATCTAAAATTTTTCAAGTGCAAAGAATCTTAAATTAAATGCGTTTTTATTATAAATTATAAGAATGGCTAATTCTTGGCATTTCTATTTACTAAAAATATGTAAAATCCTATGGTGTAGCCTCATTATTAATCCTCTCTCAAAGAACAATTCTGGACATACTATGACTCCTTGGGCTATACATTATGTAAATTAAGTCCTAATTTGTAATAGTAGTAAAAAATGTTAGTTTAAAAAGCAATAACTATTTTATGAGCACAGTTGATTCATATAACTGATAATTTAAAATCATATTCTGGTCCTTTTGAAGATAAAAGAAGAAGAATAGAAACTAGAAATTTATGTCAAGTTTACCAAGGGCAGGGGTGAGAAAAGTGTATCCATTATGGTGTATACAGAATTTTCTTCTTCTCTTATCTATGCAAATGGGGACGCTCTTTAGTTTTTTAATCTTTTCTTCAAGCCAATTGAAAATAAAATGGAAACTGCTACTCTTTTATATTTATCAATTCAAGTAATTTTACATAAAAAATGATTATGATATGTAAGATCTTTGAAACAAAAGCATCATCCAATTTTGGGGTTGTCCATTAATCACGTGATGTTTTTTTGCAACTTTTTAACCCCCCCCTCCCCCCTGGTGATACGTGGTGAGGTTATAGACTAACCCCCCCTACCCAAAATCAGGTGTATTTTTTCGTACAAAGAATCTTAAAATTTTCAGAAGATAATTTTTAAATACAGGTATAATCTAATTTAATTCTGGGAAATTAAGCACCCTGATAAAAATGTCCAGGCAGACATTACGGTTGCAGGTTGTTTCTGATTGGCATAAAATAATAAATGAAAGGTGAAAAACATATAACTTTACTTATTATTGTTGCATTGTTTTAAAGGAAAATATACATGGCAATGATTTACGCATGTTTTCGGCGCCAAAATCACGGACTTACTGGCAACTGGAAAGCCAAGCCGTGTGGTCGTTTTTCTGTTTAGAAATTGCCCGCTTAACGAAAAAATCAATACACGTTATATCTCACTGCACCCCCCTCCCCCTTGTGATATTTTCCAAATTTCCCTTTCCAGCCTCATGTGATTAATGGACGATCCCTTTCCAATTAAGAAAGGTTCACCACCCTGACCTAAGGAACTGAACCTCTTATTTATAATGGATTAATATGACTTTTTTAAGGTATTAATATGTATAAATTTAAATTACCTAGCTATTTTTAGCTTTACTATTACCTGTATATCATGCCAGTGAAGTTCATCTGGCGCTTGAACTCTTCCTTGCATTTTATAAAACTCAATTGACTTTCATCTTCATTAAGCGTACCGTTACTACTAAGAGTTGTGGCAGAAGAGCTAGCGCCATGCCTGTGTTTGTCCTGTTCATCACCTTCATTTCCTGTGCAACAGTCACATGACACTTCTCCTGTTCCCACTCCTGAGTCTGTTACTGAGCATTGAGACTGTTGAGCCTTTGGGGGCATCACTAAGGAAGCTGTCCTGTCACTGCTATCACTTGTCAGCCTATCCTCTGAATGGTCACTGATCGGGAGACCTGACTGGGAAGATAGATCTGAACTTAAACTGGGACCTTTGTCCACCAAGTCTGCACTCCTGGCTGGAGTAGTAGGTGTTATCCCCGTGCTACTTCTCTGCACTTCCTGTTGAGGGTGCTGCCAAGTTGCATAAGCTTGGGACTTGAGACTCTGCTGTTGGGCTAGGAGCTCAACAAACAGTGGTTGTATCTGACTTAGGGGAAGTTGTTGGTAAAGTTGATTCTGATGTTGCTTCATCAGCTGCTGATGGGTTTGTTGCTGGTGGGGCTGGAGGATTGACTGCTGGTAGGTCTGCTGTAACTGCTGCTGAATTTGCTGCTGATGGGTTTGCTGAATTTGCTGCTGATGGGTTTGCTGAATTTGTTGCTGATGGGCTTGCTGCATTTGCTGTTGATGAGATGGCTGAATTTGCTGCTGTTGATGTAACTGCTGCTGATGAGTTTGCTGATGGGACTGATGCTGTTGGGTTGGCTGACTGTACTGACCCTGCAGCTGAAGTTGGCTTGGAAGTTGCTGACCCTGTAATTGCTGTTGAGTTTGTTGTATTTGATGCTGGGATTGAATTTGCTGAGGAGACTGTTGAAGTTGAGGTTGTGCTTGCTGGGGACTGTGGTGTTTTTGGTGCTGCTGAGGCTGTTGTTGCGGTCTTTTCTGCTGCTGTTGTTGTTGATGGTGATGCTCAAACAAAAGTAGAAGGGGCTCAGTGTTGCATAAGCATTTGGTTCGATCTGCTGCATTATTCCTTTGGGAGATTGGCAAAAATATAACCAGTACTATCAGAATCATTTTATTGACATAAACAGAACAAGTTGAAAGATTAAGAGCATTTGAATTACCATGACATTTTAACTCACAGACAACTCGTTATAGCAGGTACAACTTTGTTTACACAAGGCCCATGCTTTACAAACTACACAACTTGGAAACATTACAACAAGAGCCAGTCATATAATAATACGATGCCATATGTACTAAAATTAACTGAAGTCATTTACATGTCAACATAGTGTATGAACTACTTCCAGAACTAATTAGAAATTCCAATGCCATGCTTGATTAATAGCTAATGATCAAAAATCATCCTTCATTCTACATGCTAATGGACACCTTTAAGCTCACAGTTTTTCTTGTTGTACACCCTTACTGTAATAATCTTTGAACAGCCTCTTTAAATTGTCTTTCTAAGCAGTTGGTATGATCTTCAGGAATAAGATAGCAAGCAACTGATACGTCCACATAAATTTGGAATTATTTTAGAGCATCTGAATTGATAATCATTGTAAAGTTTGATCAGCCTTTCATAATGTTTTCACTTAATTGGTGTATGGTATCTTACTGATAGTGGAATGGGAGTACAAATTGAGCAATTATAGTGTATATGGGCTGTAAAGCTTTTTAGTAGCTGTATCTTTGAGTTAGAGGGCTCTTTACGTTTGAAGAAATTCAGCAAGCAATTCATATGCAATTACACTGATTTACATCTTATAGAAGTTATCAATTAGACAGCTAGTTTATTGTTTGAACATACACTTATCCATACATTGACTGGTATTGAACAAGTCTTTCCACATTTATTAAATTATGCTTCTTTATGACTTTAAAATTGATTAAGAAATAAATTAAATTGATGGTACTGAGGATTTTACTTATACTGCATTCTTCTATATAGGTAAGATATATAGGGTTTTTAAGTAATATTAGATTAAAATGAGTATAAAATAAATTCAAATTCTATCTAGCCTACATAATTCTTAGAGAAAAGTCCTTTACTTAAACACTACTTAAATTTTACATCACTACTCTTGACTACATATGCTAGCTGTCCCACTCTAAATCACCACAAAATATACGATTTAAGTACCTATTTCTATTCCAATAAATGTCTCCAAAAAGCAGATCCAATTTTTTTTTGCTATATATTTATCTAAATGTACACAGGTTCCCTAAGCACTTAGATCAACTAGGCACAAAAATGTAAACTAATACCAATCTAAGCCTTTTTTACTGCTATATAATCTCTGATAAAGTATTACATATGCTAAAATATCACATGATTAAGCTCTTTGACTATATGGATGGAGGCTAATGAAAACAGCATTCGATGACAATTAGTAGTTATATAGAAACAGTCTAAAAGTAATTCATCACAAAAACTAACTGAACATATTGGGAAATGTTTCTATACCAAGTTAAAACAGATATTTGTAAGTGCTAGGAACTTAATAAGGGTATAGACAACTTTAAAATCACTGAAACTTTCACTTTAAGCTCTCATTCAACTGTTAACATGATCAAAAAAGAAAGTTTGTGCAATTTATCTTGAATTGTGAAAGTTTTTTGATAGTAATGGATGCAAGATATTTTGCATTATCATTCGAGAAAACCTGAATAAATTTCATAGACAATCATTTAAAGAAAAACAGATGAACTCAAACTTTGAATTGCAGTAATACTCTATGCCAAAAGGTATTTAGAAAAAACCATTGTGCAAATTTGCTGATAAGTGTATTAATATAAATCTATTTTAGGTTAGTCATCACAAGAAGATTCATGCACATACTTTGGTGAAGGGACTTTATGGTTTCCTCTCCTTGGACCAGTTCCAACTGAGCTGACCCGTGCTTCTTCAGGATGAGTTGCCCCAACCACATTCACTTCTGTCTCCAGAGTCCCTTTGGTTAAATGTCTGTCCACAATCAAAGGTTCTCTTGGAGAAATATCCTTCTTATCACTACTCGCAGCTCTTCCTACATTTCCCACTGCTCTTCTCTTTCCCATTTCTCCCAAGCTTTCATAAATATGGAATGCTGAATGCGGGGTTGTTGGCGGAGCAGAAGCAGGGGGAGGGTCTCTGAACTGTTCTGGTGGTAACTTTGGAATGGCTGTTAAAGGTGCAGGAGTCACAGGTGTGACTGCTTTAGGAGGAGGGGCTATTTCTTCTCTTTTGGAATTGGTCTCTTTCTTACTTGCTGTTGATTCACCTGCTGCTCCTCTTGGAAACAGTGGGGGATCACGGAATTGCTTTGGAGGGGGAAGGGGTATTTCCTCGTACGGATGTCTGCGACGTGGGACTGTCATTTCCTTTCGTAACATTGGTTGCTGAGGGGCTTGAGAACGTGGGGTTTGAGGTGGAGGCAAAGGAGGATCTGGATCTTTAGTTTGTGGCATTTGGAGCTCTGCTGCTGACCCCAAAGCTCTCTTCTTCCCTAATTGTTCTAGTTTGGCACGGAGCAATTCACCATTCAGAGCCCTTCGAGAGGCAATGGCTGCTGCTTGTTTGGCTGTAGAGGTTGCGGGCTTGGGTCGAGGAGTGACATCACTCTCTGGGCTCAGCTGACCACTGGAAAGGTCACCAGAGGTATGACGGCTGGAGTTGGACACCCATCCACTCTGCTCCGAGGTTACATCTCCACCAGCTGATGATGGAGATGAGGGTGGTGAGGAAGATCCAGAGGATGATGGCGAAGATGGTGGTGGGGAAGTTGGGGAAGAAGACAACGGAGAGGATGATGACCTACGAGGAGATTTGGCAGATTTCACAGCCTTGACAGGTTTGGCAGAGGTGATAACAGATTTTGCCTGAGAGGCAGCAGATTTTGCCTGAGCTTTCTTCCTCCTTGGTTTAGTTTTTTTGGAAGGGGTTATGGGTATTGGAGGTGGCACTATTGGAGCCTCAGTAGGTGTCACATTATTTGGAAGGATAGTAGCTGGACCAGTGGGTTCCACAGACAGGAGAGCATGGTCAGAGGCACTATAAAGTCCGACTTGTATGCTACTCAAGGTAGGGGTGTCAGCAGATGTGGCAGGTGCTGCTGTCAGATTGGGCATGGACTCACTTGCCATGTCAGCCATTGGAGGAATGGCAGGAGACAGGACTCCTGAGGGAGAGAGGGGTGGGACAGATGCTACTCCTCCTGCAGCTATAGAGGACCTCCTCCTGGATGGCTCCCAGTGTATGGCTGGCACAGAAAGGGTGCTGCGGGAATGTTTAATGGCATGACTTGTTTTACTTTTGCTCCCTGATTGTCCTGATCCTTTACCCCTTGCAGGCTTACCACCTACTGCAACAGCACCACTAAGTTCAAAAGGGACACTGGTGCTTTGCTCCAACCTCCTATATCCTAAGAGCACTACTGAATCTGAGGATGCATTACCATTCGATGTTCCAGAAGAAGAAGAGGATGTGGAATGGTTATGAGGTCCTGTTCCGTTTGCCAACCTTAGCTCTAATCTGAGACTATTCTTCAATTTTTCCTTTAAAGTTGGCCGAAATAAAAGCTGAGATGACTGTGAGGGTGCAGGAGGAGGTGGTTGAGCAGGGGTGTGTCTTATGACACAATCTGTGCTCCTCTCCCTTCTGATGTGTTGTTGGTTTGCATGACGATGCGGACTACTGCGTTTCTGCTGATGGGAATGATGGTGAGGATGTGGTAAGGTAGCAGGAGCTGGTGGTGGTTCAATCCTTTGAGAGGAAGTCTGCATCAGAGTAGGGGATAGAGCGATTGCAGATGTCCTCCTACTTGGTCTTGGTAGAGAACTAGCAAAACCAGATGCAGCAGCTGGTGCTGATGATGGTAAAAGGGGAGGTGGGGAAGATGCTGTCAAAGCATTGGCAGCATTTGCTCTGCGTGTGGCAGCAGCTCTCCTCCCCGGACGAGTGACAGTGGCACCAGCAGCCGCTAAGGCAGCAGCAGCAGCTGCAGCCGCAGCAGAATTGGTTCCTCTTGTTTCAAGCTCTGTCCTCAATTGGTCAAGGGATTTGCTGTGAGAAGGGATTGACTTTCTCAGACCATCGCCAACTATTAAGGGATCTACTCTCACTTGCTGTTGATAGGCATAAGGGTGTGGATGCATCTGTAATAAAAAGAAATTGTTTTTAGGGCTTGATTTGGTAAATCTATTTTAATGGTTTAAACAATGTTGTAACCAAGCAATCCCTAATAATAATCTTACATTTTGGAAAATATAGTTTAATATTTTATCAGCTGAAGTTCATAAAAATTTGGTACATAATATTTCTTCATAAGAAAGCTAGCGTTATTATTATTATTATTACTGCATTCAAAATTCACTTTTTCTTATGATTAACAGGTTCACCACGGCATATTTTAACACATAGGATCTAGTGAAAAATATTGTCAGGTCATCCTTAGTGGATATTTTAAGAAGGAATTCAAGATCTTACTAAATATTGTTTCAATCGTTAATGCCTACTTTATGTACCAAATGACATCAAATTCATTGTAAAATTATATTGAATTTAATAAATAGAATAGAATTTATAGAATACATTCATGAAATTTATAATGTATACAATCAACCCTAGACAAACACATGAAGAGTTCAAGAGAGAGGCTATTTTTTCTTGCTTATTGACTTTTTCCAGTTTCTTATTTATAGAAGTTCAGGGGTGTTTTATTTCACTTTTATAGGATTCCGTTAAACTTAGGTCTACTCTATAGGCATGTTTTATAAGATTATTGTAGAATAGATTGTTTAAATCCACTCAAAAAGGTACTTTCCTTTACTAGGAAATCCAGTAGTTTAGCACTTACTATTTCTTTTCCATTCAAAGCATCATAGTTTATTAATATTATAAAAGGTGGGCAAGAGTTAGCAAAACTCACTAAATATCTCACTTTGTAACTTTCCACCCTTAAATGCATTCACAATGTTTATTTTATCGTTAAATAAAAACAACTCCCCTCCAACTCCTGGTAGTTTACACACCTTGAGGGCACAATGCAACTCTCTCAGCCATTGACACATGTTAGAAAAATTGTCTTAGCATACTACTACAAACTGCAATGAGAAATGTCCTTCAAGAACAAATTAAAGTCATGAACCAAGGTTCCTCTGTTTATTCAACCAATTATTTAATTACAGCAAATTGTAAACGAAAAAGGAATTGGAAGAAAGTTATTTACCCTTGAATCTCTGTCATGCTTCATGGCAGATAAGCTGAGATAGCAGGGAGTCTAATGATATATTTTCTTAATTTTCTCATTTACAATTAAATGCTAAATGTAGCCTGATGGCTGTTTTTTAGAAATCCCAGTTCTACTGTTTCTCAACTATGTCATATAGGAAGTCCCACACTCTTGCTGCCAGTTCAAGATGAGACCTGACTGAAGGGAAATAACATTGCTTGCTTATATCCTCATCACAGCTATGGATAGTAAGCTGAGTTTATGCCTGAAGAATTATTGTACCAGCATATTAGTTAAATCATACAATCTTCAGATTCTACAAATCAAATTTAGATTGCATCTTTCAAATGGATTCAATTGAATGCCCTATCAGCATGAAGGTGTTTCTTCTGTTATCCATTTCTTAGTTAATGTATGAAGAGAAAAGCAGACATCTCGTGAATCAAAGCTAAATTGGTTAAGAGAATTTGGCCTCTATAGGAAAACAAATTTTCTGATGAAAAACTCCTGAGTTAAGATGTATAATACACGATTTATAAAATTATTTGTGGATGGATTTAGAAAAGTACACAGATACTCTTGCTAAAAGGATGGAAAGTTGGAAAATAAACTAGAAAATCTACTTTACATCTAATAATTACTACTTTCACCCTATACGTAATATAGAGAAAGTATTGTATTTGCAAAAAAATTTGACCTCCAGATTTCAACAGAAATAGATGTTTTAGGACCCATAGAGTTCATTTTCGCTATTTTACTGAACATGTCTGTCTGTGGTAAAAAGTTTGTGAGCACTCTATCTTAAAAAGTAATTATCTGATCATTTCCAAAGTTCATATTTAGTATTTTCCTAACAATGCCAAGAGTTGATTAGTTTTTTATGAATACGGCTAAACTGTAAGTTACGCTTTATCCGGAACAAAATTTTGTTTCTTAAATATCTCTGTCAAAATGCAATGTAGGTATATACATTTACACACAAAAGTTACAGATAATGTACATTGCTACAACTTTTGTTTGAAACAATTTTCTGTAACATTCATTGTTTTGGAGTTATTTATATATTACCGGCATAGGCTTCCATTTTCAATAAATATGGAGAAAGTCATGTGTTGGCCACATCAGATTTTTTGTTTCAGTTTCTGGAAATCAAATCACTTCTACCTCCAACCAGGTTAAACTCTTTCAACGTACATTAGCATGATCTTTTTTATCTGATCAGATAAATTGTATAATACATTGTCGGATATTAACCTGGTTAACTTTAAGCTCTTAACCTACCTCATACTTGGGATGCAATGGAATTTGTGGAATTTGCGGAATGTGCTGCCTGAAGGCAACAGGAACTGGGGTAGTGTGCTTGGGTGGTTGGTGTGTAGAAGCAGTGGGGGCCCTTCCTGAGGTAATGGTGACAGCTTCAGTGGGGAGAGGCTGCCGTGGCCTTGCTGGTAATGGCTGCTTGGCAGGGGTTGGAATCTTATGAGAGCGGGATTCCAGGATTTCGACAATGCCACAACTGCAGTCTTCAGAGGAAGCAGTGATAGCCGTTGTTGCTGGACCCAGTCTAGCTGAAGCACTACCATCGTTGGAGGACACTACACCTGAAGACCCAACAACTCCTAGAGGAGATCCACTCAAAATCCCATCATGCTTTTTGTCTAGATCTCCTGTACTTAGGAATGGCTCTGAAAAGTCGAAATATAACATCTTACTTTCTAACAGGGACAGATCCAGAACATTTTATTAGGCCTCATCATAAGGTTAAACCTGACAATAAGTTGAATATGTTGAAACGTAAGTTTGTTAAGACATATTTAATCATTTTCATCACAATATAGGTGCTTCTTGGGGAATCCTATAAGTTTTCCACTAGCTTCTTCATATAAAATCGTATGGTTTGAAATTTCTTATTTCTGCAATGAAATAACTATATGAATGCTGGTGTAAAAATTGATTACAATGTATTTATTATCTCTTATTTGAAAGAATAAATCACTTTGGATTGTGAATTAATAGCTTTCTAATTTATATTAATAATATTGAATTATATTATTTCAGATATGTAGGATTTTCATTTACATTAAAACAATTGATATTAATAACTTCATAAATACAATAAAGAGTAGTGTAGTAGATAAACATGAAAAGTATACATTCTAAGGGAGCAGCAGTGAGGTTTTTCAGACATTTAAACCTTAAAATCTTTTATTCTTATTTACAAGTTTTATTTGACCCAAACCTACTAGCCTCAAAATTACTTAATCATAGCAATGATTCCAAAGTCATCTTTGTGGGATTTTTAGGTAAAATTTCTTTGGTAGAAAATATATTTTGCTTTCGTGATACCCTCTCAGATGTATTTTAACTTAATATGATTTCTAAGCAAATTCCACAAGCCTTGATACTTTTGCAGCAGATGATAACTGGGTAGAGATGAAAGCCTTCACTGCTTTACCTGACTTACGGGTGGCAACAGATCGTCGCCTAGCAAACTCGGATACTTCTTGGTATTGGTCCTCGAAGATAATAGGCAGTGTAGATGCATCACCATCCACCTCAGTGCATTGTATAGGCAGTGGGGGCAGTGAAGCCAGGTAGCGAGAACGCCTCAACGACTCTGAAGCAGCCAGGTAACTTTGGTAGTAAGTTGCATCGTAGCAGCCAGCAGCTGACTGGCGAGGATTGTCAATCACAAAAAATGCCTCAGCAAACCGCTTTACCTACGTCAATATCAATAATTAAGATTTAAGCCTCATATAATGGCTGAAGCCATTCATTCTTGTTAAACATACTTATAATTAGTAACATATGGTTGCTATGAGGCTTATTTACTTAAAGATAACATAAGTGAAGTTCGAATGACTGATGGCTTACCCTGAGATTGTGATGATACCTTGCAAGATGCTGATGTACTGGGTCTTTGCACGTAAAGGCTTCCAGAAATTGTTGCCATAGCAATATGTTCTCAGCGCACAATTGTGCAATATCACTATTAGCTAATGCAACAAATTCTTCTTCCACTTCTACCATCTGCAAACATTTCAAATGAAACAATAAAACTTTAGAAAAGAGGTTCTTGTTGATGCTGATCATAAAACATTATAAATAGAAAAGATAATTCAATTAGCATAAGGCCATAAAAAGAAAACCATTTTAGAAGAGAAATAAGTACCTAAAATTTGAAGAAGGGAGATGCATAAAAAATTAAAGATGCACCTTTAATAGTTAAAAATATAGGCTTAGTTCTTATATTGTGACATAGAAAATTACTGTATAAGCCCAATTATAATGCAGCTGTATGTATAGTAAACAGCCCATACAAGATGATCTTAGGTTTTCCATAATTTTTAAATGACACTTGAGTGGTTTTAGTGGATTAACTTAGGTTATATCTTTTTGACTTCTCTAAAAGAACATTCTTGAATATAAGATCTGAAAAATATAATTTAACATTTTCAATTCAAAATTTTTAAATGATACATTTACAATATTTTTGAGAGTGAATTAAAAATACATGAAAATATTTTTCCAACCATTGAGCATTAGATGGTGGGTTGGATTTGGTTTTTCAGTTACGGATAATCAAAATATTTAACATATTTGATTATGTAAAGTGAAATCTGGTGGAATATGCCTACATACTGGTAGACATATTTTAAGTGTATTTTTCAGGCAATTTTTATCCCAGATATATGCTAAACAATGAATCATACGATATGTTTTATATTAACCTTAAAATTAATTATGATTATTAGTATCATCTGTACAGGCTACCTTGAAATTCTTTAATGCATTTAATTGTCCATCAAAAAATGAATATATATTTTTATAGTAAATGCTTTGATTTTTGTATTACAAAGAAGTATGCCTATAAAATAACTTCCACTTGCATGCATGACACATCTAAATAGTAAAAGAAAACAAGAAAACTTAAGAGAATATGTGCCCATACATATTTCATAATGTAGGAAGTGTATGCATCACTAGCACTTATCTAAGAAGCTAGGTCTCAGATAGGGTTACATATAAAACTTATGAGTAATGAAAAATATCTTTACAGTGATGACAGTAACAGACGTTTTTATTTGATGTGGATATGATATTCTATTGCACACACAATCTTGAGTCTTTTTCTGTGTAAACACAAAATCATGATATTTGCTGCAAAGTTTGGCAATAAGCCCGAAACATTTCAACAAATATACATTCAACTCCAAGTATTCATCTTACCTTCAGCCTGTCCCACTGAAAATCTGCACTAGTGATTTTATTGTTTGATAAAAGAGAGGTAGGTAATCGCTGTTGGTAATGCTGGTTGCTTGTTGTCTGATTGGTGTTCTTTTGGCAATCCTATTTGTGGCAAAGAAATTGCACAATCTTGTTAATTTATTTATTAGTATCCCACAACACCAAACCTAGAGAAAAATTTCCTTTTCCATAAATACATTTTAATCTCTCTGAAGACAGATTTAAAAGTACCAATGATCATTAGAAATTTACTGATGACAATGTTTGCATTTCAAGGATTTTTGGGTAGTGACGCATTACCGTAAAGTTTTATTTAGCTGTAAATAATGTGACTTCCAATGAATTCATTAATTTATAATATGCCAAATCAGTGTACAAAATAAGATCTGAAACTCATTCAAAACTGGTTTCTTTATCTATGTTAAATTCATTTTCAATCATCCCTAACTAAAAAGGAGAAGAAAATAATTTGATATATGATGAGGGAAGGGGGAACCACCTGCAATATCATTTACTGATGAAAGTTTATAAGTTGAAAGACTCCATAAGCCACATTATTCAAATAATAAATTGTATTTGGCTTACAACGGCCTATGAGAACATTCTGTTGTAAAATTGCCTCACCTACTGCAGAACTGGAATGTTACTTGACAGACACAATCCCACATTTTACATCAAACATGATTTATAGAAAATAGTTCAGAAAGTTTAAGGATAAGCTGATATATATTTTTGAATTATGAGAAGACTTATATGGAAAGTGAGAGTCAGCTCTGACTTTGAAGTCCTTGCAACATCTTCAATCTAATTTTCACTGCACATAGATCATACAAAAAGCATTTATTCTTTTAGGTGTCCCATCATCAAAATAGGAATACAAAAAATATTCCCTTACATTAAAATATCTGTTTTAAGACTGCGCCTACAAATGATTGATGTTTATTCAATTTGAAGAACCATATTGAAATTATTTCAGAATCTTGCATTAAGCTCATTTTGTTTATATGATGTGTTGGAATACTTCAGATGATTATAATGCGAGAGTTAATAAACAATGAGTCTATGATATGTACAATGAAACTTTATCACAAATGAAAAAAGTCTTGCAGTAAAGTCATATAAATATTTGAATTCTTGCAACAAAATTTATACCTATTTCATGATTTTTTTATCCCTGAGTTGACGGAAGTCACCAAAAAACATTTTTATTTCTAACATTATTACATGCAAATAATTTTGGTACTGCTCAACTTGAATAAGATGTAACGATATAGTGAAGGAAATTGGACATGGCTGTGCTCAATAGTTGAGAGAAAAAATGCTCCTTCACATGTTTTCTGCCTGCATTTTGAATTTTCTTGTTGCCAAAGCATTATTTATTGGGTGCTGTTGGCTAGGCCACCAATCAGCAACTCACGATCGAAATGGGTTATAGGGGCATTTTTACTCAAAACTTAATTGTGATGAAAACATTCAGAAACCATTGCATGTAACGAAGCATTGAGGTTCATGCAATCATTGCATATCATAAAATGCAGAGATATTCACATCTTTTTATAATCAAGCGAGTAAAATATGCATGCTGTTAGCAAAAAGGTATAAAAATGTGATTAAATGACTATGGTAATAAAATTGAATTTTTGCATTTACATTTTGTCATCTGTACATTCATTTTTATGAAAGGTTTTTCCTGAAATTCATTTGGCCCCAATTAGAAATGCCAATGTAATTATCAATTAATCAAAATCAAGTTGTCTAAAATATTCTTATCTTCTATTATTATATTTTTCAGGAGAAATAAGCTTTTACACAACATAAGCAAAAAGTTAAGAGGGATTCATGACCTGTTTATTAATTGCAGATTTTGGAGAAATTAATTACTCATCTCCATAAATTATAGCCAGAATGTGCAAAGAAAAACTGAATGCTGCGGATATAATAATTTTAAGCTTGATTTTCTTGCAATTTATCTCAAGATGTTTACTTTATACTTCATCAAAATCTGATAAGCAAAATCATGGGTTAATTTTCATTTTCCTGCAAAAGGTGTTCATTTCTACGATAGAATAATACAAGCAAAATAAGGGGAAATGAGAACTTTTTTAATAATTGAAAATTACATATATTACATTTGGGCTCCCGGATAGTCATGTGGAAATCGCATTTGCATTTGGTAAAAGCAGTCCCAGGTTCGATTCCCGGAGGAAGCCAATGTGTGAAATTACCTACGCTATTGAATCACTTTTAACAATACTGCTACTACTGCTACTACAATGACATTTTCTTTAAATTTCGTTTTTTTTTTAGATTACAATAAAAGATATTGAGTTAAATTGGATTTTGAAATATCAACCATGTGAAATATTACTAGGATTAATAAATATGGTTTACTTTGAAAGAACAATTAAGCCGCTTAGTCATTGTGTTAAGCTAATATACTAATGAAAGTGTAATGCCACCACAAAGTGCCAACTGCATTGGAAAAGGCATAATGATTTTCATGTGCATGATTCAAATATGACAAGTTCCCATGCTACATATTGAATTGAATTCTATCCACTATATACTTCACCTTAGTGAGATCTGTTAAGTTCCCCAGCCTCTGCAGACACTCCTGAAGTTGCTGCTGCGTTTGAGATGTTTGACCCTGCTGTTGTGTACCCTGTCCGCCTCCAGAATGCGATGATAAGGGGGAAGACCCCTGCTGCGCTCGCTGTTGTTGCAACTGAAGTTGTTGTTGCTGGATTTTGGCTTGCTGCCACGCTGGAAGCAGTCTCATGAACTCTTGAAGCTTTGATTGAAGAGATTCATAGGCAGCAAGCAAGACGCTACACACCTCTCTATGGACATGGCGAGCATGAGATAACCTACTACTGCTACTGCTGCTAATTCCTCCACTTCCCCCTGTGCTGCTGCCCAAGGAAGTGCTTCCACAGCCCACGGGTGATGATGAAGAGGAGGAGCTAACACATTTAGTTGTGCCCTGAAATTTGATTTCCATGACTCTCTGCAATCTTTAAAACAGAATGACTTCATCTTTCTAAATGCACTGGTACCAAGGCAGCCAAAAAAAATGCTACATCCACCTCTCTCTAAAAATTTTCATCTGAAGTAAAACTTGCATCAAGTTTCTTAAGTTTAGATTCCATTCTAAAGCTAAGACAAATAACAGGTCTTAATGAATACACCAGCATCTTTTAATGGTACTTATGAATGATGTTATGAACGAAACCAACACTTAAAATTCTTTTCAGCTTTGATCATACTCATGCAAGGTGTTACATCATACAAATACATAAAGATCCAGTTTTGCAAACAGGCAAAGATTTGAAACATGTGATGGCACATTTAAGTTCCATTCCAAGCATTTAAAAAAACTGATACACCAAATATGAAACAAATTTAGTTTATTTGTACAAACACCAAAATGAAAATAGAAATGTGAAGGCTTTACTCTCAAATGAAATCATTGGTGATTTAAGGAAAAGCCCCACATAGAAAGAAAGTGCAATCCGAGTGAACAAAGCATTTGCTAGTGTTTAATTTTTTACATTCTAGAAGCATTATTTTACCAGAAAGACAACAGTGAGAAGAGAACATAGAATTTAAGGAAAGCATTTCCCATTTCCAACCTTGTTTTTTTAAAGATTTGACACAATAAAATGCACCTGCTCAAAATTAAATTCCATGAAATTGAAAAATGTAATTTGAAATAAGAAAGGGATCCTTACTTGGTGTAATCCTTGTCACAGCCTCGAAAGCAAGTTTCATTCCAAATGGATTAATGATTCATTCATAACTTACAATATAAACAAGAGACATGTTAATTATAACATACTCTTAACTACCACTTGTCTTTGGTTAGGTTTATTTTGTAAATCATGGCTAATTTGCATTCTTTTATGCTTTGTACTCTAAATCCTCCTTATGGAAATCATACTTAACATTCTGTAAATAAAAATTCATTTTTTAGCAAATCTAATTTTTCTGAGAAATATTGGTTAGCTATTATATTATGTAACTCAAATTCAGTACAAACAAATACAAAATTGTGATAGAAAAAGATGAAAATAGAATATTTATTTGTTAGCAATAAGCAATTACAAAAGATATTCATGCAGCCTTGTTTCTGAAATGTGCCGATATTTATTTAATTCATGCTTTCAGTATAATCTAATAATATAATGGATTTAATATTCAGCTAAAATGATCAGGAAGATGGCTATTTGTAACAATATTGTTATATTTTTCATAAACAAACTATTGTAATGAATACCGGTCCCGAGTGTTCCGTAGGTGCATTTGCATTACGTAGGCGTGATTGTTGCCGGTTGTGGTAACGGGAAAATAGGCACTGTTGGGCAGAGTACGAGGTAGCCATTTTCTCGGAAAGACGTTGTAGAGTCATGTGTTGAATAAAAACGTTACATTGGTGTCAGAAGTGGGATTAACAAATAATTTAGTGTGAATCTCAGTTTGAGAAAGAAATGGAAACAGCTAAAGTGACTCTGGAGCAGTTGAAGGTGAAGGATCTGAAGAGGGAACTTGAGGAGCGCGACTTCGACATCGGCGGAAACAAGTCCGCTCTTCAAAACCGCCTTCGCCAAGCGTTGCTGGAAAATGGCGAAGATCCGGATACCACCCTTTTCGAGTTGGAAGGAAATATTTCTGCCGTTTTGAGGGGACTTTCTATTATGGAGGTAAAGATAGCCGAAAGTTCTCGAACTTTGAGGGAAGAACTCCTAGAAAATTCGAGAAACTTAGAGGTAAAAATGAACGATAATGCTCGAAGCCTGGAAGTGAAATTCAGAGATGAAATACTAAAGGAAACCGATAAGTTTCGGAAAGAAATGGACAGTTTGAACGCACGGATTGAAGAGTGGGCGGGGAAGCCAGTTGCCCCTGCGTATGCAGCCTGTGCAACAACCGTGAGAGATGGGTCAACACTCAGGTTGCAGACGCCAACATTTGATGGCAAAACTCCCTTCGCGCGATATCTGAGCGCGTTTGAAAACGTAGCGGAAGCCTATAGCTGGACGAAAGAAGAGAAAGCGTCGGCACTGAAGGGTTCGCTACGTGATGATGCCCTAGACCTCATCCAAAACCTTACCGCCGATGAAAAGAAAGACTACGAGCTGCTAGTGCAGCGTCTGGAGGAGAGATATGGTAACAGACACCTGGAGCAGGTCTACCGCATCGAATTGAAGCACCGCAAACAACGATCCAACGAAAGCCTTCAAGAATTCGAATGCGCCATAGTTCGGTTAATTGGCCTGTCTTATCCAACGCGCCCGGCCGAATATCTGGAAGATATGTCGAAAGACGTATTTATCGACGGTCTCAAGGATCCCGAAACAGCAACAACAGTAAGGATGGCTCGTCCGAAGACAATAAGTGATGCGTTAGCGATAGCGCTTGAGTTCGAAATCGCCAAACAAGCATCACACGGGCCTAGTAGGGTGCGAACGGTGACGGAGGACAGCATCGAGGAAGTAGTGCGGCGAGTATTGGAGCAGACGAAGAGCCGTAGGCCGTTTCGTCCGCGATGTTGGAAATGCGGTGAACTGGGGCATCTAATGAGCAAATGCAACAGGCACCGGAACCCATGTGGAAATATTTGTTGGTTTCCAATAAAATTTTCGAATACATACCAATAACATTTCCATTAGAAATTCTATTGGATTCCATTAGAGTTTTGGCCGTTGGTTTCCTATTGGTATTGGTTTCCTATTGGTTTTCCGCTAATATTCCTGTTGGTTTTAACCAAAATCCTATTGGTTTTCTAATGGTTTACCGTTGCTTCCAATTGGTATTCCGTGAATATTCCTGTTGGTTTTAACCAAAATCCTATTGGTTTTTTAATGGTTTATCGCATAATTTATTTCCAGGTTTAAAAGGTATAATTTTCAGTAAAGAAATGCAAAATACACTTTAATATTTATTACCACAAACAACAACACTACATCATTTCCAAATTAGTTGCTATTAATTGCTAAATCCAACTTCTTGGCCGCTTTCCTCAGATTGATTCACACCTACCTCGTTAACCACGTTCTTGCAAATATTATTACAATCAAAGCACTTTCCTATGTTTTCCATTGTTCTTTTCTTCTGCTACCTGCTCACTTCCGGACAAACTCTTTCTTCCTTTACATATTACAAACTTTACAAACTGTTTCTTCCTTTACACACCTACTCACACAGCTCACCATGTGAATTACTACGAAAGTGGTGCAAATGGCCCGAATTTTACGAATACTCTTTTAGAAACTTTTGCTATTTCTTTCGATTACAGTACGATCATTTTAACTTATACCGTCACGTTTTCACTTAAAATAAAAATGTGCACTTTCACAAAACACTCCCGAACTCTTTCTCCTCACGAACTTTCGCACTGCTTCCTCTCTCTTGCATCTTCACGCCGCCATTAGGGTCCCGTTATCCCTAGCGTCCCTAGCGGACCCTTAGGGAACAACCACGACAACCACCCCGGGGCCGTCTGCTACTTGTACAATACATTTATCATTAGCCCATGAAATTACATTACTATCAAATTCCATATTCTTGCAATGTTTGTTAGAATATCTAAGGATTATTCTCCTATATGGCGGAAGTTATACAAGTGCATAGCGCCTCTACGCAGTGAATTGAACGAAAACCAATATAGACTTTTCAGATCCAGTACGTCCCAATAAGAATAACCAAGCTTCCTAATACCAACACACGCCATTAAAAACACCATAGGAAACCAATACAACCTAATAAGATCCTGCGAAACATCCCAATAGGAAATACTGAGCTTCCTAAAACCAATACACACCAACAAAGACACCATACGAAACCAATACAAACCAATATAAGCGAAGAAAACCAACATAAACCAACAGAAATACCAATAGGAACCTAGGAAAATTTTCATACGGGAAGACCGAAGAGGAACCAACGCCGGCGGGAAAACTAGATTGGGTCGGTGAGATGGGGCAAACGGCGACCCAGGATTACCATGCCCCGAAGAATACAATTATTGTGGCAACCGTTAACCCAGGATCCGGAAGTGTTTGTGTCGATGGGTCAATCGACGGAAGACCTTGTTCCATGCTGGTAGACACGGGCGCGACTAGAACCATCATCCGGCACGATCTTATTGGGAGAAAGAGGGCAGTCGCAACTAAATTGCGACTACGAACGGCTACGGGCGCTGCGGTTAATGTGCATGGGGAAATGGACATTCGTCTGGCAATAGGATCGACTATCGTGGATCACCGTGTCCTCGTCGCTGACATAGAAAATTGTGTGATCCTAGGGATGGACATCATGGGCAGCTGTGGTTTCCAATTGGATCTGAAGCGCGGAGTATTGAGGGTGGACAACGAAGAAATGATCTTAAATCCTGAAAAAAGTGCTTCGATACGTGCAATTCTCTCCGAGGATACAATAATAAATCCTAGGAGGGAAACATTCGTGATGGCGCGGTTAGAAGGAAGTCCACAGTGCGGAAGAACCATTATGCTGGAGCCCAAGAATGATGACGCACATGTCGGTCGGGGAATTCTAGTGGCGAAGCAAGTGATCACTGCTGAAGATATAGTCCCGATCAGATTGATGAACATCGATTCGCACCCTGTGAAATTGGATAGAGGCGCTGTATTAGGAAATTGCGCAACCGTGTCGTCAATTCAGCATCAGATACGGACAATACCGACCGATTCTTCGACAAAGATCCCTCCAAAGTTAGCCAGCTTAATAGCGGATACGAGCAGTGGCAGAAGTATGAAACAGAGGGAACAAATCAGGAACCTGTTCCTTAAATTTCAAGATGTGTTCGATGTGGACGACGGAGTAAGAGGGAGAAGCAACATCGTCCGACACAAAATCGACACAGGGAATGCAAAACCTATTCGTCAACCGCCTAGACGCTTGCCACTGGCGAAACGCGAAGAAGCAGAACGAGTCCTTAGGGAGATGAAAGATGAAGAAATCATAGAGGCGTCAAACAGCCCATGGGCCTCTCCAGTGGTCCTGGTAAAGAAAAAGGACGGATCGACACGATTTTGTGTGGATTATCGGCAACTTAACAACGTCACACGGAAGGATAGCTATCCATTACCAAGAATCGACGATACACTGGAAACCCTGGCAGGATCGAAGATATTTTCCACCCTGGATTTGAAAAGTGGATACTGGCAGGTTGAACTAGCCCCTGAAGACAAAGAGAAGACAGCGTTTACGCTCGGATCGGGACTATGGCAGTTTACGGTGATGCCCTTCGGGCTGTGCAATGCCCCAGCGACCTTTGAGCGGCTGATGGAAGGCATCTTGAACGGACTATCGTGGAAAACTTGCTTGGTGTACCTGGACGATATTATCGTGGTGGGAAAATCATTTGACGACCACTTGGACAACGTGAGCAGCGTATTCCAGAGACTACGAGAGGCAGGTCTAAAACTGAGCCCGAAGAAATGCTGTTTCTTGCGCCAACAAGTTAAATATTTGGGACACGTTGTGTCCGGAGATGGAATTGCGGTCGACAGTGAGAAGACAGAGGCCATTAAAGGTTGGCCGGTACCCCGTGACAAGCACCAATTGAGAAGTTTCCTGGGACTGTGTACCTATTACCGACGGTTCGTGAAAGGGTTTGCGAACATTGCGAAACCACTGACAAGACTCACCGAGGAGGCCAGGAAATTCGAGTGGGGTCAGGACTGTCAGGAAGCCTTTGTAGAGCTTAAGGAGGCATTGACAACATCCCCGATCCTTGGATATCCGAACGAGCGAGAGAAATTTATCGTGGATACGGACGCAAGTAACTTCGGAATAGGAGGAATCTTGTCCCAAATCCAAGGCGGGCAGGAGCGGGTTATTGCTTACTTTAGCAAGACGCTCTCGAAACCCGAACGCAACTATTGCGTGACCAGGCGTGAGCTGTTAGCTGTCGTTAAGTCTGTGGAACATTTCTACAAATACCTGTACGGACGGAAGTTTCTACTGCGAACCGATCATGCCGCACTCAAATGGCTCCTTCAGTTCAAGAACCCTGAAGGACAGATAGCTCGCTGGATCGAGAGGCTCCAGGAGTATGAATTCGACATCGAACATCGGCCTGGTAAGAGTCATGGAAATGCAGACGCGCTCTCTAGAAGACCGTGCCCTTTAGAGTGCTCTCATTGTCATCGAGCCGAAGAAAAGTCGGAGAGGGTCTGTAGAACTACCGTGGTCTCCGTAGAATGGACGCTTCCTTCGTTACGACTTGACCAGAGAATGGACCCGGTCCTTAAGGAAATTCTGGTTTGGAAGGAAAAGGGTCAGCGTCCGGAATGGCCGGAAATTTCATCAGGCTCCCCCAAACTCAAGAGCTATTGGGCGCAATGGGACTCGTTAGTGGTGGAGGATGGCGTTTTAAAACGGGCACTGGAGAACCAGGATGGAACGGAGCAGAGGCTGCAGCTGGTTGTTCCTTCAAGCAAGATCCCGGAAGTATTACGGCACCTTCACGACGAGGCATCTGGCGGACATTTAGGGATGAAGAAGACCCTTCAGAAAGTGCGCGAGCGATTCTACTGGGTGAACTGCTCGGGCGACGTGAAGGACTGGTGTAGGAAATGTACCATCTGCTTCGCCAGTAATGGGCCACAAAAACGTCCCAAGGCTCCAATGAGACAGTACAACGTAGGGAGCCCGTTCGAAAGAATTGCCATCGACATTGCAGGACCATTCCCAGTAACCGAACAAGGGAATAAGTACATCCTGGTCGCCATGGATTACTTTACTAAGTGGGTGGAGGCGTATGCTCTCCCTAACCAGGAAGCAGTGACGGTAGCTGATGTGTTGGTCAAGGAGATGTTTTGCCGGTTCGGAGTACCCCTGGAGCTGCACTCGGACCAAGGAAGGAACTTTGAGAGTGATCTGTTTCAAAGGGTCTGTGAGAAGCTTGGACTCCGGAAGACAAGGACCACAGCCCTTCACCCCCAGTCTGACGGAATGGTGGAACGAATGAATCGCACTCTCAACCGCTATTTGGCGAAAATGGTCTCTTCACACCAACGAGACTGGGACGAACATGTACCGTTCTTCCTAATGGCCCACCGATCAGCCGTTCACGAATCGACAGGACAAACTCCTGCCAAAGTTCTCTTCGGGCGGGAACTCAAGCTGCCATGCGACCTGGTATTTGGCACCAGACCGGGCGAAGACGTGGCAGGAGAGGATTACGTCTCGAGAATGCGGAAAAAGATGGATGACATCCACGAGCAGGTGCGCTACCAGCTGAATATTGCCAGTGACCGCATCAAGGAGCGTTACGACCTCAACGCCAAGGAGGGCGGCTATCAAGAAGGAGACCAAGTTTGGCTGTACAACCCGCAGAGGAAACGTGGTCTGTCATCTAAGTTACAGACAAATTGGGAAGGCCCCTACGAAGTAAAGAAGCGGATTAATGACGTTATATACCGAGTAAGAAAATTACCAACTGGAAAGCCGAAAGTGGTTCACTTTAATCGGTTGGCTCCGTACGTTGGTAGCAATGAAGATGGGCGGGTCGCTCGAGTGGAGTCTGAGAGCCGGGAATCAACAGGAGTGCGCTGCCGGTTCCGGGACGGAACGGAGCTGAGGAGGGGGCAGTGTAATGAATACCGGTCCCGAGTGTTCCGTAGGTGCATTTGCATTACGTAGGCGTGATTGTTGCCGGTTGTGGTAACGGGAAAATAGGCACTGTTGGGCAGAGTACGAGGTAGCCATTTTCTCGGAAAGACGTTGTAGAGTCATGTGTTGAATAAAAACGTTACACTATAACTGTTGGTACAATGATATCCTTTGGGGTTATAAAATTAAATGCATTTATTAAATTAGGAATGATTTAGAAAAAAATGTGCATTGATATGGATTCATTTTTAGTATTATAGTTATTCTAATAAGGTATGTAAGCTATTTTTATTATTAATAAACTTTTTTGATTCAATCAAATTTTGTAATTTGATTACCAAAGGAGTATTTAGAGTGCAAATGCTGCAGATTTTTGGGGGAAACCTCTCTTTAGATCTTGCCCATTGGTTATGCATACATTTTAAAATTAGATAGAATTAGCTGTATCAAAATTATAAAGAGATAAGTTCCTTTGGCTGGATGTCAACAAGTTGGCTTCCTGTTAGCATTCAAGTATCACCACCATATTTAACCTTTAATTCCGTGTCACCAATGACAGCAGAGTCAATTCAAATCTTTAAAATGGAATCGGAAGTCTACTTCCAAAACAAAGTTAGATGGAAGTGGCCCAACAACTTTCTTTATCAAATAATCACACTGAACTTGGATGCACAAGATGGAAATGGAAATTCATATACTTTTTTGCCCTTTCCCCTCACCAGGTGTCCGCCAAAGAATACTGTTTCCATAGTTGATTGAGGCGTCTGTCTGAAGTTCAGTCTCTGAGTTGTCCCTAACCAGGTTTTACCACTACGGGGAGTGCTGAAAAAGAATTAAGCACTTAGAGAATACTTTGAAAATAAGAAAAATAATACGAATGATGGTCAATGCATTTCAATTCAATGCTATGACTTGTCACTCGATGAAAATACTACATAATGATATAGAAATGCAATTTTTCAACCTCACAAAAAATTTTCTCATATTTTTGGATCCGCATTAAATTTGATGGTGTATTATTTTTGAGTAATTACAGTATATTGTGCTCATTATTTTTCAAATATCAACTCTTTCCTTACTTTAAATAAACTTTCCCAATAATTAAATTATGTGGCCAAGTAGGTAGAGCCTTCACTGAAAAACATCACAGACTCAATTCCCAGGACATTATGTTTTAGTGATAAAATAAGAAGACACTAGATTTAATCGGTGGCAGATATGTTTCAATTTTAAAGAAATAGTAGCATGGAAGTGAATATGCTGAGAATATATTAATATATGTGGTTCTACTAAGACTTGGCCTTCCTATGGGGCTATACTTAATGTATATGGATTCCTTATACAATTTTAAATGAGGCTTGATAGTTTAGTGTGACTTTCTCATAAAATATTTATTTCTCATTCTTGTCATAAACTGAGGTACTCTATTGGTGACTCAAAGAGTACTACGCTGGACAGATAAACATTCATGCAAAACGTGAAACTTATGTTTGAACTTTTTTCTTGTATAATAAGTTTAAGATAAGGGCCAATATTCTTAGGTGCAATGCTTCTAAAACAGCCATTCTATATATCCTTTTATTTCATGGTTTGTCAAGTTATTATTAATTGTAATTACTGATAGCTAAATGACTAAGAGATGTGATAAATCAAATGATATTATCTATGTATGGTGATTGGGGTGTGCACTTTTATTTAATTTTTAATCATAGATAATACAATTTATAAATACAACTTATATTGCAAGAAGCATGATGAAAGTGCGCTGTTGGTTCAAATATGTATGAGGAAGTGAATACCAGTGTTTTCACTGAAAGCGTATTTTAGTTTAGATGAAACAAAGGTCTAATTTGTAGATGAGTGCTACTAAACTTCACATTTATTTTGGGAATAATTACATCTTGAGGCATTTACCTGCAATTATGCATACTTATCAGTTCAAAATCCTCTTTGCATAATTTATCAGTCATTATTTTAGGAGTTACCGAGTTACAATTTATGCCATTTTTTTTACATGCATTGTGAATACTATTAGTTTTAAACTCACCAGCTTTGTACATAGTGCAGGATACTTTTCCTGATGAGGCACCAGTAAGGAAAAAAGAAACATTTTCCTTTATAGAATCATTTCATTATATTAGTAATCATTGCATCAATATGTTGCTTAAAGTTAGTAGAGAGAAAAAGTATTAGTTCAACAGAGGTATTCCCTACTGTTAGAGATTACTTCCCCTGGAAGGTACTTTCATTTTATTAATGGAATAAATTATTATACTCTTAATGAAATTAGTTATAAATTCCTCTGTTATTGATTCATATAATGATTTCAATGCTGAGTTTTCTCAAAATTTTAATATTGTTAGTAAATTATGAACAAATTCTGAATTACCGTATATGCTGGCGTATAAGTCGACCTTTGAAGCCTAGACTGAAACCTGAAGAGACTATTTCTGGGAACTTCGATTTTTTTTAAGGAAATGTATATACGAGGGTGGTCTGAAAAGTTTCCAACCCCAGATTCTTCAGACATCTTCAGAACATTTTCAGAAACCTTGTCAAGTAATGTTGAAATGTCGGAAACTTTTTAGACCACCCATGTGCATCCTGCGATTCTAGTTTTAAAAGGCCTAGTTGAAAGTAGATGTAACGTTGGTAATTTATTAAGGATCAATTATTTTCTGTGTATCCAAGCAGAATACATTGCACTTCGCTGATCTACGAATAATGTTTTCACAGCGACGAAGTTACTTGTGGTGTGCCCTGAAGGCAACCTGTACTTATTCTTCGGATTTACTTATTTTCCCATTTTATTCAATTGTTTTAAGTACTTATTAATGGATAAATCACTAACTCTGAATTCTATCCTTCGTATATACTACTCCCACAGAGAAAAACAGGGAAAAAGTATCATAAAGGTGCTGTGTTTTCCATTTACTCCATATGAGAGTATGGTTTTAAAGGGCGAGCTTGAGTGCTGCCATCTCGCGGCTGCCATCTCGCGGATGCGGACATTAAGGGAGCCAAAAAATTTCAGCAGTTTCCAGTCCTATACTTTCTAAGTTCGTGCTCAAAAACCAGGGGTCGACTTATACACCGAACATGAAATTTAACCCTTTACCACTGAGAGGTAAATAGGTAATACTGCCTGCTTTATACTTGATGTACACAAACTCTCACAACTCACCACAATTAATTCTTACTGAAACTAATTTTTGGCAAGTCTAACTAACATGGATATCATATAAAATAATTTCATCACGAAACATAATTGTGTCCGAAAGTATGTTATGACATGTTTTTATAATAAAAGAGTTAAATTAATAAACCATTTCCATATCTTTAATTAAATTTGACGTATATTTATTCTGCACAAATTATATTAATTTTTTCACATGTACTTTTATTTTACAAAAATTAAATGTATATTTCGATGTTTTCTTTTTACAAAAGAAGATCAATAAGCACATCATGGTTTGTTTTTTTTTTAATATAATCGTTTTGATTCGACTTAGCGTTAGGAGTTAATGGAAGTTGTTTTAGCAAGGGCAGTGATTTGACATTACCAAGTTATATTACCATTATTTCTATAATAAATTTTAATAACATTGTGTTTCTGTTTCATAGTGCATTTTTATTTGTGTAGCTTGAGTGATACCAACAAAAGATACTTGTGCAATAGTTAAGCAGAGGCAAGAAGTTGACATGGCAGCTTGAAAGAAACAATTCTAGCATCTTAATCTCATGTGTTAAATATTCCTTAAGCTATCGTATATTTATGGATATGGTAGTTTTCTTCCCATAAAATAGAACTTGGGGAAAGTGGTGTTGCCTTATTTTTTGAGTCAACTTATAGGCTTAACATAGGCTAAAACCGAAATTCACCTCGAAATTTTACGGGTCGACTTATACGCCGGCATATACGGTAATTAATCAGGATATAATAGATTCAATTGGCAAATAGCTTGAGTAAACGAAAATTTGTTAGTATGATAAATTTAAAGTTGATTTTTCTTAGAGTTTAAATCCATGTTAATTTCAATAACTTTTAAACACTTGAGAATAAAGAAGAATATATTTGTACAAAAATTTATAGCATTAGTTTTTATTAGTTTTCTTTACACAGGTTTAAGGATCCTATTTTAAAGTCCAGAACACTTGGATGCCTTTCTAAAATTAAATTCCATATCAAAATGAAAGATGATTTCCTGCAGTGGATATCCAGATGGTTTTCTTACTTACTTAATGTATGGTTGATGCAGCGCTACCAGAGTGGCATGGACAGTTATTGTAATGGCTGCCAAATGGAAGTAGTCAAATAAAACTGGAAGATGATAGTGAAGACCTTTCGTAGGTAAGAAGCGTAATAAAAGTGTCCTTCCAGAGACACAAGTGATTGAGCTGTGTTGCTCTGGTCCAAAAGTTTGCTCTGTGAACCAAAGTTCAACTTGAAGTTGAAAATCTGCCCTTTCTAATGTTTCTTCAATCTGTAAGAAATAGCAGAGAGTTAAATTAATTTGTAATTTATGGCACAGCTGATCTTTAATGGAAAAAATATTGCGTAAATATTGAGGGTCGCAGGTTATTGTAAAGCAGTTCTAGAACAGTGTCGTTTACTTTTGATATTGACGGAAGAGCTGATTATGACAATGAGATGAAATCAATAAAAAAGTATGAAATTTATTTCATTAGGTACGTCAGATATTTTTCCATTAAGGAAAAGAAAATTTCAACTTTTACAATAGTGTGTCTTAGCAATTAACCTAACATACGTTGTTCTAGCTTATGTGTCAACCCTATAATCATTTACAATATCTATAAAGTTGAAATTTAAACCAAATAATGATGATATTTGCATGCTTCTGATACTTGGACCAGGTTTAAATTTTTTTGTTGATAACAATTATGTTTAATCTCAGTTAATTTTGGAGCACTAAATCATGTGTTATGATGCATATTATTAGCATTGCTAATTATGGTTATGGCTTTCTTGTGTATATTTTACTGAAAACTTGTATTTAATGGTACACCTGCAACTATTATACAATGTATATACTATTATAATGAACCATGGTTTTTCTAATCAGAAAAGCTAATAATCTTGGCAAAATGAAAAATATCATAAATTCAAGTTTGCCTAAAAAGTTAAGTTGTTATTATGTCTTTTACCACATATTTCACATCATTATCATTATGGAAATAACATCTAATGAATTATCATAAGAAAATGGGAAGTTTTCATCTAAAATTAGACTACCCATATTTGTTTTGTATGGTTATGATTTACCTAAAAGAAAGAATAATCTAAAATACAACCAAGAGGAAGGCTATTTTATAATTAAGATATTGATAATTTTAGTGGAGAAAGAGCTTAATTTCCTTACTAACATAACAGAAAATAAGCTATAGGAGGACCATATCTCTTACTTGTTCTGTGTGTGTACAATATGAAATTTTATTGTAGGCATTATGAATGGTACACATTAAAACATTAGTGGATATGAATGCATGGAAATGACCTCTAGAAAAGGAGCTTGAAATAAAGTGGTGGGTTACTAACCTTGTGGCTGTCCACTAAAATATGAGCTCGGAAGGTAACTACATCATCTAAAAGCACCTCTTCATTGCGGTAGAGTATCTGGAAAGTCTTACTCACTCCAAAACCATTTACGACACAGGCAGGAAAAACAAGTTCTTTACCCACTGGAAGAAGCAGAAGAAAATTGTTTGAACATGAATAAAATAAAAATTACTTTAAAAAATTATAACTTAAGAATGGCTTTAATGAAATGCAATAAAGATACTTTACTAAGATCGTATTTAATAATAATTTTAAGATAATACTATGAAAAATATATACGATGCATTAATTGATAAAAATACAGGTACAAATTTTCTTAGAAAAAATTATAAATTTTTAATATTTTAAATTGCAAAGAAATAATTGCAGTAAATTTTGTAAATGCAATCCTGCAGCTGTGAAAGATACTAAGGAATTTTAGTTTTCAGCTGCAGCCAGGAGAAGCCAAGAAAAGATATTACAAAAACGTTCAAAGGAAGTTGCAAGGGGTAGCAACTAATTTTCAGGCTAGCTAAATATTTGAAGGAACTTTCAGAGAATAATAGAAATTGATCTTGAATACCAATACTAATGATCATAAAAAGAGAATGAAACCTATATAAGTTCATCCAATTTTTCAATTGATGTTATAGGAAGGAAATTAAATGGATATGAAGAGTAATATGTCATACTCACATTGATTGCGAGCTAAATTCACCTCCACTTTGACTGGAAGTTTAGGGGAGACTCTGAGTGCAGTCCGGACTTGGTAAAACCTGAAAATAGAAAGACACTTTATTGAGTATTTTCTCATTCATCCTTGTCATTCTCTTATCAATAATTAGATACATTAAATACGATGACCGCATGCTACTTGCTTCTGAAGAACACTTTGAACTTTTACTCATGTATTTTACATGCACAAACCCCTATAAAATCCAGTAATATAGGCAGTACAGCTGGATATATGATGTTCTCTCGACACTTAAGTTAGCACATACATATAGGATTACAAAACAAAAAAAACATGCTTATCTTTAAGTAGATTACTCGTTAAATAATTATAATATTTTCATTGCAAATTAATTTTCTATTTCATGCCTATTCCTTCGTTGTTACAACATAAGAAATACTTAAAAAGAAGTCTTTCATATTTGCCCACAGAAGAACTGTAAAATCTGAGATAGATCGACCTGACTTGAATAAGAACTGTAACTCATTGCATGCATATCATTTTTTATGAATTAAAGATAAAAATTACAATACAAAAACACATTTAATCCTTATGCAGAGATAGTCATGATGATGTAAATACATCTTCAAACATATTCAAGTAATGAAATTATTCTGCAATATCTTTCATCATAATGAGCGGAAAGTTTCTACTGATTTTGAATAAATGTTGCTATGGTAAATTTCTAGAAATTTACCATTACTATTTCATAATTTAAATGAAAAATAACAGAGACAAGTTGTGTTGTCAGAATTAGATTGTCACACATTTTTAGTATAACCTACCCAGGATCCAGGGGGTGGTCCTGGGGGTCCGGACCCCCCCCAAAATATCACTTTTGCCTATTTTTTGAAAATGAAACTCGAATAACACAAATAAAACACAATTTATTAAGCAATCTCTAGCGAAAAAATTCGAGTTTGTCTAACAAAATTTTAACGTCACGTTTTGTGAAAGCCGAAATATCTTCTATTTTTTAATTTTTCGATCGGACCCCCCCCAAAAATTTTTTCTAGATCCGTACCTGCTCTAGAGCTATTCACTTATATAACATCAAATTGAATACCGCCAATGCAATGCGTAATACGCTTTCTGTTATTCGTTATTAGCTTTTATAGAATTTCGTAGTTCGTTTATTAGAATCGCGCAAGTTACGCAAGTTCAATTTTAAGATTCAAATTGTACCAAGTTGACGACTTTGGATTACGTGTGATTACCAAACAGATTTTGAACGCTCTTATAGCTGGATAAATTACAACGAAAGTGTATACAATTTTCTATCAAGTGAACTTCTCTGAAAATTGTAATAATTATCTTAAACATTGAAATTGGTGTTGGAACAACAAGTTTACGACTACAAACTTTGAAGGATGAAAGAATTTCTTATGAAGGCAAATATCCCAGGAAAGGAAAAGGTAAGTAAAACTATAAGCTCATGTCTATAATTTACATTTAATCTACTCTGAAATGGAAAGCATATGATTGCTTTATCACCTTTTTATCTAAATACTAGATTATTTCTTGTAAAAATGGCCCAAGTTTGAATGGAAGTTCATTATTATCTAATTTTGCAATATTAATTAAAACTGTAAACGATTAAAATTGATTTCGCATGAATTTCTTATGGTAAAAATTTAACTCGTCGGGAATTGAACCGGATACTAAGGTGTATGCATATAATAAAGCTGGGTTTACACATGCAATGATTACTGGCGCCAGTTGTTTGAAAGTTAACTCGCGCCACTGATACTAGCGCCAGTTAACGTTCACACAGGTTCACACACATTTCAAGAATTTTTAACTGGCGTAGTATTAAACATGTAAATTGAGATCCTTCGCGCGTATATTGATGTCGATAAGGGCCGTTATCAATTATAAGAGCAAATGTTTGGAAGGACTGTGATTTTAGAACCTCATGATGACTCGATGGGTTAAAATTATTTGTTCAAATGAACGTTTTTTCATGAAAATTCAGACTGTAATTTTTCTGCTGCCACTCCTGTGATGGAGTTATACAAAGTGACGGCTTCGGCGCTGGATTATATGCACAGTAATGGGTCGATTGATTAGGCAAGTTGAAAGATGCGAAGGAAAACAGAGTGGGGGAAGTCTACTACTACTAAGTTGAACTCCATTCTACTTTTACTGGCGCCAGTAATCATTGCATGTGCGAACCCAGGTTACACAGAAGTCTCTTTTCTGCTGGGCGTCATTTTTTAATAATGACTTGGCTGGGACCGGCACCAAGGTCTCCTTCTAAATGGGCAGGTGTTCTAACCATTAAACTACCGAGCCACGTTCTTTTCACTTATGTAAACGGGACTTTTAAGTCAGCAGCAAGGCAGTTCAAAGCAGCAGTGCTCCCAGGCTCCCGGATAGTCATGTGGACAGCGCGTTTGCCTTTGGTGAAAGCGGTCCCGGGTTCGATTCCCGGTGGGAGCCAATGTGCGAAATGACCTAAGCTGTCGAAGCACTTTTAACAATACTACTACTACTACTACTAGCAGTGCTCCCCGTAGTGGCGCCACCTGAGGTCCTCGCTGTTACAACTTACACTCAAAGCAATATTATGAGCCATCCCTTATATATTATGAGTTATCCCTTACAGGAAATTCAACGAATACTGGAATTTAAATTTATCTTAGCACAGGAGTGCGAATTAACCCAAAGTTGTGCAAGAATTGAAAAATAGTGAGTAATAAATAGTAAAAATAATAGAATACTAGTTTCAGCCAAGCCATTATTTTTCATTTCTTATGCAGACTTGGGTTAATTCGCACGCTTTCCTGTGCTAAGATAAATTTCGATTCCATCATTAATTTCATCATAATATTAAGTTTGTAAATTGAATTGGAGTTGCATATTCTGGTCCTCGTTCTAGCATATACGCCCACGCTCAAACTAATAAGATACCTGAACTGCCCGCTGATTTTCAACGGGAAATAAACATTTATAAATTCCATAATATTAGGTGGCCCAGTTTATACAGGCTATTTCAAGGGTATCCAACCTTTGTCCAACTCTGATCGAAATATTTTTGTAAAACCAATTCATGGTGACAAAACCATTCTTAAGTCAACCATGGAAATTCAAATACACGTGTAGCTGATAGATATTTGAAATAGAATAGCATCATTTTGTTTTTAACATATATAATTTTTGTTTTCATCAATGGTACAACGAGCTTGCATATTATTGGACTCCGTGGACAAGATTCCAGTAAACCTCCGTACGAAAATGTAATTGTCAAATCGTTAAATTAATTGTATACCTGCTGTATGGTAGTTCGTTGTTGTATTATGTGGGAACTAATTAACGATTAATGTTAGATTTGTAATAGATTAAAACGACCCGTAAAATTGATTACAAAGCGATTGAAACATAAGCTCCTAAAATAAGTTGCTTGCAATTGTAACAAAAATATGCAATACTAAAAGTTAGCAAGTTAATGGAAAAAAATCACGTTTAGTGTATTGTACCTGTATCTATTTATTTATTTGCCAATTGTATTTATTTCATTCGACATTGCATGATTATTTTACAGCAGTATAAATATCGATATCAAAAGTTTTTAGTGCCATTTTTAGAAAACGTGTAATGGTATTTTTCTTTCGGCGCCTTTTAGACAGCTCCTTTAATTGGTAAAAACTACGCCTTTGGGTCTTTCAATGGCTAAAATTTGCGGGATTGCGAAAAGGGAATTGAAAACGATTTGGTTGAGAGATTCCCTTTCCCAATGTCTTGTTTTCCAAGATCGGCATTTTCCCCTAATTCGTCCTCTCTTTGCATCGGCGCCGACTGCTATTCTTCTGGATAAAGCGATGGGCGTCGACCTTTAAACGCATCCTGCTTTTACAGCGGAAGCCCTTTGAGTCCACTCTTTTCACCAGTCCGTCTTCATTAATTGCTAGCTTCAAACGAGATGAGGCTTCCGTTCAAGGCTCTCTCGCGATCCAAGCGAACTTCCCCCGGGTCGGTATCTCACAGGTAGTGAGGCTTACCGCGTAAGATGAGGAGTGAGGTAGTTTGAAACCACTTCCTTTAGTTCGGCAGAATTCTGTGATCGAATCAGATCGACGTGAGTGCAACACAATGAACTACACCATTCGCGACTGGGATGAATTCAGCACAACTCACACCTCGGTGGCGTTCTTTCCGCCATTTTCATGAACAAGGCTGTAACTAGATTAAATAAAAAATACATTTTTCACTATCCTATATCGAAATGGAAACAAAGAGTTTTTCGCTAAGCAAGTTTTGATAGAACGAAAGATAAAATGTGAATCAAAACGTAACGGAAGCCAGGGGGTGAGGATTGGAGGTCGCAGATATTCAAGATGAAGATGCTGAATACGAAGATTTGAAAGAATTCCAAACGAAAACAAGGATAATGTAGCAATTAGAAAATCAGTCAAATGAAACAGAGATCTTCGAAATTGTTTGTTTACTCTATCGCCGTTGTCATGGCAGTGACTGCCGTCAATATCAACGGTGTTATGCGGCGGAATATATGTAATTGTAATCACGCTTCAGAAAATTATAAAATTGTCTATTTCCTTGCGAAACGGCAAATTACAAAATTGGTACATGTAATCATCTTTCGTTAGAGCTGGACTCCAGATTGCTGTAAACATTATTTTTTTTAACGAATACATCAAAAACGGGGAAAATCGGAATTAAGCCGTGAAAGGTGAAGGTCTGAAAAGGATTCATTTTTGGAATATTTTTCATTTGTACAGGATAGAGTATCTTTTATTTACTTATGTATTATGTTGTTTATGACTCTGATGATAAAAATGGTAACGAGCTATGAGAGATGCTGAATAATGATATTAGGTTTTCTCCTTGCGGAATTCTACGATAAGTGCTACTTGTGGAGTAATTTTGCTTCAGTTGCGTGAACTTGGTCTTCTCATTAGTTCGGATAGCAAGGGCTACATCTTAAACTACCTCACCCCTCTGACTGTGAAGTATTCGGTCCGAAGGTTGGTTGATACTTCACCCTCTCAAACATTAACTACCAAGAGCTGGTGAGGAGGGATGAGGCTTGACAGGAAAGATGAGGAGTGAGGTAGTTTGCCCTTGCTTTCCTCACTGAGCTGTAAGCGGAACATGTCCATGCAAGTGAAACACAATGACTGTACGATTGACACTTTCCTTGGCTTTTCATATGGAGAGACCTTGATCAGTACTTTTAATTATTCCCTCATGCCTCAGTAGCTTTCGTGTCATCAAGATCAAGACTGTAACAAAAGTAAATGAAAAATACCTTTTTTCCAACCAGTGTACAATGAAAAATAATTATCCATTTGCATTAGGTATCAGGACTCCGTCGCTTCTTGCCCGTTTAGCGTCATCCCTCTTTCTAACTGTTGGTGGTTAATGTTAGAGGGTAATAGGGCTCACTTTAGCCTCCTTGGTATTTTGAATTGGATGCTTGAAGAATGCATGCAAACTCATGCATCTATTCATTCATCCCAACATTTGGTACAGGAAGATTTTATTCTGTAGAAAATATACAATGCCTTGTTAAAAAAATATGTTTCTGAAGATACACATCTGGGCTTCCTTCAAAACCCTTGAAATAATTTCCCACTCCCCTGCAGCATTGAGGAACTTCAGCAAGTGATAGTGATTGTTTGCGGTTATGATTCGTGAATAGTATCTCAAATAAGCGATCCAAAATGGCGATGCATTCGACTGGTGCATATTATCGGAAGCGCGTCCCAATGTTTGTTCTGTGGGAAGAACTGCTCCGCCCAAGAAAATTCGCCTGTCACAGCTGCATCATATCTGCGTCATAGGAATTTGTCCTAGAAACATTGATTTTCTAGGTGAAATAGTTTCGTTTCCATGGCGTCGTTATGTTTCTTTACCTAAATATAAGAATTTATGTAGGAGGGAATTCACGTTTGGATCCTCCCATCAAAGGTGCTTCCTCCAGACTGAAGGATATATACTCAATCAAACGAAATCTATGCACGATTATGTAGATTTATTTGTAAAAAATTAATTTTCATAATTATGTAGAGATTATAATTCTACAGCCAATGACGTAAGTTCCTTTAATCGTTAACCTACACTCAATTAACAGATTTCCATCTCATAACCGTCGTATACATCTACATACACGTAGCTGTACAGTGTAAATAACTTCCACAAAAAATACACATACCGTTGATTTTTAGTCCAGTTGCAGACCTGTTATTTTGCAAAATTTAATCCGAAATAATGGTCATGCGAAAAATGTAACGAAGAAAGAAACTTCAATAGATATAAGAAAATGAGATTTTGATTTTTAGAATCGAACGTTTTTTTTTTCGATTTTAATTATGGAAAATTATATCAATGATGGCCAATGTGCATTTTGTTTCATTTAATTTACGAAGCAGATTTAAGACAAGTTTGCGTTTCCATCAATACATTTCGGTTGCTTCGACAGTTATCCTAAAATGAAGCTCCTCGTTTTTCATTTGTCGCTGAATCGGCGATGACGATCGTCATTCCGCAGAGAGAGGGAGCGCGCGATGTGATTCGGGACGAATTATTAAACTTTCCGCCTGAAAAATGACAAAGAACTCCAAAAATAAGATTTATATAACAGTCTTTATAAAAGTCGAAAAACCAAAGGAAATTGAGACACAAAAATAAATGCAAACATTAAATTTATGATAAAAACGATTAGTTAAAATTGGAATTCAGTACTGTCTGCGGTATGATTGTAATACGATGAGTTGATAAGAATTTTTGTAATTATCAAGTTTATCAATAAGAAATGGTAAAAACATATTCAAGAAGAGCGTTTTTCAGTAAAAAATCTTTCTTTAATGCCTTGAATATTTTATGACGCAAACATCGGGAAAAACGATATGAATGGATAAAACATATCCGTTGCCATCAATAATATTTCTGTTGAATCATGGATATGATTAGATAAGAAGAGTACCTTGATCTCCTGTTTTTGTAATGCTCAGCCTTCTAATATGAAATATTTTTTAACAAATTGAAATTCAGGTGGTGTTCACTCCTCGCGATTATTTAAGGGATAACAATTGCCTTAGATAATTATTTTTTATTGTTACAGTAATTATCTGTGATTATTGATTAATCTTCAGTTGTGATTGTTAATCAATATCTTTATTGATGTATGATTGCACAAATGGTATTTGCTTAGGCAATAATGGTGTGTTCGTTACAACAATCATTTTGTTCATCTTAGATGCTTGTTACTGTACGATTCACAAGTATATCTCAGAATTTCTTCATTGTTAGCACAACAATCAGTCTTCGCTCGAGGAATACTCAAAACTTTACGATGTTCAATTATTGAGGTCAATTACAATGACCCTTTCCATTCTGCCTGATGTTGGCCCCTTATTGAACATAGGAAGAATGTGTCAATCTCCAGTAGCACACCTAGATATCTGCACTCCGATTGGGTGCCCCTGCGTCACTTTTATCATTCCTTCGGGTTGTGCATTATGGAGGCTGTGCCCTGCAAAACCCAGTGGATTCAGTTGTCATGCGCAGTGACGCTTCAGACGGCTATAAAAGGATTTCCGAGGAGCCGGGTAAAGGTCAAAGGTCGGGACTCTCCTATCCACACACACAGCCTAGTATTAGGCGGGGTTGCATGACGTCAGATGCGTATCGCTTATTCGTTTGCCCTCCTATTATACGAGACGCAGAGAGGAAACATCGCAAGTTTGCTCATTCGCGGAGATTTTAAACTTTCCCAAATTTTGATCTGCGATGGTGTCTTTGGCGAAATCGATAGAGGACTCTGGAAAGAAATTTAATTCGAAAACGTGCGGATGAAGACGTGATTCAAACAAGGAATCGACGCATTTTGTGAATTTTCACGTGAAATACTTCAATTGGCCTCTTAAATTTCGTTGCTAACCTGCATCAGATGCTGAATAAACAGGCGGTGTAGTCCGGTTGTTTACCTGATGCTTAGCAACGAAACTCAAGTTTTAATTAAAAATAATAATGCGGAAATTCAGTTAATTAGTTCTGGTTACTGTGTTAAGCCTAGGACATATTTATTGAATATTTTATTAAATTTTCAATCTCAGGATTTTATTTCTGTTAACCCTAGGAATGAATTTTAGATACTATTAATTTAAAACAAGGTTAAACACTGATATGTATCACTACAATGATACTGTTGAAGGTGTAATTCTCGGTATTAGAGAATGTGTAAATATATTCATGTTTAAAGCCCTAAGCCCCAAAAGGCAAGTGAAAAACAACTTAGCGCTTACATAGAGGTAGTAAAACAGGAAATAATTACAGTCTAAGTTCACAGGCATTATTACGTTGATATTGTTACTAAATTCAAGCGCTAAATTAGGCATAACTGGTAATTAGAAGTAAGTTCACGAAAGTATGAGGGACACATTTGATCTTTTATCACGAATTGCTCCTCTCTGATTTCCTTTTAATTTCTGTATTTCATTAGATCAAACAGCCACGTGGATAAGGTTAGTTGGATCTTCATTCCTTACTCTGTTAGCTACCAAAAGCTTCGGGGAGGGACTTGTCAAGGTGAGGAATGAGGTAGTTTGCTCGATTGCTATTATTGCGAAAATCCAAGTAAGTGCAGCATAACGACCT
Source organism: Sympetrum striolatum (assembly GCA_947579665.1). Classification (NCBI taxonomy): domain Eukaryota; kingdom Metazoa; phylum Arthropoda; class Insecta; order Odonata; family Libellulidae; genus Sympetrum; species Sympetrum striolatum. The sequence goes on from OX388350.1 coordinate 84,735,758, forward strand.
TGCGAATTTGTATAGCATCTTTTTGTAATAAATTAACTGACGGGCGAGGTAGATTTCGTATCACCAAAGCAATGGTGACACAAAGATAGACGAAAGATATCTTATTTCTATAATTAACAACAGAGGAAAGAAGAGATGCTACAAAAAAAACTCGTGCAACGTATAATTGTAATTTCTTCCAATTATTTTGTATCCATCTTTAAATTGAATTATTTTAGAGGGCGAATAAACATACGAATAAAATATGATGGAAGATGTTAATTTGCCGAATTAATTCCCCTCCTGCGAATCATATACTTATTTGGGTAGTAAATAAGTTGAAATGGAGGAATCTCAGCATCAACACTACAATTAAAGGTAATTGCAAAATAATACAAGCTAGATCGGTTCCTGGCATTAAACAAGGAAATAAGTCAGGAGCTTAAGTAGTCAACGGGACATCAATCCTGGAAAAATGGCAATTGAAAACTCTATACTGCTTGTTATTGTGCACAGAATTGGTAAATGCTGAATGAATTAGTATTTAGAGGAACGCATATGAATTGTTCCGCGATAATGGGGAACCAAGATTTAATAGTGGAGCTAATGAAATAATTCTCCTTTTACGATGAGAGAATTTACAAACTGTGATTGTTGTTTTAAGGAAAAATTGAACCATTTAAATAGTGTTTTTGTCTATAATTGAGGCCGACATTGTCAAAGTTTGTGTTACTATAGAAACGTCAACAAATGGTAGGTTTTAAGCGAGGTAAATTCGCGCCGGGGCAGCCGCACAAAAACAATGTCAACACTGATTCTGAGCAGCATCTTAATTTTATTATTCGCATTGTGGTAGCACTGGTATATGCATATTCTTATAGTTGAATATTGAGGATGTTTAATGAGACAGCATCCTTTTCTGATTTTTGGACCAATCACCCCATCCCAGAAGGAAATCGGTCAACTCCGAGGCACTCTTCTACGTCAGGGACGGAGTGGCAGCGATCCAAACTTGCTTAAAGTTTCATTGAACTTGGGAGCGGTTAATTGCAGGAAAAGTTGCGGCTCTCTCCGGAACTCTGTTAGGTTGGTACCTTTGCCAATGACGTCATCGAACAACTTGGCGCGAGCAGTATTAAAGATCCGTGTCTAGCGTGCTCGCGGAGTAAATATTTTATCTAACCGGCGGGACATACAACTCTTCTAGTCCACTGTCCCAAGGAGTGTCTTTTTCGCAATACGACACATATATTTTAAGCTCGAAACCTCTTTAACATTCATAATTGTTTTAGTAATTTTGGAATTTTTGAAGGAATGAAACCTTTGCCGAAAATATCCTGTTCTACTACGTAAGTACATATTTATGCGAACAACTATTCCCACGCATGAAACTTAGTGAAACAGCTCATAGGTTGACTAGTTGGTTATAATCTATGTATTTCCCTCAGAAGAATGAAATATTTATATGAAATAAATCCGAGAGGAGCTGGTCAACCCGATCGCCATGTTCTGCAGGATAGCTCAATGGGTGGAGCAACCGACTGACAATTGTGAGATTCAAGTCCAATGGCCCAATGTTCCTTTCCCAATGAGCGTGCGTTTACCTGAGAAATCGCCTTTCGCCTTATCAATGTATTACCATCTCTAAATTTTAAGAAGCTGTCCGCCGACAAATGATGGAAAATTTCAGGTTACAAATAAAAAACAGTAATATTTGAAATTTAATAGCTAATATCATATATCTATAGTATTTTCGTCAATAATTCATCAAATCATACGTACATATGTGCCCATTATAATCTCTGTATATTTCCATTGGTTATTACTTACCTATATATTTTTCTTTATATTAATCATAGTTATTCAACAATGAAATAGAAAAAAATTATTTCACATTTAAAATGTTTTATAAAATCGGAATTTCTCTGACAAAATTAAAAGAAATACATGAAAATTAATACAGGATACGAGTACAACGTTACTATAATAAGAATATAGCGGATGGAGGCGTGAATTTAACTCGTAGGCAAATGACCGGCAGCAGTAATCAGTTATGGACACTTTCTTTAAATCTTAACGCTTACATGGAGATTTATAAAATACACTGATCTGCGAATATGATTTTCTGTAGATGAGATGTCGGCTTCTATTCTGTCGGCAGATATTGGCATTTGCATATTTGTAAGACTGGCTCAGCGCGAAAATCAGAGGTGTGGGACTTCCGAATCGATATTTCCGTGGAAACGACTGATTACGCCTTTTGCAGGACATTGTACCGGACATCCCGACTGCGCCTGGGGATTTAATGCGAACAAAATTAAATAAAACACTCCTTTTTGAGTTGAAGTCTGGTGAAAGAAAAAGCTGATCAAAGTAAGGAGAAGATGATAACAATATTCACTTCTTTGCCACACAATACACGCCTCATATGAGAGAATAATTATTTCCCTAGGTTATGCAAGAACTTTAATACCACACGCCTAATTATTATTATTACTAATAATTAGAATAATAATATTAAGAATCATTAAATTTCAATATGTCCTTGTAGTTGTTCTTCATTCATAATAGGATTTATGCGCGTGAGCTCATCTTGATGATTTGAATATTGTTCAGTTGTCTACATGCATGGACCATTTTTCATTTGTCTTTCGGTACAGGATAAAAGAAATACACTTGTCTTTCATCTACTTTATCACTGCCCTCTTCATGGCTGTGATGACGTGAAAGCTACTGAGCTATGAGTATGTTATTATGTCCTTGATTAAGGTCTCCCCTTATGGACCCTGGATGGATATCATCACAGTTATTCATATTAGTTATATGTACCTCTGATGTTTTTGGACAATTTACGGTTGATTCTTATCACCCTTAAATTAACTGCCTCTCAAGTAATTATGTCTTTTCAGATTTCAGAATGCCCCAGAAAAAAAACTTGGTGAACTGGTGCCCCATTTTACCTTAGTGGGGCACCGCATCCGCCTCTAGTCAAATTGGGCTCAAAGAGATCATTTTATGCTTCGATTGCTCATGTTTTGCCGAACTTGGCGTGTCTTAACTATGCAAAGTGCCTAAGTTCTTCCGTAATCACTTAGGGGAAATTAAGTCCTCCGAGGTAATGAGCGACTCCCAATTAGCGTGCAGCGCGATGGATGGAGTCACGTTTCGTGACACGCAACAAACTCTTCAGGCTTTCACGTACTGTTGCCTTGATGACGTGACTGATGAAAGTTTCAGAGTATTTTAGAGGTCAAAAACCTCGATGATCATGGGGTTTAGTTTGGTCCAGGGCTGTCCACCGCAGATTGATTGATGGAACCGACTTTATTAATTGTTTTCCCGCGGATTTTTTTATAATCGCGCTCCTATTTCTGTTAATCGTTAACCAAAGTCATGCAAATAAGTCGACTACTTAAATGTTTATTTGTTGATATTTTTACGGACTATACCTGTTGGTGCAAGTTTTCCTTAAGAGGGATTTGATTACGTAGCATTTACTTACATCCAGTTCAAGAAGCATCTTTTCGCGTCTTTTGTTAGATCAGAAGGTTGAGGCTTCTTTCTTTGATGTGTATTCATTCATTACTGGGTCATCCATAAATACTATATAGCTATCAATCTCCTTGACGACTTATTTACATTTGAAGTATTGTATTAGTGCCTCACTAACTCTCCGGCATACTAAATGAAGCCAGACTTAGATAACTTCCAAATTACGATAAAATTTAAATTATAAAATCCATCTTGCAGGTGATTCAAACTCAATCGAAAATTTTTCCTAAAATGGGTGAATACATTTTGAGAAAAAAGTTACATGTAGAAAGTACATGTAGATGAAATAGGTATTGATTCGTGAAAACCTTATGCAACAGCCAATCAATCTATAACTAAAACTTTATATTGCTTTTGTGCTGAGTTGCATTTGTATCTGTTTGTCTGTACCTTTACTAATTGTTTTGATCATCTTTCCAAAAATTCACTTTCGTTAATTCAGCTATAAACGTTTCCTTTTTTACTTGCAGCATTATATTTTAGGATACCCCACTCCTCACCTTACCTAGTATGCCTCATTCCTTCTCCAAAGCATTTGATAGCTAATGGTAGAAGACATCCATAAAACTCTTTCGAAAAAGAATTCTTCAATTGTCGTTCAGATTAGTTTCCTCTCCTTTGAAATAAAAAACGCTTTTAAATAAAATCCGGAAATCTCGAGTGTTGTGAATCGAGAGAAGTAAAAGCTTTAACAGAATCCGGAAGAAAGGATTGAAATACAATCAGTTTGAAGCGTCCTCTTGGAATGAAGAACGCCCTTGTGTCCCGAGAGAGGATCGCTTATAGATTGCTTTGAAGGCCCTTCAACTCCCAAAGTAACGACTCATTTACACAATGGGCGCGAGTTGCGGGAAGTGCGCGAGAAAAGAAATGTGGTCCAGATTGGTCATCCTCCGGTCATCAAGAAAAGAATTCACGCTATCTATTCCTAACTAATACGGTCGGATAATGATACAAACATGACTTAGAAATGAATTCCTCTCTGTTTATCTACGTTTATATGTATCAACCACGATTTTGTTGATAGCAACGTAAATATGTAAAGGTTTGTGGGGAGTAAAGTAAATATCCAAAAATTTGTTGATAGAAACGTAAGCATCTAGAAGCTTACATGGCTTTTTTGATTGCAAAGTAAACATCCCAGACTTAAATGATGAACGTAAATGTCCAAGACTTTGTTGATAGCAACGTAAATATCCGAGAGTTGGTCGGTAGTAACATACATATTCACAAATTCGTTGTTAGCAACTTCAAAGTTTATGACTGCTGATAGTAGCATAATAATGTAAGGATGAGCCAACTGAAAATCTGAAGAGAAATCCAGAAATTGATTGAAAGTAAAACTAGGCGGATACTCAACTCCTCCACAAGCAACTAACTAAAACTTTGGAGTGGGAATGAGACGAATTGGCAAGATGAGGAAAGAGAATTGATTACATAAATATGACAACAGTACATACACGAAAGTTACAGTTTGCCCCATCTTAAAAGACGGTTGAAAGTATTTAATTCATCAATACATGGAAGTAGATTGTACGAACTTTAAGACATGAAAATGAAAGTCTTCAGAGCTGCTCAACATGATGCGCAGTGGGAAGAGTCTTTTCAACGATAAAATGGGCTGTCCGTGGATCTGTAACTGACTGCCCCATTTGACGGTGCACAATGAAAGAGGAGTTCGATCGGCGCGAGATGAATGGTCCTTAAGAGCCTAAATTGGTCATCCGTGGGTCATCGACTTCGATTCGAGCCATCGATTATTTGCCAATGTGACCCATCTATCGATATATTACGGGGAGAATCGATCACACTCTCTTTTCCAAAAAGTACAGCAAATCCTTCGGAATGCGTATGTTTCTAGACTTTCTACAATATTTAAATAATCTGTCTCCTAGAAACAGAACGGTAAGATGTTTAGGATGCCGATTCGGGACATTTCACGAATTCTTGGTTGCCAATTCGGGACTTTTGGGATACTTAACAATATCCCCTGTTTACTTTAAGGTTTAAACTATATTTAGCAATCGGAAAAGCTTAAACCGCTTACTCTTCCGATTTGCGAAAATAACAGAAATATTAAATAACGTACTCGAATACGGTACAATTTCCAGGGAACATTGCTATTAATAATAATAATAAAACGGCTTTATTCGGGAGAGATTGAGAATAGGGAGTCTCCTCTTCCATCCAACCCATCGTCGTACAATATATAAATTCTCAATTTAAAGAGATTGTATGAGAAAATATGAGAAGAATTGGGGATGTAAAAAATCTAAGAAATGTTTAGGAAAAAAAATGTTCAGTGCTATTTAGTACATAGCAATGAAATTCAGGACTTCCTAGCCTAATCCAGAACGATAGGGTTCTTTATCTATATTGATTTTATTTGAAACACACAGTCCACTGAAGAATTTGGTGATTTTTGTCTCATCCAGATAGAAATTTGCAGCATTGTGTATTATGTTCTTGTAGGTTGCGTGTGAATCCACGTGGCTGCTTGTAATTGGATATTGCTGACATTAAAATTTCCTTTCAATATTACTGAGAAAAATATGTTTAATTGCCAGGTATTCTTCTATAGAACATTTAATTTTCACTTGAATAATTATGCAAATTTATGAAACAAAATTATTTCAATGCGCGAACTTGTTTCTGTGACAAAAGACCAAATGGGGTCGAGGACCTCGGATTCTTCAACTCCGTAATGAACTGTGCATCGAATTCATATTCAATTCCCTTATTCTATTTTTGTAACCTCCCAGTACTTCCTTATGCCAATTTCATCCGTGGATGTCGAGAAGGTTTGAGCTGATGGGTCTCATAAGATTCATAATTCACAGAGCCCTCCACGGAGGATCATTCTGTTAATAAAAGATGTCCATTCTTCCCGTCTCGCGTATCGGCCGGATGAAACAAGCGAATTGCACCAATTGCATATTTTATCAACAACCGGAGTAGCATGGCTGACTATCAGTAACAAGATGTCGCCCATCAATTTAGGGCACATCAAAAAAATTCCCGAAACGGAGGATATTGATATGATTATGTGGAAACCGGAGTTTATTCTAGCTCGATTTAAAGTCAGCTTATCATGTTGTATTATCATCATTTTTTTCTGTATCAATAAATGTAATTACACCAGGATGTCAATTTATTACCAAACTGTCCCATCAAAGATGCGAATGAGGGAGTTGACAATCCAAAGAACGTCGATTACCTCTTTAGATTTTACAGTCGTTTTTTAAGGTCGATTCGTTATTGTAAACTGCCAGTGACATATGGCATTGGGTACAAATATCCGTAACTCTTATTGCTATGGCATTGGGTGTAAACGCATCAATGTCCGTAACTCTTATTGCTATCAACTTCTCTAATACTCCACAGGAAGAACGACCAGAAGTCATCCTTGCTATCACTTCCTTATAACGATTACTAGTTTTCTGTGTAAGCTCGTGAATACTGTTAACTGAGGTAAAAAAATCAACTATCATATCTACAAGTTAGTATCGGTAATATTTTCGAATAGTTGCCGATTGCAGTCAAGTCTTCTATCTTTAAGCAAATCCCACTCGACGAACTCTATCATTGCTGAAACACTGCTGTTGAACTCGAAATCTGTTTTTGCAAACATTTCTGCTTTATGCCGAACCAACTCTTGATCGGTGACAAGCTACTTGCTGCCTATCGAGTACTCCTGCTTTGTGAGAGTCCCAAATTGCACGACACAATTCTAGTTGTGGTGCAATGAGGGAAAATTTGTTATTTCCATCGCTCTCGATGAGCATCATTTCAGAATTCCACTGGCTAATCTCTTTGCATCCCATTTCACTGCGAATATGCTCCATGGTTCATGCGTCTGTATCTAGGACGATAATGCTTCCATTCTGTCTTTGACCCACTCGCGTATTAAACAAATGAATAAGCGAATGCGTTCGTTTGTGCAATCCCTCCAATTCTCGGCGTGTGGCTCCCTCTGACGAGCAAGATGGGAACTCGTGATCAATAATTGAGCTCTGTTTAGCGCCATCAGGACGGACCATCAGCGATTTGCGCAGGTCATGGTCCTTATCGAGGGCGTCTCACTCATAATTGGAAGCTTTTTATTCCTCAACAGAGGTTTTGTATGAGAGGAAAATACCATCTTCATAATACTCATGCGACAATACGAGGAGACTAATTCGACTAGTCAGATGGGGCATCCAGGGGGTATCTTTTGAGGTTTTTAAGCGGTTTCAGAATGAAAGGTTAAATTGGTGAGATCCATCATTCCATCATATCGGTATATTCCACGGTAACCGAATATTTTTTCACGTACGTATATACTAAAGGTGGGAACTATCGATTGAAAACAATCGAATAATTCGATTGTTTTTTCGATCGATTGTCCCATCTCTAGTATATACATAAAAATCAATTTTTTCTCGTTTGGGCGAAAAGGGTGGGTTAGTATACTCTTTACTTTATTATCCTTGCATACAACTTTCCCCTCATCCTAAAAAAGTTTCCCTAAGTACACTTTATGTCTTCCTTTTCTTTACCTCTGATTCTTCTTATGCTTTTATTCTGTGTTCTTTTCGTTCTACTTCCATTCATATGTATATATTCTCATACCGAGCTCAATAATGAGTTTCGCTTTTCATAGGATTGTATCCAGCGAGATCAGGACCAGAAATACTTATATATTAGTACCTCAGTATCTTGATAGATAGAACATATTCCATTTAAGCTTGCAATACAGGATGGAGGGAAATTAATCTTTCGTTTACTCTTGCGTCAGTCTTACTCATGGCTGTGGTAATATAAGAGCTACCGAGGTATGGGAGATGCTGAATTATTACAATTATTTTGGTTTCCCCTTTTTTCAATGCAGACAAATGATTTATTTGTCAGATTTACCTCGCTACTCATCTCGCCTCACTCCTTACTTACTGTAAGCCAACACTGGGGGGGATGAGGAACCAACCAGTATCCGTGTTAATGACTTTACGTTGAGACTTATCATCATACCGATTCAGTCTATTCATTTGATTTGCAGAAAGCAGGGGTCACCTAACTATAATGACTGTATATTAAAATATTTCTCAACTCTTCATCGATCCCTTGATTCTATGTAATTGAAATGGAAAAAGGTAATGTGATTAATTTAAATTTATTTATTTAGTTTATCTTATCGCTGCAATTGATTACCAGGTAGCAACGCTCGACATCTCACCGCCCGTGGTTTTTTATTTAATCATTCTGATGCGATTATTCAAATCCATCTCTATTTTTACGCTTCACGAAGAGTGAGCCTAATTTCCTACTCGAAACAAAGAAGACCCTTTGTCAAATTCCACAAAACACTTTATTAGCACACCACCGGTTTCAGCTATAGTAATAGTCATCCTCAGGTGAATTTTGAAGAAAGAAGCAGAGTATATATACTAACAGAACTAAGGAGGGGGTAAAGGTACAGGAGGGGGAAGGGATGAGAGGGGAGGTAAATAGTTAACCAATGACAGGGGAAGAGAAAGAAAATTGGTGGATGTTCGTTAGATGAAAATTGTTTGCCTTATGTTGTAAAATTCCATTTGTTCCAAAATATACAATTGGGGCATTTTTCATGCGCGTGCAATAATTGATGGATGAAATCAGAGGAATGATTTTCTTCGATCAAATGGCTGGCAAAATGAGAAATTGTATTATTATTTTTATAGCATTGTTTATGTTCATCCTGATGTAAAATTTCCTGCTAGTCTTTCCAATATATATAGCATTACAATTACTGCAAGTTAGTTTATAGATTCCCGATTTTTCAGATTTCAAAATTCATCTGAGGATGGCTGTTACTAGTTGAAACCGGTAGTGTGCTAATAAAGTGTTTTGTGGAATTTGACCAAGGATCTTCTTTCTTTCGTTATGGAATTCCACATAGTTAAGTCTACGACCATTGATTTTAATTTCTTGCTTTTACGGATTGATAAATATCAAATTTTTATTAATTTTGTTATATTTCCAGTATCTCCAGCATTAATCGACCATTAGAAATATGTTATCGACCCTTGGGGGTCTATATCCACCTCTTTGGGATCCAAAAAAATGTACCTCAATAGCTTTTATGTCATCACAACGACATCGTCAAAGACTGTGGGAAAAGTAAAAGAAAGATGCATTTTTCTCTCTCCATTACCAAATGACAGATGAAAATAATCCATTCATTAGAATATGGTATCAGGAACACTAATTCTAAAGTAAAACTAACTAATGGTCATAATTTATCCTTCCATAAGTGTCTTACCATTCTCAGTATGTGTTAAATAAAAACGAACGCCATTTAACACTCGGGAACTTCACTTATTCACACACAGAACCGCTTCCCATTAAAATCTATTCGCAAGAATCCAGTGGAAGAGCATTCGTGAAGGAACAAAGCGTCACGAAGGATGCACGGAGAAAGGCACAAAGATGCACGCGACTAAAAATGACACACATAAAGGGAGGCGTTTGAATGATGGCAAAGAATCGCTTTTTTGTCTCCGAACGAATTTTAGAGAGAGAGAGCGCTCCCCAATTCAATGGATGGCTGCAGAAGAATCCCTTTTAAACGAAGAGGATCGGATTTTATTTATTAATTTTTTTCGAGCGACTCATTGTGCGCCAACCATTGAGATATTATCCGAAGGATGGCTGTCTCTTTAAAAGGAAGTCGGTGTCGGCGGACAAACGAATCATTGGCACTGCATTCGCACAATTAAACAACTGCGATTCTACTTTTTGGAATAGAGAATAAAGTTCAGCAACGCTCAAGACGCGTGTTTAAATACTAGTCGGGATATCGATCCATGGAAAGGTATTTTGTGTTCGTTGACGAGTAGTCGATTGTTAAAACAGCTTAAAACACATTCTGTAGTTATCTTAGTTTTTGTTTCATTCATTTTACTCTTCATTGGTTATTTAAGCTCGGGAAAGTCGACGAAGTGCTCAGTGGTTCATTATATTTCCATAGAAAAGGTTTATTTATTGAAATTATACGTTTTAATTGCATCTATTTAGCTGTTCATTTGTTGTCATGGAGTTGTTTACGTTTACCGGGAAATTTTGGAACGATCGAAAGTTCATAATGAGATTTTATATCCGGATGCTGTTCGAAGTAGCAGGCGGCGGTTGAGAGCGGTGTATTTATCGGATAGGATTGAAACATATTCCATTGCCTTTTGACGTGCGCAGTTACTTTCGTGCGAGCATATTCTTTTGCTGTGGCATAAAACATAGGCGAGAATGGAAAAAATGTTGGTTGATGGCACAACATTTCTGTAAAATATCTAATTAAAGGTACGTCATTCCAAAAAGGATTGCTTTAAAACAATTTGTAAAGTATTCAAAGGAATATGTGGTTCATTATTTGTTCTGATTGCAGATCCATTATTTGTGACTATAATATTTACGTTTACTCCCTCTTAGTCAATTGTGGACGGCATATACTATTTAATTTTAACTCTTCCACCACTTTTATAATTATGTTCTAAGCGATGTTGACTTTTTCGTGGAAACTTCTATCATAGGTCCCAGGACATTTGCTTCAGCTGCCGTGTCAGCATTTTGATTTGAGATTGAAACTCTAATTTTAATTTGAAATTTCTCTATTTGTTTAGCCAGAATGATCCAAGTATTATTTTCTATAAATTACGAAACGAATTTATGATTTGAATAAGTAGTGTAAGCCTCGGAAGGTATGGATGGATGCGGCAAATATAACTGCGGGTCGTAGATGGAGAGATTTATAAAAATGAAGGGCATTTTTATTATCACGAAGAAAAGAAAAAATCGAATTAAGAATACATTTTCAGTGACAAATAATTCAGTATATTACAGTCTGATGTAGTGTTTTCCCTGTCTGTGTTGGGTTGAGTCGAATGTTCTTTTACATCTTGCAACTGTTTTTATGATGGAAAAAATATGTTGGATCTAAGAGCAAAGAACCTTTGGGTTCATGAGTATTCTTGAGTGCGTGTAGTCGATTGAGGTGCAATTAATTGCAGAGATCGAAATGGTTGAGGCAAGTGATGGTGGAAGGAGGGACCCACAAGATGGAAGATTTGAGGAGTTTGATATGAAGAGGGAGGGCCTCTATATTGCTTCCAGAAGAGCGGATTATCTGTATAAGAAGCTGATAGGAGATATGAGACAGCGAAACCAGAGGGAGATTCATGGTGAAGACTTCCAAAGTCATGGAGGACTTGGAGCAAGACTCGTTTTATTGCTTGACTCACCACATATGAAAACCTGTCGTTATTACGGTATTCGAATTACTATTGAGATAGGTTTTATTTGATAATTAAATATCTATGCGAAAGCCATAATTTTACATAGATACGATCTTGGCAAATGCAGTGTTTTCCACTTGCCTTTTGGTAAAAATAGAGAAATGTATGAGTTTATATCTATATAGAGTTTAGAGCTATAGATTTTATGGCTATCATAATACGATAGGTATGATTAATAGCATTCGTTTAGATCACTCGTTATTTATAATATATATATGAAAGGGAAGAACAATTAGACATTCTTTGGAGATTTAAATCTCTCGCCGGATGACGCGGTTTCCCCGAAATATATAAAAATCGAGTCGAATACCGGAATCATTCGGAATTCCAGGAATAGTCGCTGTATAGATGTATCTACTCGAATTTCCTGGCCTCTGAAATATTAATCTCATAAGTTATTAAATAGCTACTGATTGCAGAAAATAGTGATGTGTTACGCAGCAATGGTGGACGCCGAGAGTGATTTAATGGGAAATGAAAGTGTCGGCAATCAAAACAGCGATTTTGAAAATAACGTCGAGTTTTTTGTAACTTGAAGGCTGGTTGAAAACTTACCTACAAATCGAGATTAGGAGTGAGGTAGAGTACCCTTGCTATCCTTCGCCACGTTTTGGTCCACGTGTATCAAGCGACACGGCCACGTTTCGTATCACTTCATAAGGAAATACCTCATGAGTCATGATTAAGCATTGCTCAATAATTGTTTATTCCAGCTTTGGACGGAATGGAGACAAAAGTGAATGAAAGATACAACTCTCTCAATCTTGTATCTTAAGGCAAACGTTCCATCCATCTACATAGGATACCTGTTTCCCCTGGAATAAGAATGTCGGCTTTATTATTCGAATCCTGTCTTGAGGGACCACTCTTACAACTAACCATTGCAAAAACTCAAACAGCCGTACTTTAACCATGATTCGAACCCGGGACGACGGCGTTAGAAGGCTTACACTAACCACTTAGCCATCGAGTGTATGTTGCGTCTATAGTTTACGTAGAGGAATATTTAGATAAATCTCTACATCACGTCCATCTCAAAACTCGAAGGCGCCTTCGTTGGACCCGTTCATATTTCCCGCATTTAGACCACCTCGATGCCCCCCCTTCCGGCATCCGTCTTGCGGGGGTGCTTCTGTATTGATCTGCCTGATCCCCTCCACACTTACTACCGGCCCACTATCTGCTCCTTCCGCCACTCTGCCATTTATTGAAAAATAAGCACCACGCGTTGCCCAGGAAACGTGCATAAACATTGCTCAATCACTATAAAACTCACATTCCTCAGGAGACTGTATCACCGCCGTAAGGACAATTATGATTCTTCGGTGAAATTTTGCTTTTCTAGCAAAGTTCTGGGAAGCAATGTTGCATAGATTTAGAAAAATTTGCCAGATTTTGCATTGGTATCGTCTGTTGATTTTGCGTGTATAGGAACGCTGGGGTGCTTTTAAGCTAATGCATCAGAATAATATAAATTTGTGTTATTTTTCCCAAAGGTTTCACGGGAGTAAACAGGTCACACGGACATCGAACCCAGATCTTCCAGGGGGACGCTTCAAGCCAACTGAGTCATCACACGCATCAAATCCAACTCCGTGTTCACGGAGTATTTAGTTCCGCGTTGTGGTTTACACACATTCACTCAAACGTGAGAAGGTCTGAGTTCGTGTAGCGGTGGCCTTTTCACTTCTGCTCTTACATTAGTATCTTAAGACGCATCTTGCAAAATTAATCCCAAATCGCTATGGCATTTTTACTTGTAGGACACCAAATTTATATCTTTAGGACAGGTCGTCTGATTTATGTCAACTCATCGAAAACGACGTTTTATTTCTCAAGGTTGTTACCCTGCTTCACGGCTTTAAATTCGGCGAACATTTGACAAATATTCCAAATATTCCCAAGTTAAATCTCTCCTTACAATGCCGTCGTTGAAGTGGACTTTTGTTTTCATTATCGCAGCTGCCATAGCACGCTCGAACACGCAATTTCATTTTTTTCTTAATTACAATTCGAAAGAATGGTCGTTCGGACTTAATGGTCAAGGAAAAAGAAACTTTCTACGTTAAATTTTATGTAAATGGTTTTGGTTGAGGATGCGCCAACCAAATTTATGACGATGGACCTTCGTGACCTCCGAGAGGCAACAGATGCTGTCTACTTCACTTTCGAAGTTTTGTCTTTTGAACTGTTGTTAATTTTATTTGTTGTTATGTATAACATTCATCGAACATATTTCTAGGGAACTGTTGCGAATTCTCGGTCTTGGTTACCCCAAAACTTCCGTGGACGAACAATCAGTCCCTTTGCTGTGACAACAATGATTTATTCTTTAATTCAAATCAGGTTTATTAAGTAGCAACGCTGCATTAGTAGCAACAATCATTTAAAAATGCTCATTTGACAACAGGTGCAACAATAACAGTAGATAATTTCGATGCTCCATTTTTGGACTAATAACAACAACAAACAACTAAAAACTACATTGTAGCTAATTTACCAGCATTGTTATGGACCATAAACTGTTTTAAATTTTCAATTGGTTTACATATAATAACATCAGTCACACTGGTATCTCAAAACTCTTCGTTGATTACACGCCAATTCACCGTGTGGCCTTCTTATGCACGTAAGGTGAACTGCTTAAAGTCTTTTTTGTTGGTTTGAGACGTTAATGAAACTCCTCGATTAACATATACATGGACTCTGTTTCTCTAATAGATTGCTTTCGCGTATCGTTCGATTATAAAAATGTATTAAGGAGGAATCTACTTCTTTGATATTCCTCGTAGTGCTTCAACGTCTTATATAACAGGGAGGACACATAATATATCCTATTAGAACGTACTTTTTCTGAATTTGTCAAGTAGATCGAGCCTTGCAAGTGTTAGTATTAGACGCCTCATCGATGGCCTGTCTGCAGCAGCCCCTGGTTCCATCCTAGCGTACATTCAATTTCCGCCCCCCGTCTTGTTTGCCCCGTGGCCAAAAGTCCCCCACTAACAGTCTCCCCTTTTCCATAAATCTCTCCCTCCCTCTATAAGTATGTATCCCTAAAACCCTCGCCGTACCCTTTTTTTCAAGGGATTCGCCACTTGAAGCGATTGCAGACTTCCACTAATTGAGACGTCCTTTCCTACGCCACCGCTCAACCGGTGACCACGCTACTTCCACGCGTGAAATTCGGTTGTCGATAAGTTTCATGGCGGAATCACGAGGAAATATATTTCAAGTTCATAGTGACGCACATCTTGATGGTTTTTCGTTTTGGCCCAAGAGACAGATATATGTATTTTTCATTTACTCCTGACTCAGTATACCTCATTGCTCTCACAATATGAAAGATAGTGAGGTATGAACGATGCCGAATAATGCCTTTCCTCTTAACCGCTCCTTATTGAATGCTGTGAATAACAGTCATTGGATTACTGATCTATTTCCATGTAGTCTTTTTTTTATTATTTTCTTACTATACTTTACTCTGGCTCTGAGTAATGTATGGGCAAACTACCTCATTCTTCATTGCCCATAGTGGGTGAACAGACACGCATTGCCGAGCCATCTAAGCACTCCATAAACGGTAGTTATAGCAACCAAGTTGGTAAGGTTGTAGTCACAGCAGTATTAAAGTACTATTTCCTATTATTAATGTGGTTAACCCAAGGATTTATTTCCTAATCATAATTAATTATCATTTAAGCTAAAAATCGGGATCAAGAGGATTAGAAGGCAATTTTACGTCCTCAATTTTCAGTACACTCTTTTCAAGGAGTATCGCTTCTATCTATGGTACTTGCACTTACTTGTCTCCATCGATACGTAGAATTTTTAGGTTTAATATGTTAGCGACGGCATTGCTATGACTACCATGATGGAGATGGAGAAAAGTTCGGAGAGAGAGTAAAGAAAAAGATTCGGGAGATAAGGAGAAAGAGACAAAAAGAAGCAGCAACAGACGTAAAAAGGAATTTCGTGGCGGACGGAACTTGAGGAATTAAGACGTTTTCATTTTTCCGGTCTGAAAAATCCCTTACGCATCCGCGCCGTCGTTCTCTCTCTCCTCTTTCTTCTCCCTTTTTTATTCCTTCTCCTCTTTCGTACTTCCCCCACGGATTGCCTGAATCAAAGTCTCGGATGGAGAATTAAATTTTCTTAAAGTCCGACTTACGAGCGTAACTATGAGTGCTTTATTATAGTCAACGCACCACAACTATAATAATACGTTCGTTGCCATGGGTACGAATGATTGAAAACAGAAAGAAAAACTGCCAAAAATAAAAAGTTCTGTTAGCTGAAACATATTATGAATAAAATCCATGTTGAGGAATCTTTTACTAAACCAACCGATTTTGTTAGAATTAATTATTACCATAAAGTTACGCCTGAATTCGTGTCGTATATTATGAATAGTTAATTATATCACTGTTATGGTATTACTACTACAATTATCTATAATATTTATTTCATAAACTGTGGTCTTCGGCATAGTCTGCTTCTTATGGAGAAAGCAGTAACTTGCAAGAAGTGCTCTGAATGATTTACACCTGGTACATTTACATTTAAACCCTGCAATCCGCCAGTGGCGCGTGGCAGGGGGTAAAGAAGGCTTTGCCCCCTAAACTGCTGCACCCAGTAATGCGCGAGTGAATTGCCATTGCCTATCTCCAGGAGGCAGTGCTGCAATTTTGCCCTCTCTGTCAAGTATTTAGCCCAAAGGCGGTGGTAACTCACCCCCTCAAACATATGATACCATCAGCTAGATGGAGGAAATGAGGCTTATTAGGATGAGGAGTGAGGTAGTATGCCCTTGCTTCCACATCCAAGCCAGAATGCTGTAAGCGGAACATATCCACCCATTTTTCAATAATTCAATGAATAATACTTTTCTTAGAATTCCATTTGGAGAAAACTTAATTAGTGCAAATATTCAACTTCTCCCTTTATGTGTTCAAATTTCAGGGATATTTGGGTTATGGAAAGAACACTGTAGAAAAATAGTGCAGTAGTTTTCTTATGGGGTTCAGTGAACCCGCCGCCACTGATAACAAACGAAAATACCAAAGCAATTGCATTTTACAAAACTTAATTCTCAAGGAATTCTTATGAGGCCTAGTGTGGGTATTTCTCAAGAATTGTAGTGAGAGGCAACAATGTATAGTCATATAGACATGGTCGTCAAGGTATTCAAAGCAGCATCTTTTAACAAAGTAAGTTTTCTATATGAAACATTACATGATTAAGAGACGTAAAATACGTATCATAGTTATGCTATGATTCTTTGCTGAATTCATTTTCTTAGTCTTTAGTGCGTGAGTCAAGAAACTGGAAATTGAATTTCTCAATGTGCACGCATGCTGCACGCATAGATACAACACTTTACGTGTATTCTCGTGGGAAGTATATCCCAGAAAAGAGTCAAACCCAGTAAATAGAGAAAAAGGGCAGTTCCTATTCTGTGGTTAGATGATAGTTAAGAAATTTGCAAATCCGGATTGAATTTTGCCAATTTCAGGCAAATGTGTTTAATAACACATATATAGATTAACAAACTTTCAGCTTTATGTATAAAATAATATCGTGGTATATCATTTGATTTTTCTTGTTATTTATTTGGTATCTATATTTATTCATTGATAAAAACAGAAATTTGATAAGTATTTTGGCGCATTAGCAGTGTGAAAAAAGAATCCGTGCCCCGGTGTGTGATAATGTTTGTTTTTTCCCGCTCGTACGTGTTCACCGCGAGAGGGGGATTATGCAGTCACAATTTCCTCTTAATAGAGTCATCATTCGCTTCTTCTGAGGCCACATTTTCCACTGCCATGCGTCTCTCAAGTCTCTTGGAAATGCAAGCTGCAGAAAAGGGGCTTTTTTGCCACTTTACATCAAAGACATGATAATGGGGACCTATCCCAGGCTCTTTCTTTCCACTGCTATGTTCCTCCTTGGCTAAATATTGATCAAGACGGGAGCACAGGGTTCTTCCGAAAGAAGGGCAAGATGCGTTTCCATTTTATCCTAGTTTAATCCGAGCTCTGTCTTTCGTCGCTAGGGTATCAGCAATCATGCGTGCTCACTTTCAAGGACTTGTGACCAGAGAGTCTCGTGTAACAATTGACCTGGTACAATTACGACGGAAAAATTGTGATTCGTGAGCTGGTGCTTAATTATTACCTCTTACTAACCCTTCCTTGACTGTGCGGGGTACTCGAGGACCCCAATATTGCTAAATTTGATAGAAAATTTTTATTTTTAACCAAATATGTTTCCTATTCCATGCATTCGTGCATCGATGTTTCTTTTATATTATGAAATTAATAGAAGTTTGTTTCACCTACTTTTTTCCAAAATATCTTTAGTTTTTGAATGGGGTACCAAAGTACCCCGCACAGCCACTTTTGCTTGGATTGCTACACACAATGTCATGTCGTGTGATTGTGGCAATTCAGTCACCATTTGTTACAGATTTTTAAATTGATTAATTATTTATTGCATTAACAGTAATTATAGCAGTAAATATAGTTAAAATAAAATAAGGTTATTCAAATTTAGTTGTACTATACAATCTCATATTATAGTCAAAACTCAAATGCTACCTTCAAAGAAATGAAAGATAATCTCAATAAAATAATCAATAATGTATTTCTGAACATAATTAAAGGTTAAGTAAAAGAAAAGCAAATAAAAACAACGTAATATTCGCTAAAAAAGCATTGGAGTACCCGAGTACGCCGCACAGCTGTTTTTGGAAGTTTTCTAGGCACAGTCAAGGAAGGGCTAATGCAGTAGCGGAATAGAGACTTAGATGTCTCATACTAACTTTGAACTGCTGCAAATATGGAGGCGAGTAAGAGAATCCAAAAGCTAGCTTCTTGTTCTTCTTTTCTTCTTCTTCTTGTTCTATCTGAGATGAATACTGGAGTTGAGACTCAAGAGTACCATTCGACGTGTTAAGATTGTAGAAGCGTAATTAAGACTTGAAAGTCTCGCGTTGGACCCCATGAGAATGCTTTGACAAATGAACATCCACGAACTAAGCGCTTACAAATTTATGCGTATGCTGATTGGCGGAAAAATGCCATTCTTTAGAAGGTTGGGAAAGGAGAAATCTGAGATGATGATTGCAGAACGAGAAATCACTTTAGTTGCAAATTTTATTTTTGATTTCATCAATTAAGCTGCTAATTTTTAATTTTTGACAGCGTTGCTCGATTAGGTCGAGCTAAATATGTTTTAGTTAAATGACAGTGTAATAGTAGTTCTGATTTTGAGCAATGAAGACGTTTGCATTCTTTTGTATAATACGAAAATTATTCGACAACGACAAAGCCGCCGGTGTTAGGAATCAAACAAATATAAGTAATATAAATAGCAAAAAATAAAAGCAAGATACTTTGCGTAAAAATAAAAATACGCCTTAATTTCACGGATGGAATTTATTCCCTCAATTAGTCAAATGTAATCCGAGTTTTATTTGAAGATTTATAGCGATTTAGCAAATGAATTGAAAATTTTGGTATTTAAGGCGTTGAGTTGATGCTTCTGTACCTGATGATAGTAATGGTATTTTACTGACTGACTGACGTTCACAGTTACATTCAGACGAAAACACTGAAAGTGAACCGATGTCTCGTCATAGTAATATTTATCTCATGAAAGATAAAACAATCATACGTTCATTTGGTCTATTAACATACACCAACATCACATTGTTATTTCAACAGTACATTAAATCTTACAACATTTCTAGAAATTTGTTCATATTTTGATTGATACGTATACCTTTTATATTTATAGATTATACCTTGTTCATACCAAAACTTACATAATTTATATAGGACATAGTGAAATCACTAAGTTATTTACAATTGAATTGTAGTATGTAAACTATACAATAACATTGATTTAATTTAAAAATTCATTAATTGAATAATAGCATTTACTTATCAACATGTGCCCAACACCGAAGCAATGTTCGTTTAAATTATTAACTATTGGACTGTATATTTCAATTTCTTGGTGAGATTTTTAGATAATCACTTTCCACCAGATTTAACTGCGGAATTTGAACTATTTAGTACTTAATGAAGCCATTACCAGCAATTTTCTTTGTTCACCTCAAAAATGGAAGTGAAAATTTGATCCCTATGGAGGGAATCAAAGAAAATCTGAAAATAAAAGTTTTCCCTCTTATTTGTTTTCCATATCCACTTTCCTGTTTGTTCCATTTGTGTTAGAGAGTCTCTACTGTTTGAAGTGAAATTGATGCTTTTATGTTTTAATAATCCATTGAATTTACTCCTCTTCAACTGTACACGACTGGAAAGTGTAGCTCCATTACGGAGAGTAGAAAAATACAGTTTTGTTTTTTTGGGAGAAACTTTTTATCTAGGTCAATTTCCCTTTGAATGTTGAGGATTATGGACAGTTTTCAGCCGAATATTTATAAAAGCGGAAGAACCTAATCTGTCTGCCATTTTGACCGTCGCCTCATTAGCGACGGATTCGCATTAATGAGTCAAAGGAAGCTGCCCCCGCTACACTTCAACGCAGAATAATCTGTGGCCGCATACGGGCAGATATGCGGCTTCTCATTCTAGCTAAAAATGAAGTAGTCCACCCGGCTGGTTGGATCCTCATGCCATCCACCATCTGCACCTTTTGAATGAGGCTTACTATTCTAGATGAGGAGTGAGGTAGTTGGTAGATTCTGAGCATACAACACATCGTCAGCTGTCTTACAGTATACTTGTTAGTAACTTGACCCGTTGTCATCAGCTGCTGTAAAACATGTGTAGAATCGCAGTATTGTTCTTGGCTGTGATTATTTGAAAATTAATGAGACTTGATTAACGCTAAATAATGGCCTTCGTTTAGGTTTGTCCATGTAAAGTGGTGCGTTGTTTTCCATTGTTTATATACGACTGCAAAAACAAGTCTTGCTTACCAATTACACCCCTCCATGCGTGTATAATCGTTAACTTAAATGCAAAGTGTTTTTATTTTGGGAATACTTAATTCTGTGCACCTCCGAGGAATTCTTTTACTATCTAAAGAATTATTAGTTAGAAAGATCCAAAGGTTTTGTAGTCCATATTATTTTGAGATTTGCATCGCTTGAAACTCTTTAATTTCCTATTTTATTAAAGAAGTGCAACTTTGAAATGAGAAGTCGTGCTCAAAATAATGGCGTCAATATTAAAATGGTCCAATTAATAATGAGATTCAGTCGACTCCAAAATAAATACCTTCAAAACAAAACGGACCAAATCATTTTCGTTCTCTGAATTCAAATATGGACGAAAGGCTCAAATCAATGGAAAAATCTGGAGCTGCATGTTTCACGGGAATTTTGGAAAGGAAGCAGAAAAAAGAGAGGAAAAATATGAAAAAAACACCCTTCATTAGTTAGTTCCAATATCCCCCGCTAGGGCGCGCTCTCGAAATAAAAAAAGACTCAAAATGGAGGCGGGAAGGATCGCCAGGGCAACGTATAAACAAAAGGATAAAAGGGCGTACGAGATACGCAGCCGTATCCCTTGACAACCGTTGGCTCGTAATTAGTCGGCCGGTTTCATACGCGAGCAGAAAGATATGGGAGCAAAACGGATCGAATACAGGGGAGGCAATATAAACAAAAGAGCGGAGATTTTTTAATTACGCAAGGAAAAGATCTCTGTAATGTGCGCCCTTGAGCAGGTGAGGGGACGTCGTGGGGACTCCATCCTGAGCCATTCGATGGATGTAAATGCAATAATGTAGAATAAGGGGCATGCAATGCCTCATTCGATGGATGAAATTGTGTTATATAAATGCAATGCTGTAGAATAAGGGGTCGCGAACTTTGACCGGATTTAGAAATACTCATTTAGTAGGATTGTTTTCTGTGGTTTAGTGTTTTATCTTTATTAATTTTATTCAAAATCTTCTCAGTACTTATCAGATTAAAGTAGAAGTCTTTCTGAGGACTTAAGAGGTCTCGGAGGGATTTAAAGGAGCAATGATTCCAGAAACATTTGGGGTGGGAATTCCCATCGGCTTTAACCTACCAAAAATTAACACATTTTGTGCTCTATACTCGTCTCCATACAACCATGCCCTAATAAATGGAATTGCTTTCATTTTCTACTCGGTACAGATTAGAGAATACAAATCTACAATTTACTTTCGTCTCAGTCCTCTTCGTGGCTGTGATGACACGAAAGTTACTGAGGTATGAGTGAATAATTAATGTCACTGATCAAGGTATGAAAAGCCAAGGAAAGTGTTCAGCCTTGAGTCATCCTGGTTTATTGAAGAAGGTAAGCACCTCACTCCTCATCATGGCTAGTAAACCTCATCCTCCCTCTACTAGCTCTTGGTAGCCAATGGTGCCGGACTTCGGGCTAATTACTTCACAGACAGACTCTACTTTTCACAAATAAGCTAAAATTTGTAATTAAATTAGACGAATCAATTCCGAGAAATAAAGAAAAATAATCAATATTTCTAAATTTACCTAATGTTCGACATCGAGTCGTATGAGAAAGAACCCAATGAAGAAAAGTTGCCACTCGTACGTCTCGACTATTGTGAATTAATGAAAACATTCTAGTGAGCCATTTCCATGTCGGAAAAAAAGGGCAAAGGTACAAACAAGGAAGCGAAAATACTAATCAAGGAGAAAGTAAAGTAGGCAGCACTAGTTTTAATCAAGACTAACACACACGGGAATATTAATATCCGCATTGCAAAAAACGACGAAGCATGACCGCGAACTGTAATTCCGAGTTGCGAAAATGATGCGAAAGTGACGTCATCGTCTGGCGGTGCACGCCGTGGGCTTCATCATCAAAGGGAATCCCCCCCAGGGCTGCTTCTCATACGAACGTGCGTTTTTTATAAAGGCCTTTTCCGGCTCAAAGGAAGCTCTGAATGAACCTTCGTGACTATCGTGATCCTCGTGAGAGCCTGTTGGAGCCTCTAGGTCACGACTTCACTCATTCTGTAATCAGCTATTACCGATGCTAAGCCAAATTGGTTAGGGGAACGGTGTTGATGCACAAAGATCACGAAAAACTACCGTAAAGTGAATACTTATGAGTAGTGTAGTGTAGGGGTTAGCGTGACTAATGGTATTGATTATGGGCTCCTCTGATGGAATGCTACAATAAGTGTTACTAGTAGAGTCACAGTGATTCCTTTAAGTTGACTTGTTCCTATCGCAGGATTCTGGCTCATTGAGGGATTCTATAGGAAACTTCCTCACTCCTCATCTTGCCTGATATGCCTCATCATTTCCTCTCTAGAGATTTTTGTTGCTATAGTGAAGCGGGTCTCGACTTAATTAGCCTTCGGTCTGATGAACTTTAGATAGAAATCTGATCTGTCTACGTGGTAAGTGAAGCCTGCTACTTGTTATCTTACTGCGTTGTTATGACCAGACAATAGCCGAAGAGAATAGAATAGAGAAGAAAATAGTCAACAGTCAGTTCCCACTCCCTTGCTGGTGGTTCACCAATGGTGAGTGAAGTTGCGAATAACGAGTAATTGTTGCAGCTTAAGTAGGGTTTTGTTACATCAATCAAACGAAACCGAGTTTTGTAATTGTTGAGTAACCGAAATGAGTGAGGGTCAACAATCAAGCCCCGAGAGTTTTCAACAATAGCAGCGGTGCGGAACAACAATCGATGATGGCCAGCTTTAATTGTGTGCCGAAAGAGAAAAGTCAACAATTAAATCCGAGAATTTTCAACAATTGCAGCGTTGCGAAACAACAATTGACGATGAATAAATGTGCGTCGAAAGAGTGAAAAATGCCGACAATTGGAAGAGCGGCGATTGTTACCTGAAGGCGGCGGCCAATCTACTCATCTGCTTCCCCCATTCAATTGGCCTTCAATTGGCCCCATTAGACTCTTTCATCTCCGCTCCCTTTGATCGGAAGGGTGCCAAACATGCACGTGATTGGTGCTTCAGGAAAAAATTGAAGATCGACTCCGCGATTCATCTTCCGAGGGACGATTAGCAGACGATGCTCCAAACGATAAGGTGCTCCATGGTGATTTGTCACGCGCCTCGGCTCCTCTCATAAGTGCCCAAAATTTTCATTTTTCGTGTTTCGTTATAGCGCCTTCCACCTTTTTACCCACAAGTGGCCCTTACAGTTTACCATAGCATAAATGTTACCAAAGATTCATTACTTCTATGTAATTTGGAATTTTGTTTAAAATTTTCATACGAAATTTATCATCCCCTAGTAAGATTTAATTTAGAATAGAAGGGGGAGGATTTTATAGCAGAATAATAAAAACATGAACATTAATAAAAAGTGGTGATGATTCATATAATTCAGAAAAAATATTCTAGCTAAAAGAACCGTAAAAAGAGACAAACCTATCGAGGAAGTCTATTTTGAAAGGTCTTATAACCATCCCAATACAAATAATGTACAATTTTCGAGGAAAATATAGAATCGAGATATTGATTATAGAATTACTTTAGTGACAAAGAGTCATATTTTCATCATCTCTAGTTTCTTAGGGCCATTGCGTTCCCTAGAAAGCTCCTGAAAATTAAAGTCGATGAAGGCGTGAGTAATTTCAACCGAAATAATAATTGCGATGAATTAATCTTTGATATACATATAGCCATAATTAATCTTGCTGTCCTATGTTTATACTATATTAATTTTCCAAACAAATACAACCCGCATCTGATAAAAAATATCTTAGAATTTCTCTTGGATGGCCTTTTGAAAGGACCAACTTCGAACCCGGACTGATTTGATTATACCTTATTATCTATTAGTTTTTCATATCAGTAGCAGACTTTCTATTTCTCCATTTGTATGCGAAAAACCGTACATTCCCTTAACCAAAATTACGATCAATAATTAGCCTGCACACGCCGCGTGTTGCGCCAATTTCTATGAAATTCCATCAGTAGGTTGTTGAAATGATTCTCAGTTTTGACTATATTTTGATTGATAATTTTTTGTTGTGGGATGACTTTAATTCCGAAGCTATAGGAGTGATCGCTGGCAGCTATTCAAAACCTCCGGCTAATTACTCTTCCGAGGAAAAATGGGGATTTTCGCCTTTCATTTCTCATTCAATTCGTACTTTATCGCAAGTGATCCAAAAATAAACAGTTCAAACATTAAAATGGCATTTAATTAATTAATTAATTTTAATTTTTAAATATTTTTGCTGCATGATTCTTTTATCAATCGTTTAAATTCTTTCACAAAATCGTTACTTACTGCGTTGCTTAGAACTTATTTCTTCATTATTAAAATTCATATATTACGACGGTTGTATATCGTACGCTTTAAATTTTTGGTTGCTTCGATGTTGTTTCCTTGGTGTTTTTGCGGGTAATTAATTACTAAGGAAATAAATAAAATATTATGTTAGGGCATTCAGTATTCGTAGCGGTATTTAGGGAATGCATTTAATTGTCAAGAGCTAAATATAAGAGAACGATTAAGTTTTATCATGAAGATTTATTGTTTTTTTTCGTCCTCTAAGAGAGCTAATTTTCTGCGTTGTTACGCTGATTTTGGGAATCAACCGTCAATAGTTTTTAACTATCTAGGCTTTATAATTTTTCCTTATACCACATTATTGTGAATGACATATTTTTCCTTTTTAGCTTGGTACAGCATATGAAAAACGTGTCATTAATTTGCATTCGTCACTTTCGTTCATGGCTAGGAGAATACGAAAGCTATTTAGGTATGAGTTTTCTGAATTCTCTCTTTAAGGAATACCAAGAAAAGTGCTAATCGCAGTGCTTCACGTACGTGAATATGTTCCGCTTATAGCATTACGGCTCAGTGAGGAAAGCAAAGGAAAAAACCTCACTCCTCATCATTTATAGTAAGCCTCATTTCTCTTACCATTTCTTGGCAGACAATTTTTATTCAAAATCCTTTCCATTTAAACACAGTTCCATTTAAACACAGTGACGATTCAAACTCATGGTTGATGTCGAGTATGTTTAATATAATTCCGGTATTCGTGAGAATACGTGAGATACGTGAATGTCCATTAAAGTATCCTTGGTGATGGTGGACTAACTTGCAGATAGTTACATCTCTTTTTACCATTACTGATACCGAGCACCGTGGTTTTATAAGGGATTTATTACTTCAAGTTGATGGAAAGTGATATACCCGTAGGCAGAATGAGTTTGATTCCCTTATCGACTGCGAAAAGGAAGTTCTTTCTTTTGATTCGTCCAGGGGGCGGCAAAAAACGATCTCGGTCTATTTGTGGAGGCCTTAGGAAGTGTGCCAACGCGATAGGGGAGAAAAATGGTCACTCGCAGGCCACACTATCACACTGCCGAGATAAACTGGGAATAATGGAGGGATTTGTGATGGGGAAGAAAAATTAATCCGGATATCTGATCGGAACGGGACCCCCGGAAACTCCGGGTTGCTGGAGCTGAAATCACAGAATTCTTATTTCCCTCAGCGAACTCAAAGGAAATCGATTATGTAGCAACATTGTTATGTATTCGAAAGGGACTCTGTAATTTACACTGATACATAAATAGTAGTATAGACTGCAGAGGTTGAAAAACGGGCATAAAGGATCTCAAAAAAAATTATGATGGCTTCTTAAGGAAACACAGCGTTGGTGGTCGATCTGGCGACGATGTTTAGATGCTGCTGGCTTCTTCAGGTCGGAAGTGATTCTATCCTCATTTCTTCCGCTTTATATATCCCCTTCACTTTACTCCGACGTGGGCTCCTCTGATCGGTGGCTGGATTCAGTAGTCGTTTCCAAGTGCAGGGGGTAACCGTCCTCTCTGTTGAAATTCTTCAGTAGTTTTGCTATCTCTACTGCCTCACGAATTAAGTGTGGGAAATGATACGTCTCCTTGGATAGCACCTTCGTGTCCTCTACGTCTATCGTATGACCAAACATACGCCGACGCCTTCCTCTCCTTGTTTTTCATGGCTCTTTGGTGTTCCTTGATACGGCAGGCGATGGATCTTCCCGATTGTCCAACGCAGGATTCGCCACAGCTACATAGTATCTCATACACTCCTTGAGTGTGCGGCAGATGGTCCTTTACTCCTGATATTCCGTAGTTTTACTTACAGTTTTAAAGCGAGTTTGTATGTTGAACTTCTGCAGTACTGGTGTGATCCTATCGGATGTGCCGGCGACGTACGGGAGAGTGGTGGCTGCTGTCGGTCGTTCTCTGGGTGTACTGCTATTGCTTTTCTTTTTTGCTCTTTCAACCTGTTTCGTGGTATAACCATTCCTCTGAGGTCGTCTGTGAGGTGTTCTTCTTGTCTCATCGTCAGCGGTACTTTTTGCCCGGTGGAGCAATGTTCTAATCACCGCGCTTTTTTGCCGTGGATAGTGGTGGGAGGATTCGTGTCGGTGTGTGTGGGCTTCCGGTAGACTGAGTGGGTTCCATCGGATCTTCTTTTAACCATTACATCGAGGAAGGCGATGCAGCGTCATGGATTCTAAGGACAGCGACAGTCTTCATGCTGGATCTCAAAAAAATTCGATGAATCTTCTCTTATCATAAATTTGAATCTACTTCATACTGACGTGCATTTTTACACTAAAAAAATTCGAAAATCATAGAAACTTATTTTAAAATTACAAGACCTTTGTCGGATGTTCACGGATCGTAATTTGGAATGGATTGAGCATATCTAGATACAAACGAAACAGACTCAGGTTTCACTTCGTGGTATTCATAAATACAAAACGTCTTCACGATAAAACACCTTTACTACAGCACAATAAAATTATAAACACGACCAGGTTTCGTAGCCAAGCTACATCTTCAGGTGACATGAGAAAAAACCTAAACGTTCTATAGGAATTTGTAATTTTATTGTGGTGTACTAGAAGTATTTTATCGTGAAGCCGTTTTGTTTTTAAATCTAGATATGCTCAATCACTATATGTGAATTATTGGGTAAAAGAATATTTTTTTACCATTTATTCCAAATGGACTAAATTTCCCGTGTGATTTTATTTTCGACGCACTAGTTTCTCTGTAACAATTCAGTTGATCGTCAAGGGAAGATCAAGGGAAAGAATAGCTGAGAACTCAACAATCCACATTTTTGCTATTTTTTATATATTTTCGCATTTTAGATTTACTTCTACCCAAAAATTATTCTTTAATCCGATAAAACAAGTATTTTCATCTCAATTTCTCATTATAGTAGTTAACTCGATTTTATAGGACCCTTTATTTTAATTTAATCTCGAAAATACTGCAAAAAATGAAAATAATTTCTTATGGATTCCATCGAAAACTACGTAGCCTTCTTAATCGTTTTGCATAGATACGAGATTTGGTTGGGATCGATGGAATGGTCTGTCAGAAAAGGTCGACAGAGGAAACTACAACTGCCCCATTTGCGTAGCCGACCTTTTCGAGTTAGAGAAAGATGGCCTGTTTATAAGTTAAGAGGGGCATTCAAAACAGCACAAGGAAGTGGGATTGAGAGAAACGACTGTACAATGGATTCACGCGGTGAAAAAAGAAAAATGTGTTAATTCCAAAATGGAATTCGCAGCCAGGGGGACAGGATGAAAATAACTTGGGTGCAAACACTTCCGACTGTTGCACGTGGATTTTCTCCTCTGTTTCCTTTGGTGTCATTTGCTGGTTGGTGACTCCTGATTGAAATGCGCATTAGGCATATCTCCATCATCTTCCTTATATACAGACCCTGATGTTGGACCTTCCTCAAGATGGGATTGATAAGGGAGTGGGGGTAAAGATAGGAGTGGTGATGCTGAGATGGACCGTAGATAAGAATAGGGTGCAGATCTTGCCCTTCATATCCATACATGCGGACCTTCTCTCAATATTCATCTTCATTTAGATATATAAGCATTGAACCATTTGTCATAATGGACGTTAATTGATTTAAATTGAATTTTAAATGTTTAAGTTATTCAAATTACTAAACTGATCGGTGTAAGTGGCATATGAATGAATTTAAAAAGGTACGCACAAAATATAAAAACATCGAATATTGTCTTAGCGAGAGTTATGAAATCAAAATCCATGAAACTTTTGTATTATTTAAGCCTCAATTATATATCTAATAGAAAGGGCTACTATTTATTCTTTATTGGCCTCAGATCCTAATGCATTCCTATAGGAAAATACATCGTTTTCAGCAATTGCATTGATCGTCAAAAGGAATGGTTGTTAATAAACAATTAATATTAGAGATGACCATGTATTTTGTAAAGCTTTTCGCAATTTAACCGATAAAGCAAATATTCATGGCCAAATTTCATTTGGTTTCTCTACTAAAAGCAATTGTCTCGTATTCATGCGGAAAGATTTTATAATTTAATCTTGTAAAGAAAAATGTTAGCAAAAATCGGACCAAATATCGTGTGGTTATCTTAAATAGATTTTGGTAAGGAGTTTTTCATTCTCTTTGTGATTGAGCAAAGCTGAACTAAGAATAGGTTATCTTAACTAGTTAGCATGCCTATAGAATTCAATTTTCCATTGCTGACATCGATACGTTGTCATTTAATTCAATTGAATATGGTTAAACATATATACACTCAAGAAGAAAACAAATGTTTCACGCATATGAATAGGAGTTAATTTGCGGCTCCCTCATTCAAATAGATTTAATTTACAACGAAATAGGATTATGATGAATAGAAGAAAACCATAAGCAATATTGATCGCGAGGCTTTATCAAAAATTGCTGGAATTTTTACCCAGATTTCACAATAATTTTACCTCGTAGATTCATATATTTCAATACAAGATATTGTATTATATGTATCTCCTTAGCGCACGGAATCTTCCCCCGAAGTTGCCAATTCGACGAGATCGTTAATTAGCGATGGCTTGCGTCACATCTTTTCTCTAACTTTCCATCGTAAGATTGAGAATGCAAGCGTGAAGATTCCTCTCAATCCAACCGTGAATCGCTGATGGATATTGACGTAACAGTGGTATTCACCTTCCGACGTTTTGGCAGAGGCCCAAATGTCACCGAAGGAGAACTCGCTCGGATGCTTCTCCGGTCAAACTGAAGTGATTCATCGATTTTTAAGCACGCCGAGCTAACACGGTTAACCGACCGTGGATTTGCAACAATATTTTGCATTGTCGCTGTTATGAAAGCGTCGGAAAGACTAGTTAATTGCACTTATTGTCGTCGTTATTATTGAAAGTGGTTTCGAAATTGGAAATTACATCGTTGATGAAATCATTGTTGAAAATGGGTTACCATCTCTCAATTTTGGTAATTATATTGCTAGTGAAAACCCGTAGAGGATTACAACAATGGTTTTGTTTTTGATTGTTGCTGATGGTATTATTGGGCAGTTAGGAAATTTTCCTATTATAATTCTAATTTCCCTGTTCTTCGAAATTAATGGAAGTTGAAAATGAATTTTAAGGAGCAGCATTGCGAAATTGTTGCTACATTTTCATGCATTTAATTTTCGCGCATTGTTGCCGTTGGGATGATGAAAAGTATTGTTAAAGAAAGCGGTCAAGGTTTTAATATGCAACACAACAATGCATCATTGCTGTTGATAGGCAGACAGTTCGTTATCATGGACGAATTTAAACATTACAATGATTCTTATTTACTCTATAACGTTATTGAGTTTAATTATTTAGTTTATTCGTACTGCAATAGCTGATATTACCGATGAAGGACGTCGATGCTAAAATATACTCAAAAATCAAAAGGAAACGACTTGGAATTCGCTATATAAGTATTCCTTCCGTTTCTTTAATGAAGTATTCTCAATGTTGCTGATCTGATAATATAATGTTATTATTGAAAACATATATGTTGTTGTTATTTAAAAAGTTCCAGATTTCAATCGGCGGTATAGAAATACTTGGTTAATTTCTACCAACAGCTATCCTTATCTGCAAAATCACACAATTTATAGATAATTTATGGCTATATCAGCGAACAGGACTTTGAAATGAGCACTCTTCCATTCGGATCTGAGGAAACAGAGTTGCTTGTAAGACTTCGTCGCACGGGGGCGGTCTTTTGAGCGTTACCTCAGAGAGCGTTATTCAACACTTTTTGGGGTAAGTGACCGGCCATCACGCGAAAGTCCTCCTTTCTATTTATGGAATGCTTTTCCCTTTTCTTTCCATTAATCAGTCGAGGGAACTACACAATCGCAATTCCAATTAATCACCATGGCGATACTTGAAATAAATATTTATTTGAGACCTATTAGGCAACCAAGGGTTTTATCCAATGCTCTTAGATTTGTAAAGGCAAAAATGCTTTTTTCTGTCGTTTGTGCTTTTGATTGCGATACATTTATTGATGCATCGTTCATAATGTTACATACTTTTAGAAAATTTTCTTCTATCCATTTAGTATAACTCACAATGTTTAAAGTGCAAAGAATTTTCTTCCAAAGTCTGGTAATGCTTCAGGGTTACCAAGGAAACGGTGATGCGAAAACAAACACGCAGATTGGTTGGGTTGAGTGTAGCCGTACACCAGACAGAGAGTTAATTAAATTGGCATTCCATTACCTGATTGGAAATTAATTAGCACGAAGCATAAAACGAATCTGAGGATGACTGAATGTGTTCAATACCTTTATGGTGACGCAGCTGAATCTGAGAATTAGTAGGAAATATTATTGTACTCACGGACGCTATGAATCCGAGTGGAGACGAAAAAGAAAACGTTGGCTTACCTGAAAGGAAAAGATGAACTCATTAGTCAAATGCTTAATGGAATGACTTTCTTTACAATATAACATATATCTCCATTAATATGTAAGTAATAATCAAGGAGATGAAAGTATCTATTTTCAAATATATTTTTATTATAAATTATACGATGTAAATAAAATAATAGTTTGCAGAATGTCTAACTTTGAGTAGCCCTCAATTTTCGGTTCAAATAGTTACAAATAGTTTTCGATAGGGTGCTATCGAAAACTATTTGTATAAAAAGTCTTAAAATTTTTATATATATAAATAGGTAAATATAAATACGCTTATATTTATAAAAGTATAAGAAGTAATGTAATGTATCGAAGATAATGCTATGTTTTTCGTATTCATACATAACATCATTCTGCTTTTTATTTCAGTTACCACATCGTTACATTAGAAGCGAATTTACCTCTTTCTAATTTATTGCAAATCCTATCACACGACCATCATCGTGTTGTAATATTCATCTCTATCCTTATTTAAATATAAAAAGAACAATTGGAAACTTATAAATTCGGAGATATAGTACAGAAATAGTATCAAAATTCGAAGATTTTTCTCCGCTTGGCTTTCGTCCAAGCCAAGGGGGAAACCTCTTCAAACCCGCAAGCCGTTTTACATTGCTTAGTATATTCACGCATAAATATATACATAAATTTATCGTATACGCTATCAATTGCATACAAGTATATATTAAGGCTTATTTCCCAGGTACAGTCTTATCATTCCGTATTACCAAAAGTGACCGATCTTCATGGAAAATATCCATAACAATTAAGGTAAAAATCATTCGTCGCAAACAATTAGTCATCAGAGCAACAATCGAGGACATTGTTGAAGTTTCTAGTAAAATATTGGCTTATTGTCGTCGACGAATATTCTTCCAAGTTCAAGATTGAATTATTTTTAGACACAATGCCTGTTTAATTCCATTGTATTGTACCTTTTTTATATTTTCCTATCAATACGCTGTTTAAATTCCTCTATGTATCTCACTTCTAATGCCTCTCCTAATTGCCCTTCTTTTAGCCCTCTGGCATTCAACGTCTGCATTTCACTGCCAGATCGTGCAGCACGCCCATCTACAAATAGTCCATCCCCTGCACTCTCTTCACTTGGGCACGTAATCCTAATCTCTGCTATCCATACGTTAGGAAAAATCTCCGGAGATTATTTTAGTTCAACTGTAAAGTAAACATGATCAGGCAAACCCCTGAGCAGAGCTGTAATAACATAAATCAATTGATTTGGCATTTTTTCCACTTTCAGGGCAATCTACCTTGGAGTCCAGTCCCAAATGTGAGTAATACTACTTATATTTCGTACACTTTGGAGTATTGATGGTAATGATTATTTGGCAGTCAGTATCAGTTTACTATCAATGAGATAATTGCTGTTCAGACATACCTTTAAAATTCCATTACAGATTTTCTGAGGCCAAAAGAATTCTAATCATTTGAACTATACAACACTTTTTGTAAGAAAACACAAGCAACAATTTGAATACTCATTTGATTTGCTATATATGTACAGGAGCTTCTTTGAAAAGTACGTTTTCGAATTCTATTTTTGAAAAAAATGTCAACGATACCAATAATGACATCGTCATCCCTTTATCATGGTCTCATCAGAAATTATGTAAGTTATTGAGCCATCAAAAACTTTAATGAAAAAGTCAAAAGAAAAAAAACATATCGATTTCACAAATTTTTAATATGAAATTCTATCCAGTTACGCTTGACAATATTTATTTATTTTAGATAATAAAGAAAAACAATGTAATTTTCCACACTTTTATTTTACTGACGAAAATGTGGAAAATTACATTGTTTTTATTGATTATCTAAAATGGCTTTCCACAAAGTAACGCCTGATCATCTAGATTTCATTTATTTATTTAATTGAGTCATTGCTACAGTTCTGTTGCCATGTTCTTAAACAATTTGTTTTTAAGTTCGATCCGCTTTGGGCAATATCCGCAGTTACAATAAATACCGGCATAATTTCACTCTTTATCGTGGCAGAGAAGTAATCTTCCTCATTCCAATGCTACTGCTGCTTACTCTGGGTAATTTGCTTGTTAAATTCAAACCAATTTGAATCTCGGTAAACAATTTCATTTTTATCGCCGTTTTCTAGCATACAATCGATGCAAAAACAATTCCATTTATACACTTGTGATTATTCCGCCATTATGCGTATCGTCAACTTATCACTTTGACTCAACATTAATACTCATTTCTATACACAGCATAAAGATTTTTAGCATATTCTCTTCATTTTGTTTAGGATCGAATTTGACCTAAATTATTTATTTTCCTTCGGTGAGTCAGTATTTTCGAATGGAATCTATGGCCTACATATTTTTTCTCGCAAAGTGCCAAAATGTACGTCTGCCCCAATTTTTAAAATTAGCCAACGAAAATACTCATTTCGACGGAGTAGTCGCGTATTATTCGAGAGGGAAATTTTGCAATTTTCTTTGGGAATATGTGAGAGTAATTACATCATATAGAGCGAATATATTCAAAGGTAAAAGAACATTATTGTTATTTCAACATTTGTTTCATCAGAAACATGGCCGAAAATACTTCCCAGAAAACATCATATACTTGTGTAGTAACAGCACA
Source organism: Sympetrum striolatum (assembly GCA_947579665.1). Lineage (NCBI taxonomy): Eukaryota > Metazoa > Arthropoda > Insecta > Odonata > Libellulidae > Sympetrum > Sympetrum striolatum. The sequence goes on from OX388350.1 coordinate 84,769,944, forward strand.
AATTTCGCTAAATTGCTTCTCTTAACAATTGAACAAATTCATATTGTTGTTCTATTGCCAATTCTATTGCTTTGCTTCCACTATTAATTCAGGGCTTAATATATCAGTTGCTTTTCAAAGAATTAATTTGAACAATCAGCATGTTTAAAAGTTTGAATGTCATCAAGCGCTATATTCAGTGTACCCAATCCTTACAGTGCAGCCAACGATACAACTTTATGATTCTTCTCTTCGTTGGAGAATTTCAGCAGCGACGATTTTTTCGAGCTACGACAGAATTTAAGAACGACTAAAATTTCTCAGAAAGACCCTATTACATGTGATCTAAGCTTAAATGCCCTCAATTCACCCATTGTTAACATTTTTTATGCTAAAAGCTGATCTTAAATTGGCGCTAGAGTGTGTTGTATATTTTAAACAAATTACAGATGTTTGGTAGCATTTTTCTTTCTTTAGTGTAGATACTTCTTATGAATTATTCCAATTTAATGCAAGGAGAACGCTCGTATTTTAATTTCGCAGTGAATTTTAATGTTGGAACGAAGCAGGGGGTTCCCCCTACTACTTCCATAATCGATGGCTTTTGCGTATCGTTGGAGGAAAAATTGAATTCTCGAAACGGTTCGTTCTAGCATCCATTTCCCTGATCATCCTCGCAGTATCAGAACTGCGTATATAACAGGGAAGTCGCAATTTATCGGTTACAATTTCTGATAACGTGATTTCTCTTAACTTATTCGGTAAATGTTTCCTTTGGATTAGTCTTCTAAATATAATAAATGGGTGGGAATAACTGTGCAAAAATTCCACTTTAAAAGTTTTTAACACCGCGACCAGTTTCGGACGTTAGTCCATTATCAAGCACAAGAGTTATACAGGAGTACACATATATATATACAACGAGTACAAAACCAAGCCACCAATCAGATTAGCTATTAGCGGTGTTAGGGGGAGAAGGAAGGGGAGGCAGGTTAACAATAGACGGCAGGGGAGAATAATTAGGGAAAAGGTGGATGTTGGTGAGTGTGAAATTGTTTTTAACCTTTTGTATATATATATGTGTACTTCTGAATAACTCCTATGCTTGATAATGGACCAACGTCCAAAACCGGTCGCGATATTAAAAACCTTTAAACAGTGGAATTTTGCTAAGTTATTCGAACCCATTTATTAGGATGGAGTTCCACAAAGTTAAAGCTTATTTGATTGATTTCATTCTTCTAAATATCTTCTAAGGATTCCCATCAAGCGTCCAGTATCATCTGAGTAACACTCACTGATTTATCGTTGGAATGATTTACTAATTATGTCGCCTATCACTGTAAAATATAAGAATCGTTTAATTGTGAAATTAAATATTTCATTAATGACATAATTGTTTTATGGAAATTAGAAAGGTATTCAAAATTTCCCTCGGAGGAAAACATTGATTTCGTAGAAAATAATAAAAAAGGAATGGCTTTCATACTAAACGCTGTCTTAGAAAGAAATAACTAAGGCACAAAATACTTTATCTCCTTTACGATCTCTGTATTTTCAAGTAACGAACGTTAGAAAGTAAATCCCATGGTAATCTTTTAACGTAACAAGATGAAACCGGGAAAGCAGTTGATATTGGGTTTGGTAGAAGATGGAATCATATTCTCGGTAAGCAGCTTTTCTTGTCGAAACTTCTGTTTCTTTCATTAATACTTTTGGAGATTGAGGAGAGTTTTCAAAAAAGAATGAGATTCTCATATCTATTTATTAAGTGAGGATCTCCTCGACTTCCAAGGGGAGAAGTTAATAGATCAATACTCTTTCTTTTATTTACACTCTTTCATTTCGTTTCCGAATTGTCCCGATGGAGGAAGATACTGATTCAATGGCCGCACACCGCCTCAGGTGCGGCCTAAATATGTATGTGAAAACATCTTTTGGCAGGTGACCCTCGCACTTGGATTAACTTCAGTTAAACTCCATAAATTCCATTTTCTGTACATTAACATCTCACCAAGAGATGGATGAGGTAGTTGATGTTTGGAGGCCTTCTTTCGCATTTTCAATGCCCTTATTTTTACGAGATCTAATTATTTTGACCCGAGCTTTAATAATTTCCGTCCTCACTTCTTTCCCATCGCTCCTTCTCTTAAGTCAATTGGTTCAATTCACTTTTGTACTGGTTATTAATTCTTAATAGGATTTCCTATTGGCTAACTTATTTTCATTCTATTTGCAACTGCAGATTCGTGCGGCTTGAAGTTTTATCTTCCCTTGCGTTGTACTTCATTCTGTCTTTATCGTTATAATTCATATTGGTGTGTAACAATGGAAGCATAAACCAGATATTATGATTATTATTAATGTCAATATTAAAGGCGAGATTGAGACTGAAAAGTCTCTTCTTCCATCTAACCTTTCGTCAATGGTATTATATACACATAAAAATTTGTGTACATGTGAATAGAAATAGAGAGGAAAACTTTAGAAGGAGTGGAAGTAAAAAAAAACTAAGGTGATATCTTAGGAACAAATATCCACAGCAGGAAAACACCCACAGAGAAGGGTGGTGTGAAAAACCTGCGCAAACCTACTGATAGAACAAGCTAAAAGATGTTAAAGAAAGCTGTGTATAACATGGAGATTGCACAAGCAATATTACAATAACTAAATTACAAATTAATAATAAAATAAAATCAGAAACAGGAAAAATTACAATAGTAAACCATGAGGAAACAATTAATAAGACAAAACATAAGATATAACATTCAGAAGAAATTACAAAAAACAATAATAAAATAAGATAAAAAATAAAATAGAACATCCAAATAATTAAAACTTGTTTCGAAAATGACACTTACTAAAATTACATATGAAAAATTTAACAGTTAATTACAAATGGTAAATTTATTCGAATGTAAATATTTATTTTATGATGAGGACCTAAGAAATATAAAATAAAAAAGACAAGATATTGAGTTGTTTATCTCTTGCTAAGTAGGGATATTTCTGAATTTTACAAGTTGTTTCTTTCGAACTTTTTCGTTTTTATGGCATTATCTGGTGCATACAGGTATCAATCAAAAGATCTCTCGGAGAGTTATCAACACTAAATTAATATTTATCAGTTAGGCTACGTCCTGGAATGCAACTCTTAGCTGTGCAGCTATTTGATGAATTTCAAGGGACCTTATGAGACTGCATTCACGTGCAACTGTTTAGTTGGCCGATCAAATAGTTCGTATTTTACCTCAAACCTCAACCTCTTTTACCTCTACTCACTTGCATTCTTATGGTCAACCGATCGTAAAAAACTACGTTGCTATAAATAACGACGATCGGCCGGTAAAATAGTTACGCAACTGAAAATTGTATGTCAGCCTTAGAGTTCATGAAGGAGCGAAAATTATTGTATTTTTTACTTCCCTTAAATTAAAATTTAAATGTTTATTGAAGCTTAGGCAAGTCTATTTGCATTAAGTAAAGATCGTCTTTATTTGGGCTAATTCAAACAAGTCCAACCGTTCATTTAACCCATGCAACCAATAATAAACATCCGTGTTGCAATCAGGAATCGAACCCAAGGTGCTACTTTCCTCATAAATATCTTTTTCCGGGGGTATATATTTTAGAGTGAATTTAGTTTCAATAGATGAATCACGTCCCACGCGCCGTGACTATTCTACTACGAAAGCCACGAACTACTACAAAATTCAGAACCGGAAGTTACGCCGTCGGCACATGCGCAGTACTCTCTCCACGTGCAAAAGGGGGAGAAATGTTCATAGCGAGGGTTCAATGGATTCGTTGGAAATCTCTTTCGCAGACGCTTTCGATGCTCTTATTTTTTTCCGTCCCCAAACAAGCGGTTTTATAAATAGCTGGCGCTGCAATCATAAGGGCGTGCCACGTGCTCGTAAGCCCATTCAGCTCATTATCACCTCAAAGCGGAGCTGAATGGATGCTGAAAGGAGCGCCGGGGAATATATTCCTCCTCGGATTACACTTTTTCAGCCCCAAAAGGATCGATGCAAGTACTGGTTTGGATTTACACGCAGTGGGTCGAAGATTGAATCGGGGTTTGAAATTTCCTTCGCAAAAATGAAAATATTCCCACTTTTTAAAATAGTACGTGAAAAAGGATCAGAAGGCTGGGTTGTACATTCATTTCCATTAGGCATAAGCGACCAAAAGCCTTAGGGAGGAATGAGGCTTACTAAGCAGGATGAGGAGTGAGGTAGTTTCCCCTTGCTTTCCTCACCAAGCCAGAGTACTGTTAGGGGAGCTATATGTGAAGTGACTCTACGAGTAACAGTATTCTATACCTTAATCAGTGCCACTAATCACCATCACTCATATCTCTTCGTAACTTTCATGTGATCACGGCCATGAGCAAGAATGTGGCTAAAGTAAATTGAAGATGCATTTCTCTCTATCCTGTACCAAATGATAGATAAAAATGTTCAATTTATCAGAATATGGTATCAGGAAAAGAAAAGAATCCCATAAGAATGTTTAACCTCTAAACTATAGAAACAATTAAATATTTAGTTCAATTTTTGTTTGAAACCAGCTACTTATATAAATTTCACTTTTAACTCATGAATTGTAAGCTATTTAGGAATGGGCGAAGTTGGTTTACGACGTTTATGTTCCCTGAATTCCATCGAAGTAGCCTTAACTAGGTAGAATTCCTTAATCGGGATCATATTCTAATTAAATTCCAGAACCAAGTTGTTATTAGACCATCATGATTTTTTACACTCAGAATTTATACTAAAACAATGGAAAAGTAATTCAATGCTCATCTGACCTCCAAGCCTAAGCTTCCGAAAGCCACGCAATAGTAATAATGAAGGGGATAATAATAAAGGACTTTATTCAGAGCGAGATTGACACTATCAAGTCTCTTCTTACACCTAACCCTTTGTCGTGTTGGAACAGAAAGAAATAGATAGATTGCAAAAGAAGAAAACTACTATGCGGATTAAAAAACCTAAGCTAAGAGCTTAAGAAAAAATTCCCACTGCAGGAAAACACCCTCAAAAGAAGGGGGTGTGAAAAACCTGCGAAACCTACATATAGAAAACTAATTTCAAATATGGTTGTAGATAAAAGAGCTATATAAGACAAGAGAAAAGGAGGTCATTATAATGTACAAAAAAGAGCAAGTTATAACATATTAACATAAAATCTGGCACAAAAGTAATAAAATATAAGTAATAATGTATAACTAATTTAGAATTGAGTTATAGAGTTCTATCTTAAACTTTGGTCAATTACATGTTAAATTATATGAACATAATAGACGCACTGAACAAAAATAAATTATAAACATGATTTCGCTTGGTAAAAGCTCGTTAAGTATTTAGATTATAAATAAGTAAAAACGGTACAAAAACACTGAAAAAAGACAAAGAAGAAAACACAAAGAGAATTATAGAGTAGTGAATAAAATAACTTATTGCAATAAAAAACATTCGTTTGGACGGTGGATAAGATAAGGAGGATAGATGTTCTGGGGAAGAGGTATCCACCCAAGCTTCAGAATCACTAATACCATTTTCAGTTCACCTTCGTTATTAAAATTGAGATAAATAGAGAAATTGTCGCAGTTTATCATCTTTCACGTTTCAGTAGCATTTGCAGCACCATGGACACTAAAAAGACAAAAGGCAAGCGTAATCGGAAGATATGTATTTCTTGTACTAAAAGGATATTCCGTTCGTATCAAGATATCGCAGCAATAAGTTTGTGGCGTAAGGAATCTAAAGTGAATATACTTTTACTGTATGTTCAAGGAGGTGGATTTGAAACGGCAGCGAAATGCAGTCCCAAATCCAGTAAAATGGAAATCAATGGCTTCTGAAGATAAGCAGACTCTATATAGGACGTCTGCCTGTTCTTTGTCCGTCTGTAGCAATTAGAGCGTGTCCTGTCTGCAGACAATGCCTCCTCTGCGATTGGAATTGATTTGGTCCATCGGTAGGCGTGGCCGGAGATTGGGAGATCTACACATTAGCGGGCTTCCGAGAGGAGAATTGGTCCATTTGGCGAAACACGATGTTCTCAGCTAAAGATTCATCAATTAGGGAATATTTTCATTAGATTTTTAGAATACTTTGCTGTGTTCAACTTCCTCTTTCAGTATCCTTAGAAGGTCGACTAGTTTAATAGTTTTATAATCAAGGTTATGATTGAATTAACTGTAGCAATAATTGTCGTATATACCTTAGTCCATCCGATGTCCGTTAGAAATGAATGTAATGTTGAATTTTTGCTTTTTTTCTTCTTTCTTATAACTTAATTAGAGTTATTGCTGACAGCGTAGTGGTTTACGTACTAGCCATGTAATGCCGAGGGCCAAGTTTCGAATAATGGTTATGGCATGATTGTTTTTATGTGTGTGTGTGTGTTTGTGATTCCGATAAAGATTGAAACAAAGAAAATGGGTTTCTTGTAAGAATGGTCATTTTTGACTAAAATACGCCAAACAAATAATAACGAATTATTATTAATATTATTGATAAGAAGCAACGGTTCTAGTAATTTAAGGAATCAGCCATCTAAAATGCAAATCCTATACTTCTTCTAATTTCTAACATTGGTTGATTTAGGTTTGAAAGCGTGATAAGTACGACTCTTTAGTGAAAATAACCAAGTGAATCCACTGAACGTTACTATAAGTAACATTTTGGTTGCTACGACTGTTCCTCGAACGCCTTTTCTAATTCATTTACGTCATCTACGAATCTTTGTCTCTAAGTGAACACTGATTTAGTTTTTCTGTTAAAATCAGACGGTAGCTATGACTGCCCGAGTGCATATCTCGATATTAGAACCGAGTTTTATCAAACACCTGAATCTCGTAGCGCTCGGAGCGGTTCGCAAGTCTATGTGGAAGATTCGTGTAATTCTTTAATCTCCTCTTAAATCTGTGATTGGCGGAAGCGAAAGTAATTTGGTGGATGCGAATTGGACGGCCGTTGAGCGGAAATTGAGTTGGGGAAATAATAACCGGCGCTTTCTGTTCATCGTCAGTTTGCCCACAGAGTTGGGGACCTCATCTCGACCCTAATTGGGGGGAAGGTGCCACTTTTGGGAACGAAATGCGTGCATTTCCACCCTAAAATATAAAAGTTAACGCTCAAAACAGTACGAAATAGCCATAAATGAAGAATAGTGGAAGTCGGTTAACAAGAATGCGGATAACGCGATGTATCGGTTAACACAAAGTGCAGCCGTTGGTCCATACATCTTCTATAAGTACACAGGCTGACAAGGTTTTGGTAAAATTGACGTTGATACTTGTCTCTTACTGTCTTTTCTGCGATAAATTCAGTGTTTGTTAAGATTTTCCATTACATACAGTTTTCGAGAATTTTGCGTAATCATTACGAAGTAATTAATTCGTTAATTTTTATCTTTATAATTTTAGGTAGGTAACACTCTAAATGTGTATTTAAACTGTTTATAAGTTCATTAATTCATTATATTTACATTTATTATATATTCGTACACCAAATTCTAAGAGCAACAAAATGGCGAGTTGACATGTTCCCCGGAAAAGTGTAGATTTCGGTGCCCGCAAGCTCACTAACATGCTTGTTTTTCAAAGAGTCATAAACTCACAAGGCACCACACACACTCATCCTAAAGCTCTTAATAGAGACATATATTCTAGTACAGTAGAAATCCAAGTATCCAAATCAATTGGGACCAGACCCCATTCGGATAATCAAAATTTCGGATAATCGAAAATTCGGATAATTAATTAACTTCTGTATGTACATTGGAAATAGAAGAAAAAAAACTACATATATAGGATAAAAAAGAGTATTAATTAATTTTAAAAATGGTAACACTTTGGCAAGTTATGCGTACATAACTTCTAAATATTAATGAAAATACTTTAACTAAATCAAACTAATGTAGTATTTACATTATTTAATATTTTTAATCAGTATACTCAGCCCAGCGGCAGGCGCGTGTGTTCTTTTTAGGTCTATTCGGTTTCTACCGTTATTCTTACCACGTCAGCGAATTTAGAACTGCTCTATGAGATGGTGTCCTAAAGCGATTAGGATAATCAGCGATTCGGATAGTAGAAGTTCGGATAATTGGAGTTTTACTGTAAACACTTTTATTCCGTTCCAATTAGTTCTTGTCTTTTTTTAGGCAAAATACGATTCTATACCTCTCGCTTCCGAGAGAAGTGCTCCAACCTCAATATACATTAATAATTATTTATGTACATAAATTCGTTCAGTAGGAAACGATTAAGACGTAGCAAAGTTTAAAAAGGATAAACCCCGCAGAGAAATGTATTACAACGATTCCAAAGGAAGAACCGTCCTGAAATGCATAACTCGGGTTTCGAACCAGGATCTCCCAGTAGCATAGTGGTTGCTCCAACCAATTGAGCTATCCAACCAGAACGTTGTAGCATCGGTCTCGTCAGCATTTTCTTAGTTGCGCTCCTTGACGTACACAGTTAACTTTATCCCTTCCCTTGTATCGCCACAGCATTTCCCTCTATCCTGTACCAAAACACGAATGAAGATGTCTCTAAATTGGTGGTAATAAAACTCTCAGAAGTTCAATCAAAGTGATCAGCATTCACGTTTTCGCAGTCTAAACCCGTGCATGCTAAGATTAATTCATAGGGTCTGAAATACTGAATTTTAAGTTTGAGCAATCCTAAAAAGTTATTCGCTGAACGTGGCGTAATTAATAAAATTCTCCCGAAATAGTGGTACAGGGATTGGACATAAATTTCTCCTCCCCGACGTTTATTGTGTGGGCCGTTTAATTATCATGTGGGAAGCGTAAAGCCCATTACGAAGTTGCTGACATAATTTCCTACCTTGCGTAGGCGTGACTCGAATTTCATATTTCCCCTTAATTGAATCGATTTCGCCCAACCACTTTCTTTCCTCGATTCGTTTGCTTCTCAACTCCGAGAAGCGTGCCCCGAAATTCTTGGAATTCCCACGTCATTTCCTTTGTACATAATTCCGGAAGTGCTCCTCTGTCTGTCTACTTTCCTTTGTTTAGTCTGGAGCGGGAAATCTTTTCTCATCAGAAAGTTGAAAAGGAAACCATCAAAAGAGATGTGAAACCATTAGGCCGTATGAATAATCATAAAATGCAATTGCCTTCAGTGGTGTATTGTTTAAATTAAAATGGTGAAATCAGACCGTATGAGGAGCTATCTGCCCATCCTTCAATTACGTAATGCCTAAATTCATACAGTGAAATTGCAAAATCGAAACTAATTTAATCTTCAAATGAAGTTATCTAGATAAAGTATTTTAAATTTTGATTAACATTTGTCTTTTTATTATAGGTAGAAGATCAAACTTTTTGTTTAACGTTTTAGATGGAGAAAAATTTTCTCAGTGGTTTGGAGAGCAGAATGTCTGATTCACCAAAGACTGCACCTATTGTAGATTGACGCTTTTAGAATTGAAAAAAATGACGATTCATATACAGTAGGAGAAAAAATATATTTGACATGACCTATTCTCGGGAATTTCCTGATTAACCATATTAATTGATATTCTGCGATCATAATAACTGTCACTAATAAATGCCGCGACGAGTAAAAGAATAACCGTAGAGGTTAGCCTACCGGAGTTTGTGACCCGGTTTCTGTACGTTAAAGGTTTATGTAAAACTTAGGTAAAGAAATTTTCTTATTGCTCAGCACAGGATTCGAATATCATTGTAGTATTTGACGTTATTAATTTGAATGTGGTATAATATCATTAAGCTATTCATTAAATTAAAGTTAGCTTCAAATATTAAGGGAGGGCCGCACTAAAAGCGCGGTAAGGCTGCATACAGCCTGAAATTTTCAAAGATTTCCCATCTCTAGACTAACTTAATCACTCACTCTGATTAATTCTAAAAATAATTATAGAATAAAAATTGCGTTCAATTGTGCTCCATACGTGAACAGGGTTACTATATATAAGGAGGATCACCATGTAGAACGCAACAATACGTTAAAGCTTCGATGATGAATGTTTATTGTGAAAATTACCACATCGCAAGAATTTATTTTCAAGAGGTAACAGAAATTAACTAATTGATGGAGATTTCTTTCAATCCACTCTCCAAATTTGTTTCTTGTGCTCGCTACCAGAATTCTTGTTTTCCTACGTCATTTCCTTTTTGCATAATTCCGGAAGTGCTCGTCTGTCTTCTTTCCCTTATCAAAGACGGTTTAATCTAGGACAGGGGAATCTTTCATTCGTTGAAAGACCTCATTCAAACGTGAGATGACTCAAAGTCATTCGTGCGGAAGCATTGTGCTGCTTAAGAATCTATGCGGCCTCACTTGATTAGGTTATGGACAACATTCTTTAACATAAAATATCTGATGTGGCCAGAACATGACTTTCTCCATATATAAGACGTAAATATTTATCTACGACAGTATTTTTGATGTCTAGATTCAATTTAAACTTGGAAGATATATACAAATATATTTTTTGTAATTTTTGTAGGTAATTGTATATACCCAAATATCAGATTAATGGAGGAATTTTTCAAAAAAGGAAAGGAGCTTCGATTAATAAAGCTCGACTTTTAGTTAACCGATTTACCACAAAAACTAATCAACTCTAACGACATCAATCAAAGTGCTATATATGAAATTTGGTGTTGATACAACAAATATTTTTTATGTTAGAGCGCCCACAAAGTACATAATCAGCAACTTCCGGTTTATCAGTATTTCACAAATAACTCCTAAACAATCAGTGATAAAAAAATATGTGTCATACAAAAGTGATAGAAAATTATATTTTCTAAATTTTTTATAAATAATAGTATATACCTAAATATCATATTTATGGAGATATTTTGCAAAAACGGAAATTTGCTTCAAAGAATAAAGCTTGGTTTTCAATTAACCGATTTACTCCAAATACTAATCAACTCTGACAGCACCTATCACAGTGCTATATATGAAGTTTGGTATTGATATGGTTAATAGTTTTTACGTTAGAGTGCCCACAAGCACACACACACATACACACAGACATCATTCCAAAAATAGTCAAAACGTGTTCTAGGGACCCCAAAACATGTATTTCCGTTGAAATCTCGGAGTCGATTTTTTTCATGAAAACAATACCTTCTCTATACTACGTATATGGAGAAAGTAAAAATTACATAAAAAACTAGCTTAATCCTAAAGCAGATGACGGTGGAATGTATTTACCTTCACTTGAAGTAATGGACGAGCCAGGGAGTTATTTAAACGAGTGTGTTCCACTGCACGTTTACTTAGCAAATAATACTTCAACACCGTGAGAATTACCTACTTTTTAACTGCCCTCTCTTCACCGTCTTCCCCTGGGGTTTGCGGATTCCCCAATTTGGGCGAATTCCGAATCGCGACACTTTTCGCTCTCCGAGAGTCTTCAATCGCATTTGAATTCATCCGCAGCTTCAGCTTCTTTAAAATTCATTCGAGTTCTTAATTGGAGACATAAATTCGCAGAGCGAGAGGTCAAATGGGGCGTTTTTGGAAGGACAGGAAGGGTTTTTAGGGTATGAATTACGGATTTGAGGAGAGGAATGAATTTGATGAGCTGTAAAAACTTTTTCCTACGAAAGATATTTTCATTGTGCGTGCGTAGGAGGAATTTTGCGGAATTGACGGAATTCGTCCGTGAAGAATACATTGAGGTGAGGAACGTTATGTTTGGGCACTTTCGTGAGATATGGAAAATTGTAATCCGTTATGATGATAAGCGAATGGCATTTAGGCCGTGCATGGAGTGGAGACTAGCCTGGGACTTTTGAGTCGCACGATTTCATGTGCTAAGATAAAATTCAATTCCATCATTTGTTCAATGCAAGTTTCATTCATTTGCCGTATTGACACTATTGGAAGAACTTCTGATATTGTGAGATTTTTCGGAATTTATTTGAAGCACTTCTGGTAATGATGAGAATTAAAACCCGAAAGAACTATTGCTACAGGAAGTGGGTAACTACTGTGAGATCTAAAGATGTCTCCCATAGAGACACTAGGAGGATGCTTATTTCTTCTACAAGAAATACATAACAACGATTTTAAATGCATTTCAGCTTACCGGAAAGAGAAATGACACCAACTATGTAACCGCTTTGAGCATTTTCGAAAATGGTCCTCGGTTCAACGCCAGAATAAACATTCCCCTATAAGAAATGCAGGGGAACGTAGAATTGAATAGTTTCCATGTAGTACTTCTTATAGGGGAATATTCATAGTTAATATTGTTCCCACGTACTTCTTCCCATTTTTATTATCTTATCATATATATTCTAGGCATACACGATATGAAAAATATGCATGAAAAGATAACATTAGACCGAATTTATAAGTTACTGTGCAGTTTCAGTAACAGTTTCAATGCTCAAGGTGTTCTCGAAAAGGGATATAATTTTTAAAATTAAATAGTTTATTTTATTCTCTACACAATACAAATATCTGTTCATACCAGTAGAAACAGCCTTCATTTATTGAAAATAACTTTGCTGGTACGTTAAAATTAATGTACGTACATCCTAAAAGTTAAAGTTGTTACAAAATCCCATTCATTCTTCTTTTTTATGATTTAATTCGTAACATCATAAGTTCCATGCCGCATTTTCCATTGTTATTGGTTATTGCTTTTCTTAGCAAAAATTAAAATTAAAACTTCTTAGCAAACATTTAAATTGTTATATTTTTCGTCAAAGACAAAAGACTTGTAAAAGTTACCAAGAACAGTGTATTTATTGATGAAAATTGTAATATTTTTTCTATTTGCATTCGAGTGAGACTCGAATACAACGTTCCTCAATATAAATCCGTTTCAAAAACCACTAGATTTTACGGAATATCCGCTTATTTTTCTGTATCGTTCGGAATCCGGAGCAAACGATATTTAACAGCAAGGACGATTTTCCTTGAGGATTCTCAATTGGTATTGGTCTGGAGTACGTAGGCTTAGAAATGCTTGTGTAAGATTTTAAATATGAAATTGCACACTTTAAATCAGTTTTATGGTGTATTCTGATGAAAATACATGTAAACTTTATAAAGAATGAAGGAATCGCTATTTTGCGAATGAAATGCGGTCTACAGTCACGAATGGAAGTGATAAAATAGAGGACGAAGGAGAACATAGCAAGGAACACACACGCAAAGGCCGTCAAAGGCATTGGAAATTATAGAAAAGGTGAATGCAAAGGGGAGTCGCATGTGAAGACCCAAACAGCTTAAAAATAAACACGTGTCATAAAAGGAAAGGTCAAAGACGGAGGGCGTGAAATGATTCATGAAACGGGACCAAGTTTAAAAGGTTCCATGGCCCCTGGCGCAGAAGCGAAAAGATATAAAAAATACCCTTACCACCTGAAAGTTCCCATTTGACCAGAAAGTATCGCCCCCCCACACCTTGTGTGTACCTCATATTCTTATTTTCAGGGATGCCAACTCTCCGAATTTGAACCGTAAAAATAAATTCCCGACCGAGCCGACAAAATACTTTGCAACTTCACAATTTCAAGGTACCACCAGAGTAATATTTGTGACACTACCCTTATTTCACAAAGTACAAGTGTACTCTCCCGTCAACCATGACGGGTCTTAAATTCACTTTTTTAATAAATATGCACTACTTGGATACATATGGTTCCTGCTACCACACTCTGATGAATGGACTGTTTTTATTTGTCATGCGGTTCAGGATAGAGAAAAATGTATCTCTCATTTTCTTTTGTCCCAGTCTTGATCATGGCTGTGATGAAATGAAACCTACCGAGGTATGAGTGCACTAATCGAGGTCTCTCCTTACGCCAAGAAAAGTGTTACTCATAGAGTCATTGTGCTTCACTTACATGTTCCGCTTATAGCATTCTGGCTAAGTGAGGAATGCAATAGCAAACTACCTCACTCCTCATTCTATCTAGAGAACCTCATTCCTCTCTGCAAGCTCTTAGTAGCTAATGCAAAAGGGAATGAAGTACCAACCGGCCCTCGGGCTGAATACTTTACAGACAGACAATACATATGCATAATTGAATCCATGTGGTTCTCTAAATTCCCCTGTGTATTCGAATGGGAAAACTCATGATCTCGGATTTAAAAGACGCTTTGTCGTCAAAGTGGATTGGTTGTTTACTACGACGAAATTGTACGCAATTTTCTTTTATTTAACTTAGTTCTCGTGACTTAGAATTGAAAAGTATATGTGACGACCAAATTAAGAATCTTTAATTGATTTTCTTTCTTTTGGTACCTGTATCGATTTCCTAGGACCAACCTCTGGGAGGTTTCGTAATTCAGCAGTATTAGCGTATTGCTAATAATTATTAACAGTTGCTAATAAGTAATTGTAGGGACCCCCATAGGGGAATTTGGAACAGGGAATTCTGGGAAGTTTACTTTTCATCAGTGGTATCGCGGGCGGGAAATCCAAGTATTCTGAACGATTCTAGTGAAAAATATTGCGATATCAGTTGCTGGCATTGAAATTTAGCATTAGAAAGATGAAATATTCAATTTTCCACTCTGTGATGCTAATTTTGAGGCATCTAATTCTCAGAATGGAGAAATATTTAATTTTCTTCAGCGAGAGCGGCACTATGTTGTCTTCTACTTAAGTTCTCAAAATGGCTGCCGTCGATTACTCTAATCGAATATTAATTAAGCGATTCAAATTGATATTACCACTCCATATATCACATCCGCACACATATACAGAGGTAAGCAACTTGATAGCTTGTTTTGTGTTTTTAATATTCCCGTGTTTTAATAGATTGCACGATGTAACGAATCATAAATTAAAATTGAAATAATTGATATAAATAATAATTACGCAACGCCATTAGAGGGGCATTACATACTTGGTTTCTAACCAGTATATACCTCTACATTGTTCCTTACGTAGTTTCACCTGAAAATATTTTTATTTTACAGAGTAATTGTTAATTTTTTCTATCGTTTTTCAATCCAGACCCGGAGAGGGAAGTGATGCTATATCATGATGCGCGTTGGATTGTGGGTACCTTCCCATTATTGTTAATAAGCAATTTTAGTCATCACCATAAGTGAATGCTTATGAACAATTGTGAAGACCCCCATGGGTGTATTTCGCGAAATTTACGAACTTATTGTGAGGTGACTTTTCGCGTGAATATTAATGCCGGAACTAATATGAATAATAGTGGATTTGAATATATATATCTGTCTGTTTATGTTGATTTATAAATTGAATATGAATTAATAATTATGTTATTAGAAGGTGTCAGTAAATCTATCATAATTTAAATATCATCTGACATTTGGATTGATTTTTACTGGATGAAGTTTGATAACATTTGGCCATGGTCAAATGTTCGAAGGAATATTTCGTCAACGACAACTATGAAATAATTAGAAAAATATTCCATTTTCAAACCTTATCCATGGAAATATATTGTTATATTCCAACCGTAATTTCACTTTTTATATTTCAAGCCTATTCTTTAAGGATAAAAAATTCAGCTCGGCGTCAAATATCGTGTTTGAGAGACGATCGTGGGTCTCAGCGTGAATTGAATTCTGAATCTATTATGACCGATTACGCAACTTATTCACACTCTAATTCTTTCTATGAGTACTAATTGGTATTGAGCTAAGAATATTAGCATGATTCCGGAACATTACGTACTCGATTTCGTTTAGCATTATGCAGTTCGTGAGAAACCTATAAACCCACAGATTTACAACCTCGCGTAAAAACTCTATTCGTCTCCCAAAAAAATATCTCCACCCTCAACACAATATCTCTTCCTCATCACTTCGAACCGGCGCATACATGTCCTTTTGTGAATCGGTCAAATTGAAAATCATTCCGAAATAACCGCAACTTTGTCTCTGCTATTTATATGTATCATAGAATGTGTTTGTTGAAATTTCAGTTAATTGCCTCCTTTTCATAGATTCTAACATTAATTCCTACCATAAATTCGGTATGAACTTAAAATCCCCGTGTGTACTAATGAGAAACCGCATGAACTTGGATTCAACAATCGACTTGGTCGTCAAGGAGAATGGTTGTTTACCAATTTTGCCGAAATTTTCTCATAATATCGTAAGCATATTCCACGGCTAAAACAACAATCTTTATTATATTTCCTTTCTTTTGGTTTTTCTCTCGATTTTGTAGGATCTCTGTTTCCAATTCAATTCTGTAAAAGTAACACAGCCTGCAAGGCACATTAGCGACCTTTACGTGCAATTTTTATGGTAACTTATTATGGAGTCCTGGGTTCAAATCCGGGAATCAGAGACGAGAAAATTTTTAAGAGGGGGTTTCGATTTATCAAATTTTACTTTGAAAAATCTGTGTAATTGATAATCAATTTATTTGCTTAGAAAGAAAATCCAAACTTAGTTTTAGGAATTGCCAGTGTGTTATTCTTGCAGAAATAATCAGAAATAATTGTTGGCAATGGTTAGGTGAGGTAAGTGATTGTTAGGAAAGTAATTGTAGGTGATTCTGAAGGAGATAATTGCTGACAATCATTAAAAATCTGATGTGGCCAGCACATGACTTTCTCCATATATAAGATGTAAATAATATCTACGACAGTAATTTCGAACTCTAAACATTATAAATAATGTTGTTCGGGACATGCTGGATGAAAAACGATGAAACTGGCCTTTCGACCATAGAGCCCAGAGCGCCCACAAAGTACATAATCAGCAACTTCCGGTTTATCAGTATTTCAGGAATAACTCCTAAACAATCAGTGATACGAAAATATGTTTCATACAAAAGTTATAGTAAATTTTATTTTCTAAATCATTAATAAATAATAGTATATACCTAAATATCATATTTATGAAGATATTTTGAAAACCGGAAATGAACTTTGAAGAATGAAGCTCAACTTCCGGTTAACCGATTTACTCCAAAAACTAATCAACTCTAAAGACTGTAATCGAAGTACTACATATGAAATTTGGTGTTGATCCGCCAAATAGTTTTCATGTTAGAGCGCCCACAAAGTACATAATCATCTTCTTCCGGTTTATCAGTGTTTCACGAATAACTCCTAATCAACCGGTGATACAAAAATATGTTAAATACAAAAGTTATAGTAAATTACATTATCTAAAACTTTTATAAGTAATACAATATACGTATATATCATATTTATGGAGATATTTTGAAAACCGGAAATGAGTTTTAATGAATAAAGCTCGACTTCCGGTTGACCGATTTACTCCAAAAACTAATCAACTCTGACAGCACACAACACAGTACTATATATGAAGTTTGGTGTTGATACGACCACTAGTTTTCACGTTAGAGCGTCCACTATCACACACACACACACACACACACACACACACACACACACACACACACACACACACACACACACACACACACACACATACACACAGACATAATTCCGAAAATGGTCAAAACGTGTTCTAGGGACCCCAAAACATGTATTTCCGTTGAAATCTCGAAGTCGAATTTTTTCATGAAAACAATACTTTCTCTATACTTCGTATATGGAGAAAGTAAAAAGGAATTGAAACTGATTGCTTGGAAAGCAATTATTTAAAGTACTGCTAGATAATTGCTAAGAAAGGTCTCGATGGCGATTGCTAATGCTGGATGTATTATTGATAAATATGAAAATGGACGATAAGAGGTAGAGAGTAGAAGGAGATAGATTTTAGGCAGAAAATAATGGAGTTAGCGGGTTTGATATAAATAACAGGGAACATTCGGTTAAACTGGGTTTAAGAAAGTCATTCAAGATTTGTTTTTCGAGGGAATAATGCTCCAGAGATGCTTTAAAAATCTTTCCTCTGTTATCCTGGAGAATTTCTCTTCGAACCCTTCTTAAATGTACTAAGGAAAAGAGATGTGTCCCATATTTACACTTTTTCACACAAAGGCTCGCTCGGGGGCCCCCCCGAGGTGATTATTCCTCCTCTCCTTCCCTCCAGTTTTAACCTACAGCCGTTGGTATTGCCGCCACTGTTGTACTAATTATGGTAGAACTATCCGGGATGCCGGACGAAGGGATGATCCCTGAAAAATCCGCAGGATATCACCGCAGATATGCACAAACTCAGTTTAGCATTATTCAGTGACGTAATTCGCAGGTTTAGAAGTTTCTGACGATGCAGGTGACAGTGTGATTTCAGTCGAAAACCAGCGATTATTCCAATTCATATCGAGAATGCGTTACAATGAAAAGGTTGCTGATAACGACAGATAGTCCTTACTGATGGCTAATAAAAGAATTAGGGAAGCTAAGAGGATGGATTAATGGTAGTGATATAGGTGTTAGAACACCCCCAACCATCCACAATTACCGGTTTGCAGATATATTAGTACATCATCTGGCAGTCTCTTTTCTCAAACTGTGTATCTTATTACTTTAGTGTCATTTTTAACACTTCCTCCAGTTGTCTGTAGTTACTGTTCATTCCACAACTCTTCTGTAACCTAAAAATAGAAGTACTAAATTTCCGCTTTTGTTTGAGTAAAAGAATCTTCAGTCCTCCAATCTTAGAATTTAGTATTATATTATATATCATAAGAAGTATAAAAACAGAGGGAATATGTATAACTAAATCCAGATTAAAGTTCAATGCCTGAGCTGATTTTTCCGAGAACATAAAGGTAACTTTTGAATTATATTTAACCCCTCCTCTTAGTAGATAGATATAATATATATCTTTATGTAATGCCTGCTCGGTTTTCGTAGCCAAGATCTAGAGAGACAGATGTCTATCCTTTCGAGAAGCGCTTAAAAAATCTGGAAATACGGTGCCTTTTTGTGTGAAAAACTTGGATTTGGCACCTTCTGGGATTGAACCAATGACGGCTAGGGTCGGAATCTCCTTTATCTGGCGAATTCTTAAAAGGGTATATAAGGCATAAAAGTCTACGGCAACCAAGTATCTCTTTTATCCTACAAAAATATTGAATCCTCGATTCAGAAATTTTATTCCTTCCTGAAGCCAATCTACCATCCGAACTGTGAGTAAACGAACCCATTTTGCCATAATTTTATACTAACCTACACCCAAATATCTGTTTTTTTTTAACTTTTAAAATACTAATTTATGCATTTTTTTAAATCTCATATGCCACCTCATTCGTGTATTCTTCGTCCATACAGACACTGTACATATCCTTCTCCTGGGCAAATCCCCATCCCCTCTGCAAATAGTATACAAGCCTCACTACTTCTTAGAATTTCAGCTGATGATACTGCGTGTTGAAACATGTGCACCTATTGTGCAATCAAATTCTATGCGTATCTAGTATATGTTTTAACCAATTATGTTTGCAATTGACACCTTAACGCCGAAACTCCTTCTTTGCCGACAGCCTTTGTTGCCGACTTGCCTGCTCGTTATCTCAACTGCGTTTCGACTTCGGGAAGCACTTGTGATGGCCTTCAACCGACGTTACATAGGAAAAGCGTGTCTTCTCATAATAGAAACATGCAGTTACGTCCAAACGTCGGATTCAAATATTTCCATGGCCTACGTTCGCAGCTTATGGGTGCGCGCCATTCCTTTCAAGCCGCCGTCAGTTGTTTTTCTTTGGCCATTCAATCCCCGCATCACATGCATTACCACCACCAGCTGCACCATAAGAAGTCCCCACAAAAGAAATAGGTCATCGACATTGCTTTCATATGGAACTCAAAAAAACACGTCCGAGGTGTTTTCATGAGGCCTCTTTTTTTAAAGTCTTTCTGTCCGTCCAGATATGGAATGAAAGAGAGTTATTGAGCCGACGAGTATTTGCAGAGGAAAAGCGGTGCGGACCGCGTTGCTGTTTTGTTTTTATATGAGAGGGTACGTTCGTTGCACTCTTGTGCTGCACACGGCGTTTCCCTTGTATTGGCTGAGGGTATTCGGTGGCTCTGCGATGTTGGACTTTCGCGGGCATTATGAGATTAAACATCCTTATGCGATTATCAGTTTTGCTTGCTCTTTTGCAAAATTTTTGGCGAATATCTTATTATTTTGTTTTCCCAGGTGGAGGAAATGCCTCAATGTCCCAATGAATGACTCTTTTCGAAGCATTAAACTAGGAGTGATTCTACATCACTCACACTTCAGTGACTTTCGCAGTAGTCACGAGTAAGATGTTGAGGAAAGTGAATGAAAGATTAATTTTTATTGCAATTCCAAAATAAAATGGGAAATGTGTCATGTTTAATCAAAATTCCTCAACACCGTGTGGACAATACTCAAATACTGCAACGCAACTCAAATACGCAAACGTTTCTGCTTCTCTATTGATCAAAAAACATAACGATTTACTTTTGTAAATGAATCGTTCCTGCTCGAGATTTACATTCAGCGGTGTTTAAGTATTTACGGAGTGTAAGTTTGAATTAGTTAAACTCTACTGCTGCGGTACATTCTTTGGCAAGCACGATGTTTGATATCAATATTTCTACAAGAATCAATATTAATAAACAAAATACATTAAAACTACGTGTTCAGAAGATGATGGTAGAACTGAATACATTCTGGTATATAGGAGAAGCGACAAGAAAATCAAAATTGAAACAGGATTGCCAGAAATGGAGATTTTAAACAACAAACTTAAGGAAAACCAGTCATCCACTTTTCATAGTATATTTCTAGCTTCCGTTTCCACAGATTATTTCTTTGTAGTAAGTGTTAGTGATGTGAGCTCATAGGAATAACTTAAGAATTTCAAAATTAATTTCTTATCTATTATTTTTACATCGTATTCTAGCGATCAGCCATTATCTCTTCACTCCCTAACTGTAATTGATTAGCGTTGACATCGAGGAACTGGTTTAACGCCATATTTGTTGGCTGAATAAAGTTCAAGGGTTTGGAGCTAATACGATATTCTTTTAAAGTGTCCTCAACATCTATATCCGTTATTTTAAGACATTTAATAATTCACGAATCTTGAAAATGGTCCTTTATTAAGTGTGGAAGTTGGAAGTTTAATTCTAAAATCGTTCTAGATTGCATGAATCAGTCACGAATGTCGACCATCCATGGCTGCCGATTTATTACTCTCTGTTATGATATGTCAACTCTTAGACTTTTATATGAACTTAAACATTGGTTTTGGTTGTCAAAACGAAGTAATTTTAAAGCGGAAAGTTTTGAAGTAATTTAGGTTTGTTTTAATTTTAAATGAGAGACGCTTGGCCTCTAAACCAGCGATTTAAAACCAGAGGTCATCCCTGGGATCTGTATGTCTGCTTTTGGTGCTCTGAGAGGATGTCTCAGCATTATTTGTGATTTTTATGTTTAGTATGAACTTATATCGAGTTTCGAATCCTCTTCGTGGGAACCCGAATAGTCGAGTGGGTTCGGCTTTGTTGAGAGCGGTCCCGGACTCGATTCCCGGTGGAGCCCATGTGAGAAATGACCTAAGCTGTCGAAGCAATTTTAACAATACTACTATTATTACGAATCATTTTCGTATGACTAACAAAGAGGTGACAACAAAGGCATTGCAACAATGGTGGCTTGAGAAGAGTGAATAGGGAGTTCGACAATAGCATATCGATCCATCAGAGATTCGAACCCAATCCCATTTGGATAGAAGAAGGCCTTTTATTGTATATCATCCGCAGGAGGTCGTCGCCGTCTGCGAAATTGCAATCGATAATTTCTTAAAGCTTTGTGATTATTGAGTTTTTGGCACACCCACGTTCTAAATTATTTATTATTAAGAAAGAGTTTCCCTTTTACTGCATCTTTCCCCCCTCCGGCGCTTTGACCTTTGACCTTTATCCGAACTCCGACGTAGAATGTCACACTCTCTCTATTGATGGCAGCACTAATTCATTCAAGATGGAGGGACCGCGTCGCAATTTTGGCCCTTTTCGGCCCTAACTCATCCTTTAAAATCTTAATCGAATAAAGACGTACGTGAGCCTTCGAATTACTCCATTTTCCTGAACTTTCAGGCGTTCGAGTCGTCCGTTGCCTGTAAAGGTGATTTCAGTATTACAATGGTGAATTGCTGTCTCTAGAGAATAACTGTATTGCAATTTTGTAATGGTGTAGAAGATATCTGTATTTTAACAGTTGATTGTAGTAGCTAAAAGTAAAAATAAATCATGTGTATTGTTGATTGTTGTGGCTAAGAGATATCTGAATTTCTGTAGTACATTGTTGTACCTCGGAGACTTCTTTATTGTTTCGTCTATTGTTGTTGCTGTAGGGAGCAATAAGTCATTACTTTATTAGTTTATTGTAATTTGAATTTTGAAATAACGTTACAAACTCAATGCCAGCCCTTCTTTTACGCTTCGTTATATGTCAAACAATAGTGCTCTGCCGTGTTACCTAGTTAAATTTGCATATTAAGTACAACTCCATTAGAAGATTAATAATAATATTTTGCATTAATGGGTATTTAATTTTTGCATAGATGCTGATGCTCTACCTTTCTCCCCATTTATACATATAAATCCTTGTATTTACGCATCATACAAATTTTTCTAGTAATCACGATATTACCCTCGTTTATTCTCATGACTTCTTACATACTTTCCTAACCTTCTAATTATCTTTCGCAAAACCCTTTTCGAATATATATATCTTTTCATGAATTCTTTGTCATAACTTAGGCTACAAATATTTCATAGTATTAAGCTTACAATTAGTATTCTTTCATCAATTCGATATCGTCTTCTTGATAGAAGAGTGTCCCTCGAACAAAACCGTTCCCAATATCTGTGTCCGAAATGAGATTCACGGACCACTAAAATATAATTTATAACAGAATGGATTTGCAAAAATTAGCATTTGAGTTCTCTCACAGTTTTCTCTAAGGAAAAATTCCTCAACTCCGAATTCCATTAACTTCGTTCCATCCTTACCCGTGCTTGAGATAATGAGGAAATCACTAGAAATATGTCGAATAATTCATCCATTTCGTCACTCTGTATATGAAAACTGTTAATCGTCTTTGAACATAGTTGGAAGTCCCTGAAGGGACGAAAGGTAAATTACCTCACTCCTCTCAGTGAGCCTGCATTAGTAATAAAATCAATATGAGAAAGCGTAACTTTGTGCAACGCCATGATAATTAAAAATAGCTTTGTTATTTTCCAAAGGATTTTATTTTCACTTCCGGTTCCGAGGAAGCATCTTCAGGTAGACAGGCATCACCTGAAGATGCTTCCTCAGAAGTGAAAATAAAATCCCCTAGGAAAATGACAAAGCTATTTTTAATTACTCCATTAGCAAGCCTCATTCTTGCCCTATTGGTGTTATTGATGAGGGGTTTGGTATGTAAACCGGCCTTCGGGCTGCTGACAAAGTCATTAGCTTGCTTATAAGACAGGAATTATGTATGTATTCATGTCTCATCCTCAATTCCCTCCGGTTCCAATCCCATTACGTTTATTCGCCGCCACAATGTCCTCAGAGTCTCCTGCAGGTGAGGATCCTTCGCAATCCTAAATAAAACCCGCAAAGGGATTGGTGCAGGTGTCACCAGCAGCGAAATAATTGAAGGGCGACTCCATTTTCTTCACGGGAAAACGGGCCGCCGGTCTAGGACTTAATCCGCATCACCCTGAGTCGATTTTCGTGATTTGGGTTAACGTATTTTCGAGGAAATGTGTTGTTAACGTTAAAATTTGGTGCAACTTATGTTTCTCATGGATATCTGCTCTAGCTATTGAGATATCTCTAAGAATATTTTCTCTCACTTTTTTCTGATGATCCGGGTTCGATACTCTTATCTCATCCATTTATTAGTTGATTGAAAATAATAAGTAGATGCTTATGAGAGGGTGCAGGGTCTGTAAGGGCACACTAACAGGGGGTTCGGATGTTTCATTCACCGAAATGTTCACATTAAGACATTCTTCATAAGTTTTAAATATCAATTTTTGCTAAGCTGACGATGCTTTGAAAAAATTAAGAAATATTGATCTGTGATCAAATTTCCTCACATACATAGATGATGAAAGAGAAAGCTGATCCCGACACTGTATTCAGCTGAGACAAATTCTGAAATACATATTCAAGGAAATGATTTTGATTTTTCAAATTCTCCTTTGCAGTTGGTAGATTATGCTTATGACTATTATGATATTTTACATGCATACAATCATTATATATACGATTATGATTATTAAATTATATCGGGACTCTAAAAACTTCTCTGTCCAGTTAAAAAAGAAAGTCATTACGTGTGTACAACCAGACATATTTAGAACACGCAAAATAAGATTTATCCTAATTGTTTATTACTATAATAAGCCTTTAATTTTGATTAATAACAAATATCGATATTCTGAATATCACAGAAATCTTTTTATCTAGCTTCTTCTTCATGACAGACCTTCCCGGTTCGTAAAAAATGCCTATCTAGCACCTGGTATCAATTCGAGTACAGTTTGTTTCTCTTGATTTGATATACATGACGTTATAGCGCAAACACTGAGGTATTCATTATTAAAAAGATATTCCGTTAAAATTGTGAAATTTTTATTGTAAACTATTTTTCACAAGTGAGAGTTTGAATATTTAAAAACATGGAGCTTCAATTCGTTTCAAATTGAGTTTCGCCGAATTGATTTGTCTGTTAGTTTTCATGCCGTAAAACAAGGCTGAGTCCATGTTTTCTTTCCTTCACATCTTTTTAGAACAACATCCTCCTGCAATAATCCGCGGATGTTCCTCGATTCCCACCCAACAATGGAATCTTCTTCATTACATCCCCGTTATCTCTCAACAATGGGGCGCTTTTGTTTCTCTTATTGTTATAAATGCCATCACGTACCCAACAATTGGACCGTGACTCCCATTGTGTAATATCTCATCTACGTTCGCGCATAACCCAGATTGGAAGACGGATAGCGGCTCCGTCTACCGTTAAGACGAGAAATTCCTCTTACTTTCGTTCCGCCGATGCTTTTTCCGCTAATTACACCCATTCTTGCTGCAAAGTCGAGAACCTCATAAATTCGAGCTCTTTCTCCTTTTTCGTGTCCACAAAGCGTAAAACTATGTAAACCCATCAATCTCGGGGGGATTAGCAGACACGGAGATTATAGTAATGCTAAGTATTTTTTGCGGATGACTGCAGGGATATGACAAACGGGGAATGCCTCGCTCCTGCATCAAACGCTAAAGTTGCTATGGTAACATAGTGCGAAAATGATAACCAGAGCTCAGTGTCAGTAGTTAGATTACACTAAGTTAAGGAGAAATCAGAAGTATATTATATCTTTATTATTCTAAACGCAGTTACAGAGTATTCCAAAAAGTTGTGATAATCGGAAGTACAGATATAAAGTACAATAGATCGGAAGTACAAATATATAGAGCTCCTCTTGGCAAAATAGGTAATCTTTACCTATAAAATAATTGAATAATTGCCTTTAACAGACACAGAAACAATTGTTATCAAAGATGATACCACAGTCAGAAAAAAACTTCCTATTTCAAAAACGTTTACGTCTTGAATTTTCTCAAAATAATATCAAAATCCATATTGAGAAAACTTTTACTAGACCACAGAGAAGGTACTCAAGCGACCATGGTTTCGCAGCCTGGCTGCATCATCAGGCAAAAGGAAATAGGAAACAACACAGAATATATACAAAAAGGGAAAAACCAGTTGGCGAATCAGAAAACAGCAAAGGTGGGAAGGAAGGGGGAAGGAGTTAGGTGAGGTGGGGGAGGTAAAGGAGACAAAGGAAAGAATTCAAGTCCAAGTATACAAAAACAGGGGAACAGCATAGATACAAAGTAACAAATTAAGTGAAAAGGGTAGGGGTGGAGGGGGTGAGGTGGGAAAGGATAGTTTTCAAAATGGGAGAGGAGAGAGAGAGTTTTCCTCAAATATTTTATCAAAATATTTGAGGAAAACTTAGAACAAAGGAGTCAAAAATATTTTTTTAGTGACTACCTTAAAAATTTGCCTACTTCATCAGCTATTTACCATGGAAATTATATTGAGCTATCTTCACGGCAACGTACTTGAAATTTCATTTAAAACATAGTAAGACGAAGATTTTCAGTTTTAACGGTCGAGTAAAAACCTCATTGTAACTCAAATTGGTGTTATGGATGTGTTTAAGTATCAAAACTACAAAACGTTTTTCTAATTGTCATCGTCTTGTCACTCTCCAGTGATAAGAAAAACACCCCACACCCCTCGTTACTGGGTGAAGTCAACAACAATATCTCCCGCGAGTATTACAAAGTAGGGACCATTGTTGAGAGCCGCGTCGTAACTAATTGACTACAATTGAAATTGACTACAAAGAAACCAAAACTACTCTACTCTGAATGAAATACCTAGAAATAACTAAAAGTAAAGTAAAACCTAACTAAATTCTATTAATTTTAATAATACAATGTGTGAGAAATATAAAATAAAGTAAATAAACTACCTACAATATATACATATATAACTACACAAGCCTAAACTCACTCAATCACACGACCGCACTTCGAAAGCTGCAGAAAAAAATCCGATATGGCGTCGCCGGTTACAGCTATAATCACCCAAAAAGGGTAACTAACGAACGAGCTACCAAGGGCGGAAATTTAGACGCTTGCTATCGTTAGCAACCTCTAGTTACCGTCTATGAATACCGTTTTTTGAGTTAGTAGCTACTAAGGGCTATACTAAAAGGACTATTAATTTGGCCGTAACCTTTCCCAACAATGCGTCCCGCGACAGTTTCAATACCAACACATTCCTATTAGATATATTTTTTCTAAGCCTACCTTATAAATTTACCGTTCAAAGTTCCTCCATTGTCCCCAAATCTTTGTTTTAATCACCTGACTAGGGTGCTCTGTATCTGTTTGTAAATGTCTTAAATCCTAATTGATCTCCGGACTATGTAACTTTTCTGTAAGTATGTAAAGATGGTTGAGCGAAGAGATGAATAACATTGCAAGGATATATATAACTCAGTAATTCCGTATTTATCTCTCTCGAATGATTTAATGGCAGTACATTTACGGACTGAAAGTATCCATTTGAATTTATTATATGCCGGCTGCACATTTTTCCGAAGGACGCGGTAGAGCGAGAGTTAGCACCAATAAAATTATCGGAATAAACACAAGTCATTTGAATAACTCGGGGTCAGGAGCAACTTGAACTGGGGCGCGCGAAAAATCTGCAGTACGGCAATTAAAGGACTCGTGAAGCATATTTTGGGCGAATGTGAGGAAAAGCCGTCTAGAATATGCGGACCTGCATCGCGAGGAGATGCAGTTTGCTGCCATTAAAACTGCAGGAGGTACTTACATGCTGTCTGATGCATGCCGGGAATCCTCCGAGAAAGGATATCAGAGGATTTTCAGCTGGTGAAAGCAAGATTATGGAAGGTTTTATACCAGGTTTACGACTGCTGTTTCGGTGTCTACGAGGGAAAATTGTGATGCGAACACTAATCTTTCTTTTTGTAAGGTCTCTGCGAGCCGCCTTTCGGCGTGTGGCAGGGGGTGCACCATGTTTCTATTTTCCTAATCGATTGCTTTGGCGTATCGTTTGCGGAAAAAACGAATTGTTTTAAACGATTCGTTTTAGTATCTATTTCCCTGATCTATATCGCATTATTAGAACGGCCAATAAAACAGGGAGGTCATGTTATATCGGTTACATCTACTGGGATCGTAATTTCTCTGAAAGCATTTAGTAAATTTATCCTTCTTATTAATCTTGTAATGATTCCCACGCCACGTTCTGTGTCATCTGAATAACACTTATCGTTTTATCGTATCAATTATTTTCAAATCGCCTTTTGTTGTGCCTTTTCTAATTACCGACTATAATCCTTTTCGGTAGAGTCCCATACATCGCATGCATACTCAAGGTGAGACCTAACGAACCTTAAGTAACAGTCGTTGTAAAAAGTCGCAATTATCACGAAATATTCCTGATAGAAATAAACAAAAGAAAAAATACCCTTTCCCCCCTGGTTACTAGGTGAAGTCGACAACAATATCTCTCGCGAGTATTACAAAGTAGGGACCATTGATGGCAGCCGCGGCGTAACTAAGTAGTAGTAGTATTGCTAAAAGTGCTTTGACAGCTTAGGTCATTTCGCACATTGGCTCCCACCGGGATTCGAACCCGGGAACGCTTTCACCAAAGGCAAACGCGCACAAAATTTATCCAAAATATCACATTGTGTAAATATGCCTACTTCAAATGCATGTTTGGAATAAGTGATATATTATATGGAGGGAGAAATTTAAGGGGAAGTTAGTAACTGCAGCTATGAATGATGAACTGTTGAACAGCTAGTTGTAAAGTTGCAGCAAATCTCCAGCACCGTAAAGGAAAGGGTAAAATGCACATAAGGGCGTGCACCCAGGAAACATTCCAAGGAAATATCAGTTAAGGCAGACTCCCAGATAGAGGAAGATCCCGGGTTCGATTCCCGGCCCAGTCAGACTTTTTTCAAGTCCGTTTTTCCTTGAAATTTCTCCAACACCGTATTCCTTGATCAGAAGGTTAGGTTATGCAAGTTTATGTTTTGTTATATGCAGAATGCAAAGTAATTCATTGTATTTTCTTTCAAGTGCTTCCACTTCATATACATTTGCTTTCTTCTGTTATTGGTGTTTAACCTCTGTATCTGTTTTGGCTCTGTGACTGCATTTGTGTTATTTGATCGAGCTCCATGTTTATGTGACGCATTTAAGCATTAGGATACAAGTCAGCTCCGTAATACACTTAATTTCTGCAAAGGATATTCATCGGTTGTTTGAGAGTGATATAAAATACATTTCTGTTGTGTTTGATCATTGTTCCTGATATCCATTTGTGCCTTTCTGAAAATGTCTCCTTAAACGTGGTGCTGCTAATCCTAACGCTGTCATCGAATATATTTTTTATGATCCTTAAAAGAATCTGGTCTTCATCGAAGAAATTGTTCTTTCAAAGGATATAATTTCTAATATATAGTTGACTTTGCAGATTTCACTTCAACTTTTTTCCCGGTTGAGAATAAACGGGAATTTCGGCTAATGTAAAATAAAAGAAGGGCACGGTTGTGGTACCCATCAACGGGCCATTCCGTAGCGACGCATGGGCGAAAAGACCTTTGAACATCGATAACATATCCGACATAGTTTCCTGCCAAATAATGAAGAAGGTAAATAAATTTTTTCTTTCTTTTCTTTATTTTAATTTCTTTTCTTTCCACACTGTCTATCTCACTTCACTCCGAAGTTTCCGAGAACAGCAGAGAGGCGGTGAGCACACCCACAAGGAGAAGTATAAAGGGGCATAAAATTAGGGAATTCATAGGAATTCGTAATGTTTTCCTCAAAGTAATTAATGAACTAAGCCTAAATTCTAATTGCTGGGAAACCTAAAGGATCCTTATCGAAAATAACACTCAAAAGTGGCTTTACAATACTGTGCGTTTAAGAGCCATCTAACATCCGTTTTCTAATACCTATTATAGTTTAAATTCTACCGCCAACTTACATCATCGAAGACGTCACATAGCGGGATTGTTTAAAATTTAAAGCGTTTGTAACAAGCGACTGAAGATGGCGAGTTTGGTTCTACTCAATCCACCCATAAATCTGGATTTATTAGAAATTTTGGGGGTTATGTCTCTGTAATACGTATGTTCGGCGCCTTTCGTATGTTTTTCTTACATAATTTAGTCGTCGGGTAGTTGTCCCCATCTTACACTCTCCTTATTACTTCTTCTGATCGGTGTGCTCATTGCCTCTCTGCCGATCCCGCAAACGTCAGAGTGAAGCAACAGACAAACACTACAAAGAAAAGAAAGTGATACAAAGAAAAGAAAGAAATTAAAAATTCCTTCTACTATTTTGACAGGAACCTATGTCGGTTATTTTATTCATTTTAATGTATCATTGGGACCGTTGGACTCATTTTAAATTCAATCAATATCCATTGGGAGAATGGTAAAGGCATGATTTACGTAATGTGTTTGTTGTGAAGGAAAGTGAATCTTTGATATCAGCTGAAAACAAAGTTCATTCGATAGCAATGGTAAGGTATAATTACTCGAAAACAGAAACAAATATTTTCTGGTATCTACTCGTCGGAGGAAATTTCGTCATGATATATATTTCAAAAATTTCGGATCCCCTTACGTCATTGTCATTCTTTGAATGTCGTCGATTTGATCGTGAAAATGTTGATCCCGAGATTTTGATGCGGCTTCTGACAAATAATTAGTTGCAGTTACTGATTATAATCGGTGATCTATTCCAAACACGTTCGTGGGTAAATTACCTGTAATGAAACCCGAAGCAGCTATGGATACAAGTGAGGTGACGAAATAAATGAAAGTATCTCGCCCCTAGTACTGGGAATTTTGGATTTCTGAAAATTGTCGATAAATATGTCCGAGACCTTCTGTTTACCATTGCTAAGCACAAGGAGTTTTAAGATTAAGCGTTAGGTTTGATTTTTTTAAATAAAGCTTATTAGTAGAAATAGCACTTCATCTTCATTTCAATTCTGGAACACCTTCACCGAAATGTGTTCGTGCAGAGCGAGCCGTACTCCAGCGAGACATGGTCTTCGATCATGAAAGCAATATTCGTCCTCTTTGATTAATACACTATTTTAACTTGAAATATATCCTATACTTATAATTTATAGAGTAAATAAGAAATTGTGACGTAGAAAATGTAATTCGTTTTTACTTGTGTAGAAGTTTCAATAGGGGAATGAAAGAATAAACACTAACGCTAAAGTATACTTAATAATACGGAGAGAACCGTCTAAGATACAACTAATTATGGCCACTAGGAGTAAGTTAACCGACATAAACCTTTATCCATTCTTCAAGAAAATGGCTACAAAAAATGAACGACTACTACGAGTCGGCATCTATTGTGAGAGACCTGCTTTTGGCCCACTCAATAAGAACAATAAACACTCCACGATGAATAACTATAACACCCACTAATACTCGAAATGAAGATTACGTACATTAATAAGAGAACTGTCATCCAAGAAAGAAGAAAAAGCCTATTAAAAGTATTGTCTGCTCATGTCTCAGAAATTTACAGCAACATTCCTTGAAATGAAAACTGACTAAGATTAATCCCATCGAAAAATGGACTTGAAAAAAGTCTGGCTGGCCGAAAGACTGGAATTGAACCCGGGTTCTTCCTCTATCCGGGAGGCTGCCTTAAC
This sequence comes from Sympetrum striolatum, assembly GCA_947579665.1. NCBI lineage: Eukaryota > Metazoa > Arthropoda > Insecta > Odonata > Libellulidae > Sympetrum > Sympetrum striolatum. Next base: position 84,801,125 of record OX388350.1, read on the forward strand.
CACTAGGCCTCCGAGCCAGAACGGTGTAGACCTTTATGTGCAATTTACCCTTTACCCTTTTTTATGAATTTTATCATTTTATGATTTTTTTAGATTTTTTGTTGTGGGAAAGCTTTAGGATAATCGAGTTCATATCTTTTGGAAGGGATTGATCCAGAGAGCTAGTCTTAAGTTTTCTTAAGATTATGTTATGTTTCTAAGGATCCAAAATTCATTCGCCCTTACATAAAAGCGTAAATATGATGGCAATTTCCATCTAGTTTGGTGTATCCTAGAACACAACCGCAGTCTATATCATTCCTGCGGTATTTTTGCATTATTCCATAAGAAATATCATTCTCTTTCGTTGTCATTTGTGTTGTCGAATTTGTCCTTTATTTCGAAATAAGTTGGCTGTTTCTCACCCTCCTCGGTGATTACAAAGGCATCGTCATAGGCTGCTGTTTTGTTCAGCGATCGGTGACATCTGAAACATCGTCGTCAATTCATTTAAACTCTCAATTCATGTTTCAAACAAGTGGTGCGGATTATGAAACCGGTTGCCTAAATTGAACTGTTGTTTTTCGATAGCTCTCTTTCGGATAAAAATCCCCAAACAATATTGAATGAAGGAAAATCTTCTTTAATCGATGAAATACTAAAAATCAAAGGTTATGCCTTATTAGAGGTATTTGAAAATGTTTTTTTTTCGGAAATTTGTTGATTTGAAAACCAAATTGTAGTGTTTTGTGTTTATATTATGTCTCTTAAGTTTTGGTGTTGCTAATTTTCACAGAGTCTCATTTAAGCAAAGGAATAATATTAGGCACACTTTAGCATAAACATTAAAAGCATTGGAAATATTATTAACTGTAAATTATACAAAATAGTATCAATCCGTTGCTAAAAACAAACACAGCTACTTGTTAAGTATTTACAAAAATGTAGGTCATTTTTTCTAAAACTGCTGCGATTTATGGAACTTTCCCTAATCCGATATCTTCTAAAACATTATCTTACGAATTATTATTTTCGTTAAGAGCTTGAAAAAGAATTACCAGAAAGTAAACGAAGGGAGTCCTCAACGCAATACGTCGGAGAAGAGGTTTACTTTTCCTTACCCTATCAGAGAGCTCGGTGACCATTAATGAAAAGTAGCACCCAGGACAAGCCTAACAAGAAGGTTCAAAGGGATTTTCAGAATGATGAGACTCCGGCCTGATCTGGCCGTAGGAATATAATTACCGTAGATATTGTGCGAAGCCATCCTCAGAAACATCGGATTCGAGAAGCGGAATACCACACCCAAAATAATGATTTTGAAAGTAAATGTTTTTTTGGAGCGGAGAATGAGGTCATGAGCCAATAGAGTGAAAGACACTCACAATAGGGGAGATTTTTTAGCGTTGGTATCCATGGAGAGGCTGCATGGAGTGGCTGGAGAAAGGACGAGAAGAGACCCTCTGGATTTTCCTTTCTTTCCTTCCCTCCAATGTCGCAAAATTTAAGTTGGCCCAATTTTTCTCGTGAGGAGCATCTGCTTTAAAGTCTTTTGTGAGAGAGGTACAGCACGTTGAGGATTACGCGGACCACGGTCCACGTAGTGGTAGAAGAGTCGCAAACGTATGGACGAAGTCAACGATTTTGTTACTAAATCTCACGACTTGTTTTAGCGCCTTTTTTACTTTTGACAACATTTTGGTACATACGATACATTTTGCGTAGGTATACCGACATTAAAGGTCTCTTCAATGTTATCCCTTCTAAAACAATGCTCGAAGCATAATACGTTGAATGTATAGATAAATCGAAATATTATTATGTTTAGTTTATGAAAGAGTCAGAATTGTTGTTACATATATGTTTTCAGTGATATTTGGGCTTACGTGGTTCAATTAATTCAAGCTAGTTGATACATTTGCTCCTTTTCTCGCGATATAAATGGACGAAGGCGAAGATAAATAATTCTCTGTCCTGTACCAATAAAGCAATTTAAAATAACCAAATGTATGAGGAATTAACATTGAATAATAGCAGCTAGAAATATATGGTATAAGGATCTCTTCATGTCACACCATATTGCCGTCAAAATGTTTGCCTTCTCAAGTCAGTGCATGGCTACTCTGACCCGCTATCAGATCTTTATGGATGTGCAGATTTGGGCATTGCGAGGTATATCGGGTCGTTCTTTCTAGGAATTAGACATTGTCCTTATATCCACCCCATGGGGAGGGGGATAGAGGTCCCTCGAAACGTCGCAGACGAGGAGGGATTTCGGGCGATGACAGGGCCGACCCTGATCGATATCTTCCTCGGCCATCACAGCTGATACAGTCACTCACGCTGTAGTTAATAAATTCACGCCTAAGGCAACAATAGTGCGCTGTTTTTCATATTGTTCTCTTCGGAAGCATTGTTGTCTTCAATTGGCCTTGCTCCCGCATGTCCTATGTCAACTCAATGAAGCGATTGCCTTAGAGTTAACTTCCGCTACATTGTTGCTGAACTGTTTTCTTTGTTGAGGCTCGTTGAGGGATTGTTGTCTTCGATCAACTTCATTTGCATTGTTGTCTTGGCTCAGTCCTGTTACGTTGTGGCCTTTGATGAAGACCGATGCTATTGTTTTCTTCAATCAACTCCGGTTAGAATTTTGTTTTTGTTACGCCTTGTGTATTATTGTTAGTAATTTAATTAGTGTCGCATCTTAGTTCAATTATGCACTCAGGTTCATACGAAAATTGCCTAAAAAGAAACGTTTGTGACAAAAATTGATGCGTTGCCTTGAAAAGTATCACACAATTGCATAGGGAATATTTTACGTAGACGCGAATCCAATTAATAATGATTTCGAAACTTGAAATAAAATAATATATTGCCAATATGTTCTTATATATGAATAAATGCAAATGTTATTCTATTTATATACCAAGTGAAATTCTAAAAGAGATACTTTGCAAATAACCAATGTTCGGCCAGCCTAAAAAAATATTTTTCATTAATACCAAATTTTGCATAAATGAGACGCATATGAAGAATCGATTGCTTCGATATTTGGCATAATTAAGAATACTAGTGATCGCCCAGTGGTCGAAAGTCGACCATAATTCATTGAATTTTTAAGTCTGGGGTTATTTGTCAAAGATCATACCTATATAATCATTGCTTATAATTTATTTCATTATTTTTCTATTACGTCAGCTGTGAGCGTGTAAAAATACGTCATTAGGGCGTGTTTTTTTGCCTTAATTCCCTTCAATAAATGTAAAATTTTAATGTCAGAAAAATAAATAAAACACAGTTACAGCTTTATTTATTTTTTGATACAATTCATTCTCATTTTCAAATTTAAAGATTGATTTCCAAAAATAAATCCGTAAAATCGCCGTAATTATATCCCTGTTATTTATTAAATAATTAGCGACTGTTGGCATCTCGGTCAATTGCCCTCTTTTCATAATTTTTGTCATGAGTCCCTACCGTTAATTTGGTTTGGAGATAAAATCCCCTTCTAATGTGAAAACGCATAAGCTCGGATTCAACAATCGCCTTGGTCGCCAGGGCGACTGGTTTGTTTACTACGAAGAAATTTCACAACATTTTCGTTCATTTTGCCAGAGTTCTCGCAATTTCGACTCGAATGCGATATTCTACGCCCAAAATAAGAATCTTTATTCAATTTCCTTTCTTTTGGTATTAATCTCGATTTCGTACGACCATTATTTCTGATATAATTCTGCAAAAGAAAAAATGTCTGCAATCGATCAAAATGAACTTTGCGTACATCTCTTTTGAGAAAAGATTATACTGGTCCAAAGTCGAACCAAGGATATCCGGACCACGATTTTAGCTTTCTGCACTCCTTCTCCATATAAACATTAACTATGCCAAATCTCAAACTCTTCCGTTCGTGCAATATCCTTAAAAAGGGATCCAAAGTTTTCTCTTCACGAATTAATATATAGACAGATTTTCTCTCTGTAGTGAATATTGATAGCATTGTTGTTGTCTACTTGTTTTCATTACGTTGTTTCCTTCGTTTAAATTCTGTTTGGTCATTCTTTCAGTTGAAGATTAATTATTTTATTGTCCTCGACAAATTACTGCCGAGTAGTTGTTTTATTTTTGCCTGTAATATTGTTGACGTTGTTGAAGGGAAATTAAATTATTATCTCGCATTTTGGCTTATCACACTTGTTTCCTTTATTTAATGGAATCTTCAGAGCCACATTGTGGCATTATTTTTCTTTTTTACGCTTGATTGCAATAATGTATTTGATTAACTCCGGTTATCTCGATAGCATAATTTTATGAACTTACTTATCTATTTTGAACTTACTTTGTCGTTACTCAATCAAATTGTTTCCCTAATTTTCCACCTAATACTTTGTTAATTGTCGTTTATTGTTTTTATTATTACTGTTTACTTCTAATAGTGAATTGCTTGGTTCAGCTCTGCTCTGTGGTTATCGTATTCGTTATATTCCATTTCTTGGGCAACATTACCGCGTTCCTTGAAGTAAGTGAAGATTGTTTATCATCTCTTCATCATCATCACTTATTAACATAACTTTCGACATTTAATGAAACTGAGACAAATACAATGTTCGAAAAGGGGCCTTTCCTGAAAAACAAATTTTACTTTCTTTCAGCGTTTGTTCGGAATAAAAAAATAGCAGATGAAATTGAGAAGTCAAATATCGCTCGTTTTCTAGATCTTCCCTCACCTTTTATCGTTTGTTTTTTATGCTTTCATCTCGAAGGTCATAAAAAATGGATCCAATTCGAAAACAGTTTTCAGACATTGAGTCGCTCTAGATGATCCTTTCGGGCGTTTCTTCGTCTTAAATAACTTACAGATCATAGCTCCAGCATTCTTAAACGACACTTTTTATAACTCATAACAATTCATATGAGCGTATTGCTTCTATTTTTACTGTACAAAGTTGAAATTAGACCGAATCTAATTTGCAATAATTTCGCTCAGTACCAAAAACTTAATAAATTATCGAACTATTCATGCCCATAAATTTTCAGTATCGGAAAATTCTGTAAAATTCTTTTCACTTTCTATTCAAACAATAATGGTAACCAATACCAACAATAAAATGATTAATTCCAATACGAATGGCGTTCTAAAGAGTACGGAATATGTGAGACACTTCTAAATTTGCAAAGAAGCGAGTGATATCGTAGTGCTGCATTGTTACAAGTATGCAATAATGTAACGACATATTAAGAAATAAAGGCAACAGCTTTCTGCGAATAACTTTTAGCTCATTATCGAAATTTTTTGCACGCTATACGTCAATACGTATAGCTGTACAATTCGTGATACTATCCTATAATGTGAGTTAGAAAGTTACTGAGGCGTAATAAAATAACTTATTCTATTCTAATATTTTACTTAGCTTATTGTAAGATACGATTTACATTTATCTTTTATTTAAACCTAGAAGTTATGTTAGTATACTTTTCTAATTAGCTCTGTTAGTAATCGGTCATAGAAACATACGATTTAAAGATAATGGCAAAAATGTAACTTATTTTGTACTCTATTGGATTTTCAATCTAATATTTCCATCTTAATGGGAAAGGCTGCAGAAAATATAAATAAATTTCGCATGAATTACTTATTAAGCAATTCTGGGTTCTAACTAATAGAACATCAGCCAAACCACGTAATCTTAATAGTTTTTTTTTCTATTTCGTGAGCAACAAACTTTTCAACTTCTTCTCTACATGGACAAAGGCTACATGGTCGGATGAGTTTTATATGCATTTGTTACCGGAAACACTGTGGGGGGCCTTGCATCGAACTTATACATTGAATTATTAACATATTTGAGATCGTTCAGTCCAACTTAGGGAAACTTGTTCCATTCTTAAGCACCTTCATCATTTTCTCATCATGGACATTTCTTCTTGCTGTCCCGAACTAACTTTCTTGACAGGGTCATCGACAGTGCTCAATGTCCGATTTCCCCCTTGATGTGACCCTTCCTTCTGCCGAGAAAAGATTTGCCTCACAAATTGTACTTAAATTTCCACGGTATACTTCTCTGATATACCAACCACATTCCATCTTAATTTAGATACATTTATAGAAAAGTTTATCATTTATGTCTTGGTACTCTGGGTGTAGAGAAATCATTTACTCTCGTCCTTCCTTTGGACTGCGCTAATACGAAAGCTACAGAGATATGAGTGCTTTTCAAATCATTTGATAAAGGGGAGGCGTAAATCGATGCCACTAAACAATCATACCATCACACCCTTGAAAAAATCAGACAGAATTTAATGAAATAACATTTGGCTCAATCTTGTGCTGAAATATTTACGTTTCAAGTTATTATCAATTTATAAATAATTTTGGTTTATATATATTTTATCACCATATCGTAGCACAACCGTGTTTTTTTCATTCTCTACTACACCTCGTCATTCCTGGAAACTTGATTCACCAGTGAACAATGCGATGTATCATTTACTCTCTTTTTGTCGCTATCAGTCTTATCTGAAGAGTCAGGATATTTTTATCGTGATATTCGTCGAATCTCCATCCATGGAAGTGCATCACGTGACCATGCACGGTTTTTCCCGATCAATCTCGACCCCATTCGATCGCACTCAATGGGACGTGACCTCACTTCAAACACTGGTCGACACACTCTCTTCCTTATCGAGTGCACTTGACCCATCGAGATAAGAAACATACATGAAGAGCGCTCATCTTAAAACTCATGTGTGAATATGTGCTTACATAAATGTATGAACGAAAAATGTATGTTTTTTATGGATACAACAACGTTTTGTTTTTGATACAAGCATTCCTTTCATAAGGAAGTATCTGTGGAGATTTTCTCAGCAATAACTGTTTTTTATATAAATTTTATTATTTTGTTACCCCGTGTGTCTTAGTTGCTAAGAATGGTTGGGAAGTGATGGTTTGTTTGAAGCAATTAAGCGTCGACAAAGGAAATGGATTGTCCAAATACTGAGAGGGGAGGGGTTGCTAAAGAAATTAATTGAGGCTGAAATGCAAGTGAAAAAACTAAGGGAAGACAATGTTATACGGAAGGGTGGGGTTAGAAATTAAAAGGCATTAGATTAGAGAATATTGAAGCAGATGAACCAACCGAAAGGATGTATGTACCCTGTGTGTGATTTTTCTTTATTTTCTAGTTCTGTATCCCAAAGTGAGGGGACATATCCAAAGAGATGGCTGTTTTCATATCCTTCATCGCTCCATAATTAACACAATGCTCCAAGTAATTTATTCCGGATCATTAAATTAATTTTTCCTCAATTATTTTATTAATTCATTTATCCTCAAAATAATTTATGTTTAATTTATAAACAGCCTTTGGTAGGTTTACTGCCTTTGGGAGGTTTTTGGGGATTTTCCTTTCAACTAGGATGAATACCAGTCAGGGTAATGTAATTTCTTCCCCTAAGAAAAGATGACTACCGCCTGGCCTAGAGCCTACTTGTAGTCCTTATAATTAAATAAAAAAATAATAAAATACGATTACGACGCGGACATTATTTAGTATCCGGTTATCGGTATGGAAAGATAAGAAATTCTTCAGGATACGTTGACTTGGTCGTTTCCTTGTACCGTTACCGTATTGCATTAGTAATACACAATGACCTTGTTCATTTAGGACAGAACTTCTACTTACACACACTGCCAGCCACCTTAAGACGTGGGTTAGAAGGCACCATGGATACATTGCTGAGCTTTGGGGGTTCATAAATATCATTAAAGCCTACAATTTTGATGTATTTCATAGGTAATATACGCATTATGATTTGTATATTTAGATAAAAATAGTGGAAAATCTGCCAAGCTCACGATATGCTATTCTGGTTTTCTAATTTGCGGCGCACGCCAATTGCTGGGTGTTTGAAAGATAAAAATGTCTTACGATACTACAATGCATTGGTAGCGACTAATTTTCAATTAGTGAAACAGCTTAGCGTGGTTGCAATTGTTTACACATTTGAAAAAGTTGCATTAATCATAAGTTTGATTCGTATACAATAGTGAAAGATAAAATATTATCATCGTACTTACTCAGATATCTAATTCCAACAATAGAAGTATGAAGTTAGAAAAAGATTTGCTTACCTGAAATGAAAAAGAAAGAAAAGTTGTTTTACGCCATTTTTATAAGTATACACTGTTCACAAAAAACAATATTAAGATTGTGAATATAATTCATATCTACATCTACATCTACATCTACATTAATACCCTACAAGCCGCCTTTCGGCGTGTGGCAGGGGGTGTAAACACCAGTTGAATCTAAATTACTTCCTTATTCGATTATTGTCACGTATTGTTCGCGGAAAGAATGAATCTCTGAAACGATTCGTCCTAGCATCTATTTCTCTTAACTTACGGTCATTATCGGATCGACCGACGTAGCAGGGGGGTTGCATGATACCGATTGTATCTTTGGAAAATGTAGTTTCCCTGAATTTATTAAGCAATCGCAGCCTAGCTTCCAATCTCCTTTCTTTCAAGGATTCCCAACCTACGTCTGAGAGCATTTTTGTAACGCTTGCTTTTTTATCGTAGCATTTCTTAACAAAACGAACCGCTTTACGCTGCACTTTCTCGAGTTCGCGAGTACACGTTTCATCCGCCGGATCCCATATACTTGCCGCATATTCCAGAAGGGGTCTGACCAAGGTAAAATAACATCGCTCTCTCACCTTTTCGTCGCATTTACCGACAATACGCTTTACAAAGCCAAGCCTTTTACTTGCTTTGCCGCAGATTTTTCGAATATGCGTGCTCCAATTTAAGTTATTAGTAATGTTGATCCCGAGATATTTAACTGAATCTACTACTTTGATACTAATTCCATTAATTTTGTATGGGTGATTTGGACGCATTTTTTTCTTTCCGAAGAAATTAACTACGGAGCATTTACTTACGTTAATATCTAATTCCCATTTTTCGCACCACCTTTGGATGAGGACTAAATCGTTTGAGAGAGATGTCCGGTCTTCCTCGTTTGTTATTTCCCTATATATAACCGAGTCATCCGCAAATATCCTCACATTACTAACTATCTCGTCACTCAAGTCATTGATATAAATAAGGAAAAGAAGAGGTCCAATTACACTGCCTTGAGGTACGCCAGAGGTAACTTTGACTCTATTTGAGCTAACGCCATCCAGCACAACTTGTTGTTCCCTCTCGTAGAGAAAATCCTTAACCCAGTCGACTACTTCCTTGTTAATGCCCGCTAGTTTTAGTTTGTAAATTAGTTTGTAGTGGGGGACTCTATCGAATGCTTTTTTGAAATCTAGGAAAATAGCGTCCACTTGCTTTTTACTTTCGGCGGACTTTAAGATATCGTGTACAAATAGAGCAAGTTGGGTTTCACATGATCGGGACTTACGAAAACCATGCTGATTTGCGTCGAGGAATTCATTTCTATCTAAAAATCCCATGAGTGAGCTTACGACGATATGTTCCATTACCTTTCCGGACAGCGAAGTTAATGATATAGGTCTATAATTTTCTGGGTCCTCCTTTAATCCGCTTTTGTAAACAGGAGTAATATTAGCTAATTTCCAATCGGATGGGACCCTACCTTCATTTATCGATTTACAAAATATAATTTTGAGATAAGGGGCGACGCTTTCTGCCAGTTCTTTAAGCACTCTTGCTGGGATGCCTTCTGGCCCTGGCGACTTATTTGGCTTAATTTTGCGTAATATTTTAACTATACCGTCTGTCGTAAAAGTTATATTTGGCATGGAATCCAGTATATTAACCTTAGGGAGGATCTCTATGTTACAATCTGATGTGAATACGCTTTGGTAAAATTCGTTTAGAATATTCGCTTTCCTCTTCGAATCGCAAGTAATGTTACCTTCGATATCCCTTATCGAGCTCACTGTTTGTATCTTTCCCTGTACCTCTCTAACGTAGGACCAGAAAGCTTTAGGGTCTTCCTCTAAACATTCCCCAAATAAAAATCTATCACACATCTTAATCACACTTAAGTAAAGCCATCAATATGACTTCACTTGATAGAGCATTGGTATTCATTCCTTATCATCGCATTTTAGAAGCAACAAAATAATGGAAATATATCTAATGCAAATGTTAATGCCCACTATTCACATATTTTGAAATATCAAATGTTGAAGCACGAATCCCGTACTTTTGGTACGAGATTGTGATCATCCTCTGTGATATCCACTAATGGACCATACCTTAGCCACGCGTGGACGAAAAAGACCATTTAACATCGATAACATATCCGACATAGTTTCCTGCCAAATAAAGGAGGAGGTAAATAAATTCCTTTCTTTTCTTAATATTAATTTCTTTTCTTTCCAGACTGTGTATCTCACTTCACTCCGAAGTTTCCGAGAACGGCAGAGAGGCGGTGAGCACACCCACAAGGAGAAGTATAAAGGGGTATAAAATTAGGGAATTCATAGGAATTCGTAATGTTTTCCTCAAAGTAATTAATGAACTAAGCCTAAATTCTAATTGCTGGGAAACCTAAAGGATATTTATCGAAAATAACACTCAAAAGTGGCTTTATAATACTGTGCGTTTAAGAGCCATCTAACATCCGTTTTCTAATACCCATTATAGTTTAAATTCTACCGCCAACATACGTCATCGATGACGTCACATAGCGGGATTATTTAAATTTTAAAGCGTTTGTAACAAGCGACTGAAGATGGCGGGTTTGGTTCTACTCAATCCACCCATAAATCTGGATTTATTAGAAATTTTGGGGGTTATATCTCTGTAATACGCATATTCGGCGCCTTTCATATATTTTTTATTACATAATTCAGTCGTCGGGTAGTTGTCCCCATCTTACACTCTCCTTATTACTTCCTCTGATCGGTGTGCTCATTGCCTCTCTGCCGATCCCGCTATCGTCAGAGTGAAGCAACAGACAAACACCACAAAGAAAAGGAAGTAACACAAAGAAAAGAAAGAAATTCATAATTCCTACTATTATTTCCGACAGGAACCTACGCCGGTTAATTTATTCATTTTAATGGATCATTGGGGACCGTTGGACTCATTTTAAATTCAATCAATATCCATTGGGGGAATGGTGAAGGATTAAATTACGCAATGTGTTCGTTACAAAAGAAAGCGAATCTTTGATATCAACTGTAAAACATATTCATTCGATAGCAATGGTAAGGTATAATTACTCGAATACAGAAACAAATATTTTCTGGTATCTACTCGTCGGAGGTAATTTCGTCATGATATATATTTCAAAATTTTCGGATTCCCTTACGTCATTGCCGTTCTTTGAATGTCATCGATGTGATCGTGAAAATGTTGATCCGGAGATTTTGATACGGCTTCTGGTAAATAATTATTTACAGGTACTGATTATAATCGGCCCAAACACGTTCATGGGTACGTTAATGATAAGGGACCGCCAGGGATGAGACCCGAAGCAGCTATGGATATAAGAGAGGTGACGATAAAAAGGACTGATTGAAATGATGAAAATACCTCGCCCCTAGTACGGGGAATTTTGGATTTCTGAAAAGTTTCGATAAATTTTTCCGAGACCTTCTGTTTACTTACACTGAGCACAAGGATTTTAAAATTCAACTCACGCTATTGGTATTTATTCCTTATCATGGTATTTTAGGAGCAGAAGAATGATGGAAATATGTCTAATGTAAATAATGCCCACTATCGACATATTCTGAAATATTCTAATGTTGAATCCCGTATGAATGGTAGATCCACTTTCCTCGGCTTCTGTTCGGAATGGCCAACAGGTCGATTGCGTGCGACCTATCGATTGCTAAAAATGTTCAATAGGTCGTGGCCGGTCGTTGTGGTGCTTCCAAACAACTCACGAATTCCTTCAGCGGCTCGACTTATCACGGAATTGATTCTGAAATGGTCATACAGAATCTCCATAAGTGTTCAGTGAGTTTACGAGTAGACAGTGCATCGCATTCATTCACGAAAACTCTCCTCTTGGTATATCCAATCAACCAAATCAATATTTCTGTCGGTTGCACTGTTATTATGTTAACTGCCTGATTGGTCCGGAATCTGTCATAAAAGTGATTGAATTTGAACTTCTACAGTCCATGAATTCCGAATCCTTATTCGCAATCACAGATAAGATTGTGATCCGGTGATACGTATATGCCTCATTGTCTCCGAAGGTAGAATGTCGATGTCGCACGTATGCCTCCCCAAGTGCTTTCTCTCTATTTCTAGTGGCTATGTTACCCCTGAGCCCTTGACTCTATGTTCCTTCTATTCGTTTCTTATTCGTGATTTTCGTCCCTTTGATATATTTAAAGAATACTGAATTATAATGCAATTAGCTCATCAAATCACTTGTTCAATTATTTAATATTACGGAATTGTTTAAGCAGTTTAGAAATTTAGTGGAGAATATTTCGAGTTATGATATGTTTTCATTCCTTTTTTTCCCTAAATCGGTTACACATTGGAGCACAGCATTCTGAGAATGTCCGTGATCTCAACGCGTCTTTCCCGTGCATAGAGCTCTCAAATGCGACGGAGGTTATTGCCTTCGTGCAATACGTGGTTTTCCGCAGTCTTTCGAAAGGGTGGAGTGCTAAAAGCTCACCATTTTCTTAAGTCGATAAAAAAGCTCGGCGCATTCCAAAGCGATCCGCAAAGAAAGCAGACTCGAGACGGGAAGTCTTAGAAAACAAAGTCTCAAAGTGAACTCGGAGAACTAGGCTACGAAGAATCAAAAAGATGGTTGTTGGGTTGGGAATGGAAATGTGCGATTGTAACACAGCAATACGCAACAATAGGAAGGACAGAGGAGCAGGTTCAATAAGAATCGATTGTTGGCACTCGCAACAATGCAACCTAGTGGTTTCTAAGCAATACACTGTTGATATGCGAACACTACTCAATCTATAGCCATACCTACTTGTGTATATCTCGACACTTAAAAAAATTATAGTTTCCACGTAGTGCGTGACAAAGTCACATTTGTTAAAATTAACTGCTTCTCGGGGAAAATTAAAAGGCTGCCGATATCGTCGGGGATGAGTCATTACATCGAAAGTCAAAATAAAAATTCTATAGTCATATTTCCTTTCGTAATTAAAAATAGTAATATTTGATCATAATTGATTTAATTGGGTTCATTTCATATGGTTTATGGATCTTATCTTATACATATGGTTTATGGTATCTTTAAGCAAAGAAATGGTAGTTCATAGATCTAAGGGTAAATCCACATCAACTGAACCAAAATAAACATAAAATTTTACCTCACCATTTCAGATTTCTTTCATAATTGGCTCATCAATTATTTGCCCCAAGATAGGTAAAAATCCAAATTTAAAGATTTTTTTGTTTATTATTTTTGTTGTTATGGGGATTCAAAGTTTACAAAAAAACGTAAAAATAAGCATGCCCGTCGAAATATATTTTGACATAACTCCTGAATTGTAAAAGATAGAAAGATCAAACAAACATTAATTTGTAGCTATTTTATTAAGCTTTAATATGATATGCAACATGACTACTTTTAAAGACAATTGAATTTCGAGGTCATGGGGGTCAAATTTCAAATTTGAATATCTCAGAAAAAGTATAATAATTTTTTTTTTCAAAAAATATCAAAGAATCTATCACGTTTTGACTCCATTTACACCAAATCTCAATTTGGGATCACAATGGGATCATGCACATTTTGAATTTTTAAGTTACCTCTCCAAGCCCAAAATGGGTATTTTTGGTATATTTCATCACATTTCATATTTCATTAATTGCTTTATTATAACGAGACGCTTACTAGAATATTTCTATATTAAGAAATGAACAAACTACATACATATGTGTGTCATTATTCAAAATACAAAATGTCACATACTTTGCTCTCCTACTTAAATATTTGACCGACATATAGCATACATTAATTCTTGTTTCACTTTGCTTGTAGTGTACTTAACACAGCTTTACATCACTTTGTGCATAGTCTTTCATTGAGAGTTTTTGTTGCTAGGTTAATATCTTTCTGTGTCAGGAAATATGTTTGGCCGGTTGGGGTTTTGGCATCAACACAAATTAGCACTCGATCTCCCGATTCAGACAGGATGTCTTCTTTTTCTGGTTACACTAAAGATGGTGATTGTCCTGATGGGTGCAAGAAATTCACTGTCACTTTGTTGTGCTTCACATTTTCAAAATTATCTCAGCCACCACTTTCTATCATATGCACAAGTGATGTAGCCTCCCAAGTTGTTCAGTGTTTCACAGGTTCTTGTATCTCCTTACAAAATATGCTCCTGAGACTCGGTGTCAAAGGAAAATATCTTTGTAATAATTTTGTTTTGGGCAGATGGAATGAAAGTGTGATACGGTTGTGCTCCTTGAATGGGGAGTTCTTCATAAAACCTAGTTTTCAGAAACTCTTCTTCCTCATTATAATTTGTAATGCTTGAGTACAAGAGCTGAATAGAGGAAATGTTGGATTCACACCAGTTGAAGAGTTGATGTGGTGTCAAAATATGGTCTCTGAAGGCTAGCTCTAGCTGAAAGACGTTTAACTGTTCCTCCTCAACCATCACAGACACCTTTTCCATGGGCCATGGCATGGAAGTGCCATTCTGCTTCCACATTAAAGTCTTCTTTATGGTGGCACAAGTTAGAAAAGTTTTTCCTATTCTTATATTGGGCAGCTGACCCATCTGAGAAGTAGTAGCATTTTTTCAACGATGGCAGTATACTATCCTTCAGGAAAGTGATAACTTTCTTCTGAAAGACATGAACAGACACAGTGTTATGTATTAAACATTCTGAAATTATAACAAAGCTTTTGTACTTGACAGCCTCCTGATCCCTGTAATAGACAGCAAATGGATGCACAGTTGCTTGTTTATGTCTCCAGTGATATGACTGAGCTTCGTCTTGAATAAGAAATGAATAATTTTCTGAAAAGTCTAAGGAGATGACAGCCTCATTCACTTCCATACTTTCTTTTATATGGGATAAGTACAATGCCTGTTGAGTAGCCACAAAGGCATGTTTTTTCAGAACTAAAAGTCTTTCACCAATGTCTGAATAAATTCGTCAGTGCTTTTTGTGATAGTTTCAAAACTGCATCTGTCCGCTGAAATCCACTGTTTGCATGAAATGCTTTCGAACAGATTTTCCTCCAAAGCATCGTGTAAAGTTTCTTTTAATTGGTCAATACCAGGACAGTTGCTACATTTATTAAAGTGACATTTTGAACTTGGACCAGAACACGTTAATTTAGACAGGCATGCTTTGTAATCACTTAGATATGACCCATCTTCTGAGGTTATCTCTTTAACCTCTTTCACACTTAACATTAATTTAATGTTCTGGTTAATTGTACATACACATACTGTATGTGTGCCGCTTCCAACTGCTAAAACACAATTCTGGGGGCGGAGCTCAGCAAACTTAGAAAATCCTACTTAGTCCTCTGGGTTTTGACACTTAAATAGGTGAAACTCTTCTTTCAAGTTTCCTAAAATTAATCTTTTATGAATATTAGTACGCACATTTCCTCTCTTCACTGAAGCATAATCTTTTTTCCCTGGCATCATCCTGCTATCTTCATCACTGTTATAAAACTGTATTACTTTGTTTACAACAGACTCCTTCAGAGTTTTCCCTGGTTTTGCATCAGGTGTACTGAGGATTCCTTTTTCACTAACCAGTGTATTAGTTCTTCTAGACATCCTATTACTCACTCCAAATTCATTTTCAACTCTTGCAAGAGTCTAACTCTGAGGTAAAACAGTTAAAATAAGTAGTTTTTCACTCCTACTTTCAGTTTGCTGAAATTTTACCTTCAGCAGAGCTAAAATTTCAGAGTCAGGGTCCTCTTCCGTCTGCCTTTGTTCCATATTACTGTCCAATAATTTCTCTCGGAGCTTCTGTTTCACTTTATCCAGTTTCCTTGAACAATATCCAGGGTCAAAACGTATTCTTTTTCTTATTGATGGGGGACTCTTCAAGAAATGTAAGAGATTTGTTCAAATAATCTACAGATAAACTGACATCAACGAATGCAACATCAACTGACGTTTATTGCTCGGTAAACGGTTTAGAATGATTGTTCACCGAGACTTCAATTTCAGTTTCATGTGATGTGGAATTTTTCTTACCAAGTATTTCCTGCAACTATCACAAAGTTTCATTCTAGGTTTAATCATAATCTTCTCACACATCCACATTTGAACAGTCCTCAGTTTTTTAAAACATTTGTGGCCAGTTTTTGCAAATGGATTACAACAGTATCTATCACATCTAAGTATGTGACATTTTGTATTTTGAATAATGACACACATATGTATGTAGTTTGTTCATTTCTTAATATAGAAATATTCTAGTAAGCGTCTCGTTATAATAAAGTAATTAATGAAATATGAAATGTGATGAAATATACCAAAAATACCCATTTTGGGCTTGGAGAGGTAACTTAAAAATTCAAAATGTGCATGATCCCATTGTGATCCCAAATTGAGATTTGGTGTAAATGGAGTCAAAACGTGATAGATTCTTTGATATTTTTTGAAAAAAAAAATTATTATACTTTTTCTGAGATATTCAAATTTGAAATTTGACCCCCATGACCTCGAAATTCAATTGTCTTTAAAAGTAGTCATGTTGCATATCATATTAAAGCTTAATAAAATAGCTACAAATTAATGTTTGTTTGATCTTTCTATCTTTTACAATTCAGGAGTTATGTCAAAATATATTTCGACGGGCATGCTTATTTTTACGTTTTTTTGTAAACTTTGAATCCCCATAACAACAAAAATAACAAATAAAAAAATCTAAAAATTTGGATTTTTACCTATCTTGGGGCAAATAATTGATGAGCTAATTATGAAAGAAATCTGAAATGGTGAGGTAAAAATGTTGTGATCACTTGATATGGAACGACCCCTAAATCAAAATTACGCTCAGTATATTAAACTTATTTCTACGTTTGCTAAATTGGGAAAATATAAATTTACGTTAAGTCGAACCAGATATTTTAGGAGAATATAAATTAGATTAAAAACCACTGCGTGACACCATTTTATGATTCGTGAAGTTTGGAAACTGTAGAAATACTGGCTCTCCAGCTACACTCAAACACATGAAAATAACATAATTTCATACATTCATCAACACAAACAATTCTGCACTCTAAATATGTTATCTGGTGATCAAAATACACAGGTATATCATAAAATTGCCCGTAGGCGTTGAAAGAGTCAATTAACGATTGCACAATTATATATATAATTTGCGTTATTGTTTAAGGGTGGTTTGACATCGATGATCGCTGGTTTAACCATTGCATTCAATCCAACGAAGCTTTGTTACCGCGTTGCTATGCCAAGACTAAATAGTATTGTTGAGCTATTCGAGGTTTTCAGTTAAGTATCCCATTGCAAATGATTGTTGCTAACAGTGACATTTTCGAAATCATTGTTGATATTTCCATTCAGTTCCCCAATTTGCCGACAACGATGTCCCGTCGGCGAACCGTTGGAAGTATAACTGTTATCAGCCAATCGTGAATATATTCATCCACTTTTGTACAACATCATACGTTTTGTGTTCTCGATTCCATAATGGCAATCTTCCTCAGCATGATTTTTTATGAAGATTAAACCTCTTTCGTTTTGCAATTTCCTTACGCTTGGACTCCCATAATTCTAAGAGGGAAAGGTACGGCCCCGTTCAATGAGATTCTTAGTGGCATTAAATAAGTTGCTTCTTTATTTCGCAGGATAACTCAGCTCTCGAATGGGAATTTATTCTAGATTTTTCCTTTCCGAGTCTCAAAGGGAAGGGAAACATTAGTGTTCCGTTCGCTCACTTAAGCATCTCTTATGTATGCCATGCATTCGCAAATTCTGTTATGCTTGGATAGGTATTACATGAGTCATTTTTTCATAAATATGAATGAATACAGAGACAGGGCTTTTGATATCGGCGAGCATTTGTTATGAATGATGGAAATAAGACCGTTGATTCTAAGTATGATTCTTTGGCGTTAATTTTTCAGTATCTTTATTTGGTTATCGTAATGAGCGAAGGATGAATTAGCTATTTCGTTAAGGAAAAGAAAATCCTTATATTAAGCAGATGTGAAAAATAAGGACATAGCTGGTACTCGAAACCAGGTTTCCGGGCAGGTATTCCATCATGACAACGTGTTTCTATAAAATTAATTAAAGGAATTACTTAAAATTATACTCTGTCTCTACATAGAATACCGCCAGAAATTGGAAGTCCTGGGTTTGATCCCAGTCATGTCCCAACTTTTCACTTTTGTTTATATTTGGGTTTCGAGACGCTCACTTCCTCGTGCTAAGTTAAATTTCTTAAATTGTTCTTTATCCTAATATTGCCTAGAGCTGCGGTTATTAATTAGCACTGTACGAGAATATTACTAGTTTAGGGTGAGATGTAACGCTCCGATGGAATTCCGTTTCTGCTTAGCTGTAGGGACAGAAAATTCAAATATTATTTGCAATGATTTTTTTTACGAGTATATCTCTATAGTTTCACAATGTAGGAAGTGCACGTTTAGGACTTCTTAGCGGATCAAAATTTGATAGCAAGAACACTTTTGAGAATTCAGTGAGCTACAGTTGCAGACAGACTTCTTCATCGTCATGATTCAATGAAATAAGTCATTCAGTTATCAAAAGTCATAAACGTACGTTTAACTCTCTTGTGTAATCTAAAGACAAAATACATCCCTCTCAGGTTTCCTTAGTGGTTTTATTATTTTCCGTCATAAATTCCGATGATTTAAAAGCAGGCTCTCAATTCAGGCAGGCCTAGTGGTTTACCATTCAACCATCCGGTCGCATTCGGTGACAGAAGGTCCCCCACCCCTTTTGCGTATTATTCATTTTAAGTTTAAATGAATGCTTAATTCCTCCAGCGTAGCTCATTTCGAAAACTTATGAGCTTAATTATTATTATTGTTTCCATGTAGCTGCTACAATTGAATCGTATTCCCTCATTTCTGACAAGCATTGTAGTCCTAATGAGAGAGCTAAGGCCGTTAAACACTACCGAAGAGGGCTTACGTATATCTTTAACCTCACATTCACTTTTGCCCCTAAGTTTCTTTTTACGCTGTTCTCTTGTTTCCTTTGCGCGCACTTTTCACCCCTATGACCAGCACGTGCTCGCAGCCATTCTTTTATGACGTTTCAATCCTCCATCGGTAGATGGTAGCACACTCTCATTAGGGGGAGCTCTACCCCTTTCCTTTAAGTGATGCATGTTTGCCAAACCCTCACCTTTACCTATTGTTCCGAAGGGAAGCAAACAGCGAGGGACATCTTAATGAGGGGATGAGGTTGAATGGGGCATCCTAGGGGATGTTTGCGGAGCCGTGGGGTTAAGGGAATACCAAGGGGTTTTTTCTTGCGCCTCCGTTCGCATCGACCCATATTCTTCCTGTGCTTCTGAATGATCGGAGGATCCGTGAAAGACAAAATGGCTGGACTGTACAGTCCGGCGTCCAATACTCAAATGCTCGAGTAATTACTCCCCGGAAGATATTCCCACTAAAATGACTTCATCTGGGCGACTTTGCGAAGTCTGTCTACTCTCTGATTTTGGGGACTCATTGTGTTGAATGATTTGCAAAATCTTTCGTTACTTAACTACATTACCACTTTAATCTAATTCTAAAATAAAAAAATAAAAAGTAAGTTTTTTCAGCTTGCGGAACTGTGACAATCATTTAAGTATTCGTAATTTGAAAATGCCGATTAAAAGGAAGTTAATTTAGACTCCACCATCAATAATTGTTTGTCGTCAATAGCAACATCTTTGGCTCATCATTGTTGCTATAATACCGATTAAGCCAGCATCTAACGCTCTGAGATCTTATGAGCATCATATGGTATTTTATTTGTTGAAATAAGGCTCCTTTCCGAAATTAGGATCATAATTATAGGCTATTTATTGAGATAAATACTCATTCAAACTCTGATTCTTGTTTGGCTGGGGAAATTTTTAAATTCAATCAAAATGAATCACAGATGATGATAATAAAAATCTCCCAAGATTGTTTTACTATATTTTACGAATTTGTGTTTTACTATAGTGTTCCGCGGTCACTTTGAAGCAACAGAAATTATGCTTCAAAACTTTATGATATTCTTAACATGAAAAGTACCATTGAAATGTTGTCAAGATATAATACTGCTTTTGTCAATACTAAACAGTGTTTAACTTTGCACGCTGTACCTCATATTGTGGAAAATGACCTCATGTTCCTGTTAGTAAGACAACTGACAAACTTTCGGCTTCAATAAATCAGGGGTCTGATTGTGAGACTATATTACTTTCAAAATTAAAGGTTTATAGTAACGCGATACCACATGACATTTAGAGAATAGAAAGATAGACTGAAGTGTACATAAAATAATGCAAATGGAAGCAACCAAGTATCAGACAAAAAGATTTTATTTTAAGAAACCAATGTTTATTAACAATCAGCAATATTCAGCAACAGTTACCATGGATACCGACGATGAACTCGGGGTAACGTAGGATGTTGAACTGGGCACATTCCTTTTATTTAATACCATTACGTCCCAGCATTAGAAAGCTAATTGATTCGCTAAGAATGGGAGATTATTATTGTTTCAATAAGTCCAATCAAATTAAGGGAATCAATCATGAAATTAAGCCAATATTTGTTATCTACAGCAATAATAATAATGGTAATAAAATGATAATTACATTGGAATGAGACATTATTCGTAATCTGATAGCTGCAATAAAAGTGAAACAACAAAGTTCGAATTAGGTAATTCACAGTTTTGCTATCTACAACAATAAAGATAGTTCAACAATAACACCGGAATAAGAAAATATTCGGAATCTGTTATCTGCAACAATAGAGAAAAAGCAGGTCTGAATAAGGGAATTAGGAGCTTAGTTATCTACAACAATGAAGATTTCGCAACAATTACGTTGGAATGAGAGAATTGTCGTCGAAATAGACGAATTGTTGGCGGAGAGGGCAAACAAGGGAAGAGAGTCTTTGGGCGGATGAAATGCTCCCGTAGAGACACGGGAATTAAAAGAGTTCTTTTGTTTGGTGCGGGGGAGAGATTAAAAAGCGCATCGGAGGTGCCCATTAAGCCTACATTACGCCTACATGGATTCCCCTCCTGACTTTCCTCTGGCGCGAAAATGCATGACGGCGATTGTCGCTCTTACGTAGTCAACGATAACGAGGGATTCGGTAATTATTAGGCGTTTCTTGGATCGTCTGGCTGCGAAGTAATAGAACCCATCTGCCTGAAGGCTAGTTGGTTCCTCATTCCCTCCACCATAAATTAGCAAGTCCTGGAGGGGGAATGAGGTGCAGTAGGCAAGGTGAAGAGTGAGGTCATTTGTCCTTTTATATATTAACCAAGACAAGAAGTTCAGGTTGACATATCCGGAAAAATCTCTAATAATTCCGCCCGTAAAGTATACATACCCAAGGCCAGTTTGAACTCCAGCCCCTCCAATGTAAGCAGGGCTAACGTGCTAATATCTGTGAATCGTGCTTATTTCAAAGAAGAAAAATCTTAGAAAATGGAATTGTGCTAATTTCTAGGAAATGTGCTGATTTCACACAGTGCATGCTTATTTTGTCTTATTTTATCCGAAGAAAATCGAATGGTATCTCACATTGTATGTAATAAATAGCGCCTAGGAGAACTTGAGGGAGTTTAGACTCGCAACATTGTAGTGACAATTTATTGCATGTATTCTAAAGGATAATTCCATCCGTATGAGAAAGTGTCTTGCGTAAGATTTGTCGCAAGTTACTCACCGGTCTAAACTTGCCTTGAGTGCACGCTTATGAGTTGTCAGTAGCGTGAGTTCTGTGTTTGTGTTGGCAGAGAGAGAGCTTGCGTTAACAGTTGACATGCAGTGGGCACATACTCACACGCAAGATGAGAACTGAGGCAGATTGCCGCACATTTATTCAGTGAGTCAATTCACCTAGGCGAACAACTATGGCCCGATAAATATTATATACATCGCTACACCGATATATCATACATACCGATATTTTATAACAACAATCAATGAAAACAAATTCCTTTTATTGTAGTCTATGTTATGTCGTAATATATTTGCTTTCGCATCATGGCATTCTTGTCTAAGACTAAAATAAGTTCCACAAACTATACCTAAAGAAAAATAAACAGTATTTCATTCATTAATGCATAGCTATAAAAATGGAAGGAGAAACTTAATTATAAGAAAGAGAAAAAGGTTTAAATCAAGTTGCTATGGAAACGATATTAAACAGCGCCGTTATCTCAACTTAAATATTGATTCCACTTCCATTTCGTCAAAAAACAGTGCAACTCGAGCTGAAAGCGTTCTTACGTGGTTACGCATTATCTCCACCGATCGCGTTGCCATGGAGGCTCGTTGTCAGCTGTCGATTTAAATCTTTTCCCGGAATAGTGGAATCCGAGAGTGGTTTGCACAAGGATAACGATTTGGATAAGGGTTTAAGAGCGTATCCTTTAAGGGATTTCCGATTGATCAAGGGGTTACGCAAATCCGCGATAACGACGGGATTTTGGGATCAAAAGATGATTGGAATTCCAGGCACAGAAATAGCCTCAACGCAAACCTATTTCTGTAAGTATATAATATGGCGCATTCATGTTAACTTAGCAACATTTAGAAGACTGTAAAGATAAATGTTTTTAATATTATATTGTAAGTTTTTAATAAGTTAATAAGTTTTAGGTATAAACTAATACAATATTATCGGCTAATGGATAGTCTAGTAGGCCTCTGATGAAAGTGGTCCAGGGTTCGATTCTTGGCGTGGATTCTTATGAGTAAAAAAATTTCAGCTATTGAAGAAATTTTAAAAATACTGAATACTATTTTAAGTACTGAATATTATATTTTAAATGTTTTGATTTTAGATTTAGATATATACTCCGCGAGGCGTATGGCAGGGGGATATCGGATTAATATCGGATGAATTTCGGAGAAAAATTGCTATTACTTGAAATGCCTACACAGCTGAATATCTTGCCGTTGTGAACTATTGAATCAATTTAACACTAGAAGGACGGCGGCGGTCATTTTGACCGTCTTCAGAGTTTAACTTCAAAAATTTCTAACTAAATATTTTTGAAATTTTTTAAAAATCATTGACTTTGTTCGATTCTATCCCAAATTTAATACGATATAATGAAAATTTTTTTAATACTTATGAGTTAGATTTTACACAAAGTTATACCTAGAAGGACGGCGGCGGTCATTTTGACCGCCTACTTTTAAAATTCGTAATTAAATACTTTTATAAGTCACAAAGACGTATATTTTGCAGAACTTCAAAATGTATCATTTGTGCAAGTGCTGATTAGATGCTTTACCTCATAATTCGTTAAAATTTTAATTAATTAAACAAAACGCGGACCGATGACCTAAATCTGCAGAGTTTTATACTCTGCGATATTTTTCTTACTCAAACAAGACCAATGAAACTCATATTTTCGTAATAAGTGGTAGAAGGTTTGAATTGTTGATAAAAGTCAGTCACGTAACGCCAAGATTGCTATGCCATCTGAAGGAAAGCATATAAAACCACTCGTTCGCGCCTCAGGAAAAACCTCCAGCGAATACGATAGCGGAAGAATTTTTCGAAATATGTCGTGAAAAATTCCAACCTGTGGTTTTCGTCCACACAAAATCGTTTTATAATATTTAAAAATGCATAAAACTACTTTCAGCAGGGTTACCAACTTATAAGTTTTTATCAATATAAAATGATCTTCCGATAATTTTCTCAGAAAAATATCAAACTTATACATCAAATTTAAAGTCAGTTACCTTTCTTGAACAATTAAAATTAATTTCAGGGATACTATCTTTATGAAACAGGGCTACCAACCGTCAGACCGGATCTCTAACACCAGAACTACCGATGGAGTCATTTTGATTCCTCCCGATTTTCATTTCTCTGCCCTGACTAAAATTTTGTGGATTCCGGCTTGAGATTCATAGACTTTTACTAATTTTTGACACAAAGGAATGCTTTGCGATGAAAATAGTTTTTGATGACAAATTATACACATTTTTAAAAATTTACCTCTGACTACCAAACAGAGTAATTTTGACTCCCTAATGTATTTTGCAAGTCTTTTCACCAAACAGTGATATTTGTTCAAGTTTGTATTTTTTATGCCCATAATTGTTATTAAGCAAGTGTTGGCTTAGTTCAATAATTATTATTCTTTTTGGTAAACTTTTGCGAGATATTCGAAGGTATTTCGTATTTTACGGGTCCGCGTTTGGAACTACAAGCAATGTGAATGTCCTGATATTATTTTACCTTGCGGTAAAGCGGTGAATATGCAATCCATATGAAACGCTTTCAAATTCGTGTGTTTGGGAGCCGTTTTGTCTGCTTTGCTCCCAATCCCCCTCCCTTCTCGTCACCCATCAGTCCTGCTGCAGCGCAGTACTGTCTAACATACTCCATTGTTTCAGCCTTGATTATATGGAAGTTAATTTTCTAACGTGAAAAAGTAACTTTGTATCCTTCCATTGATATGATATTGTTCCAGGAAAATAAATCAGTGAAAAGAAACAAAGTTACTGTCCTAACATTTTCGGCCCTACCAGGCCGCGCGCCGCACATGACAATCGTGCGCTACCCTTGATTTGCATCAGTGAATCCACTGAACTCTCGAGTGGACTGTACAACTCCTGTGAAGTACGGCTTTAATTTTTTTCTGACTGGCAATATGAATAGAAGAATTAGGCTAAAGCCTGATGAAATCCTTTCTATTTTGCATTCAATACCAGAAGGTGAATCGGAATGGAAAACGGAAGATAATTTCGACTCTGACAATGACGAAGATTTTATTCCTCAAAACATTTACAGTGAGTCTGAAGATTCAGACGAAACCAGCAATCCTCAAGGCCGAGTACAAAAACAATCAACAAAATGAGGCAAAATTGCCTCCTCGACAGATGACTGCGGTGGTGAAGACGATGGAGGAATTGCAACCACAGTAGGCGATGATGACTCTCCAGGAACGCTTATGTAAGCTGATGGATTCCAATAAAACTGCTGAAGATTGGAGGACACTTACCTGGTAGGCGTGCAAACCAATATATACTTACATAAGCGCCTGGACCTATAAGCACGCGAGAAGAAATATAGCTAGTGATAGTTCTATGAGTGCATGGCGATTATTTATCGACTCGTTCTTACTGACTCACATAAAGCCATGTTCAATTGAGGAAGCACGCAGGCAAAATGATGAAGATTTTTCTCTTTCCGATGAAGAGCTAGATGCATGTATTGCCATATTTTACGCCCGCAGAATATCAGGCAAGAATGATCACTATATTACAAGTATTTGGTCAAAAGACTGCGGAACATAATTTTGTAAAACGACGATGTCTAGGAACCGTTTTGTAAAAATTGTGCAATATCTAAGATTTGATGAGAAGTCTAATCGATCCCAGCGACTCAAAACTGACAATTTTGCTCTCTTTTCAACAGTGTGGGATAGATTCATTGATAATTACATAGCTTGCTACAAACCCGGTCCGTAAATTGCGGTTGATGAACAACTTTTCCCCAGAAAAACTAATACGGCCATTAATATTGGCTAGATGTTGAAAAGGATAGCAAATATCTTGCAAATGGCTTTCCTTATGTTGGAAAGGATAATTTACGCCATACTCATTGCCGTTTGCAGACCACGTAGTACTTAAATTAATGCAGCCATTTCCGAAAAAGGGCAAAATATTACCAGTGATAATTATTTTACTCCAGTCAAACTCACTGAACAGCTAAAATTCTTTAAAAAAATAAAAAAATAACATTTTGTCCCTTTCTCCGATATTTTATAATATTACTATTTTAAATATTGTATCTAACTCATAATAGTAGCAAACATCTCCAACAGGTTTATATAAAGCGGAATAACATTAGAAAATGGCTATTGTTGTTGTTACTTTTGTTTTGGTTGTTAATATTGCGTCAATGCATAGGTTAGCAAATAAGAATCCATTCCCGTTAAATGCATGATAATTTATTAGGTTTTCCATGAAGATCTGATCGCTACCTTGAATTTACAGCCGAAGATGTTGGTCACCCTGCGTCTTTATAGTTAATAAACTAATTCGGGATCCCAAAATGCTTCGACTTATCACATAAAACAAATCTGTACTCAAAATATCTCTTTAGTTATTTATACTGCAAACGCATAACTCTCTGTTTAGAGATCCGGTTTGACGGTTGGCAGCCCTGCTTCATAAAGTGCTTCCTGAAATTAATTCTAATTGCTCAAGAAAGGTAAATGAATGTAAATTGGAGAGTTAAGTTTGACATTTATTTGAGAAAATAATTGGAAGGACATTTTATAATGATAAAAACTTATAAGTTGGTAACCCTGCTGAAAGTGGTTTTATGCATTTTTAAATGTTATAAAACGATTTTGTGTGGACGAAAACCCCAGGTTGGGAATTTTCACGACATAATTCGAAAAATTTTTCCGCTATCGTATTCGCTGGAGGTTTTTCCTGAGGCCCGAACGAGTGGTTTTATATGCTTGCCGTCAGATGGCATAGCAATCTTGGCGTTACGTGACTGACTTTTATCAAAAAATTGGACTTTCTACCACTTACTCCGAAAATATGAGTTTCATTGGTCTTGTTTGAGTAAGAATAAGAAAAATATCGCAGAGTATAAAAATCTGCAGATTTGGGTCATCGGTCTGCGTTTAGTTTAATTAATTCAAATTTAAACAAACTATGAGGTAAAGCATCTTAACAGCACTTGCAAAAAAGTTACATTTTGAAGTTCTGCAAAATATACGTCTTCGCGACTAATAAAAGTACTAGCGGAGTGTCCGTTGATTCTCAACGGAAAAATGAATGTAAATCGAAAGTAATGAAATTCAGATATGAAAAGTCTTAAATTTATGAAAAAACAATACATCTCTTCATCCTATGAGACTTACGAAATGACAAAAACAGCTACACAAATGTAAATCACAGACTAAACTAATGCACCAATCGCGACAACTAATAGAGGAAACAACTGAGGACCAAATGAATGGAGAAGAAATCACAAAAATAGCCACACAAATCTTGTAATAACAAACAAAAACGAATGAACCAGTCGCTTAGCACCCCCAATATGTCTGACGAACAGCGAGTGAGTGAAATCATCGCAACTATCAAATAAACGAATTAACAAATAAACGCCGCAAACGAATTACAATGTAAAGTTGTTAATCTAATTAGAACTCGTCCTTTTATGAATTAACATCTAATTTATTCCTTAGGATGTCGTTGGCTGTTCTTAAATTAAATTACTTAACACTTTATAACTAACCCTCTGCTGTCTAATTGATGTAAGAATTGTTTAGAAAATTTTTATCCAATTAAGAATGTAAGCGGCGCATCTGTTTAATTAAATCGCAATTATAATTTGACCATTATGTTCCAAAATCAGAGTGAACTCCTACATCTTCTTTTGAATAGGATTTAATTTCAATGTTTACAGATCCCGTTGACAAAATATAATGTCTTCTGATATATTTATAAACGTGGAATGAGGAAACGTAATCCAAGCGAAAGTAGACATTCAAACTTATGGGAGTTATCTCATTTAAGCGATGTAATCGGTAGCGATAAGAAATGCTCGCAAGTTTTTCCGCGATCTTTCCTCAAAAATTCATGAAATTCAAATAACAAAAATTAATTACATTTCCTTTACTTGGCCATTTATTTTTCTGTCTAATTTGCATGATTTTTAACTCGCAACCAAGAACAAATACTATAAATTCTGCTTTAACCTCACAGTATCTCTAAAACGAACACCAATAGAAATAAGATGTACCAATAAGAGAAAAACCAATTGTCAATATAAATATAAAAATGATTAAATTATGTGTCAATTATGTTTATCATTTGCTATTGTTTGCGGTGATATCGGCAAATAATTGTAATTCAGGGACATGATTCCTATAGTTAAAATATTCGATGATGATATAAATTCATGTAAAAGTAACATACCTGAAAAATTTACGGAGTTAAATATCGGACTTAAGGCAAACCTTTCATACCAATAATTCTTTGGAGTGTAATTCTATAGAGTATTTGATGGAAATTGTGAAGTAAATGAACGAAAATGCTTTCAAAAGTTAAATATCTTGTCAGATGAATTTTGTTTGAAAATGATGTTTATTCGACTAAATTCTTTTTGAATTTATCCAACTTTTCCTTGCCTAGACATACAATCTAAAACTTACGGCAATAAAAAGATTATTAGAATATTTTATTTCTTTCGACACTTGTCCGTACAATTAAAAACCACTTTGATATGTTAGAATTAATAAACCCTGCAAAATACGAAAGACTTATTGAAGCATATTTCTAATGAAAATATTTGATCAGCCTGCATAGAACCGAAGTTCAAAAATATAAGACAGTAGCCATAATATGAGAGAGGAATTGCATATTTTATATTCCAACAAACTAAATAACGTAGCGGCAACCGTTTGACTTAAACATTTAAAAAATATTTATGATATAACAAAATACCTATGAGTATGATGATCATACCATTAAAAAAAAGATAAAGGCGGATTGTACCAACAGTTAAACACAATTGATAATCTACTGAATCATTTCCAATTCTATATCTAAAAGTACAAAATTCGTTTACCTTTCAAGTCAGCTATAAAAGGCTTGCTGCTTTAAGCCCAATTATTGACACTTCAATGGAAGCAATCACTGAATTCAAGGATATTTCAAATATCTTGATTGATTTATTCTTAAGCGTTAAAGATTAAATTCACAGCGGGACGCTAAATAAAACGATTATTATTTAGATCGGAAAATAAGAATGAGAAAGTTATCAACTTACCAACCAAAGAAGATATAATTACTTTATATGAGAAAAGAAAATTCATTCGATACGACGATGAATCTTGATTTCACGTAAAGAATCAACAATCATTGGCGTTGCTATAAACAAAGGTTGGTTGTTGATGGCGCGCTAATGCTAACGAACTTGAATTCAAATTTAATGTTATAAAGCTTGGCCTTGACGACGGGTTGTTTACAATCTCAGATTTTCATAAAAATTTTCGTGTTTTACTTCCAAATTCTCACAACTTCGAAGTGAAAGCAATATTCTGCGACCAAAATAAGAAACTTTATTCCATTTCCTTTGTTTTGGTGTTAGTTTTAGTTTCAAACGACCATTATTTCTAATTTAATTTTATTAAAGAAAGGTACCGTGCAAATGATGAAAATGTCTTCCCATGCATTTCTCATGGAAACTATTCGACCATCTGGAGTCGAACCGAGTACAGTTGGGTCAACAAAAAGTAGCCTATCATTTGCGCAGGGGAGACTTTTAATATTGTACGAATTTTGAAATTATGAAAATATTTAACTTTAGAGTTACCGCGTGAAATAAATTTTTGACCCCGACTGGGGACGAACTAGAGACAGCTAGGTGGATAAAAGGTAGCCTTTGTCACTCCCCGGATGACAAATGACCATCATACCAAATTTCATCAAAATCGGTTGGATATTTTTTGAGTGATGCTGTAACATCCAGACATCCAGACAGACAGCCAGACAGACAGACAGAAAGACAGACAGACACACAGACATAAAATTTTCTAAAAGGTGTTTCGGACTCGGGAACAACCCCAGAATCCAGCAATACAATTTTTTTGAACTCGGATCAATGTACAGACACGACCACCTCTACAGATTTATTATATACGAGTAAAATGTAGCTTGCATACTGCAAGCAGATTGAAAACACTTATTTCATGTCGGCATCATATTGGGACTGTCCTCAAAAGAAAAAAAAAGGATTGAAATTATTCTTAAAATTCGCTGCAATTTAATCGTATGGCATCGAACCCGGGTCTTTCCGGCGATACATTGTATGCAGCACAACAGAAGATCACCATTTATAACTATGTGTAAAAATTCACGCTGAAATATTAGGTGCAACTGCCTCAAACGACTTCCTACTTTGCACATATGTTCCTTACGTGAGAAATATTAATGTGCTCTGGCATCGAACCCAGGAAATATTCTGTGGAAGTAATTTATGTTTTTGATGGATCATGACCATAGATAAAGGCTCCTCGAGTTTTGATTCTCTACCTATAAGGAAAATATTTCTTTTTATTCCCAAAAATCAAAGAAATGCATTCAAATAAAAAAATCGGGACTTTGGGGCCCTCTGGAATCGAACACATGACATTGACGTTCAAAATCGCTATTTTTTGCCGGTTACACTTTATGGCCATCTTCTCGTAAAAATTTTAACTCAATCACGCTTGTGGTTTAGCCGGTGAATTTGTATCCTATCTATATGAATGAATCCTGAGAAGCATCTATGTATCGTCTGAACAGACGAACAGATGAATATTTGTAATAAAGTATGAAAATAAATTGCTTAGATCTTAAAAACAGAACAAATTATACTAGGTTTCTTCGATTTAAGCTAAAGTACATCATAAAATTAATGAATTTAGAAAAAAAAGCCAATTTTTCGCTGATTAATCAGTTCTTTTGCTTACAAAACTCTATTTTTGTTGACATTATGAAAAACACAAGCTTATATGTTCAAGACGATTTCAATTTCGACTTGGTATTTTTGAGTTTTAGACAAACTACAACCGAAAAACTGAAACATTTCGTAAGAAAGCAATTCTTCGCTGAGTGTTTCGTAATGTGATTGCAACAGTGAAGTTTTGTTTATAATTTAATAAGATCTAGCTCATATCATCAGGACGACTCGAAATTTGACTACTTTTCTAAATTTTTAGGAAAATACAGCCAAAAAAGTTAATACTGTCAACAAAATACATATGCTTCACTTATTTTTCCGCACATAACTAACAGTAGTGGAATATTAGTAAAATATTTGTATTGCTTTTGTCTTAAATATGAGTCCGATTTCTACTAGTTTTTCACGAATTTTAAATAATATACAACCAAAGAAGTAAATATTAGTTCGTCCGTCCGTCCGTTAGTCCTTATGATATAAATAAATTTTATCCTTAAATTCTATTGTACCCGAAAGTATGTTAAGTTAAAGATAAATAATAAATCTTATGAAAGTTGTTATTCTATAAATCACTAAAGTCTGGATGTTATTGCATGATAAAATATAAGAATCCGGGGTCAACATACGGATTATTCGTCAAGGGAATTAAGAATTTAAGATATTTTTATCTATCAAAATTTCTAAAAATGGGATAAGAAAACAATTCCACAATTTCCCGCAAGTAGAATTCTCCCTTCATTTGGCGGGTTCCCCGAGTTCACTGGGTGGTTATGACTAATTTAATTTCGTAAATCAATTGAATCTTGCATAAGACGAGAAAGAACTTCACATACATATTTTATGGACGCCATTCTGGAAGGTATGGAGTCGATGCAGGTACTACAAGTTGCATGAAACTTACAAGGCCTTATTTTGTTTTTAGCAAAGTGAAATTTTTTATTTTTTAAAACTTTTTTGGTAATTCCGTTGAGGTCGAATATATGATTTAGGAGGAATGGTCTATTTTATAAGCGGACAGATTAACTTAGAGTCAGGGAAAGTAACTACGGAGATATTATTAATAACTATAAACATTTCACATTAATATATTGCGCCAGAGGAATTAATTTAGTCACATTTTGGCTTTTAACTTTGGCAGCAAACAATGCGTATCACATGGATACCGCATTAGGTTACTAATTGGCCGCTCTGTTTACACAGGACGTGGCAACCATCAACAATGGAAAGAGTTCATTTTTGATGGCGTTATTGTTGATAGACACGTAACACAATACCCTGGCATTCGTCATGCGACGCATTGTTGACTTTCGGTCACGCCTATAATTCGCTGGATGAACAAATGAGTCTTTTAATGGCGGAGCTATTTTCTGTCACGCGTGCCACTTCACGACCACGCCCAGGACACGGAATCCTCTCTCTCATCACGTGATTAAATCCGAAATTAACATCCTTCCGAAGAATGGCTGCTAAAACGTTAACACCTTCGAGAGGCAGTTTAATCAGCTTTACTATTGATACTGTAAAATCAGTGTTAGCATCAAAGTCTTGCTCTACCGAATTAAAGATATGTACATCTGTTAATTCGCCATGTTATTTTTGAATCTCTGAAGACACTACGCCTTCAAGGCTTAAAGTTTTAATAAAATCCTTACACCGTTCAATCAAACAATTAATAGCTTTCTTCAGTTCCATATTAGAGTTTCTGTTACGTAAATATCACAAGAAAGTGCAAATATTTTCATTGTAATCCATATCCTGTTTCTCTACTATTTTTCTTAATGGACTTATAACAATTACTATAAAATATCACCGTATACATATCAAGAAGCTTTCCATGAAACGAAACGTTTTAACCGAAGAAAAAATGCAAAGTAAATACAAGTCAAACAACAATGAAAACAGATAATTCGAAACAACAACATAGAGGAACAAAAATTAAGACTTCAATGAAAATAAGGCAATAATGGAATAGATCTCAAATCAACACTCTAAACTCACATCAAAAAGAACCACAATTGAGAGATAGTTGAAGAAGACTAGAATGCAGCTGATCTTTCAGGAAGACAACAATGCAAGGGAACTTAACTACGGTCAACACAAAAAATTGATATAGAAGCCGAGAGGGGTGGAATAATTGCTTTAAACACTTTCATTTGACTTCTCTTAAAAACATCTCATTGCATTGATTTTTAGCACAATATCTTCACTCAAATCGAGACTTGTAATCGTATCTTTCTTTTTAAACACCGTAGTATTTGAACAGGCTTTCGCTCATCCGATGGAAAATAGAAGCGAGAGGCAGCTCTGTACAGGTCGACCCTGGAATCGAACCGAAGGGGTTGCTAAGGAGAATGATAAGAGGAGTGGGATTAGTGAGAGGAAAGAAGGAAAAAAGAAGAGAGTGTAAGAGCGTCGGAGTGTGATAATGGTAAGGGATGGAGTTGTGATTATAGCGAATGGAGAAACACGATGTAGAAAGAGAGAAGTATCATGTAAAAAGCGTTGAATGAATGCTTTGACAGGGAAGTTAAAAATACCTAGATTTGGTATGTATCAGAAAGAAAGAGTGAAAATTTCCAAGTTTGCAGAGGGCAGCACAGCCAGACAGGTTCGAGTCTCGATGCTTCTTCGCGTCCGTTTTCCTTGAGAATTAATAATACTTTTTATTTCAGTATAGTTAATTGTTTACGTATATAAACTTTTCGGAAATGTTCATAAAGAATGCTGTAAAAACCCTTATTTTTGTGACGTGTATAATTCGGCATAAAATGTACAAGATTTCGTATAAAAGAGTATGTTATTAACATAATGTATTTCCCAATCCATAGGTGAAGGGAGGACTTCCCTGAGAGTTGCTGACCAGTGCGTGGACAGAGATTCTTCTGGTAAGTCCATTGTTCCTCTTCTTTACTCCTTCGATAGCTATCGAAGTAACTGGGGAAGGCATGAGGCTTACCGTGGGAGATGAGGATTGAGGCAGTTTGCTTACTTCTCTGTATCAGAATTCTAATGTTACGGAAGTCCACGGAAGAACTGCAGAATGACCCTGTTAATCATTTTCTTCTTTGTGGTAATGATCAAAATGTTTGCCATAAATTAGAATCGCTCATACATAATTAAGCTTTAATGTCATCGTATATTTTATTAATGCTGATACAAAAAATAATTATGATGCCTTTTACTCAATGCGGCATCGAAGAAATTGAAAAAATGTAACACACATTATGGAATGGTTGCAGAAATAAGTGTTTTTTAATCAAATAACCATTCAGGGTGTATTTGAGAGGAAAAGTAGATCTATGGCCATTATATTAATCAATATGTTCCACCATTGACTCTAGCTAAATTGCTTCGATTGTCTTATGATATATTCTATATTAATTACTGCCTATTTAAATTTTATCGCCGTTGCTAGAGTGTGCGTAATGTAAAGATCAAATAAATTGTTTCTTGAAAGGAAAATCGAATGGTTTTATAGGAAATGTTAACCGCGATAGGGGGGCTTTAATTGACGTGATTAAGCATCGTCAGAAGAAATGGGTGGGCCAAATATTGAGGGGAGAGGGATTGCTAAAGGTTGTAATGGAGGGTAGGATTCAGGGGAAAAAATAGAGGGGAAGACAGAAGATGTTGGATGACATAAGGGGTGGGGTTAACTATAAGGAAATGAAGGAGATGGCGATTAATAGGGATTTTTTATTGTGTATGAACCTACCGAAAGGTAGAACACTTATGAAAGAACTTCATTTGAGATTCTAAATAGCACCCTTAATTTTTATCGTTACAAAGATGTTCAATGTGACCGAATTGCTCCTATATTCTAAATCCCAATTGGGTTTATCCAACGATTACCATGGTACTCTGGTTACATGGTATGGTACAAAAGATGTTCAATGTGACCGAATTGCTCCTATATTCTAAATCCCAATTGGGTTTATCCAACGATTACCATGGTAATTAAAGTGGAATCACATAATCGGGGGGTTGTACTGAGATAGCTCTGCAAACTCCCCTAAAAATCGAATTCGTACGTATAGAGATAATATTTTGAATTTAATGTAAAAGGGATTCCGAAAACTGCTTGCGAGGTAATAATTATTGCTCGCTTGCATAGAGGGAATAATACGACATTAAATGGTAGACAAGTAAAGCGATGCGGAAAAGCATTCGGTTTCTATTTTCATTCCTCGAGTACGCTGTGTTCTGAGCTCAAGAGGAAAGGCAACCATTTTCCATGCTTTTCCCTCATTTCCTCTTTTTGGCCTAACCCAATACCAATGTTTCCCTTTTGCACGCGTATCGCCCACGGGGTCGTCTCTCCCTTTTCAGAGAGCTGCAGCTGCTGCAAAGTCTTGCATTTTTTCGGTCCTCGAGGAGAAAGTAGCGAGGGACTCATAGGTGTCAGAAAAAATGGACTCTTGTGATGTTTTCGGCGTGTGAAAGAGAGAGACAAAAGGCACTCTCTATCGCAGACGCTTTGTGATCTTCTTTTATTTTGATCGACGGGTGAGGTCGATAGTGTTTCTGCAGTGGTGCTCGTGCATGGTTGAGCCCTCGTAGGCGCTGTGACCTCCGCTACTGCGTGAATGCTTTCCTGACGGATGGTAATCGCAGAGGCGAAGAACCTGTATCCCTTTTCCTCTTTGCTCGGATCAAATGCTTTTAGAATGGGTTTCCGTTCTCTCGTATAAGATACTCCTTTCATCGCATAAGGGGAAAACAAATTATGTGAATTTAAAAATGGCAACCCAGTCATGTCGGTGTTTATCACTTCTAGTCGCTCTTGGGTCTTTAGGCACACATATACACCTGCAAAAGGAAAGGGGGTCCGAAATCTCTCTTTATACTAATTCACTAAGAAATTATCATAATTTGAACTTAATATTTCTTACTTAATATGATAAGGTTGAAAGTTTTCAGATTTTAGTTTCGATTCCGTTTAGTTTTTCTTCCAGGAAGTAATGTTTCGGTTTAAGACCGTTTCTCCGTTTTGATATCCTTTTTGAAATTCTATAATTAAGCATACCCTTGTTATATGCTGGGATATGTATCGTATTTCGTGACAGATGTGTTATATTTACTTCATTAGTCATTTTATGTATTTCAATCCTTATTTTGCGGTAAACTGATACATCTTTCTCCTTTTTACAGTCTCAGATTCTTTCGTAAGGGAGAATCAGTATTTAAAACGCATATATATTAATTTTCATTTGCAAAATAAAATCATACTACAGTCTCATCCTCATAAAAGATTTGTTGATATTTTCTAAACAATTTATGTTGGTTTTTCCGAAGTAAATTCTATGCCATCCGTAGCTCTGACAGTTTATGGGTGTACCGTCTGATGAGGTTGCCTATCAGAGTCTGCCAGTAAAAGGGCTGAATATGTATCGTCTAACAACCACGAGATGTTTTTTGACGTCATATCAGTGACCCTCAGTGATACCATCACTTTCCCATAATCCGTTAATCCGTGACGCATCCACCGCTATTATTTTTCCCTCGGCCCGAAGTCCTCTTTTGTTTTCGCTCCACCCGATATTTTCAGGAAACGGTTTTTTCCGGGGCCGATATCTGATTCATTTGACACCAGTCGAGGAGACCCTCCTTACCATCGGGTTTCGTCCTTACGCAGACTTGATACGCAGTAAAGATCACCAAGGAAAAGTATTCCTTCTTTTCATTGACCAAAAAGTCGGTTAGATCCAGCTAGAATGAAATTTGAAGAGGGAATGAGGTTTACTCGGCAGGATGGGGAGTGAGGTTCCTCTACGGATGAATGCGGAGTGAAGAACTTCACTCTTAGTTAAAAGAAGTTTATAATAGTACACACTATTATATGCTGCACTATTATCCCATTAGCAACACTTTTTGCAGCAATAAGTTAGGAGTGGTCGGATTGAGAATGGTATTTTTTCAATATCACTGATAGGTCTGAAAAAATCTCACATTAACGCAGCCATGAACATGATTGTGGCAAATTTGACTGATAAAGAAAATACCTTCTTTTTTCCTAGATAAAGAGACATGAGATATTCCCAGCCGTATGCAAACATGTATGAATTCCGGAATTTTATCAATGTTAAAAAAGGAATCCTACATCAATTTAATGTGACTTGTAGTAATACGTTAGACTATTGCCAATGTCTCTCTTTGGGAATATTTTACTTTAAGATGGGTTTTTGGACAAATGAGGAATCTGCGGCATTTCTCGATCAAATTATTTCCTTTTTCCAATCTAGGTAATGAAATAAAGTGAAAATAAAACTGGAAATGATAGCTTAAACTTAAACTGGCGAAAGAATTCATTCTATCAAGTAGAATGTCGACGTTGAACTGTTTTACTGTATTCAATTTCAAAATTAAAGTGCTGCTTAATGGTTTCGTATGCAACCCGAAGTAGCTTGTATGCAGCCTTCTGTTTGAAGAAGGTCCCCAGTCTAATGTAACGAAGTGTTTTCAATTATAATGGTTATTTGTTTTTACGGAGAAAATTAGAAATTTTGGATTAACAGTATGACAAAAAATATATAAAACGCAATTGAGGATTTAGAGATTAGACCCATCTTCATTACGGTTTTATCTTATCTTTAAATAAGCAATTATCAAGGCATGATTACGTATCCCATTTTATACATCTTTATCGCAATTATTTTATTTTCTCCATCTAAGGATTGAGACTTTGTTTTCTTCGTTTTACTTTGCTCAATATTTGGAGGGATCCTATGATCAGGCATTCTGATTTCCATATCCGTGGTTAAAAACAAATTAGAATTTCTTGGAGGTAGAGAGTATTCCTCAAAACTCCACTCAATAATTAATACAAGTTAAGCGGTGCTTCGCGTGACTCATGTTTATCGATCGTATCAAAAACGGGTCTTATTAATTTACCGATCACGCTAATGCACGTGCCAGGAATATCATAAAGACGAAAGCATGCACGAGTTTAGCTTCTGTTTAATCGCTTAAATGTTAGCGAATGAGTTGCGTGTCTTAAGAAATGACTGCACAAAAATACGATTTTTAGAAGGAGATATTGGGTATGCTTTGTTTTTAGTAAATGCGTTGGTATGGTTAAATTTATTCCAGGAGCACATCCTGAAGCGTAGGGAGAATGCAACGCTACATATCACGTGGGGCGGCATAACTTTCAGGCGCACACAAACTTTAGATTGGGATGAGCAGTAATACAAGTATATATTTATTGAAATTGAGACAAAAGGTTTTTTCCATCTACTTCACCGTCAACGCCGTCACCCCGGGTTCGACTCCCTGCTAACCATGATATTCTAGGCAATGGATGCATGTGTTCATCCGCTTTTGGGTAACATTCCAATCACTTAGTGCTTTTGATGGCCTTACGAAATAAATTAATGAATAAATTATTTTGAATTCTCATAACGATCATAATTATATTAAAATCTACGTTAAATATCAATTAAAATTTGGCATGTAATGAATTGGTTGGAAATCATCCTTAAAAATACCGTTTGTCTGCTGAGGCTATATCAATTCTCTTCGACAATCTTGTTTCATTTATGATGAGCAGACAATTGCTACACCCATAGTCCTTGCTCGGCTTCAACAATCGGGATAATCAACAATCTTTCGGAATTAATCAACAATTGAATTTACAAAAATCGTCATGAAGTAACGAGCAATGGAGATAAACAACAATAGCTAGGAATTAAACAACAATCGCTCAGAATTAAACAACAATCAGAGTCTCCATGGAACTTTTGTTGGCTCTCCCAGATGAGTCCCGTCTTGCCTGGCGTAGTTGTGCAGAGTTATTCATCATCACGGAATAAAAAAACAAGTGAATGTAAGCCGGCGTGACCCAAATTGTCTACGGAAGGAGAGCCACGGCTCAAAACAAGAGAGAGAGAAAATAAGCAGCAAAATAATCATCTCTAGTGGGTTTCGAACTTGAGACCCCGGTCTGAAGAGCGACCTATCTAACCCATTACCCAATTAATTATTCCCTCGAGGCAGCTTGTTGATGCCTCTGATCCCCCGACCTATCTGGGAAATGGCCACTTGAGCGGAAGATTCAACCTTCCGAGGGAAAATAGAAGAAGTAACAGAACCCCCCCTCCTCGGAGCGACGAGGGCGCCTCTGGTGGGAAGAAGACGTCCTTACTCATTGAATCTTAACCGTGACGTGATGAGGCAAAAGAATGTGGGAGAGAGACGGTGGTGAGGAGGTTGAAAGACGGAGGAATCTGATTTGGCTAACAACTCGTTGTACGTGGTGCGGAATCATGAGATGCTTCAGTGGCGGATATGCTAGTTATGCTCTATTATCGATGTAGTGCTTAACTTAAAGCGGAGCTATATACGCTACGAAAGTATGATCAACCAGCTAATGATTAATTAAAATTATGAGCGACTAAAGTGACGTCAAACCAAATAACTCATTTGTATCGAATGTAAGTTCCAATTCCAATATGTGAAAAAGAGGTAAATACTAATATAAGTACATTAGTGTAGATAATTATTTGAACTTAGGAACCATGATAAATAAAATTTTCAAAATCACAAATCACTAAACGTTAAGCAGAAATATAAGAGAATTTTCTATTAGACCAACTTTCTTGGGTTCAAATTGGAGCAGGAAATCATTATTTGTCATAATAAATTCGGGATCTAAATTATAAAAAGTGAAATTCTAGGAAGAATTCCTATCTTGAAAAGTAGTTTTGCGAGTGCTACCTTGACAATTTGAGATATTGTTGACATTGTCTCACAAGATAATTCTTTAGGAAGACCGAGTACATTTAAACTTAATATCACAATCCGATTACAGAAGAATACATTTATGTAGCATTCGTATATTATTTTAGCCACTTACGTTACAATCCATCTATTCTGCCTTGGCATTCTATCAATTATAGTATCTTCCAAACATTTTCAATGTTTATTACATGTTCAAAAAATAATGAGGCGTCACCTATACTTTTCCATAAATACAAGTTTGAACGTATAGTATTGTAAATATTCTGTGATGTGTATTTTACAAAGTAAAAAGTACCTGAAATAATATACTTAATTTTCTTAAAAAAGTGTTGGATACTTGAGCTTGATTACCATAATTATGTTAATACTCTGAAGTATCGGAAGCTTTTGTAATCCCACGAGGAAAAGTCCTCAGGAAACTGTAGTAAGGTGCATTGAAGTACCGGCTTCCCCAACTCGTGGCCATTGTCCTATAATCTCATTTGGCTTATGGAATCTCCATCTTTACTTTGAATTACTTATTGTGAACTTTATTTCGTGCCTGAAAATTATTTCTGTCTCTCTATAAAATATAGTTTTATTTGAGATGCAATAAGAATCATTTCTTAAAGAAGTTATTGTCGCTATTCATGCAAAATACATTAATTTATTAGTAATTTAATTTTTCTATTATCATAGAAGAGGTTGAATAATGT
This sequence comes from Sympetrum striolatum, assembly GCA_947579665.1. Lineage (NCBI taxonomy): Eukaryota > Metazoa > Arthropoda > Insecta > Odonata > Libellulidae > Sympetrum > Sympetrum striolatum. The sequence goes on from OX388350.1 coordinate 84,841,170, forward strand.
ACATTTTAGCGGAATAACAATGCAATAGCGAATGAGATATGGCACAGTATATGATCGTGCGTTTTTTCAAGACTTTCCGTGAGCCATCGATATCGGCTACCAAGATTCTCCTTTGAGAATCAGAAGATGCGAAACTTTAGAAGGAAAGAGTGAACATTTTAAATTCAACTTGTTCAATAAATTCTGGGATTTTTGTGTTTCCTGAGGACTTAGTAAATATCATCCTCCGCTATTATCTTGATTTGCATATCGTCCCATTAGCGAAAAATTAGGAAAATAGTAATTTAAATTACCCAATTTCAACCTTCCTTTGGAATACCTCGAGGATTTAGCGTCGAAATGCATGGTATTCCTAGTTAGTTTACACACTCTTAGAGAATGCATGCACTCGCTATGGCAGATGAGTTAATATATGAATTACATTTTAGATTGGTTTCTGACCATTACACTAGTTAGTGTGGAAATGACATCTGCGATTATTAATCTATTCCTGTGGCAATACTTTCACCTTTGAGACATTTAATTGTAGAGAGCGTAGTTCAAGGAACTCGTACATTTGGTGCATTCGTAGGAATATCGAAAGCGCTAATCAAGGCCTTGGAAATGAATCAAATAAATTGATTTAAGAAGAGGAGTGTAGTGATTGAGGGTGTTGCGTCCTTACTTTTTCCTTTTGTGCATGTTTTTACTGAATCAGTTGTGAGAATGTGTTCATTTACCAGAAGTAGTATACACGATATGACTCTGATAGTATACTTTTGCAGAAATCTTACGTTGGTGACTAGTAAATGTATAAATTTATTTATTTTTTAAAATGCATCAACATAAAGAACGAGTCCAATTACAGTTGACAGTAAAAAATAGTGAATAAAAAGATCAAGAAAGAAAACAATGACATAAAGTATAAAATGATGAATGCAAATATACAAAATCAATTATATCGATAAAGTAGACAAATCAGATCAGGTGAATTACATGGAAAAGTCTATAGCAACCATATTCTGGAGTGATTCAACAGGGAGATAAAAAGGAAGCACACAAATCGTCTCGCAGAGTACATAGCTGTGGATACCCAAACTCCGTTCCCCCAAAATCGGCGCATGGAGAACCGGACAATGACGTCATTCGAAGTTAAATCTCGAGAAAGGCCGTCGAGGGATAAAAACACAAAACGGTCCCGCGATGCGAAAAAACGCACACCCGCATAATTCTCACACGTGAGAAAGTAGAGGAAGGAAATGAGTTTATTAAGGAGTGAATTGCGGCTGGAAAGGCAGTAGGGGAAAGATTTGCGAGCGCGAGACAAAAGATAAGGGATTTTTAGTGGAAGAGAGAGGGTGAAATGATGGGGTTTAAAAGGGGGAGTTTCCATGGAAGCAGGGAAACCGGAATAATTCTCATGAAAAATGCTCATGCACTTATTGCGAATGTGCGGGGAAACCCCTGCTAACGGGGTGTTTTATTGACTGTGTATACGGATAAAGAATACTCATTCGCTGCAGAGTTTTTGACTCAGTTAACGGTCGTTCTTTGAGAAAGCTTTCCTCCTTCTATATCAAGATGAATGTGGCATTTTCATTAGTCCGTCGTTACGGAATAGACAAATACTTCTTTCGTATACTTTTCCCTCGTGACTGTGGTAACATGAAAGCTACTGATGTTGAATAATGACTGTCGTCGTAGACACTAAAAAATGTTATACATGCAGTCATTGTACTTTATCAGCACTTGGAATTTCTCCATCTGTAGCATTTCATTTTAGTGAGGAATGCTAGAGGAAAACACCTTACTCTAGTAAACCTCATTTCTTTCCAAAGCTATCGCTTAAATTATTTAATGGTACGGGAATGTAATCGAACCATTCCCTCATCTCTTGGTCTTAACCGCTTCTCTCTTGATCCTCAATGTCTGCCTGAAGATGAATTATGGATGTTCTTCAAGATGTCTCAACATGTAAGAGCACCCGCTCTAAAGTAGGAAATCAGTGCTTGGATTAGGAAGATACATATCCTTCTCCTACCACGATATTTGTATATAGTGTCCTTTTATGGAATGGAATAATTTATATTCAGGAGTCTTTCATCCCTTCTTTAGAAATATTAAGTAGTGAAAATGAAGATCTGACGAGTGAGCTTGTCGTTGACAAAATGCAGGTGGCGTAGAGGAAGATGTTCTCTGGACCGTTATGTCAGCCACGAAGTTCTACCAGGAACCCCGAAAAGACTTCCATGTTATCTAAGGGATGTAAAACATGGAACTATAGTTGATATTTATAAATTTTTACTACGTAACGTTTAGCTCTTGCCTAGGAAGGTATTATTTTTTGGGGAAATATGCACTGTAATAGCATAGTGTTGTAGCTATGAGAAAACTATGTTATGATAATGTACTATCGTCAGTAAGATATTTCTCTATTATAATAGTGTACCTATTGTTTAATTTGTGCAATGTGATGTAAATTTAATCTGTAACTTTGCCACCGGAATATTAGTCTATCTATATGAATTAATTGATAAGAATAACAATATAATGGATTGCCAATTAATTATTAATTATCACTAAATACATTTCTAAGGAGATTAACTCACTGGAATTCAAAATGGCCGGACGGGGGGAATGAGTATAATTCTTCCGACTTGAGCCATCCTCGGTGGCGAGAAAAGTTTCCGTACTCCCCCATCTGTCTGTCTTCGGGGGAGAGGTCCCATTAGGTATGACATCCCCCCAGTCGTTTTCCCACCAATCGATGGAGCGAAGGGAGAGATTTACGCCGAGGAAGTTTCCAGAGAAGACAAAGACGAAAGCCTCACACTTTTAATTTCCCAGCAGCGGAAGGCCGTATTGGGAGACATACTCGATAATGGTACACTCAAACCACCATCTGCGAGGTCCTTGATTGGGATGGTTTATCATGGAATCATGACACCTATGATGAAGTTTGGATTTTTAAGGTTCAGTTAAATAAATATATATAAAAATATTAAAAAAGGTTTTTCCGATCAACAAAGTGGATTTGATTGTAAGGTATTCAGCCAGAAGGCTGGTTGAAACCTCACTGCCTCTTACATCGGCTACTCAGAGCTAGTTGTGGGAAAATGAGGCTTAATAGGTAGGATGAGGAGTGAGGTAGTTTGCCCTTGCTTTCATTACCATACCAGAGTGCGATAAGGGGTCCATTTAAAGGAACACAATAACTCTACGAGTAACACTTTTCTGGAATTCCGCAAGAAAACCAGTGCAAGAAACTTAATCCTCGGTATCTTTCATGTCATTAAAGCCACGATCAAGACAGAAACAAAAGTAAGTGAATGATATAATTCACTCTATCAAGTACCAATTGTAAATATTCCATGCATCAAGATGAGACAGCAGAAAGAAGTGGATAATTATATTTCTGCTCCCTAAATTATTCGTCTACAATTGGGATATCTGAATACTCTGAAAAGATAGCTCAAATGGTTAGTGCAGCCACCAGGAAAGTGAAAGATCTGGGTTTGAATACCGGTGTTTCCAGAACTGCCTTGAGGACCTAATTATACTGTAATTAGATCCTAGAAAATGGTAGTGTTTGGTCCTCAAAAATACCAAGGAAAGGTGGTATGGCATCTTTGGGGTCTTAAAAGCCTGTAATTGTTCACATGAATTCTCCATTCATTATTGAAATTTGAGCCAATGAATGTTCCAGTCTATATCGCGTCGTCGGAAGACTGATAGAAAAGAATGAACATAGTAATGCTGATTGAAGTAAGTATGATTTTTCAACTCTAGGTACCACCCGTGGATTGTACGAAGGGACATTCACTTGAGGGTCACGTGATAGAGTTCGCCTTTCGAAAATCTTTATTGATGTCAGTAGAGGTCTGCCCGCCGATTCTTCCTCGGTTCTGCGGAAAAAGACCGCTAAAAATTCTATTCTCTTTTGCATTTCGGTCTTTTTTTCAGAAAGGCCGAAAATGCGTCGAGGGATTAAAAATAAACCGATCGATGAAAGCGGTCGAAAGTTTAAAAAATGCAGCGGTCGGGAAATGATTAATGCTCGGAACACACACTCTGTATATTTACTCGGTCAAATGTATCCGATTCTCGGTTTTCGGATTTCAATGACAGTTAGAGGAACATATGTTATTATATTCTCATTCCGATAAAGCATAATCGCTTATTTTGTTTGCAATTTTTCCTTGGCGAAGGGATTGAGATCTGACAAACTCTGTAAAGTACAAGGGACATTCATTGAACTTTCAGCTATAATGACCAGCATTGCATTTTTACTTTTGACGTTATTCTACCATTACCGTACTATTTGATGCATATTGCAACATATTAAACACATCATGTTCTAGTTACATTGGTCTCGATCTCTTTTACTAAGTAATTTGACAGTAAACTTGTGGTCCTGAAATAAGCGGAACCATCCCAAATCTTCTTATAGTGTCTACATCTATGTAAGGTTCCATGCAAGCCACATTACAACGTGAAGCAGAGGGGCACCACGTTTCAACTTTTCTAATCGATTGCTTTCAGAGAGAAATTAATTCTTGAAACGGTTCCTTCTAGCATCTATTTCCCCGATCTTCCTCGCAGTATCAGAACGGCCTATACATGACAGATAAATCGCATTAAATCGGTTACATCTTCTGAGAACGTAATTTATCTAAACTTATTTAATAAATGTGTCCTTTGTAATAATCTTCTAAAGATTCCAATCCTGCGTCCTTAATTATAAGCGTATCGCCTTTCGTTTTACCTTATCTAATTCCCGAATACTACACTTGTCAACAGGGTCCCATACACTACACTCAAGTTGAGGTCTAACTAGAGCAAAGTAACATCGCTCGTGAACTTTATCTTCGCTCTTACCGACTACTCTCTTAACGAAGCCGAGTTCCCACTTGCCTCTAGAAAGGTCCAACATTAACAAACTTTCCCATTTTTGCCTTGTATTTCCTCAAAAAATTACCAATGGTTTATCCAAATTATTATAAAAATTTGAAGGCAAAATCAGATTTGAAAATGTAATTAGTTTAAATTTTACACTCTAATAATAATTACTTACTAATTTAATTAGGAAATTGATTTTTTAAACTGAATTATAATTTTATAACTATCAGATTTTGAACCCTATTAATAATTCCATGGAAGATAAGAAATAATTAATTGGAAATAAATTAGTGGAAATGTTAAAGGATAAATGGGGGATGAGGAAGAGGGTAGCGCACCATACTCGAAATTTTGTTTTCAAATATAGTTATCTTAAGTAAGATAGTTTTACAGATTTCACTCCGATTACATCAAGCTTTATGTAGCCGATGTACATTTTTGATATTTCGTTAGATTGATATTTATAATCCATAAGAGAAAATTTGTTGAAGTTTTTATTACAAAGTATAAGCATCGTTTCCTATTAACCACAGTTTAATCAAGTAACATGTTTTAATTGTTAAATATATATATCTATGGTATTGGTCAAACGTATGTTTATGATTACAACTTTGTATTATATGTTCCAACCATTAAACGCTTTACTTTAAGCTATATCGTTCTCCGTTAAACAGTCTTCAGCGTCCAACATTATACGAAGGAAATGCAGTGAACGGTACAAGAAAGTGAAAATATTGAATAAGGGGAAAGTAGTGTAAATTCCTTAAGGAACATTGGCCTTGCTCGGCTCGGATGGTCTGAAGCTGGTCATGGACATGGATTATTATGTGGCAACTGTAGGATGCACTTTCCCGCCAAGATTTCCTTTAATGCCCAGCATATTCGAGAGCATTCCGCTTTAAAGCCATCCACAGTACATCAAATACGTCTTCATTTGCGAAAAAGCGAGCGTCACAGCTGACCTACATAACTCTGAACTCAATAGTTGGAAGAAGATACAGCAGAAACAATTTACGGCGACCTTCAAGGAAATGATGCAGCTCTTCGTCCAGTTGCTGATGGCACCTGCCCTATTACCTCAATGGCTTGTGTGTTGCGCTACAGCCTATACAGTTATGGCTAGGTTTTAACTTTGATGTTTAACGCCTTATTGTCAATTTTAATATTCCACGTTACGTCTAATCATATGAAAACAAAACCTCAATCGTCCTCAAGCGCAGTTGTAGGTTCATGGATGTCTTTAGAACTTCAACTTAATTAAGCACTCCGTCATTATGATACAAAAATTGGTAGAGAATCATCAATTTTTAGTGAAAGGCATATATACCGCTTCTCTACTTCTCCTTTGCCATGAGTAAGATCATAAATATTCGATTAATCGAATAGCCATCCTTCAAATCGTAGGAATCAGTTTCATCGTCAACGTCGAGAGCCGAATCGATAATAGTCGATTGTTATCGAGTTGCATCGATTACTTTCGATCATTTTTGATTTTTATAAATTTCCGATTCGTCGATTAGCCTTTCTTTGAATCGTAGGATCTATAAAAATCAGCATCTTCGTCCGAATTAATGGAAGTCGACAAAAATCTATTATCATAACTATTTATCGATTATTTATCATCGATAATATATTATTATCGTTAAGATTATACCAAATTATTACTATCGTCCATTATGGAACAGTTATATCGATTATTGTCGGTCACTGTTCATTGCTATCGTTTACTGTCGATTATTATCACTTCGATAGAATTCGATTGATCGTGAAACGAATCGTCTGTAGCAAAGGGTTAACCGCATTGCTGAATCTGTATTCTAATCATAGTCCTCTTTTAAAAATAAAGGCGTCTTTGATGAGAATCGGGTCACAGGAGGTCGTCTCGCTAGTCCTACGCCGTCAGCCGCTGAAGACGCCCCCTCATCCTCTCCTCCCTCCCCCTTATCCTCCTTTCCCTCCCTCTTATCCTCTCCTCCCTCCCTTTTATCCTCTCCTCCCTCCCCCTCATCCTCTCCTCCCTCCCTTTTATCCTCTCCTCCCTCCCTCTTATCCTCTCCTCCCTCTATTACATATTCTCTAATTTTCCCTATTTAATATTAGCCTCGGATATTTCGCAATAAATAGGTAAATACATTGCATGAGAGGTTTACCGCTGATATTGCCATATGATGTCAATTTGTTTACTTCAACGAATGATATTTAATTGCTGAACTCTTCCTTGACGGTGCGGGGTTCTTAAGCACCCCAAAATAGCTAAATTCAATAGAAAAATTTTATTTTTAACCAAATATGTTTCTTATTCCATGTATTCGTGCATCAATGTTTCTTTTACACTATGAAATCGAAAGAAATTTGTCTCACAGACTCATTTCCAAAATATCTTTAGTTTTTGAATGGGGTACCAAAGTACCCCGCACAGCCATTTTTGTTTGAATTGCTATAGACAATGCCATGTGGTGTGATTGCGGCAATTCAGTCACCCTTTGTTACAGATTTTTAAATTGATTCATTATTTATTGCATTAACAGTAATTATATCACATTATCATCCCAAATCTCATTTACCGGGATGGTTTTTGGGTATGCCTGGGTATCATATAATAGCCAAAACTCTAATGCTACCTCCAAAAAAGTATAAGATAGTCTCAACAAAATAATCAATACAGTATTTCTAAACATAATTAAATGTCAAGTAAAAGAAAAACTAAAAAACAACTTAATATTCGTGAAAAAAGCGTTGGGGTACCCGAGTACCCCACGCAGCTGCTTTTTGAAGTTTTCAGGGCACAGTGAAGGAAGGGTTAATCGTACCGTCTTTGAGGGGAAACTTGTTTACAGTGAAAGCAGTGGAATATCTTGGAAAACCATCACAAATGACTAAAAGTAGAGTACCCACATCTATAATAATTGCGCACGAGGAAAATCGGCTTTGTCACCAGAATGGTTGCTAAGAGGGAAGAAGAAGTCCTTGAACGATTTTTCATTGCGTTAATTAGATCTCACCTAGAGGATGCATGCCGTGTATTGGACCCTTCCTGCAAGTCGTGAATTCGTGCATTAGAAAAGGTGCGATGAGGAGCATCACGCTTTGCAAAGATTTGCTACGACAACGCAGCGAGCGGTGCACAGATGCTTCAGGATGCAGATGGGAATCTTTAGAAGACAGCAAATATAAAAAAGACTTAATTTAATTAATAAATCGAAAAAATACGTTATTGTAAGATGTTGCAAATATTATGCGTGTTCCTTGTTAAATTGATTGATGCCAGGACTTGTGGCTTCTCGATTTCTTTTTTTATTCGAACGATAGTGACCTGTTATGGAAGTAGATTCACGGTGCATGCATGTAAACCCCTGTTGAAGGCTGAAAGGTGATGCACAGAGCACACATGTAGATATTCACTGCCTTTGCTTTTGTTTAGAAGTGAAGCCAGCCAGTGAAGATGAAGTCTTTGAAAAATAGAATATTTAAATGGTTGTTGCTACGGTAGTTATAGTAGAAAATGCTTTATAATGCACCACATTTATGTATATCATTTAATATCGGAGCGATGAAATCTATAATAAAGAAAATCATATTTTCCCATCAATTATGAGATAATTTTCATGAATCGGTTTTTCATAGACTTCAGGAATATACGTAAATAACGAGCGGGTATCAACTAATTTCAGTTGATTTTGCAGAAAAGCTCAGTTTCATGTTAGTTTCCATTCTGCATCACAAAGCAAGAGAAGGATACACAAATAAAAGTATAAAATAATTCTCAATTTCCACGGATGCATAACAAACTGAAATGCGGATAGCAATTCTCTTTTCACCCCTTTGATATTTGTGCCTCTCAACTCGTTAAGTGCTTTCGAAGGAACGAGAGTTCGGAAATGTCACGTACCATTTAGCGACGACTCCTCAAAGTCCTTCAACGCCAATCCGAGAGCTCTTCTCCAAGACCGCTGTTTTCCCATACTCTCAACTGATGCGACTTTTCAAAGTCTTTATTTTTCGTTGCACTTGCTTATTGTCATTTTTCTCTCAGGTGATTTAAAGAGCTGTTTTTCTGCATCTACGTTAACACCCTACAAGGAGCCTACAGCGTGCGGCAGTGGGTCTAAACACCAGACGTTGTAACTACTTTTTCAGTCTGTTATTATCGTGTACCGTTCGTGGAAAGAATTAATTTTTAAAACGACTTGCCCTAGCGTCTGTTTCTCTTAATTAACCCTCATTGTCAGAGTAACTGAAGTAGTCGTAGGGGGTCGTCGGGGTGTTCTAAAAATGTACTTTCCCTGAATTCATGTAGAAATGTTTGCCTAAGCAGAAAAGGGATTTTAATACTCATATTGGATCTGATTTATTTTACCTAGTTAAAAATTGTTACCCTATTGAAAAACCTCAGAAAATTGCAAGCACGACAGGTTTTGGCCAGATTAGGACATCATCAGGAGAAGTATTGGAAGAAGCACAAATTATGAAAATGTAAGGGAGGGTGAATGGAATCAATGGAAACCAAGAATCCTTGATTAGAACAGTGCATACTGAAGAAAGATGTTGGTGTGAATTCATTGAGGAGACTCTCAAAAGAGTGGTGCTGGAGAAGTGTTTGTCTCGTTCTAGGAAGGAAGTTTTTGGGCCTTCTGTTGATGATTGTATATGAATACTCGTGTCTGTGAAGAGCGCAGAGGTTCAACAAAGGTTTTTCTCATTCCTACTTTGCTAGCCATCTCTTTGACAACCAGCATTTTTCTAGTTTTACTCCTTTAATCACCCAAACATGTAGAGAAAGCCCTGACTTGATTCCTTGGAAAAACTCCATATCCTACATCACAAATATTTTACCCATTGCCTTACGAATGAATAACCCTCCGCCCAAAATTCCTATTCTCAGGAGCATCCACTTCTCTTTGTCTCCACCAGTGGGTTTGGTCTTCCCCCTTTCCTCCGCCTTCTCTCTTTGTGCTCACTCCCCTCCTGTTTCTCTTCAATCCTCCACAATTTGCCGTTGAATAGCGCCTAAAAAATATACCGTGAATATGGTGATGTCGCAGTATACCAAGACTAGTCGTGTGTTTGCCAAATTTGTGGTTTCTTTAGAGGGTTTTGCACATGTGCTACATTCTTGGTGCAATTAATTATTTTGTTAAAAAACTTTAATCGATAATTGTTAAATCGATATTAGTTATGTATTTCACTGTGTCTGTATTTTTATGAATGGAATATTAGTAAATTGTCTATTGATACAAAGTTGAAAAAATATACCTTTATTTACCTTAATACCTTAATTATTTTGTCGAATAAAAAACTTTAATCAATATTAATTATGTATTCCACTGTTTTTGTATTTTTATGAATAGCATATTATTAATTTATCTATTTAGAAAAATATATCTTTTGTTTACTTTGAAGGACATTTAGATTATCTTAATCGACAAATTCGGAGAAAATACGTTTGCGGAAGACGTAATCGGTATTATTCGATCCTTCTGCTACGTGATTCGTCAATGAGGTTGACATAAATATATGCTAAGACAAGTCATTTTAATAAAACTCATTCTTTCCATGAGCGATACGCAATAACAACAGGAGAACGAAGTAGATCGAGTCTCCGGTGTCTAGACCCCCTGCCACACGCCGGAGAAAGTCTTGTGGATGGTATTTTGTTTTTGCCTTACTTTGCTTTTCCTGCCGATGACGTTTTGAATTCTACTATGATTAAGTTGTTTTTGACAATTGCATTTGGATACGTACAATTGTATTTAATTAGAAGCATCATTCATAGGAATAGGAACTCATTTGTATTCCCAAAGATTGATTTTATTTATTTCATTTTCGGCACATATAATATATTTTGGTTGAGGATTTAACGCTTAATAATTGAGAGCTGATATTTAATTATAGTATAACTAATTTTATGCATTGTTCAACAAATTTAGCGAATAAAATGATTTTTCTGCTTCCGGAGTCCAATCGTTTGGTGAATTTTCTTTTGGGAACAATTCCCATTAATTCGTAGCCCTATCGTGCGAATTAATTCACACCAACTGCGGTTTCCTTATTAGTTATCTCACCAGTAACACAATTTTTTCACATAATTTATTTCGGCTGCATTAAGTTTTAAACTCAGCTAAATCAAATTGTATGACTTCGAATTAGGAATAACATCTTCCCGGTTCTCGGTGAATAACATTCAACACTTTTGAAAGGGTTCGTCAAAGAGCCGTTCCTTTCTGATCTCGAAATAAAATGCGCGGTGAGAGGACGTGGAATTTTATTAGCCATCACTTTGTAAGACGATCCCATTCATAAGGTGTTTCCCTCGTTAAAAGAGGCGGACCTTTATTAAGAAAAATGTTTTTACGAGGCGCCACTTTAAATCTGTTCTCGCTGAAAGGTGTCGCGATAAGGTCACGAATAGACCTCGAGCTATTCCGTGATGGATGTGTTGGTGCAGGATGATGATAATGAATTCGTAATGCACACTCGGCGTGACTCTCGCAAGATGCATCGGAAATATGCACCGGTTTAAAAAGCCGGGTTTCGGATGGCGCGGCACCAAATGAACCCAGAGGTGGTGACGTTATTTCATTAGAAGGCCACAAGCACCATTAGTACCCACAGTAAATCATTAGGCAGAAGATGATGTCTGCAGACCTTATTTCTCGCCTCAGTAAAGACCTTATATACCTTATTCAACTGGCGTAATACATGAAAGAACTTCAAGATGAAATGTCACTTAGCACGAGGAAGCTTGCGCTTTAAACCCAAAGTTGGACAGGAAGTGAAAAATTGTGACATGTCTGAGACTCGAACTAAGGCCACCCCAATCCCACTCCTGTTAAAGGGATGCTTTATGAGCAGACAGTGGCGCTCCACATAGTGGCACCGACCACCACCAGGGGTCCTCACTGAGGCAACCGACCCACAAAGCGATATTTGGAGGAATCCGCTCAAAGGAAACAAGAAATAACTTCAAGATGAAATGTCACTTAGCACGAGGAAGCGTGCGCTTTAAACCCAAAGTTGAACAAGGAAAGTGGGAGTCCTGGGTTAGAGTCCCAGTCATGTCACAATTTTTCACTCCTAGTTCAACTTTGGGTGTAATACATACTTGAGTGTTGTACCTCTTGGTAGGTTTATATTCCTTAATATTCTCTACTTAACGGTATTTCATTCGTTTCTTGACAGCTCCACCCACCCGTTATCTGCTTTGGTCTTCCCCTCAATGTCTTCTCTTGCATTTCACCCTCAATTGCATTCTTTTGTAACCCCTCTCTATATTTGACCCACTCATTTCCTTAACGACTTTAATTAAAACCCTATCTTCACCAACCAGCACTTCCGTGTTGGTTTTTCTATCAATCCAACTTCCTTTTCCCAAAATACACAACTTCTCGAAGGCTCCGACTGTTAGACTTCCTGTCCATACATGCTGTAATATTTTCATCCCAACGATTCAAAATGTTCATTAGAATTCGCCGCCGCTTCGCTGCGAAGTACGTTTAGCCGTAGCCGTTTTGCCACGTTTATCAATCTATTTCATTGACATTGTAGTATTTCTAAAACCAATTCAGTGATAAAGCGTATATGAATAATTTACTTTGAATAGTTGTCGAGAAGCAAGAGCGATTGTTGGCGAGTAATCGTCGCCAAGCAACTACTGATGAACTATTGTTGCTGAGCATTTGTTGTCCAGTAATTGTCCGTAAAGAGTCCTTATTAAGTTTCGTTAAGACTAAAGTGTTAACTGGGAATTAGAGAAGTACCTTCCATAACAACTACATATAATTAAAATTGAGCAAATAGCATCTAAAATGCTGGAAAATGGGAAAGGGCTTGAGGCTGATGGGTGACGTCACAGGAGCTCTAATTCCATGTAGATTCTATGTACACTCCTGGCCAAAATTAACGCAGCACCTCCCTAGCGATCCTTACGGCCGGTGCTGCGTTAATTTTGGCCAGGACTGTACTTTAGAATTAATGTATTTTTCATATTTTACCCGATTATAAATAATATCTGTAGCTTTAAAAAATTGGTAATGATCCCTAGGAATCCTATATATTTTAATTTTTCATTAATTGAAAGAAAATTAAGGTTGAGGGCTGGATATGGACGTATTATGACTGTCTTAGACTGCGTTTTAAACGAATTTTTTATACTCAGTTTAGAATTACCCTCGAAAGTTATAAATTATATTAAAGCGTTTTTTCATTATAATGACAAAAATGTGTAATAGTTACTTCACATAGTATTCAAAATTCATGGTGAAGTTTATCCCATGTCCTTTCTGATATTGAATTTGTCAGGTGTGTAAATATTCAATCAAATCCAGAATACTCCGAAATCTCCGTCTGCTTTTTTATTCTCAAATCCGCACAACCAATTCCGAGCGAGCTATTTAAAACCCTCGGCAAATCTGACGCGATATCTGCAAACGGCAGAGCAATCAAAAATTTCGCCGATTTATTTTTCGCGTAGGAAGCAACTGGAATAGCGAAAGATTTAGGTCATCCGCAAACAGCGTTCCAATTCGTCAAAGGCTTTAATGTAAAAGATTGCCCTGCATCGACGTGGGTGGTCCTTTTTTATTAGAGTCATGCGCAGTGGTGTACTGCGGTGAGCCACTCATTCATAATAGGAGAATCCAGACGTCATCAACCGCTTGTCGTACACACAGATCTTCCATTGCAAGGACTATTTGTGAATGTCTGTCGGCTCCCTCCTCACTCTAGCATTGGCCACCAAGAACAAGTGAGGGATGAGGCTTACTTGCCTCGTACTAGATGAGGCAGTTTGCTCTTGCTCAACAAGCAACGATGCTGGAACATATCCAAGCGAAGCCTCTACGAGCAACTCTTTTCTTGGCACTCCACGAAAAGACCCCTTAATTAGTGCCACTATATAGTTTACCCATATCTCAGTGGCTTTAATTTCATCACAGCCATGATTAAGAAAATAGAAGATCCGTTTGTCTCTATCCTGTACCAAGTAGCGATTGAAAAATATTCTGTTCATCAAAATATGGTAGCAATAACATTATTTTTAACTTAAATAAAATTCTAGCTGATAAATATAAATGTTCAACCTAAAATACGACCTTCTTATCGACTTTATCATTTATGTATTACCTTTGCATCAGTATCGTAATTGGTTATGAGACTAAATCTTGTGCTATGACAAAACTTAAGCATATTCCACCATTCCCAAGAAGAAACGGACTTGAAAAAAGTCTGACGTGGCCGGGAATCGAACCTGTCAGACTTTCTTCAAGTCCGCTTTATCTTGGGAATTTTCTTTGGTGCACTCTTTTATGTGCAAAGTGACCTCAACCCTTTTCCTTATATTCCACCATGTTCATTATGAAGTTGCATAATCCGCGCTGTTAATGTTCATTCGTTTGTTTTACACTTCCTCAATTTTTATTCATTTTCTGTACTTAAAAAGTGCTTAAACAATCCAAGTCATTTTGCACCGTTTTAAAATTTGAAATTCCACCGGGAATCGAATGCAGGGCATCTCTAACCAAAAGCTATTCGAGGGCCATATTTATTACCTTATGCACTTATTAGTTTTTAGTACTGATCTGACTACGAATATTTTTGTTCTGATATTCATTGCAAATTTCGACAACTTTTGTGATTACTATAATTCTCTTTGAATAATTTATTTTATGATTCTCTCTACTAATATTTCTCTCATTATAATAAAATACACAGTCTCTGGCGATGTCTTGTGGAAATACGTCATGGTGAGGAAGAATAATTTGTACTTTTTCCACAGTATTTAAATAACTTCTCTACTTAATCTGTAAGAATTTCGCAGTCATTGCAGATCCCACTCTCTTTTTCCTGCAGTGGAAATAGTATTTCTGTTGCGATCACGTAATATCAGTTTTTTTTCTTACAAAAAAGCTCCTTCCTTTCTATCCTAATCATCTTTGTTTTGTGTTTTTAATATAAGTAATACAATACTGATATATAAATTTTTAATTTTTAGATGGAAGGGATTGGGTAGATGGGACATTTTTGTCCCTTTTTCTCCCGGTAAAGACGTTTGCATACTTTGGTTGCTTTTACATCTAATTTTACGAAATTAGTTACGGTATAAGTCTCTGCGATTTTTTATTGAAAAGAATTAAGGTTACTCTCTAAAAATGTTACCATTATGGTAAAAAGTACGTCTAAGAACGCTGTAAGAAGTAAATATTTTTGACAAGTCTCTTCCAATCCCAGTTTTCCATGATTTTGTTGGTTAGGTTTTAAGCAATAGAAGGCTGATATGGAAAAGCTACGCAGGGAAAAGTATGCAGAAATATACAGCAATATAGTGTTCTTAGAATCAGAAGAGCCAGCTGCAAAAGCAATAAATATAAGAACCAAGATAACGATGTCGGGATGGTAAAAACACTCATAATACACGAAATAAGCAGGGCTTAAAAAGTATGCAGTATATTATATGCAGATAAAGAAAAGTTCATCATAAATTTAAGAATCAGGAGACTGAAAATTGGACGTAATTATAAGATCGTTGTTGACTGCAAAGAGTTTTGGATAAAATAGTGTAAATGGGATTGTAATGCTATTAAAACCGGTGTCTTTGCAGACAGCCATTCGAGAAAAATATGTATGGTATTTGCATTGAGATGATTTTGATGCTAAGAAGAACAGAGTAGAGCTTTAGGTAATACTGTAGCTGTGCGAACGTCTTCAAGGAAGATCGCTGGCTCGATACTCGTATGACCTGCTTCTCATGCATCGACCAGAGCATCCGCTGCACATTTTATACCTCATTAACACGCAGTCAGAGGCGTGATTATAAACGGGAAGGGGCGTGCACACGGATGAAGCACGGGTAATTGAAGAGAGATGGACCGATGTTTACGGAACGCATTACGCGTGATGAATGAGCCGGAAGTGTCGGAAATCGGGTTCCGGGCACGAGAATTACTACAGGTATCAACAGATGGCGTCTATTCGCTCTTAATTCTCATGCCACTGCGTTTTTCGGTTTGCTGAAGGACGGAAACAATGAGGAATACGTTGAATAAAGTAACCAAAGGAATGATTTATTGTCCTAAATATGTCTATCTATGAGAAGAACCCGGTCACGGTTTATATATTTCATGGAATTTCTACGCAGTAGTTTTAATTAATTTTACTTTTTTAAGTTCTAATTATGCTCGCAGTTAGGTAGTGATAGTCTTATGAGCTCACTCTTTTTAATTTATATGCGGTTTTTAATAAATCAAGATTGAGTCTGAGAAGTTCAATCTAAACTTTCGTCAGTGATATTAAAAACATAAATGGTATGTTGGTGAACAGAGATAGAGAACATAACTTTAGAAGGAGTAAGTGCAAAGAAAACCTAAGGAAATATGTTAGGGAAAAAGGTCTGCTGCAGAAATACACCCTCAAATAAGGGGTGTGAAATCCCATGCGAATGTTACACAGGTTTAACTTGCACTTGCTGCATGGATGAATAAATAATTTATTCCAATAAAACTAAAGGATATACTGCTTAGCAACGGAATAAACATTACATTGACCATATTGAGTTCTTAGCAACGGTCTAACTACTATTCTTACGTGAGGTTTTCAGTTCGTTAGAACGATTTTTCATTTGTTAGTAAAATTAAAAGATACCTCTTTTATATATTTCATCGCGAATGTCAATATAAATTACTCATCCTAAACCTGATACTGCTTCTGCCTTTGAAATGGTTTTTACAGTAGATGAAAATATCAGTTATATAAATAAGTTTATAAGGAAGGAAGGATAAATTTATGAGGAAGCTATTTTTTAATCGCGTATACTTTCTCGTAAGATTGCAGGAAAGTAAACAACCTTGAGATTCTCACAAAAATTAAGACGAATAAAAATAATGCATTTTCCAATATCATATTAACAAGTAAAAAGATTGGCGGGCCATGGTGCTCTAGAGCTTATTGCACTGCGCTACCAACACAGAAATACCGGCTTCGAATACCGATTAGGGTATGTTGTCTGTTGTTTATCTGTTGTCATTTCTTTCATCGAAATTGGCTATCGATTGCTCCTAATCGAGTGTCCTCAAATAAATAAATATATCGGAATTGGTCCATTAGGCCCTTCTCATATTGGGAATCCGCCGATTCATTTGCTGCGAATGGGACGTTTATCTCACTCGATTCTCCTTTTATTGGATTGGCCAATCATCGGCCGTCGGTTAATCCGACGCCCTCTCTTATGGACCATCAACGGCCTCAATTCTCATGGAAGATGGAACGGAGGATATTCTGCTGATGAAATTGAGTATCCCTGAGACCCCTGTCTTTATTCTATCAAATGAAAATAACCCTCCGGGACGATATCTTCACGTCACCATCTGGACACTTTTGCTTTGAGATATAAAGCCAAATATTTTTGACCGCTACGGAAACAGGTCTGTAGTTGATCGATCTTTGTGCGGACCCATGGTTAAGATTCGAAATAATTAGCATTTTTTTCCTGCTACTATATCTTGATGTTTGCAAAGTATTCTGTCCGGAGGCCAGTTGGTTCCTCGTCCTATAAAATATTAGCTACCAAGGGCTAGTAGGTGGGAATGAAGCTTACTGGGCAGGATGAGGAGTGAGGTACTTTGCCCTTACTTTCCTCACTTACTAATCTAATACTTTTCTTGGCATTCCATAAAGAGAGACCTTGATTAATGCAATTCTTCGCTCATACCTCAGTAGATTTCTTGTCATCACAGTCATGATCAAGACTGTGGCGAAAGCAAATGAAAGAAACAGTTTCCTCTATCATGAACCAAATGGCAAATAAATAATATTTCATTCATTAGGACACAGCAGCAGGAACCATATATCGATGATATATTATTGATATGTGCCTGCATAAATCGTGAGGAGCTACGTATAGTTCCGTATTATATTTCCTGCCATTCAGAGATTGCGACATGAGAAATATATCCGCACTTATAATGGGGAAAACACCTTTGAATCCCACTTATGGAATTTGTTACGCAATCGAGAGTGGATGATAAATGGAATGCTCACCGATTAAACGTTACGCAACGGGCAGACGTGACGCGAATCGTCGGTAATTCACGTTTCGAAACTTAGTTCGCGTGAACTGTTAAACTGGCGTGCAAGGTCGAATAAGTCGCCGTGTCTCCAGACGCACTTGTTTAGCGTGATTTTGCTTTTGAGGAACACTTTCTCGCCCGAGAGCGGAAGGTGCATGACCGGAATGTTTACAATAGTCCGCGTGGTTGCTAAGCGTTGCTTGTAAATGGTGTATACCAGGAGAGACAACACAAGAAATCTGATTTTAAAGAATATGAATTTAATCGTTGAGAGATGGGAACTCTAACGACATCAACCGAAGTACTATAAATGAAATTTGGTGTTGATACGACAAATATTTTTCATTTTAGAGCGCCCACAAAATACATAATCAGCTACTTCCGGCTTATCAGTATTTTACGAATAACTCCTGAATAATCAGTGATACAAAAATATGTTTAATACAAAAGTTATAGTAAATTACATTTTCTAAAACTTTTATAAATAAAAGTATATACTTAAATAACATATTTATGGAGATAGTTTGCAAAAAAGGAAATTTGCTTCGAAGAATAAAGCTCGATTTCCGGTTAACCGATTTACTCCAAAAGCTAATCAACTCTGACAACACTAACCACAATGCTATATCTAAAGTATGGTATTGATACGACTAATAGTTTTTACGTTAGAGCGCCCACAAACACACACATACAGACACACACACACTGACATACACACAGACATCATTCCGAAAATGGTCAAAACGTGTTCTAGGGACCCCAAAACATCTATTTCCGTTGAAATTTCAAAGTCGATTTTTTTAATGAAAACAATACTTTCTCTATACTACGTATATGGAGAAAGTAAAAAACGACCACGTGTGTAAGAGTAATTTTCGCTTGATGAAATTTACTCGTTGAAATAGTCGGTTTTTTTCATTAAAGGAAAATAATTTGCGGCAAGAGTATGTAAAATGCCATTCTTAATTTTTATTCCCTCGCCTATTGATTTATGGTAGAATTCATTGGAACAAAATAGCAACGGTTGCAACAATAATGATTGCCATAATAAATATGGAAAATTTCCGGGTATTGAAAATGTATTCTATTTCATAATACCCAAAACAATATTCCGTTGTTCGAATGTTTATGGGGTCTTTATGAAATAATTCTAATGAATAAATAAACAATTTGGTTGTATAAATAAAAGTATTATCGTGAAATGTATTGGTGGCTCCTCTACATTAGCCGTGGCGTTATCCTGAAAACGGGAACGTGCCTCGAAAGGAAGTACTCACCCTCTTTGGAACAGGTCGACATTGTAGAACTTGTGGAGTTCCACGGAGAACTCCACGGTTGCTTGGAGCTCGCTCATGTCGGAGCCTGGGGCAGCCGAACACACCTCGACCCGCCGCACCCCATCCTCCTCTCCGCTGCACCCTCGATCACACGCCCTAAGAAACAGACAACACCAATGAATACGTCTGTCCATCTGCAACAGCCGTGCAAATGACACTTTATGCACGATCTCGAGGTTGGGTTTATTCGTACTATTCGGAGATTATACAAGTTTACTTTAAATGTCGGCAGTAAATAACATGAATCATAAACTTTTTCAGATAAAATTATTTAAATTAAACGATGCCAATTCAGGGTAAATTTTGTGGTACTTATTAACTTGTAAAAATTCCATGGTAAACAAACTTTTACTTATGCAGTTTACTTTATGTAGTAAAAGGTTGTTTACCATGGATTTTTTTATTTAAATTAAATTTAAAAAGAAATATATTTATATATTGGTAAATGCTATGTGGATATTTACATACGGTTAATAAATCATATTTATTCGAATACATATATTTGAATTTAAGTAGATAAGTAAGTATTTAAAGTAGTTAATAATGAGTAGATTACTACGAACTAAGAAATTATGCTAATTTTGTACACCGTGCAATAGATTGTTTAGGATGGTCGATATACTTGTATTGGATCACAGTAATTGAACTCCTCAATAATTATTTTCATAAAAATCTCTTGAAAAATGAAAAAGAAAGGCAGTAGGCGCTTTTGTATTCTTTATGAGTTTTCTCAATTGACGAACAAGACTCTCGACGAGCAAATCGATCCTTAATCGGTCGTGTGATGTCGTATCCAAGTAAAGCGGTAGTTATTCCGTATACCAAAGCCAATGTTTGATTATGTGAGTTTTCAAACTTATAAGGAAGCAATTTTTAATGTTGTCAGTTTTAGTAAAAGCGATGTTATTTTAGTCGTATAACCAAATTTAAGGAACTTAATTTAAATATTTACGTAATAA